>OZ002741.1:0-2500000 GCA_963924295.1 Dioctria rufipes
ATGATATGACAACATAGATACCTACATACATACTTAAAAAAAATTAGCTAAATTTTTTAATTAATTTTGACGGGAAATGGCTCAAAAGAAGCTGAAGGATTCAAGGATCATAAATAAAATAAATTCCAAAAGGACTCTCTCACTGTTTCCGAAAGCAACGCAAAATGGCGATAGTATAATTTACTAAATATTCAAGGATCGTCCTTCCGCCATTTTGTCGGGAAAACGGTGATCCTTTTCGAAAATTCCTTCAGATATAATTTAATTTGAAGGTCCTGCGTCCAAAGAATCCTTTTCCATTTATTTCATTAACAAAAAAAATTTTTTTGCAAATGATATGACAACATAGATACCTACATACATACTTAAAAAAAATTAGCTAAATTTTTTAATTAATTTTGACGGGAAATGGCTCAAAAGAAGCTGAAGGATTCAAGGATCATAAATAAAATAAATTCCAAAAGGACTCTCTCACTGTTTCCGAAAGCAACGCAAAATGGCGATAGTATAATTTACTAAATATTCAAGGATCGTCCTTCCGCCATTTTGTCGGGAAAACGGTGATCCTTTTCGAAAATTCCTTCAGATATAATTTAATTTGAAGGTCCTGCGTCCAAAGAATCCTTTTCCATTTATTTCATTAACAAAAAAAATTTTTTTGCAAATGATATGACAACATAGATACCTACATACATACTTAAAAAAAATTAGCTAAATTTTTTAATTAATTTTGACGGGAAATGGCTCAAAAGAAGCTGAAGGATTCAAGGATCATAAATAAAATAAATTCCAAAAGGACTCTCTCACTGTTTCCGAAAGCAACGCAAAATGGCGATAGTATAATTTACTAAATATTCAAGGATCGTCCTTCCGCCATTTTGTCGGGAAAACGGTGATCCTTTTCGAAAATTCCTTCAGATATAATTTAATTTGAAGGTCCTGCGTCCAAAGAATCCTTTTCCATTTATTTCATTAACAAAAAAAATTTTTTTGCAAATGATATGACAACATAGATACCTACATACATACTTAAAAAAAATTAGCTAAATTTTTTAATTAATTTTGACGGGAAATGGCTCAAAAGAAGCTGAAGGATTCAAGGATCATAAATAAAATAAATTCCAAAAGGACTCTCTCACTGTTTCCGAAAGCAACGCAAAATGGCGATAGTAAAATTTACTAAATATTCAAGGATCGTCCTTCCGCCATTTTGTCGGGAAAACGGTGATCCTTTTCGAAAATTCCTTCAGATATAATTTAATTTGAAGGTCCTGCGTCCAAAGAATCCTTTTCCATTTATTTCATTAACAAAAAAAATTTTTTTGCAAATGATATGACAACATAGATACCTACATACATACTTAAAAAAAATTAGCTAAATTTTTTAATTAATTTTGACGGGAAATGGCTCAAAAGAAGCTGAAGGATTCAAGGATCATAAATAAAATAAATTCCAAAAGGACTCTCTCACTGTTTCCGAAAGCAACGCAAAATGGCGATAGTATAATTTACTAAATATTCAAGGATCGTCCTTCCGCCATTTTGTCGGGAAAACGGTGATCCTTTTCGAAAATTCCTTCAGATATAATTTAATTTGAAGGTCCTGCGTCCAAAGAATCCTTTTCCATTTATTTCATTAACAAAAAAAATTTTTTTGCAAATGATATGACAACATAGATACCTACATACATACTTAAAAAAAATTAGCTAAATTTTTTAATTAATTTTGACGGGAAATGGCTCAAAAGAAGCTGAAGGATTCAAGGATCATAAATAAAATAAATTCCAAAAGGACTCTCTCACTGTTTCCGAAAGCAACGCAAAATGGCGATAGTATAATTTACTAAATATTCAAGGATCGTCCTTCCGCATTTTGTCGGGAAAACGGTGATCCTTTTCGAAAATTCCTTCAGATATAATTTAATTTGAAGGTCCTGCGTCCAAAGAATCCTTTTCCATTTATTTCATTAACAAAAAAAATTTTTTTGCAAATGATATGACAACATAGATACCTACATACATACTTAAAAAAAATTAGCTAAATTTTTTAATTAATTTTGACGGGAAATGGCTCAAAAGAAGCTGAAGGATTCAAGGATCATAAATAAAATAAATTCCAAAAGGACTCTCTCACTGTTTCCGAAAGCAACGCAAAATGGCGATAGTATAATTTACTAAATATTCAAGGATCGTCCTTCCGCCATTTTGTCGGGAAAACGGTGATCCTTTTCGAAAATTCCTTCAGATATAATTTAATTTGAAGGTCCTGCGTCCAAAGAATCCTTTTCCATTTATTTCATTAACAAAAAAAATTTTTTTGCAAATGATATGACAACATAGATACCTACATACATACTTAAAAAAAATTAGCTAAATTTTTTAATTAATTTTGACGGGAAATGGCTCAAAAGAAGCTGAAGGATTCAAGGATCATAAATAAAATAAATTCCAAAAGGACTCTCTCACTGTTTCCGAAAGCAACGCAAAATGGCGATAGTATAATTTACTAAATATTCAAGGATCGTCCTTCCGCCATTTTGTCGGGAAAACGGTGATCCTTTTCGAAAATTCCTTCAGATATAATTTAATTTGAAGGTCCTGCGTCCAAAGAATCCTTTTCCATTTATTTCATTAACAAAAAAAATTTTTTTGCAAATGATATGACAACATAGATACCTACATACATACTTAAAAAAAATTAGCTAAATTTTTTAATTAATTTTGACGGGAAATGGCTCAAAAGAAGCTGAAGGATTCAAGGATCATAAATAAAATAAATTCCAAAAGGACTCTCTCACTGTTTCCGAAAGCAACGCAAAATGGCGATAGTATAATTTACTAAATATTCAAGGATCGTCCTTCCGCCATTTTGTCGGGAAAACGGTGATCCTTTTCGAAAATTCCTTCAGATATAATTTAATTTGAAGGTCCTGCGTCCAAAGAATCCTTTTCCATTTATTTCATTAACAAAAAAAATTTTTTTGCAAATGATATGACAACATAGATACCTACATACATACTTAAAAAAAATTAGCTAAATTTTTTAATTAATTTTGACGGGAAATGGCTCAAAAGAAGCTGAAGGATTCAAGGATCATAAATAAAATAAATTCCAAAAGGACTCTCTCACTGTTTCCGAAAGCAACGCAAAATGGCGATAGTATAATTTACTAAATATTCAAGGATCGTCCTTCCGCCATTTTGTCGGGAAAACGGTGATCCTTTTCGAAAATTCCTTCAGATATAATTTAATTTGAAGGTCCTGCGTCCAAAGAATCCTTTTCCATTTATTTCATTAACAAAAAAAATTTTTTTGCAAATGATATGACAACATAGATACCTACATACATACTTAAAAAAAATTAGCTAAATTTTTTAATTAATTTTGACGGGAAATGGCTCAAAAGAAGCTGAAGGATTCAAGGATCATAAATAAAATAAATTCCAAAAGGACTCTCTCACTGTTTCCGAAAGCAACGCAAAATGGCGATAGTATAATTTACTAAATATTCAAGGATCGTCCTTCCGCCATTTTGTCGGGAAAACGGTGATCCTTTTCGAAAATTCCTTCAGATATAATTTAATTTGAAGGTCCTGCGTCCAAAGAATCCTTTTCCATTTATTTCATTAACAAAAAAAATTTTTTTGCAAATGATATGACAACATAGATACCTACATACATACTTAAAAAAAATTAGCTAAATTTTTTAATTAATTTTGACGGGAAATGGCTCAAAAGAAGCTGAAGGATTCAAGGATCATAAATAAAATAAATTCCAAAAGGACTCTCTCACTGTTTCCGAAAGCAACGCAAAATGGCGATAGTATAATTTACTAAATATTCAAGGATCGTCCTTCCGCCATTTTGTCGGGAAAACGGTGATCCTTTTCGAAAATTCCTTCAGATATAATTTAATTTGAAGGTCCTGCGTCCAAAGAATCCTTTTCCATTTATTTCATTAACAAAAAAAATTTTTTTGCAAATGATATGACAACATAGATACCTACATACATACTTAAAAAAAATTAGCTAAATTTTTTAATTAATTTTGACGGGAAATGGCTCAAAAGAAGCTGAAGGATTCAAGGATCATAAATAAAATAAATTCCAAAAGGACTCTCTCACTGTTTCCGAAAGCAACGCAAAATGGCGATAGTATAATTTACTAAATATTCAAGGATCGTCCTTCCGCCATTTTGTCGGGAAAACGGTGATCCTTTTCGAAAATTCCTTCAGATATAATTTAATTTGAAGGTCCTGCGTCCAAAGAATCCTTTTCCATTTATTTCATTAACAAAAAAAATTTTTTTGCAAATGATATGACAACATAGATACCTACATACATACTTAAAAAAAATTAGCTAAATTTTTTAATTAATTTTGACGGGAAATGGCTCAAAAGAAGCTGAAGGATTCAAGGATCATAAATAAAATAAATTCCAAAAGGACTCTCTCACTGTTTCCGAAAGCAACGCAAAATGGCGATAGTATAATTTACTAAATATTCAAGGATCGTCCTTCCGCCATTTTGTCGGGAAAACGGTGATCCTTTTCGAAAATTCCTTCAGATATAATTTAATTTGAAGGTCCTGCGTCCAAAGAATCCTTTTCCATTTATTTCATTAACAAAAAAAATTTTTTTGCAAATGATATGACAACATAGATACCTACATACATACTTAAAAAAAATTAGCTAAATTTTTTAATTAATTTTGACGGGAAATGGCTCAAAAGAAGCTGAAGGATTCAAGGATCATAAATAAAATAAATTCCAAAAGGACTCTCTCACTGTTTCCGAAAGCAACGCAAAATGGCGATAGTATAATTTACTAAATATTCAAGGATCGTCCTTCCGCCATTTTGTCGGGAAAACGGTGATCCTTTTCGAAAATTCCTTCAGATATAATTTAATTTGAAGGTCCTGCGTCCAAAGAATCCTTTTCCATTTATTTCATTAACAAAAAAAATTTTTTTGCAAATGATATGACAACATAGATACCTACATACATACTTAAAAAAAATTAGCTAAATTTTTTAATTAATTTTGACGGGAAATGGCTCAAAAGAAGCTGAAGGATTCAAGGATCATAAATAAAATAAATTCCAAAAGGACTCTCTCACTGTTTCCGAAAGCAACGCAAAATGGCGATAGTATAATTTACTAAATATTCAAGGATCGTCCTTCCGCCATTTTGTCGGGAAAACGGTGATCCTTTTCGAAAATTCCTTCAGATATAATTTAATTTGAAGGTCCTGCGTCCAAAGAATCCTTTTCCATTTATTTCATTAACAAAAAAAATTTTTTTGCAAATGATATGACAACATAGATACCTACATACATACTTAAAAAAAATTAGCTAAATTTTTTAATTAATTTTGACGGGAAATGGCTCAAAAGAAGCTGAAGGATTCAAGGATCATAAATAAAATAAATTCCAAAAGGACTCTCTCACTGTTTCCGAAAGCAACGCAAAATGGCGATAGTATAATTTACTAAATATTCAAGGATCGTCCTTCCGCCATTTTGTCGGGAAAACGGTGATCCTTTTCGAAAATTCCTTCAGATATAATTTAATTTGAAGGTCCTGCGTCCAAAGAATCCTTTTCCATTTATTTCATTAACAAAAAAAAATTTTTTTGCAAATGATATGACAACATAGATACCTACATACATACTTAAAAAAAATTAGCTAAATTTTTTAATTAATTTTGACGGGAAATGGCTCAAAAGAAGCTGAAGGATTCAAGGATCATAAATAAAATAAATTCCAAAAGGACTCTCTCACTGTTTCCGAAAGCAACGCAAAATGGCGATAGTATAATTTACTAAATATTCAAGGATCGTCCTTCCGCCATTTTGTCGGGAAAACGGTGATCCTTTTCGAAAATTCCTTCAGATATAATTTAATTTGAAGGTCCTGCGTCCAAAGAATCCTTTTCCATTTATTTCATTAACAAAAAAAATTTTTTTGCAAATGATATGACAACATAGATACCTACATACATACTTAAAAAAAATTAGCTAAATTTTTTAATTAATTTTGACGGGAAATGGCTCAAAAGAAGCTGAAGGATTCAAGGATCATAAATAAAATAAATTCCAAAAGGACTCTCTCACTGTTTCCGAAAGCAACGCAAAATGGCGATAGTATAATTTACTAAATATTCAAGGATCGTCCTTCCGCCATTTTGTCGGGAAAACGGTGATCCTTTTCGAAAATTCCTTCAGATATAATTTAATTTGAAGGTCCTGCGTCCAAAGAATCCTTTTCCATTTATTTCATTAACAAAAAAAATTTTTTTGCAAATGATATGACAACATAGATACCTACATACATACTTAAAAAAAATTAGCTAAATTTTTTAATTAATTTTGACGGGAAATGGCTCAAAAGAAGCTGAAGGATTCAAGGATCATAAATAAAATAAATTCCAAAAGGACTCTCTCACTGTTTCCGAAAGCAACGCAAAATGGCGATAGTATAATTTACTAAATATTCAAGGATCGTCCTTCCGCCATTTTGTCGGGAAAACGGTGATCCTTTTCGAAAATTCCTTCAGATATAATTTAATTTGAAGGTCCTGCGTCCAAAGAATCCTTTTCCATTTATTTCATTAACAAAAAAAATTTTTTTGCAAATGATATGACAACATAGATACCTACATACATACTTAAAAAAAATTAGCTAAATTTTTTAATTAATTTTGACGGGAAATGGCTCAAAAGAAGCTGAAGGATTCAAGGATCATAAATAAAATAAATTCCAAAAGGACTCTCTCACTGTTTCCGAAAGCAACGCAAAATGGCGATAGTATAATTTACTAAATATTCAAGGATCGTCCTTCCGCCATTTTGTCGGGAAAACGGTGATCCTTTTCGAAAATTCCTTCAGATATAATTTAATTTGAAGGTCCTGCGTCCAAAGAATCCTTTTCCATTTATTTCATTAACAAAAAAAATTTTTTTGCAAATGATATGACAACATAGATACCTACATACATACTTAAAAAAAATTAGCTAAATTTTTTAATTAATTTTGACGGGAAATGGCTCAAAAGAAGCTGAAGGATTCAAGGATCATAAATAAAATAAATTCCAAAAGGACTCTCTCACTGTTTCCGAAAGCAACGCAAAATGGCGATAGTATAATTTACTAAATATTCAAGGATCGTCCTTCCGCCATTTTGTCGGGAAAACGGTGATCCTTTTCGAAAATTCCTTCAGATATAATTTAATTTGAAGGTCCTGCGTCCAAAGAATCCTTTTCCATTTATTTCATTAACAAAAAAAATTTTTTTGCAAATGATATGACAACATAGATACCTACATACATACTTAAAAAAAATTAGCTAAATTTTTTAATTAATTTTGACGGGAAATGGCTCAAAAGAAGCTGAAGGATTCAAGGATCATAAATAAAATAAATTCCAAAAGGACTCTCTCACTGTTTCCGAAAGCAACGCAAAATGGCGATAGTATAATTTACTAAATATTCAAGGATCGTCCTTCCGCCATTTTGTCGGGAAAACGGTGATCCTTTTCGAAAATTCCTTCAGATATAATTTAATTTGAAGGTCCTGCGTCCAAAGAATCCTTTTCCATTTATTTCATTAACAAAAAAAATTTTTTTGCAAATGATATGACAACATAGATACCTACATACATACTTAAAAAAAATTAGCTAAATTTTTTAATTAATTTTGACGGGAAATGGCTCAAAAGAAGCTGAAGGATTCAAGGATCATAAATAAAATAAATTCCAAAAGGACTCTCTCACTGTTTCCGAAAGCAACGCAAAATGGCGATAGTATAATTTACTAAATATTCAAGGATCGTCCTTCCGCCATTTTGTCGGGAAAACGGTGATCCTTTTCGAAAATTCCTTCAGATATAATTTAATTTGAAGGTCCTGCGTCCAAAGAATCCTTTTCCATTTATTTCATTAACAAAAAAAATTTTTTTGCAAATGATATGACAACATAGATACCTACATACATACTTAAAAAAAATTAGCTAAATTTTTTAATTAATTTTGACGGGAAATGGCTCAAAAGAAGCTGAAGGATTCAAGGATCATAAATAAAATAAATTCCAAAAGGACTCTCTCACTGTTTCCGAAAGCAACGCAAAATGGCGATAGTATAATTTACTAAATATTCAAGGATCGTCCTTCCGCCATTTTGTCGGGAAAACGGTGATCCTTTTCGAAAATTCCTTCAGATATAATTTAATTTGAAGGTCCTGCGTCCAAAGAATCCTTTTCCATTTATTTCATTAACAAAAAAAATTTTTTTGCAAATGATATGACAACATAGATACCTACATACATACTTAAAAAAAATTAGCTAAATTTTTTAATTAATTTTGACGGGAAATGGCTCAAAAGAAGCTGAAGGATTCAAGGATCATAAATAAAATAAATTCCAAAAGGACTCTCTCACTGTTTCCGAAAGCAACGCAAAATGGCGATAGTATAATTTACTAAATATTCAAGGATCGTCCTTCCGCCATTTTGTCGGGAAAACGGTGATCCTTTTCGAAAATTCCTTCAGATATAATTTAATTTGAAGGTCCTGCGTCCAAAGAATCCTTTTCCATTTATTTCATTAACAAAAAAAATTTTTTTGCAAATGATATGACAACATAGATACCTACATACATACTTAAAAAAAATTAGCTAAATTTTTTAATTAATTTTGACGGGAAATGGCTCAAAAGAAGCTGAAGGATTCAAGGATCATAAATAAAATAAATTCCAAAAGGACTCTCTCACTGTTTCCGAAAGCAACGCAAAATGGCGATAGTATAATTTACTAAATATTCAAGGATCGTCCTTCCGCCATTTTGTCGGGAAAACGGTGATCCTTTTCGAAAATTCCTTCAGATATAATTTAATTTGAAGGTCCTGCGTCCAAAGAATCCTTTTCCATTTATTTCATTAACAAAAAAAATTTTTTTGCAAATGATATGACAACATAGATACCTACATACATACTTAAAAAAAATTAGCTAAATTTTTTAATTAATTTTGACGGGAAATGGCTCAAAAGAAGCTGAAGGATTCAAGGATCATAAATAAAATAAATTCCAAAAGGACTCTCTCACTGTTTCCGAAAGCAACGCAAAATGGCGATAGTATAATTTACTAAATATTCAAGGATCGTCCTTCCGCCATTTTGTCGGGAAAACGGTGATCCTTTTCGAAAATTCCTTCAGATATAATTTAATTTGAAGGTCCTGCGTCCAAAGAATCCTTTTCCATTTATTTCATTAACAAAAAAAATTTTTTTGCAAATGATATGACAACATAGATACCTACATACATACTTAAAAAAAATTAGCTAAATTTTTTAATTAATTTTGACGGGAAATGGCTCAAAAGAAGCTGAAGGATTCAAGGATCATAAATAAAATAAATTCCAAAAGGACTCTCTCACTGTTTCCGAAAGCAACGCAAAATGGCGATAGTATAATTTACTAAATATTCAAGGATCGTCCTTCCGCCATTTTGTCGGGAAAACGGTGATCCTTTTCGAAAATTCCTTCAGATATAATTTAATTTGAAGGTCCTGCGTCCAAAGAATCCTTTTCCATTTATTTCATTAACAAAAAAAATTTTTTTGCAAATGATATGACAACATAGATACCTACATACATACTTAAAAAAAATTAGCTAAATTTTTTAATTAATTTTGACGGGAAATGGCTCAAAAGAAGCTGAAGGATTCAAGGATCATAAATAAAATAAATTCCAAAAGGACTCTCTCACTGTTTCCGAAAGCAACGCAAAATGGCGATAGTATAATTTACTAAATATTCAAGGATCGTCCTTCCGCCATTTTGTCGGGAAAACGGTGATCCTTTTCGAAAATTCCTTCAGATATAATTTAATTTGAAGGTCCTGCGTCCAAAGAATCCTTTTCCATTTATTTCATTAACAAAAAAAATTTTTTTGCAAATGATATGACAACATAGATACCTACATACATACTTAAAAAAAATTAGCTAAATTTTTTAATTAATTTTGACGGGAAATGGCTCAAAAGAAGCTGAAGGATTCAAGGATCATAAATAAAATAAATTCCAAAAGGACTCTCTCACTGTTTCCGAAAGCAACGCAAAATGGCGATAGTATAATTTACTAAATATTCAAGGATCGTCCTTCCGCCATTTTGTCGGGAAAACGGTGATCCTTTTCGAAAATTCCTTCAGATATAATTTAATTTGAAGGTCCTGCGTCCAAAGAATCCTTTTCCATTTATTTCATTAACAAAAAAAATTTTTTTGCAAATGATATGACAACATAGATACCTACATACATACTTAAAAAAAATTAGCTAAATTTTTTAATTAATTTTGACGGGAAATGGCTCAAAAGAAGCTGAAGGATTCAAGGATCATAAATAAAATAAATTCCAAAAGGACTCTCTCACTGTTTCCGAAAGCAACGCAAAATGGCGATAGTATAATTTACTAAATATTCAAGGATCGTCCTTCCGCCATTTTGTCGGGAAAACGGTGATCCTTTTCGAAAATTCCTTCAGATATAATTTAATTTGAAGGTCCTGCGTCCAAAGAATCCTTTTCCATTTATTTCATTAACAAAAAAAATTTTTTTGCAAATGATATGACAACATAGATACCTACATACATACTTAAAAAAAATTAGCTAAATTTTTTAATTAATTTTGACGGGAAATGGCTCAAAAGAAGCTGAAGGATTCAAGGATCATAAATAAAATAAATTCCAAAAGGACTCTCTCACTGTTTCCGAAAGCAACGCAAAATGGCGATAGTATAATTTACTAAATATTCAAGGATCGTCCTTCCGCCATTTTGTCGGGAAAACGGTGATCCTTTTCGAAAATTCCTTCAGATATAATTTAATTTGAAGGTCCTGCGTCCAAAGAATCCTTTTCCATTTATTTCATTAACAAAAAAAATTTTTTTGCAAATGATATGACAACATAGATACCTACATACATACTTAAAAAAAATTAGCTAAATTTTTTAATTAATTTTGACGGGAAATGGCTCAAAAGAAGCTGAAGGATTCAAGGATCATAAATAAAATAAATTCCAAAAGGACTCTCTCACTGTTTCCGAAAGCAACGCAAAATGGCGATAGTATAATTTACTAAATATTCAAGGATCGTCCTTCCGCCATTTTGTCGGGAAAACGGTGATCCTTTTCGAAAATTCCTTCAGATATAATTTAATTTGAAGGTCCTGCGTCCAAAGAATCCTTTTCCATTTATTTCATTAACAAAAAAAATTTTTTTGCAAATGATATGACAACATAGATACCTACATACATACTTAAAAAAAATTAGCTAAATTTTTTAATTAATTTTGACGGGAAATGGCTCAAAAGAAGCTGAAGGATTCAAGGATCATAAATAAAATAAATTCCAAAAGGACTCTCTCACTGTTTCCGAAAGCAACGCAAAATGGCGATAGTATAATTTACTAAATATTCAAGGATCGTCCTTCCGCCATTTTGTCGGGAAAACGGTGATCCTTTTCGAAAATTCCTTCGATATAGTTTGAAGATCTTACGCAATGCCTGAGCCACCTGTTGTTACAAGCGTTCTTCTGGAGCTCATTTTTTCCGCCCCCTAATTTAGAGCCACCTGTTACAAGCGTTCTTCTTCATGCTCATTTTTTCCGCCCCAAGCTCCCTACCACCAATTTGTTTGTACTTAAGATCCTATAGACTACATCGTTTTGCTCAAGAAGGCTTAAAACTGTGTTATAAATTGCATGTTTACAAAATTATTTTTACGAATCAAGACAAGAGAAAATATTATGAACGAAAGACGAATTGAGATTTGCTTTGCTGAACCTATCCGCCAACAGGTGGCAGCAAGTAAACTACTCGAAAAGGTATCATTCTTGCAGCAGAGGCACACTCCATTTACGCCAACGATCCAGTCTGGTACCAATCAGTCCGCTGCTAAAATTAGCTAATTCACTTACCACATTCATGCTGTGCTGCTTTCTTGTGATTTTGATAAGTTTATGAATTTTCTTTTCAGCTGTTTTTTTTTCTTTTTGCTCTTTTACCTATTTTGTTTGGTAGATTAATTAATTAATTTGATTCAATTCTGATCCTTGGTTTTCTGTTTTTTCCGGTAAATCTGAATTCTCTTTTGGTTTTGGCATTTTTTATATTTGCAAATTTGTCTTAGCCGCTATAGATTGTATAACATAGACGTAAGTTTCGCCGCAAACAATTACTAAGCTCTCCTGGACCCAGGTAATTGGCCCAGGAAGGATGCAAAAACAAAAGCTAGAAAGGCGCTCCTAGCCTCGATTATCCGACGCTACAAAACTCATTCACCAATATGAATTCGGAGATAGACATCAAATATGTCAGCGTCAGGCTTGCAGAAGAATCACAAAAATCACATAATTCACTCCGTTTGTTGTCTGTAAAATGGTCGAACATGTCGGAAAGACTGGTGAGGAATTTTAAGCCAATAGTGTAACGGCCATAATTTTTTCTTAAGAAAAAAAGATTTTGAAATAATCATTGGATATAGGCTTCGTACTATACTGATACCTTAAGCTTACTTTAACAATTGTCTTCATTAACCATACCTTTGCCTATTTCACAAAATAACAAATTACAACTACAAATTTATAATACGAATTTCTGTTTTACAAAGTACAAATAACTATTTCACATATTTGCGATAAAAATAACAGGAAAATTGTAGATAAACAACGTTGTAAAAGTGTCGTTGTAAACTGAAAGTGTTTTTCACACAAATCTGTGCATTTGATATCCAAAAGAATATAATAGAAGAGAAGCGAAAGAATCGATTGAAAATTAAAAGCTTTGAATAAAATCAAGAGCGTTGAAAAGAAACAAGGTAATATTTCAGGATTTTACTTTCAATTTTATTTTTGGAACGTGTTATTCCTTTTCATTAGACTACCAATAAAACAGGAGGACGGAAAGGTGTGAGTATAATGGAATCCTTTCTAACAAAAAATAATAATTGCAGCTTGAAATTTACAATCGAAGTCATTAAAAAGACACGGGAAAGAATGGCCGCAATGGTAATTTTGAATATTGAATCTGATCTCACAACATCCCTGGACTTCGAGGACGTTATTCATGACTTTGCAGAAAAAAGGCACCCAGAAAGCCTGTGGCTTAAAGAAGTGTTTTGGTTATATTTATTATTTAAGAATATTAAATATGTACATTGTGCATATATGCAGGCCATAACAGAGGGTGAGCCATGAGGGCCATTTGGCTCAGACCCCGAGTTGTGAAAGGGCCTCTATTTATTTCCTAATTTGGTCACATTAGGTGCGGAAAAATTAAGTTGAAATATTATTTTGAGTATTAATTTATTTTATTTTAACCAAAGATTTATAAAATATAACGATACAAAAGTTATAGTAAAAATTTCAAGTTATTGTTATATGTATGTATAAAACTTTTTTACGTAGTAGGCCAATTGCATAAAAGAGAATATGTTGAACTCTGAAAAATTCAAAAAATTTTAACGTAGTAGGCCAATTGCATAAAAAAGAATATGTTGAACTCTGAAAAATTCAAAAAATTTTAACGTAGTAGGCCAATTGCATAAAAAAGAATATTTAATTTTCAGTTATTAAAAATTTAACTATATTTCCTATTCAGTACAGTTTTAATTTTCCTATTGAGTATAGCTTTTGGTTCCGTACTATAAATTTTAGTGATTATAAAATTAGTGTTTTTTTTTATTGTTTAGTGATATTTGTAATCTGTAAGTTTAAATGGAGTTAATATTAAAAATAGTTCTATTTAATTCATAAGTAATTAATTTTAGGAATATAATGAAAAGAACATATCCGAGTGGCGCAAGCAAGAGACGACAGAAAAAAGAACAAGAAAAAGCCAAGCAAAGTCTGCCACGATTAACGAAATTCTTTAATAAAAAAAGCATCCCTGAACAGATTATAGATCAAACAGTCAATCCTGAAAATGAAACTACTCATGCTATTTCACAAATGGCAAATGTTGATGCTCAAATTTCGGTGGTTGAAAATATAACTTCAGAACAAATAGAAGATTCTTTGTCACCATTACAGATAATTGTTGATGATGCAAACATGGAAGAAAATTACGTGTCATCTAATCTACCCAATATTCAAGGAATTGAAGCAACAACTTCAATATCTGTTTTCAACGATGACGTCGCCTTACTTAACAAGAAAAATATAATGCAAATGGAAGATTTTTTGAAAATTGAACATTTTAAAATACCTGAAAACATCCCAAATGATGCTGAAAACAATAAATTTCCATATCGTCTGACGAAGAAGGTTTTAGCGAATGGAGAAATTTGCAACAGATATTGGCTATGTTGGAGCAATTCAAAAAAGTCATTATTTTGTTTTCCCTGCTTCCTACAGGATACGAAATTTGATGCATCAGTTTTCGGTAGCCAATCAGGATGGAATATTTTAAGAGGATGGAGGAAATTGAAAGATCGCGTACCCGCTCATGAAAATTCAATTATTCATAAAAAAAATTATGTCCATTGGAAATCAGCAAGTAGATCTGCATTATTAAAGTCCTCATTAGGATCATCTCTACTGAAACAACTAAACTGTGAGGCAAGTAATTGGCAGAAAGTTCTTCATAGAATTTTGGATGTTATATTTTTCCTAAGTGAGCGTGGTTTGGCATTATTTGGTTCTAATGAGAATATTGGAAATTCGCGGAATGGAAACTTCTTAGGTATCATAGAATTGCTCAGTAAGTATGATCCAGTTTTATACGAACATGTAAAAAGTGTTCGTGAGTCACAAGACAAGCACAAACGTCTTCAAGTTCATTATTTATCATCAAGAATTCAAAATGAATTCATTCAGATTTGTGGAAAATTTGTGCAAAGAAAAATTATTGAAGAAATTCTTGATTCTAAATATTTTTCCATTATTGTGGATGCGACACCAGACTGCTCACACCAAGAACAAACGTGTCTTGTAATTCGTTATGTAAAAATAATAAATAATGCATCGTATTCAATTGAGGAAAGATTTATTACATTTGATTCATTTACACAAAAAAGAGGAATCGAAATCGCTACGCGAATTATTGAAATTCTTGAAAATTTTGGCCTTGATTTTAATTTATGCTTTGGGCAAGCATATGATAATGGTGCTAATATGGCAGGACAGTATAACGGTGTGCAAGCAGTGCTGCTTTAGCGTAATCCGAATTGCATTTTTTCCAGTTGTGGAAATCATACTCTTAATCTTGTTGGAGTTGACTCTGCTGAATCATGTAAAGAAGCAGTTACATATTTTGGGAGAATTCAACAGATGTATAATTTTTTTAGCAGCAGTCCTAGAAAGTGGGAGATTTTAAAGAAATATTTAGCTGTGTCACTTCATACAATATCAAAGACAAGATGGTCTGCTCGAATTGATGCTGTTAAACCAATTTACAATAATCAGTCAAATATTCTGGCTGCTTTAGAGGAGTGTAAGTCACTAAACCTTCCACCGCACGCACGTACCGAACTTCAGTCAATTTTTCAATATTTGGATACATTCGAATGCATTGTGTTGACAACAATATGGCTTGAAATATTAACGTTATTGCAACAAACTAATTTAATTAATGAAGCACGCAATGCAACACTTGACGTCGAAATGGAAAATATTAACAATCTTATTGCAAGGATGAAGATAATGCGTGAAGAGTGGGGCAGATTACTCTTAAGTTCAAAAGAGATTGCCGTACTTTCCAAAATTTCAACTGATTTTCAATTAACTCGTCATATTAGGTCACAGTTTGATGCTGAAGAACATTATAGAGTTAATGTTTTTATATACATTATTGATTCGGTTTTTTCAGGCTTGACACGTCGCTTTGAGTCTTTACGCAAAATTTGCCAGACTTTTGGATTCCTTTGGACTTTTCAAACTTCATCAGATGAGGAAATAAAATCGAGAGCAAAAAATATGCACTTAAAATATCCAAAGGAAATTTCAAATGAAATATGTGATGATGTATTTTTGAAGTAAACTTTGATATAGAATCATCTCCAGCTAAGTTGCTGCTAAACATTTTAGAAAAAAACCTAATTGGATTGTTTCCAAATATATCAACAGCTTTAAGAATATTTTTAAGTCTACCTGCCTCCGTTGCTTCAGCGGAACGCAGTTTCAGTGTGTTGAAAAGGGTTAAAAATTTTAACAGATCTGCAATGAGCCAAGAACGGTTGAATGGGCTATCAATTTTACATATAAATTCAGATATTGCACGAAATATTGATTTTTCAACTATTATAAAAGATTTTACAACTAAAGCTCGAAAAGCTTATTTGTAATTTAATTATTAATTTCATACTTTTTAAATAAATTGAAAATAATAAAAGAACTATGTAAATTTGTTTTTTTTACTCAAACAAGAGGCCCCATATTTTTTATTGGCCTGGGCCCCCTCTCAGCTCTGCAAGGCCCTGCATATATGTATTAAAAAATAATAATAATTTGTTCATTAGCAAATTTTTCTTTCAAAATTTCTTACCATTTTTCACATTCACAAGCCTAATCACATTTTGTAAATTAATTAAAAGATAAAAAGGCGGCAAAAATTTTCAGCCTTGGGGCGACAAATAGCCAAATTCGTCTCTGTTATAAAGAAAATCACAAGTTCAGGCATATGTGTTTGCGTTTGTTTGATAAATGTTTACCTCAAGAATCTATAAGCAGTTCTAAGTCTGGTATATTTGACTCGATTAAGAGGGTATCCGAGGATAGAGGCATAGAAACCTGCATTGTCAGATGGATTGGCAACATGTTTGAGAAACGCTGCATAACAGCTACCATGAACGGTGAATCCACAACAATCATGGCCACTATAGGCTGCCCACAAGGCAGGGTGTTATCGCCCCTTCTATGGCTACTAGGTTTGGATGAGCTACTAAACTTACTCCAAGAGGCCGGCTTTAAGGCCCAAGGATACGCTGATGATATTGTCATCTGTGTTAAAGGAATCAGCTTTACCAGAGCTTATGCAAACTTCTTTTAACTTCGTTACCAGATGGTGCCAGAACATGGGACTATCAATAAACCCTGGTAAAACAGTGCTAGTTCCTTTTACTAGGAAAAGGAGCCTTCAGATTCCACCTCCTAAGTTAAATGGAATTGCAATAGAATATTCCAAAGAAGCAAAATATCTAGAAATAATCCTAGACAGCAAGCTTACCTGGAATTCCCACCTGGAAATGATGACAAACGAAGCCATGTGTGCATTCAGCTCTTGCCACAGGCTTTTCGGGAAAAAGTGGGGTCTGAACCCCAAAATGACCCTATGGATCTTCCAGGGCATAGTCAGACCCATACTTTCTTATGGGGCAAATGTGTGGTGGCCTAAAACATTGCAGACAACCACCAGAAGAACCCTTGACAAGGTGCAAAGTATGGCATGTTTAGGCGCCACTGGCGCCTTCACATCATGTCCTCAACGAGCACTTGAAGCCATTCTTGGCTTACAGCCTCTCTACCTCTTTATTCAGAGGGAAGCTGCAGCCAGTATGCTTCGAAAGAAAAGGTCAGAGGATTGCACCTCCTCCAGGGTGGGTCATCTCAGTATCTTCGAGCAGGTTAACATTAACGACCTAGAAGCTCCAAAAGATACTATGGCCAAGAGACTCTCTTTTGAAAGAGGTTAAAAGGTAACCATTAGTGAAAGAAGCCAGATACTAGACAGAGGACTCCAGCTCCCGCAACGGGCCCAAGTCTGGTATACTGACGGATCCCGGAAGGACGGGAAAACAGGCGCAGGAGTGATTGGTCCAGAAGTGGAACTATTCATTCCGCTTGGTGTCTCACCTTCCATTTTCCAGGCGGAAGTCTATGCTATAGAGGTTGGAGCTCAGGAAAGCCTAAATAAGGGCAGTAAGAACTCCAACATCTACATCTGTTCAGACAGCCAAGCTGCGCTCCTAGCTCTTTCCTCTCAAGCCTTTGAGTCGAAATTAGTTTGGAGCTGCTACTCGAAACTCCAACTACTGTCTAGGGACAACCAAGTAACCTTGGTTTGGGTCCCTGGACACGAAGGAGTGGACGGTAATGAAAAAGCGGATGAACTGGCTAAAACCGGAGCTGATTGCCCGTATATTGGTCCCTATCCGACATTTGGCCTACCAAAAAGCCACTTTAGGGGGAACTGCTTAAGTGGGAAAACAGGCAACTGGATCTCCTTTGGCGTAGCGCGCCCGGTATGAGGCAGGCGAAGAAATTCTTCAATCCTTCTCATTTCCTGTCGCGTCAACTTATTGGACTTAGCAGACAGTCGCTCAGACTATTTGCTAACGCATTCACTGGTCATGGCCCCTTCCGTCACTTTCTGAAGAAGATAGGCAAATGCGACAGTGAACTGTGTCGACTGTGCGAAGAGGAAGATGAAACCTCGATGCACGTTATATGCGAGTGCCCAGCACTTGCAGGTCTAACGATGCAAATCACTGGAAGAGAACTTATCTCTCCAGATAATGTCTGCAATCTAACTCCGAAAGCAATAATCGAGCTCGTTAAAAGACTCGATTTTGCCTAATCACTATAGGGAAAGGCACAATAGATCAACTATGGTCCCGGTGTCCGCAAGGTCCTGGAGGCCTAGCCGCCCCTACTCTTAACATTAACATTAACAAGTCTGGTATAGTTCTAGTAGGTTAGATTAAGTTAGAGGGGTGTCACTAAGATCTGTGTCGGGTCCAAACACCCCATGGCTTCTTGAAAATCTATCGTTCTGTGGACATCGACCTAGATCCACTCTGTTTCTCTAATAGCGAATTCGAATGGGCTGCTCTATTTGCTCTAGAATTGCTCTACATTAGAAATTTTCTTCGAATGACATTTTCTGGTACTCTATGTAAGATTTCGTGTTTGTATGAAAAAAATTGCTCGCAGAAAGAGCGAAGAAGTACTTTTTCGGCTCTGTAAAGTGAAGTGAGATTTGAGGTTGCTCTTTTAGGTTATAAGAAATATATACAAGGTGTTTCATAATTGGTGCACCTAGCTCAAGGGTTTGAGATCTGAGGTGGAGACAAGCAAAAAATTGTATGGTCAAGGGGGGTAAGACGCATCATTTCGGTGGGTGGGTGAGTTTAAGATTTTTCGTACTTCTTCCACTTTACACCCTGTAACTTTCTTGATATACATTCTATCAAGGTGGGATTTATCTCAGATGATAGCAAACCATCTCAGCTTTCCAATGAATGCCCAATCAGCCTGATGCCTTCCGTCGGAAGTTGTAGGACTTTAAATCCAAAAATTGGAAAAAAAGTTCATAATTTGTGTAATTTATGTGCAGCTGGTATACTTGTTAGAATTTATTTCTATTAAAGTAGCCAACTGCCATACACTATCCAAGGAAATAAGGTTATTGCTTATCATTTCCATATCTTAGACTCCATTCAGTGTGAGTACAATTTATATGTAGTGCGATTATTTCACTATGTGTATTGGAATACTTGTTAGAATTTATTTCTGTTTAAGTGTATCTGACGTAGCCTTACAATACATGTTTAATGAACTTTTCAAAATTTTTAAAGACAATATTGAGTTCCAACAACATAAGTTTCAAGATATGTGTAAAATAATACCTTCGCCATTTCCTGAGCCCGAAATTTCTAATATAATTAAATGTGAGGACTTGGTGCAACAGGTCACAGAATTGTCATCCAAATATAAAAGGATGGAATACGTCAAGAAAAATTTGATATGTGGTCCACCCGAAAAGGTTAGTTTAGGTACCGACAACTACCACAATACATGAACTTTATATTATGTCTCGATAAACGAAACTATAAAGTCATTGCTCCACGATAAAACTTTTTATAAGTTACTTCATATGCCAAAAGAAAGAAACAACATATTTTTTCCGATTATAATGATGGTGAGGTATACAAAAATAATAAATTCTTCAACGAGAATTATCGTAAAATATAAATTATATTCTTTCAAGATGCCTTTGAAAATTGTAACCCTCTAGGGTCTCCAAAAGTAAAGCATAAGCTTTTAGGTGTTTACATGTCAATAGGAAATAACAACGAAGAATTCAGGTCATCAGTTAAGAATATTCAATTAATTCTTTTATGTCATGAAAAGTATATAAGGAATTTTGGGTTAGAAAAAGTTTTTGAGCCTCTTGTTTGTGATCTTTCAACACTTGAGAAGGCAGGAATTCAAATTTTAAATCCGTTTAACGACAGAAAGGAGACTTATTGTGGAAGGTTATTTACCATGGTAGGAGACAACCTAGGTAGTCACCAGGTTGGAGGTTTTACTGAGAATTTTAGTACATCAGACTACTTCTGCCGATTTTTTCTGATTAATAAACAAGATTTCCCTAAAACCGCATTCTCATTCCAAGACTGGCGATCTGTCGAAAATTATAATGCAAGTTTAAAGAAAGGACTCCAGTGTGGGCAGATATTAGAAGAAGATGTGAAAGTAAATTCAACTATTAATACTTTATACTTTAGAATATTTCCACGTTTGCAATTTTGACTTACCTCCGCGTATATCGCATGATCTTTTTGAAGGTATAATACCTTATGAGTTAGCTTTCATTATCAATTACTTTTGAGCTAAGAATATCGTATCCGTTGACTACCTAAATTTGACACTATCTTCATTAAGAAAAAAATTCAAATTATCGCTCTCATTCCCAGACGAAATTCCACATATTCTATTTATCTTCCCTTAGTGATGATAAACAGTCTTAAGGACTACGACGATCTTGTCTGAAAATTTCTCGGGTCTATGATTGAAATGTCCAGAATTATAGGTGCTGGCGAAATATGCGAAAATCAAGTTACGTTAATCGTGTTTTCCTTCTTCCCGGTTGAGACCAAAGCATCACTACATAACTCACTACCCTAGCTTTATAAATAAACTGGATCCATTAAAACATTTATGGACAATGCAGTTCGAACAAAAACACCAATATTTTAAGAAAATTGCAAACCCATCTAGAAAGATCAGAAACATACCTTAACACTTTGTGAAAGCCACCAACAAATGCAAGCTACGTTGTTCGAGAAGCGTCTTGATTTCAAAGTTTCTTGCGATAATTTCATAACATTCTCACAAATTTGTTATTTTAATAGGTACAATATACCAAGAAAATGATTTTGTAATTACAAATTGTAATGAGCAAGGAGAAATTGATATCTTGAACATAAAAGCCATATTTATTAATAATAGTTTTAGTAAGGCAATTTTCTAAGGTATACAGTTTTAAAAATATGGTACAACCATAATAAAATACTTTATGAAAGTTCTAGTTCTAGTAACTTGTATTCAGTAGTATACATGAATGAGTTTTTACTTTACAAACCATTGTATGTACTAAAAATACTACTAAAAATATATACTATTTTTCTCAAATACCATCTTTTCCAGATGAACATATGTCACTTTTTTAAGAACAATTTACAATTAATAACGTTTTATAAAAGGCAGTTTTTAGGTTAGAAAGATTTAATTAGAAGAACATGGAAAAGCTTCCATTCAAAATTTTGACCGCCGATAGAGCTATCAAGAAATCCTTTATATCAATTGATGATGTAGTAAAAACAGGTAAATTAACTTTAAATGTTGAATAATTGTGTCCAGTTCGTATTAAAATATATTGTTTCACAGCACACATATTAAACTTGAAAGGAACGAAGCTTGTACTCGAAGATGGCAGAACCGAAATATGTGACAATGAAACGCGAGTATCCGCTAAGGAGAAAAGCATCTTTATTTTGCTTAAACTAAATGAAGAATGGATATCGAATAGCTCTTTAAATTTGTCATCTCTCTTTAAAAACTCTGAATCACAGGCATCTTTTCATGACAACTTAAGTAATATGGTCTTTCCAAACACATATTATCAACAACAAAATGCTGACGGCCTCTGTAGTGAAATACCGATGTCGCAAATGCAACACAACGTACTAAATAAAGAGCATATTCCGGATAGCTCACAGACTCCGCAAGCAGAAATTGTTTCCCTAGAAGTGCCAGCATCAATTCAAAGCAAAAATACCTAAAAATTTCTCCCGATGCAATGTCACTTCTACAGAACGGATTAAAACTGGAAAACAGATGTAATGCATTTGTCAACATTATTCTTACTTTATTCCAATGACAGTATATAGGCAGGTAGCGCTGAAAGCTGAATGTAAATATCCCCAATCGTCCACAGAGCACGATAATGACGGTAATATCATTTCCGTAACTCCCGTTGCACTCATATATCAATGATGAGAAATAGGAATAATTTTTTAAATCGTGCACCAAAGAGAATTTCATCGGACTTAGAACCATCAATACCTGTCAAAGAAAGAAGATTAGCGAGCATTTTAAGACAGACATGTCATAACTGACAACCACTGAATATTCCAGAAGGTGAATCTTCAAAGACACTAGAATATAAAAAGCAGTATATGCAGGATCTCAACAAAAAAGAAACATTCACCCAAGAGGAAAATGAGAATATTTCACAAGAAAATTCTTAAATAATAGAAGTCAAATACCGACAGTAATAGATATTCAGAATCACTGGCCATTTCTATTCCGCAAAAATGTTTTATACCAACATTTTACCCAATCAATGACCTTAAAGCAATTTTGCACGAAAAAAAAAATATTGCAATTCTTAAAAACATCAAAAAGGAAGGGAATTAAAGAAAATCTGTCACAAGATCCGGAAAATATAATTACATCTGTAGCAAGCTTTTTTGGAGAAGAATACACACACATCTTTAAGGTGTTTGCGGTAAGTATTTTACTTTCGACAAAACAGTATCTTAGAATTTTATTTCAACAGGTTGAAAAAAGTTTTGAAGATGTGAATAAAAGCATTCCTACCAGCACTCCATGGGTGGCTGTAATAAGTAACTTTCCAGCTTAGTTAGTAAGAATTTATAAAAATTGTATAGTTTGAATTAGACTGTAAGTAGCGCTTCAATCATTCCACCTGGAGAACCGGATCTTTTTTTACAAGTTGAACTGAACCAGTTGAGGTCAGTGAGTAAAGAATTCAACTAATGTTATTATTTAAATGACCTAAAAGAAGTTCTTTCAAATTATTCGTAGATGATACCAATTTTTTCGGGTTTAATTGAAGAAAGATGATTTTAGCTTTCAAATAATATTTATAATTTAAATAAAAAACGCTCATATCTGGCGTGTGCCAAGCTAATTAATAGTAATTTGCTATACTATTTTATGTATAAATTCGTATAAATTATCCACTTTAACTCTTTGCCCTCCCAGACAAATTCAGTGATGATGCGGAAAATATAAATGGATCTGAAACTGCCTACATATTCATCGAAAAGACTATGACAACTAAGTATAAAAGCACACACATCATTGATTTATTACTACAAATTCTTTGTTATTATTACATTTTGAATATTATGCACCCAGAAGAAGTGAGCCAAAGGTTGGAGTTTTTCTTCAGGTACTTCTTCAATTACGCTTCTGAAAGTGAAAGAGGTGCTAAGAAACATATAAATAACATAAACAAAATTAAATAATTTTGATAAAAACTAAAAAATAACATATTACGAAATCTATGGAAGAGTGGAACTGAATGATTTCAAGAATGATTTATGAATAATTCATTATTATAAACAAAGATTTAATAAAATTACACAAAACTAAATTTGCAGTTTCTTATTTCAGTGGGGGCCTACATAAGTACTACAATACACTCCAAATTCTTCAAGCTGAATGTTTGTGAAAAAGCAACCAAAACCAATTAAATAAACTTATTAAAATCGATTGAAAATTTCAAGTATAAGGGAATACTTTTTTTTATTCACTTCACCCCATTTTAGGGTAACTTTGATTAATATTAAACAACGGTAGCTGAGAAATCCAAAAAATTTCGAATGGATTTACGACTGCGTTATTTTTGTATTTCTGTTTAATTTTAAGCATTACCTGTTTTAATTTTACAACAGTAGTATGGAAAAGTATAATTCTAGTGTGTATTTTTCGACAAAATCGGTTTAAAGATGCGTAATACTTTGCTATTGTTACTTAACCTTTGTTTGAAATTAAATACTGACTGTTGGATTTTAAAAAAATATTGTCGAAAATTGTCGGTTATATTATGCATTTATCCGCAAGACCTGTTTAACGTTATGTGTAAAAATACATATTATTATGTTTAAAATGCGCACAATTTTTGCATTGCTCATAAGTGTAAGTTTACTACAATTATACTAGGTAATAGAGTGTTTCACGTAAATTTTATCCCGGATTATAGCTCCAAAAATTATTCTTCTTCTTCGTCTTGGTGATATATTCTCTACAAATTGTTACGAAATGTGGTGTCTCCTCAAACGAAGAACATTAGAAGTAGAAAATCGAATTAAGTGGAAAATACTACCAGAATCCGAAAATAATAATAATATTGCGAAGGAACTAGAAAGAATTAACAGTAAGAAAGAATTCATAGTATATGTCCCAAAGAAGTCATTGTCATTGAGGGGCTATTTTCGCCGCTGCCGTTTTGTTTTTAAGACATCTCTAAAAATTTTATTCTTTTATTCTTAATATAAAATTTTTCTTATAAATATTACATACCATTTTAGAAGTAGCATTACCTCGAATCCTTTGTCCTGGTTTCATATTTAATTTTATGCACTTCACTCACATATTTGAGACAATTTTCAGAACGTTTTACCGTTAATCGCGAACAGATTAAACACTTTCATCATAATATGTTGGAGGTAGGAACAGAAGGGATGTTTAAATCCCATCGAACTCTGTAGCCAACCTAAGCAGTTTGCCATTATTAGATGATCATAGAAAATTAGCGTAGTAAGAAAAATAAGCTCAAATTCAATCGAACTGCTCAACTTAGATTACTGACGCGGACGAAAAAAAATTCAGATTACCGGCGCGGACGAAAAAAATTTGGATTATCGACGCGGCCGACAAAAAAATAACGCGCGTGTCTCATATGTGCATACCTGAAATAAAAAAATAAGAAAAATTTTAATGTTGTATCCTTCGTCACACTGAGGAAAGACAGGAGGAAAATCAAACTCCTCTTTATCGAAAAGCTAATAAATAATAATATGCAAAAACTCTAAATAAACAACACTGTCAACTCTAGCATAGATTTATGTACTGAGATAAAATGATCCGGAAGGTTAACATTAGCATTAAGAGAAAAATTAAGTTTTAGCGGGACGAGTGGCCTTTGCACTGCAGCCAACGACAAACTAGCAGTGGCCTTGGAGGCCCAACCTTGAAGGGGGCCCCGCTAGGGACGGAATTGATGTACATGGAGAGTATAATACATCGGACATTAAAAAAAAACATTAATTCAATTTATTGTTCCTGCATACAGGGGCGGATTTACCAATGGAAGATTCAATAAAATTAACAAATATTTACAATCTATGAGCATCGTACTTCATATAATCCCGAACTTTATCAGTCGTTGTAACATACCTACAAGATATAAGGAAAGTCGGTACCTTTGATTATTAAGAGTCGCAAGCTGTGGAAACAAGTGGTGAACATAACTACGAATACAATATGAAGAGGAAACGTAAACGAAAAGTCCAGTTTGATGAAGAAAAAGGAAACGAGATCGAAGTCGTACTATCCGGCAGGCACGAATTCAGAGTTACCGTTCTTAACGTCATTATCGACAGGTTGATTACAGAGCTACAAAGACGTGGTTCTGCTTACGAGACTTGAGTAAAAAGTTTTACTTTCTCATGAAGCTACATAGCTTGGAATTTCAAGATAACCGCGAGGACGAACGGAACGTGAAAGTCTTCCATCTAGGAGATTTAGACGGGACTTTGAAAAACGACTGTCTGCACCTGCGTGCCCATTTGTCGTCCGCTGAGGCTACACGGGGAGAACAATTATCGCCCCTGGAGTTATACAAAACATTCTGAGAAAAAGCTTGTTGGACATTTATTCAAATGAGTAAATAGCTCTCGGATGTTGTTGTGTATACCATGATAAAACTACTCGGCAGAATAGTCGCTAAAACAACTGAAGAACTATTTAAGATCCATCACAGAGGATATCAGGCTCAATTCACTCTCTGTGCTGTACATAAGAGTCAGAAATAATGCAGGCTGTGTACCAAAGTCAGGGAATTCGTTTCTTTGCAGAGAAGAAAATCAGTCGCATAGCAATCTGAGCATATAGTTACACGCAACGTACTTCCTTTCCATATTATTTCGTACTTATTTATAATATTCTACGTCTGCTTGTTTATTTTCTAAGGTAAATTTACGTTAAGTAAATGAAAAATAACGGTAACATTTTTGTTTTATTCAATTATTTAAAAAAAGGTCCCTAACTCTGTTAAATTTGGCCTCCAGACACAAACTTTTCGGTCTCTGGAGACGTAAAGATCTCTAAAGAGACCTAATCTCTAAAGGCTTTTTCGGTCTCCGGTCTCCCGTCGTATATTCTAAAACACAGGTCTCCAGGTTCGGTCTCCCGTCTCCAAAATTTATTCATTTGTTGGGTTCAGGTCTCCGGAGACTATTTGTGTGTTCTAGGACCAGATTCTGTAACACGGATAGTTGGGGAGTTTGGGAGATGAGAATTTTCATTTTCCCCGATTAAAAGACCTTAACTCTCAATTTGCGATTCTCTAACATACTCGGGGGGTTAGGAAAACGTGAGAAGTGTGGAAATATTGAAGGGCGGCTAACTCTGTGTAGGAGGGTCATAGAGTGTTGGGGCTTTTTCCTACGGATTAAGGGTCTAGAGTACAAAAATTTAGGTGATTAATTTCTGGGGATGGGGCTGGGGGGGGGGGCTTTTGGTGATAGGGGTTCTACCAACCCTCTTGGAGGTTGTCCAAAATACATCATGTTTGATATCAAATTAAAGAGGGAGGAGCGGGTAGTCGAGTGGGTAGTTTGTTTTTGATCACTTAAACGTCATAACTGACTTTTTATCGGCGAAAGACGGATGTTTTGCACTTAGGCAATATACACCCCAGTTCCTATATTTTGCATATATTGTTATGGCCCAATATATGGAAGATTCTTCCAGTAGTCAAGGGCATATTCTGGTAGAATAATCAACGATCCTTATACAATTTCATCGCATGGAATTGTTCTGCACCGTCGGTTATTTTGCTGATTAGCCCAATAGCTGGCTGTGATGAGAGCAATCGACGATTACAATAATAATTAACCTCGCATGGTAATTATTATATTAAGCGATTGTTTACTACTAAGCGACTCAGGTGCTGCAACCGGTAGAGCAAACGACGAGGTTGCGTCGTTTGTTTACATATCCCCGTTGTGAGGAAAGCTTACTTCCGAATATGGGGGCATAAAAGACCACTGACTGGTCTGGTAAGTGCCCGTTAGTTATCAGTCATAGTGGGGTCAAGTTTCGGTTCGGGTTAGATTGTTTGTATTGTTAAGTTAGGTCTGTAAACATCAGTAGAAACAAATCCCCATAGGTTGCATATTACTAACAAAATACTGCTCCCAATGGCAGCCCGCCGTAGTGGCGGAATACAGTTGGCATCCCCGTCCTATGCACTTTTGTCCTTGCTGAGTAAGTAACTCATTTCCGAAATCCTAAGTAGGCAGTTGCCTGTGATACATCAAATGGTACGCACCTATCAGGTACCAAAGTTTATAAGAGAAGTGTAGTGACGGCAAGTGCCAAATGGAATTCCGTGAGGGGCGCGACGGCGGGTTAGCCAACAGATGGTGAGTTCGTTCCTTGTTAATAGGTCAGTGTGCAATAAATAAAGAATTATTCTATGTTACACGAAATTCGAGGAGTGTTATTTTTATGAAGTTTTATGGTAATTAATTTGTTTATTTATTCGATTGCTTTTGGGACACAACAATATTTCTTCACTTCTTTGTTTCCCATCCATTGTACTCTGTTGTAAACATTTTCCTCTAAAGTGAATTTACACGACTTACAAAGTTCTTCATAATGATGAGTTGAAAATATGTCCATTTTTCTACCAAAAACGGCCATTTTTTCATCTTAAGAAGAACTGATTCAAACCTTTTACAATTATCAGCAAAACCATTTATAAGACTCAAAAACTAATTACATATCTAATTAAAGGACATCCTACATACAACCTTTAACGTGCATATTTAAAATTTTTATATTATCTCTTCTGTACTGGAAGGCGACCAAATTGACCATTTTCGCGTGATTTAAAATTTTTAGTGGGTACCTTGAGACATCAAAATGCACATTTCTCTGTAACTATTGCAAGGATTTCCATAATTTCTTGTAAATATAGCCAGGATATGCGGTGAATCCTTAATTTAATTTAAAAATTCCTAGATACCTAGCTACCAGCACAAAACACAACAAAAACAGACAGTCAGTTGAGAAATTATTCTTCTGACTTCTCCACAACTAAAACAGCCGAGAGTTTTGTCGAGTGGAATAGAGAGTTTGATAATTCTCAATACTGATTCCCCGAGTTACAGAACTCCGAGTGGAGAGTTAGTGTCAAAAGAACTCTCATCTCCCTAACTGCCAACTCAGCGTGTTACAGAATTCGGCCCCTGGTCAGTTAAGTGTGGGTCTATTTGGAAAAGAAAAGGATTAAAGTGGAGTGAGGTTGACAAATTGTTAAATTAATAATAACTACTCCTATAATGCATTTAGTTACGAAAAGTGGTGTCGTCAATAGAATTCGGGTTATTTTTGAAAAAAAAAAACTCAGTAATTTGAATTTATTGTGGTTATCCCGTAAAATTTGAACACCGACGATATATTTTTTCCCATAACATAAAAATATTAATAACTTTTGAAATAATTCTTTGTAATAATCTCTTGCCTGACAACTAACAAAAATCTCTGGAGATATCTAGGGACCAAAATTTCGTGTATGCACTTCGGAGACTTGTCTCTAGAGACACTTTTATTATGGTCTCCTGGAGACCTAATTTGTTGGTCTCCAGAGACAAAAGTCTCTTGTAAACATTTCGGAGATCTTAGTCTCTGTAAACCGGAGACTGAAGACCAAAAGTCTCTTACCATGTATCTTTACCTTAACGGCCTAAGATACCCGAGTCTTCATTTGCGGGCATAACTACAGCCATTCATTGGCTTATTGTGCACCAACATAAGCCTTATGAAACAATCAAAAGTATAGGAAGAGAACATCTATCAAGGTAATTAACCTTAATAGACTAATATTTCCAAGTGAGGGGTTGTACATTGGGCACCACAAGTTAATAAGCACTATCAAAAATCAACTTCCACTTAATCATGACTATATTTACAGTAGGTGAATACAACTGCTTTGATAGATCAGTATATAGGTATTAAGGGATGTATAAAATGATTTACATATCAGTGTTTGACAACACCCCAGTGAGCGGTACACCAATCAAATATGATCTTTCTCTCAGGGGATATTCAAGCTGTGACTTAAACGATTTCGTCACCCGAGAACAAAATAAAATCAACTTTTGGTGATAAGGAAATGACTATTAGCCCACAATAGTAAAGGAACCAAAGAAAGCTCGTTGGATCGAAAATAAAAACTGTGCTCGTAGCAAGGGATCATAAGGAAAATCAAATCAACAAATCCACTAAGAATATTGTCTTAAGAATTCTGATAAAGTCAAGAAATACAAAC
This sequence comes from Dioctria rufipes, assembly GCA_963924295.1. Taxonomy (NCBI): domain Eukaryota; kingdom Metazoa; phylum Arthropoda; class Insecta; order Diptera; family Asilidae; genus Dioctria; species Dioctria rufipes. The sequence continues at coordinate 29,656 of OZ002741.1, forward strand.
ATTATAAGACAATAATTGCAAAAAAGTGAAACATCGTGTGGTACATATGTATGTATTTATTATGTACGACGCAGATTTGAGCTTTTGGGTCATAAATTTTAAAATTTCAGCAAATTTTATGTATGTATTTCCTTATATTCTGCAAAACAGGTTTGGACGAATCTTCTAGAGTTAGTGAAAAAATAAATAAACAAATAGTAAAAATTAAATCTAAATACCAAATTAAAAAAACTTAATTAAAAGAACCTGGCCAAGACCACGTATATGAATTTAATATAACTTTTCTTCATAGAACTAAAATTTCGACAATACCAATTTCGTAATAATTAAAAATAAGAACTTCTCAATTCTAATTTAGCAGTGTTTTTTTTTTCGCAAAATATACCTCTGCTTATGTGTACTCAGTGATGGGACCTCTACTACAATCGGAGTAGATCTACTCCACTTGCAGCGTTGATAACATTATGTACGTACTTAACGAAATTTACTCCATTTTCATCATTTTCACAAATGCTACAACACAACAACTCTGTTTTATCATTTACTGTTTTAAACTTTTGGTTAAACATGAAAATTTAAAAAAATGGACTTGGTCAATACATCTATAGCGAACTGGTAACATGCGTAAATTTATGCTGCTTACCTCACAGTAATGCTGCTGCTCACCGAGTTTTTTCAACATTAAATTTGATGAAAAACAACAAAACGAATAAACCTTGCATTAGCACAATCAGAAATCTTATGTTAAGTAAGGAATTGATAAAGGATGCTAAAGATGAAGTCATATAACAACCCAGTGTTGAGTTACTATCATTTGCATCGTATTTCAAAATCCAGCACGGAGCTTATTTTTGTAAGAATTTTTTAATTCTACTCCATTTTATTTCAAATCTACTCCGATTTTTGAGGCAGCCTACTCCGGTAGTTCTGACCTGGGCTCCCATCACTACTTAGTAAAATTCCCTATGTCATAGAAATACCTGATTTATATTACTCGATCACGCATACCAATGCAATACAAAATTGCTTTTTTCAAGTTGGAAAACAGAAAAAAGAGACAAAGCCAAAGAATTCACGTAAAATATTCTTGAAACCCTTACCAATTTTCTTATCATCAAATCCATTTGATACTTTTCGTCGGATTTCACTTTAGAAAATTTTAATTATCGCGAAAATAACAAAAAAAAAAAACACTCCATTTCCACTTTTATCGCATTTAATTTGAATTTACAAACAAACTTTTTGTCAAAATAAGAACTCACCGCGTCCTACTTTGGCTTCTATTGTAATCTTTATGCCGCTGCTGTAATGAAATGGATGATGTCCGACCCGGGGAGCGTATACTACTTTCTCTATGGTCCGACCGCAAGCCATCGTACCGAGATACTGAGCGATATGAGAGGGAAAGAGAGCTACTAAAGCGACACCTGACGGAATGGCTTCACTAACAACAACAAAATAGTTCAAATGAAACCTTGATATTATGCCTAAAAAGTGTAAATTTAGCTGCACCTACCGAAAATTCCTTCTTTTTTTAGAGAAATTTTGAAAGATTTGAGAAGGGTGCGATTGTCAAAGGAATTAATTTCAGATTATTACTTTCGCATTTGTTGTAAAAGAAAAACTGGAATATGCTTTAGATTTTTCTTGCTTTCTTTGCCCGGATGAGAGGGGGGGTATAGCACATTAAGAAAACTTTCACTTATTTTCCATTCCAGACTTGAAAATTTCCCCTTTTGTTTTATTTTTGGGTATTTGTCTTATTTTTAGAGTAAGTGAATTCACCACACTTATACGACTGCAAGCTAAGATAAGGATATTCACCAATGACTATGTTTAGTTAAAAATCATAAAAAATTTTCCAAAAGGGTGGTGGGGAGGGGGTTGTTAATATTGTTTACATTTCAAGCGTACGACATAGGCTGGGGTGGGGGTGGGGTGGGGGGGTGGTGTACATAGTTTAATTTTATAATGTTGACATAACTAATTTACGCGGGCTAGAAAATGTCGAATAGTACTAATTGCTTCATTTTCCATTTTGTAGGACTCCGTACCTTAAAAGCAAAATAAACAGAACCCTTATTGGACCTCTCTTGCGTCCGTCTCTCTGTATATCATAGATATATTTCTTCGAAAACGACGTGACGTATGGGAATGTTAAGACCTTGTGACGTGCGCACATCTTTCAACAGAGGAGTCAGGAGTCTGAACCAGTTGCGCTCACACCAAAAGTGATCTGTGAAGTACTGGAATTAGGCCGAAAATTTGGTAATCTTTTTCTACAATATGACCCGAACGTTGAAAGAACTCTCCGATTTCGGCAAGATATTATTAATAAACGCTTACTCAATATGAGGAGCTCTATGACCAAAAACCCAACACAGTTGTTAATTACTGCTTTCATTACCAACGTTCGCTGATCTGAAATTGTTTCTAATTCATCTAACATCGAACTTGAATGTCATCAGGTATTATCGAGTGATGAAAGTGACATCATACCAATCAGGAAGAAAAAATTAATAATCTACACCAGAAAAATGTTTCTGGTTATTCGTAACTATTTTTCTCGGCGATTCTATCTATATTTCAAAAATCATACAAATAATTACAAATAACTGTATAATAGTATAATTACCATAAATCTGAAATTTCTAGAAAATATTAACTAGAAATTTCTCGTTTGCTTTGACAAATTAATAGTCAAAAAATATTTATTTTAACTAGAAAATAGTTAATAATGACGATAAGCAACAATTTTCTAGACATTTGGTTTACTATGATGAATATATTTTCTAGTTAAATTTCATTAGTAGTAATATTTTCTAGTATTGTCTAACACTTCGATTGATTGAAATAAAAAACAAAATCGAGATGACTAGAATTGTGGTCACTTTCAGTTACTACTTTTGGTCAAGTTCAATGAGAATTCTAGTCATTTAAGCATAAGAATGTTATTCTATGCCAACTATAGTAGTAGTATTTCTACGTAATAGATGGTCCGTTAAAGTTACCCAAATTACATTTCATATTATAATTCGAGCGATTTCACTGGTTGTATTTGCGTTATTAGCATTTTGCACGTATCGCATGTGTATTACTTTTTGATGTCTGGTAGCAATGGGCTTTGTTGATACATATGAGAACATTCTAATAATTTATATGATCTTTTATGACTAGAACTCTGGTTACTTTAAACTATTTAAACCAAAATGTAATCAATTCTAATTTTAATTTTTTCTTCTAATCATATCAACTGAATAAAACTTCGATTTTCACTTGATCTTTCCTATTAAGTGAAAATCGAAGTTTTATTCAGTTTCTCGTGATAATTAATTTTAGCGTGACTTTCTTGCTTGATTATATTTTTGAGCAGCTTATGGTTAATTTATAATAATTGAAGTGTTGACTGTGGTAATTTGATATAGGTACATAATATCTACCAGTGAAAGCAACTGTAAAGTGATTACTTTGTATTTAAAGTTAAAAATTAAATAATATTATATATAATATATAGTTTTACCTAGCGGTTTGTAAATTTTTTTTTTTATTTGAAAAATGAATCCTGATAAGCTTTATAGAGGTGTGTGTTACTAATAGATGTAAGCAGTAGTTTACTTTTTTATGGTTTCGGCCCTTCTTTGTATTTTTGTTAAAAAAGAATTGCTATAATTAATAATATTTACGTAAGTAGTACAAAAATTGTAAATTTTTGCCAAAGCTTACTATTACTACTTGAAGACGGAGTGCTCACCCATAAAACGTTGTGGGATATTTATTAATAAAAAATTTAGACACTAATCTGTGAATTGTTATCTAAAAAAAAGACCGATAGTCCGAGTATCTATTCCAACTACATTTTAGTCAAGACGGCTACGACCGCAACATATATCTGAATTCCCCAATTCTGCCAATTAAGTGAATACTCTAATTCTAATATTCGGTTACTACCAAATACATACTCCAGTTTCGTTTGAATGCTTTTAAAAATTAAATAATATACTATTCATTCATTCACATTATAAAAATGATTTTTTTATAACCTTGCCATTGTATTTTGAGCTGGATATAGTAGATTATGATTGCTTTCACTATATGGAAAAGGAAGATTTGTTAAAAGTAACAGGGAATAATGACAGTTCTTGTGGTACTTATATTAAACTTAGAGGAAAATTGGAACAATGGAAAACTTCTCAGGTAAATTACTTCCTAGAAGTAATAACTTCAAGTTGTCTGTACACATAGATAAAAGAAAGAAAAACGCGAGCTCCTGCTGTAGTACTACTTGCCACAATAATAAGGTCGTAAACTGGTTGTATGGTCAGAATGAGGTATCATTTAGTTCAATCATCGGATTATCCTATTAAGGAATTTGGTAAGTACATAGATACATAAAAATACAAAAAGCCTTTTGACAATTATTTTAAATGTATAGAATATTACTGAAATATTAAAAAGCGATTCAGGGAAGGCTATAAAAGAATTGTATACCGCCAAAAAAATTCCAACGAAGACGTCATATTAAAACTAATAAATATTATTATTGAGCATTTCCTTGAAAGGAAAATTAAACTAAGAATTAGCGATATTGAACTAATATATGAAGAAATCAGTAAACAGTTTCAAAATGAAAAAAAGTAAATGAAGGATACGTATGCGTTACGCTTTCATTACTCATATTTGTAAGAAAAAGAAAAAAACAAATTATTATCTACATGTAGAAATATTATAAGAAAAAATTGCTCCGATTTTTATATAGACTTTTAGGTTATTTTTGATATTATCGTCGTATTTTAAAGAAAACTTCTCTACAAAATGAAGCAAGTAGTATTTTCATCTTACAATATTAAGCTTCGTCCACACTCCCTAGGTATATGTATATAAATTTATGAAGAACTATCGTTGATTGGAAATACTTAAAATAAACCAAATAAAAATCTTAGTTTTTACATATTGTATAATAAAATGATTATGTATCCAGGAAGGCTGGTGGACATTATCTATGTTTTATAACATATATACTACCATATATACTCATTTTCAATACTATGTTATTTAAACTTGTGAATTTCTTTTCAAAAACTTTAAATCAATTTTACGAAATGCGATTGAGGAGGGAAAGTGTGCACATTTAAACGTTAAAAAATGCGAATTTATTCGCGAAAATTTCCTAGAATATATTACGTGTTCAGTACAGGTGAAGTGCAAAAGAATTTATTAAAAAATTCTCGTAGATAATAGATAATTAATCGAAATTAATTCTTACGTGAACAAAAGCCTCTATACCGCAAGGAAAAAGGTTCTGTGCTGTGTTTCTAAAACCTCTTCTGTGGAAAAAAAGTGCAACCCAACTATCAAGGAAAATATTTTAGGGTTTAGTTTTACTCGCCACAAATATATTTGGTACCTGAAGGCACGAAAGTGCAAGCAGCATGACCACACAGTTTCGGCAAGAAAACCGATCCTACGACTGGTCTTCTACCAAAACCACTACAGCTTTGCTGTATGAAAAGGATAAGTTTGTCACGACTTGTTCTCCCACATCAGAGCAAGAAAAGAGAAATAGCAAATAAAAGCAATTTTAACTATTTTTTTTTCTCAATCAATATAATAGACTTTTTTTTACAAGAACACATTATTACAAAAATTACTTTATAAAAGAAATATATATAAAAGTAATCTTGGGTATTCACCATCACATTCAACTTTGATAGTTTTGATTCTTTACGTGTATTTTCTATAAAAGTTACAATAAGTTTGTGGTAGGAATAATAGGAAGCAAATATATTTGAATTAATTGTATCAATAAATCTCATGAATACGGCATCAATAGTTGTGCCGCCTCTAGTTGTAGCTTCATTAGGATCGTTAAGGATAGTTAAATTAAGTCTATCTTTTAAAAATTTCAGAAAGAGGACGGACAAGAACAAGGATATGGCTGGGCCTGGCCGCTAAACCAGGATCGATATAACGCTGGGCCATATCCTCAACACATACATACAAAAACTTTAAATCAATTTTACAACATTTCCTGGGAATAGGTTTATTGGAATAGTCGATAAGTAATTAATATCCCTAAATCGTACAATGATATATAATGAGAACTGGTTACATACATCCAGGCTCCAAGCTCTATATTCTGCATTAATTTTAATAGTATATTCCTTTTACAGAACTGGACAAAAACTTAATGAAAACATGTGCTAAAGATTGGAATATTTATCTTTTAAGATAGGATAGAGATCTCGCCTGCAGAAGTAGTTCTTTAGTAGTTTTTTTTTCTCAAAATCTATTCTATATAATAAATTTGAATAAAACAAAGCACTTCAATTTTCAAGCAACAAAAAAATAATAATGTAAAAAAACATCTAATAAAAGAAAACTTCCCGCAAAATTTATAATAAAAAAAATGCAATGCAATTCTACACTCTCCAAGTAACATAAAAAAGTTCGAATGCTCAAATTCGGAATTGTCCCCGAGTAGAAAATCCACTTTTAAGATAAATATCACAAATCTACGTATATATGCCTATAGAAAAATCTCACAAAAGATGTCGAAAGATCTTGCTACCAGTAACAACACTCAATTAAATTAGAAATATGTATATCTCATGCGACCTGAATGTACACCTGAATTTTACACCTCAACTGCAATCATTTCGAGCTTCAAAGCCCCTGATTGAATTATATTTATTGTTTTTTTCTTATATGTGTGTTTCTCCTTCGGACGAACTAAGGAGCACGAAAACGAACGAACATATATTATAGCTAGAGTAAATTATGAAGAAATGGTTTGATACCGGTAGCAAGTCGGTGGGGGTTAGTTTTCTTATGTAACACTAATCCCGCCATCAAGTATCTCTACTCCTTTATGCAAGTAGAATAAAAACCACAACAAAACAATATCTGTTTTCTTTCTTCAAAAAATTTATTTTCATGGGTTCAAAAATTTTTTGTACATTTTAAATATAATTTAATTAGTTTTAATGAAAATATTAAAATTTAAATTGAAAAAAAAATTTACCAATTCAAGTGTAACCGCCAGTCTTTAACACTCACACAACAATTTCACGGCACTTAATTTAATTTAAGTTTTACATTGAAATTGAATTAATGTAAATTATAAAACTCCCAAGTAAAAAACAAACAAATTAGGTATGTAGCGCTCACTTTCAAATCTAACTACACTTTGCAACGAAAAACGCACGACATACTTCGGCCAACGTTATGAAAAATATGAAGAGCAGCACAAAGTGAACAATTTTTATCAAAATTTTAACGGGACTAACAGATTTTTCTGATATGAGTTGAAACAATTACCGATAGAGACTGTGCTTCCAGCCTAGCTGTGTGCTGCTGATGGTATAGTTAAAGTTAACTTAATGACAAGTTACGAAGCAGGCGAGATTTCCGAGTGTTTTACATTTAAAATGCACACGGCAAAAAAAGAAAGAAAGAAAAAAAAAAACAAAATCAAACCCTCTTTAAAACTTTTATGAATAAAGATAAAAAATATGAAAGCGTAAATTGTATACAACGAAACAGAATGTCAAATAATTCATTTTCGTAAATAAATGAGAAGGGGTGGAGTTTTCACGTTTTACTCTCATAAAATGCTCCCGCGCTTTTGTGAAAACCGGTTTTCATGAAATATTATATTATACTTCAAGTAGAGATCAAGTAATCAAAATATCATGTAAACGCGCATTGAGTAAATCACAAAATTTTGTTCGATTTACTTGAAAAAATTCATGTAAACGCAACTTCAGTGCTTGAACGTTTTTCATTTGTGCGAATTAAGAAAACGGCAGAGAAGAATAAGAAGAAGATTGCTGTTGATAATTCAACTAGTGACTTTTAGCACTTTTCTCAACAATATTTCTTCAATTCTTTGTTTCCCATCCATTGTACTCTGTTGTAAACATTTTCCTCTAAAGTGAATTTACACGACTTGCAAAGTTCTTCATAATGATGAGTTGAAAATATGTCCATTTTTCTACCAAAAAACGGCCATTTTTTCATCTTAAGAAGAACTGATTCACTTCTTTTACAATTATCAGCAAAACCATTTATAAGACTCAAAAACTAATTACATATCTAATTAAAGGACATCCTACATACAACCTTTAACGTGCATATTTAAAATTTTTATATTATCTCTTCTGTACTGGAAGGCGACCAAATTGACCATTTTCGCGTGATTTAAAATTTTTAGTGGGTACCTTGAGACATCAAAATGCACATTTCTCTGTAACTATTGCAAGGATTTCCATAATTTCTTGTAAATATAGCCAGGATATGCGGTGAATCCTTAATTTAATTTAAAAATTCCTAGGTACCTAGCTACCAGCACAAAACACAACAAAAACAGACAGTCAGTTGAGAAATTATTCTTCTGACTTCTCCACAACTAAAACAGCCGAGAGTTTTGTCGAGTGGAATAGAGAGTTTGATAATTCTCAATACTGATTCCCCGAGTTACAGAACTCCGAGTGGAGAGTTAGTGTCAAAAGAACTCTCATCTCCCTAACTGCCAACTCAGCGTGTTACAGAATTCGGCCCCTGGTCAGTTAAGTGTGGGTCTATTCGGAAAAGAAAAGGATTAAAGTGGAGTGAGGTTGACAAATTGTTAAATTAATAATAACTACTCCTATAATGCATTTAGTTACGAAAAGTGTCAATAGAATTCGGGTTATTTTTGAAAAAAAAAAAAACTCAGTAATTTGAATTTATTGTGGTTATCCCGTAAAATTTGAACACCGACGATATATTTTTTCCCATAACATAAAAATATTAATAACTTTTGAAATAATTCTTTCTAATAATCTCTTGCCTGACAACTAACAAAAATCTCTGGAGATATCTAGGGACCAAAATTTCGTGTATGCACTTCGGAGACGTGTCTCTAGAGACACTTTTATTATGGCCTCCTGGAGACCTAATTTGTTGGTCTCCAGAGACAAAAGTCTCTTGTAAACATTTCGGAGATCTTAGTCTCTGTAAACCGGAGACTGAAGACCAAAAGTCTCTTACCATGTATCTTTACCTTAACGGCCTAAGAGCCCCGAGTCTTCATTTGCGGGCATAACTACAGCCATTCATTGGCTGATTGTGCACCAACATAAGCCTTATGAAACAATCAAAAGTATAGGAAGAGAACATCTATCAAGGTAATTAACCTTAATAGACTAATATTTCCAAGTGAGGGGTTGTACATTGGGCACCACAAGTTAATAAGCACTATCAAAAATCAACTTCCACTTAATCATGACTATATTTACAGTAGGTGAATACAACTGCTTTGATAGATCAGTATATAGGTATTAAGGGATGTAAAAAATGATTTACATATCAATGTTTGACAACACCCCCTGTGAGCAGTACACCAATCAAATATGATCTTTCTCTCAGGGGATATTCAAGCTGTGACTTAAACGATTTCGTCACCTGAGAACAAAATAAAATCAACTTTTGGTGATAAGGAAATGACTATTAGCCCACAATAGTAAAGGAACCAAAGAAAGCTCGTTGGGTCGAAAATAAAAACTGTGCTCGTAGCAAGGGATCATAAGGAAAATCAAATCAACAAATCCACTAAGAATATTGTCTTAAGAATTCTGATAAACTCAAGAAATACAAACATTATAAGACAATAATTGCAAAAAAGTGAAACATCGTGTGGTACATATGTATGTATTTATTATGTACGACGCAGATTTGAGCTTTTGGGTCATAAATTTTAAAATTTCAGCAAATTTTATGTATGTATTTCCTTATATTCTGCAAAACAGGTTTGGACGAATCTTCTAGAGTTAGTGAAAAAATAAATAAACAAATAGTAAAAATTAAATCTAAATACCAAATTAAAAAAACTTAATTAAAAGAACCTGGCCAAGACCACGTATATGAATTTAATATAACTTTTCTTCATAGAACTAAAATTTCGACAATACCAATTTCGTAATAATTAAAAATAAGAACTTCTCAATTCTAATTTAGCAGTGTTTTTTTTTTCGCAAAATATACCTCTGCTTATGTGTACTCAGTGATGGGACCTCTACTACAATCGGAGTAGATCTACTCCACTTGCAGCGTTGATAACATTATGTACGTACTTAACGAAATTTACTCCATTTTCATCATTTTCACAAATGCTACAACACAACAACTCTGTTTTATCATTTACTGTTTTAAACTTTTGGTTAAACATGAAAATTTAAAAAAATGGACTTGGTCAATACATCTATAGCGAACTGGTAACATGCGTAAATTTATGCTGCTTACCTCACAGTAATGCTGCTGCTCACCGAGTTTTTTCAACATTAAATTTGATGAAAAACAACAAAACGAATAAACCTTGCATTAGCACAATCAGAAATCTTATGTTAAGTAAGGAATTGATAAAGGATGCTAAAGATGAAGTCATATAACAACCCAGTGTTGAGTTACTATCATTTGCATCGTATTTCAAAATCCAGCACGGAGCTTATTTTTGTACGAATTTTTTAATTCTACTCCATTTTATTTCAAATCTACTCCGATTTTTGAGGCAGCCTACTCCGGTAGTTCTGACCTGGGCTCCCATCACTACTTACTAAAATTCCCTATGTCATAGAAATACCTGATTTATATTACTCGATCACGCATACCAATGCAATACAAAATTGCTTTTTTCAAGTTGGAAAACAGAAAAAAGAGACAAAGCCAAAGAATTCACGTAAAATATTTTACTAGAAAATTCTTGAAACCCTTACCAATTTTCTTATCATCAAATCCATTTGATACTTTTCGTCGGATTTCACTTTAGAAAATTTTAATTATCGCAAAAGTAACAAAAAAAAAACACTCCATTTCCACTTTTATCGCATTTAATTTGAATTTACAAACAAACTTTTTGTCAAAATAAGAACTCACCGCGTCCTACTTTGGCTTCTATTGTAATCTTTATGCCGCTGCTGTAATGAAATGGATGATGTCCGACCCGGGGAGCGTATACTACTTTCTCTATGGTCCGACCGCAAGCCATCGTACCGAGATACTGAGCGATATGAGAGGGAAAGAGAGCTACTAAAGCGACACCTGACGGAATGGCTTCACTAACAACAACAAAATAGTTCAAATGAAACCTTGATATTATGCCTAAAAAGTGTAAATTTAGCTGCACCTACCGAAAATTCCTTCTTTTTTTAGAGAAATTTTGAAAGATTTGAGAAGGGTGCGATTGTCAAAGGAATTAATTTCAGATTATTACTTTCGCATTTGTTGCAAAAGAAAAACTGGAATATGCTTTAGATTTTTCTTGCTTTCTTTGCCCGGATGAGAGGGGGGGTATAGCACATTAAGAAAACTTTCACTTATTTTCCATTCCAGACTTGAAAATTTCCCCTTTTGTTTTATTTTTGGGTATTTGTCTTATTTTTAGAGTAAGTGAATTCACCACACTTATACGATATATTTCTTCGAAAACGACGTGACGTATGGGAATGTTAAGACCTTGTGACGTGCGCACATCTTTCATCAGAGGAGTCAGGAGTCTGAACCAGTTGCGTTCACACCAAAAGTCATCTGTGAAGTATTGGCATTAGGCCGAAAATTTGGTAATCTTTTTCTACAATATGACCCGAACGTTGAAAGAATTCTCCGATTTCGGCAAGATATTATTAATAAACGCTTACTCAATATGAGGAGCTCTATGACCAAAAACCCAACACAGTTGTTAATTACTGCTTTCATTACCAACGTTCGCTGATCTGAAATTGTTTCTAATTCATCTAACATCGAACTTGAATGTCATCAGGTATTATCGGGTGATGAAAGTGACATCATACCAATCAGGAAGAAAAAATTAATAATCTACACCAGAAAAATGTTTCCGGTTATTCGTAACTATTTTTCTCGGCGATTCTATCTATATTTCAAAAATCATACAAATAATTACAAATAACTGTATAATAGTATAATTACCATAAATCTGAAATTTCTAGAAAATATTAACTAGAAATTTCTCGTTTGCTTTGACAAATTAATAGTCAAAAAATATTTATTTTAACTAGAAAATAGTTAATAATGACGATAAGCAACAATTTTCTAGACATTTGGTTTACTATGATGAATATATTTTCTAGTTAAATTTCATTAGTAGTAATATTTTCTAGTATTGTCTAACACTTCGATTGATTGAAATAAAAAACAAAATCGAGATGACTAGAATTGTGGTCACTTTCAGTTACTACTTTTGGTCAAGTTCAATGAGAATTCTAGTCATTTAAGCATAAGAATGTTATTCTATGCCAACTATAGTAGTAGTATTTCTACGTAATAGATGGTCCGTTAAAGTTACCCAAATTACATTTCATATTATAATTCGAGCGATTTCACTGGTTGTATTTGCGTTATTAGCATTTTGCACGTATCGCATGTGTATTACTTTTTGATGTCTGGTAGCAATGGGCTTTGTTGATACATATGAGAACATTCTAATAATTTATATGATCTTTTATGACTAGAACTCTGGTTACTTTAAACTATTTAAACCAAAATGTAATCAATTCTAATTTTAATTTTTTCTTCTAATCATATCAACTGAATAAAACTTCGATTTTCACTTGATCTTTCCTATTAAGTGAAAATCGAAGTTTTATTCAGTTTCTCGTGATAATTAATTTTAGCGTGACTTTCTTGCTTGATTATATTTTTGAGCAGCTTATGGTTAATTTATCATAATTGAAGTGTTGACTGTGGTAATTTGATATAGGTACATAATATCTACCAGTGAAAGCAACTGTAAAGTGATTACTTTGTATTTAAAGTTAAAAATTAAATAATATTATATATAATATATAGTTTTACCTAGCGGTTTGTAAATTTTTTTTTTTTATTTGAAAAATGAATCCTGATAAGCTTTATAGAGGTGTGTGTTACTAATAGATGTAAGCAGTAGTTTACTTTTTTATGGTTTCGGCCCTTCTTTGTATTTTTGTTAAAAAAGAATTGCTATAATTAATAATATTTACGTAAGTAGTACAAAAATTGTAAATTTTTGCCAAAGCTTACTATTACTACTTGAAGACGGAGTGCTCACCCATAAAACGTTGTGGGATATTTATTAATAAAAAATTTAGACACTAATCTGTGAATTGTTATCTAAAAAAAAGACCGATAGTCCGAGTATCTATTCCAACTACATTTTAGTCAAGACGGCTACGACCGCAACATATATCTGAATTCCCCAATTCTGCCAATTAAGTGAATACTCTAATTCTAATATTCGGTTACTACCAAATACATACTCCAGTTTCGTTTGAATGCTTTTAAAAATTAAATAATATACTATTCATTCATTCACATTATAAAAATGATTTTTTTATAACCTTGCCATTGTATTTTGAGCTGGATATAGTAGATTATGATTGCTTTCACTATATGGAAAAGGAAGATTTGTTAAAAGTAACAGGGAATAATGACAGTTCTTGTGGTACTTATATTAAACTTAGAGGAAAATTGGAACAATGGAAAACTTCTCAGGTAAATTACTTCCTAGAAGTAATAACTTCAAGTTGTCTGTACACATAGATAAAAGAAAGAAAAACGCGAGCTCCTGCTGTAGTACTACTTGCCACAATAATAAGGTCGTAAACTGGTTGTATGGTCAGAATGAGGTATCATTTAGTTCAATCATCGGATTATCCTATTAAGGAATTTGGTAAGTACATAGATACATAAAAATACAAAAAGCCTTTTGACAATTATTTTAAATGTATAGAATATTACTGAAATATTAAAAAGCGATTCAGGGAAGGCTATAAAAGAATTGTATACCGCCAAAAAAATTCCAACGAAGACGTCATATTAAAACTAATAAATATTATTATTGAGCATTTCCTTGAAAGGAAAATTAAACTAAGAATTAGCGATATTGAACTAATATATGAAGAAATCAGTAAACAGTTTCAAAATGAAAAAAAGTAAATGAAGGATACGTATGCGTTTCGCTTTCATTACTCATATTTGTAAGAAAAAGAAAAAAACAAATTATTATCTACATGTAGAAATATTATAAGAAAAAATTGCTCCGATTTTTATATAGACTTTTAGGTTATTTTTGATATTATCGTCGTATTTTAAAGAAAACTTCTCTACAAAATGAAGCAAGTAGTATTTTCATCTTACAATATTAAGCTTCGTCCACACTCCCTAGGTATATGTATATAAATTTATGAAGAACTATCGTTGATTGGAAATACTTAAAATAAACCAAATAAAAATCTTAGTTTTTACATATTGTATAATAAAATGATTATGTATCCAGGAAGGCTGGTGGACATTATCTATGTTTTATAACATATATACTACCATATATACTCATTTTCAATACTATGTTATTTAAACTTGTGAATTTCTTTTCAAAAACTTTAAATCAATTTTACGAAATGCGATTGAGGAGGGAAAGTGTGCACATTTAAACGTTAAAAAATGCGAATTTATTCGCGAAAATTTCCTAGAATATATTACGTGTTCAGTACAGGTGAAGTGCAAAAGAATTTATTAAAAAATTCTCGTAGATAATAGATAATTAATCGAAATTAATTCTTACGTGAACAAAAGCCTCTATACCGCAAGGAAAAAGGTTCTGTGCTGTGTTTCTAAAACCTCTTCTGTGGAAAAAAAGTGCAACCCAACTATCAAGGAAAATATTTTAGGGTTTAGTTTTACTCGCCACAAATATATTTGGTACCTGAAGGCACGAAAGTGCAAGCAGCATGACCACACAGTTTCGGCAAGAAAACCGATCCTACGACTGGTCTTCTACCAAAACCACTACAGCTTTGCTGTATGAAAAGGATAAGTTTGTCACGACTTGTTCTCCCACATCAGAGCAAGAAAAGAGAAATAGCAAATAAAAGCAATTTTAACTATTTTTTTTTTTCTCAATCAATATAATAGACTTTTTTTTACAAGAACACATTATTACAAAAATTACTTTATAAAAGAAATATATATAAAAGTAATCTTGGGTATTCACCATCACATTCAACTTTGATAGTTTTGATTCTTTACGTGTATTTTCTATAAAAGTTACAATAAGTTTGTGGTAGGAATAATAGGAAGCAAATATATTTGAATTAATTGTATCAATAAATCTCATGAATACGGCATCAATAGTTGTGCCGCCTCTAGTTGTAGCTTCATTAGGATCGTTAAGGATAGTTAAATTAAGTCTATCTTTTAAAAATTTCAGAAAGAGGACGGACAAGAACAAGGATATGGCTGGGCCTGGCCGCTAAACCAGGATCGATATAACGCTGGGCCATATCCTCAACACATACATACAAAAACTTTAAATCAATTTTACAACATTTCCTGGGAATAGGTTTATTGGAATAGTCGATAAGTAATTAATATCCCTAAATCGTACAATGATATATAATGAGAACTGGTTACATACATCCAGGCTCCAAGCTCTATATTCTGCATTAATTTTAATAGTATATTCCTTTTACAGAACTGGACAAAAACTTAATGAAAACATGTGCTAAAGATTGGAATATTTATCTTTTAAGATAGGATAGAGATCTCGCCTGCAGAAGTAGTTCTTTAGTAGTTTTTTTTTCTCAAAATCTATTCTATATAATAAATTTGAATAAAACAAAGCACTTCAATTTTCAAGCAACAAAAAAATAATAATGTAAAAAAACATCTAATAAAAGAAAACTTCCCGCAAAATTTATAATAAAAAAAATGCAATGCAATTCTACACTCTCCAAGTAACATAAAAAAGTTCGAATGCTCAAATTCGGAATTGTCCCCGAGTAGAAAATCCACTTTTAAGATAAATATCACAAATCTACGTATATATGCCTATAGAAAAATCTCACAAAAGATGTCGAAAGATCTTGCTACCAGTAACAACACTCAATTAAATTAGAAATATGTATATCTCATGCGACCTGAATGTACACCTGAATTTTACACCTCAACTGCAATCATTTCGAGCTTCAAAGCCCCTGATTGAATTATATTTATTGTTTTTTTCTTATATGTGTGTTTCTCCTTCGGACGAACTAAGGAGCACGAAAACGAACGAACATATATTATAGCTAGAGTAAATTATGAAGAAATGGTTTGATACCGGTAGCAAGTCGGTGGGGGTTAGTTTTCTTATGTAACACTAATCCCGCCATCAAGTATCTCTACTCCTTTATGCAAGTAGAATAAAAACCACAACAAAACAATATCTGTTTTCTTTCTTCAAAAAACTTATTTTCATGGGTTCAAAAATTTTTTGTACATTTTAAATATAATTTAATTAGTTTTAATGAAAATATTAAAATTTAAATTGAAAAAAAAATTTACCAATTCAAGTGTAACCGCCAGTCTTTAACACTCACACAACAATTTCACGGCACTTAATTTAATTTAAGTTTTACATTGAAATTGAATTAATGTAAATTATAAAACTCCCAAGTAAAAAACAAACAAATTAGGTATGTAGCGCTCACTTTCAAATCTAACTACACTTTGCAACGAAAAACGCACGACATACTTCGGCCAACGTTATGAAAAATATGAAGAGCAGCACAAAGTGAACAATTTTTATCAAAATTTTAACGGGACTAACAGATTTTTCTGATATGAGTTGAAACAATTACCGATAGAGACTGTGCTTCCAGCCTAGCTGTGTGCTGCTGATGGTATAGTTAAAGTTAACTTAATGACAAGTTACGAAGCAGGCGAGATTTCCGAGTGTTTTACATTTAAAATGCACACGGCAAAAAAAGAAAGAAAGAAAAAAAAACAAAATCAAACCCTCTTTAAAACTTTTATGAATAAAGATAAAAAATATGAAAGCGTAAATTGTATACAACGAAACAGAATGTCAAATAATTCATTTTCGTAAATAAATGAGAAGGGGTGGAGTTTTCACGTTTTACTCTCATAAAATGCTCCCGCGCTTTTGTGAAAACCGGTTTTCATGAAATATTATATTATACTTCAAGTAGAGATCAAGTAATCAAAATATGATGTAAACGCGCAAAATTTTGTTCGATTTACTTGAAAAAATTCATGTAAACGCAACTTCAGTGCTTGAACGTTTTTCATTTGTGCGAATTAAGAAAACGGCAGAGAAGAATAAGAAGAAGATTGCTGTTGATAATTCAACTAGTGACTTTTAGCACTTTTCTCAACAATATTTCTTCAATTCTTTGTTTCCCATCCATTGTACTCTGTTGTAAACATTTTCCTCTAAAGTGAATTTACACGACTTGCAAAGTTCTTCATAATGATGAGTTGAAAATATGTCCATTTTTCTACCAAAAAACGGCCATTTTTTCATCTTAAGAAGAACTGATTCACTTCTTTTACAATTATCAGCAAAACAAAAACAGACAGTCAGTTGAGAAATTATTCTTCTGACTTCTCCACAACTAAAACAGCCGAGAGTTTTGTCGAGTGGAATAGAGAGTTTGATAATTCTCAATACTGATTCCCCGAGTTACAGAACTCCGAGTGGAGAGTTAGTGTCAAAAGAACTCTCATCTCCCTAACTGCCAACTCAGCGTGTTACAGAATTCGGCCCCTGGTCAGTTAAGTGTGGGTCTATTCGGAAAAGAAAAGGATTAAAGTGGAGTGAGGTTGACAAATTGTTAAATTAATAATAACTACTCCTATAATGCATTTAGTTACGAAAAGTGGTGTCGTCAATAGAATTCGGGTTATTTTTGAAAAAAAAAAAAACTCAGTAATTTGAATTTATTGTGGTTATCCCGTAAAATTTGAACACCGACGATATATTTTTTCCCATAACATAAAAATATTAATAACTTTTGAAATAATTCTTTCTAATAATCTCTTGCCTGACAACTAACAAAAATCTCTGGAGATATCTAGGGACCAAAATTTCGTGTATGCACTTCGGAGACGTGTCTCTAGAGACACTTTTATTATGGCCTCCTGGAGACCTAATTTGTTGGTCTCCAGAGACAAAAGTCTCTTGTAAACATTTCGGAGATCTTAGTCTCTGTAAACCGGAGACTGAAGACCAAAAGTCTCTTACCATGTATCTTTACCTTAACGGCCTAAGAGCCCCGAGTCTTCATTTGCGGGCATAACTACAGCCATTCATTGGCTTATTGTGCACCAACATAAGCCTTATGAAACAATCAAAAGTATAGGAAGAGAACATCTATCAAGGTAATTAACCTTAATAGACTAATATTTCCAAGTGAGGGGTTGTACATTGGGCACCACAAGTTAATAAGCACTATCAAAAATCAACTTCCACTTAATCATGACTATATTTACAGTAGGTGAATACAACTGCTTTGATAGATCAGTATATAGGTATTAAGGGATGTAAAAAATGATTTACATATCAATGTTTGACAACACCCCCTGTGAGCAGTACACCAATCAAATATGATCTTTCTCTCAGGGGATATTCAAGCTGTGACTTAAACGATTTCGTCACCTGAGAACAAAATAAAATCAACTTTTGGTGATAAGGAAATGACTATTAGCCCACAATAGTAAAGGAACCAAAGAAAGCTCGTTGGGTCGAAAATAAAAACTGTGCTCGTAGCAAGGGATCATAAGGAAAATCAAATCAACAAATCCACTAAGAATATTGTCTTAAGAATTCTGATAAACTCAAGAAATACAAACATTATAAGACAATAATTGCAAAAAAGTGAAACATCGTGTGGTACATATGTATGTATTTATTATGTACGACGCAGATTTGAGCTTTTGGGTCATAAATTTTAAAATTTCAGCAAATTTTATGTATGTATTTCCTTATATTCTGCAAAACAGGTTTGGACGAATCTTCTAGAGTTAGTGAAAAAATAAATAAACAAATAGTAAAAATTAAATCTAAATACCAAATTAAAAAAAACTTAATTAAAAGAACCTGGCCAAGACCACGTATATGAATTTAATATAACTTTTCTTCATAGAACTAAAATTTCGACAATACCAATTTCGTAATAATTAAAAATAAGAACTTCTCAATTCTAATTTAGCAGTGTTTTTTTTTCGCAAAATATACCTCTGCTTATGTGTACTCAGTGATGGGACCTCTACTACAATCGGAGTAGATCTACTCCACTTGCAGCGTTGATAACATTATGTACGTACTTAACGAAATTTACTCCATTTTCATCATTTTCACAAATGCTACAACACAACAACTCTGTTTTATCATTTACTGTTTTAAACTTTTGGTTAAACATGAAAATTTATGCTGCTTACCTCACAGTAATGCTGCTCTCACCGAGTTTTTTCAACATTAAATTTGATGAAAAACAACAAAACGAATAAACCTTGCATTAGCACAATCAGAAATCTTATGTTAAGTAAGGAATTGATAAAGGATGCTAAAGATGAAGTCATATAACAACCCAGTGTTGAGTTACTATCATTTGCATCGTATTTCAAAATCCAGCACGGAGCTTATTTTTGTAAGAATTTTTTAATTCTACTCCATTTTATTTCAAATCTACTCCGATTTTTGAGGCAGCCTACTCCGGTAGTTCTGACCTGGGCTCCCATCACTACTTACTAAAATTCCCTATGTCATAGAAATACCTGATTTATATTACTCGATCACGCATACCAATGCAATACAAAATTGCTTTTTTCAAGTTGGAAAACAGAAAAAAGAGACAAAGCCAAAGAATTCACGTAAAATATTTTACTAGAAAATTCTTGAAACCCTTACCAATTTTCTTATCATCAAATCCATTTGATACTTTTCGTCGGATTTCACTTTAGAAAATTTTAATTATCGCGAAAATAACAAAAAAAAAACACTCCATTTCCACTTTTATCGCATTTAATTTGAATTTACAAACAAACTTTTTGTCAAAATAAGAACTCACCGCGTCCTACTTTGGCTTCTATTGTAATCTTTATGCCGCTGCTGTAATGAAATGGATGATGTCCGACCCGGGGAGCGTATACTACTTTCTCTATGGTCCGACCGCAAGCCATCGTACCGAGATACTGAGCGATATGAGAGGGAAAGAGAGCTACTAAAGCGACACCTGACGGAATGGCTTCACTAACAACAACAAAATAGTTCAAATGAAACCTTGATATTATGCCTAAAAAGTGTAAATTTAGCTGCACCTACCGAAAATTCCTTCTTTTTTTAGAGAAATTTTGAAAGATTTGAGAAGGGTGCGATTGTCAAAGGAATTAATTTCAGATTATTACTTTCGCATTTGTTGCAAAAGAAAAACTGGAATATGCTTTAGATTTTTCTTGCTTTCTTTGCCCGGATGAGAGGGGGGTATAGCACATTAAGAAAACTTTCACTTATTTTCCATTCCAGACTTGAAAATTTCCCCTTTTGTTTTATTTTTGGGTATTTGTCTTATTTTTAGAGTAAGTGAATTCACCACACTTATACGACTGCAAGCTAAGATAAGGATATTCACCAATGACTATGTTTAGTTAAAAATCATAAAAAATTTTCCAAAAGGGTGGTGGGGAGGGGGTTGTTAATATTGTTTACATTTCAAGCGTACGACATAGGCTGGGGTGGGGGTGGGGTGGGGGTTTGGTGTACATAGTTTAATTTTATAATGTTGACATAACTAATTTACGCGGGCTAGAAAATGTCGAATAGTACTAATTGCTTCATTTTCCATTTTGTAGGACTCCGTACCTTAAAAGCAAAATAAACAGAACCCTTATTGGACCTCTCTTGCGTCCGTCTCTTTGTATATCATAGATATATTTCTTCGAAAACGACGTGACGTATGGGAATGTTAAGACCTTGTGACGTGCGCACATCTTTCAACAGAGGAGTCAGGAGTCTGAACCAGTTGCGCTCACACCAAAAGTCATCTGTGAAGTACTGGAATTAGGCCGAAAATTTGGTAATCTTTTTCTACAATATGACCCGAACGTTGAAAGAACTCTCCGATTTCGGCAAGATATTATTAATAAACGCTTACTCAATATGAGGAGCTCTATGACCAAAAACCCAACACAGTTGTTAATTACTGCTTTCATTACCAACGTTCGCTGATCTGAAATTGTTTCTAATTCATCTAACATCGAACTTGAATGTCATCAGGTATTATCGAGTGATGAAAGTGACATCATACCAATCAGGAAGAAAAAATTAATAATCTACACCAGAAAAATGTTTCTGGTTATTCGTAACTATTTTTTTCGGCGATTCTATCTATATTTCAAAAATCATACAAATAATTACAAATAACTGTATAATAGTATAATTACCATAAATCTGAAATTTCTAGAAAATATTAACTAGAAATTTCTCGTTTGCTTTGACAAATTAATAGTCAAAAAATATTTATTTTAACTAGAAAATAGTTAATAATGACGATAAGCAACAATTTTCTAGACATTTGGTTTACTATGATGAATATATTTTCTAGTTAAATTTCATTAGTAGTAATATTTTCTAGTATTGTCTAACACTTCGATTGATTGAAATAAAAAACAAAATCGAGATGACTAGAATTGTGGTCACTTTCAGTTACTACTTTTGGTCAAGTTCAATGAGAATTCTAGTCATTTAAGCATAAGAATGTTATTCTATGCCAACTATAGTAGTAGTATTTCTACGTAATAGATGGTCCGTTAAAGTTACCCAAATTACATTTCATATTATAATTCGAGCGATTTCACTGGTTGTATTTGCGTTATTAGCATTTTGCACGTATCGCATGTGTATTACTTTTTGATGTCTGGTAGCAATGGGCTTTGTTGATACATATGAGAACATTCTAATAATTTATATGATCTTTTATGACTAGAACTCTGGTTACTTTAAACTATTTAAACCAAAATGTAATCAATTCTAATTTTAATTTTTTCTTCTAATCATATCAACTGAATAAAACTTCGATTTTCACTTGATCTTTCCTATTAAGTGAAAATCGAAGTTTTATTCAGTTTCTCGTGATAATTAATTTTAGCGTGACTTTCTTGCTTGATTATATTTTTGAGCAGCTTATGGTTAATTTATAATAATTGAAGTGTTGACTGTGGTAATTTGATATAGGTACATAATATCTACCAGTGAAAGCAACTGTAAAGTGATTACTTTGTATTTAAAGTTAAAAATTAAATAATATTATATATAATATATAGTTTTACCTAGCGGTTTGTAAATTTTTTTTTTATTTGAAAAATGAATCCTGATAAGCTTTATAGAGGTGTGTGTTACTAATAGATGTAAGCAGTAGTTTACTTTTTTATGGTTTCGGCCCTTCTTTGTATTTTTGTTAAAAAAGAATTGCTATAATTAATAATATTTACGTAAGTAGTACAAAAATTGTAAATTTTTGCCAAAGCTTACTATTACTACTTGAAGACGGAGTGCTCACCCATAAAACGTTGTGGGATATTTATTAATAAAAAATTTAGACACTAATCTGTGAATTGTTATCTAAAAAAAAGACCGATAGTCCGAGTATCTATTCCAACTACATTTTAGTCAAGACGGCTACGACCGCAACATATATCTGAATTCCCCAATTCTGCCAATTAAGTGAATACTCTAATTCTAATATTCGGTTACTACCAAATACATACTCCAGTTTCATTTGAATGCTTTTAAAAATTAAATAATATACTATTCATTCATTCACATTATAAAAATGATTTTTTTATAACCTTGCCATTGTATTTTGAGCTGGATATAGTAGATTATGATTGCTTTCACTATATGGAAAAGGAAGATTTGTTAAAAGTAACAGGGAATAATGACAGTTCTTGTGGTACTTATATTAAACTTAGAGGAAAATTGGAACAATGGAAAACTTCTCAGGTAAATTACTTCCTAGAAGTAATAACTTCAAGTTGTCTGTACACATAGATAAAAGAAAGAAAAACGCGAGCTCCTGCTGTAGTACTACTTGCCACAATAATAAGGTCGTAAACTGGTTGTATGGTCAGAATGAGGTATCATTTAGTTCAATCATCGGATTATCCTATTAAGGAATTTGGTAAGTACATAGATACATAAAAATACAAAAAGCCTTTTGACAATTATTTTAAATGTATAGAATATTACTGAAATATTAAAAAGCGATTCAGGGAAGGCTATAAAAGAATTGTATACCGCCAAAAAAATTCCAACGAAGACGTCATATTAAAACTAATAAATATTATTATTGAGCATTTCCTTGAAAGGAAAATTAAACTAAGAATTAGCGATATTGAACTAATATATGAAGAAATCAGTAAACAGTTTCAAAATGAAAAAAAGTAAATGAAGGATACGTATGCGTTACGCTTTCATTACTCATATTTGTAAGAAAAAGAAAAAACAAATTATTATCTACATGTAGAAATATTATAAGAAAAAATTGCTCCGATTTTTATATAGACTTTTAGGTTATTTTTGATATTATCGTCGTATTTTAAAGAAAACTTCTCTACAAAATGAAGCAAGTAGTATTTTCATCTTACAATATTAAGCTTCGTCCACACTCCCTAGGTATATGTATATAAATTTATGAAGAACTATCGTTGATTGGAAATACTTAAAATAAACCAAATAAAAATCTTAGTTTTTACATATTGTATAATAAAATGATTATGTATCCAGGAAGGCTGGTGGACATTATCTATGTTTTATAACATATATACTACCATATATACTCATTTTCAATACTATGTTATTTAAACTTGTGAATTTCTTTTCAAAAACTTTAAATCAATTTTACGAAATGCGATTGAGGAGGGAAAGTGTGCACATTTAAACGTTAAAAAATGCGAATTTATTCGCGAAAATTTCCTAGAATATATTACGTGTTCAGTACAGGTGAAGTGCAAAAGAATTTATTAAAAAATTCTCGTAGATAATAGATAATTAATCGAAATTAATTCTTACGTGAACAAAAGCCTCTATACCGCAAGGAAAAAGGTTCTGTGCTGTGTTTCTAAAACCTCTTCTGTGGAAAAAAAGTGCAACCCAACTATCAAGGAAAATATTTTAGGGTTTAGTTTTACTCGCCACAAATATATTTGGTACCTGAAGGCACGAAAGTGCAAGCAGCATGACCACACAGTTTCGGCAAGAAAACCGATCCTACGACTGGTCTTCTACCAAAACCACTACAGCTTTGCTGTATGAAAAGGATAAGTTTGTCACGACTTGTTCTCCCACATCAGAGCAAGAAAAGAGAAATAGCAAATAAAAGCAATTTTAACTATTTTTTTTTCTCAATCAATATAATAGACTTTTTTTTACAAGAACACATTATTACAAAAATTACTTTATAAAAGAAATATATATAAAAGTAATCTTGGGTGTTCACCATCACATTCAACTTTGATAGTTTTGATTCTTTACGTGTATTTTCTATAAAAGTTACAATAAGTTTGTGGTAGGAATAATAGGAAGCAAATATATTTGAATTAATTGTATCAATAAATCTCATGAATACGGCATCAATAGTTGTACCGCCTCTAGTTGTAGCTTCATTAGGATCGTTAAGGATAGTTAAATTAAGTCTATCTTTTAAAAATTTCACTAATGGTGAATGAATTGGTCAGGAATGGATGAGGTAAGGACGCCGAAGAAAGAGGACGGACAAGAACAAGGGTATGGCTGGGCCTGGCCGCTAAACCAGGATCGATATAACGCTGGGCCATATCCTCAACACATACATACAAAAACTTTAAATCAATTTTACAACATTTCCTGGGTATAGGTTTATTGGAATATTCGATAAGTAATTAATATCCCTAAATCGTACAATGATATATAATGAGAACTGGTTACATACATCCAGGCTCCAAGCTCTATATTCTGCATTAATTTTAATAGTATATTCCTTTTACAGAACTGGACAAAAACTTAATGAAAACATGTGCTAAAGATTGGAATATTTATCTTTTAAGATAGGATAGAGATCTCGCCTGCAGAAGTAGTTCTTTAGTAGTAGTTTTTTCTCAAAATCTATTCTATATAATAAATTTGAATAAAACAAAGCACTTCAATTTTCAAGCAACAAAAAAATAATAATGTAAAAAAACATCTAATAAAAGAAAACTTCCCGCAAAATTTATAATAAAAAAAATGCAATGCAATTCTACACTCTCCAAGTAACATAAAAAAGTTCGAATGCTCAAATTCGGAATTGTCCCCGAGTAGAAAATCCACTTTTAAGATAAATATCACAAATCTACGTATATATGCCTATAGAAAAATCTCACAAAAGATGTCGAAAGATCTTGCTACCAGTAACAACACTCAATCAAATTAGAAATATGTATATCTCATGCGACCTGAATGTACACCTGAATTTTACACCTCAACTGCAATCATTTCGAGCTTCAAAGCCCCTGATTGAATTATATTTATTGTTTTTTTCTTATATGTGTGTTTCTCCTTCGGACGAACTAAGGAGCACGAAAACGAACGAACATATATTATAGCTAGAGTAAATTATGAAGAAATGGTTTGATACCGGTAGCAAGTCGGTGGGGGTTAGTTTTCTTATGTAACACTAATCCCGCCATCAAGTATCTCTACTCCTTTATGCAAGTAGAATAAAAACCACAACAAAACAATATCTGTTTTCTTTCTTCAAAAAACTTATTTTCATGGGTTCAAAAATTTTTTGTACATTTTAAATATAATTTAATTAGTTTTAATGAAAATATTAAAATTTAAATTGAAAAAAAAATTTACCAATTCAAGTGTAACCGCCAGTCTTTAACACTCACACAACAATTTCACGGCACTTAATTTAATTTAAGTTTTACATTGAAATTGAATTAATGTAAATTATAAAACTCCCAAGTAAAAAACAAACAAATTAGGTATGTAGCGCTCACTTTCAAATCTAACTACACTTTGCAACGAAAAACGCACGACATACTTCGGCCAACGTTATGAAAAATATGAAGAGCAGCACAAAGTGAACAATTTTTATCAAAATTTTAACGGGACTAACAGATTTTTCTGATATGAGTTGAAACAATTACCGATAGAGACTGTGCTTCCAGCCTAGCTGTGTGCTGCTGATGGTATAGTTAAAGTTAACTTAATGACAAGTTACGAAGCAGGCGAGATTTCCGAGTGTTTTACATTTAAAATGCACACGGCAAAAAAAGAAAGAAAGAAAAAAAAAACAAAATCAAACCCTCTTTAAAACTTTTATGAATAAAGATAAAAAATATGAAAGCGTAAATTGTATACAACGAAACAGAATGTCAAATAATTCATTTTCGTAAATAAATGAGAAGGGGTGGAGTTTTCACGTTTTACTCTCATAAAATGCTCCCGCGCTTTTGTGAAAACCGGTTTTCATGAAATATTATATTATACTTCAAGTAGAGATCAAGTAATCAAAATATCATGTAAACGCGCATTGAGTAAATCACAAAATTTTGTTCGATTTACTTGAAAAAATTCATGTAAACGCAACTTCAGTGCTTGAACGTTTTTCATTTGTGCGAATTAAGAAAACGGCAGAGAAGAATAAGAAGAAGATTGCTGTTGATAATTCAACTAGTGACTTTTAGCACTTTTCTCAACAATATTTCTTCAATTCTTTGTTTCCCATCCATTGTACTCTGTTGTAAACATTTTCCTCTAAAGTGAATTTACACGACTTACAAAGTTATTCATAATGATGAGTTGAAAATATGTCCATTTTTCTACCAAAAAACGGCCATTTTTTCATCTTAAGAAGAACTGATTCACTTCTTTTACAATTATCAGCAAAACCATTTATAAGACTCAAAAACTAATTACATATCTAATTAAAGGACATCCTACATACAACCTTTAACGTGCATATTTAAAATTTTTATATTATCTCTTCTGTACTGGAAGGCGACCAAATTGACCATTTTCGCGTGATTTAAAATTTTTAGTGGGTACCTTGAGACATCAAAATGCACATTTCTCTGTAACTATTGCAAGGATTTCCATAATTTCTTGTAAATATAGCCAGGATATGCGGTGAATCCTTAATTTAATTTAAAAATTCCTAGGTACCTAGCTACCAGCACAAAACACAACAAAAACAGACAGTCAGTTGAGAAATTATTCTTCTGACTTCTCCACAACTAAAACAGCCGAGAGTTTTGTCGAGTGGAATAGAGAGTTTGATAATTCTCAATACTGATTCCCCGAGTTACAGAACTCCGAGTGGAGAGTTAGTGTCAAAAGAACTCTCATCTCCCTAACTGCCAACTCAGCGTGTTACAGAATTCGGCCCCTGGTCAGTTAAGTGTGGGTTTATTCGGAAAAGAAAAGGATTAAAGTGGAGTGAGGTTGACAAATTGTTAAATTAATAATAACTACTCCTATAATGCATTTAGTTACGAAAAGTGGTGTCGTCAATAGAATTCCGGTTATTTTTGAAAAAAAAAAAAAACTCAGTAATTTGAATTTATTGTGGTTATCCCGTAAAATTTGAACACCGACGATATATTTTTTCCCATAACATAAAAATATTAATAACTTTTGAAATAATTCTTTCTAATAATCTCTTGCCTGACAACTAACAAAAATCTCTGGAGATATCTAGGGACCAAAATTTCGTGTATGCACTTCGGAGACGTGTCTCTAGAGACACTTTTATTATGGCCTCCTGGAGACCTAATTTGTTGGTCTCCAGAGACAAAAGTCTCTTGTAAACATTTCGGAGATCTTAGTCTCTGTAAACCGGAGACTGAAGACCAAAAGTCTCCTACCATGTATCTTTACCTTAACGGCCTAAGAGCCCCGAGTCTTCATTTGCGGGCATAACTACAGCCATTCATTGGCTTATTGTGCACCAACATAAGCCTTATGAAACAATCAAAAGTATAGGAAGAGAACATCTATCAAGGTAATTAACCTTAATAGACTAATATTTCCAAGTGAGGGGTTGTACATTGGGCACCACAAGTTAATAAGCACTATCAAAAATCAACTTCCACTTAATCATGACTATATTTACAGTAGGTGAATACAACTGCTTTGATAGATCAGTATATAGGTATTAAGGGATGTATAAAATGATTTACATATCAGTGTTTGACAACACCCCAGTGAGCGGTACACCAATCAAATATGATCTTTCTCTCAGGGGATATCCAAGCTGTGACTTAAACGATTTCGTCACCCGAGAACAAAATAAAATCAACTTTTGGTGATAAGGAAATGACTATTAGCCCACAATAGTAAAGGAACCAAAGAAAGCTCGTTGGATCGAAAATAAAAACTGTGCTCGTAGCAAGGGATCATAAGGAAAATCAAATCAACAAATCCACTAAGAATATTGTCTTAAGAATTCTGATAAAGTCAAGAAATACAAACATTATAAGACAATAATTGCAAAAAAGTCAAACATCGTGTGGTACATATGTATGTATTTATTATGTACGACGCAGATTTGACCTTTTGGGTCATAAATTTTAAAATTTGAGCAAATTTTATGTATGTATTTCCTTATATTCTGCAAAACAGGTTTGGACGAATCTTCTAGAGTTAGTGTAAAAATAAATAAACAAATAGTAAAAATTAAATCTAAATACCAAATTAAAAAAAACTTAATTAAAAGAACCTGGCCAAGACCACGTATATGAATTTAATATAACTTTTCTTCATAGAACTAAAATTTCGACAATACCAATTTCGTAATAATTAAAAATAAGAACTTCTCAATTCTAATTTAGCAGTGTTTTTTTTTCGCAAAATATACCTCTGCTTATGTGTACTCAGTGATGGGACCTCTACTACAATCGGAGTAGATCTACTCCACTTGCAGCGTTGATAACATTATGTACGTACTTAACGAAATTTACTCCATTTTCATCATTTTCACAAATGCTACAACACATCAACTCTGTTTTATCATTTACTGTTTTAAACTTTTGGTTAAACATGAAAATTTAAAAAAATGGACTTGGTCAATACATCTATAGCGAACTGGTAACATGCGTAAATTTATGCTGCTTACCTCACAGTAATGCTGCTGTTCACCGAGTTTTTTCAACATTAAATTTGATGAAAAACAACAAAACGAATAAACCTTGCATTAGCACAATCAGAAATCTTATGTTAAGTAAGGAATTGATAAAGGATGCTAAAGATGAAGTCATATAACAACCCAGTGTTGAGTTACTATCATTTGCATCGTATTTCAAAATCCAGCACGGAGCTTATTTTTGTAAGAATTTTTTAATTCTACTCCATTTTATTTCAAATCTACTCCGATTTTTGAGGCAGCCTACTCCGGTAGTTCTGACCTGGGCTCCCATCACTACTTACTAAAATTCCCTATGTCATAGAAATACCTGATTTATATTACTCGATCACGCATACCAATGCAATACAAAATTGCTTTTTTCAAGTTGGAAAACAGAAAAAAGAGACAAAGCCAAAGAATTCACGTAAAATATTTTACTAGAAAATTCTTGAAACCCTTACCAATTTTCTTATCATCAAATCCATTTGATACTTTTCGTCGGATTTCACTTTAGAAAATTTTAATTATCGCGAAAATAACAAAAAAAAAACACTCCATTTCCACTTTTATCGCATTTAATTTGAATTTACAAACAAACTTTTTGTCAAAATAAGAACTCACCGCGTCCTACTTTGGCTTCTATTGTAATCTTTATGCCGCTGCTGTAATGAAATGGATGATGTCCGACCCGGGGAGCGTATACTACTTTCTCTATGGTCCGACCGGAAGCCATCGTACCGAGATACTGAGCGATATGGGAGGGAAAGAGAGCTACTAAAGCGACACCTGACGGAATGGCTTCACTAACAACAACAAAATAGTTCAAATGAAACCTTGATATTATGCCTAAAAAGTGTAAATTTAGCTGCACCTACCGAAAATTCCTTCTTTTTTTAGAGAAATTTTGAAAGATTTGAGAAGGGTGCGATTGTCAAAGGAATTTATTTCAGATTATTACTTTCGCATTTGTTGCAAAAGAAAAACTGGAATATGCTTTAGATTTTTCTTGCTTTCTTTGCCCGGATGAGAGGGGGGGTATAGCACATTAAGAAAACTTTCACTTATTTTCCATTCCAGACTTGAAAATTTCCCCTTTTGTTTTATTTTTGGGTATTTGTCTTATTTTTAGAGTAAGTGAATTCACCACACTTATACGACTGCAAGCTAAGATAAGGATATTCACCAATGACTATGTTTAGTTAAAAATCATAAAAAATTTTCCAAAAGGGTGGTGGGGAGGGGGTTGTTAATATTGTTTACATTTCAAGCGTACTACATAGGCAGGGGTGGGGGTGGTGTGGGGGGTTTGGTGTACATAGTTTAATTTTATAATGTTGACATAACTAATTTACGCGGGCTAGAATATGTCGAGTAGTCCTAATTGCTTCATTTTCCATTTTGTAGGACTCCATACCTTAAAAGCAAAATAAACAGAACCCTTATTGGACCACTCTTGCGTCCGTCTGTCTGTATATCACAGACATATTTCTTCGAAAACGACGTGACGTATGGGAATTTGAAATTTAGCAGAATGTTAAGACCTCGTGACGTGCGCACATCTTTCAACAGAGGAGTCAGGAGTCTGAACCAGTTGCGTTCACACCAAAAGTCATCCGTGAAGTACTGGAATTAGGCCGAAAATTTGGTGATCATTTCTACAATATGACTCGAACGTTGAAACAACTCTCCGATTTCGGGAAGATATTATTAATAAACGCTTACTCAATATGAGGAGCTCTATGACCAAAAACCCAACACAGTTGTTAATTACTGATTTCATTACCAACGTTCGCTGATCTCAAATTGTTTCTAATTCATCTAACATCGAACTTGAATGTCATCAGGTATTATCGAGTGATGAAAGTGACATCATACCAATCAGGAAGAACAAATTAATAATCTACATCCAGAAAAATGTTTCTGGTTATTCGTAACTATTTTTCTCGGCGATTCTATCTATATTTCAAAAATCATACAAATAATTACAAATAACTGTATAATAGTATAATTACCATAAATCTGAAATTTCTAGAAAATATTAACTAGAAATTTCTCGTTTGCTTTGACAAATTAATAGTCAAAAAATATTTATTTTAACTAGAAAATAGTTAATAATGACGATAAGCAACAATTTTCTAGACATTTGGTTTACTATGATGAATATATTTTCTAGTTAAATTTCATTAGTAGTAATATTTTCTAGTATTGTCTAACACTTCGATTGATTGAAATAAAAAACAAAATCGAGATGACTAGAATTGTGGTCACTTTCAGTTACTACTTTTGGTCAAGTTCAATGAGAATTCTAGTCATTTAAGCATAAGAATGTTATTCTATGCCAACTATAGTAGTAGTATTTCTACGTAATAGATGGTCCGTTAAAGTTACCCAAATTACATTTCATATTATAATTCGAGCGATTTCACTGGTTGTATTTGCGTTATTAGCATTTTGCAACGTATCGCATGTGTATTATTTTTTGATGGCTGGTAGCAATGGGCTTTGTTAATACATATGAGTATATGATCTTTTATGACTAGAACTCTGGTTACTTTAAACTATTTAAACCAAAATGTAATCTATTTATTTATTTATATATTTATTTCCCATTAATTGCGATTAACATAGTACTTAAAACTAAGACTATCCTAATACATCAATTAATGTCTAAGGGCCCACGGCTACAAGGCCATCTGGGCAGCTATCTGCTCTTATTTCGTTCTATATTGATTGCCTAGTTTTCCCTTTTTATTATAATTATATTACAGATGATTTTACAGTTTTTAGAAATGTGTGTTTTGTTTACAATGGTTCTTATATATTATTTAATTTTTAGGTTCAAAGGAAACGCTGTCTCATCTAATATTTCCTAACTTGGAGAGCTGAGAGGATCCAAGGGAGCTGCGTGGCAGTCTGGCGTAGACTAAAACTGGGGAGGTAGTTATTTGACATTATATAGAAACTAGTTTTACATATGTGATTTTCTGTAATACTCCAATAAGAAATTTTTTTTTTTTTTTTATAGGTTGAAAGCTTACATGCTTATAATCTATGACTGAGCGTAAAAAATAGAGAGAAGGAAGGATAAAGGAGAAGCATTAACAATATGGTAGTGGCAGCAAAGGAAGAGGAAGCTTATAATTTTATGATAGTAGTACAATATGTGTTATAATAAGTTAAAACTAAGAAGGTTTACAATAAGGGGAAATGTTCTAAACTAGAGAGAAAAGGGGATTGTTGTATTTTAGTTTTAATATTACAATTCATTATTTATAATTAAGTATATCTATGTCTAAATGTATCTACTATTGGCTTTTTGTAATTATATATTTACATTTATATAATATTTCTTTTTTAGGTTTTCTAATTTATATTATTTATTTATTTATTTATTTATTTTAATTAATTGCAATTTACATAGTTCTTAAACCTAAGCCTATGTTAATTAACAATTAATATTTGGGCCCACGGCTACAAGGCCATCTGGGCAGCTAACTGCTGGTTTGCCGTTCTAGATTTATTATTTACATTTTAACTAGAAGTATATTTAACAGAGTTATGAACTAGGTGATTTGATTTTAACAGTGTTTTTGTTTTCTTAATTTTAGGACTGATGCGAGATGGGTGTCTCATCTAAACTATGCTATCTAGGGGAGAGCTGAAAGCAAGGAGGCCTGTGTGACAACCTGCCGTGGAGAGGAAGTATATGCTAGGGAAGTAGATTCTGTTTTTTATTTATCTACTTTTACATGTGGAGAATACTACTAACTATTAACATTATCGTTTTAGATCAAGCTTGCACGCTCAGATAGCTTATTGAAAGCAGCCAAAATAAGAAGCTTCCATTACATGGAGTTAAGTCGCTCTGTGATACGCTGCAAGAATTGCGTCCTGAAGGGACTTTGCGTGTCCAATCACGAATAATAAGGTGGCTTAAGATTAAGGAAATAAAATTATACAAATAAGTTTTGTTGTACTTATACTAGCTAATCTAAAATGTGTGTGCTTAAAGTAATTATGTTCTAAGCTGATTGTATAGAATAAGGAAACTATTGTCTATTTTTAAATTATATATTTACATTTATATTGTATTTATTATTTTTAGGTATTTCTAATTTTCTATTTACATTCAGGTGGGGAGCTCGAGAAAATCCCTATTTCTATCTTTAATTCATATTTCCTCCCCTTTTTTGGAATTTTTATTTGAAATGTAGCTTTTTATTATTATTTTTATTTTATATTTATTTTTTTTTTTTTTTTAAATAAAAATTTTTTTCCTAAACTGTATGATTGTCCTTAAATTCTGGTGTGCAGATGTCCGTCTTGTAGGTATGTCCTCAATGCACAGAGGAGTATGTCCGTATCCTCCTTACTGTATGTAAGGAGTTCAGTCGGCGTTTTGTTTGTTCCACGTTCGTTGAGCAGTCTTTGTAGTTCTGTGCATTGCTGTAAGATGTGTGCCGTAGTTAGAGAGGTGTTACGGCAGTAGGGGCAAACAGAAGCAGGTTCCTTAGCAAAGATATGCTTTTTGGCCGGAAGGATATGACCAAGTCTCAGTCTAGCAATGGAAATCATTTTGCCCCTAGAGGCGTCGGGCATAGAGGGTTTGTGGGAAGTTTTATAGTGAGAGGCAAGGAATGTGCTCGAAGAGCACCATGAAGCGTACCTAATGCTGTACTGAAGGCTGCGTGCATGCGCCCTAGCAGCTTTGTAATTCGGCGGTGTGATGGTTACATAATCACTACTCAGCGCACTCTTGGCAAGTGTGTCAGCTTTCTCGTTGCCAGGAATGCCAACATGGGCTGGACACCATGCCAAGGTGATTCTACCAGAGTGGAGAGACTTTCTGATGTTCGAAGAGAGTGGATCTCTGTTCTTAGTGTTTTTGATGGCCTTGAGCGAGGACAGGCTGTCCGAGAAAATTGCGCAAGTTACGTTTTGCTTTGCTGCCCATTTTACAGCCTCCCAGATCGCTGTTAGTTCAGCCGAAAAGACATTAGACCAGGATGGTAGAACGTAGGTGAGGGAGAGTTCGTCGTTCTCATTGTCTGAACAGACAGCGATGCCGACATCTTCCCCATTTTTAGAGGCGTCGGTGTAGATGTTCACGTTATGTACCTGTATGTATCTGTGTGTAGCCGTCTTTTGTTTGCGTTATCCAGGTGTTCGTAACTTCTTTGGTCAGTTAGGATTTTCCTAGTAGGCACTCTCCAGGGAGGGAGATTGCACACGGGATTTTCTTTAACAGGATCAAAAGGAATGGATCGGAGGGCTTGCGGGATGCTTGCAATCGCATGTGTCAAGCCGGCACAGGTGCGTCTGGTGGGGATAGGGTTTAAGTTAAGGATGTCCAAGGTGAGGAGGTGAAGTGGTGTCATGGGATTGTGAATGGTTTTAAGAAAAAGGTTGGAAGCAAGTTCTTCTCTTCTCTGAGGAAGGGTGGGGAATCCCGACTCCACTAGCAGACTGGAGATTGGCGTGGTACGCAACGCACCGAGAGCCAGTCTGGCTGTGGCATTCAGGGATGTCTGGATCTTGCGAACGTTCTTTTTATTAGTGTAGCCGTAGATTGTGAGGCCGTAGTCAACTTTGCTTAAGATGAGCTGTTTAGCAATCTTGATGGCAGTCTCTAGAGGTGGACCAGAGTTACGTCTACATATGATCTTAAGCAGGTTATTCCTGCCTTTCACAGCATCTGCAACAAGCGCTGCCTGTTTGGACCAGTTAAGATTATGCGCGAAGACAAGCCCCAGGATTTTGAGATTTTTTAGGAGAGGGACAGAAACTAAATCGCCCTCGAAGGCGTTCTCTGCACATTTGCGTCTGCGACAGACATGAAGTGCTTCTAACTTGTCGTAGGCGATCTTAGCCCCGTTTGTGTCGGCCCAAACTGAGATAGTTCTCATTGCTCTGTTGAGCACGTGCTTTACAAACGGGACTTCACCTGAAGCATAACAGATGATGTTATCGGCATATACATGGAAGAAGAGATTCGGAACTTCATCCAGTCTCTCACAGAGAGAGTGGATGTAAACACTGAAGAGTTGAACGGAGAGTGGGGACCCTTGCGGGAGTCCGTCTGTGCGTGGAGGAGAAGTGTCCTCCGACTCTTACCTTGATTCTTCTCTCTGTTAAGAAGGAGTTGACTGTATCAACGAATCTCTTCCCCATGTTCCAGAGTTCAAGCTGTCGCAGAACGGAGTGCTTAGGTGTTCTGTCGAACGCCTTCTCTAGGTCGATTGACACTACAACAGAATGCCTGCCCTTGGAGAGTGCGCATGCCAGGTTGTACTCCAGTTCCTAGAGGAGGGACTGGGTCCCTCTACTAGGCCTGTAGCTTCTCATCCAAAAGCCAAGACAGTCTGTTGGCCATCAGTTTCTCTAGGATTTTGGAGATTGTGGGCAGGAGTGTGATAGGTCTGGTATCGGAGGGGACAGGATTTTCTTTGAGCTTTTCGGTATAGATCTTATCTCGGCAGTCTTCCAAGCTTGTGGAAATCTACCCAGTTTGAGGATTAGATCGTAAAGTCCAGGTCATAACGCAAAGTTTGAGGAGGAGTTAAAGGTGTTTGGGGGTGCTCGAAGTATGGGGCCGTAAGGCTTTTGTAGGTGGCGGGGGAAAGTGAAAGTAGCTTATTGGCGTCCTCAGGAGTTTTCGCTCCGAGGGTAAAATTCGAGCCTGTCAAAAGTGAGATGCTTTCAGTGCAGGGCCCTGTTTTGGCCATTATGCTGATGTTTGCTGGGGTTGAGAATTCTACGATTGGGTTATATTCCTCTTTCGCTGGGGATTTTTCGGAGGGGGAGTCAGGAATGCTTATGTGTTCGATGTCCATGCTTATATCGGGGGAGGTGGACTATGGCAGTGGTTCTTGTTTTCTTAGGTGTTGTTTCGTTGGTTTTTTGGGTGGATGAGGTATCATAAGTGTGTTTGTTTGACTTGCTTGGGGAGTGTATTTGTGTTTTTTGCGTGAGTGTATCTTTGTGTGATTTTGTATTTGTTTTTGTATTTGTGTTTGTATTTGTGTTTGTGTTTGAGTTTTTAGTGGTGTTTGTGTTTGTTGTTGTGTGTGTGTTTGTTTTTGTGTTTGTGTTTATGCTGGTGTTTGTACTTGCGCTTGTGTTTGCATTTGTTAATGGAGTCGGTGTCGTGTTTAGGGTGCTAATTTCTGTTTCCAGAGGGTTATTTTTTGTTTTGTTGTCCTGAGAGGTGGAAGGGGTGCTCTTGAAGGCGCCGGCGAAGGATAGCCCTGGCATCGTCCTGCTACGGCTCTCCGAAACAGGGGCTAGGTTGCCGTTTAAGGCATGCCATTTCCTCCTGGCCTCGTAGCGTGTGATGTGATTGTCTATTTGCAGCTTAACAATCTCCTTTTCCTTTAGGAAGGTGGGGCAGGAGCTGGACGGGGTGGCGTGGCTATCGGCTATCTTGCATCCAATGCAATATATCCTGTTACAGTTGGCGTGCGTCGGTTCATCCTTGGGCTTAGAGCCTCCACAGAACTCGCATGCCGGAGTCTCCCTGCACGTGGACTCATGATGCCCGAATACCAAGCACGATCTGCAGCGGAGTGGTGCTGGATACCACCTGCGTACCGGAAGATTCTCCAGGCAGCAGACAATATTCGAGGGTGGAGTGAAACGGTCGAACGTGATCTGAAGGGCACCAGATGGTGTCCGGACGTTGTCTTTTTGGCGTGTTAGTTTCTTTACCTCTGTCACTGTCTTGTTTTTCTCTCTAAGGCCTTCAAGGATCTCTTCCTCAGTAAGGGACTTCAGGTTCGGAGCAAAGGCAATTCCTTTGGAACTGTTCAGTCTCTGATGGTATTCCACCTTCGTATCAAAGCCTTCGATTTTGGTGAACGTCCTGATGAGTTTGTCGGCCGCGGCCTTTGAAGGGAAGAAAGCGAGATATTTACCATCCCTCAACGGTTTGCATGAGCGGATAGTAGGGGAACAATGTTCAATGTGTTTAGTAACGATAAAAGGGTTGAGGTCCGTGATCAATTTCGAGGGGTCAGCTAGTAAGATAAGGACGTATTTAGGGTCCGGTCCCGTGAAGGTGTCACCAAGTGACTCTTCCAACAGTGGGAATTCAGATCACTTTGTATCCCGCTTGTCCGTTCGCCTAGGCACCTTCCTGGGCATGGATTCCTCCGTGTCCAGGACGGCGTAGTAATTTTGCGGCCCTTTGGCCGTGCCCATGTTTGTTGTGCCCACTAGGGGCGCTGTTTATTAGATACTCAGTAAGTACAGGTCGGCGTGTTCAAGGTGTTGAAAGTACTAGCTACTTAAAGGCAGGAGTATGTGCTTGTATCAAAAAGAAACTAATAATATATTTTTCTTCCTTAAAAGGAGGAAAGAGGAATTCAGGAGAAAATTTCCTAACCTAAAGAAAACTATTTGGTAATTATAAAGGGAAAACTTAACTAATATTACGAAAAAGAAAAGGTAAGTAAGATATATTACAAGTCTAAGCTAAGTGGTAAGTGAGTAATTATAGTAAAGCTAATATTAGGATTAATATTAAGTAGAAAAAGGTCTAAGCTAAATGGTAAGTGAGTGATTATAGTAAAGCTAATTTAAGAAATATTTTTAAGTACAAAAAACAAGAAAGAAAAACCTTGATATTTCCTCTTGGCTAAAAATTGATTCGCTGGCTGGATAAAGTTGTAAGGCTGTTGATGTTAGCTGAAGCTGCGACTAATTAGTTCATCCTTCTAACGGACTTTGCCGGATCACCTTGTGATCAGTACTGAAAAGCGATGAGGCTCGTCCCTTCACTATATTTGGTTACTTCGAGCTTTTTTAGTACCAGTGGTACTCGTTGGCGCTTTTAGGATTGCGTCCCAGCTACAAGAACTGCCTTTCGGAGAAAAGGCGGTGGTGCCACCTGTATGTGGAAAAAGTTCTCTAGATCGGATCTCTAAATTCGGGATCCTCTCAGAGCGGCACGTGTTGGTTGTGCTTTATTAGCAGCAATGTGGCTGCGAAGAAAATTCAATTAACAAATCTTCAAACATCCGGTGCACTGATTGTCTTGCACTTTATTTAATGTTGCGAAATTATACACAAACACTTTGTCTATCCGTTATAACTTATTTCGTCTGAATAAATGTATTATTAACCACTTTACCGGGTATAAATAAACGCACTGTATTAACTTGATCCGCTCTGTTCAAAGGTTCTTGACAGAATGCAAAATGTAATCAATTTTAATTTTATCTTGTAATCATATCAACTGAATAAAACTTCGATTTTCACTTGATCTTTCCTATTAAGTGAAAATCGAAGTTTTATTCAGTTTCTCGTGATAATTAATTTTAGCGTGACTTTCTTGCTTGATTATATTTTTGAGCAGCATATAGTTAATTTATAATAATTGAAGTGTTGACTGTGGTAATTTGATATAGGTACATAATATCTACCAGTGAAAGAAACTGTAAAGTGATTACTTTGTATTTAAAGTTAAAAATTAAATAATATTATATATAATATATAGTTTTACCTAGCGGTTTGTAAATTTTTTTTTTATTGGATAAATGAATCCTGATACAGAAAGTTCAATTCTCAATAAGCTTTATAGAGATGTGTGTTACTAATAGATGTAAGCAGTAGTTTACTTTTTTATGGTCTCGGCCCTTCTTTGTATTTTTGTTAAAAAAGAATTGCTATAATTAATAATATTTACGTAAGTAGTACAAAAATTGTAAATTTTTGCCAAAGCTTACTATTATTACTTATATATAAGCCCACTTGAAGACGGAGTGCTCACCCATAAAACGTTGTGGGATATTTATTAATAAAAAATTTAGACACTAATCTGTGAATTGTTATCTAAAAAAAGACCGATAGTCCGAGTATCTATTCCAGCTACATTTTAGTCAAGACGGCTACGACCGCAACATATACCTGAATTCCCGAATTCTGCCAATTAAGTGAATACTCTAATTCTAATATTCGGTTACTACCAAATACATACTCCAGTTTCATTTGAATGCTTTTAAAAATTAAATAATATACTATTCATTCATTCACATTATAAAAATGATTTTTTTATAACCTTTCCATTGTATTTTGAGCTCGGTATAGTAGATTATGATTGCTTTCACTATATGGAAAAGGAAGATTTGTTAAAAGTAACAGGGAATAATGACAGTTCTTGTGGTACTTATATTAAACTTAGAGGAAAATTGGAACAATGGAAAACTTCTCAAGTAAATTACTTCCTAGAAGTAATAATTTCAAGTTGTCTGTACACATAGATAAAAGAAAGAAAAACTCGAGCTCCTGCTGTAGTACTACTTGCCGCAATAATAAGGTCGTAAACTGGTTGTATGGTCAGAATGAGGTATCATTTAGTTCAATCATCGGATTATCCTATTAAGGAGTTTGGTAAGTACATAGATACATAAAAATACAAAAAGCCTTTTGACAATTATTTTAAATGTATAGAATATTACTGAAATATTAAAAAGCGATTCAGGGAAGGCTATAAAAGAATTGTATACCGCCAAAAAAATTCCAACGAAGACGTCATATTAAAACTAATAAATATTATTATTGAGCATTTCCTTGAAAGGAAAATTAAACTAAGAATTAGCGATATTGAACTAATATCTGAAGAAATCAGTAAACAGTTTCAAAATGAAAAAAAGTAAATGAAGGATACGTATGCGTTACGCTTT
Organism: Dioctria rufipes; assembly: GCA_963924295.1. Taxonomy (NCBI): domain Eukaryota; kingdom Metazoa; phylum Arthropoda; class Insecta; order Diptera; family Asilidae; genus Dioctria; species Dioctria rufipes. The sequence goes on from OZ002741.1 coordinate 69,293, forward strand.
CATTACTCTTATGTGTAAGAAAAAGAAAAAACAAATTAATATCTACATATATGTAGAAATGTAAGGAAAAGTTGCTCCGATTTTTATATAGACTCTTAGGTTATTTTTGATTCGGAAATCAAATTGATATTCTTTATCTTGGTATTAATTTATCAATAAGATTACCTAAAAGTTTTCTTTAACTTATACTAATCCCGCCAGGTAGGTATGTGCGTTTTCTTTTTGCATTTCCGTCTTTTTAATAATAATGTTAGTCGATATTTTTTTTTAAATTGTGCAGATTTTGGAATTTTTATATTATGCAATCAATGTAAATGTGTTTATGATCGCCTCAGAGAAATTGTAATTTCAAAATGGGCTTAAAAAACTTATTTTCGCGCAAAAATTCCTCTCTTTTATTAGCATTATTTTGAGTTCAAAATGTGTGTCGTATATGAAATATTAAATCTATCAGTCCATTTATATATACATGTCAGTGGTTGGTTGGTTCATTGGAGATTAAATTTTTATCTGAACAAACACATCGCTCGTTATAGCAGGAAAGGATCTGGAAGCATAAGCTATGTTTCTTCGATTATTTATAAAGAATTTATTGATATTATGGTCAAAACAGTTGTTAATTCTATTGCTGTAGAAATTAAAAAAGCGAACTATTTTTCAGTCGTGGTAGATTCAACCTCTGGTATTTTGTATAATGACCAGTAAGAAGTGATTGTACGGTATATTAAACATGGCGATGGTTTAGATGGTTTCCTGACATTTCTACCAAACGTTGGACATAAAGGTCAGAATATGCTTAACGCTTTGATCAACGTCTTTGTATCTTTGACCATATATATGAAAAACAGTCGCGGCTAGTCCTCCGATAAAGCGACTAATATGGCAGGAACTGGTTTACAACTAGGCTTGAAATGTCTCCCCAAGCGTACCCTGCTCTGCACATTCGCTCAATTTAGTGGGCGAAAAAGCTTGACAATGTTGTATAGAAGCTTCAATTTTTTTCTATTTATGTGCCTTTTATCTTGTCCTTAGAACATATAGCAAACAGGAATGGTTGAATCGTGTAAAATTCGTGTACATGTGCGTAATTTGTCAAGAGTAAGTGAGATGCTGGAAGGAAGATTTGTCAAAGCTGAGTGCAGGGTTGTCAAATGTGAATTTGTTTTGTGAACAGATTTATACAATCTAAAATTCTTTTGCGAAATTCAACAAAAATACGGAATCAGTTTTTTTTCAAAACTATTTAATTTGGAAGTTTATTTTGAGGAAAGTTTTATAGTGACATTAGTGCCTGTTAAAACCTTCATAACAATTAAAAAAACAGAAATGAAGTGTTCGGTCAGTGCTTGCAAATATACATAAATTGGATTATAAACTAGGGAATCCTGTTTGAGGCAACTGCACTGCCTAAAATATCTTTTTTGTTAATAGAAGCAAAGCATTATTTAATTAATTATGTGAATTTTTTCAAAATAAAGTAGAAAAAGTACATTTTTTACCACAGAAGCTCCACTCAAAATCTTTGTTTACTTTTTGCAAATTGACAAGTTGCTTAGAATGGGGATGGCGTGTAAATACATGTAAAAATGGACTACCAACACAACCAGAAATTCATTATGCAAAATTTGGCTTATCACCATTCCTGTTTGCTATATGTTCTAAGATCTTGTCTCCTTCAATATTCGTTTTATTTGGTGCCTGAAAATTTGATGAACTGTGTTTGAAGATATCAAAATTCATAAATATCTTAGGTAAGTATAACAGATTAAATATACTTCCTTCCTATTTTCTTCTAAACTTAAAACTATCATTATACTAAGAAAAAATAGTTTTCTATAAATTGTTAAGAGGAGCTTTTTGTTTGTTTTTTATACCCGCATAAACATTTCTTAAAGAAATCCTCGAGTTTAACCAAACCTAAAAAGTTTCGAAGCGATCAGATCAGCATAATTACTGTCGATTTCGATGGGACCGCTTCAGTGTTGCACTTTTTCTGGCAGTGGAGCACTGAAGTCTATCGAACATATTTCTGTCATATTCCTTGTATTTGTGGACACATGTATTATATACACGGAACTGTCAAATGTAATAAATGTTCTTTATTGATATATAGAAACAAATTCCTTCTTAAGCTCTATGCAAATTACCAAACAACATTTTTTAATTCATTTAACTCAAAAGATTCACAAATAATCATGACAATCCACTTTGACAGAACAGATGACAATTCAACTTCAATAACACTGAGAAAGTATCCAGTGCAAAGTAAGGGAAATCAGTACAAACCTAGTGAAGCACTTCTGCTATAGAAGTTGGCCCATCGAACATTTTCAGTGCTGCACTGCTAGAAAAAGTGCAACACTGGTGTTGCACTGATGTCCCATCGAAATAGATATTAGTGTGAGATATGTATCCATACATACATATGTATGTATATATCCAAATATAGATATTCACTCTAAATTGATATTTTCTTGGATAAGTATCAATTTTTTAATGCATATCTAACAAATGAATAAAACTGTAAGCTACCTACATACTTCAGCTCTCAGCGCCAATTATTTAAATTAAAATTTGATTGATAAAAACCCCCTTTTGTACACATAATAAACAGATTTTGATGAAAAGCTGACGGCTTTTTGAGTCTATAATCAATTTTCAATCTGATTCTCGTCCTATCAAAGTATAGGTATATTTATTCAAGACTTTTCCATTTTCTTTTTATTTATTTCGTAAATTTTAAACAAAATTTGATTCTTTTTTATATTCCAGATTCATAAGCACACATTCCACGACTTTTATTCTACTAATCCATGGGTGCACTAGCACTATTATAGTACCAAGATAAAAAAAATATTTAACACAATAAAATAGGAATAATGAGGATTATGAAAAAATAATAATAATTAATCCTCCTTGGAGGATTGCAAGATTTAGAAACATAATTTAAGATCGATGGAAAGTATAAACTTCTATACAACAGCGACAACGTATAACCAAGATAAACTAATAAACAGTCATAATTTGCTTGAGGTACATACATAGGTACAACGTTTCATAAAAAATGTCTGAGGCAGACTTATTGTTTCTTGGCTAAGTTCGAGCGGAACAAGATTTTTGTATATTTGGTTTTGAGAAGGGATATAGTATTTCTTATATTATCGCACTCAACCAAAAACAAGAACAATAGAATACTCCAGGAGAGTTAATAACAACAGTAAAAAAATTTCATGAAAAGCTACCTTAAGAAAAAAATCACCAAAATCATACAGGGATGCTGTGCATAAAAAAACGGCGAGTTTTAAATCTAAGATCACAAAGAATCCTCCTTTTTGGTAACGAACCAAACGCTACCGTTTTCAGTGAAATTTTGCACTTTCGTCGAAAATATTTGCTTCAAGTTAAATCACAGATAACAAAATAAGGAAACTACCGTTAACCGACGCCACATGTGTCATGTAAAATTATTTCCTTTTTATAATGCGAAAAAAATCACTAGCACTAGTAAATTAATTTATTATTTATGTATCAGCGGAAAGCATGCACACAACACAAGTTAAAACCACTCTTTGCAAAATATTTGCAGTAATTCACTAACTTTCCACAAATAAAATAAAGAATACCGGTAACAGACTCCACTCAATTTAGGTCTGAATTAAACGGGAAACACAATGCGAATGCGACTGCTATTTATCAGCGTTCATCAGCTCAAATTTCATCGGACATAGGAACAAATTGAAATTTGAGCTGATGAACTCTGATGACCGTAGCATTGTGTTTCCCGCTTTACAATTACGACTGATGTGTCGACTGCGACTTGATTTTAAGTCGAAGTCGACGCTGACGAGTGATTTGTAATTAACTTAAAGCTTCATCTGCTTGAACAAACCACAAGTCCCGACTTCTGTGATTGAACTAAAGTTGTCCGCAGCCAACACCAACTTTACACCTTGAACAAAATTTAGTTTCAGTCGCAGTTGCAACTGTATCTTGCCATATGCATTTACTATTTGGGCAAAGTTAGTCAACTGTTTAGTCGTAATTGATGGAAGCAACTTGGAATGGAACTCCTTGTCTACGTTTGTAAAGATGGGTGAAATTGGAGCAATCTGATAACCTGTTACCAAAGTTTTTGTCAATGAAATACAGATAGGTAGGATAGCAACCACGAGAGGGGAGATTTCCGACTGTTTTCCATTCAAAATGTATACGGAAAGAGAAGGAAAGAACGAAGAAAACAAAATAATAAAAAAATCAAACTCTCTTTCAAAATTTTACCAATAAAAACAAAAAATGTGAAAGGGCATATTACATGCAATGAAACAGAATGGTAAAATTATTCATTTTCGTAAATTAATGAGAATTGAGAAGAGCAGAGTTTTCAGATTTTAGCACTATAATATTTTATTACACATCAGTGTTGGAAGGTTGTTGCGATCAAAATTCCCTCGAAAATGGGAATTACTGGGAACTTTTCCAACAGATTATTATGCAAATTCCCACAATTTTTCCCTAGGTATCAAAAAGTATAAGAAATATACCAAAAGGAACATTTCACTTAACTTTTGAAGACTAATTAGTTTTAATTGATAGGGGAGACCTCTATAAAAGTAGATTACCAAACTAAAAGTGAAGCTAAACGGCGGGAGACTTTGGCCTCCAGAGATCAATTTTTTGGTCAAAAGATCTCTAAAGAGAAGAGACCTAGTTCTCTCTAGAGACTTTTTTGGTCTCCGGTCTCCCGTTTCCAACGTGTATTTTAAAACAAACAGGTGTCCAGGTTTGGTCTCTGGTCTCCGAAGCTTGTTCATTTGTCGTCTCCAGTGGCCGGATTTTGTAACTTGGAGAGTTTGGGAGATGAGAATTTTCGTTTTCCCCGATTAAAACTCCCTAACTCTCCATTCGAGATTTTCTAACATACTTGGAGAGCTGGGGAAAACGTGAGAAATATCGCAATATTGAAGGACGGCTAACTCTGTGCGGGAGGGTCGTAGAGCCAGGGGAGTTTCTCCATCAGATTTGGGGTCCAGAGGACAAAAATATAGATGAAAATTTTTGGGAGAAGGGTTTTTGGGGATGGGGGTCGTACCACCCCTCATTGGGGGTTGTCCAAAATACGCCATGTTTGGTATCAAATTAAAGAGGGAGAAGTAGGTAATCGAGTGGTGTAGTTTTTTTTGATCATTTCAACTTCAGAACTAACTTTTTACCGCCAAAATACGGGTTTTATGCACTTGGGTCATATACACCCCAGTTGCTATATTTTGCATATATTTCTTCCGTTCTTTGTTTCACATCCATTAGTGATAGGGGTTGTACCAACCCTCTTTGGAGGTTGTTCAAAATACATCATGTTTGATATCAAATTAAAGAGGGAGGAGCGGGTAGTCGAGTGGTGTAGTTTGTTTTTGTTCATTCAAACGTCATAACTGACTTTTTATCGGCGAAAGACGGATGTTTTGCACTTGGGCAATATACACGCCAGTTCCTATATTGTGCATATATTGTTATGGCCCAAGATACGGAAGATTCTTCCAGCAGTCAAGGGCATATTCTGGTAGAATAATCAACGATCCCAAAACAATTTCATCGCATGGAATTGTTCTGCAGCCGTCGGTTATTTTTCTGATTAGCCCAATAGCTGGCTGCGATGAGAGCAATCGACGATTACAATAATAATTAACCTCGCATGGTAATTATTATATAAAGCGATTGTTTATTACTAAGCGACTCAGGCGCTGCAACCGGTAGGGCTAACGACGAGGTTGCGTTGTTTGTTTACATATTCCCATGGTGAGGAAACCTTACTTCCGAATATGGGGGCATAAAAGACCACTGACTGGTCTGGTAAGTGCCCGTTAGTTATCAGTCATAGTGGGGTCAAGTTTCGGTTCGGGTTAGATTGTTTGTATTGTTAAGTTAGGTCAGTGTGCAATAAATAAAGAATTATTCTATGTTACAAGAAATTCGAGTGTTGTTTTTATGAAGTTTTATGATAATTAATTTGTTTATTTATTCGATTGCTTTTGGGACACAACAATATTTTTTCCATTCTTTGTTTCCCATCCATTAGTACTCCGCTGTGAACATTTTCTCATGTAAAGTGAATTTGCACGACTGACCAGATCTTCATAATGATAAGTTGGCTGAACATTTCGCAAAAACTTGTCCAAATGCGAGAAAGAATGCGGGTAAGATCAACGCGAACTCAAGATTCAAAGAGGATGAGTATTATCCTATAATTCGTGGAGATGGTGTCCAGATGACAGCCTTTCTAGATTTAGGGAGTGACGTTACGACGATTACAGTAAAAGCAGCCGAGCAAAATACATGGAATTGGCAAAATTCTGATACGGTACTGTGTGGGTTTGGAGGAAGCAAATGGCCAGTGTTAGGTAAAATGAAGAAAATTATTCAGATTGGTGAAGTGGAGGGAAAAATTACTTTCTTAGTTGTATCTAATGAAACACAAACAGTTCAAGTACTGGTTGGTAAAAATTTCTTACATCGCCCAGGAGTGAAGGTTATTAAAAGTATAGGGAAATTTGAAATTCTTATAGATAATAGCATTGATAAGATAAACTCAGCTTCAAGTAGTGGAAATCCTCTACAAAAAAACGAGATATTCAAAAATATAAACGTCTATGAACAGAACAAAAAAACATATGGCCACGATTCTAAATGTTCAAAGGGTTTTTATGGTCGGCCTGTGGAATTTGTGTGTTTTTGCGGATTTGTAGTTCTGTTGCCTGCATGGACACAACTCTTTTCTTTTCAGGCCAATATATGCCTTATGGAAAAGCAGTATACGGCTGCATTTTGAAAATGTGAAAACCTTTGCCCCTTTTCAGCTATTTTAGGTTTTCGTATGGAAGGGTAGCATAGGGCCACCTTTCGAAATTATTTGAAAACTGTTCCCCTTTTTCAGGTATCCAGGAAAACAAAAAAAAATTATTTAAAAGGGGTAAGTGGGAACAGCAAAAGAAAAAGGAAAGTAGCGTGGGCTCAGAACGCTACAATACAGGGGTCAATATGACCACACGTCTGTTAGAGCGCAATTTGCACGTCTGTAGTTAAGGGTTAAACTGTTTTTAGTGCAATTACAACACTTTACTGAACTATTTTTTTTACTTTTAGAATTATTTCAACATAATGAAACCCGAAAAATTAATGGTGTCAATAATCAGTTGCTCGTCTTTAAATACACAAATTTTCTTAATAAAGGATTTAAAGAAGGGAAAAGAAAAGAAAACGAATGAAAATTACAGTTAGATTAAGAAGGATTGTGCGCCTCGTAGCACCTTGCAAACGAATTTTTCTTACCTACGTACAGTTCTGAAAAATAATAAAAATTTATGGTGGACTTAACCTGTTACTCGCTAGTGATATATATATATTCCTCTTTGAAATATATTCTAAGATAAAAACACGCTCCAACCAATCGGTGTTATGTTATTGTCTCGAAAGTGAATATTCTCTGATACAATTAAGAGCTCCTTAAAAATCCTACTTTATTGATGCAATTAGAATCGGGGAAACTGGCATATTCGGTTGGATCACAGAATAACCCAATTTTGCACAGACATTTCCCAATCATCGGCGATGATTTTTAATTTTTCGATATTCGGTATAATTTAAAGTGGACAATTTGTGCGGTAAAAATTATTGCTAACTCACAATCTACTGTTCGAATCATTACGACTGAAGAAAGTAGAACAACACTAGAGTTGTTTTAAAAATTTTGGAAATTGTAATAGGTTTCTTACTAAAAATCTAAACTATTGGCTAATCATAAAAGTTTTTATTTTGTCATCATAAACAATAAATTGTCACAATATCCCGAAATTTCCGATTAAATTTCAATACTTAAAGTGAAACATAATCGATCACGTACACATTTGATTAGTTTATCTTTTTGCTCTTTTATTTCACGAAATAATTTGTAAAACTTAATAAAATTTTATTCTTTATATAATCATAAAAATAATAATAATATCTATAACAAGCTTTTATTAATTTATAACTTTAAATTTCTTAAAACGTGTCTCATTTCTTGTTTCCTTAAGTATCAATGATAGATTTTTTTTGTTTTTGTTTATAATTTAATTTTATTATTTATAAAGGTATTTATAATCATCATATGTTCTGTGGTGTGTTTGTGTGGTTTAATTTTTTTCTTGTTTTTTTTTTCTTCTTTTTACGTTTCAAATAGAACCATAATTATGTCACATCTATATTTCATCATAATTATAGTTTAATCTCTCATATTAGTCGGTTATTAGTTTCTCTTTTCTATTTTTTTCTCTCTTGTGTTCTTTTTTAATAACTATGTCTTTTAAACTTAAGTACATTTTACATCATTTATATTATAAGAAGTAGGTAAAATAATAAAGAGGAAATTCTCTTTAATTTTTATGCCTATACATGTACAATGTATATATATATAAATATTTATTTAAAAGGTTTCCTTAATAGTCATTTTAAATGTTAAGACGTAAAGAGTATGGCACTTGAAGCTTGTTGTTTTTTAAGGTTATTTATTTTTATTATTTAGTTTTTCTTATTGGAGCGATTTATGTCAGTAGCACAATTACATAGTTGTTTATTTCTTCTCTTATCGATTTTCAAGAAATAGCAGTAGCATATTTAATGAAAGTATATGTATGCCTGTATAACAAATATTTGTAGATAATGCACATAAACGTAGATATACTCTGATTCAGTAAAAATTGTTTATTTATTAAGGTGGTGAGTTTCGATTTACGAAAAAATAAATTGTTTCTTTTATACTATGTATATGGATCTATATATGGATCTATATTATTATTATGTATGGTTATGAGTTCAATTTTCTGTAAGTAAATTTTTGAATTAATCGTTATTAAAATTCTAACGTCACGCTATAATGCAGATTTCGTGAAATTAATAAATAATAATTCCAACACGGTGGTATCTCTAAAAAACAAAGTCCATGCAAAAAGTCCCTAATGCTAAATGTTAACATTATAATACTATAATGTGAAAGGGTATTTTTCATGAAATATTTAACAACTATCTAATATACCTAATAATTTTTTTCAAAATATTATCTGTTGAATTTTGCTATTTTAGAAATATTGTAATTAGAAATTTTCTGTTATGGCTTGATTTTTCGGAATTGTGGTCTGATTGATGCTCATAACACTGCCGTTGAATATTTTTCCTACATTCGTATCTAAACAATAGTTGAGGAGGGGCAACAGAATGGCATAGACCCATCCCTAAAAATTTACAGAAAACTTTATGCGTATAAATCAACGGACTTTCGAAATTATCCCACTATGATGTTGTGTGCTACGAGGCATGCTAACCCTGTACCGCATATGGTTTTACAAAGTTAACAATTTTTTTCTACTTAATAAAATTCTAAGATAATTATAAACTATACAAGATTTTATTCTTTGTTGACCTGGTACTACCGTAAGTACATATTTTTTCATGCATCTTATTTTATAATCTCTCCCTCATACTTAAGTTCTTTGTGGAATGGTGTATTGCTCATACTGTTGCAGAAATTTCGAAGTTTTGGACTTAATTTCAACTAAAGAAAAGGTAACTACAAGATAATTAAAAATATATTTTAGTAAATAGTTTTAGTTCTTTATATTGAGTGTGTTTGTTTTGCCAAAAATATTATGCTTGTATGGTGTATGCTTCTTTGGTGAAACTACCTGCGTCAAGGCATTACGGGAGAAAACTATAGGCCAAACTCTAATAGATGAAACAATGACTTGTAACAGATGGGAAACTATAAAAAGATTCTTGCATTTTAATAATAATAGCGACTTTAAGCCGTTTGGTACCGCGGGATATGACAAGTTGTTAAAAATAAGACCTCTTATAGAAAAAGTAAGAGAACGATTATTATTGGTACCAAAAGAAGAATCCCTATCGTTGGACGAGCAAAATATTCCTATTAAGTGTCCACATGAATTGAAACAATATAATCCTGCTAAGCCTCATAAATGAGAATATAAGAAAGAAGTTCTTAGTGGCGCTTCTGCACTCAGCTACGATTTCGACCTATTTGCTGGAGTACACCTGATCTAGGAGTAAGCTGAAACGTTGTCATAACCTTAACTACCACAGTGCCGCGAAATATGAACCATACAACATTTTTTGATAATTGGTTTAATAGCATGGAAGAAAAGTGGGTAAAATTGATGGAGTGAAATTGAGTTTGGTGTCATAGTTTGACAATTAATCAGTCAATATGCTTTCCGCTTATGTTGGTAGCGAACCTACAACAACCAGACGTCGCTATTTAAAAAAAAAAAAAAACGATAAGCAATTCATAGAAATTGCTTCTCCCCGAGCTTTGGACGTCTACAATACGCACATGGGTGGAGTAGATTTACTTGATTCAACTTGGCTTATACAGGATTCATTTACGGTCTAGAGGTACAACAAGTTATTTTTCCACATGATCGACCTATGTGTTGTGTATGCGTGGCTTCTGTGGCACCGCAAGAGCAAAATATGTATACCTTTGTTCGACTTTAAATTAGCGATTGCTGAGCATATGTGTAAAGCAGGAAAGTCTCACAAAAAACGAGGGCGTCCTTCTACAATGTCTGGTTCTGGAACACCAACAATTGTATGTAATTCAAGAGTTGGAACTCCAACGGGTCGAGTTGGTACTCCTTACAGGACCAAATATTACTGCTCCAACAGGTTTCGTCGTGCAGAGAAATAAAAGAAAACGCCCAGCTACGCACCAAGATTTTCCTTTAAATTCCGTACGGACAGACAACATAGTTCATCTGCCACAGTGGACAAAAATTATCATTGCAAGTTTCGTTCATACACCGTTTGTGAAAAGTGTCAAGTGCACGTGCTATAGTCACAAAAGAAATTGTTTTGCAGAATTTCTCAGCACTTAACAAATTATAAGTTTTTCAATAACTGAATATATCTAGAAACATATATGTACAAAAATGCATACGTAAAATTTTTTTGTAATATTTCATTGTGAATGCATATAAAGCCATTGTATTTTTTTCTAAACACAGAGATCTGAATTTTTTTTGTCATTTGTTTTATATAATAATAATAAATAAAGCAAGTAGTTTTGATTTTTTTTATCGTCGGGGGGGGGGGGTAACGCATGCAGTAGTGGGTTAAGAACATAGTGGAATGTACATGTGCCTTTCTGATTGCACAAACTGCACGCATTGAAGTACATGTGACTTTTTGTTCGCACATTGATGGATATGCTTCCTTCTGACCAGATGTTGGCTTGAAAAAACCAATACATTTTCGTGGACATGTGACGTTTTTTACGCAAATCTAGTTTTAAGAGTCGGAAATCTGTGACTGTGGTTTTCTGGAATCACTGTTATTGAAAATAGATAAAATTCAGTATAGCGGACACGGTTCCGTCAAAAAACGAAAAGCGTCGGACCCCGGACATGTGACCTTTTGTTCGCCCACTCATCAGTTCATTACCTCTTAACCGATAGCAAAATTAATAAAATGGTACAAAAAAGTAAAAAAAAAAACAAAAGCAAAAAACTGAATAATTATTATGTAGAAACTTTTTATTGTTTGATTGGTAGAAATTACTTGCAAAATTTTGTTCTAGAAAAGACGGAAGTAATTACGTTTAAAAAAATTTTTTTTTTGCTTTCATATGCATACATTAAGAGATATAAGATCGTTAAGAGAAATTCTGTCAATAGTCCCTATTATTATTATTATGTATTATCATTATAATCATCATCAGCAAAGTAAAAAATCTCAAGTTAACAAATTGAACTTAGAGAGACTGATGTGACTAAAACACTAGTAATGTTCGCCTTCACCACTCTCTTGTAAATGACTAAATTAAATAAAATAAGACATGATGATGTCCAAAACAAACGAAGGACAGATAAAGTTGTTGCAAAAATAAAAGAAAATCTCACGGAATATGTACATAAAATTCATCGGAGGTCATCCGTACATTTATTTATATGCTTTTGCTATTATGTACTAGTTACAATCTTCATCAATTTATCAATTTCTACAAGATCTCAAATATTTTGTAAATAATTTTAAAAGTAAAGTATGCTACGCATTGCTCCCTTGCATCATGATTTAGTTTATGTGTTTTATTTATTATTTTTCCTTATTATATTAGATAGAATTGAAAAGTATAGAAGAACAGAGGGCAAAAGTGTATATAAATTGCTCTATAATTAATAACTTTATTATGGTATTCTAATCTTGTTCCTTTTAATTTTTTTTTCTTTTGTTACTTTCTTTTTTCAATTTAATTTTATTATTAAGAAAATTGCACATAGTTGGACATGTTCCTATTAAAAGTGTTATTTATTTTTTATTTAAAGCCTCATTATTTTGTTTTTCTTTTTTTTTATTTATTATGATTCAAACATTTTATAATATATATTATGTGAATTTCATCTATATGATTCCATAATAATAGATGGCTATTTTTGCGCATACCTATGTATATATTCTGGAAAATTTAAAAAAATGTTGATCTAAAGAGCTATAATGTTTTTATGGTTTTTTTATACATATGTATAATTATATATTAATAAATACATGATTATCTCAAGTAAATAGAAAGTAAGTAACATTTTCTTCAATGATGTACAAAAAAAAATATTAATATTTTTGCTCATGGTTAGAGGACATTATTTATAAGCCATTTCAATATTTGTCGCTGTGGGACACGCATTTGAATTACCCATGCTTTTATAGCTGCTCTGTGCATTAATACGGAGGCTACGAACTCGTAAGTATTACGCGTGCATTATCGTGTGTGTATCCGAGGATGTACGCGGCGCTATTGGAAATCTCATTGTGCATCCATACATCCTTATGGCGTTTAACGTGTTAACGGCAAGTTAAAGGAGTCAAACAATTTTGATAAAAACAATAAGTGTAAGCATGGTAATTATAAAATTTTATGCAAGAATTTATAACCTTACTCACGCGTGAATTATAATAGGTATAGAAGTTATGTATGCATTCTGAAGAATGTCAGCTTATGGTAATAGAAACTTAAGTCTGCTAAAATTCAACCCATAATGTGCATATGGTGAATCTTCAAAAGTTTTTCAAAAATTTCATTTTGAAATGTTCAAAATCGAGAGGTAAATACATTGAACACATTATTAACAATATAAACGTGTTTCGAGCGTAAAAACGTTGAAGATTTTCAAAGATCAAGTCCACAAAAAGAAATAATTAAATAAATTTTCCTGACCCTGAAAAGACATGATCGATGGGCTTAGGCTATAACTAAAAATATATACCAGACCTAAAAAATGTGTGAAAATTTATCTACCAGAAATCAAGCAATCACCATATAAAGTTTCTGTATTCTAAGCACAAGTAAAAAGGTATTCTAGAGTTAGATTTCAACTAGTCCCACTTCATAGCATTTATCTTCAAATTATGTAACGGTATATTTTTGTATGTGCTTAAAAGAAAAGGTAATTTGTTTGTGAAACTGAGTACGTATTACTTACTCAGAGGTTAGGTGAAGAAAGAAGATAAAATGTCTTGTAGCATATTGTTTTGTTAAATATTTTACAATCTCTTAGAAATATATTTTTTTGATTATCGAAATATACCTGATTCGACCGCATCAAGTGCAAATCAATTTATTGATGAGGTATTACATACATATAAGATACTGAAGCTTTTAATGTGTACTTCGTACAAGCTTATAATGCTAACGCCAAATACATTCAGGCCTACCGAGGATTCGATTTGATCTGATCTATATCGAATCGAATTTTTTGAAGGAGCATTTTCTAGTGTTTAATACAGTTGAATCGAAGATTTTCCAAATTCAATAAAAAGCAATTGCCAGTTATTTTTGGTTGACGCTGAAGAATATTCGATGGGATTAATTTTACTAATTAAAAATTGCTATATGAAAAACCTTGATTAGATGGAATCGAATTCCCCGGTAGACCTGATTGATATACCTAGCCACAAAAGAAAGATTTCTTTCAATGTACTGTTAAAGTTTAAACTTTTCAAATTGTCAAAAAAGAAGAATTTAAACCTTGGTACAATAATAACTGATTGTTCTTGTAAATTTTGCATATTGTAAATGATCAAATAAATATTTGGTTCAATGCAAGTCATGTATACGTTCATGATTAGATCATCGACCATTGTATGTAATTGAATTAAAAGCTACGTTTAGCTTCGGAATTAATTGAGTTTAATTCACTAAGAGCTTCACATTCGTAGATAATCAAAGAACCGAGAAGTGAGGATGCGCTGGTTTGTAAATGAGCTCTGTGTCAATAGGGTATAGAGACCGCCATATATTTTCTTAATAATAGAATTTACATGGTTGTTCTATTTTTAAGTCCTATTAAAAATTACACCCAAACTCCAGACAGTGTCCATAAAAAGTAAATTGGCATTGTTTAGTTTTACAGGCACCGCACGAAATTTTTTTTTTTCAAGGTCGAGCAAATTCGCTGTACGATAGTTTTTGATAACATAGTATGCGATTTTATTAGTAATTAAATAATTAATAATACGGTACAAGACAATGTTAAAATAATATCATAGTATTGCCCCTTTCACTTGTTTACAAAGAATCTAAACTCAAATATTAGTACAAACACTGCCGTCAACACTGCTATAATCAACCACCATTTAAGAATCACATGGGATCATTCGGGTCAGTAAGAAATTGAGATGTGAATTGAATGTCATTAATAAATTTTATATTATAACTTCCTGCAAAGTAAGTTTCTTCAAGGAGTATGTATTGTCTCTTAACATTTATATTTTTCTAAATAGACTAGTGCAGTAAAAAATCTATTCGGAACAGAAAGCTGTGTAGTACAGACAAATTTTGAATAAATACTTTTGTTTTTGAATCAAAAAGTCTCTCGTATAATCTGACGCGAAAAAAGCTTGTACTGTCATGCAAGCTACTAGTTTGCTGGCTAGAGGTGAATTGATCGTTGCTGGGATAATTTTCTTTTTTATGAGTAACGTTCAAAATTAAAAATTTATTTATTGTCCAATTAAGTATGTATGACAAGGATTGTAGAGATAAGTACATAGAGCTTATCAAAAAAAAATCACCCTGGTGACTTTTGCAGCACATCTCTAATAACAATCTTACATGAAAGCAACAAGCAAATACATTTTTGAATTAAACGCTATAGCACCATTCAAATAATCTTCACAGTGTAAGTATTAACTTATACACTTTACACAATACTGTACGGGGCATTGTCATTTATACATGAGTTGAGTTTACCATTTATGTCAAAATTGACATAACAAAATTCCTGAGGCCACACACGAGCTATTGGAAAAGAATTCAATTAGCTAAAAAGAGTTTATTAACGTTTTGACGGTTTTTTAAGAATATAACTTTTAATATATGTTAAGTCTTTCCAGAATATTGCTTTTGCAAAATCAGTTTTTCCACAATATTGCTTTTCCAAGTATTTTTTTACAACATTAGATTTTTAGATAGAACGTTTAGCTAGTTAGGTACTTAATTTCCCTCTTTGTCATGAAGGATAGTTTAAAAAATATATATATACATATATGAAAAGCGATAATCTTGAAAAGTAGTATTTTAATAAATAAAATATTTTAAACCAGTATTTCATAAAAACTAATTCATACTTGACGGCATTTTGAAAAAAAAAATTTGTTACTTATTATTTATTAAAAAACGATTTTATATAGATCCCGCTGAAATGCTTTTCATTGATTAAATTTTAATTGTAACTTTTAAGCCTGAAGGTGTAATAAATAAATTATTAATGACGGATTTTTTTTTTTTTTTTTTTTTTGTATAGACTGTTCAAATTAATTTTTTTCTATAAATAAACTATTTTAAGAATAATGTATAACACACTTAAGAATAAAGATCAACAGTAGAGAACATCACAGAAAACTAGAATATTTTAATCAGTGTTTTACATGTTACTTATCAGTATCCATTTTTAATCATGATAAGATTGGTTTAGACAGTCGAAAAAAAGATATATTATCAACATTAATATTTTCTAGACCGTAATTATTGTTTCTAGAATCCCATTATTTTTTGTTTTACATTAAGTTTGTTTTCGCAGGTGTATATATCTTTGAAAAGGAGTTCAGTATAATATTTATATATGTTTTTATTATAAATTAAGAGTTTCATATTTAAAAATATTTTTTTTTCCTTTTGTATATATGTAAAATGTTCAATCCATAGTTTCTTGCATCATTTGGAAAAATCTTTACGTGTAAGGTATATATATATATGTATAGTATATAGTATATATATATACATATATATAGTAAGATTTTCCATTGATGATTTTATGAAATTTATTGCTTTCATTAATATTATTTTCATTTGAAAATTGTTTTGTAATAATTTTTTAAACTTGTATATTAATTCATTTTAAAGAAATTGTGCTTTTTTCCTTAGTGCACATGTCTTAAAATATTTATTTAAATGTTATCGTTTCTTATTTTATCATTTTATTTAAACTTCTAATTTTTGATTTCGTAAATAAATCGCAAAATTAAGGAAAATAGAAAAAGAAAAAGTTATTTTTATGAATGATGATCCTTTCCTCTTTAATAAGTTACTGAACCCTATATGAAATTAATTACTTGTTATTTATTTGTTTATCTAAGTTTGTTTCCGCTTATCTCTTCTTTCGTTAATGTGTATTTTTTTTAAATGTTATTTTAAAACGTTGTTCGCACAATTTTTTGCTGTATTCCATTTTTTTTCTGGATTTCCAACCTTATTTTGCTCGCCATAATATATTATGTATATATAAGTTTTTTAAGTGTAATTTTGAAAATTTCTTTACTTCTATATACTCTTTAGATGATTTTTAAAAATATTTTTCAAGAGATGAATGAAATTATTTAAAAATTTAGAAGATTTTCACGTTAATATGCTTATGTTAATTTATATTTTCTAAACAATATTTTTTATCTTTTTGAATTTGTTTTCACTGTCTTTTAGTAAAGTATGTTAATAATATATATAAATAGCTATGGATGAGTTTTGCTTGTAAATGCGTTTTTATTTGATTTCTCTAATCGAATCCTTTGAGTTTCAATGTACTATCACCAATTTTTTTTATAACACTATATTTGTTTACTTTTGTTTTTCCTTCCTAGCAATCACATTTAAGGAGTAGTTTTCTTGTTCCAGTTTTATTAATATTATGTATAACAAGATAAAATAAAAATATTATCTTATAAAACTCAGGATATTGATTTCAAAAGTTACTAGTTGAAGTTTTTCAACAACATTCATAACCTTTCGGAATTTTTTATTTGTCAATGCTTCATAATTTTGCATGAAAATGCTAAAAGCATTTACAATTTTTTTAGAAAGTTGTCTTGCTGCAAAAAAGTACCTACATTATTATCAAAGAGAAACAAAAAAACTACACTTAATTTTTGGGATTTTTGTTTTGCCTAAAATGTCCCTATTTTTTTTTTTTGTTTTTTTTTTTCACTCAAAAAACTCAAAATAAGTGAAACAATCAAAATTGCTAAATATTGCTCTTAAATAAATTTGCACCGTTCGCTTTTTCTCTACATTATGTACATTACTTTAATTAGGTAATATGGCGTTGTAGCTAAATAAATTGTATAGTTATTAAGGATATGCAATGAAAGCAGTCATCATCTCCGACGACTGTAATTCTTGTTGTTATATGGGATACATTCCAATAGAAATGTATTTGTGTTTATTTTTGGTAGGAATGTTCTATTGGAGCAAGAACTCGTCTGGTTTCTTCCCCTGGAGCGTACGCTACATTTTAATAAATTATGTACAGGGTGTTCCGGTGTAGGTGATCCATAGAGGAGGTGATAGTACTCACCCAAAAAATTGTACCGGTTGGTGGGGGGGGGGGGGGGGGAGAGGAGGTTAAAAGACGTGTCGTTTCGACGGTAGGGGAGGTTAAAGATTTTCAGTAATGTTTCCACCTTACACCCTGTAAATTTCTTGATATACACCCTATCTAAGCTTTGGAATGGTTGCCCAAGCAGCCCTACTGTCATCTTCAATTCTAAGTTGTAGTACGTCAAAGTCAAAGCATTGGGAAAAAATCCTAACGATTTTCCCGCCAAAATTAATAATAATAATACAGTTTATTTACAAGATTTAGAAACCCCAGAATGTTACCTTTAATGTGACTATGCACATGTACCTACCTAAATACAACCGTTTTTGAGATATTTCTGGTTCTATGATTCATATATTTTTTTAATTTTGCTAGTGAAGATAGTAATCGCGCCTAATTTTATTCAATTCACGCATAATTAGCAAAATTCATGAAATTATGAATCATAGAAACGGGAATATCTCAAAAACGGTTGCATTTAGTACATGTGCATAGGTAATCCTTCGGTGTTTCTAAATCTTGTAAATAAACTGTATAGTTATCATGCATTTTGGCGGGAAAATCGTTAAAAATTTTCTGACTTTGACGTCCTGCAACTGACGATAGAAACCGACAGGAAGGCTGGTTGTGCATTCGTTGCAAAGCTTAGACGATTAGCTATCATCCCGCCTTGATAGGGTGTATATCAACAAATTTACAGGGTGCAAACTGGAAACAGCACTAAATATTTTAAGCCCCCCTACCGCCGAAACGACACGACTTACCTCCCCCCCCCCCTTCACCGTACAATTTTTTGTTTGACTAGGCGAGTACTATCACCTCCTTCTCTATGGATCACTACACCGGAACACCCTATATATGTAAAAGTATTATTTCAACGTTTAAAGCATATAGAATAAATGGAAGCTTTTTGAATGTTGCCAAATATATAGAACAGTGTTGTATGTCAAATTTTTAATTTGGGACCGTGTGGGTCATATTTAAATCCTCAGACAATTGCGAGCGGTTTATGATTCAGTAACTTTTGATATGAGTACTGTACATCTTTGGATAAAGCAAATAAAGTAAAAGTGATAGTGAAATCCGGAAAATTACCATCTAGTAATTAAACGATCAATAAGGGATATCAATAAGCAGAAAGTAAAAGAATATATTCTGGAGAATCAATTCATGATTAAATATGACCAGCATCAAATTCCACGATTTTCACGAGATCTTAAATTGAACTACAATAAATAGGGCGCGCACCAAGGGAAGTGACACTATCGAGACTGGATGTTTCTCACCAGTTTCACTTTTTTAAAGCTTTGTTCACAAATTCGTTTCTGATTATGAAATTTCGGTTCAGAGTTCTGAGTCGGAGCAATATATGTATACAATCCATAGAATATCGCCAATCTTCCTTACCACGCATCTTCAAATTCAAAATAGCGGAAATTCTTATGCTAAGTATTCTGGTATTATCGTAGTGTCCTTCACTAGGAGTACATGGAGAAAAAAATCACAATGAATTTACGGCGCTGTATTGTGATCTTAAAAATTTTAAAGTTCATAATCTGCATTCTTCCAGAAGAAAAGCAATCGTTTTGACCACAAGCATTTACATGGCTTGAAAGGAAGTCGAGTATATACCCCTTCCGCTTTTAAATACCAAAAGCATAACCGAGTTGAAACGCTTGAATTTACATATTTTATGATTAATGAAAGAGAATTGTGAAAACTGAAGTTAAGGAGATGAAAACTTACTGCTTGTTAAGGAGTTCGCCGCAACGTCTGTATATGTATTAGTACTATTTCTGAACATGATTTTAATTTCATAAAATGATGTCATGATATCTGAAATTTCTATTATGTAATGCAAAACAAAAGCATTAAAAGGATATGCATATTATCTCTTCTCAGATTTCAAGGTTCATTGACCACTCAGAAATAATTATACCAGTGGATAATTTTATCACTACTTTACTTAAAGTTTGTTTTTTAATAACTTGCTGTTAACTGTTAAACTAAATGAATGTTTCCAGAACTGAAAGAGCATTATTTAGGATTTTTTTTTTTTTTTATAGCTCTATATATTTGAGTAGAAATATTATTCACCCTCGTTTTGATTAACATTATTGTATGTATGTATGTATGTAGAAAAATTGGTTGAGTCCACAGAGTATATTTTTGGAAAATAAAATTTTTGAACTATTTCAAAGTCTATGATTAATATTTTAAGCAAGCCTGCCACAATGTCATTTGCTGCTAAAATGTCCCTATTTCTGCCATTCGTATTAATGTCTTTTTGATATCATAACAAGAGGAGATTCGTGCATTATTGAAAAAATTTGCATACTTTTATAGATGGAGCAAATTTTAAACTTAAGAAAAGGAAACTGTAAAGTAGTCAACACAGTTTCAGAATTTTGTTGCTTTTTGTTGTTCTTTTATATATAATATATAGTATGTATATATAAATAGTTTTTAAAGTACTGTGTTAACTTACAGGTAAAACTTTGTATAGAAAAAGAATATCTTCCCGTTTAGTTAGAAAGTATTATTTTTATATTTTATTTATTAATTTAGATATATTATATAAGAAAAGAATTTATATTTTTGAAAATGAAGTAACTGAATGCAAAGAAGACGGCAAAAAATATATATGACTTATTAAGAATTAATTTTAAATATATTATTTTAACATTTAAAATTGTTTCTCTTATACAATATTAATTTCTTTCATTCCTTTATCTATTATCAAATTCAAAATTTCAATGATTCTTCTTTTGTTAAATGTTTTCTTACTTTGAAGATATAGAGCGTTTTTTTTTTAATCGATTTTTTTTTTTTTTTTTTTTTTTGTATATCTGAATTTTATCAATTAATTTTCTCTTAAATATTTTGTTAATTAGTTGTTTTTATACAGTTAAGTTCACGATGAATGATTATTTCGATTATCGTTGATTGTTGTCACAGGTGTTGTAGCTTTTTGGTCATCACTAGGTGTTGGCGGAGCATCCTTTCGCGGTGGCATTCTTTCATTAATTGCATCAAGACCTTTTGCTTCAGCGAATGACGTAATTTTGTGATTTGGTGAGAAACCTTGTAGAGCTACAAATATATATATATGAGAATTATTTAAACCTGCCTTGTATAATATTCGCAAACCATTCTTAAGTGATGTTTTGCCACCTGATAATGCTCCAAGTGGAAGAGCGCCAGTTGGCGTTAGACCCTTCAGTTGAAGAACTGATTCTGATTCTTCCCTAAAATTAAAAAGAGTAATTTAATTTTTTTATTATTTTGTTAATATTTCATTAAAAATAATATTTACCTTAGCACAGAGAATACCCGGGCCATTTTTCCAATTGCACGAATTTTGTTACGTATCACCTCTTTACGGAGATTAGCTACGTTAGCTATTTTGGAAATATGAAAATAATTTTAAATTATTGAACATTTTTGAAATAGAGATTTTTTTTTATAATTATTAATAAACAAAAACATTTCGCTTTTAAATCAGACTCTAAATAATTGTATTTTTTTTTTAACCATCCTGTAAATCAAGAAAAGTTGTTTGGTATTTGTATATTAAGTTCATGCCAAAAGCTAGAAACTCTTTTGTTTATATAAGTTGGTACACTATGTTTGCGTGCGTTTTGTTTGTATTGTGTAGAGCTTAAGCATTTTGTACTATATTGATAAGTTAGTAAGCATCTATGCAATGATTTGGTTTAATATTTTTGAAATATTCCTTTCTACATTTTATTGTATTTATTTTTAAGTTTTATATAATTAGTCCTTTCTTTGATGTTGTTAAAGAGATTTCCAGTAATTTTGAGTTTTTATAATGAAAACACTGCTTTAGCAGTTTAGTTTGCATACCGGAAAAGTGCACTTATTCAGCCTGCATCATCGGATGTTTCCAACTAAACTTGTATATGAAAATTCTATGTTTCTAATTCTTTAATTTATTGCAAGAAATTATAAATGATTTACATAGTCCTTCCGTGAGAATATTGACAGTTTCTTATGAGGAAAGAATGAAAGAATCTCAAATCTCCAAACTTTTAATAAGTTTAAGAAATATTCAGTGTTGTAGATTAGAAAAGTACAGTATTTTCGGTTTTCGAAATGAACGTATATTTTTTTTTTTCATTATTCTTTCAGCCATATGCTAATAATTGGTGATTTGTCATGATACAGTAATGTTAAGTCTTTTACCACTTGATTCATTATCTCTTCAGCGATGCAGTTTTTATTCAAAATGAGCTTTCATGCTCAAAATAACCGTGAAATACTCTCCCAGAATATTGAATATGCGTCAGATATGTGTTGAAATTACCATTTATCTCAAAACCTCTCATAATGTAGCTTTATAAGACCTATGTATCTTGTAGTACTCATGACCTATTTGGACCCCCTTTTAATTCATTCAATTAAATCGTTGTAAGTAATTGTCACTAACCGTACCGAAAATAGACGTTTTTCAAGATGCTATAATTGTATAGAATTCATCTTTAGATACTTCCATTCCATTTCGCTTTTTTAGTTATCAACTCAAAAACGCTTTATATTTTTTAATAAACTTGTAGTAATCATCATTTTTATATAAATCATTTTATATTGGTCTTACCCGGTGCAATGATGATAAGGATTTCCAATACAATGATAAGGCCTTACAATACAATTTCGGTGTTGGTATGTAAACAAATCTTCTATAATTTCAAAGTTATGCAAAGGTACTTAAGAAGAACAGAAATTTACATATGTATGTATGTATGTATAACACAGTTGTGAATATTGCTATTATTTAGGTGTCGAAGCTCATGAAAATTATTAAAAATTACGGAACTGGTATTTTTTGTATTAAAGGCACTACTCTGTATCTTAAAACTAAATTGAATTCGAAATTAAAAATATTGTATTTAATTAAGAAGTGTACGATTATTATTATTTATTTGCTATAAAAAAATTATATCAAATGAATCTATTAATAAAGCGCATGAGTGCGTGTGTATTAAACATCATGTGATTTGAATTGCTAAGAAGCTATTAAATTTTTATTATACATAATTATAAAAAGGCCTGCCACTAAGATGATAAATACAATTTTCTTACTATTACTAATTATTTTAAAAGTCAAAAATTTACTTACCCATTATTTAATAAGCATCGCAGGGCAGTTAGGGTAGTAGTAGTATGCGCATATAAAAAAGTAAATCAAACAAGCAAAAACAATTTTTGGTGAATTTTTCTTTTTATATAAATATTTTTTAGTAAAAGTAATTAGAAATATGAAATATTAATAAAAACTTGTGTTCTCCCAAACTTTGTATAATAAATTAACGTTCATGGTTGTGTTGTCAATGTTATATTGAATAGCAATAACATACTGTTTAAATATTACGGTAAAATAAGAAAAAAATGATCATTGATGTCTTTTTAATAAAAACAAAGCAAAATTATCACATAAAAAGGAGAGATCGAATAAGTAAAGAAAATGAATTAAACAGTGTGGATGAATACGAAGCTATGCATACATATATAAATAGGGTAAAGGCCGAAAAACAATGATGCCGCCACGACATTTACGACGACTGAATTTGTCGTCGTAACTAGAGTTGGGAATATTTGAACTTTTGTCGTCGTTGCCGTCGTAATTTGAATTTGACAGTTCAGAGTAATGAGCAACTAATTAATTTAGCAAGGGAAATGAAGTATTTTTACGACAAAAGAAATCCTCAATATCGAAATAAATATTTAAAAGAAAAAAATGGAAAGAAATTGGAGAGAAGTTGAAAATAAGTGGTAGATGATATTTTGTAATCCATAAACTCAGCGTTAATCAGTGCTTATTACACTTTTACAACTTTTTTTTTTATATCTTTCCCATTTTGTTAATAAATTTCAACAAATAATTTTACCAGCTACATATTTTCATATATCAATGAGCATAAGGAATGTCGGTGTTATTGTGTTACTTCGGCGACATTTACGACGACAATTGTCGTGTCGGCATCATTGTATTTCTGCCAATTTGCATCCGGTTTTTTTTTTATTATATCCCATAAAAGGAGGTATTTTCATTAAAATGCAGATATGTCTATATTCTCATGCTCGTAAATGTACCCTGCTACCCCCTAAAGCAAAGTTTACTTAATGACATTTGTAAGTTGACAGAAAAATGTCGAATTTAAGGTGCTGTATTAATGACGTCATAACTAAGAAACTAGCTGTCACTTCGTGACAGAAGTTAGAACACAGAACAATTTTCCGATTGTTTTACATTTAAAATCCACACGGCAAGAAAAGGAAGAAACTTTTATGAATAAAGATAAAAAATGTGAAAGGCAAACTGCATGTAAGGAAACTGAATGCGCAATGATTCATTTTCGTAAATATATGACAAGGGCGGTGTTTTCAGGTTTTAATCTCATAAAATGTTCCCGCGCTTTTGTGAAAACAGGCTTTTGCGGAAATATTGTGAGAAATATCCAATGTTTTTTATAGCAAAACCAATGTTTGTTTGTGTAATTCCTATGATATTTGAAAAACACATGATTCTGTTTACAATCGTTTTGCTCTGACGAGATTAAGTGGGAGAACTCATGCTGCATTCTCTAATATTTTCGGGAAAAATGGGAATTTTATTTGAGCAGAACTTTCAGCTTTCAGCACCTTGGCTAGAGCGAAATTTATCTTTTTCTTTAAAAAAAAATCAGGTAGTGTGACCCGAAGGACATTATTATGAATAGTTTGATAGGATTTCGAGGGATTCAATGGGTCGAGTTTTCTTGATGCTGTATGCGTTTTTTCACCTCTTCCCTAAAAAACCGGTTTGCATACTGCATCAAGAATACTCGTCTGGGATGGCCCAATAAGATTTTGTCGTTCGGATAATCGTACGTTCTCCCGATTTTTGTTTTCAACTCGTTGTCCGAATCGCACTAATAATGCATAGCCAAGTTCTTTTCGCCCCTTCATGCAAAAGACGAAGGCATAGACAAACTAACAACACACAAAGACTGGAAACATAGAACAAAAATATGCAACGCTTTTCTAGAATATAAAATTAACAATGCCTCGACTTGGCACTTGATGACGTGCCAAAATGGAGTTGGCAATGCCTCGATCCATACAAAATCAGCATTGCCTCCACCCGATGAAGGGAAGGCCACAATTTTTTCTTAGAAATTCGAATTTTTATGCATCGGCCGAGGCCGAGAGCA
The DNA here is from genome assembly GCA_963924295.1 of Dioctria rufipes. NCBI lineage: Eukaryota > Metazoa > Arthropoda > Insecta > Diptera > Asilidae > Dioctria > Dioctria rufipes. The sequence goes on from OZ002741.1 coordinate 94,416, forward strand.
GTGCCCGCTCGAATATAAATCCAACAATGCCTCGACCTGATGTAAGGAAGACCGTAATTATTTCTTAGAAATTTACTGGAAATTTTTTCCTTATAATTTAAACGCACTTTTGGAGGGCGACAACATTTTTATGGCCGTAGAGACGCGTAGACACAAAATGTCTCGGTAGAATTTTTATTCATTTTGGTGGCCGACTTGTTATTTTCAAATGCAATACTTTCATTATTTGATGTAATTTTATATACATACCTAGAATACATACTAAAAAACAATACAAAATCTTTCAGGTAAAATTAACCCCAAGCATTGATTTTATACATATAGATATGCCACCAAATCTTTTACCTCTTCTCGACAGATGGCCTTCATGTACCAAATTAGAAAACAGAGGCGAAATTTTTACCGAATGACTGAAATCATGCATACAGATGGCGCCATCTATTAGAAAAAATTTTAAAATACGAGGATATTAAGTTATCTTCGATAACAAATGTTTTTTCTTCTTCTCTATCTAACAATGTCTAGGAATGTGGAAAAAATGTAATAAAGGAATTCAAAGGAATTTCAGATTTTTTCTCAATAAATTTGCTTTTTATGAGATATACTTATAGAGAAGTACTTCGTAAGAGATCTTTTTGTTGAATTTTGTATTCCTTCTGTTCTACAAGAAATTATTATTTAAATTAATGCATATGTAATTTAATACATATTTCATTTGACACAATATTTCAGTAACTTTTATATATTAGAGGTACCTTAGGTAAATAAATAAATTATTTTCAAATTAGGACTGATCATTTTCACAGGATACGTAAAAATCCAAATTTTTATATAGCAACACCAAGAGGGAGTTGCCCGATTTGAAATTGTATTTACTGGTTTTATGAAAACACTATGTTCAAAATTTCAACGCTCTACATTGACGTGTTCTCAGGCAATATCCAAATAAGTAGTGAAAAATGGAATTTTTGTATGGCAACCGTACGAAGGAGTTACACGATTTGCACCATTTTCAAACCTAATTTTGCTTTTTTGTTTAAAAGCCCATGTGCACAATTTCAGCTTTCTAAGTATACGCGTTTTCGAATTATCGAGGACGGGCAGACATACGGACATGCAAAAATCAGAACAACTTTTAATTTCTATGTGTTACCCCTTAGGCTAGGCCTGGCGCCCACTGGAGTGGTGTCTGAGCAATGTGGCAGTGGCGTGGTTTTGGCGTGCGATGTGGCAACAAAGTGGTGTGGCAGTAGAATGGTGGCGGATTGGTATTAATATTATTAGGCCGGGCGCCCACTGAAGTGGTGTGTGAGCAATGTGGCAGTGGCGTGGTTTTGGCGTGCGATGTGGCAGTAGAATGGTGGCGGATTGGTATTAATATTATTAAGAGGAGTCAGTACTCAGCAAAAATTTCGATTTAGATACCAGCGAGCCTGTAGGCAATAAAACTTACTATACGTAGGTTTGTGTCCTGAAAGTATGAAAATTCATATAAAATTAGCGTAGACCTAGACCATAAGTCACATTAGAGACATCTAGCGTAAAAGGGAAAAACCAAACATGCGACAATTTAAGACGAAAATGAAAATTTGCAGTTCAAAGAAATTGAAATTTTTTAACGAGAATGAACTCTCCTAAATTTTATTTTGCACATAATTGTTAAATATACTATTTTGCTTTATATTTCTACAACTTTCAACGAAATATTGCAATTTCTCGTTTGTGAAATATCGAGAGAAAAAACAAGTACTATTAGAGTTAAACAATTAAAAAAAGCGCCACTAAAAATGAAAAAACTCGACGTTATTTGCTAGATTTTGGCTTTATCTTTCGAAAAAAGTCACAATCTAAAGAAATGAGAATATCTACTAATAGGAATTTGATTTGAAAAAAATCAATTTTTACCATTTTTTACAATTTTCCGAGCTACTATCTCCATTCTAATACATTTTTTTTTAATTTTCTCGACGTTATTTACTAGACCTCTTCGTTACCTTTAATTTAAGATATAAATCATTATTCTGGTACAAATAGTTTCCCAGAAATTTGCATTGAAAAATGTATGAAACTTGCAAATCTTGGTACTGACTCCTCTTAAGCGCGCATCAAAATGGCAAGCAGCGTATCGATTAAGTAATTCAACATCAACAGTAATAACTAAGGAGAAGTGGCATCCACTGCCACTTACCACTCGAAAATTAAACTTGTCGGAGACTAGTGGCAATCAAGTGGTGCCACGCCACTTGTCAAATGCCACGCCATCGCCACTCCATTTCAATGTGCGCTATTCTATTTGTTTTTACGGGACTAAATTTTTTCACTTAGCATTTAATCGCCACGTCACTGCCACATTGCTCACACACCACTCCAGTGGGCGCCCGGCCTTAGATTTCATTTAGGGTATAAAAAAAAAAAATTTTCACGCTGATAAGATATTTCTTTCTGTATACCGCGATCCGAACCAAAAATTCTAAGAAATTTCATCAAATTGCTTGGCGGAAAATATTTCGAACTATTCACGAAAAATCAAAAGTCAACAACCAGATGTGAAAATCAAAAGGCAGATCGCAAAAATTCTATAGAAATTCCGACCGAAAAATTTCTTGGAAGCCCGTAGTGCCTAGATAAGAGTTTTGTCTGTTCTGCAACTTTCTGGTTCGAAAGCGAAGTATGAAATTCTTTTCACTTAAATGACGTATCATACATATTTGCCAAATCCTTCAAATCATCTTGATACCACTGACTTATAACAATGGACTGAGCCACGATATACAGAGTAACAAGTATGATTGTCCGGGCTGTCAAGTGCGTGTGACGTCACACGAATCGACTCTTAAAACGGGAAAAATAAAGTGCTAATATTTATGTAAATTTATTCCACTGGATCCATTAAAAAAGGTTGGAATAAATAAAATATGAGTTTCTTAACATAAATATACCTTGAATTTGTTAGTTTAAAGCTCATTTCAGGGAAATCAGTGCGGATCTCAACAAAGTGCCACGAAAACTTTATCGATAAAAAATGCAAAATAAGACTGAAATACCTATTATTTGCATTCCAAATTGATTATTTAAGTTCTTTTTATTATTTCTATAGTGAAATTAGTTAGTGGTAATCGTAATTTTCTCAAATAGAAGGCAAATTTGCAATGCATCATAACGAAGTGTAAAAAGTGGGGTTAGTGTCAAATTAAAATGTGGAATACAATTCTAATAATCTTTCTTCAATTTATCGTTGTGTTTAGAAAGTAAAATGGTACTTATTTTAGTATTTTAAATGGATCCAGTTGAATAAATTTACATAAATGTTAAACTTTATATTATTTACTTTTTAAGAAACGCGTCATGCGAATCGATTAACACCGAAAATGGCGAACCTATGGGGTCGGATAGTCATACTTGTTAGTATGTATACCGTGGGACTGAGCGTATTGCCATTTTCCTATAGGAAAGAATGCCACAAGTTTTACAGCTCTCTCTTTCGCCCTATGATGGCAGAGTTTGAGCTACCAACACAAAATATTGCTTACTGTACGTTTACTTATGCCATTCGATGTTTTTATGTTGGCTGCAGATGCAATCACCGCAGAAAGAATAAGGTAAAGACAGTGTTTACCATGCGCCGTCTCTCTTGCCCATACGCAGGATTCAGTTAAGAATAACTTTTGAAAATTAAAGTAGGAATTAGTTTAATTTCTTATAAGAGTGCTTATAAACGATTAAAATATCACTTGGACACAAGAAAATATTTTTTTTTTTAATTTAATTCGATTTACGGGTGTAAAATTTCATCTGATTGGTTGAGTTTTACATATTTTTATGTAATAAACGTTTTAAAGGTGATATACAGAAACACAATATTTTTTGTGCCACATGAAATAGCAAATCACTCAGTCCATTGTTATAAGTCAGTGCTTGATACTAATCAAGATATCCCTTTAAATTTTTTATTACAGATTTTTTCCACATTCCTACACATCATTAGATAAAGAAAGACGGAAAAATCAGATTTAGATTAGATTCTTTGCTATGATATGGCGCTATTTATTATCGAAGACAACTTATTATCCTCATATTCGCCAAGTTTTGCTAACAGATGACGGACCATTTTGTGAGCAGATGATAAAGTACTACAGTGGCGACTCAGTGAGAAGAGGTAACAACATGTTGTGCGCGGCGGTGGCATACCTATATGTATAAAATCAATGCCCCAAGTGAGTACGTGAATGTTGAAAAGCATGATGCTGCAATTATTATAAGGTAGATAAACCAATTTATGTATGTAAATTATTTCGATGAATTCAAAAATTTTGGAAAAATTTATGAACTTATCGTTATCTATTATTCGGACGTCAAGTAGATCTTATTATACTCTAGAATCTAAATGAAATAATGGACATAGAGTAGGTATCCCAAGCTTGTCATGATTGTAGGCACTGCAAAATGGTTTGGACAACCACGCATAATATTAGAAATTATTTTGATTTGCTTGCCGAAACATTTTGTGTCTACGCACGCATCTCGTCTACGCTTATAAAATTTGTTGTCACCCTCCAAAAGTGAAGAAGAAAAAATTTCCAGTAAAATTCTAAGAAAAATTGCTGTCTTCCCTACATCAGGTCGAGGCATTGTTGGTTTTATATTAGAGCGAGGCGCTGCATTGTTAATTTTATATTCTAGAAAAGCGTAGCATATTTTTGTTCTACGTTTCCAGTCTTTGTATGTTTAGTTTGTCTTTGACAAAGATAAATGACATTACTTGTTTCAGTCTAAAAAAAACACGAAAAATTTCCAATTTTGTTCGGCTGTGTCCTATCTTCATTTGGTTATCTTCGCCTAACGCGAGCAAAGAATCTCGCTGAATTAAAGTTGAGTCATCAGAGCTCAGTTCATAAGGTGTCGGCATGTAATTAGTTCGCAAGTGCAATAAGACATAGTGAGCTTAAAAGGTAAGAGAAGGAAGGGGGACCAGTTTGCAGGATATACAGCTACAACGCTATGAAGCATTATCGGACAATCGGCGAAGACTATTTTCTATTAGAGCTAGCATATAATACTACAAAAACAACATTGCAGAATAAATTGTCTGGAAAGTGTAGGAAAATCTGGACCACAAAGCATTTTAATGGAAATCGAAAAAAATAAACTAGTTAAATAGTGTGAGTAGCTCGCCAAATGTGAATTTTCAATACAGTTCGAAAAATTGTGCAAGACGACGGTGAGACTACCAGGTCCTTCCAACGCTTCCTTCAAGTATAACTGATTTGCGGTAATGTGGGTAATGTGTCCTGATACAATCAATTTTACCAAACGCATAAGAGGTAATTTCCAGAGAGCAAAGACAATGCGAAATAAGAGAGAAACATTTACGACATCGCTCGTAAAAGTAATTACAGAGAATAAAAGAAAATAAGGAACAAAAAAAAATTTATTCGAAGTGAATTTCTACGAAGATAAAGCTTCATAATAAAAAAGAATATAAAAGAACAAGGTCGTAAACTTAATTAATTTTATTAATTTCTTCTTTAAAAGTACAGATTATATTTTAGTTAGCTCATTGATTAGGATTAATAAGTAAAATAAGATCTCATATAAAAAAAATCTAAATTTCAGAAACCTTTTACAATCGCATAAGATTCCTTAGCAATTACAATTAAATCTCTCTATAAAGACGTTGAATTGCTTTTGTAGACGATCAGGGAACTAGTCTAAAGTCTAAACTATCAAGATCATTTCTGATTGGATGCTGTATTGAATTGAATTGATCGTTAGTATAGTTAATACCATATCAATATAATTCATTATTATATGTTTACCTGAAATTTTAAACTAGTAGATAAGACCAATTACCACACCAAAAACAGGCACACAACCTCTTGTGTAATGATAATTTACTGGCGAAATGATTATTTCATTGAATTTTACTCAAACTCCAGATCTGTGACGTCAAATGAATATCAAGAATTGTTGAGATTTATAGTACTCAACCTAAATCTTGGATGATGATGATTGAATTGAACCCCTAATGCTTTGAATTAGAATATTTTGGTCTAATCTTCCTTGGAAAATCTGCGGCAGTGTTGGGCAAAATGTAATCTGATTAACGATTAACAATTAGCTTTGTAATCGGTAATCAGATTACTTTGTAACAGATTACTAATCTAATCCATTTCCATAATTACGATTATAGCGAAACAAAACTTCAAAATAATCTTAATCAAGTACCAACGATCCTTATATTCCATTCTATTTTAATTTTGTAATTTGATAATTCATCAGAAGAAAACTGTTGCGAAATCTTCATGTATATACACAACTCTAAAAACTTATCGCCGGCAGGCGCATACATATGTGGTTACATCTTGGATCATAGATAAGTTAAGTACCGTTAAATGGGGTGAATTGTATCACCTATCTTAAGTTTTGAAAATAATTGCAAGAAGTACTTACACTGCCTATTAATTTTTTACAACTATTTTCAGAATTTAAGCAAAGATAGTCAAAATTATAGGTGATCCGATTCACTCCATGACTCACGTGATCCACTTCACCCCGTTTGACTCTATAAGGTAATATGTTACAATGTAATTAGATTACCAAATAATCGAGTTATATTGTAACGGATTATACATTTGATAGATTACATATTCTCTCATAAGTGATCTGACTGAAATGTAATCAAATACAATTTAATTAGATTACTTGGTAATTTGACTAAACTGTAATGGAATTATTAATTAAATTACAATCATATTACGACCAGCACTGATCTGCGATACCGACGTATATGAATAAATTAGTAATTGCGGTTGGTCACAGTATATTTATTCTCAATAACACAAATATCTATAATAGAAAAATAATAGATGTGTCAAGAAATATATTTTAAAACATTGCACAGCATTGGCAGCATCTAAAGCTGACTTAACTCATAATCCGCTTCTATTTAGTGCAAGCCCGATTAATAGTAATAGTGCTATGGATGTTTTTTTATAAATGAAAGTTGTTTTGCTGCAGATTGCCTGGCCCAAGATCAAAACCTACCCATAATTATGGTTAAATATTCTTAACCTGTATTTTTAGAGTACAAATAGAGAGCTCGCCTAAAAAGGAAAATCCTTTATTGGGGCTGTCGTACCGTCTGCAGAAAAAAGATCCCTCACGCACCTTCAAATTCTCCAATATTCTACTTTTTTATAGTATACAAAGACGCAGACATACCTAATGTTTTATAAATTTCTTTCTCAATGAGCTATTTTCGGTTATCTCGAGTCCATATGTGTGCAGAGCATATGGATCAATGTTGTGTTATTAATATTGTTTCTGAAAATGTTTTTTCGTACATAAAATTCCACATAACTTTTATGAATTTGTACATTTCGAACAACATGCAGTCAATTGTAATGATATCTGACTTTCGTTTACACAAATATACATTGTAAGTATGTTTAACCTGCATATCCGCTGAAAATTTGCAAAGCATGTACACCTGCTTCGTGAAAATATACCAATAAAAGAAGATATCTCGAATCTTAGTATATGAAATAAATATAAAGACTCTGGTTCTTAGAATAGAAAAAGTAAGCTCATGATTGCATCGAACTTAAGATCGTACTGGAATTGGAGCATTATCAGGTGTAAAGAACACACAAAAAGCTAACGTAAAAATAATGAAATAGTAATAATAGATTTTGAAATAAGAAAACAATTTAAAAACTATGTTGCATTTATATTTGAAAATTATATCGTGTATTTTATTAACGGTTAAAATATGTAGGTAGGTAAGTATATGTGTATGATTTTGTTTATATTTTAAGTTCTGCTACATGACTCTCTATAAAACAACAAACTGCCGAGAAAAATTTCATAGCATGAAGATCACTTCAAAAATTCGAAGCAAGACTGAAACAAAGCAACAAACTTTGTAATTAACAAACCTATAAATGAAAACAGTAAAGCGGGCAAATGAAAAATCTTTTGTAAACCCAATAAGCAGAAGAAGTGTAAAAAGATATTTTTCGCGCTGCTTTAAAAACAAATATTTTTTGTCTGTTTTTTAATTTAAAGTCCAAAAAAATTTATAAATAAAATAAAATTTTATATCACAAATGACAAAAGAACAGAAAAACAACACGCCGGATAGTAATAACTTACCAGAACTAGTCTTAACGGGAACAAGGACTATTTGTTTTCTGATAGCTTTTATAAATTGTTTGTTTTTTCATGTTTTTTTTTTATATTATGCATTTCCAAAGAGAAAAAAACGATGTTTACCATTATTTGAAATCATGATACGGGATGCATTTGTCCAACAGTAATAATAAACGGCAACGTAATTTGTTTGTTGGGAAATCGAGTACACAAACGAAAATATACGAAGAAATGTAAGAAAAATAAAAAGAAAAAACAACGAATAATAATTGCAGTAAACAAAAGAAAGGATAGAAAATAATAAGCCATAAGAAAAATTTAATAGGATGTGATGAAACCTAAATAACGTGTATTAAATGTTTATAACATATACATAATATAATGAAATACCACAAGGAACACTTCTAGTACCTAGATCCTTTATCATCGATTAAAGTAATATTGCGAGGAAGTATTATAATTATTATATATAACAATTATTAAAGCTGTCAAATGAGCAAAAACACTATACCGAACATAATATATGAAAACAAAATAAGTAACTCAATGAGAAATGCTGTTCCTGATTGGTTGTCCGTTGTTTTTTCAAAATAGTTTTTTAAAGTATTTTAAGTATTTCGCGATTTTCTTAGATTTTTTATTATGTAATATAATAATAATAAAATATTAATAATCATACACACAGAACTTTACTACATTACTCGTGTTTGAAAGAGCAACGTTATACACACGTATGTACATATATGATGGATTCGTTGATAGTTGTTGTTGAGGTTATAAGCTGTTATGAGCTGTATAAGCGCGTATTGGTTGAAATGGAAATGTAAGTAGTAACGTTGATTATTTCCGAAGAAAACTTAACCCGAAAAGGCGAGGTTTCATCTGAAATACGTCTGTGCAAAAATATGATTATTCGCATAATAACAGTCAGCACAAATCCAAATTATCCGTTCCAAGTTTCTTTCACATTCAGGATATTTTGGAGAAGCTAAGGTTTATATCTATTCTAGTTAATATTACGTTACCGCTTAAATTTTTAATCTAGTTATTCAGAAAAGTATTTAAGAAATTAATAACTTCGCTGGATATCTAGATTTAATATGAAAGCGTAAATTATTAGTAACTAATATGCCGTTATTGAAGAAATTAAAAAAAAAACCGAATTCGAGTGATCACATTTAATTGGACTGGCCTGAGAACTACTACATATTAGAAATGCTTATTTCTCAGATGAATTATTTACCCTTTAATTATACTTTGACTCAGGAGTGCACTGACTGGTAAATAATTGTAAAACCCTTTACTATTGCTCGATTATGGCTTTTATAGGAAAGAAAATAAAAAACTAGTTATTAATAAATAAATGTATAACCAAACTTCGATTTTGTAAAAACAAAAAAACTGCAACTATTGGCGGTTTTGGGAAAATTATTCTAAATTTGTGCAATTAAAAAATCGTGAAATTAAAGCAAATATTTTAAAATGTGTGAAAATTTTAGCGTTTTTTTTTTTTTTTTCAAGTAAAATCTTGACCGCAAAATTTAGTTTTTCCAGATTAAAATGCAGAAAAATTTAATAGTATTGAATAAATATTAACGATAAAATTGATTTTTCGCAAGAGCAAGAGTTGAAAAAAAATATTTTTCTTCAGTTGGCATCACCTTTTTATCGTTTTACACAACGCACGGTCTAATATTGATCTTTATTCTTTTTTCCTTCTTCCTTATAGTGATAAACAAATTTTAATCACACAATAGCATTGAAAAATTTAATTAAAAACCATATGCACTTATGTGAAAAGAGGAGCAAGGTTTTTTCTTTTATTGGATGCAATTAAGATTTTGCAAAATGATAAAAAATAAATGTGTGCATATTATAGAACGATCCCCATCTCTACCCTTAACTTTAAATTCCCCATCTTACCGTCAGCTGATTCATTTCCAAATGTGTAAGCAATTTTTATAATAAAAATATGAATTAAATTAAAAATATATCTTTCGCTAAAGAGTTACTTGTAAGTGAATAGTGTTCTGTATTGTGATTAATTTTATGTACATAGTTTAAAACGACGAATAAACGATGACTGACGAAAGATTAAATTGTTGACGAGCAGACTAGTTATTATTTCATTATTTTTGGATAAATGAACTTCTTAATTTTTTCAAATTGCCAACACTGGCTCATTTTATTTTGTAAGCACATCCCTTCCCACTGTCATATCGAATTAATAAAGAAATAATAATAATAATTTCCGAAGCTCCCGGTTCAGTTACAATTTTTCCTGTTCCAGCTTTAAAGATTCCGGATCAAATGAGAACTGTGTAGTGGATTAACGTAAAATGTAAGTAAATTTGGCGAGTAAGCAATTTTCGAATTTTCAGCATTTGAGTGCAGAAAGCATGATGAATCCGAGAAAATGTTTATTCAACGGTGTGAAGTGTGAAGAACACGCGATGAAGAAGTATAGATGTATCAGAAGCGTGTTGAAGGAAGACAAAGCAAACATAAGTGAGCTACTGGAACTACTCCACTCACAAACACGTGGCTCAAATTTTCGAATTAAAAAAGTCTATAACTGGAAACAAAATGCTGATTTGCCCCGCAAAAATAGCATTCAGCATCACACCACTACTTCCCCAAGAACTCCAGAACTGAAGTTGAGTCTAGCGGACAAATATTTTCAAGTAAATGATTCTTACTTTAAACGAAAACATCTCAAAATATTGCCCTTTTATATTACTATATGGGTGAAGGACGCAATATAAAATTTTTATACATTTTAAATTTAAGGTTTTTGTTTAAACAAAATGGAATAAGGTGCAAATTTTTGCTAAAATAACTGCAACTATCTGATTAACCAACGTAATCCAAAAATCCAGACTTCTTTCTTCAGCTTTCATGAATATTGGTCATCCGCTATCATCTCTGGCCTGTTAACTATGTAATTAAGTCTCGCGAAAGTTTTAATACGGAACCAGTCGTGAATTTTCTCGAGTAGCACCAAAATAATACACAAAACCAGCGTAGTTATATTACTGTACGCGGCCACTTATATAACGATCTTGTTTTTGGTTAAAAAAAAATATTTACTTATGATTCCATATTTAGTAAAACTTAAATTTATAACCTAATTGACACGTAAGCAATAATTGTACAGTGCAGGGCAGGAGCGGCATTGTTACCACATTTCGATCTGTTATCCCGAAGTGTTTTTGTTTTCTTTTCGGGCAAAGACTTTGAACAGCGGAAACCGAGCCAGGAGGCCTATTCTTGAATTACGAATGGTTTTTACGAATTCGGTATATAACGAATACGGATTTAAAGAATACCACATGCACATTCATTTCGAATGGTTTTGACCGTTTAACGTATACGAAATCTGCTTTCGTTATTCAAGAATAGGGCTCCAGGTCTGTATATTTTACGTTATAACTTCAGAACGGTCAAATATTTCTGATTTTAATATAACTATATACATATATAACAATTAAAAATGACAAAAAAATAGTGCAAAATTTTCATATATTTTTATTTAAATTAAAAGAAAATTAATTTTTGCACTCGACAGCAAAATTGTTTGCATCTGCTTGCTAGTATTCTATTGGATATCGACGAAAACAAAATCATTTACATTTAAAAAGCTAGTGACATTGCAAAGAATGTTAATGCACTTACTCAAAAAAACTAACTAACCGCTGCTGCCATTTTCACTAAAAATTTTCCTATTCCTACCGAGATCTTTTACCACCTTTAATATTACCATACTAATTTGGATGACCATTCAATCGAATGAGTTCGTATCTCCTGAGGGGTTCGATCAAAATTGTTGAGGGTTTTTTCTTCGAATTATTCTGTTATTTTCTTACAAAATTAGGAGTGTTGCCTGTGTCTCCTCGAACATTTTACTTAATACCGGACCGGGTCTTCTGACCCGAAATTATCCTGCACTTATGATGAACAAAAAACTTAATAAATTACAGTAAGGAGGTTGAAACCCAACAAACGAAATACTCATCATGGTGAAAAATGGGTTAGGAGCTATATGATGCAATTCATTTGTTTCTATTCAAACTTTATGAATTGATATTAATATACTAGAATCTCCTAATAATTTTATGAAGACCATGATATTTAGTACAATGCCGTTTGATAATTGGTAGACTTTATTGGGATTCCAACCAATGAGCCTAAAATTTGTTTAGATATCGTTCAGTCATCGGTAAAATTTTCGAAAAATGTCGATCGCTGTTCAATGAATTTCAGCAAATTATTGTTCTCACCTAAAAATGTGTATTTGTGTATAAATACATGTGTACCCTTAATGTTTCTGATAATGAAAGATGGAAACGAATTCATAACATGCAATATAAAAAAAAACAATGAAAAGAAGTATAAATACATACCTTCTTCAAGGGCATCATCACTCTCCGACATCAATTCATCATCAGAACAAATATTCAATACGTTAACGAGCATTTCTGTAACCTGTAATATAAGGGAAAGTTAATAAAGTTAAATATATAGTATGAGCAGCAATTTTTAATAGTAAGACATCAATAGCTATGAGGTCATAGCTCGAATTGTTTTTTATTTATATGCATATATATAATGTCTATACCTAGCACTCAAAATATTTGAGACTTAGGAGTTGTTAAAACTTTGATTGAATTTTTAGCTTAATTTGTAAGAGCTTCTATGGTTATAAACGTAATTTATTATAATATCCAGAGCGGGAAAATGACCATTAATCTTCATAAATGAAAAATTTTAGCCGAAATCCATTTATAACAATTTTACTTGTAGAACAACTTGTAGAAATTCTGAAGTAAAAGAACATAGTCCGTATTGGAATTGAAATACTCAAAACAGATGAAGTATCAGCGAAATTGCATGGACTTGGAACTTGGTTAGTCACCAAAAAGCGGAGAAGCAGAAGAGAATTCAAGCAGTCAGGAAACTAGTAAGAGGTGGACCCCAGAGAAATTAGTGTTCTGGCACCAGGCCAGGAAAAAAAAAGAAATTTTCGAAACTATACTCCACTAAAAAAATTATGCATATGGTGCTGATGTTTTCGGGAGACAAGTCACCAAAGTTGGCAAATGAAGTGCATTATTTCGTTTTCTTAACTGCAGTAAGGATTTGCACGACCGACTGCGACAAAAAAAAACCCAACTCCAGACTTAAAAAAATTTCAGAATGTAATTGTTTTTCACTTCACTTTTTTTTTAATGAAAAAATCTAAGCTGAAATTTCATCATTTTGACAATGGTTACAAATAAATTATTTATTGAGTGCTAAATCAAGTACTCGCCCCGAACGTTTCGCTTCAAGTTACGTTGAGCTACATGGAGCGTTGTCACCGGGTGACTGCCTGAGTTGTTACATACGATCTGAGCTTCGCAGATTGTACCGGTGCGTTTGCTGTTGCTGTGGTTGTTGCATTTGTTGTTGCTCTTGTGCAGAGTTTTGCGAACAAAGATAACTCACTACTTCACTTCTTAAAGAAAGTTGATTTCATATTAACCATGAAAAGGTGTTAAGGATAGGATCCCATGTTCGTGAAAGCTGGAAACTGTTGTCGCGATTGAGATTAAGTCGACGTTTTATTTAATCGCCTCACGAACGAGACGAGGAGATAAGGCTTGCGAGCCAGGAATTCTGCCTTTTCAAAATGAATCCAAAATGATGTTCTGTTCGAAGGTCCAGAATACGTTCGGAAATTGCTGTTTTCTCGCTGATTCTTGCTTACTGTATTTATGTGTTCATTCAGGCGGATAGCAATACTTCTTTGGGTTTGCCCAATACAAGATGACCCACACGAACATGGGATCCCATCCTTCACACCTCTTCACGGTTTATCCGAAATAAACTTTTTCCTAAGAAGTGGCTTAGTGAATTATGTTTAATCGCAAAACTCTGCAGAACAGCAACAACAAATCCAAGAACCACAGCAACAGAAGACGCACCGGTACAATCTGCGAAGCTCAAATTGTATGTAACAACTCAGGCAGTTACCCGGTGACCACGCTCAATGTAGCTCAATGTAACTTGAAGCGAAACGTTCGATGTGAGTACTTGATTTAGCACTCAATAAATAATTTATTTATCACACGGCTAATCCGGAAAACTTATATAAAATGTCAGTAAGCAACCGCGAAAGCCTTAAAATGATATTTACAAATTTTTAGTTTTTTTCTCTCACAACCGAAATTAATTGACTGTACATGTTACAAAATTGCAGATTTTGTGGTATAAAACACTGAAATTAACGAAATACAAATTTTAGAAATAGCTTTTATGTCGTTTAATGTTGTTTTGACAATTCCAGTTGAATGTATTATGTAACCCCAACAAATTTTGGACATTATTAATATTAGCCTAATATAAAATTACATATCTTACCTTTTCGCCAACAAATGGTAAGGACCATGTAAAAACATCCATAAAATTTGGAAGCCAGTACGGGTGAGGGGAACAATTAAATTGTCTTATATTCATCACATTATTTTCATATTTAAGAACAGCAGCCTAAAAATAATAAAAATAAAAAGAATATTGTAAGTATATAAGTATGTAAAGAAAACAAGTCTTGCTATTTATTTATAAATATTATTTAATTTTTCCCGGACGGAAATCGTACCCACAATGGTTAGAATCGGCCAATGATAGAGAACAGAGGAATTTTCTTAAGAACTTTTATTTTTAATGATTCTAAATCAAATCATAAATACAAAAGGAAAAAACAACCGCCTCGTCCGGGATTTGACACTTGTTTGCTTTTTGACATCTATGATTATAAGTTCATATTGCACTGCACGGAGTCCTAACGAATACAGACTGACGTCGATACTACTTTATGCAAGTACAAGATTAAAGGGCACCAGGAGTATGGCTTATCTGCTGTCAATTAGTGTCTCCATCGAATCTTATGATTATCTCTGGCGGAGAAATGAATAAACCGGTAATGTACATACAAAAACCTTGTCGCAAATAGCAGTAGAATGGCCATACCATTGAGGACAACACCTTCATTGCGCAATGGAGAACAATCTTACTACAAGATATTCAAATTTAATATATCAGATCAAAAGCAATATATATTTCTGAGTATATTTCTTTTTGAATGACTCAAATCCGTCAAAAAATGACAAAGTTATTGAAGTTTAAAAAAACGGAAATTAAAAACGGCGAATCTGGTGATGACGTCACGGTACACAACACGCACGATGCCAGTTTGCACAATATAATATTTATAAGACGATATTTTATGAAATAAATACAAAACAAATCCAATCCCGTGCGCTTACTATCACGGCGGCGCAGCAACTATACTCGCGCTGCGTTAGACCGCGAATTGTATTGTGTATAGTGACGTCATCATGCTAGAGCGCGTTTTTGAGAATGCGGCGCTAAAATAGCTATAACTTCGTCATTTTTTATCCGATTTCAATAATTCTTTCACTGAATTAATTGTTTATTTTGTGATTATGATTCTGCATAATTAACTAAAATAGTCATTGTTCTCCATAGCGTGAAAGCTAAAGAATCTCCCAGGTATGAACCGCCTCGAAATGAATTGGCTTTCATGGATGTAAGCAAAAGAGTTTAATAAAATGTAAGAATGTTAGTCGGCAGATTTGATAGCATGAATTAAGGGACATTCAAAGTTCGGTTCGGCATGATCTCAAAGCTGAAAATCATTATTCGGGTTCAATATATTTGCGTTACTGAATCCGTATTGCCAATCCTTATAGTGAAGTTTTACAAAAAAACAAACGAAATTACAGCAATATATACATACATATATTTTTTTTTATTGAAGTCAAAGTGACGTGGAACAAGTCCCCGTGAAAAGCTCTTTTTAAAATGTCTCTCTACTTTCAGGTTTCAGAACTTTTTAGTTTCCCTTCTTTTTTTTAACTAATTATAGATATTCTTTCTATGTCTACTAAACGGAATTGACTTAAATGCTTCACAAAACTTGGCTTCATTTTTGTTGAAAGTTTATGAAAACATCAAACTTTTAATATGCCATCAAATATGAAAACTTTTCTGACATTCCTTTCGGACTGCCGAGGGTGGGGACGTCACTCATATTTTGAAATGCTAAAAAAATTCCGCAGAATCTGTCTCCACATATTAATTAAAAACAAAACGAGGATTTTTTCTTTTCAATGTAACATTCAATCTCTCTAATTACTCATAAAGGCATTGGTTATAAATTAGTGGCGAACCTCAAAGTCTCGGTCTATGAATGGCTCCGAGTTGCGGTTAGAAAAAAGGAAGGAAGACCCAATATAATTTTTTCCCGTAGTTTACCTCTATTAGAACAAATCTATACTAATACCAGGTGCAGTGCTATGTAATGGGATATATTTAACCATCGCTATTTTGGATTGTGCCATAAACTAACTAAGAAAACAGTTATAATTGGTCTAAGCCCAATTTGGGTAGTAGTCTAAGACCTAGATGAATGCCCGTAAATATAGACAATCCATTTTCGGGCATATCGCCAAGGAGTTTGAGTATACTAAAAATTGAACAAAAATGGTAATAAAAATGAAGGAGTAGTTAGAACAAGTTTGGGTAAACTAAGAATTGAAAAATAATAAAAAGAAAAATAGTACAAGAATAATTATAAAAAGTGTGTTGCTCAATCTGCCCCCCCCCCCCCCCCCCCCCCCAGCGTTGAAGGAAACATCGCAAAGCTGTTAGTTGTCCGCATAACAAGAGCAAACATTTGTAGAAATTTACGGAAACGTTTAGCAAATGAAAGGAAATTCTGATAAAGGAACGGAAAGCCACAAAACCAGCAGCTAAGTAATCAGTATATCAGGAGAAGGGCAAGGTTTTATTCTAGAAGCAATTGAAGCTATACATGCTATTGTAGATGATACGATGTACTAAATTTAAAATGCCTAATTTCTCGTATTCTATAAAAATACACTTTTAGTAAAAGTAAACTTACTTTATTGTTATAAACATCCAAATAATTTGGAGCAGAAAATATTGTTATCAGAGAAGGGAACCCCGTTGTTTGACTTTTTCTATACATCCTATACCTGAAACAATAAATAAAAGAAAAAACGAAAATTGTCATATATGAAATTTTAAATTTCAATTATCTTACCCAGCGTCCTGCGCCTCGTGGGCTCTAATAATCGATAATAAATTATTATGTTGTAAGAAATCACAACAGGCTGCATAACTGTTTTATTTAGGGAAAAAAGGAGAGAAAATAAAAATAAATTAAAATATAATACATTACACTTATTGTTTCAATTAATTCATTTCAATTATTTTTTTATTTTTTACATTTCTCACCTATAAAAATATGAGCAGCCTCTGACTGAGTTATGTGAGTAGAAATCGGCATTTTTCTCATTACCAAAATCTTCTAGAGGATCTGACCATAGTAAGTCGCACATAGGCCCGAATGCTGGTGGTTCTTTAAACCTATCGAGCTATTTTTTCGAAATTTTGTTTACAGAAAGAAGAAACCACTTTCAATGAAACATTCAACATCTAATTATACTTATAAATGAAAAATCACACTAAACAATAAAAACATAAGTAACAAGATCACAAAATAAAGAAAATAAATTAATTATATGTAATAAACTTTTAGACAGCAGGAAGTGAAGGTAATTCAGAAATACTCAAGAAAATAGCAGAAGGGAAGAAATATCATTTCACTATTATAGCAAGCTAAAAGCCCCCCGACAAGTACTGAGTACGTACATAAATCAAAATAAAGTAAGTAAGCAAATATTCACACGAAAAGACATTGAATTTCACCATTGAAAGTAAAAATGGGGAAACTTTTTCCAGTTCATTCAGATATTCGACCAAAATACAAGCATGGAATTTAAAAAAAATAGTGAATGGAGCCTAGTCTTTGACTGTTTTATTTTATGTGCCATGTACTCATAAACCATACTTCAGAGAACAATTTGTTCTGTCCATTGAATAGAACTATTTGTTATGTATGTAAGTCTTCTTTCAATATTGAAGCACGCTTTGATCGTTGTGTCCACATTGCGAATCTGCTTATTTTCTGAACAAGTCGTTTCAATTCTTTTTTACAAATTTTTGGTTGAAAAATTTTGAGGAAATATGATTTTACTCCAAAAAATTAAATAAAGGAAGGATGTGAATAGTTTGATCCTTATATTCTCAAAATTTTTTTTCTTTTGGATAAAATATCTTTTGGAAGTTTAAAAAATTAAGTAAAAGCGTTTTAAATTTTTGAAAAAATTATGAAAAGAAGGCACGTATAGTGATAGAGAAAAAAACCCAAAGAATTTAAAAGCTCATAAATACATATATACAATATAAAATATCCGTTTATGGATAACTAAATTTCCGTAAAACAATCAAACATCCGATGAACATTGATTAATAGGCCATAAAACGTCAATATTAACTGCCAAAACATTCATGACATTGATAAAAGGAAGAAATATTACGAACAGTTGCTATTTTTACCGAGCATTTAAAAGATACATACATTCAAAAGAAATATTAGGCAAACAAAATATAGCGAATTCAGATAAAAAAAATTAAGTAAAACAGAATAATTTAAAATAAAGAAAAGATGATAACAAAACATACGGTTGTTGCATTTGTTTTCATGGCTATCGAATTTTACCTTTTGAATATCGTCCAATTCATGGACTTCAGGTGATAGACCTCCATGTACGCACAAAAACTGTTGATTCATAAGAGCAGCTAATGGAAGGCAATCGAATGCTTCCATGCAGGCATCGTAAACTCGTTCTGAATACTTGATTTTACCTGAAAATTAAATTTAATGAGTTAATAAAACAAAAAGAGATAATAAACATATAAAACAGAACGAATAAGGAGAAAGATATAGAAAATAAATATAAACCACAACTTACATTCTTGTTTAAAGGTAAAATATTCTGTGAGATGCCGGCATTCGTGATTACCTCTTAATAGAAACAGAGTGTTTGGATAACATAATTTTAACGCCCATAAATATAGAACACACTGCGAGAAGAAAGAAAAAAAAACAGTATATATTGTACGATTCCTTTCAAATATATTGAGATAATTCTAAAAATTATTCATATGTTCAATTACAAATTTTTCTGAATTTAGAAAAACAAGGAGATAGCAAAAACGTACTGCTTGAAAAGCAAAAAAAAAATAAAACTATGTATGTAAAGTTAAAAATACAAAAATTTTGATTTTTTTTTTTTCTATTTACTTTAAATGTAACATTTTATATTTTATGTTGCTCTGTGAATTTAAAAAAAAAAAAAATTGTTTTGTTTTCTGATCAAACCTCAATGCTAAAATAACCTCGATCTACGTAGTCACCAAGAAAAAGATATTTTGTGGTCGAAGGCGGCCCACCAACTTCGAACAATTTCATTAAATCATAAAATTGTCCATGAATATCACCACAAACTGTAAATAAAAAAGAAAACAAAAAGATAATTTAATTTTCGTATTAACAATGATAACTTAACAAAATAGTTGTAGTCTTAAAATTTCTATTATTAACATGACAAATTTCAGAAATTTTCTTATGCGACTTATTAATATAATTGTACGAATCCAAATCCTCGTTTCTGTCCTATTAGAGTGACAATGTACTGAATAAAAGTTTACACTGTTAAGCTTGGCTATTTCATTAGTTGTTAAAAGTAGACGAAGATGAAGACTGAGATTTCAAAAGGATAAAAAATAAACATTTTGGCATTCCTTTTGTTTAGTGGATATTATTACTATAATAAAAATAAAAGACAAGGTAGCAATACCGTAAGTTCCTCATAAGACAATATTGGTTTAGACCAAAAAAAGTCATCGTGTTTGACTTAACGGTTTCTTGACAACAGCTGCAATTTGACCTACAATTTGGTACATCAATTTTCAATAGAATACCGGATGAGAAGTAAAATTTTGTATTAAATCAAAATGAATGACTTTAAGTACAAGTACATATAACAAAAAAAAAAAAAAAAAATTTGAAAAGATACTCCACGTGTTTAAAATATGTACATATTGAACTAGACTAAAACTCTCGAAAAATACTTCTCAAGCCATGACACAGAAATCTATGTGTGTGCGTGCTAGTACAATTTTCTAAAATGTTTCATATTGATTCGTAAGGAAAAGTGACTAGGCATTGATTTTATATATGCCATAAAGCCTAAACTATTATCCACACAGTAAAATAGTCTTTCAATAATTTAAAGCTTGGCTCCTTACCTTTCCAAAGGCTACACTTACTATATACCTTACTTAACAAAATAATAAAATAGTTTTGATCAACCAATTTACGCTCAATAACTCTCAGCTGAGTAATAGTTGCAATTGTGTTTGTGCGGCCGTAGTCCGATTCTGTAGGCAAATTGATTCGAATTCATCGGACCACGGCACAATCCCATATGCAATTATTACTCAGTTGAAAGATTTTGTTTGGGGAATCGTAGTTATTTGGTTAAGATAATTTTTTTTAAATAATTTTGTTAGGAAAGATATAAAAATTTAATTACGGTCAGGAAGATAAGAAAGTAAGCTTAAGATTATCAGAAGACAATTTTTCTGTATGGATAGTAGTTTAGCGCGCAGGAGCTATTTAGGGCTCTCATGTAGTAGTGAGGGTTCTAATTTAATGGCTTGGGAAGTATTTCTCGAGGATTTTGACTGGACAAAAATCAACAATGAAGTGTTATCTATGTGTAAAGCTACAAGTAAATCGTGCATTTTATACATCCTATTATGCGATTGAAGCTTCTGCACGAATGAATATTAAAAGTTAAGAAAAATTGACAAATATTTTTACAAACTTCGATTTTCACAAACATATTCTATAAATTATATCGCACCGTTAAGTACTTCGATACAGAGAAGAAAGGCTCTAGAAGCCTCCTCCATTCGGTCAAATTCTTAAGACATCTCGACTCCAGATGTCTTATATGCTCAAAATGATTATTTGAAACTCATTACAAGTGTGAAGGACTTTTATGAACATAACTTAACTTTTAGATGTAATGAAATAGGGCCAAGATTAATTGGCATTATTTTTTTGAAAATTGAAATTAATGTAAACGAAAAAAAAAGGGAAAATAAAAGCAGTAGAGTAACTGGAATGATAACACCGAATGCAACGATAGTGCATACTCATCTAAAAAAAATAGACAACAGATTGTATGACTGCGTGGGAGAAAACTCCTAACAATTTCAGAGATATGGGGTGGTAAAGAATTTATGAAATTCAATTTCGCTCTGGCGCGAAAAATTTCTGTTTAATATCCTTTTCATACCTGTTACTGGAGCTTCGATATCTATCATAGTTTTTTCTGCTTTAAGTAATGCTGCCCCCTCCTGAATAATTCGCAAGGCAGGAGTTTCTTCGATTCTTCCTTCAAGTATAAAATGCTGCTTAAGTACATCTGGATGAGGTTTGCCCGTCCGTGCATCGAACACTTCAGCTACTGTGAGTTTATGACTTGGTGGAAAAGGAACACCTAAAAATAAAAAAGAAGAAATTATTGTAAATATGAAGAAAATTTATTTGATTATATTACTTATGTTTTTAAACTGATAAAAGTATGCATGCATACATTACGTATTTACATAAACAAGGAAAGAAATTATAATTGGCCTGAGACCAATTTCGGCGATAGCCTAGATAAGTGCCCGTAAGTACAGTCAGATGAATTATGAAAGTTTGATCTTAAAGTGAGTTTTCAGATATCTTTTTAGAAGGGTTGACAGGACAGTAAAAATGATAACAGATTTCATATGTGTTTAAATTCCCACAAGGTCTTCAGTACATTAAAAATGTCCAATGAAAATCCTACGGACTTAAATCTACAATTATGACGAGAGCCGTAAAATTTCATCTCTCTAGCTCAATGCCCTCCCCGGCATTGTTCAAATATATGGTGAAAGAAAAAATTTTGTCTGATAATACTACGAAGGAGTTTCCGACTGTATTCCTCTACTAAGTTGACCTTACTTTGTACTTACTGTGTAGATAGAAAATTTCAGCTCGCTAGGTCAACGCATTCTCAAGCTATCGTGCGAAAAGACGGACGGATATGCAATGATTGTATGCATGCGTAATCAATTAATATTTTGTGCCATGATTATTTCTATCCCTTACACATGTACGAGCAAACTGAGCATAGCATGCCCTCTGTTTTCATCTCGGTATGAAAATTGTTCTAAGAGTAATTACTTAATTATTCCAAAGTTAAGGATGGATGCACAATGATGGAATCAGTGGAAAATAAATAGGGATTTAGATAAGATTTTAAATAAGCTTTTGCTCCATATCATCGGAATTCTTTTCTCTAATAGTTTTCTTATTTATTCCGTTATTTCGCTGAAGATGTTTTATCTTTTATATGTACATAAGTAATTGTAAACTAATTTATCTACATAATTTTGTCACATGGTGTGAAACGTGATATTTTTAAATGTATGCAAAGTTTATAAACTGAATACCTTAATGCTTACTCTATCGGTACCTTTATACTCTTTGGAAAAAAACAACAAGGCCAATCATCTTGGAATAATTTTAAAAACTAAACTAACTTTTGTACTACACATTTAGAAAATCATCAGTTAAAGTAACTCTATTCCTCGCTTTATAAGAAGATATTCTTTGCAGTTCAATAATAGTTGTACTTTTAAGGCTCAGGATCCAGCTTTTAACAGTCATTTATATGACACGACGTTTTAGAATCCATTTAACACTTATACGGCTAGTTTGAGAAAATTCACCAATAGATAGATACTTTGATCCTATGAAGAAAACACTATACCTTAATCACCTTAATCTATTTACTTATTTATTACTTAAATGCTAGCTACAAAGATTAAAAAATAACAAAAGTTATACCACTAAGATTATTCTTTAATTGAGATTTGTTAATATATAACATCAATTGAATTAAAATTAAAATTCAAAGTACAGCACATTCCGAAAATAGGCTCAAATAAAATAAAATTTTCGATGTTACCCGGTACGAGTTGAAATTAGAACTTATATCAGATAATTTCTTATGAGTTTTAAGAGCAGAAATGTGTATTGAATTTAGCCTTTATCTATGTCTTCATTCGAGACCACTAGAGGCACAAAATAACAACTTCCTTTGTTCGCTCTCAATATGATCGGAGTGATTTACATATGTAGCAAGCAAACCAAACAGGACTGGCATATTCCAAAATGAGTCCAACAAGAGTAATAAGCAGAACCTTAGTGATTTAGATGTCACTTGCCAGATCGATTGCATATTTAACAACATCATCATATGATGTCAGTCTTGGGACAGCTGTTGTGGCGTATTTTACTCCTCCAGAATAGTTTTGTTCATAATTTTCATAATTCATAACAAATTCCTTATTTCCTTAGAACTCCTCTTCAACTCTCCCACTATTTGCTTTATTGGCCAATTATTTACTTTATAACCTTTAATTTGGCCAATTTCCTCTGGTGACTGCTTCTTTCCTTTATCAACTTTCAAATTAACTGTAAAAATAGTAAGTTTAAACGCCTACAATAGTTTTATATATACATAAAAAAAAACGTACCATACTCTTCTAAGCTCTGATAATAAATGGGGGACTAACCAGTTGTAATACTTTTAAATGTACACGAAATACAAAAAGATTAAATTGATATGTACCGTTAGGAGATAAAGTTTTAAATTTCAACTAACAATACTCATCTCTCACATTACCATCTCTTAAAAGTAGAGAAAATATGTGTCCTTTCTTAAAGGTATTCCACGAAATTATCCAGGGGGTCTAACCAGTTGTCACCTAGTGTATATACTCGCCGTACTTTTACTTAAATTACCCCGTTACTTACTGCTTTCATACATTTATTATATAAGCAAAAAAATGCATCAAATTCATCAATATGAAATTATGATCTGTGATAGGAATAGGAAACTAATACATATTTTCATATCTGTCGTATTCAGACCACTAATATTGGAGCTGTGGAAAATGGATATATTGCAGATTTTCCAATCTATAATTAATGGAATACATTTAGAATTCAGATCCATACCAAAAGATAGTTTACATGTGTAAACAAAACCACTGCCATAGCCAGATATTAGCATTTGATATGTTTATTTATATTTAATTTTGATCGATAAATTCACAGTGGTAGCGAGATATTTCTAATTATTCAAGGGGCATTAATAATGTGATTATTACCAGTGGCTAATGACATAATTGAGGTCGTTGAAATTTTCATATTGCAGCCAATTGCCGTAGGTCAGAGCATATTAATTATTCGTTCTGCATTCTGGTTTATGTACGAGTATAATGATGATGATAATTTTTCGCAATTTTTTTTTATAAAACTCCCTTTAATTTCAACACTACACCAAATGCAGTCATTTTCAAACTGTTGCTAAGGAATAACATACATGCATACTCGTACTTGCATCATTTACCGCGTTGGTATTTTTTATACCTCTCAGGAACTCTCAGGCGACTTATAAGCCGCGTGATAGGTCATGATGATCTGAGAAAAACGAAATTGAGAAATATGTATAGACAGTAAATTCCAATATTTTGGAAGCCGAGGGGAGTTAATCACGTATATATATTTATATATTATATTCTATGAACCAGCCTATAATGTATCTTATGACTGATACACCCTATATCGATTGCTCAAAAGTTTTGTTGGGCATCATTATGTTTTTCTCCTTCTGCTTCCAACTTATGGCTCAACAAGGAGAAAATTTTCAAGAAGAAATAAAGGAAACGAAGGTCACCTGAATAGATATTTAGAATATTAGAAGGCACTTTTTATTCTTATTTTATTATTATGCTCGCTAAGTTGATAAAAAGCAGCCTGAGTCCTTAAAAATTGAGCAGGTCGCAAGAGGAAACCGCCAAGTTTATAAAAAAAAAAACAAGGTACTCAATAATTCGTCCAGAGTAACGTTCAACTACAACAACCATCTCTAGGCCCAATCGAAGGAAACCCCGAGCAAACTGCAAAGTGATCGGTGGTCAGTGTCAGATTCTACGTGTGGGCGTCTAATTTGAACAAATCCGTTAGAGCTGGTGACAGACGAACTCATCAAGAACCAAGGAGGGCCGATGCCTGACTTTGACTCCTCAAAAATTGTTAGACGAAACAGAAATCCTCGGCCAGTAGAGTCACAAAGATCAGCAAAGCTTTGGAAAGTACTAAGTTTAGTATCATCCCGGATGGGGAAATTCTTAAGATACCGGAGCTTGCAAATATATAGAAAAATAAGGATAATCTTTTCCTTGTAAGTACGCACCACTCGTCTGTGCCAAACAGTACCCTATTGATGACTTTTTCTTCAAGTTCGATAACCTTAAAATCTTCTTACAATCCACAAGCTGAATTTAAGATAACTATGACTTTATCCATCCCTGGTAGGGATCCGAATTGTCTGACTCCTTAGCTCTCCGACACTCATCGTCATTTACCGACACTCATTGTCATTAACGCGAACGCATTAACGCATTGAGACAGCACTTATAGTAGTGGTAATTGGAGGTAGTCTCAACACCTTACCACCTAAACCACTAAATCTAGTTTTTGTACTTATACTTACAAGGACTGACCTCTTAATATGTACATAATGTGTATATATAGCTGTAAGACAGCAAATTTTAATTATGATCATTTATATATTAGGATATGTGGAATGGTGCTCTTTATGATAGGAACAACTCCACTCATTCCCGTTAGTTTCGTGGTTATTTATACAAACATAAGCTCTAAATTGCTCAACCATACCGTAAAACTAATCATAGTAATTCAACATTATTCTGCGTTCAAATTAAATCTTGACGAAACCCCACTACAGAAAAAGTTTCATAAGACCACTGGAGGTTCGTTTTTACCACAATTTCGATTTTTTATTTGCCAAGCACTTACGGCCTTCATTATATCACTATTAAGTTAGTGAATAAGTGGTATTTCATTATTCAAGAAAGAAGTCTTCAATTACAGGAATATAATATGTATGTGACTTCCCATAACTATTTAATTGCACTTAGCACCACCTCCATTATCGATAGCAATTTTTATATAAATACGTAATAAAGTGCGAGGAGGCGTCTGCGATAGAAACATGGCTTTTAAATGAAAAGGTAGCAAACAAATTACGAGTTGCAATCGGTTGATTACCATAGCAGTTATTTCATAAATAAGTTAAATTTAATCACCGCCAATCAATTTTCCAATCCTTATTATAGCAATAGTCGTCCTGGATCTGAATTTTCTATAAACGTTACACGGAAAGAAAAGCGTTGTTAGTGAAGCGTAATCCAAGGAAGTGGTTTTAAGTTGTACCTATGCAAGGTAGCCACGAGTGCGTGACAAAAGGAGTCAGAAACGAAGAACAGGAAAAATAGAGTGCGGTGAGGGTGGTAGCAGCAGAAATTCAATGCATAGACATAGGGTGTGCACGTATTTTTTCTTCTTCTACGATCTAGCTAAACAGTTCAAAGAAGCTAATAACGACGCTATGGTAAATAAGTAACTTTTCCGAACAATGTTGAAGAAATACTGGAATGAGAATGAACTGGGCGAAAAGCTGTAAAGTTTCAATGGATGATATGGAACAGGTGCATATTTATATTCTATAATATTTTGGTTTAATTATTAGTTTATATGTATGCTTGTTTGTATGAAGAAGAAAATGTAAGACGAGAATTAATTCGGTTCACCGATTTTCTGTAAAGTTTATGAAGTTCAAGGAAAACTGCTTACAAATAAACTGTAAGAAGGCAGGCAAAACAGGGAGGACTAACTTTAAAATCCTTTCTAGTTGAGGAATAAGAAAATCTCAAGTAGATGTATATGCTCACTCTACCCAACCGACTGGGTTGTAATTAATTTAATATTCCTATGTAACAAATTCAGGATTTTAGCTTCTTCAGAGGAGGTATATATGCATATACCACCCACGATAGATATAATACCGAAATATCCAATAATTGTTGAAAGTCGTTTATGAATATATATATATTATGTATAGTATAGCCTTTACTGATATAACGGTAGTGGTGAGTTTATGCCAACATTAATCATAGTGCTAATGGAAATATTTACAAACAAACAGTTTGTGTGCGGAAGGCTTTCCTTCGAATGTATTTATTTTTAAAAACATTCATATACGAAGTATTGTATTAACCCTCATGGAGGTACATAAAAATTTATCGATAGCGTTTAAAAAAAAAATCGGAATTCAAAATGTGAGAACTATTCTCTGTCGAAGACTTGATTAAATCCTAAGACAAACGAAGCGCGAGAAGAAAAATTCACAGGTAAGATTCTTTCTTACACATATTCTGAAAAAGTCATCGATATAAATATCTACATACATTATATAAGTTCACCATATTGGTACCGAAAAATTTGTAAAAGAAATTTTCCTTGACTGCATGCAATTCACAGATATTCTGTAATCTGCAGATCCTAACTGTAGATATATTTGAATTCCGCCACACATTAACAGTTCATATCGTACGATTTGATCTCCAGTCTAGGTAATTTACGTGTGTATATTGAAAATTTGTATAATTTGATTGGCAAACTTATAACAGGACTGCAGATTTTTAAACTGTACAATTTTACCGTTAATCAATTACTTTCAGTTCAGTTAAATATTTTTTTCAGATAAATGTGGTTTGTTATCGTTCTCAACATGGATAGAAGTACAACGTGTCCTTCAGAATTCATTAAAATGTGCTGGAAACATGGAAAGTAAAATTTGCTTCTTATTTGGATATATTAAAATAATAGAACGTAATGAAGTTACTATACTGATTGTGTTAAGAAAAAATTAATAACCTCATATGTGAGTGGCTTTGTTTGTGAAGCAACCAATCTTTCACTCAGAAACGTTTTTTACTTTTTACTCTACACTGGTACTACTTCTGATAAAATTGTTATTACTAGAGCAGCAATTTTCGTTTTGTCAAAATCATTTTAAGAATTCAACCGAATTGCACGATAAACCTTAAAAAACTAACTATGATATGGACTGAAGACCCAACTGTAGGTGTGTGCTAATCGTCAGTTTATCTAAAGTTTTCTGTGTGTCAAATTTCAAACTTAAGACGTGATCTGATACTGGGTGAACGAAAACAGATTTGGACTGAAGTGACTGATTTTACTGTAAGTGAATATAGGCCTTTACTCTTTGTAACAGTACAATAAGTAAAGTACCTACTAGATATACACAAAATAGCTTTCCTTACCTAATATAAATTCCTAAGTTATGCGAAGACGTTGAATGCATTCATTTTCAAAGAATAGACAATTTTAGTCAGAAGACATAATGCTAATAGTAAACTTCATAAAATATAAAATTCTTACTTCACTAATTTAAGGTAGATTGAACACGACTAGATTACCTATCTGCATTCTCCAATAACAATTCAAAAAAAATTCACATCAACACATAATTCGCACAGCATCATATTCATGTAGCATCGGACTCGTCGCGCGGCACAGTTAAGTGTCGATGTCGAAACAGTCGCATCGCGTCAGTTTGGTGTTATCTCTATTTTAGATTATTTTAATTGTCTTTTTTTTATATATTTTCAGAGAGAATTTAATGGTTGAAATTCAACAACGTGGGTATATTCATACAAATAAAGAGCAAATTAAACTTTCCAACAAGACATAGACTTCGTCCTAAAAGTAAACGGAGATGGGTAGGAATTCCTTCTAATAATGATGAGGTGCAAAAATAACAGAAATAATTAGAACACCTGCATTAAGATCAATTTTGGTGGTGGATATTTGATATGCTACAATGGTAGGTGTTCTATATCTGGATCCTCTCATCGGATATCTGAGAACCTTTCTAATCCTTGACAAATTTATTCAGTACAGAAAGGACCAGGTACAATAAACCGTTCCGTTTCAGATCTGCCCAAAATGTAATCCTAAAAAGCTCAGGTCTTTCTAATTAATTACATGAACGTCTAGTTACTTTAGCCGAGGAAAATGTTTTTCGTGTGGTTTATTAGAGCGCAACCTCGATATCTATACTTTCCTTATATATATATATATATATAGATATATATATATACCGATGTATGTATCAACAATGTACATGTATACTGCTTTTCCATCATCCTGGCGTTACATAAATACTTTTTTCCATGATGGAAATTGAGTCATAGCATAGATGGCACAGGAACTAGATGTCGCATTGCATACCACAGCAGGGTATGCAGATTGTGAAATGGGTGGTGCATTCTGGAATGGATCATAACATATTTTAGAGCGTGCCGAAAGCGAATGTTTTTATAATAGCAGTTTTGTGTCGACTTTCTCAACACTTCAGAAACGAAAATATTTGAATCACTCGACAAATACATCATTTCAAATGTTGTGGTCTATTCCGGAATGGACCACCCAGCCATATAAATTTTGTATACTTTTTTAGTACTGCATGCGACATCTAGTTCTTGTGCCATCTATGGTTGTAGATACATAAAAGCAAGTGCATTACAAGCCCCATATTTTTATTAAAATGGCTTCGATGTAATATGGGAAAAAAACTTGTTCCAAAAATTCATTAAAAAGAATTTTCATTAATCCTTCCGGCTTGTTTCGGGCGTATTTTATGAACGAGTGAAAATTTATTATCAGGATTCACCGAGAATATAGTTACCTTCTTATCTTGCAGTATAACTATACAGAAAGTTAACCCGAAATCATATTAACAAGGTGCGTTGCTTATTATTTGTAATTTAACCGAATTAATGAAGGATAGGGCATACAGCTATATAAAATATTAAATAACAAGGACGAAGCACAGATACCTTCAGTAATTTATACAAAATTTCCAAATCTTTAGTCCGAATCTAAAGTCAAGGCATATACAGTTTATTACTTAGACTCGCCCTTCAAGTTTTTCACAAAATTCCACATAAAGCAAACCAGATCAATAATATGCTATATGTTATTTAAGTACCTATCAGTTGAAAGAACTCTCCTCTATTTTAAAAGGCAGGTCTTCCTTTAAATTTTTGCGAACTTTTCTCCTATTAAAGCGCCGCAATTGAATTTTGAATATTGCATCAAAAACACAGAAAATACTTTATACATGCATTTCATTGTTGATAATCGATTGGAAATGTGTTTAAGACCCGTATAGTATGCATCAATAAAGAAACATAGCGGAAGTAAGTGTGTGGGAATAGTAAATACGACCTATTCGCTGTATACCTACAGATGAAATAAACCATCAGAAGAAGAAACCGTTACGAGTTAATAAGTATCCATCTAGCACAGATATAAGATATATCAGTCGAATCGATGGCAATGACGATGCTTTCGTGAAGAAGATCGCTTTCGGAAAAATACCATATGCAACGTTAAATATATCAACGTACTAGATCATTGGCTCCGACATACCCCCCCATATTTTTACCGTATAATTTAAAATTCAACTGAAACGTACAGTATTGAGAGGTGAACATATCTACTACTGCGTTATCCCATATCAAATAAGAAACATGTCACATGACCATCACCAATTCTGTTGAAATTTTAATACTTGGAGGGTTTGTGAAAACAAACATTAAATTTAAAAATTTTCACTATACGGTTAAAATTATTGATATAATAGATAAAACTATTTATACCCATGAATATATAAAAATATTTATAGGATTTTTCATATAAAATTAAGTAAATTACAACGTAAAAACACGTGTAAAATTTGTTTATCTCATATTCGTATAAATTTTATATGTAAAGGCTTATACACGAAGTTATGATAAGGCTTTAGAATAAATTTTATACGAATTTTAGATAGAATTTATATATCTCATATAAACGTAATAGTACACAGTATTACAGCTGAGCATGAATTCACTTGGTTAGGTTTTTATATTAAACTCTTATAAATATAACTTAACATTTTATATAATTACTATATGGAAAGCCTATTAGCTATCCCTTTCCGTATATAACCAATTTAAATATGTATGTAAGTAAAGAGAGCTCAAAACTACTTTCATTTCATTTCATTTTCATTTCTAAGCCAACAATTGGAGTGTGTGCCTCGTGTTTCGCTAATTTTGTCCAAAACTATCTTAAGGTAAATTTTTTAAAATTTGGTTATATGAAATGAAAATATTTATAGACGTGTGGGGTAGTTTCAAACTTTTCCCTATAAATTTCAAGTACACTATCCTAGGGTTAACTTTATAAAAACCGCTTATCTGATTATATAAGGTCTCATTGTATACAACGAATATGAGATTTTGAATGGACCTACACTGTAAAAAATATTAGGACTATTCGCTAAATTTAAGACACGTTTTTCTCTAAAAATAAATGTAATTTTCTCTGATAGAAAGGGAAAATCAGTTTAATTTCCCCAAATCAATGAAACATTCAATGAATTTAGGTATCTGGCGCCAGAAAACCTCTAAAGTACGTAAAATCCCCGAAATGTTAAGCTCTCTTGGATATAAGGAAGAGAACATTCAAAGAATTAGGTATTATGCTACATTTTTTATGGAAATATATTTTCGTTTATATAATTCACACATTGTTCTTGAAAACAAGTCATATATTGGTGCCCAGTGCAGTCTTCTATCACCGTCACTTATGGTGGAGAGTCAGGCGCGGATCTATCGTTAAAATTAGGGGGGGGGGGGGGGTCATGGTCATCTTACTGCAAAATAAAAATACAATTGTAGGGTGTTTAATTTACCAAAAACGAGTATGTATTTCAACATTCATGTAACAGATATGTACTTATATAACATTTAAATAATATGGTTACGTGCCATAGTGCAATAGAAAAGAAGACATCTACTGGAAATGGATACTTTGATTGAAAGACTAATTAAGAACGGACATAAACAACTTTCGGAAAAAGAAAGGCAACATTATGGGGAAAATTTTTGGCTTTCATCTGAACACTTCCCAAATTTTGCGAAATGCTCATGGGCCAACCAACACACTTCACTTCTATGGAAGGAAGGAATTTGCTGGCTTCGTGAAGAGACGTGTTATCACAATAGTTTTGCTACACTATATTTCTTATATGATTACCAGGTTAACTGTGTAAACGTTCAAACAAGTAACAATTTTTGATATAAATAGTAAGTGTATCACAAATTCACAGCACATAATGAGAATTTTATTATATTATCACCTCAAATCGGATGTAAGCCAGGGCCAACACGCGAGTGATTATAGGCAGTTTTTACGGGTGAGAAGTATTCGGGGGTAGGAAAAATTCCGAAATGCTAAATTTCGATCGGGAGGACGGGCAGTATACCAATAATACTACTGAAAAGGAAATTGATTCTGTCATTTTAAAATTGCGAAATTTCTAATCGATCGGTTGTATAGTTGTTTACCTGCGATTTGAGGTGATAATATAATAATTAAATTATCATTACGTGCTGTGAATTTGTGATACAGTTATTGTTTATCTCAAAAACTCTATATATTTGATGGAATCTTTCGTGACCGATTTGTGAAACATTATTAAAAGAAATTAAAGAGTATTCTACTTGTTTTTACATTTATTTCACAAAATAATTTTCTTCTCGTTATAAATTTACTGACAGCTGTTTCGATCTCTATCGGATCATCCTCAGAGGAGTAGCACTTGTTTACTCCTCTGAGGATGATCCGATAGGGATCGAAACAGCTGTCAGTAAATTTATAACGAGAAGAAAAAATGTTTGTGAAATAAATGTAAAAACAAGTAGAATACTCTTTAATTTCTTTCAAAAACTCTAACTCAATTGAACACGCACACAATTAATTTTGGCAATCATATATGGAACTACGCGTAACAAAATTATTGTGCTGGTATGTCTAAGCACAAGGGGAGGAAAATCCTTCCTTCCCTAAAAACTTCTCCCATTGACCGTAAAATAATAAGATTAAGATTACAGGTATACTTGTGCTCGATTACTGTCACTGATATCGACAGATAAGAAATACAAATAACCTGATATCGACGGCTACACTACTATAGGTCTGTTCGCATATTTTTTTCAAATAAAAACATGAAAAACGTCAAATTATATGATAGGGAGAGAAACTGCGAGTGACACTCGCAAAGTACGCGAAAGGCTCCGAGTAAAAACTTGTGTAACGTCAAATAATTAAAGTGGATTACCTGATTTATTATTTAAATTATTGAATTATTGTGCTCCTATTTGAAATAAATATGCATGCCGGAGAATTACTTTCTATAGTACAAGTACAATAAACAAATTTAATTTACCACTTTGAATACGTAAAATGTTTTTGTAGAACATTCTACTTCCACTGGAGGAGGAATAGCAGGTTTATCCATTTCTTTTAAAGTAAACTAAAAACTTGAAAAATAGCTAAAAACTCAAAAATAACTAAAAACTAGTGGGAGCTGTCAAATCTGACACTTTTTAATTTTTTACTTGACGATTTGTCTCTAGTCAAATCAAGTAATAAATTGAACGGAGGGGAAAAGTGATGTCAACAATTTCTCTCTGTTTTCGAGTACGCGAACGCCTTCGAGTAAGAACTTACAAAACGATTTGAAGCTAGTAGGCGAACAGACCTAAAGTTTATGAGTATACCGCACGCGCATTTTACTACCCTTTTGTGCCTAGACGTGTCAATATCATCAATAGAAAGGAAATAGTTCTGGAAATTTTAAAATTGTGAAATTTCTGATCGGACGGTTTATTTAGGGCCAACCCACACGAGAAGTTTTTAGGGAAAGAAGAATTTGCCTCCTTTATGCTGAGACATACCCGCACAATAATTTTGCTACGCGGAGCTCCGTATATGATTACCGAAATTAATTCAGTGTGCGTTCAATTAAGTTACAGTTTTTGATATAAACCTAAAGAGAACGCCATATAGAAGTGAACTCACTTTCTGCAGTGTCTTTCTATGGACATTAGTCATTATACATGTCAGTAGTTTTATATAAGAACGCTGCAAATATTTTAGAATGTTAGGAATTAGGACTAAGTTGGGGCTCTGATGTGGTAGTGAGGGAGTCTGTTCTGTGGCTTAGAAAGTGTTTCTCGAGGGATCACACAAAGTTGGGGTACCAAACTGAAATTCTGATTAGAACTTATACACATACATCACATGCACACAATAATATTCATTTAAATAAATTTTGAAATAAAATTTTTTTTTTGAAGTTGAAAAATATAAATAAAAAAATACAAAATAATAAATATATTTTTTCAAATAACTCAATTAATTAAATATTTTGTTCTTCAAATTTAGGGAGGGTCATTTATATTATCCACTAAAACATATTGAAATTTTAACTTGGAATCTCAACGGGATCATGGTTTAAAAGCACTCTGTGCCCAAAATGTATGAGTTTTAAAAAGAATCTTTTGGAATTCTTAATTCCAATATGAAACATTGGTGTTGA
Source organism: Dioctria rufipes (assembly GCA_963924295.1). NCBI lineage: Eukaryota > Metazoa > Arthropoda > Insecta > Diptera > Asilidae > Dioctria > Dioctria rufipes. Next base: position 128,999 of record OZ002741.1, read on the forward strand.
TGACGTGTTTTTTGATAAATATAGTAGTTAAAGAAATCGAATTAGAAGTCCGAAGATATAATTTGGTTGAGCCATAACTTCAAAACATTTTGTTTTCTGCAAGTTAATTTCAGCCATAATTTTGAATCATTAAAGCTTAATCTTCGCAACTTCTCTCCCAGGATTTTGTACTTTCAAATCTAAGGGATACAGTTGCCATCTCGGTCAAACTATGGGAACTTATAAGAGGATTTATCCACTGATATCCATTATTTACAGGATTAACTATAAACTACAAATGACTAAAAACTCAATTTTTTATTATATTTATTGGAGTAAATATTACATTTTTTCCTCAACATTTTCTAGGATTAGCCGGAATACCTCGACGATATTCTGATTATCCTGATGCCTATACAACATGAAATATTATTTCAACAATCGGTTCAACAATTTCATTAATTGGAATTCTATATTTTATATTTATTATCTGAGAAAGTATAGTATCAAAACGTAACATTATATATTCTATTCATCTAAATTCATCTATTGAATGATACCAAAATATTCCACCTTCAGTATCCCATTTTCGAAACTAATTTTAGCCCATGTGCTCAGCTCTCTAGGTACACGCGTTCTCGAGTTATCATGAGGACGGTCGGACAGACATGCAAAAATCAAATTAACTTTCAATATTATGGGTGTCCAATCCATTTTGCTCTGCCATCATTATCTCTAAGTGTTACAAACGTAATGACAAACTTAGTATACATTTTGATTTCATCTAGTGTATAACAAGAGAAAAAGCTACAATTGGTCCACCACCAATAATATATAAAACTTAAATAAAGTGAAAATCCAAAGTTCTGTATGGCAGCAGATTTATGAAATTTTATTTACTATTATTATAAAAGCACCATGTACCAAACGAAATATTTGTATTTTGGCAACCCTCCAAAACTTAAAAAAATCAAAATTTATTTCAATTAATATTATTGTATTATTATTTTTGACACACAAAATTGTACCCGCATGAAATAGCATATCGAGCAGTCCATATTATATATGCCAGTGTGTAAAACTGGTTTGAATGACACCGGCAGCTTGCACTATTCTATTAAAAAATTACTTTTTGTAAAAAAAAGTATACTAAGAATGACACATCATCCACACCGCTTAATGCGGAAACCTTCCTAGTACATTACTACAGTATTGCGGATCCTAAAGTAAACGACTTACAGCGCTGGATGTTTTTTGTTCAATTTAATTTGTAAGATGACCCCCCCCCCCCCCCCCTAATTACAATGCTAGATCCGCCGCTGCAACCCTACGAAGGAGGTGCCCGATTGGTTCCATTTTCGAGCTAAAATTTACTTTTTTTTTTTTTAAAGCCGTGTGTAAAATTTCAGCTCTGTAAAAAAACGCTTTTTCGAGACGTCGGACAGACGGAGATGCAAAATCAAAATAACTTACAATAGCTGCGCTCTTTTGGTGCCGAACAGTGTGTTCTACCAGAACGAAGGAGATTGCAAATTGAATGATTTCTAGGGTGCATAGAAGTAGAAGAGGTTTGAGAGTATTTAGAGAAAATAATCAAGTTGCCATTACTTGAATCAATTCGCAATCTCCAGTGTTCTGTAGAACACTGTACGGCTCGAAAAGAACACAGCAATATTATGCGTGGATGTCCAATCAATTCTACTCTACTATTATTATTTCTATGCGTTACAAACGGAATGACAAACTTACCCCCCCACGATTTCATCATGTAGGGTATAAAAAGATCATGTACCTCAACGCATCAAAGTTCAAAGATGTGTTACATGTGATTGGGAGAGCAAACAAGTTCTGCTACCTCGATAGTATAGTCACTGAAGCCAGAGGTGCAAAGAAATATGTTAAGGTCAGGATGAAAAACAGCATGCATCGTAGTAATAAGTCTGCTTGAATTGAAGGAAGAGAAGGGAACAGTTTTATAAAGAGGTCGCGTAAAAGAAGCGTATTCAATTAAATATACAGAAAAGTTGCGAGACAATTCAAAAATTGGTTTATTTCATTCATAAACAACAGAAGTATGCGAATACAAAGGAAAATATTTATTTTCTTAGAGCTCGAAGTCTATTTTAAAACTACAGCTAATATATAATTAACAGTAATTTTCTTGCTTTGATAGCAATCGATTTATGCCATGATTATGATAAATAACGCGTGAGCTGTCGCGTCGTACACAAAGTTAATTAAAAATCAAAATCTGAGGCCAATTTGAGCAACAAATACATATATCATAATGAAGGTAGGATGTAGGTATAATGTAGGTACGTATATTGACTCCGATTAGAACTGAAGAAAGAGGAACGAATATTAAAAAGTCAATAAAAGCACTTTTAGTTGCACTCAACTGCATGAGGCAGCTTAATTTCGAGATTAGTTAAAAATTTGCCTAGACCACGCGATCGGTTTACCCTTTTCCAGGCTTGCCTTGAAAGTAATACTGAAGTGTATGGTGTATATATATATATATATGTATGAATGAATCTACACATATACATATATATATGTATATATAAAGTGGCGGCAAGCTTAAAAGCGCATGAGGATAAAAACAAGGGTGCCTGAAATTACTAGTTGAATTTTGTTGCGTGATATCCATATCCCTTCAGAAATCTATTCTCGCATGCAAACCATAAAAGCGATTCATAGAGGGTGGCATAACTACTGGCGATAGGTACATAAGTACCTACCCGTGTAAAAAACATAAAATAAAAGAAGATTAATTCTCTCGTTTTTTTTTAATGCACTACAAGGATCCCCAAAAATTATAAATATGTCATGGTGATTTTTATTTCAATTTAACGCACTTGCATTAGGTTAAATTAAAAATCGTGATTATTAAAAGAAATATTCTTTTCTTTTGGAAATCGAAGGCGTAGATTGATTTAAAAAAGAAAACGATAGATAATACGATTTCGGTTCTAAGGAATACTTCCCTTTGTGGTTTTGCGTCTTAAATTAATCAAGAAGCAAGACTAGACTTCTGATGCTCTGCCATCCCTCGTGTCAGTTTCAAATATCTAATTTTCTTTTCTCTTAACTCTTTAGAATTATTTTTCAGATTTCTACTGCCCAGTATATATGAAAATGTTATCGTTTTTGCTTAATTGGGACCCACATAATTTGTATTCATAACTTTAAATTTATTACATCTTATATTATATTAATTGGGCAGCGGAGTTTCAGCACTTTTGTCAATATAGACTGAAAATAAATAAAAAAAAGACTTCTTGGGGAAAATACAAGTTTGCACACGGCTAGAGTCAAGAGTGTAGAACTCTCCTTATTTACGTGCGTAATATGAATGAAACCGTAAAAACCATTTCAAAAAAGTTATATTTCCAAATAAAATAAAAGAATAGAGAACCGCATTCATTCTGTCCTGAGAACGGGGAGGGAATGTTAATCTCTTCGTAATTAAAAAAAAGTTAGCACTGAATTTTTGGGGGAAATTTTCTCACTTAACTAACTAGACATGGAGTAGTTGTCAGGATTTCTACATTAACTGCAAATAAACAGAAAGTTTTAAAGAACACAATATGGAATTTACAACCGCAGCTACATATAAGCATATACCAGAAATTTAATAAGGAAATTTTATATTTTTTCAAATGATTAAACATCAGGTATAAACCGCAAAGCCAGTACCGTAATATGCTAGGAATAAGGGAGATAACTTAGACTATTCCATTAGTACCACCCACCAAAATAATAAGAACATCGAATGTTGGTATGTATTTGGTATTTATTTTTCTTCATTTATATTTAAATTTTAAATAAAAGCCTTGCTTTATCAAAGGCAAACATTTAATCTGTTGATATTTATGTTGCATTACGCTTGAGTGAGGTTTTGCAATACCAATTTCTTCTACTTCAGAAAGGTACGTTAGAGGAGATTTTATCGCTGGACTGTTGGATCTGATAACTGATTGCTCCATGGCAATGATCGGTGTGAACTAACATGAAATTCTGAAAGGAATGAACCGTTTCGTCATGATTATGGAAATTACTTAAATCAGACAACAGGTAGAAGAGCTTTACTTCAACACACTATACAGCTCTTTTTTAAAATAGTACAACTTTTATGAATTTTCGAGCCTAATTCGACAACTAAAAAAATAAACACAATATAATTGCTGGCTAATGGTAAAGCTGCAGGAATAGAGACGACATCTAATTCGAATTAATAATGTGTGAACATTGACTTATCCGATTCTTGAATTGTGTAAGTGAGTAAGAGGGACGATCTGATATTATTTACATTTATGCCGCACACTTCCGAGTCAAATGATTGTCCAATCAGCGACTGGTCTGTTGACTTGTCACCGACTGATTGATTTTTAATCGTTGCTGATTGACTATCGTTGCATGTGCGCATATTGCATCGTCTTCTGCCAGCTTAGTAATCCAGTTAAAGACGATGACTTTGAGTGGTATTTCGATTTTCGTTAAAATTTCACAGTGTTGTTAAATACATACTAGGGAACTAATTTAAAAATTACAAAAAGAAACATAAAGGAGAATTTACAATGGCAGTTTAGAATGGAGTCACCAGATTGCATTTGCTCCCATCATCTCACCAACGTAAGATTAAGAATTTTTCAAATCTAACGCAACTCTGTGAAATCCACTCTGGTGGAAAGCGCGAAGAACTTAAAGTGCAAGCTTGAGACAAGGAGAGACAATGCAATCTGGTGACTCCACTCTACTCTGTCATTGTAAATCCTCCGTAAGCCCTGTAGTAATTTACTAGTGGTTAATGAGAAGGAGAAGAAGATGAAGGATTTCAAGAAAAAGGATGTGAACTTTACTTACAAGCTGAAAATTTCATCAAAGCTGGCGGCTTCGAGGAAATTCACAAATACTAATACGAATTTTTTCCACAATAAGATGTCACCCCGTAAATATTATATGTAAATCCCTTTTTAAAATTTTTATAGAAATATGTACTTTAGTCGGGACAAACTTTATTATGATTTACCAAAAGAAAAACCTTTACTGAGCAAAACAGTCGGTTCGTAGCCAATCGTCAACTCCCTTCTGATTTTTTAGTTGCTGAATCCGGAATCCGTAGAAAGTGATTTAAACAGTTACAAATGAGAAAGTTTTTGTAAAAGTTTTTAATACGTAATAAATATCGGACATATAATTATTATCGAGAAATGCAAAACTCATTAGATTATATCAGCTTGTTGACCTATTCACCAAATCACCACACTGACTTTTGTACAACAAGTGCAGCATAACCTTGACACTACATACATACAGATACGTTCTCGGTATAAACTTCCTTACTGTATTGGATCCTAGTAATTTGGGGAAAAGCTTCCAGGAACTCTTTAATCCCATTAAAGGAATTAGATTAGGAATATATTATGAGGGCTACTAGAATAGGCTCTCGTGAAAATTTCGGCGCTTTACTAATATTGGTCTAACGGTGAAAATGAAACAAACGGTTTTACATGCTCCATTAGGCTAGTTTGGATGTGGTATGCGGGATAAAACAGCTTGAATATCTCTGGAATGGATTTCAAAAGCATAGTTTCCTTTAGTGGTCACAAAGCACGGCAAAGCTTTTTATCTACAAAGGCTTTGTTAAAAATATTCAAACCACATCTTACAGAAAGCTTCTAGCCACTTAGACACAGTGCATTGGTCACAGCACCTTTTTAAGAATATAGATTTAGCACACTAACAAGTGATTTAGACCACAAAATAGCAATTAGAGTTAAAAGGAATATTTTATTTCAATTGCGGCTTGCCCTAACAACCTAACCGAAATAAGGTTCTTCTTTCGAAACCCTCAGGAAGTCTGTCAGAAATTTCTGAATAATTTTTATAAGATTGTAGATAACGAAGAGCAAAATAATTTTGCACCAGTGACGAGATAAACGTTGTAAAAATAAAAATCAATCCCAATTTCGCGTTCATGCTTAGTTGGGACGATTTTAGGGATATTTATACACATACATGGATACATATAAGAATATTTTCAATACAGTGGTTACATGTTGTATTTTTTAAGAAAACGATATCATATAATTTGTACAGCCTTTCAGGGCTTTGGAAAAGGAAAGAGGAATTCAAAAAAGTGGAAATATATTCACTTTAATAGCATATGTAGGCTAAGTAGTAGGAGAAAAAGAAACTGCGGTGCTTAAAAGCTGTCTTTAGCTTATTCCCTCTTCTTCTATGCTTGGTTTTTTTTCCAATGTTTGTAAGGGATAAGCCCGAGGATTACTCCATGGCAGGCAAAAATTCTTCGTTTTAATGGAATCTCTTTATTATCTCCGGTATAATCCCTTAAAAATACCGAAATATTTTTAAATGGAAAAATATGTTAGACCGTATTATGCTCCATGAAGATTATAATGTGAACGTGGATAGTCTCTTGCCTTTATTTCGGTGAAAATTTAATAAGTAGTTAAATGCCTAATTAAAGTATACTCAAAATAAGATATTCTTTGTATCTATCTACAAACATCTGTATATTATACAGATAAGCAAGAATATAGTTTGCTTTAATGAAAGTGATTTACTTTCCCGACATTGCCGTCTCATTACTAAAAATGGAGTGGGGCTAAAGGTTACAGAATCACGTGAAGGTGGTACTATTCATAACTCGTATTTCTGATAACTCCATCTTTGAATTCGTGCAGTCGGTCATGCCTGACATCAACAGAAACGGCGATCATCTCCTCGAGACCTAAAGACAAAAAGAATATTCTTTTTCACTCTTTATCCTTCGCGAATGCAAAAGACTTGGAAATAAATAACTTCATTCTCTCGCGAAAGAATGAAACCGGCTCAAACATATTTCATTCATTCGCGAGAAAATTAAAGCTAAAATTCTCCTAAGAATATTCTTTTATAGAATGAATGAATTTCGATCACTCTTCTCACCCTGGGGAAAAGGGAGGATGGCAAACTGTTCCACATTCGTACTGTTCTGCTTATGAAGGAATCGTGGAATATCACGGTACGGCTGAATTTATTTTCAAGGGTGTGAGGGTGAGCTCGGGGTAAAACTCGTGTGGTGCACATAGGATTACTTCCTACTTTATTGGACTAATTTGTATATTTGCTCAACTATCTAAGGTATTACAGCTTTAAATGAAAATCGAGTAATCTCTGCACGTGTTGAACCGCTTCAGTATTAGTTAATGCTAATTTTCTTCCACTTTCTTAACAACTTTATCAGGTCCATCTGGGACCGAAGCGTCTACCAGTAATGAAAGAAGATTAAGTATTGTTAACAAGGAACGAAATCACCATCTGTTGGCCAACCCGCCGCCGCGATCCTCACGGAATTCCATCACTACACTTTTCTTTAATTTTTGGTACCTGTTAGGTACATACCATTTGATGTATCACAGGCAACTGGCTACTTAGGATTTCGGAAAGGAGTTACTTACTAATCAAAGATAAAAGTGTAGATGCCAACTGTATTCGGCCAGCCTGTGTATTGCCGTCCTCAGCAACATCATCACATTCACACTTAAACGCAACAAGCAAGATATTAGGGTTAGATCCAAGTAATAATACTCAGCTCTATCTCTATTTCTACTACTAATCAGCACTGATATCTACCCAACATATAATGTACTACTACCGAACATTAGTTATATTTAGTAATTAATCATTCATTATATTCAATATTGGTTGTTTTGTGGCTTATACAACCGTAGTGTTGCAGTTTTGATTGCTGCTTCTTGTAGAATTGGTTGCTTTACTTTGGACTACTTCCTGGAGGAATTGGGAAAATTTGACTCTGCATGATTGTAGTGCCAGTTGGATATACTGACTCTATAATTAACCAAGTACTACACTTGCTCGTCCAGGTAAGGTGATTTGTTGCCTACAACTGGTATATGGTCTCTACCGGGTTGAATAGTCTTTGCAACATTAATGGCACAAATTTTGCTTTATTTTAATTTATGTCTGAGATTTGCCTGAACAGAAATACAGAACAACATTAGTTTTATTTAATTCATATTATTGTGATCAACGTTGATATTGGTGTTGAGTTATTTATTATTATTCATAGTGTATTTGACAGTCATACTTTACCCATACTCATCGCCGCGCGATCTGTCTGTCAAGATAGTTCTCATAATTCAGGGTTGCAACTTACTTTCTTTTTTATAAATATACGTCTTGTATATAGAAGTACTTAGTGATTGCGAAAATGCTTCCATGTTATAATGTCAGATGGCTCCACTTGTACCATTTTTGTGGCGCCATCGTTATTTGCCGATAATTCTACTTGTGGCAGCACAGTCGTAAAGACATGAATTAATCATCTTTGAAGTTTTAGCTGATACACTGCTTCATTCTATCACTTTCATCTTGGACCGAACATAGTGTCTAAAAACATTGCAGCTCTTAAAGCCTTTTGTTTTGAAATTAATATTAATAAATATTTATAGTGGTGTTATTTAAATACTCTTTGTTTTATTGTTCATATCAAAGACTTGAATACCCACAATTGGTGAGTCCCACAAAAAAACAAAAAACAGTTTATCTCTCGTTTTTCGAGAGAAATGGCTAAATATATTGTTAACGGAGTTTCATCTGGCAGACAAAAAACTTACTCAACTATTACGCGAAATGTTCAAATTAGCACCACCAGATACACCCGCGTCTTTTATCTATTCATTATGGATTCAGCGTTTGCCAAGCAGTGTAAAGGGTATTTTATCAGCAAGCGAAGAAGTTGAATTAACAAAGTTGGCAGAAATAGCTGATCGAATATTGGAATGCAGTTCTCCCCGGAAATAGTGGATGCTATTAACACCCCCCATTTCAATTTCGCTCAAACACACACTGGCATGCAACAACAGATAGACAATCTTGAACAACAATTACATAAAATAACTGCAGCTACCAATTGAGAGATCTGTGTCTATCATCGCCACTTCGCTGAACAAGCTTGCAGGTGCACACAGTCTTGCAGCTTCAAGATAGATCTGAAAATATCGCAAAAAAACTAAATAAGCTGTCTTTGTCAGAGGCACCAAATGGCAGCTTCTCTGTAAATAGCCACTCAATCGAACGTCGTCTTTATATTAAAGACAAGTATTCTAATCTGCAATTTTTAATCGATCATCAGTGTCTATGATTCCAACGTCTTCAAACGCACTTAACCTTTACGCAGTAAACTCAACCGAAAACAAAACATTCGGTCAACACACTCTTAAACTCGACTTGAGCTTGCGTCAACAATTTTTGTGGAGTTTCACCATAGCCAATGTAAAATTTCCAATTATAGGAGCTGATTTTTTGTCACATTTTGGGTTAATAATTGACATAAAAAAACAACAACTCGTGAATCCCAACCAAACTAACAATAAAAGGAAAAATGTTCCAGGCATTCAACTTCGACATTTCCTCCATTCAGGATCAATCATCCTAAATGGATGTTTTACAACAATTCAAAGATACCACAACCAAACATGCAAACCAGTGTCCACTATATGTCATCACATTACGACTACAGGTCCACCAGTTACTGAACGTCCACGTCGTTTAGCAGGCGACGATGAATTTGATTTCATGTTGAAACGAGGACTCATTCGTCCTTCCAACAGCCCATGGGCATCACCACTCCATCGCGTTCAGAAGAAAACGGGAGGTTGGACAGCTTGTGGTGACTACCATGGCAAGACCATTTTTAGCACATTCATTATAAACGCAAATGGCTGCAAACCGCCTCCTGATCGAATAACAGCAATTGTCAACTACAAGAAACCGGAGAGCTTCGTCGTTTCTTAGGCGTCATAATTTACTACAGGCGATGCATCCATCGGGCCGCTGATTGTCAAGCCCCACTTAACGAGCTACTACATGACGCAAAAAAGAACGATAAACGCCCGGTTCCTTCGACTGCTGAAACAGAGACTGCGTTTGAAATGTTCAAGAAAAAACTGACTCAAGCAACAACTTTAGGATGAAGGAGATTCCTCTCGGGTTTTTTCCTACGAAACTTTCAAAGGCCAAGAAAAACTATAGTGTTTACGACAGGGAACTCCTGGCATTATATACTCCGCTATTAAATTTTTGAAACACACTCTGGAAGGTCGAGGTTTTGTTATCAAAACAAACCATAAAGCAATAATATTTGCTTTTCAACAAAAATTAGATAAAGCTTCACCCAGGCAGTCTCTTGTGAAATACCTGTACCTTCCGGTGTTCCTCAAGGCCGCCATCTTGGTCCGCTTCTTTTCATCTTATATATTAACGATTTGCCAAACGTCATTAATCTATCTGATGTTCATCAATATGATGACGATGCCAACATTTTTAAGACGGTCGATAGCTCTATTGGTTGTGGCGCTTTGCAATCAGATATTAACAGTTTCTTTATTTGGTGTAATAAAAATTGTATTTACCTAAATGTTGACAAGTGTAAAGTCATTAGCTTTACCCGTAAAAATTGTCCACTTTTGACTACATACCATATCAATGATATCATTCTTGACAAAACTAATGAAGTCAAAGACCTTGGTGTACTTTTAGACACCAAACTTACCTTTTTACCAAATATTGACAAGACAATCAATAAGACTTGGGCTTTGTAAGAAAATGGACGCTTGATTTTAATGATCCTTTTACTTTAAGGACTTTGTATCTAGCTTTTGTGCGACCTCTTATTGATTATGCTATCCTTGTTCGGTGCCCTTTTTATGATATTCATATAAGGCGCTTGGAATTTATACAGAGGAGATTTATTCGCTTCGGACTTACGACGTCTCCCATGGAATAATCCTCTCACGCTTCTTCCTTATGAGCAGAGATTAAGTCTTCTTAAGCTAACTACGCTCACCAGAAGAAGTGAAGTAACTAAGGTAGTCTTCTTGTTTTAAATAATTACTGGTGCAGTAGATGCTCCTGAGCTCTTATCTAAAATTAACTTTAAAAACGACATAGATTTTTTTTTTTGCTTCCCACTCTTGCATTTGAAAATTCATGCTTGCGAAAATGTTTCTTCTCTTTCATTCATTTGACGACATGAGCACGAGCTTATATGTAGTAGTTAATCAGCAAAAACGATCTAGTAATACCTCAGGTGTATTCAGAATAATTTAAAACCATGGAAGGAAATTTAGAATAAAACAGCTGTAAACTGGAAATTGTACTTTCAGTCTTGAAAGCAATATTTTATATTATTCAACTTGTCCCAAGCAATTTCTTAGTTTACTAAGTTTACTATAAGTATTATAGTATACATTATTGAGACCAAATACTTCCTTTGATGTAATTCTGCAATGAAATCGAGGACGCAATTACATTTATGATAATTGACAGATCAACAGCTTTTTAATTTGGCAGCTAACCACTGCTTACACATTTCGTGTATTTATATGCATTCTTCAGCAAACGATATCGTCTGACGACGTGGTTTTACTATGCACTGTAGATTGGGCATTACTTACGAAAAATTTATATTTTAGCCTAAATGTATATCACATTCCGTAAGAGTTATTATCTTAATATTTTATGTGTTTAATTTTAAAAACTGGTAAAAGTGAAAAAATTAACAAATGGAAGTTGGTTTAATCGAAAATTTGTGCTTACTATTAATTCGCAGTACCTTTTTTTTCCATTTTAATTTTTACATTGCACTTTTAATCATTTAGTAATAATTTAATTGTTTGACACATCGCGTTCTTACGGAATGAGCGATTCTTACCGCACCTTTACTGACTGCAATTTGACTTTTAAACTCAACGAAAGTACCTCTCACACGAGTTAAAGTTAATTTGTGTACGACTGTTAAATTAAAGGGCGCGTTCGCTTTACGTAAGTAAATGTACTTACGTATACTTCTATTGTAGTTCAGCCTTAACATCGACGATTTTTCGGGTGTAGCACCAGACTCATTTGACGTACACTTTTTCTAGCAGTGCAGGTCAATGGAACGATTTCGGTGTAACACTGCAAGAAAAGTGTGACACTTCTGCTAGAAAACGTAATCAATGGAAATCGGTGTTAGTGAAACTACACATTATTTTGATTTGAAGTTACGTGATTTTTTTGTGGATTTGCATAAAAATGGAAAAGAAAAGAAAGATAGATAGTGAGTGCAGATCATTTTAAGGACAATGGGGACTTCAATATTTCGTGATTGAATCAATCAAGTAATAAGGCAATGTATATAATTTGCAACGAAACAATATCAGTCCTCAAAGAATACGATATAAAACGGCATTATGTGACTAAATATTCTCAGAATTACTCCAAATTTACAGGAAGCCTACGGTTAAAAAAATATAAATCTTTGAAACGCAGGTTGAAATCTCAGCAAATGTTTAAGAGTATATGCTGAATAAAAAGCAGCAACTCGTGCTAGTTTTCGTGTGGCGCATTCAATAGCGAAAGATGGAAAACCATTTTCTGATGTAGAATTAACAAGAATTGCATGATTGCAGCAGCAGAAGAAACGTGTCCAGAAAAAGCTAATTTGTTTCAAAACATTAGGTTGTCAGTAAGTACTGTGGCTGAAGAGTACATGATATTGCAGAAAATATATTAACTTAATTGTCTGACAAAAATCGACATTTTGTGTGGTTTTCTTTGGCCGTGAATGAGGCAACAGATATTTCAGATAATGTTCAGCTGTTACTTTTTATTTTTTATTCCAAGTATAAATAAAAATTATGAAGTATATGAAGAGCTACTTGACGTTCCAAGCATTCACGACACGAACAACTGGAAAAGATATTTTTAAAGGAGTTGAAAATGCTGTTCAAAAAAACAAGAGTATCACTACAGATGGTGGCAAAAACGTGAGTGGAAAAAATAAAGGTGTCGTTGCTCTCGTACCAAAGCCCGTAGATAATGACTGTGAATCAAAACGATTAGTCCAACATCGTTCTGAAGTACGCTGGCTCAGCTGCGGAAAAGTTCTAACGGTATTTTTGAGCTCCGAACAATAATCGAAATTTTCCTGAATGAAAATAATCGTCCTATGAGTGAGTTACAAAACAATGAGTGGTTATGGAAGTTATCATTTTATACAGATTTAACTAAACATACGATAATTAAAAATTACAAGGAGAAAACTAGGTTCTGCCTAATTTATACACGCATTAAGTCCTTTCGACAAAGAATCTCAATTGAACATAAAATGTTACAAGCATTTTAATTCATGCTAAACGTTTAGTTTGCAAACTGAGACTCCATTTCCGGTAGATTTCGCAATTGAAGCTTTGGTTGCTTTGAAAATATATTTCAAGTCTCGTTTTTCACATTTTAATGCAACTGCAAACGATATCACGATATTTCAAAATCCTTTTAACATCGATATATAAGCCTTTGCAACAGAAATTCGAATCGAAATGATTGATTTGCAGTGTAGCGATATTTTGAAAGAAAATATTCAAAGTCATCATTGCTGGAATTATATAATAGTCTTCCACTCACACAGTTTGATCAGTTGCACAAATTTGCTCGCGGATTATTTTCCCCTTTCGGCATTACTTAGAAAAACATTCTCCAAAATGACAGATCTAAATTGAGTGATAAACATTTGAAGTCACTGATGATAATTTTCACTAGTAAACTTGATCCACAGCTGCAAACAATTTTCAGTGAAAAGTTACAGCTACAGAAATCTCATTAATCATACTTATAATATTTAATTGTATTATGTGAATTACCTACCGTGTATGCAACTTATTGTAAGTTATTAGGATAAATCTGCTAACTGCATAGAATAGCGAAATCCAATTTCGAAGTTAATGGTAACATAGATAAAAAACTACAACTTGTTTTGTCAATTTTAGGTCTAAAATTCAAAAATATGATATTTTCCGTCCTATCCTCGAGTTCAGTAGTAATAATTTTGTTATTACAATAAAAAACTTACTTACTTTGACTTTAACTTAATCGGTAGTGACATTAGTAGGCTCGCGGTTATGCAGTATCACCGATGATGTCATTAAAATTTCAATTAAAACTGTCCGATTTCATTATATCGGGTCCGCCATCTAACGTTTTTTTTTTTCAACTAGTGCTTATTTCGTGAATGGTAACACTTAGCTCATGTCTGATTTGACAGATAATTAGTTTTATTCTTCCGCTGAACGAATATGGTTGTGTATACGCTTGAACAACGCTGGGAAATATTGCCTGCGATCGACTTACAGAAGATGCCGATTTTGCCAAAAAAATCATCTTTTCGGATGAAGCTCATTTTGATCTTGGCGGGTATGTAAACAAGCAAAATTGTCGCATTTGGGGCACAGAAAACCCGCACGCATACATTGAAAAGCCGATACACCCAAAACGAGTCACTGTTTGGTGCGGATTTTGGTCCAGAGCATTGCCGTCTTTATGTTCCAGGCCATGACACAAAACGATTTTGCTACTTGCAAAAGTATTAGAGTGGTACGATTTCGTACTTCTCTTAGCATTTGTTCTTATGGAAAAATGCATTACTTTCAACTTCAACCTTCTGCACAATGTAAATAAGCCTCCGTACTAAAAGTTTTATTCAGGAATTTTGTTATTTAATTCCTTGTGCATTTACCAGTATATAAATCTAAGTACTTTCTTTAAGAAAATTCTTTACATTTTATTACTCAAACATAACACTACACATAAAAATGAGAAAATGCGTTCAATTCTGTTGCCTTCATACCACAAATCACACTGGAAAGCAATCAGAGCTTTGAGCTTGCCTATTGAGTTATATGAAAAAAATAAGTCTTTCAATGTTTAGCACACAGTAACTTCTTAAGTACAATAAAGACAAAAAGACAATGTTAACCATTTTTATATATTATCCCGTAATGCTTCTATCAATTTAAAAATATTTCCCACATTCTATATCAAATAATTCAGTTTTTTCATTTCAAACATGACTCAAAGTATTTTTTAATCAATGAATCGGCAGAGCTGCACATTCTCCTCATATTTTCACAAGCTGCGCTTGCTCACTGCGCTGTGAATCGAACGGACGGCAACGGTTTTCTGTGTTTAACTCTTCATAACTTTTAAATTATAATTCAAAGGTAATTCAAATATTAGCCTATTTTATAGGAAATTTTGTTGACTTTATGGTTGTATAATTTATACTTTAGGTTTTTATACATTTTCAAAAGAAAATCAGTTTCAAACAAAAGTAGATCTGATTTAAGAACTATTTGCTCCCACTTTGAAGTGAGCTTTCATTACTCTGTGAGAAAACACACAGAGATATGAAAGCTGGTATGAAGGCAACAGATTTCAACGCATTTTCTCATTTTTATGTGTAGTGTTATGTTTGAGTAATAAAATGTAAAGAATTTTCTTAAAGAAAGTACTTAGATTTATATACTGGTAAATGCACAAGGAATTAAATAACAAAATTCCTGAATAAAACTTTTAGTACGGAGGCTTATTTACATTGTGCAGAAGGTTTAAGTTGAAAGTAATGCATTTTTCCATAAGAACAAATGCTAAAAGAAGTACGAAATCGTACCACTCTAATACATTCAAAGAATTCGATGTCACGGCCTGGAACATAAAGACGGCAATGTCCAGAGGCATAATTGGGCCATTTTTCTTCGAAAATGAGCAAGGAGTGGCCGTTACAGTCAATAGCAATCGTTACCGGGCCATGTTGAACGAAAACTGAAGAGGAGGATATTGGCAACATTTGATTTCAACAGGACGGCGCTACGTGCCACACAGCCGAAGCTACACTCGATGTTTTGCGCCGTTTAAAAAAAAAAAAAAAGTTATTTGGCGAACCCTATATATGTCAGTTAATATGTTTCTTAGTTAAATAAAAATATCTCATTTTTATTTTGTATGATTTACTTACATTGTAAAATTTATCAAAATAAACTATGGCGGGCCGGATCTTGGCTCTCGCGGACCGTAGTTTTGAAACCCGTGATATATACCAACAGAGACACCTTTTTTCACACATTGAAAGCTCGTTTGGGTTTGGTAACAGTTCTGTAAGATTGATAATGCCTGTAAAGGGTGTTTGGTTCAACTTTAACTGCCAAGACAAGTAACGTGTGTAAAATATTCATAAACTGCAATTTTTTTTATATAATATTATACATACTATTAAGCCTTGTGATGAAAATCACAGGATGGTGGGAAGAAGAATGAAAGGATCGAAGACGTTAAAAGAGTGCCGAATGCTTTCTCGAAAAAACTTTTAACCAAATTCAAATGATAATCTATTTTCCAACATCCCTCCCCCCTCCCCACGGTACTCCATAGTTTTTGATTCTCTCATTCCATTTCAATCCCTGGGGCAAATGTTGTCAAGTTTCTGAAGAAATTGATCCAAATTAACTTTAAGTAAACTACCTTGATTTTACCATAACATTATTCAAAAACTATTTCTATATATATATATATATACGTACATTGTACGTGTACATACGTAATAAACAAACACATTTGCCAATTCGCTCGGAGGCAAAGAATAACTTTATTTTAGATTCCTCGGAAATTTCGTTTAAATTCGCTTGAATTCCTTTTGTGCGAGCAAACGTAAGCTTGCACTGCAGGGCTGTTCTAATTTAATTAAGCTTTGCCTCCCCACGTGAGGAATTCAAAGATTCTAAATTCAAATTTTTACTATGATAATTAATATTATTATTCTTCTTATTTTAATTACTTTATAATGGTATATGCCTGGACACAGGCAGCCTTTCTTAGCGCGTGTTGAGCGACATTTTAGTCACAAGACGATTTTTTGGCAATATAATACGTTGCATTTGGCACCGAAATTTATACTTCAAATTGTTGATTGCACTAATTGTAAATCTCTGTAATAATATATTGATATTAGGTACTGGGCTTAGCTGAAATATTTTGTAGCTAGGTGAAAATTTAATGGTTTTGTGGAAATCTTTTTCACTTAATTTTTCACAGTGGCATGGTCTGGGCAGATAATGACTAAGTTAATTTGACGCAAATTAATCATCAGCAAAATAGTTTCCTCCACTTTCAAAATAAATATTTATCTGTTGGTTCGGATAGTTGTGAAAATTGTTTGTTGATGAGCTTGGCGCAGTACACTACCACACATAACTAATAAAGGTCGGACCTAGTGGCCAATGCTATAATGCGTTGTTGGAGAGCTTGTTCGGACCACGGTACTCAATACATCCTTAATACATCGTATTTCTTTAGATATTTGTAATGTTAGTGATTATCTCCAGACCCCTCAGGATTAGCGTCTTCACAATAGTTTTCGAATTGTGATGACGATCATTGTTCAGCCACTAAACTGATGCTAAGTAAGCGCATCATCACACCACACTGAGACTATCATGCAATTGCTGTTATATTTTTTGATAAACTGTGTAATCTCTCTCTCTTACAATATCTTGGTTACCTATGCGCCTTCATGAGAAACTACATAGGGACGCTAAGAATTTAGTTTGCAAATTATCGCGAAAATTTAGAATCTATATATGTATACATAGTTTGTACTGTTGTAAGACTACTACAATTGTACGATGTACTATGCAAATAGTTAAAATTTAAGTTATCCCAAAAATATACTACATATATAGATGTAGTCTCAAACGAAGGTCCATGGTAAAGCTCTGGCCATATGAGTAAAAAGATACCAGCAGCATTAATTGGAGCGTAATAAAAGGTGCCACGATAAACAGGACCCAATGGGATTCTATTGCTCTCATTGCAAAATAGAAGCTTGACTTATGGGGGCATGCAGATCAACAGTCCATTTCTGCAGCAGCCTCATCAACCGGGTCGACATGCATCGAGGGAGAACGATGAGAAAACTTTAACACTTTTCACTTAATGAAATTAATTTAAAGGGTCGCAATTGATTTCAAAACCAGCATAGAAAAGTTAAGTACCATATAGAAGACCAAATATAATTTCAACTTAACAGGTGTCGTTTATTTGTGGCATCAAATTTGAATTGAATTTGCACACCATATGTGAAATGATTATATAGAAGCTGGTGTCCGTCCGTCGGTTAAAGCAAATCGACAACAACTCAGATATTTGACTTTCTGCCATAAACACAAATTGATTGCTAGAAACGGTTATACATATGTATGAAACTACATTTATGCATAAAAAATACTATGCTCGATATGAAAAATATGTCTACTATGATTTTACATTAATATCACATATGTATGTATGTATATGTGAACTTGCAATCTATCAGTAATGTAACTGTGTCAGGTCCGGTAAATCATACGAAACCGACTTCATAAAATTCCAACACGGCTCTAACCGTAATTCATGGGGCACGTAAAACTCTTCGACACAATTCAGTTTTTCTCTTTTTCTCGTTAATTTGGAATCATTTTCTTTTATTTATGCGGACAGGTGATCATGCACATAAATGAGCTTGTGCATAAAGCATTCATATACTTTCGTTATAAGTATATGTATAAGTATATTTCATAATAAGTGCATGAATTTTCTGAGAGTATAATTTTCCACATGATTAAATTTAATAAATTGAATCAGCTAAACGTCAAAAGTAGAAATCACATAGAAGTATTGAATAACTTATGAAACTCACCAGATTTTAACCTCGCAAAGCACAATATTTTGTAAGGTATAACGTAGCACACAGATGGATACGAATTGGTTGGCATCACTCAGTTTCAACATAACTATGTATTTAATACGACGATGAGGTCAGACGGCAAGATAGCGGTAACCACTGTTCTCGTTCAATTTCCTTTAATATTGAAGTAGCAACACATTTTCGCAAAGCAAAGATGTTGCATGCTGTCCATTCCACTTCGTCCATAATGCTTCAAAAGAAGTCGCGTACACGTTCAGCTTGCTTGCCAAAGAGGCCATACCCAGTGATAGTTGCAATGAAGTTGCGCACGTTAATACATTTCCTGCTTAGCAAAGCTTCTGTCTTCCTTGAGATCACACACAGGTTGAAGTTCTCGCCATCTGCAATTAGCTAGCTTAAAGACCTGTAGACCTATAGCCCCAATTACTGATTATATAGATCTTTCTATGGACCTACGATAACCGATAAGTTCTTGTATGTTAAAGATCAAAACGCAATCGACGCAGCAAGCATCCTAGCAGTAGGCATCAAAAATTGAAAATTTCCAAGCCGAGCAGCAAGCATCGTGATGCTTCGAAAAAGCCTCGTACCATGTGCTCGCCATTATATACCTAAAACCGAGCATCACATCTGATGCTTGCTGCGCCGATTGCGTTTTTGCCTTACGGCTTCCTGAATGTATCCCGCCAACCCCTACATGTATATAAATGTATCTGACTCATTTGTTACGCGATTCTGAGAAGCATTTTTCAAATTAAGTTATGGAACAGTAATTGTGTTCTTTTGTGTCCGCAGCACAGAGCAGAACAAAAGATACACAAAAGAACGCCTCATACATTTTCATAGGGAAGATTTATAAATGAAGCAAACAGTTAAAATAGTTCGCTTCAATCGACAGAACAATTTGCTCTCTCCAGTATATGGGAATTCCAGAAAAATGTGGAGGGGAGGGTGCACCAGTTTGACTATGTAATACTGAAACCCCTAAAAGATGAGGTTATTTGCAATCGAAAATGTTATATTCATTTTTTTCGAAATTACAGGGTATTTTAGAATTTTTCGAAAATGTCTTCCTCACAACGCATTTGTGGCTGTAACTCAGCTCGTTTTACTTACTTTTTTTTGGTCTTGTTTTATTCTTATTACTACTGGCTTTCATTTATAATAACTAGCTTTCAAAGAAGTTTTTGATAAGTAAAGTATTAACGATATAACTTCAAAAATGTTTTTCTCTACGAAAAATTATCTTCTTTGAAGGTCTAAAATCTCCTATAAAAGCCATATTAGCAAGCTGTTTCATACTAACAGAAAATATTCCTAATCTGTTACCTTTCAAATAAATCCAAAATTATTAGCCTAGCTCCAGTGCTCCCCGAGATACAGGTAAAAATGTCTTGCAACATACTTCGCCCATTCTTGCACGAAATTAATTCGAAATACAAATTTTTTTATAATGGTGGGAAGACTAAGGCTGAAGCAAGAAAATCGAGTGAAACTGTAAGCTAAATAGTCTAGGGGATTTTAGGTTACACTAATTGTATATTGCAATGATAGGAATTTACTACAAAAAACATTTCTTTTAATTTTTAACACGGCCGTCCTGCTACAAAAATTTATATGAAACTAGGGTTAGTACCTACCTAAGATTTTAAATTTCTTATTTTGGTTTGGTTTATGGGATAGTTAGTTGCCTTTTTGTTTTTTTTTTGTAGATTTTATTTTTAATTTAGTTATATTTAAATTGTTTTTTTCTGTAACTTCAGCTGCTGGTACCTTGCCATGTGCTCTCTCTGCTTCACTTATTCCATCGATCTTTTCGCTACCATTACTCGATTTTTCCAAGATGAATAATGCTTCACTTTAGCAGTTCTTGACTTTTTTAACTTTTTTGTTTGTAACTACATATTTATTTAAAAATATACTTTTATGTCGGAAAAAAATATTCCTATTCACCTTCTTGGCCGATCACTCCCAAAAAACGCATGTCTTCTTCTTCTCTCCTCCACATTTTTTAGTCCAATTTCGGGATCATATTCTGAACAGTCATAAGAAAAATAGTGGGAAATTAAATCGTTAGGAACTAAGGGCAATCTCACTCTTAATGACTTATTGGGTCTTATTTATTAGCTTATTATTCTGTAATGTTATTTAAAATCTTCGTTTAATATTTATTCATTCATTCGTATTATTAGTTATCGTTGAGTTATTGGAATATTATTATGATTTAATTTATTGATTTCTTTAACCTACTTGAGATTCCCAATCTGATATTTATTATAAAATAAAAAATAGATATATGAATATTTTTGAAATGTTGGGCGCGTCCAGATTTGGGCTTTTATTTGTGTTACTTATTTTGTTTCTAATATCAATTCATAAATTCAAACAATATTACTCCTCTTAATACTACTCGTAAGGCCTTCCAGGGACATGCCTTACATTATCCACCTTCCCGGGAAAAAAAAGTAAAAAAAGATTATGTGAAGCATATCTTTTTTGTTTTTTCGCCGCTATTAGCAATTACGTACTCGTGATATAAATATAAATAAATAAATAAATAAATATAAATAAATAAATATGATAAGAGTCAGTTGGCAATAAATTCAATATTCGGTAAATTTAAAAAAAAAACTTAAAAGGTTCTTTTTTTTCTTTTAATTGAGTGCTAGCGAAAATTCAATAACCTTGAGCTAACATGAGCTAATTTATTTTATTTACATCGGTATGGAACAAATAAACGTGAGGTCATAGTGAGCATTATGCTAAGCCTATGCTACAACGAGGAGTGTACTTTCAAGATGAATCTCCTGTTTCCTCACTACTAAGTACTCATGCCTACTAGCCGTATGTTATAGATATATGTAATGTAAAAAGACCATGTCTTCTTGGTTCTTCATTAATTGAAGGCATAGGTCTGAGTTATCAAGAGCAGAATCTTAATAGGCACATTTCTTATAAATACCTTCCTGCCATCGACTACCATAAATTTCTTTCTAACGGTTATAATTAAACCTAAAATAATCTACCTTATAAATTTTCAAATAAATAACCTAAATCAACACATCGTAGAAAAAAAATGAGTAAGTAGAGGAATTCAACAATTAGACATGTTTAATATCTTTAACATGCCACAAACCTATGTCCTTGCCTAGCTAGTTTGTAAAGTTTCGGAGTTACAGGGTGATTAAGAAATTATGCTAGTATTTCACAAATTCCCTGTCGCAAGAAGTACAGAATTTATGGTCACCGTCAAGAACTCATTATATGCAGAACTTCATGGCCTTTCCAACGACTGCTCAACCAGCCACGTCCTCCTCTCCTCTCAGGAGCCTATGGTCTTTTTAAGATACGGGGTGTTTTGTGAAAACTAGCATATTTTCTTAATAACCATGCAATAACGAAGCGGCTGATATGGCTGCCCTCCGATCCCGCCATATAATTTTGATGTTTGCCTAGGTGAGTACTATCACCTCCTGCCCTATGGGCCACCATTGCGGAAACACCCAGTATTAGACGGTTTTCGAGCATTGAATCAATGCATCTATGAATACATTATTACATTGGATGGATTTTTTACTGGATCTTACTGCGAACGTTACTCTAGTATACATATGTTGAGCCCTTCGGTCTGAAGTCCTTGGCAGTGAAGTGTCCACTTCTAGCTCCCCCTTTTGAATGAATATTACCTACTTAGTTTCGACGCACAAGGGACGTGGAGGTAAAACACAGGAATTACAGTTACATGTCCTCTCTGCAGCATAATAGGAATGATGCCATCATGCTTTTCTTCTTTGTGTAGTGTCCCCTATTGAGTCTAGCCGCGGAGTGACTACATACATACTCTGTTTGGTTGTTACGGTCAAAAGCCTTTGAATTTCTAGGAAAATGGATAGTTTGCTCTTAAGTTTCCTAGTTGATTTTGGTTTAAGTTCGTAAGCCTTGTAACTCCTCTATAAGTTATATTTGCGAGCAGATAAGTATTTACCTATATTTCTTGATTTTGTCAAGGGATCTGAAATCGAAAAAAGGTGAATATGACATCCCTGTCTCCATCTCTCGCTATGATTCAGAGATTCATAGAAATAGTCAAGGCTGTCTCACATACGCTCATTGACAGAAAGATTCGCCGGAAAAGACTTCATGGGAAATTAACTTGCTGGAGAAGAGTCACAAGGAGTACCTATTTCATATTCTATTGTATTATATGTATAGGTATGTATTCAGTTTTCCATGGAAAGTTTATTTTAAAATTATTTACAATATTTTGTGTATTATTGTATTTAACAAAAACAATTTCGTGTAGAGATTGCCATTAGCCTTTTTAAAATCTTGTTGACGCCAATTTCATCATTTGCCGAATGAACTAATTTTAAGAACAAATCCAAAAAGGATTATACTCTAGTACTATAAGCTAATTCGATGGCGTATAGTCAACGACAAATATCGGTTTCCCGAAAGATGTGTGTATGTATGTTCGTACATCTGCTCATCTCATCGGTCACTTCGCTCTACCCTCCCCTATATTACACCGCTTTTTCTATAGCCTATCCCCTCTTACTTTTATTTTAGGCGATGATGCCTATGCGTGAAAGCTTCGTATTTATACATTATATTCGTATGTAAGCTTATGGTGTTGATTATGATTTCAACAACCGATAAAAAATGAAAAGCTTGACGACAATTGTGTTTTTTCTCTCATGTCATATATTCGAAAACAAGATATCTAGGTATGTTTATAAAAAATAAGCTTAGAATAAGATGTAGTAGGGAGGGAGAAATATAGAAGATGAACGAAATGAATTGGGGCAATGCGGCCTGCATGACAATTTTAAACAAAAGAGAACAGACAAAAAGGGTTTTACCGCATTAACTGGAGGACAGAGAAGAAGCTTGTGAAAATAACGCTCATCTCAAGTGGACAGACAATAGAAAGGGCTAGGTTGGATAGATTGGTACTAAAAAACGGATAAATAGAGCAAGACACACTAAAATAACTCATTAATTGCCCAGCAAACAACAATATTGTTGTTTTTCATACAAATGAGCAACGCAGCTATACGCGATAAATTGTTATTGAGATGAGACAAAAAATTCTAGATTAGCTGGACTGGTAACAGGACGATTATCCCTGAAAAATTAGCGCAACATATGTTGCTAAGAATAATATTGTGCACGATTTCAATTTAATTGTCAGCAAGAATCTGTATGATTACTCTCTCAATTACTATGATGGAAAAGCAAATAATTTCTAACCTATTTCAAATTAGTGAATAACGTTATCTGTTAAAAGTTTTTCTGAATTTTCAGTTCGTTTCTCTTTAATTGCATAGCATTTCTCGTACATAAAACGCGAACGAAATTCGCCCATTAAGTTATGACAGAGCAGGCACTTTGCTTGTGAAATGTTTTAAGCTAGTGCGACTAGCATACAGTTCATAAAATTTAATTAGACGACGATAACGACGATCCCTCTTTTCATATAACATACCGAACTTTGCTTCCATATATAGGTACATACATACATATACATATTGTGTAATTCTACTTTTCAACTTTCATGGAGCTACATATAGAAATGATGTACCTATCTATACCAACTTTTGGGTTTTCATTTTCCTCCATTAGGGACTTCAAGGATGATTGTAGCTCGGTTTGAGAAAAATTCTAAAGGCAGGAAGAAATTCAAGTATTGTGCTTTTGTACGAGAGGTTAATGTCTTTACTAAATATCACCTAGGAATCGAGAAAAAAAACGGCAAGTGTGCAACGATGGCGTAAATTTGTAAGCTTTAAGTGGTTTTAAAAAGTTATTTTCTAGCAAATGTTTTAAATTCTAATCCGGAAACTGTCAAATTTCTTAGATATAGATATGAAAAGCTAAGTGCTGACAGTAGAGTAAATTATTCTGGATAAAAAACCTGTTAATACACCGTACATACCTACAAGTAGAACGTGCATAGCAAACCATAAACTGAATAAAATTGGAAGAACGAATTTGATTTTGGATAAAATGGAAAAATATGCGAAACAGCACAGCATGGCACAGGCTGAAAATTGTGTAACGGATTCGGATTAGACAGCAAAAAAATAATAAACTGTTCCACACACGACCAAAGATATTTTAGAGGATGATTAAAACAAGTCGATTTGCAGTGCATGAATATTATAATGTTGGGATTAGTTTGTAATGATTAAGTCTAAATTTTTCTTACTCCATCGACAGGAAAAAATAGCAAAAAATATATATTCTGATAACAAATCAACGCTATCTATGATTGAGAGAGAGTATCTATTTTAAATTGTTCTTTCTTTTAGAAATTTATGGCCGCTCTTCTAGACAACTTAAGGTTTGACTGCTTCGATGTCATTATAAAGTTAAATAAATATCATTTTTAACGCTTGCTAATGGACTTCTATTTATTTATTTTGTACTTAAATATTATACTTACCCTACTACACATTACCTGCCACTGAGCAATCTACATATTATTTGGAGATTTTAATGCACATATGTATATTTATATGTTTAAGTCTCATTCGATAAGCTAAAAATGTCAAACACTTCATAAATTCCAGTGAGCCTCGATAAATGAAAACATTAACACAATACAAATTGTCTGTCGTGTACGTCGTTTCCTGAATAAAATAATTTTTTTTATGAAATATTTAGGCAATTCCGTTTAAAATAGTGGACGCGTTCACTGCCACCAAAATAGAGACTTTTTGTCGACTTCGCATCACTACAGAGCGTTCACTCAGCAAAATGTTGACAGTAAACGACTACGCTTGACTACGACTATCGTTCACTCCGCACTTTGAATGTACCAAATAGTCGACTACATTCGACTACGCTCAGGAGGGTAGTCGACCGTAGTCAATTTGACAGAATTACACTACGACAACGACTACGCTACCAAAGTGGCAGTGAACGCGCCCAGTGTAATCTATAATCTGTATAAAATATAAACACAAAAGTCAACTACACAATTTAGAATACACTTTATTCCACGTTGCTTCTTGCACAGCCGGAAAAAGACTCCTTAATTTTAATATTTCCAGTCCTCTATTTTACACCTATCGACCTTCAAATTTACAGATCCATACATATACATTCACATGACTGAACTAAATGGTTATAAAATACCTGAAACTATCCCTTGCATATAATTTTATCAGAATGAAAATACATGCGATAGTGGATCATAAAATGTGTAAAAGGGTCGGGATTGTAAACTACTACTTATCTTAAAGAGCGAGGATGTTACCAAGAATTTCTTTTCCTTAAGCGATGAGGCTAATAAAATAATTATAATTTCCTTAAAATAAGGTCGTTTGCTGGTTTGTGTTGTGAATACAATAGAAAGATATTCATATTAATATTCTGATAAGAAAGTTTTACGAATTACGGTTGTTGGAGTGACATTTTAGAGTGTTTGATTGAAATTGCAAACACCCGATCCCAAATAAAACTAGTGCAAATTAATTCTTACTATAACCTTTTTTTAACTATATTTTTCCAAAAAAAAACATCTCATATAAAAGGTATAGATGTTTCCTACGCCCGACAGACGCGACGGGTTGATTTAGTCAAGCCAGGCAATTATTGATCTTTGTTGCAATTTGATAATTAAAACTGAAATTTTAATTTTCAATCAATACTTTCACAAATCTGTTGTGCCCAGATTTGATAGCGCCAAGATTGAAACCTTGAACTAAATTTGGATTTGGAGTTACAAAATATGCCCATTGAGAATTGCACGTTTGCTGTGCGTCAATTGGTCAATTTTATCCTTTCCATTATTCCATTTAATCCCTTCGAAAAAGACAGATCTGGGCTATAAGGCTTACAAATTTTGAATTTTCCACAATTTATGTTTGTCGATTTAAAAAGCTTATGGAGCATGTACATATGTATGTATATAATTTTGCTTTGGTTGAATTTTAGGCCATAAATTGCTCTCTATTTTGTGTCAGCAGATGAAGTAGAAAGTGAGTGCAGAGCAGAGAGCCGAAGAAGAAATATGCAGTAAACATATCTTTTTTATTTAAGTAGACTCCACCACTTCCAATGCTCGCCTTATTGCAGCCCTGCACCTTCAGACTAGTGTCGTTTTGGAGTCATGAAGTTTCCTTTCGGCTTTTTAGCTTCTAGTTTCTCCTACACCGTAAAAAATATCTATTGAAAATTCCGCTACTATAATAGGTAACAAATTGCCAACAATGGTAGCGGAAATTTACACAACTTTATGCGCACTGCATAACCTTATGTAAAGCAATTTCGCACTGTATGTAAATTTACATTGTATATGTATTTTTCAATTTCCGATGTAAAATGCGATATGTAAATTTACATAATACTGTACTAAGTCACATAAGTTGTATGTAAATTTACATTGTTTATGCATTTTTCAATTTCCGATGTAAAATGCGATATGTAAATTTACATCATGCTGTGGAACTAAGTTACATAAGTTTAATGTAATTTTACATTATTTATGAATTCTTCAATTCCGTATGTAAAGTACACAATATGTCAATTTACCAATAGTTTTGTAATTATATATATAATTTATCAATTGCCAATGCAATGTTTCGTCCGGAAATTAATAAATTACATACATAAACAAGTAAAAAAGCTAGAATTAGTCTAAGACCAATTCTTATGACCATGGCACTAATAGGTATAGATTAACAATCAACACGTCATAGAAGTAATACTAGTTTCGATGCTAACAGCTACCCAAGAAATCATCATTTTAAAAATCTTTAAATATTTGTAGGTATGCAGTATTTCCATGATTGAGTTTTTTTGAGCGAAATTCAATTATAAAAATACTGCGTAACTGTTAAGGTCGAGACTAGTAACATTTTTTTACATGTTTTATGACTGCACTCACAAAATTATACTATACACTGACCGGCGACCGCATTCTGATAAAATTTCCCGTATAATAATTCTTAGCAACGCATCCTGATAAATGTATGAGCATGAGCAGAGTACTGAAGGAAAGAATAGAGATAAATGCAAACGTCACTACTTATGTTTTATTGAAATTTCCTTTTTAGATATGTACAGTATTTTGTGGAATTTCACGCAAATTTACAGTACAATACAAAAGTTTTGTATGATTAAATGTAAAATAACAGTACTGTATGTAATTTTACACAAATTTACAGTACGATACAAAACGTCTATGTAATTAAATGTAAAATCACATAAGTTATCTAAAAAATTACTTACTTTACTTATTTTTGCAATTAAAAGTAAAAAGTATTTAATTTCTTAATGATTATGTGTATATACATACATTTTAAGGGGTAGTGACTATTTTAACCATAGTAATTTTCCACAAAGTTAGTTCATGATTTTTTACGGTGTACTTACATATATAGCAGGTTAGCACAATAGACTTGGAATCTTTCGGCCTCGTGCCACGAAAAAAAAAAAAAAACAAAGTACAAACAAAGGAATATGTTTGGAAATCATTTTTTTTCTTATTTAAACTAAATTATTATATATTATGTATTATATTATGTATATCTATTAACGGTTTCTTTTATCTCTTGGTAAGGCTGCCAGGAGTGCTACTCAATACTCAGTCCATTGGTATTTCATTTATTAACTGAGAGTTTCATGGTACTTGAACCGTGGTGACATAAATGCTCCGGATAAACTAATTCATTACGGTGTAAGCGAGATTTTAAAGATACGGAAAAACCCCTCCGATCGTCTTATATAGTAACCCTCTGCTTATATAGCAGCTTTCCATAGTGATAACGTACAGTTTGCAACGCCATAAAAATCAAAGCAGCAGTTCTTAGTTTGAATAATAAAAATGAGTCTTACTCTGGCCTTCAGTCAGTGATGATACGTTGCTGGCTTATGGTGCAGGGTGAAACCTTATAAAAGGGCGATATTGCAGGTTGGCTTAATTTATAGTAATTAGAATCGTGCGCAGTGCAAATTTAAGTTACAACGGTATAAACAATTTGCGTTATATTTAAAGTTTATGGTTTAATTACGAAAGACTATGGAGCCTACTTTCAGTGAGACGTTCTATTAAAAAAAAATTTAATCGGCAAACAATAGTAGATACTTAAGTCGGCCTTCTTATTTACTTCGATGATTATATATTTGCACGGAAATTATTTTATACGTCTGGTAACGATAAGAAAGCCATGCTAACGTACTAAAAGAAAATGCAAAAATATTTATAGAAAATTAGAATATATACAATATACAATATATACAATTTTTGAATGGCCAAAACCGGTTCTAAACAACTAATTAACAATACGTAAGTCCGCAGATAAGATTTGAAAGCAGCCACAGGACCGCTGCTGTTATTTGGCTCGACGTTATTATAAAATGAAAAAGCAAAATGAATTATCCTCATCCTGTTTTTAACTGGTGTAACTCCCAAATGTGCAGGTATTAATTTCTGATATTTTGAGTTTGTTGAGCCATAACTTCGAATCTGAGAGAAGGAGTATAAAAGCTCCATTGGAAAGCTTCAACGTTTATCATCATCATATGATGTGTCGCTCAGAAGGTGATTCACAGAATATGAAAGAATATCAATAATCATCCTATGAAAAATTAGCCTATCTATACCTACACTGTAAAAAGTAATAGGACTATTCCCTAAATTTAAGACTCATTTTTCCCTATTAGTAAATGAAATTACAGGATGTCCCAGACTAATATGACTATATTTTGCCAAATGATTCAGGATGACTAGTAAAATATGCTCTTTTTTTCGTAAAACACCCTATATCTTCAAGAGAACACCTTGTACGGTCTATATAAAGAGAAGGCTCTGGGCTTTCGAAATTTTATAAAAAAAGTGAACGCTAGTATGGGTATTTAAAAAAATAAACGACAAAATTAAAAAAAAAAAAAACAAAAAAGCGAAATTTTGAGTTTGAAACGTCATAACTCTGGAAGGGAGAGGGGTACAGGGTGGTTGAGCAGTCGTTGGAAAGGGTATGAAGTTCTGCATACAATACCGTACAGGGTATACTTTTGAAGATATAGGGTGTTTTACGAAAAAAGAGCATATTTTACTAATCACCATGTCACTCGACTGCCGCCCCCCACCCCTGCCATACAATTTTTTACTTGTCTGGACGAAGGGAATCATTTGGCAAAATATAGTCGTATTAGGCTGGGACACTCTGTCTGTATAAAGGGAAAATCAGTTAAATTTCCCGAAATCAATGGAACATTCAATGAATTTAGGTATTTGGCACCGTAAAATTCCCGAAATGTTAAGCTGTCTTGGATATAAGGAAGAGAACATTCAATAAATTAGGTATTATGCTACATTTTTTTATGGAAATATATTTTCTGTTATAAAATCCACACACTGTTTTTGAAAACAAGTCATATAATGTTTTTCAATATTTTGTTTAAGCGTGCCCAGCGCACCAACATAACTTCCGTACTACTTAACTTAGTAGTATAGGCCATAAAACTATTCCCTACATTTTAGGGAATGTTCCCTACATTTTAGGGAATGTTCCCTACATTTTAGGGAATGTTCCCTACATTTTAGGGGGGAAATAGAAACAAATTGAAAATTCCGTATATTTTAGGGAATATTCCCTAAATTTTAGGGGGGAAACGAAAATTCCCTACATTTGATGGAGAAAACCCTACCCTACATTTTAAGGATAAAAACCTAATCTACGTTTTCCAAGTTGGAGCTTTCCGTAATCTTATCGACAAATACCCAACCTTTATGACACAAAGCTAGTATAGGTACCACGGTTCAGATACGATTGTATTCTTTTTACCATACTAGGTGACAGAAATATTTTTAGGGGACAATGTGGAAGTTTAAGCTTGGATCTCTATGTATATTCGTATCTAATAATTTTAAAATCCAGATTTAAATAAAACAAGTAAAAAAGCTAGAATTGGGGTGTAAGACCAATTCTTATGATACCCTAAATACCCGTATGTAATTTCGTATGGTCAGTAACCCATCTGTGCACGCTTGATTTTTGAAATGATTTTCCGCATATATTTCTAGAACGGTTCGTCGGACAGTAAAAATGATTATAACCAATTTCATATTCAGTACAAAAAAAACAAACGTCTAGGACAGATCGTTTTCACAGTATACGTAAAAGACCTAAATTTTTATATGGCAACACCAAGAACCGGGTTCCCGATTTAGCCCATTTTTGAAATTTTATTTACTATTTTAATGGAAACACTACGTACAAAATGTTAGCTCTCTACGTTCTCTGGCAATGAAGAACGAAATTTTTGTATGGCAACCCCACGAAGGAGTTACCCGATTCGTCCCCTTTTACAACTTAAATTTAATTCGTACATGCAAAAATCAAAATAACTTTTATTATGCATTGCGCTACCAGCATTATTTCTATGCGTTACAAACGGAATGACAAACTTAGTTTACCGTATGATTTCATAGGTGTAAAAATCGATTACCTGTCATAATTTTGAAAAAAAAAAAAACAAATTGTATATAAAAAATATAGCGGACGACATAACAAGTACTCGAATGTAAGGCAGCAGGAATAGGGCGATGGGACAATTTCGTGCTAAACTTTGAATTAATGTGTAAAAGATGTTTTACCCTTTTCACGTGTTTCTTCTTTTGTTCGTTGTTGTTGTTGCTATTGTTTTGCTGTTTTTATTTAGAAATAAAAAAGCCAACTTGCGACGTTAGCTTCGCTCCTTTAATGAGTTCATGTTTTTCCAAGCAATTTCCGATTAGTGCCCTTAGCTTACACACTGTTGCGCTCTATTAACTCGTTTATTACGATTATTTTCTTTGCAAATGTTCTGCAATCGAGTGAAAAGGGTGGTAGATCAAGGATGGGGGACTCGCCTCCTTCGCTTATATAATATACATTATATCCGATGCCTATATATACACAATGTACATATATTTTATACGCCGAGAATTCAAACAGAAGATTTCCGTGATAATACAAGAGCCTATATAATAATGGAGGAAAAAAAAAAATGTTAGTCGCATGTGGTCATAACATTTGGGGGAAGATCAGAAAAGCAAAAGCATTAAAGTATGCCCTTTTCTCCAGTCAACTTGTGAAAGATATAGATGTAGGACACGAACCATTCTCAATAGAAAGAAAAAATCCGAAGGAAATGTCAGGGTAAATACAAAATTTTTCTTCTTTCCTGAACGAAAAAAGGAACCGAAAAGAAGAGCATCAAAAGATAAGAGATAAAATCTTTGATCAAGTACACGACAAGCAGTAGAGCTAGAAGGGACCGGGTGGGTGTTGGCTTGTGATGGGACTACTGGAATTTTTGAAGCGTCTTGGTTTTTTTTTTTTCTTTTTTTTTTCTTGTTAGGAAGTGAGGATTTTGCTTGCTCAATATTTATATAATCATATGAATAATATCATATCTACCACGCAAGCATTATTTCATCATGCCTATCTAATCTATGAAGGGGGTCAAGATAACCAAGAAAAGCTTTTTCTGTCCCTACATCAACATTTAGTAAATGGTTCCATTCTCAATAAATTCCCCGGAATAACTCCTATTGGTGACTATTTCCATGTATCAATTTCCATACGTCTTGTTCCTACGAAAGGTGTTGAAAAGGCATATTCCCTGCAGAAATTTTCGAATGTAATGTCAGGACCATTATAATATATATGTACATACAGTAGTGTGAAAAAAAAACGCAGCACCGGCAGGAATCCCTGGAAAATCATGATTTGTCCTAATTAGTAGGTAGTCTCGCGAAGGGCCCTGAAAAATATGATATAATACGCTATATAAGATTCAAAAGATGCGAGTTTGATTTCTTTTTCAGTTTAGTGTGCAGATAGTGAAAGCATTTGTGTTTTAAAAGGAAATTTTGTGAACTATGGTTGTGGCGGGAAAATCTTTCTCTGCGTGAAATAGGACGTAGGTTAGGACGTTCCGATTCTACTATTGTGCAGCTAATTAAAAAATTCGAAGAGACTGGCAGCGTAGACCGTCGTGAAGGATCGGGAAGACCGCGAAAGACTACCATTCGTCAAGATCGGTTTTTATTTGGTAGATCTTTGGCGGATCGTTTCAAAACATCTCCGGTTTTAAGACAGGAGCTAATGAGTGAGCATAACGTCCTCCTCAGTCATCCGACGAAAACTCATTCAAAAAGGAATAAACGGTCGCCGATCAGTGAAAAAGTCCCTTCTGACAGCTCGAGTGAAACAATTACATCTCCAGTGGGATTACGAACACCGTTCATGGACAGAGGATATGTGGAATAGAGTAATTTATTCAGACGAATCCAAATTCAACCTCCACTCATCTTATGGGAGACTGTACGTCCGGAGAAGGAAAGGAGAGCGACTTCAGTCTGGACGTGTACAAGAAGTACCAACTCGGGATTGCGGAGTTGGGCATGTTTTTGTTCACGCGGACGTGGACATCTCACGTTTGTTAGCCGAAGAATAAATGCCAATGCCTACATTGATGTTCTGGAGAATCACTTGAAGCCCTCCGCCTTAGAGCTGTTTGCAGAAAATGAGGAGTTCCTTTTCCAGCACGACAATGCGCCTTGCCACAAAGCTAGACAGGTAAAATTTTATTAAAACTGAATGGTAGAAATGTCTTCTTTATTATTCAACTTATTATATTGTCGTGAACCAAATTTTTGCTCTTGTATTCTACTATATTATAGATTACGAACTACCTACTGGAAAACTGTATTGAGACTTTTTGGTGGCCCCCAAATAATCCCGATCTCAATCCAATCGAGATTTTGTGGTCTATTATAAAACTACGTGTTAGGAGACAACGTCCAAAAACACAAAGGGAATTGGAGAGTGCAATTTCAGAAGTCTGGGATGGAATTTCTGAAGATGTTATAAAAAATCTTGTATAGAGGTGATCAAGGCCTGTGGTGGGCCAATAGGTTATTAAATAATAAAATTAAATTGAATTCAATAAAAAAATTCTCCTTAATTATTAGTTCCGAAGTAAATTAGGAGAATTACCTGAAGAAATGTGATCTTTGAATAAATGTAGCTTAATTACATATTTTTGTTTTTGTACAATATTAACAATAAAAGAAAAAATAATTACTGTGAATTTGTCGCAAAATGTTATTTCCGTAATAAGTAACCAAATTAAGAACACTCGCGATGCACTTTGAAATGTAAATATCCAGTAAATCAAATATATGCTTTAAAATTCGAGTGCTGCGTTTTTTTGCACACCAGTGTATATATATACCTATATATTTATTGTATTGTGTATTCATCCCTCAAAATTTTCTGTTTAAATTTTTTATGCTGTGGTAAAAGAAACTATCAAAACATTGTGTTCCTTGCGAGTACATTTCCCATTATTTTAGCGAGTTCAGTCAGGCTCTACATATAAGAAAACCCAGATAGCATTTAGTTCACATTTTAGTTATACTTTAGTTCTTCGCATTGGAATAATATCCCCAAATCATTTATGACAAAAAGAGAGTCTTTTAAAAAAACGCATTTTTATGTTCAGCGTCAATCTTCTAGACGAAGACTGAATCAGATTGCATGAAAACGGCAGAACCAGCGCAGTAATGTCAAAAATAGTTTTGCTGTCGGGTGCGGTTCGGGTGGTGCGCTGCAATCAAGAATAAAGAAACTAGTAGAAATGGTTTCCAAGGGACAGCGTAACGGAATTGCGCTCGGGCTTACGGCCGCAATTGCGTTGGCATTCCGATGCAATTGCGTCGGCGCAAAATCATAGTTTAACGTGTTTTTTTTTAAGCATGCGGTTATATTTTTTACGATAGGTAATCGAGTATTTTTACGATTGGAACATAATTTGTGGGAAAGAACACTTAGCAATTGTAGGAAAACACTCTAGGCGTAATTGCGCCGTGATCAGCGCAAACGTATTTCCGTTGCGCAATTGCGCCGCCGCGTTCTCTTGGAAACCAAGCCTTTACATCAATTATGACAGAAATATCCACTCTGTCTATGAAGGCAGCCAGTGGCAGCAAATTTAGAATTTGAGATGACTCGACAGCACGGACGGTTGTACTAGCATTCTCTCCATCAGCTGATCGCTCTCAGCCAATGAAAACAATTTGTTACAGCTGCTATTACTGCTGTCCCGTAATTCAGGGTTTATACTTCACTCATAATACTTTCTCGTTTTAATTGAGGTTTGCTTGGTCCGACATCTTCTTCTGTATGGCCAGTTTCAACGATAAAGACGTACAAAGCGAGGAAATAGAAATTTAGTATGAAAACTTTATACAATTTGCTTAACTTATGATCGTAACAAGCCTTCTTTACCTTCCAAATAAGTCAGACAAAAATAGATTTTTATTTGTAATCGTGTCAACCAAAAATTTTGCAGAAAGTAAAAAACGGAAATTTCTTAAGTTCCTTTAGTTCCTTTAGTGGATTTAAAGTGGGCGGTTTGGTGTATCTACAATCTACACATTTTAAAAAAAAAAAGTAAAATGGAAAGCACTTTCTGAAATTATTGACTTTTGTACATATACACATATATATATGTATGTACATGATTTAAAATGGAAAAGGAACAAAAATGAAAAAAAAAACATTTTTTTGTACTTACTGTCTATGACTCGATCTGTTGTCGATGTCTTTTTCTGTTGATTTTGATTTTGTGGTGGTGGCTGCTGTGGACTACTTTGCTGATTCTGTTGCTGCTGTTGAGTAGGCTGGTTCTGAGGCTGATTATTCGAGGACATATTGGCTATATTTTTTTTTGTTCTTCTGTTGCAATTTATTATATTTCACTAAATTTCTTGTTTAATTTTATTTTTGTTTTTTGCTTAATTAATTAATTTGTTATAATCACACAAGGACTAATGATAAAATAAATCACTAAATAAATATATTATACAGTATTTAATTTTTTTCTTTACTATTATATCACTTTTGTATTTTGGATTAATTTTATCTTTTCCTCTTGAAACACATTAAGAATTCACTAAAGAATATATACATTAAAGAGTGAAAAAAAAATTATTGACAACAATTACAAAACCACAAAAAAATAATAATTACGAGCTCGTTAAACAAGAAAAAAAAAGTTCTATGGTTCAAACAAAGTATGTTTGTTTACACTTGTATTTAGTTTTCAAACAAGGATAATGATAAAAAAAAGATAACTTCACTTTTAAAAAGAAAAGAAAAAACAAGCTTATTAAATAACAAAAAAAAACAGTAGAAAACAGAATATACCGAAAATATTAGATATAAAACCTAAGAGATCAAATTATTTCACTTTTGTCAGTTATTTATTTTTATTGTACGTAATTCTTATTTATTTATCTTTTTTAACTTTATATTTTTAATAAATGTGTCGTGGTCCGCTTACTCAAAGTAGATTTATTATTCTGTAAAAAAACGCAGAGAAAATATTGACAAAATTACTTGTATTTTTTAAAAACGGTAAAAAATATATTTCTAATTAAAATAATATGGCAAAGTAATCATGAATTTGCATGAAAATAACACATTTAAGAAATACATTTTCGAAAAAGGGAAAAGAATTGATTGGTATCCAAGTAAACGTAACTGTTGCTGTGGTGGACCGGATTACACTAGTGCCTATAGTTGAATTTAATGACGAAGTTCTGATATCTCATAAGACCGTTAGTGCTACGAGCCGCACTGATTCAACGTTGACGATTTTTACTTTTCGTGCAAATAACGCGATCATTCGAAGATATTACCACGTGAGAGTTCAACTGCTGAATAAGAAAGAAATTGGATTAAATCAGCTATAATAGAATGTAGCGAAAAAATTATAATCAACTTCTGTAGTACCAAGGAATCTACATTATAAGCACTTCTTTTTTAGTGCAGGCCATCAAATTTCGAATCCGACGCAACGTTAATTTATTTTGAGGACTAAACATACAAAATTTTAGGTTCATCTCAACCTGCGAGATTTTTCATCTAAATTCAAATATATTTTACTTTGGAAGAGGTTGGGACTTACTACTAGACGTATCTCTCTGATATTGAATCAGGGAGTTCACGTTATATAATCTTAGCTAATAACAACGCTGCTGTATATCATAGTATCATATAAGGGTAGGTGAAAGGAAACATAATTGAAAATCATTACCTCACAGTTGGTAAGACCAATTACAGCTACTACTATACTAAAGCTTAACACTGTCCCAAACGTTTATTTCTAAATATGTATAACTGTTATTGCCTGACACGCAGAGACTCGATTAAGTAATCTCAATTATCAAAAAATGTATATACGAAAATCCTATGAAAACTTCAAATGGTCGCCCAATTACAATATTTCATAAACAAGTAAAGCTAAAGCCTAAAATACAATGAGCCGCCACACATTTTTTACGCGACACAAATTCAATGGTTTTCATATATAGCCTTGATATAATGTTGACCACGCCACTTTTTGGAGCCGCAAAGTATGATTGAACTTTAAACTTTGTGGCGTGTTGTTTCTTTCTACGTTTGCTGCCTGTTCCATTTTATGAGAACAAATGAAATTATTGACAAGTTTGAAATAAAAAATTTCACTTTTTTAGTATAATAGCTTTTTCATAAGCCTTTTAGGGCTTTAATTATCATACGGTATTATTTTTATTCATTTTTCTACACTTTTCACAATTTCACAGAAATAATCAACACACCTCAGATAGTTGGAAGAATGTGTAAAGCCCTAGATACAATGAGCGCCACGCGTTTTTGTTGTAGCGTCAAATTGTGGCGGTTACGAGACAATGGGATTCACGCGTTTTTTTACTCACCAGTTCGAACTTAACTGAGGTGCTAATTTTTTTTTGTAAAATTGTGAAGTGCTAAAAATTAATATAAAAAAAAATGAAGGATAATAATTAAAGCAAGTATTCTTGCCCTTAAAGGCGTAAGCACAATTGTGACGGCGACTATTGCAGTAATGGGAACAATTTTCTCCAGGAACGTTTTATGGCTTACATTGGATCAAGCTATATATGAAAACTATTGATTCAAGTTATTATGTGGAACGTAAAAAACGCGTGGCGCATTGCCTTAAAAATTGTAAAAAAAAAACAAGCTTGGCTCTCATTGTATCTTAAACCGAAACCGCGGATCGCTCATTGTATCTAGAACTTAACAATAATTTAAGAAACCAATGTTAACATCTGCTTAACATAAGCTTATTAATTGAATGTTTCTATACTCCCACAGATGTCACTATACACCAAGCGTGCAATATACCAAAAATTTTTTTATTTTCTACCATTAACTCTTCAAAAAATGCGCTCCAGATCCATATAGTACAAAAGTATATATACGTGAATAATCTTCATGTGATAATGCGAATTCATGAATAGACATTTAAGCTTTAAAAATAATAATATCTACCAGAATACTATTGAGATAAGTTTTAAAAATCCGAGGTAGCAAAAATAATGTTTGACGGTATTGCAGAATTTGCGAAAACAAAAACTTTCTGAAATTAGAAAGCACTTTTGGAAAGACTTTGTGTGGAACAAATGAATTTGCCTCGCTTCAAATGATTTTTTCCTTAGGGCGGTAAAACATCAGCAAATTGAAAAAACAACTTTTCTTTCATAAACATTACATAAGTAAGTAATATTTTTCTTTACTTATTTTTTTAAGGAAAATATATTCAAGGATGTTTCTGTTTGTTACATTTAATATCTCCTTGACTTGTTTTGAGCAAAGCACATATTAGCATCGTCATAATTGTGATCTTGATATCTCTCTTGTAGATTGTTTCTAATCTTCCCTATTAAAAGTTTAAGCGAACCAGGGGCGGCATTAATTAATACTTAGTGAAGGAGATAATAATTTTTATCGGTAAATTGTGAATATGTATTACATATATACATGAATATTTCATATATTAGATTATAACGGGGCCCAGACTAAGCATCATACCCAATGAAAAACCGAAGCTATCAGGAAAGACAAGAAATTAATTCGATGTGTATGTTGTGAAATATCAATAACTTCACGTTGCTCATTGGTGAAGATATTTACAGCTGAAGGAAGGGAAAGGGTCTATGAGGATTTAAATTATACCAAACCCGAATAGCAGCAACAATGTTCTGTGTGCTATTTCATGCAATTCGCTTATATTTTTCGTGGAACATGGGGTTAGAATAAGACAATTCCTGTCCTGTTTTTCGACCTTAGTGATCTAAGCCATCGAGTGAAGTATCACTTACATAAATTACATTTTAAAACTTTGTAGTGGATGATTTATTATCAGTACAATACCTCAAATTAAATTATGATAGTCGTTGTAATATTCAGTTCAGAAATCTGGCACCCAGAAATCAAGGAATTTCTTAAAACAAGGCATTAATTTCCAATCTATTGCATATTTAAAAATCTTCCTGAAATTCTATTAAAATAAAGCTGTGTTTCTTTTCAATTCCAATTACAACAAGAGAAAAAGTTACAATAGGTCTAAGATCAATAATATTATACCCTAGGTGAACATAAAACTTGCTATGAAAACACCATGTACCAAATTTCAGCTCTCTATGTCAACACATTCTCGAGCAGTGCCCAAATATTATAGTGAAAAACAAAATCTTTGTATGGCAACCCTATGAAGGAGTTGCCCGATTTGTCCCATTTTCGAACTAAAATTAACTTTTTTAAAAAAAAAAACCCGTGAGCAGGACTCCAAGTGAACGCGCTCTTGTGTTATGATAGGTAGATCGATATGCAAAAATCAAGATAATTTTTAATATTATGCGTGGGTGTTCAATCCATTTTGCTCTACAAGCATTATTTCTTTGCGTTACAAATGGAATCACAAACTTATGATTTCATCATCTAGTTAGGGTATAAAAACATTATTCATATAATA
The DNA here is from genome assembly GCA_963924295.1 of Dioctria rufipes. Lineage (NCBI taxonomy): Eukaryota > Metazoa > Arthropoda > Insecta > Diptera > Asilidae > Dioctria > Dioctria rufipes. The sequence goes on from OZ002741.1 coordinate 168,411, forward strand.
ATATGAGCCAATACAGGATCAACTTTGGGGAGATAAAAGAAGATCGAATCGGATTGACCGCATACTACGACGGAGGAGGAAAACTACAATTTCGATCCTATAACCCTTGCGGGACTAAAGGAAAATTTGAAAATAGTTTTAATGTGATATTCATCACAAACTAATGAAGAGTTATCTAGCAGGTAAGGAAAATGAAGACTCGTTTATTAGATTTTTTGTTTTTGTCCTTTTTTACCATTGCCCCTGTTAAATAGATATTGTCACGAAAACAACTATAATTGAAATACTATACTCTGACAGCACTACTCTACTGTTTCGCAGTTGCCGTTGAGTCGAATACTGACGTGCTATCTATCGGACGTTTTTTGTTTTTATTCGTTCTTTGTATTTAAAGTTTTAATAAAATATATAAATAAGCGTATAAAACTTTATGTTAATAAATCCTGGACCCCATCGTCTCAAACTTATCCTGACAATATTAATCATAATATTAATCATTATTAACGTATAGGAACACAAGACACGCCCACGATTATAATATATACATACATTGTCACCCCATCCGAGCAGCACGAAAAGTGGAGGCAAATAGCAGCATAACATGAAGAAAATGTTTTTAATGCTATTTTTAGTGAGCTATGAGTATTCCTACTTACTAGTAACGCCCGCCTGTTATTGAATGTATAAATAAAAAATAAAAAAAATAAATCAAAATAAAAACACATATAGAAAAATTCTAATCGAGGGATTTGGGGGTATCTAAACAATAACAGAGTCCTTTTCTTATGACAATGAATTTGTCCTATAACAGATGTACTGTCGCACAGAAAAATACGACCTAGACAGGACATGTACATGTACAATAGATTCAAGAAATTATATCTAACTTTCCCCTAGACCATAATAGGTTGCTTATAATGCTGATGAGGGAGACTCATATTATTTTGATAAGCTACGACCTCAGCATCAGTAGCATATATACAAATAGTAGCAGCCGAGGTAAAGTAACAAAAACACTGGGCGCACACAGAATTCGTCTTTCTATTTTTAGTGATAGCTGTTTCGGCCGTTCTGTCGATTCATGTTAAAAATAGATGCAATCTTTAGATAAAAGATGACTAAAAGCAATAATGGAACGCGTAGTATAACTGTTCTTTTGAATAGGTACTAAAGAAATTTCTCTTTTGTGAAGAGACAAAAAAAAACTCATATCATTTGTAACTTGACTACAATCGAATGACATAATATGAAATCAGGCCATACTTAAGATACAATAAATTGTATGTACAATCGGAAGATAAATGAATTTCAAAGACCACCCCCATGAAATTATTGACATACATACATACATATGATGGAAGGCGTGTGTTTGATATACAGACTTGATTTTGAAAGGGATATTCTATAATTGTGCAACCTTTGTGAATTCCCTTTCATTATTGAACAGTTAATCCCAAATGTTTAAATTGAACGCATTTGAAGTAAAAAATACCACAGCTTATAATGAAAGCAGCGAGCACACGCATCCAAAGAATCTTCTATTAGTGTATATACTGGGTGGCGCAAAAGTAATAACCTTATTTGGTTTAGCTACAACTTCTTTTCTAAATTAGAAAACTAGAATTAGTTTTTTATATATGTATATTTGTGCCATGAAATCTCGTCGCATTATTTGAAGATAATGTCTTTTAAATGGTGACCTCCAGAGTTGATGCAAATTTCAGCCCTATTTATGACATTTTCCATTTGCCGTAACACTTCCTGCGATATGTTCCTTATTTCTTGATGTATGTTTTCTTTTAGGGCTGCGACAGCCTGTGGCTTGTACACATACACCAGTGATTTCAAATAACCCCAAAGAAAGAAGTCTGGACAAGTCAGATCGGGTGATCTTGCAGGCCAAGGCAAATCGCCAAAACAAAATATAACACGGCCTGGAAAAGCGTCCCTCATTAAGTCCATAACGTCGCGCGCTGTGTGTGCCGTGGCGCCGTCTTGTTGGAACCAGATGTGCTCCAGCCCCAATTCATCCAAACTGGGTATCAAGAACTCACGTAACATGGTTCTCTAGCGCTCGCCAGTGACAGTTATCGCATTGCCTACAGCGTCTTCGAAAAAATAGGGTCCGATCACTCTTTCAGCACAGACGCCACACCATAAAGTAACTTTTAATGTGTGTAAAGGTGTTTCTTGAATAATGCGCGAATTTTCAGTGCGCCAGAAGCGGGTATTCCGCTTATTGACATGCCCCGAGAGATGGAAATAAGCTTCGTCACTCATAACAAATTTTGAAAAAAAGTCATCCTCTTCAAGGTTGAGGTTTCTGTTGTTGGTCAGTAGGCAGCAGCTGATGAGTCGTCTGAGTTTTATACGGAAACATCTTAAAGTCTTTCACCAAAATACGCTGCACAGTCCTCCTGGAAATGCCCAATTGCGTGCCAGGTCGCCTCGTTGATGTTTCTGGACACTCTTCCACATCTTCGCGCACAGCGCATCGATATTTTCGGCTGAACGGCCGTTCTTGGTCTGCCAGACTAAGGTCTATATAATGTTGCACCAGTTGCTTCGAGGCGTGTGGCAAAGCGTCGCATTGTGCGACCAACCGGTGCCGGACGGCGGAGAAATCGTCGACGAAATTCACGTTGTGTTTTTATCACTGATGAATTCTTCCGTAAAAACATTGACACGATTATTCCACGTTCTTGGGGAGTATAACGGTCCATATTTATTTTTAGCAATTTTACATTTGTTTACTACACAATTTTCAATATCAGAATGACCGGAGATGTCATATAAAAAAATATAAGTAATTTTAGTGCCAGTACTTTTACGCCACCCGTTATAAGGTCAGTTGCTTATTTATAACGCTAACGTATATTTGTACACATTTTATTACATTTTGAACAGTTCGCCAACCGATGATAACCTGCAGCTAGACATCAGTAAGCGCACCTTTGATAATTCATGTCCTGACGTGTAAACAAATTAAAACCAACAAACAACAAGTCAATGTGTTTAGGGATATCATATGCAAGAATCCGGAATCCAGCAGGCAACATACTTTTCGTGGTATTTGTTGCTGAAGGAATCAAACCACTGCGGTTCTAGAATAGACATATTAACTACCGACCAGATCTTACTGTGCGCCATAATGCAAAATTCTTGGAATGTACCTGTTCAAGTTATTTAAATTTAATTTTCACAAACACTCACTATACATACATAGATGCAGTTAGGATTACATCTTTTAGTTTAGTACAGAAAATAAATCAAATATATGCAACTGAAATCATTGTAAATTGGACCTTAATAAAAACTAAGAAAATAACAGTGTAATTGTAAAGCAATTAGCCAAGATAAAATACCTCTGAATTAACGACTAATCTTAAGACAGCTATTGACTTTCAAATACGGAATTTCTCTCAAATATTATGTCTTTCTTTTGTAAAATGATTTATTTTTACACCTTACCCTTAAATCACATTTAGGTATTATTTATAAAATCTAGGTTCGCTTTTTCAGACTGAAGATAACCGCAGATAATCGTAGTCGGTCAAAGCACATTTGTCCATTTATTTAAACTGAATATCGTTTAGTTAAATCCAGGAAGTCTGTGCCTAGACGATAAAATATTTCTTACAACTTTGCGGCGTTACCTTAACATTTTTAAAGTTAAATATCTCGGAAACTATAATTTTCCGGGGAAAATAAATTTGATATTCGTGATTTGTGAGTAATTTGGAGTAAGTGCACAAAATTTAAAAAAAATCTGAGAGATTTCCTCAATCTTGACGTATGACAAAATTTCAGCTCTCTATGTAAACGCGCTCTCGGGAGTACTCAAATACATAGTAAAAAATTAAATTGGTATATGGCAACCCTATGAAGCAGTTGTCCGATTTGTCACATTTTCGAACTAAGTATTTTTTTTTCAAGTCCGTGTGCAAAATTCAGCACTCGAAGTGAACGCATTCTTGAGTTATCCTGCGGACGGACAGACAGACGGGCATGCAAAAATCAAAATAAACTTCAAATTTTATGCCTGTGTGTCCAATCCATTTTGCTCCACTAGTATTATTTCTATGCGTTACAAACGGAATGTTAAACTTAGTAGTAGATTTCATCATCTAGGGTATAAAAGGAATTACGTGCGTAGAAATATCCGGGAATACATAAAATTAAATATAGTCCCGTTTTGGAAAAGCAATTTTCGGAATTCTGGTATTTAGCGGCATTTCATCTTGCCGGATTTCAACTTCTTCTATCAGGGCTATGAAGACAGGAAAACTAATAATTATAGGAGGTGCATGAGAAATTACTAGAAAACTGCTCCCTCGAATGTAATCACCACAACCTACCTCGACTACATTAACAAACTTTCCAATGCTGGTAGTGACGGCGACGCAAGGTGTGTTCAAGAAAGAGATGAAAGCCTTCATACAAGGACCAGGACACTAAATAGGACTCGAAATTTTGCTCTAGATGTATATATGCATGCACTTTACAATATACTTAAAGTCAAATAAAAAAAAAATAAGTGCAAAACTAAGTCAGACAAAATAAAACTCGTTTTTTAGCTATGTAGTCGGATAGGTAGATAGATACAGACGATGAGGGATGAAGACTGACAAAGAGAGATAGAAGGAGAAGGTACATTAAGTTTAATGTGGAGAACTATACTGAATAAAAATTATCATGACAACACTCTCATAAAGAAAGAATGAAGCCAGAGAAAACAAACGTGAAAATTTTGTGATCATAAAGTCCAAAGCTTTTTATAATCCTCCGGCCTAGTAATATACACTTGGTTAACATGTCCTTTACGTCCTTTACAGCTCTCGTCTGGCTCAAAAATTATTATAGCTACACTACTAAGTTGCTTACCAAAATCTTGGATTTTCATATTTATACATAATATGTACACAACTTCGTTTATATGTACTTTATAGGTCAAAATAATGTCATTGTACAATGTTTACCAGAGCATTTAAATTGGCGCATTGTTATAAATATTAATATCGTGTCAGTGGCTTTTTAATGTCAATGAAACCTCACCTGCGTCTGATATGAATAAATTTGAAGGGAATTCAATAATCATGTAATGGTCAAGGTCTCAAATAAGTACATATACAGGATGGAGATTTATTATTTTAACAACTTATGCAAATCATATCTTAAGTAATCGCTCATACTCATTTTTTACAACAATAGCAGAATCGTATGAAATTACACATATAGTGCTAAAAAAAAACACCGAAAGAATTTTGAATTAATACAAACATTAACTGATCCACTCGGAAGCGAAACAAATTAATTAATTTTTGAATTTTTTTCTTTACTATGAATATATCAGAACTAGTCTAATTTTCTGCTACTATAGGCTGACAAACAGTGACATTTTGAGATAATTTTCCTTGCTTTTGAAAAAAATTAAACAAGACAAATCCTAATATATCAACAAATTCAGAAATGGAGCTACATAATAATCTTGGCTTCAAAGCGGTGAAAATAAATAACGTAGAGAAGTTGAAGAGTGCTTGAATGTGAAAATGTCGATGTTAAATTATAATAAAACGAGTTGGACATTTTGTATTAGACAGCTTCATTTACTAATATAAGTGTCTAATTTTATTAAATCTAGAAAATTATAATACAGAGTCTCCTCTAATAATTTTCAGGCTGGTTGGAAACCATAGACCCAAAGCACTATTTCTACCCTTACATATCAAAACATTGATGATTGAGAAAGCGTTGAAAAAGAAACTGGTAAAGCGTTGATATATAGTTGAAAACACAAAGCCAAAGGCATACTTACAAAAATATTTACATACTTAGTAACAACGAAGACAAGTTTCTTACTGCAAATTTACACACATAAAACAGCAAGCTTTTCTGGACTAAATGAAAATACATATTTTGCTTATCTTTACCCTCGGGGAATGGAAGAAAGGCAATTAGTCACTTGCATTGAATAAATTAAGGGACTTTACTAATTACGGAATTTAATACTCTTAAGTTTCGAGAAATAAATTCTTCGGCCTGAAGTTTCGTAGAATATAGCAAAGATATATTTGAAATTTGTTCTCATGTCTTTCGACTTTTGATAAAAATAAGCGAACGACAAACTGTATAGGGGTGTCCGGTAACTATGTTGATTGATGAATGAGGAAGTGAGAGCGGGAGGGATATAGGAAGATACATAAATAGGGTGCAAATGGAAGAAGAAATGTGAATGATACCTAATTAGAAAATTTTTGCTAAATTTGCAAAGACCGTAACTCGAAGGGAAATCCCCTGTGACGGCGAAGTTCTAAGCTAATTACAGTTCGGTAATCCCGATGAACTACATAATACATATATTCTCGTAGAAAACTCGATATTGCAGAAGAGCATAATGCGTTCTTATACCGTTCTTTTCTTTTACTAAATCTATCTAACTTTCTTCGAGACTATGTAGATATAATGAGCCTGCTTCATAGTTCATAACCTTAAGCAAGGTGTGCTACCTCAAAAATGTACGTCAAGGCGTTTTAGTTAGTCTTTCATTGCTTGATCTATATAATTTCCACCGTCAGGTGAGATTTCGGGAAGAGTGGTATTAAGTCATGAAACAAAACTTAGGGAGGAAGTGTCTTGCATGTCGGATATGACTTCAAAATTAACGGCTCTAAAATTAATACATATATACAAGATAAATGTAAGTAATTATCGTTTTCGACACATATCAAATTTCAGTTTGTAATTGTAACCAACAATTTCGATACAAGAATGAAAATCTGTAAGAGTAAAATTTCCTTTAATATGTATAATTCAGTCTTACTTTACAACGGCAATATATGTATGTATGTAAGTAAGGCTGAAAGTACAATTCATAATGTGTCTATTCCATTCCATTACGTATGACTATCAAAATATATGTCATCTTCTGCGATAAAACCTTTAATGTAAAATTTGGCATAAAGAAACGGCTTGTAGTAGTTTAATCTCACACCGTTCCTTCTACTCCGATCCGAAATTATAATAATCAAAGCTTGTTCGGGAGACTACGTATACGAAGATCGAAAATAAGCCGATGCAACAAAGTGCAAGCCAACAGCCACTAATCGATACGCTAACTTGTCTATTAGAATTTATTATCGTATGTTTGAAATTTTTTTACATTTATTGTACGGAAATAAGCAATGAAAAAAACTTAGATACGCAGTCAAGTCATAATGGGTGTCACGAATTAGGGAGGTGATATTAAAGGAAACGATAGGAATATCGGTGAAAAACGAAAAAAATTTACGTGTTAGATAGGCAAGTTTTGAGTCAGTAGATTAACAGTTTTTTTCTTCATATCTATCACGCTTCTCACAATATAATAATAATAAAAAACTAGGGCAACATCATAACATATTACAAAAAAAATTTATTTGAGAAAACTACAGAACTATCAAAGCCTTGGTCAAAGGTACCTGATGCTAAAAAAAAATTACATTGATGATTTACTGAAAAAAAAAGTATTTTGGAAAACCTACTGAGAACAATTTTGATACACTGGAAAAGATCTACAACCATTTTCCAAAGTCATCATCATCATCATAAGTTACCACAAATTTCCGGAAATATTAGCCTAACTTATGCATATTTATATAAGCTCTATAAAAGAAAAGCAAGCATGAAGACATATATTAAGTACCTAAATCCGGATAATGTTCCTAATTACATTGCAATGTTAAAAGAAGCCAAGGCACTTGCCTTTCAAGGAAACGTGCTTGCTTAGTAACATATGTCATTTAATCAGATATTGACAAGCTCTACACTTTTACCATAATTCGCGCTTACACTTTGGAAATGAAATAGTAAATTAACTATAGTAATTAACTCGGTCCATAATGAAAACATTCCCTCTTGAGAAGAAATTCCTGTTTACAAATTGCATCTTTGCAACAATATACAAAGTAAAGTTGAATTCATTATTGAAAACAAAAAGTAATAAAAACAAGTAAAGTGGCTAGAATTGGTTTAAGACCACTTATGATACCCGTATGTAATTTCGTATGGTCACCCATCTGTGCAAGTTTGATTTTTGAAGTGGTTTTTCGCGTATATTTCTAGAACGGTTCGTCGGAGAGTAAAAATGATTATAACCAATTCCATAGGATTTCGTATTCTGAAGAACTTTTCAAGGACTAATCATTTTTACCGTATATGTAAAAACCTTTAATTTTTATATGGCAACACCAAGAACGGGTTGCCCGACTTAGTCCATTTTTGAAGCTTTATTTACTATTACTATAAAAACACCATGTACAAAATTTCAGCTTTCTACATCGACGCATTCTCAGGAAGTATTCAAATATATGTATAGTGAAGAACGAAATTTTTGTATGGCAACCCTACGAAGGAGTTGCCCGATTCGTCGCATTTTCGAGCTTAAATCTGTGTACAATATTTCAGCTCTCTACGTTGACGCGTTGTCATCACTGTCCACATATATAGTAAAGCATGAAATTTTTGCGTGGATTTGTCATATTTTCGAATTTAAATTTACTTTGTTTTTAAAAGCCCGTGTGCAAAATTTCAGCTCTCTAAGTGAACGCGTTCTCGAGTTATCGTTAGAACGGACAGACGGACGGACACACGGACATGCAAAAATCAAAATAACTTTTAATATTATGTTTGGGTGTCCAGTCCAACCCATTTTTCTCTACTAGCATTATTTCTGTGCGTTACAAACGGAATGTCAAACTTAGTAAACTGTAGGATTTCATTAAGGGTATAAAAATAATTAGATTGAAATTCTGATTCCCTAAATAATGAGTACTAAAAGTAACAATAAGGATCATAAATATGACCTGGTTTGCCCATATTAATTAGGAAATTCATCAAACTCAACCTCTTATAGATTTTCTTTTTATTGCTAACCTAAGCTTTCACCTTTTTTAGAGGTTTACAAACAGAAAATTAAAAACTGGAAGGAAATATGCCAAAACACTGCATATGGACATGCTTTTATGATTTTTATAGATACATTTGCAATGAATTTTTTTTTTTCGTTATGCATTTTGTAATGCAATTAAAAATTAACAAAATATACACACTAATGGTAGGCCTTGTAGAATATTTTTAGGGCATTATTTACATACGAATGAATGTACATAAATATATTTCTATAAAATTCAAAAGATAACGGTGCCTACATATGAACAAAATGTTCGTTCTTCCAAGGAATATTATTTTATTTATTAATTCATACCTTTCTAATCCTGATATTTCATATTCGAAGGACTACAGTATATCAAATGCTTTCGTTTATTATTTTAGCAACAATATGAATAAGTAAATATTATTTTTCTGAGATGAACTGAAATCGTACTCCTTCCTCTTCTATACGAATTTAATAATTGAATTTTTTGCAGGTAGATATTTATTAGTTATGAAATTGTACCACAAGGCAAAAAACAGTAGAAAATGTTCATAATATTTTTTCCTCGTATAGAGATAAATGCACTTGAGAGAAAATCTAAATTGGAAAACTTTTCAAAAAATTTAGAAAAATATTTTTTGCTTGCAAAAAAAAATATTGAACACGTTTTGTGATGTCGCACATTTAATTATTATTATTAATGTTTCTTTAAAAAAAAAACAAACGGCAATATATAATCTTTTTAAAAATGTTTTTTATATTATTTCTTTTGGATGGTGAAACCGATTCGCGCGACACTTGCTTGTTAAGCGGGTCGTTTTGGACTGAATAGTGTCCGTGCGTCCGACCGTATATTATCTTCTGAACGAAACACGTCGTTTCGTCGGAGAAAATCTGTTGTGAAATGTTTTCCCACAATACGCGTTTTCACTGGGAAACAAGCACCACCACATTAACTCAATGTACCCAAGTATCATTTATACACAGGAGTAGAAAATTATTATCCTTTTCGGTGTGCGACAAGAGAAGGAAAACTTTGCTGTTTTATGCTAGACCGACTTGCCTGGTTCGAGGAGAGCTTAATGAAAAATTTTCCCAGAGCATTTATAATATGTATATACATAGTATGTAATGCAGCAGCAGCAGACAAGCAAGCAAGTACAACGAATAATGTAAATTGAGAGCTATTTCCCTTGGCATAGAAAACAATTTCCCTCTCTGACTTCTCCTCCCTTTTGCAAGCTTTAAAAGCTCATTTCCCCAACCTGTTATCCCCCCTAACAAAGAAATCTAAAAGAAACAAAAATACAGAAAGAAATGCTCGAAAGGAAATACTCAAGAAAATCCTTATATTTTGTATCAGTACCAAAAGCACACTGTCCCAAACACGTACATAGAATTTTTGTTGTTGCTATTGCTTTTCCTGCTGGGAAACTCTCACGCGCCTCACAGAATGAAAATTTGCTCAATAGCAGACTAACGGAGAAGGTGTATGGGGTCAGGATCGAAACTTATCAGGTAACTCTCAAACATTAGCCTGCTTTTGTGGTTGTGTCCTACATCAAGACCTACTGCCCTTACTTCTAGCATTCAAAAAGCTCACCGCATTTACCACCCTCAAACTCGTTTGTATTGAAGCGGCATATAAATTTTATACAATTATAAATACTGGCAGGCAAGGGAGAGTACTATGAGAGGAATGGTGCTAGTGAGCGCGAGTTACCCCTTTTCAGAGGATACATTTCAAGTTTTCAAAATTTTAAGCATACTGTAAACAGAAAAAGAAAGAAAAGAGGAGAAAGTTGTGGAAGCGCAACTTAACCTCATTAAAAAAAACTTGAGTGTTGTACATATCTTTTCGACATTTTATACCCTGGATGTTACGTTAATAATGCATAATAATTATGGTTCAAAAAATGAATTAGATACACAATAGAAATGCTCTGACATATATTTCATGCAGGCCCAATTTAAAGGTTAGGGGTGTGATAATTCCCTTTATTTGAATTTTCAATTATCATTCATGTAAACTTAAATAGCTCGGAAACGCTTTTGAAAACGATTACCGCAGGGCGCAGATCACAAAATGTTCGTTAATCTCTCACTTTTTATGGTAATGAATCTAAACAATTTTCGCCGGATTTACAGAATTGCTCCCATTTGCTTGCAAGCCATTTTAAGTGCTGCAATCAATTCATGCTTATGTATCATTGCTCGACAGATGAAGCATCCTGATTCTTGTATGTCCGACCAACTGTCTGTCCGCAAGATTTCTTAAGAACGTATTGAACTAGAGCCGAAATTTTGTACGCAATAATCTTATAAAAAATTTATTTAAGGTAGGTACGAATATAAGCAAAATCAAGTAACCCCTCGTAGAGTGTTGCCATAGAAAAATGTTGGTTCGAAATGCTTATTTGAAATACTGTTGAGAGCGCCTCGACTTATAGCAACCTGAAATTTTACATATGGCAATCCATCCGCAGATTGCGGATTGACCTATAAATATATACGCCCGTACACAGACATATGTACATAGGTTAGCTGCGAATATTTAAAGAAACAGCCGAGGACAATACATATAAAAATATATAAGCAAAACGCTGTATTATTATAACTTTTTTTTAACCACAGAAAGTATAAAGCCATATGAGTGTTCTGATGGTTTTAGAGTGGTCGCACATATGGAAATGAATTCATCACTTTTCAATTTTAGTTGGTTCCTTATCGGTGAAAGGAGTATTACTGCTTTCATATATACATACATTTTTAATTAATCAGCAAAACTGTTAGTACTAAGTTGTGTGAGATAAAGTCTGTTCGAGCTTCCTCCAACGGCCAAAGCTTTTTATGGGAGCGGATTATTCATTTTATATTTCAAGGTTAAGAATATGGCAGGTATATATGATTGCATTTCCAGTACCACAGCTGTTGTTAACTTTATAAAGATTAGTTCATAATGACTCCGGCGGCTGCCCCAGCGAACCAAATCCTGTAATTTGATATATCAAAGGATTTGGATCTCCTATAGGTGATTAACCTGCACTCATAAAAAATACGAGTGTTATGCATCGTGAAAATATAAGCTAAATAGACTCAAAAATAATTACGTGGGATTCTGTACCAGATTGATTGCAGTTTTACGTTACTGAAAAAGAAGACGAAAAAATGCTAAGGACGAAATATATGCGCGACTAAATAGGCGCGTTGATATCACAAAACCCAATTTTCGGTTTGATTTGAAAAACTTGTCGATAATATTATCCACATCAATGTCGATCTCAGGGTGAACGGACATTAAGAACTCATATCCAGATACTCGTGAAAAGATTGTAGAGATAGATGTGACGCAACCGATTCTGTCGCTGATGAAGTAAATGACTGAGAGTGAGAGCTTGCACCTTGAGTCAAATTCGAAAGAATAGGAGTAGAAGTGCATGATATGTCACTGACTATTTCTTTTAATGGAACTTAATTGATCTTGTTTTCTTGTGAAGAAAAATTGTAGAATCAATTTTAACGGTATCAATCCAACTGATCGTTTTCAGCCACCAATAGTGAATAAAAATTCAAAAGAAAAATAAATTTCTAAGAACAAAATGTATGCTTGCCAACGCTCATAAATATCAGACCAGCCAAGGCACCTGAATCAATAAAACTCTTTGAAATTGTAGAATCAATTTTAGCGGCATCAATCCAACTGATCGTTTTCAGCCACCAATAGTGAATAAAAATTCAAAAGAAAAATATTAAAGTAAATTTCTAAGAACAAAATGTATGCTTGCCAACGCTCATAAATATCAGACCAGCCAAGGCACCTGAATCAATATAACTCTTTGAAACCATTGTCCGCAACCAATAGTGCATGAAAAATCTAAGAAAAATTTTTCAAATCTTTCTAAAAAAACTGAATACTTGTCCGAAGGAGTGAATCACCAGAATCAATGCACCAATTCGTTTGGACCGTTGTCGAAATATTCATTTAATTTGTTAAGAACAATTTGCAACTATATTTCTAAGAAATATTTAATGCTTCCTTACGATCGTAAAAATTTTGAATCATTGTCGCTATAAAAAATAAACGGGTGGCTAGACGTTGATTGCATGAAGCTAGGGTTCTACTGGAAGGACAGTAAAACAAAATTTGTTAAGTGAAAGCCTTAAGCACAATTGCGACGGTCAACGGCAAACGACGAAAAAATGCCGTTGTCAAACTTCTAAAAGCACAGCGTCTTATGCGAATGCTCCAAATTACGACGCGGTCGAGAAGTTGCCGTCGGGATTGATCAATTTCTAATTTTGCCGTCGTCGCTGCAGTATTGCCAAAAAAATCAAACGAATAAAATTGTTGTGGCATTTATTTTTGTCAAGGTTGTAGGACGTCGCGCCAATTTTAAAACAATGTGAAATCATAAAATGATTTACAAGACAATCAGTATAGACGAGTTGACAAAAAGACATGGTTTAGATGGATAATTCGAGGCCCTTAAATACAAATGGTAAAGTTGTGATATTTTTGGCATTTAGTTTGATTTTAATTTAGTTAATTTCTCTATTTTAAATTTCTCCTTCCCATACTTTGGTTTATTGCACTTCTTTAAATATATGTAATATGAAATATTCTCGATAAAAATCTCCTTTCAAAACGCTCAAAACAAATAACAAATAGCAATTGTACTCCCAATTTTTGGACTGCCTGTTTTAACAGCGAATTTCCCGCTGCCGTCTACCGTTTGCCGCTCTGATCTTCGCAATTGTGTTTAAGCCTTCAGTTTGTTTGGTCGTGTTGCGAGCTCCCTGACAAGTTGTCCTATCATCGATTTTATGTCGGAAAGTCAGATAGATAAAAAAAAAAACTTTATGATCGTTGACCGATTTCTTAGAAACAATAACAATATGTATTCCAAAATTACTTACTATCCTGTGATAGATATGATAGATGACTTGAGACTATATAAAAACAAAAGAAAATTCCAAAATAAAATAAATAAATAAAATAAAAAGATTACTCTTTTTGGACTTTTTACCGGGTTAAACTTAATTTTGTTCAAGAAATAATTTTTTGGGATATCTCCGGGATATAGCAAAAGCTAAAAAATGTTCTAGTTTGTTATTTCATCACACAACCCATTAATTTTCGATGACAAGTTTCAAGTCTTGGTTTGACTCATCAACAGGTCCCAAATAGCGAAATTGGGTGATTTGAAAAACAAATGAAAAAATGAAAAAAGAAGAAAGAAATGAAAAGTTTGAGAAAAATAGAAAAATTATTTTTTTATTTATTAAAAAAATTTAAAAAAAATTTTAAAGAAACAGATTCATTCGAAGCGAATCGAACCTGTATACGCCACGCAGTGGGCTGAAACTGCTGCTGCTGACACGAAACGCTACTTCTTCTTCCTTTTCTTCTTTATTTTTCAGCCCACTGCGTGGCGTATACAGGTTCGATTCGCTTCGAATGAATCTGTTTTTTTTCTATTTTTTTTCTATTTTTCTCAAACTTTTCATTTCTTTCTTCTTTTTTCATTTTTTCATTTGTTTTTCAAATCACCCAATTTCGCTATTTGGGACCTGTTGATGAGTCAAACCAAGACTTGAAACTTGTCACCGAAAATTAATGGGTTGTGGGATGAAATAACAAATTAGAACATTTTTTAGCTTTTGCTATATACCGGAGATATCCCAAAAAATTCTTTCTTGAACAAAATAAAATAAGTAAAAAACGAGTTTTCAAACAAAACTGAGGCCAAGCCGCATGAAAAAGTAGAAAATAAACTTTTCTTCACACACAGAGGTGGACTCAGATTTCATTCGCTGACAATCACCGATATATTTCAGTATGATCAATCACAGTTAATAAGTGATTTGATTCATGAAGAGAAAGAATATTCAAGAGAAATGTCCCAATCAAAAAATCTGTATTACATATGTAAAGCTTAATCCAATATAAGGCACGCCACTTTGCGGCGCCACAAAATTTGATCAAACTTTAAACTTTGTGGCGCGCTGTTTCTTTCTACGTTTGTCCCCTTTTTCATTTTAAAAGAATAAATGAAATTATTGACAAGTTTTACATATAAAATTTCACTTTTTTGGTAATAGTTTTTTCATAAACCTTTAGCAATTATTCTGCTTTAGTTATTATGATACTTCATTTTTTTATTAATTTTTAAACCTTTTTCACAATTTCACAGAAATAATCAGCACACTTCAGATAGTTTGAACTGTCAAGTGAAAAAAATTCGGGGCTGTCATGGTATCATAAACGCCAAAAAGTGGCGCCACAACTAAAACGCGTGGCACTCATTTTATCTAGGGATTCTATCGACGCAGCCAGGGTTAAAGTTAAATATTGGGAAAAGTGCGCTACAGCACCAGAATTAAACGCCGGCGTCAGCTACACAATGCGTCCGTACCATACGAAAATCATCCTGTTAACTCGCTCTACACATTCAATTCACCGCGAAGGTTGGATGGCGCTGGTGGGGGGGGGGGGGTCATTAGCCCGTAACCCTCCCCCTGTATACGCGCCAGCGACTAAATGGTGTGTGCAATCCATTGTTTGATGAAATATGTTCATCTTAATGTGTGATATTGGTTGCTGAAGTCAGCTTCGAAGACACTAGCCGTGAAGTTTTTAAACAAGACATGAGCGAAAGCAGTAATGTCAACTGTGATCATTCTCACGGTGATAAAGCCAGACTTTTTTTGTTTTTTTTTAATAAGAAAATTCCATAAATTTTTTAAAATATATTTTTTATTACATTTACCATGATCTAAATATTACGCCACTTATCTTAAAATAACGTCTCTAACTACTTATATGTATGTATATGTATCTGATCGGGGCGATTATTTTGTATACGGCTGTACCTGGAATGAATAAACTGTACCGGTAGTCGGTACCCTTCAGATATTCTTAATCGAATATAACTAGAAGCCAATGACATTTGGCTGTCGGGAGTAACCTCAGGAATGAAAACGCACAAGTAAATAGTCAATTTTTACAACTTCATTTATACGGGAGAATAAAAGAATCATCTGTCTCTTTAGGTCAGTGGTAAGAGCAGTCGCCGGGAAAACGGAAGGTCCCGACTTAAAAAACCTTGTTTATTTTTTCTCTTGTATTTCTAATTTAATTTACAATCGTAAAAAATAAAAGTTCTTAAAATTTGTCTATTCTCTATCTATGACCGATTCTAAAAATTTGAAAATTTAATTATTAAAAACTTTTTTCAAAGGTAGCACAATCCTCTTTCATTGGAACTGAATCTTTCTGCGGACTTTACAAAAATAAAAAAAACATCTCACAGGAGAAATTCTCTTACTGGAACAACACTCCATGACTGAAGATAATAAACCGCATACTCGCCACAGGAGATTAAGTATTCATACATATATATGCTTAATTTCTGCAAACCGGAAGATATCAGAAAGGTAGCAGCAAAAACGTCGACATTAAGTATAAAAAATTAACGAGGGATGCACACGACGACTCTCACTATATATAATTGGAATTGATTGGTATAGTCTCACAGATTTACATACATATATAATGACATTAGTTTGCTGGCCACCCATCGGAATCTAAACGCTTTATACAAAATTTCTCGCAGCAGAAGCAACAAGTAATCCATTCAAGAGACTAAGGGCAACAAAAACAAGAAAAAAGAAAGTATGGATTAATTCAAACTAAACACTCCCCATCCATTTAACTAATCAAACAGTAAAGGTATACTTTGGTAACAAAATTAATTAGCGAATCTACCGGTACAGAATTCAATTCATTTCAGGATTAGAGAGTACAATAAGACCCTTGAAATCTTTTATCTTTTCCAAGAATATACATAAAAGCAATGGAGACTGAATAGCAATAATCCTTTTAATTGAATTGCTGGTAATAAGAACTGAAAATTGTAAAACTGAGATTACCAATTAAGAGATATGCGCAAAATACAGTTGATAGACAATAATAAGAAAAATAAATGAGGAGAAAAGCAAATACGACATATTGATAGACTGCTGCTAATGAGATGTTATTAATGAGCCACATTTTAATCAGTTCAAGCCACCACACGAGATAGATAGCTAGCAGAAAATTTCGAGAGTAACCAAGAAGAGTAAATCGTATGGTTAACAAAAAGATCGAAACGTCTTCGTCCGAGAGGAAATCCTAGCCAGTCATAAAAGACAATACCGACCAAGTTTTCAGTCAAGCAGATAACTCCAAGACAGAACAAACAACGTGTAAATAAAAAAGATAAAGTGGAATGGAAAAGTAGATTGTCGATCAAAATACCGAATATACATATTATTAAAAAAAAAAACCAAACTTGAAAATTCAACATTCTTAAAAGATTCCTGTATAATTTTTCTTGTTCTGAATTGTTTTCGCAATTATATTTCGGCCGGAGTGTAACGAATACAGATTTTTGAAATCCCGACAAATTAAAATCAGGACTCACAAGGAATTTCAAAGAAAGAAGAAATAATGTCAACAGTTGACAAATCTTACGTTTTATGCCTTGAATATGTTGTATATATTCATTTGCATTTTAAAAAAGATTTTTGTTGTCATTAGCGATTTTGCCCTCAGGATTGGATATTTCTGGTTAACTACCAGACCTGAAAATATAACGGGAAAAACTGCAACCCAGATATTTAGAATTCAACGGAAAAATCAAGGAGAGAGATTGTAAAACTGATTGTAAAACAATGATAGAGTGTTACCCTTTCCGGTCAGTCGACAAAGAAAACAACTGTCGAGAGTATTTTTATATAACTATACCTTATTCGAATTTACAAGACCGATAATTGTGATATTAGCAACATATAACCAGATGTGGTGCTGCAGACCCCTGAACAGTGGCTGGTAATCCTGATCAGCTGATAACTACTTGGTTCAGTAAAAAATATACAAAATAAAAGCTAACCATCAAAGTCAATATGATAGCAAATAACCCGACTTAATTCCATTTGAGGAAGGCTCACTTTCTGTTATGATGAAAAATAACGCAATAAGCAGTTTTTCATTTTCCCGTATTAACCAGAAGGGGGGAGGATAGAACAAAATACACTAGAGACTTCTAAAAGCAAGGCTATTGCCTTTCATTGTATACTAATTTCATAGAAAAACTATTCTAACTACGTATCCAAGCACAAAACTTAATAAAACGGAAACAACGGTTTACAAACATGGAACGCGCATCCCATTAAGTCAAATTTAATAAGTCCTTTTTGAATCTATGGGACTTGGCGTTTTCATTAACAAAAATCCTTAACATCCAGCCAAAATGTATAAGCCTTAAATGTATGCTTTTACTATATGTATATGGCAGCACATTTCATCGTCTCAGTTATAGCCAGTTACAAGATGCGGCTGCGTCCTTTGGATTCTCGTAACAATATTATTATTCGAGAGAAAATCTACAAAAAGGAACATAAGATAATATGTAGGTGTATGTTATGTTATGTGCCGTTTGAGTTTCAGCTTCTCAAGAATCGAAGGAGACACGATATAAAAGCAACTAACTAAATCAAATAGAAAAACTCCTTATACCGACTAGGAGTATATGGAAGAAGGAGCACACAAGTTCTATAGTAGGTACATAAAGAGAACTCAAATACCTCCAAGACAAGTCCAAGGCGAGGGATAAAATTTTGGGAAATTTTTTATCCTCGAGTGAAATATTAAAGTAAAGATTCATTAATATGATGGGGATATGGGAGAGAGAGGAAAAAATCAATGGAAAGAGGTCGAAAAGCAAAGGAAACTTTCTAATTTATGAAATGTTGAGTACGTTTTCTGTTCGTTATATTTAGGGCACTATCGCCAACTATAGTCAGCTTTAGTCAAATAAATCTTTATACCATAACATATGACATATACCTACAGCGAGTTTCGGAATAAATGGGAAATATTTTGGGGAGTGATACTACGGGTCGACATTATACAAAAAAAGTTGTATGGGAGGTGGAGGTGCAACATGCGTTAGATAACAAGTTAGAGGAGACAAAAAAAAAAAGGGGGGGGGGGTATTTATGCACCATATAAAAAACAAAAATGATAGCTAACCGCTCAAACTTTCTAAGAAATACTTAACCAGCTCTCTATCCTCTTGTGTCGGCAGTTACCAGGATGACAATCTCAAAAAAATCGAAATAAATTCCAAATTTTTCCCGCCAAAATGCATCATTGTACTAAACAATGATCTTTTTTTCCGAGATCTGGAAGCCTAAGTATATATTAGCTTTCAATTGAGTCTACACATGTACTTACCTATGTATAGATGCAAACGTTCTTTAGAAAGTCCTGATCGTTATAAAACATATTTGTACCATAAAATGTAAAATTTCTAAGAATCACACAACGCAGATTTATCACACAAATCTTCTTCTTTATTGCGCAACAAAATTTACGAAAATCACAAGAAAGAGTTCTCTAGATTTCAATCGGCTCATAAATAGACTGCAATAATTAATTCAATTTGATGGAGCAAATATTTTAAGAAAAATAAATTATTGTCAAATTTACGCGATTTATGTAAAACGTTATGTTATATTGATCCTGAAACTCGTCCTTATCTGTGCCTATTACATATTACCCATCCGAAGCCAATTTATGGGTACAAAATGGATATTATTGGATACAATATTGTATCGAAATCCGATAATAATCATTATAAGGAAGCGACAAAAAACTTAACAGGATTTTTTCAGTTCCCTTTCAAACGAGCGAGAATACTTAAGGGGAAATATCGTCAAGTTGCAAATCTTTTCATAGATAGTGCGAGAATTTACCGCTAAGATTTCATTGTGATATCATTTTATCCCTCAACTGAAAATATCTTCTAATTCCCGGGAAAACAAAAACTCCTGCAGAGTGGTAATCGACAGTTGACTTAATTGACTGTGCTTATTGGTGTGAAAGTGGAGCTCAGCTAGATAGGTATACAACAGATGGCTGTTACATAGCTCATCTTGGCCTGAGAATTTTGCCCTTTTTAACTCTAGTAAATGGCATGTAAGTCGTCTTTTTATGCTCTACTGCGTCTACTGTTTCGGTGAATTTCCTGCCATCACAGTCCTATTCTAAAAAGTGTCGTAAACTTCACAGTTGATGCATACGCATATAAAAGCATCTTCGTCAACTTCCGCGGATGTGATACCTGGCGTTTTGATGGACGGCGATAAGAACCGTGAATCGTGATATTTCGATACTTGTTTCGAATCTGCGGTACACAGTGAATGTTTTTACTCCAAATCTACACTTAATAAATTGCCCGCTGATGTTGATCATTCTATACTGATTGTGATACCTATCATTTCGAGAGTTCATCTAGAGGGAGCGAGGATATAGTCAGGCATATATTTCAGCAAGTCGGTCCTAAGTAAAGTATGATTAGTATATGCAACAAAATTAATGCTCCTGGACACGTCTCAGCTTTAACCAATATGTTTCCGCAACTGAAACTTAACTATCCAACAATGCGAAAAACGACTGCTATATAATTTTGGATTTGATATTTGCGATAAGACCATGTCGAAGCAAGACATTGATAAGGCTGTGCAACTGTTTAACAATATTTTTATTACTGTTTTTCTGATTATGTGCTCCATCAAAGTCAAGATATCTTAAGTTTTTGCAACCTTGGGTCGACAATCGTAATTCGCAACCTATTTATTTCTGCCCCTGCAGTTGCTTACTCTGGCCGTATACTAAAATTAAACTATCCTTGCTTAGTGAACAAGATAGTTCTAGAAGTTTGTTAATATAAAGCAGAGGTCCAATGGTTATCCTCCTAATATGAGTTGTCGACACAGGCAGAACAACGATCCTTTAACGATTCTCAAATCTTTTGATGACTTTGTTCCCGCCCATGTAATTTTAATTATATGGCAAAGTTTCCGCTTTGTTATCGTGCGGCTAATGATACTTATTGGATCAAATTTCTAATATCTCTCGCAGTTTCATGGGAACGACCCAAAAGGCATTCCTGCGGGCTTTGTTACAGAAATTTAGTCGCCCTTTGTTTCTATTCACTATCATCTGTTTCATTTTATACTCGCTGTAATGTTTTTCGTGAGGAATGGAAATTGTACAGTCATACCTTTGCCTAAAAAAGATTAGAAGGATAATATATCCAATTATGGGCCTATGCCAAGTTACTTGAGATCATATTGTGTGTGATTCTCTATGTTGCCATTTTAAATCTTTTATGGTTTCACCAAAGGTAAATAACTACCCGCAACTTGGTTGAATTCTCCAATCTCTGTGTTTCACCGGCAAAGAGATCGAGATCGTATGTTGACTTCAGGAAAGCTTTTACAGAATCAATCACAAACTTAAATACTTGGCTTCCTTTATTCTTTGTTAAGTAGTTGCCATCACTTTCGTGTGAGATCGAATGAGATAAAAAACACCCCTGATGTGTTACAGATTCATCTTAGACCACTTTTTATATTTTGTATGTCAAAGATGTCTGGATCAATTATGGCTATCTCGAGGATTCCATGATAAGCTAATGACGCAAAGAATTCCCGTATACGATTGGTTTATTCAAGTATCCCCCAACACCACAGCTTGGGCTCACTATTTGAATGGTTAGCACTTAAAAACTATTGAATTTTAAATTATTGTCTCCTGATTCGGGTTTAAAAAGTATATTATCTCCTTTATCTTATTCGTACAGATTTTCTAATCATAGAACAAGAAACTGTAGCAATCCTTTGACCTTGCCTCTCTATATTAATAACCTGACTTCTTTCGATGTACACCTTCGAAAATAGATACAAAAACTCCAAAATTGCTTTTGTTCCCTTGAATTGTTATGGCGTTTTGACATCTTTGTTCCTGTTCATTTTACCTCTCTACGATTTAATTTTTTTTTCTCGTCTGTTTAATTTTCATTTTGCTTGTATTGATTTCAACTTATCCAAAATACAAAAAAATACAAACCAGCTTAGTTAAAATGTTTTTAGTAAGTTTAAGAGAATAGGATTAAAATTAAACTTGCAGTGTAATATCGCACTAACTATGATCTCTTATGACAAGTTTTAAGGAGATATTAAGTACAAATTTTAGAGACTAACAATAAGTAATGCGGTACAAAATCTTTCGAATTTACTGAAGAGTAAAGAAAAAGGAAAACTTAAGTGGTATGAATAAAGCCACTCTGATTAGTATGATGACACCACTCTGTAGAATTGAAAGATCACATTGAGCAAAGTAATAAAGGGGAGCCAGCCCTTTTGTACATAAGGAGAGTGTCAGAATGAGATTTATTCCCGTAAACTTTATAGAAACTATTTGAACTGTGGACCAACTTAAAGCCTTTTAAAGCAAGACAATATGAACAAAATTCCCTGGCTCAAGTTTCAAAAGAATTACTTCTCCTGCTCTAACTAAATCAGGCAATTTCATTCGATATATAGTTCACAGATGAAATCGGTTTGCCTTCTAACGAGAATAATATCCATAGTCAGAATAATGCACAGAGAAAAAAAACAATAGCTGGTTGAAAGCATTAATGTATGCTGCGAAAGTATGTGGCAACCCCAGTGGGTCAATAGTCTCAAATGGTAAATAAATAAAGTGTGTTACTTAACACGAGTCTATATACATGCGTATGCACATATGGCACAGGAGGCTCTAGAAAATGTGTCCATATATTACATATACAGGTATCAATGTGTGTACAAATTTGTTCAGAAGAACCAAGTCACGAATACGAACAATTCACTTCAGCTTATCCCACATCGTTGATGTTAATTTGAATGCTGAACAAATAAAAAAAAACATTCTCAATCAAAAGTCGAAGACATATTTGTATGTATATCATATGAACAGGTACGTGTGCCAGCTTAAACATCGTTAGAAATTTAGAAAAATACATTAGTAGTTAAGCGTGTACCTAACTTGGAGAAGTGGCCATCAATAAAGATTCGATCGAAGGACTAATTCAATGGCTATCTGCCTGAACGGAAAACTATGAGTCCAAAATCCTTGGAAAAAATATGTGCATCCAGTATTTTTTTTTCGCAAACTTTTCTTTATTAAAAAAAATGGATACAAGTGTAATAAATGTCAAAAATACAGGATTCTTAGGACACGAAAGACAGGTAGAAAGGGTTGGCGAAACCTCAACCTCAATCGAAAGTATTTTCTCCTCAATTATCACCGCCAATAATATTGATTTTGAGTATGAAAATAATACTGTTCTAAAGCGCGAGGATATGTAATCCTGATTAAATTTCTGTAAACTAATGTGTTTCTTGATCTGGATAATACTATCAACCTGTAATAAATGGAGTATAAAAACTTGTAATCATCGAACAGGCTCTATGTAAAATATAACAATCGTCCAAAATTCCGTTTTAATTTTTTTTATATTAGTAAGCCAAACTCAGCGGATACCTTATGCTATGATGCAAAACATAGCATGGCAAAAAGGAGATAGGGAAAGAATTAGGTGGCATGAAAGCGAATAAGGATCCAAGTCCAGACTGTAGGATGCATGAGTCATTAGATCCGGTGTATACGATGGTACTTTGTCGTCATGGAGAAGACTTCGTCCTCTTGGTCGGTTTTTACGCATTTTTTTGGAAAAACATCCGGCAAACAAAAGGTGGCATACTTAGAATATCATTATAACAAACAGGAATGATGTTAAGCTAAATGAAGACGGACCAATATTTGTGTTCAGCTCATGTTACAAACTACAACTGGTTACTCTATGTTATAAATAAATATCTAGTATTCTTTTTTTTAGTGTCAGATAAAATAAACAAAAAAAAAACAGTAGTACGTAATTTGTTCACCTAACTACCATATTAATAAAAAGTTTTATTGCATTTTATTTAAAACGCGTCGAATTAATTTATATATTATACAGTCCACTTCCTCGCAATTTTTGGTCCAATCGACCCGAATAAGTTGTTGTGAAACGGTGAAATTTAATTTTTAATTATAAAGAATAATTTTAACCACTTGAGATGTTCCTGTTGCAAAATTATCATTGCAGCGTGGTCGAATAGATGCGGTGTGCATTCGAATTTGAAAGATTTCACTTCCAACTCGAAAGTAAATAGCCACATTTGCAGTATTTGTATGATATATTTGAAGAAACTTCCTGTGCGTATCTTTCGTAATATTTGAAAGCTTCGTTTATCACAATGAAAAACTTTTAAAAAAAACGAGGAATAATTAAAATAACAATTACCCGCATCGAGTCTTTCTTAGAAGAGAATAAAAACTCTGAACTTAAAATCGAACAAATAGATGTAAGATTGCAAAAATTAGAGATCGTATTCAAAGAATACGAACAAATACAAGCTGAGATTGACAATATATCGGAGGATATAACCAGTGAAAGTCAATATAGGCAAAACCATTGAAAGCAAATATTATGACGTGAAAAGTCAGCTCCTTGCCATTATGAAGCAAGTAACAATTTTAGCTACACCAATTACGCAATCCAATTCGAATGATTCGCCTCAAAATAGTGACACTCCGAATACTATTTTACAATCTCTAACACAACAGCAAGCTGCTATGAATATTATTCTACAGCAGCTGACAGTAAGTAATAATCAAACTGCTAATAGTACACCAAATACTGAATCAGCAACAAATTTAAAGTTACCACGAATAAATATACCGTAATTCTCTGGTCAATACGAAGACTGCCCAGCATTTCATGACCTATACAGAGCGCTCGACCACGATAGCATACATCTCACACCAGCTCAAAAGTTTCAATTTCTAAAAACCAGTTTAAAGGGTGAGGCAGCATCCACACTCAAGCATCTTACAATAAGCGATGCTAATTATGTTAAAGCTTGGGATCAGTTGAAGTCAACATATAATAAAGAGAAATGCATCATCGAAGCACACCTTAAAAATATCTTCGATTTTCCGCCATTACAACTGCAACCTTCAGCAGCATCTCTCCGCAAACTAAGAAATACATTCAAAGAATCTGTCCGAGCCCTCAAAGCCTTAAAACTTCCAACTAATGGATGGGACTATTTGCTTATCTTCGTTAAGACAAACCAACATTCAAAGCTCTTCTGGACTTTATAGATCAACGTGAGTTTGAGTTACAGTGTTCTAATGCAAGTAAAAAGCAGAACACTTTCAAACTAAAACCTCACACTAAACAAGTTTATACTAGACCTCCTACAATTTGTTCCTGTTGTAACAGCAGCATACTTATGCTCAAACTGTTTACGTTCTGGCCACAATACATCAACTTGCAGATCATCTAAATACCGCACTTGCAATAAACGCCACCACACGCTTCTATATAAAAGCGAGAAGCGATATACGCCATCTTATGATATCACACAAAGTGAACCAGCTTCACAATCCTCTAAGCCTTACAGTCTTCACATTACTCAAGGTACTGCAACGGTATTGCCGACAGCTGTCATTCTTGTTGCTGATGCTATGAAGCAACTTCAATCTTGTTGCGCTTTGTTAGACTCCGGGTCGCAGGCTCCCCTTATATCGGAAAGTTGCGCTCAACGACTTGGACTACACAGAAGCCCCTCTAGAGTTCCAATTCTTGGTATAGGAACAATAAGCTCACAACAGTCACGTGGTTCAGTTACACTTGAGCTGGAAACACAATGCGACGGTCATCAGCGTTCATCAGCTCAGATTTCACTCTATTTTATTATCAGATATAGGAATAAATTGAAATTTGAGCTGATGAACTCTGATGTTGTGTTTCCCGCTTTAGGATAAAATCACGCTTGACTACCACTGCGTTGGAAACAAGAACTTTCATACTAAAAATGCTCACGAATCTTACACCAGCACAAGTAATTCAACTCCCAAATTACAATGAATTATCTAGCCTTGATTTGGCCGATACGAATTTCGATCAGCCTGCACCAATAGATATCATACTTGGTTCAGACATATTCTTCAGAATCCTACTAGAAGAGCAAATTTAAATTCATTCTAGCATCTGGCATCTCTACACATGGCTGAGAAACGATTTGAGAAAGACCCATCCTACAAGGAGCAATATCAGCAATTCATGGAGGAGTACTTATGCTTAGGCCATATGCGTCATGTTGGAGTCCTATCCCTTCCACCACAGAACTGTTATTTTATTCCACACCATGCAGTCTTAAAACCATCCAGTACCACCACAAAATTTAGAGTGGTCTTCAATGCTTCAAAGCCTTCAACCTCTGGTCTATCACTTAATGACGAGTTGGTATCCATTCTCATCAGGTTTCGAAAACACAAAGTTGTGTTTACTGCCGACATTGGTAAAATGTACCGGCGAGTCAAAGTTATTAACAACGACACGTGCTATCAGAAGATTCTCTGGAGAGCTTCATCATCAGATGCTATTCAAGAATATGAACTCAACACTATCACATACGCCAACTGCTTGAAAGGGGACGTTTCGACATACGAAAATGGTTTCCCAATTCAGAGGAACCTCTCAATCACATTCTACATGATCATCGAGAAATACAATCCATTCACTCCATTGAGGAAAATTCTGTAGTAATTAAAACACTTGGTCTTAATTGGAACGCACAAGGCGATTACTGCTTCTTCAAGACGACTATGAACGACTATGAATCTCTCAACTGCTGCTAGAATTTTCGATCCACTAGGTTGGCTATCTCCTTTTATTATCAAAATCTTGATGCAGAAACTATGGATTGCTGGTATTTTATGGGATGATCCATTACCACCTAATCTAAGCGCCAAATGGAATGAAATTCACAACGACATCCCGAATGTGCAGTCCATACAAATTTCCCGTTGGACACCGTCTCAACAACACGCAGAGCTTCACGCTTTTGCAGATGCATCGGAAACGGCCTATGCTGCGGTGGTGTATCTTAGATCCGTAACATCCACAGGTGAAGTTAACTCATATCTTGTAGCATCTAAAACATGTGTATCACCCATTAAACAAATAACACTCCCAAGATTGGAACTGTGTGCAGCACTTCTTGCGACACGTCTAATATTCAAGGTAGCCAATAGTCTTAAGGTAACAGACATCGATATACATGCGTGGACAGACTCATCAATTGTTCTCAGTTGGCTATCTGATTATCCCAAGCGTTGGGAAACTTTCATCGATAACAGAACATCAGAGATACTGACTGTGCCTCCAGAGAAGTCTTATCGACATCACACATGAACTTTGGTGGAACGGACCATCATTTTTAATTCAAAATTCTATTCACTATACTTCAACATATCCTGCTATGTCAAAAACTGACCTTGGTCAACGAGAAGTAATCCTTCACACTACAATCGATGAAGACTCATCTTTGCCAGTTATTCTGCAAAAATTTTCGTCGATTGCACGATTGAAACGAGTGACCGCATATATCCTACGATTTTGTTCTAATGCCAAGACTACTAAAGATAACAGAAAATCTGGACCATTTTCAGTGCAGGAATTTCAATCAGCCTTCAATTTCTGGACACTGCTAACTCAAAGTGACTCCTTTCAAGATGAATTCAGACTTATCAACAAGGGTATCACGTTGCCGTCAAAAAATAACCTCGCCTCCTTGAAACCAAACATTGATGACGATGGTATTCTACGAGTAGGTGGTCGCTTGGAAGAAGCCAGCATTGGATATACTCAACGACATCCAATCATTTTGACCAAAGAACATCGTCTCGCTTTGCTCACTGTACAAGATTATCACCACCGATATGTTCATGCTGGACAGCGTTTGCTAATTAGTCTCATCACTCTCCGCTACTAAATTATTGGTTGTCCTTACATAGTTAAAAGAGTCATCCATACTTGTGTGATATGTACACGATACAAATCCCAGCCAAGCCAGCAGCAGATGGGAAACCTACCCGCAGTGCGTCTGCAGCCTGCTAGAGCATTCCAAAACGTTGGACTCGATTACGCAGGACCAATTTTCGTTCGAAGCTGGAAGGGCAAAGGATCAAAAACATTTAAAGCATGTATCGCTTTATTCGTATGACTCACAAGAAAGGCATTCCACCTAGAACACGTTAGCAGCCGATTTTCTGGCAGCACTAAAGAGATTTGCCTCGAGACGAGGAATACCATCACATATTTATTCAGACAATGGTACAACATTTGTTGGAGCTAATCGAGAACAAAGGGAAATTTTATAAATTTGGCGATCATCTGATCATCAACAACAAATTGCTACATTTGCAGCTCAACGAGACATTAATTGGCACTTCATACCACCCTCAGCACCTCATTTCGGGGGTGTATAGGAATCGGGAGTTAAGGCAGTGAAACGTCATCTGCGACGTGAAATTGGTAATGCACTCTTGACGTTTGAAAAAGTAACTACACTGTTGTGTCAAATTGAATCTCTGTTGAACTCCCGACCGTTGTGTCCTAAAAGCTTGGATTCAATGATTTTGATGCTCTCACGCCTGCACATTTGCTGGTTGGTTGCCACTACTTGCTGTTCCTGAAGAGATTAATGAAGACAGATCTATCAATGCACTTGCACGATGGAAATATATTCAGAGACTCAATAGCAACTTCTGGCGACGTTAGTCAATGCAGTACATTTCACAGCTGCAACAACGAAATAAGTGGAAAGCAGTTCGTCCCAACATGAAAATTAACGACATTGTTCTCATCAAGGATGAAAATTTGCTACCATCAGCTTGGTTGTTCGGTAGAGTTCAACAAGTCCACCCCAGTAGAGATAACCTCATAAGAGTGGTCACACTGGTGACAAAGTCCGGCATCCTTAAGCGACCCGTGACTAAGCTGTGTGTTCTTCCTTGTAAAGTCAATTGAAGTGGATACTTTAGGGCGGGTGGAATGTTACAAACTACAACTGGCTACTCTATGTCATAAATAAAATGTCTAGTATTCTCTTTTTATATTGTCATATCAAATAAACAAAAAAAACAGTAGTACGCAATTTGTTCACCTAACAACCATATTACTAAAAAGTTTTATTGCATTTTATTTAAAACACGTTTAATTAGAACCAGTTATATACAACCGAATTAATTTATATATTATACAGTCCACTTCCTCTCCAGCTCATGTTTTCTTGTGTGAGAGCGCATTGCAGGTGTAAACATCTAGTAAAATTCATGAAGCAGCAGTCAAGTTATTCTAATAAGAGTGGAAATTTGTTCACATTTCTACACGCTGCCATTCATTTATCCTTAAGCTTCCAGTTGTTACTTTTTTTCCTTGAATCTCATTTCTTTGCATTTTCCGTCCTACTTTATCACTTACACCTTCGAGATATTATCACGAGTTGTCGGCTTCACTTATGTACTCGAATTTTATACGATACCCGTGTTCTTGTGAATTGTAGCAACATAATCCATACACGTCCGAAGAATGACCTAAGAAAGCTAGCACGGCTCATTATTACTTATCTATCGTGTATATCAGTAGTCTAGCCACTTTAATAAACAGTGGCCAGCTAAATAGCCTGATAGGCAAAAACATACTAACATACAATCATTCACAAAATTATTTGTGCACAGTAGTTTCGAGACTGTTGCTGTACAGACATCTGTAATTTGTAACGGATATATGTTTCCTAAAAAATAAAAAAACAAGTAAAAAAGCTAGAATTGGTCTAAGATCAATTCTTATGATACCCTAGATGAATGCCCGTATTAAATTTCGTATGGTCATCGATCTATTCAAGTATTGATTTTGAAGTTGTTTTTCGCATATATTTCTAGAACAGTTTGTCGCACAGAAAAAATGGTAATAACCAATTTTATAGGATTTCGTATTCTGCAGAAGTTCTTAGTACAATAAAAATGTCTTGGACTGATCGTTTTCAAAGTATACGTAAAAAACCGAAATTTTTATATGGCAACACCAAGAAGGAGTTGCCCGATTTAGTCCATTTTTGACATTTTATTTGATAATGTAGTAAAAACATCATGTACGAAATTTCAGCTCTCTACGTCGATGCGTTCTCAGGCAGTGTCCAAATATATAGCGGAAAACGAAATTTTTATATGGCAACCCCACGAAGGAGTTGC
Organism: Dioctria rufipes; assembly: GCA_963924295.1. Classification (NCBI taxonomy): domain Eukaryota; kingdom Metazoa; phylum Arthropoda; class Insecta; order Diptera; family Asilidae; genus Dioctria; species Dioctria rufipes. Next base: position 198,344 of record OZ002741.1, read on the forward strand.
CCGATTTGTCTCATTTTTTACTTTTACTTTTTTTTTAAAGTCCGTGTACAAAATTTCAGATCTTTAAGTATACGCGTTCTCGAGTTATCGTGCGCACAGACGGACAGACGGACGGACGGACATGCAAAAATCGAAATAACTTTTAATATTATGAATGGGTGTCCAATCCATTTTGCTCTACCATCATTATTTAGAGGTGTTACAAACGGAATGACAAACTTAGTATACCCCTATGATTTCATCTAGGGTATAAAAACTGATCCATGTTTGTAAGCTTTTATTTACATGATTCTGTTAAAAAAATTAAAAGTTTATCATTCAACAAATAAATAGAACAAAATGTTTTTTCATAAAATTATGTGTGCATCCAATTGTCTTCAAAAAAATTATTTGTGCACACATAAAAACAATTTTCACAGCGTTGTAACTATAATGTTATGCAGGGTGGCCCGAATGTGGTGTTACACTTGAATGCAAAGAATTGTATGGGTGGGGGGAGGGAAATCCCAACGGTTTCCGAGATAACGGGACTTAAAAAATATGTGTGTATGTTTTTATAGATTACCCTGTAACATCTGAACGTGGCACCATATGATGATGCTTTAAAATTTGTTAGATTGACAATCGTCGGATCTTTCCAGTGGTCTATAAACTTTTCCCCTCCTCCTCTCCGTTTTGAATTTATGGCTCAACAAAGCTAAAATTTCGGACTTTTAATTCGGTGTTCTTTTATTGAACTACTATTATTATCAATAAACACGTCATCAACAACAACTTTTCATATCAGATCTAAAAGACGAAAAGCTTCTCTGGTGGCACTCATTCGTAATTACTTGTGCGACCAAAAGCTCAAGGTATACATCGGTGGAGTATCCTCACAACAATAAACTGGTCACCGCCTATGTTCCGCAGGGATCTGTCCTTGGACCAATATTATATAATTTATACATCGCAGATCTCCCCACGATGCAGCTATTTTAGTTCTAATGCTGACCCAGCAGTCTTCACACACTCAAATTATTTCCACATATGAAAAATAAAAATAAGCTCCGACAAGACGAAGTCCGAAAGAAAAAATATTGCATACCTCCCTTTCCTTAACGCTAACGTCACATTAAATGGCTGACTAGGTTAAATATCTGGATGTTTTACTTACCAAGAACTCACTTTCGCCAAACCTTTCCGAATTTTTCCTTAAATTTTTTTTTGTACTCAAAATGTAAATCATGGTCTTACTGAAATAAACTAAAACTAAAATTAATTTATGCTGTGAAGCCTTTTTTACCTTAACGTTCTTCCTTTGGAGAGGAAAATTCCAAAACTACCAGCTCTTTATTTGACATGAAGAACTTCATGAAATTGCAGATGCTGTGGCGTGCTTAGTGATTAGGAAACGACATTGTGGCTTGTAAAATTTTCATGAATTTTCCCCATAAAACAATAAAGCCAATAAGACCGCTGGTCAATTATATTTAAGAATACAATGAAGATTTGCGTACCAGTGAAAAACCAAGACAATAAGAAAATATTAATTTTTTCTCAAAAGCCCTACCGAAGCCAATTAGTTACAAAAGTGATCATCAGGTTTAAGGCCAACATAGACGAGCGGACAAAATGTAAATAAAATCAGTTTTTTTTTTAAATAAATCACCGACCGCCGACAATAAGAAAATATTAATTTTTTCTCAAAAGCCCTACCGAAGCCAATTAGTTACAAAAGTGATCATCAGGTTTAAGGCCAACATAGGCGAGCGGACAAAATGTAAATAAAATCAGTTTTTTTTTTAAATAAATCACCGACCGCCAAATTGGCAAGTACAAGTAGAAAAATTTGCAAAAACATCAAAAAACAAGAGAGTCGTAACGATTTCCAAATAATTAGAAATGAATACACGTTCCTTGCAGAATACTTGGTATGAGTAAATAGCTAAAAGAAATGAAAAATGTTTGTGCCAATCCCATATAGGGTTATAGGGACGCTAAAAATGCATATTGCAGGCGAATAAAAAACGTTTGCGGGGGACTTTGGCGCAGACCGGAGCTATTTAGGACTAGTTTTACGTAAGTCGACTTACGTAGGACTAATCCGACTGCCATTTAGCCCGCTCGTATTAAAGCTTTGACAGTTGTCAAATTTTTCAGATCTGCCTACTATTTCACGAGGAAAATGACAAATAATATTTTGATTTTGTTTGTACGTAAACCTCATGCAGAAGAGAAGAGAATGGAGCATAGAACAAAATTTAAAAAATTTCAAATTTCGAAATTTTTAATCATACGGAATACTTTCTTCTGACCAGTTCACATTTTGTTCCTTGTTAATTCCACTCATTTTCATTAAAACTAAATAAAAAATCTCTCTATCAATGAACAAGTTTGAAAACACGTAGGTCGATATCGCATCAGATACCGGTTTAAAGTAGGACTAGTTTTTCGTAATAAGGCATGTTTAGACCACTGCGTATTAGTTCTACATAAATCGACTTACGTAAAACTAGTTCTAAATGGCACGGTCTAAACAGGCTCAAGTGAGTGTTCTGGTAATGCAAGACAACCTTTTGAGTTAATACATTTAGGTGCGTTACAGCGTATTTTAGACAAATTCCTCAGTAGGCCTATTATCATCTTCGATTATCCAATAGCCTTAAAATTTAATTTTAGGTAATTCTATTTCAAGACTTTTATCACAATTACCAACATTTACCAATATTTCAGCTTATTAAAAGGGAAACAAATACAATATTACTAAATTTCGAAATAAAAGAATGTAAATATTTTTTTTTCAACCCACTTTAAATTTTAGTTTCACCTACAGCTTTTGTGCAAAAATAAACAAAAGTGACACCTAGGGTACATAATACGCGTATATCATAAGCACATTGCTTTTCGTCATTTGGTGGTATAAAACTAGTAATTGACCAAATATAAGCTCTCTCAATTCAATTATCTGGGCAGCCCAAGAAACAATTTATTTTATAAAGTAGTAACCTTAAAGTTTCCATTACCAAATTATATAACTTAGGTTATATAGACTAGTACTCGAAGCCTCTTCGTAACCACTATAAAGCCCTTATAGAGCTTAAATGAAGGATTATAAAAGGTTACTGTGACTTAATTTAGGTAACGTTATATAACTAAAAGTTTTATAAAATGAATAATAAAAATATTCTGGTTACCTTAATATAACTTCTTATATAACCCTTATATAACCTGAGATACTCTCGATTTATTTACTTTGGTCACAGCAGTGATTGCGGTATTGTTTCGGTTACCTTTATAAACTTTGTTTATAATGGTGGTGGTAACGTTTCCACAACGCTTGGAATTTTCTTAGACTGATTGTGATTGAAATGTTAGGGAAATTACTTTTCGTTACCTTTATAAAACAATATAAGGCAAATATTTACTTAATAGAATTTCGATATTTTTTTGTACTGCATTTTTATAATGTAAGGGTTTAATATTTTTACATCTTAGAATTACAATTTATCGGCATGTACGTGGTAAAATTCAGCTGCAATTAAAATTTTACTGTGAATATCATTATAGATACTTCTAAAAAATACAGACCGCTCCAGAAATAAGCAATATTTAATTATTTTAATTATATATGAAAAAATTTAAAATTTTCACTTAAGTGATATCAATTGATAGAAGTAACATTACATAATTTAGAAAAATTATATATCTAAAATGATGTATTTTCTCCATATAAAATTAAAACGGAAGCTACATATCAGCAATTTAAATAATTGGCTTAACCGACATTTTCTTTTTTATCTGCAATGCACAGATGAAAAAATGGCGGCTTGTACTAAAATGAACAAATTACCTTTATAAAACTTCAACTACTTTTATATAAACTCTGGCTCTGTTATATAAACTCAATTATCCTTATAAAACTTCTAGAAATATTATATAAACTAAAGGAACTACCACATATATACCCTTTAGTCATAATATGTTACCTTTGGTAATGTTATATATCTTATAGTAACAAAAACCAGACGTTAGTGATCTTATATACCCTTTGGTTATATTGTGTTACCTTTGGTAATCTTATATATCTTAAAGTAATGACAAAATGTCTGTGTCATGTTCTTCTTATAATAATTTTTGTTGTACGCTCCTCGGTAGTGTAGTGAATAATTTTGGTTACGAAAAAAAAAAATGTCATAAAATCGTGCAAATTAAAGGGGGCAGGTCAAGAAGACCTACTTTGTGTATTGTCCCAACAGCTCGGAAAAATGCATATTGAAATGGCCAAATACAAAAAAATTGACGTTACTAAAAGTTTCCAATTTTTATAACAGTCACCTTCGTTACTAAAGCGCCATAAATAAATGAAAATAATTTTATAATGGCTCCATTCGATACTAAAAGTCATTTGTGTTTATAACGGTCACCGTAGTTACTACAAGGCCACCAAAAAATGTTATGATATTTTATAGTGGGTATATGTATTACCGAAAGTTCCCAATTTATATTAAAGTCACCAAAATTACTGAACGTTGCCGAGCTATATAAGGGTAACCACGACTACAGCAATAAACACTTATTACCAATCAGTTATATAAAGTGGTGATGAAAACAATTACAAAACTTTCTTATATACCTTCTAGTAATGGTTACTCTAAGTTATATAGACCAGTGATTGAAACATTTCCATCACCAACTTATAAAACCTTTACTAACTTACTTCCACGAGAACCATTAGTAATCTTAAAAAACTTTAATATAACTACGTCAATTGGTAATATTATAAAAATCTTATATAACCACTCAAATTCTTATATAACCGAGTAACCATTATATACCTCTTATAAAACTACCCATCACCTTCAGTCACCAAAAATTGGAAAAATTGTTACTTGGGAGGTATGCAATTATTATATGAATAAGTCATAAAAGTATATACATCGTATATATAAATTATACAAGGTGTTTCCTCCATGGTGGTCAAAGGATCAGGAGTTTGAAGTGCTCACTTAGTCAAACAATAAATTGTATAGCAGGGGGGGGGGGGGCATATCCACCGTTTCGGAGTTACAATGTGATTAAGAAAAAAGCCAGTTTTTCATAAAACACGCTGTATCTTAAAAAGTAGAGAGCGTAGGGTCACAGTTAAGTGGGTGTCACACCGGGAGCGGTGGGCGCGGCGCGGCATTTTTAAGTTGCTGCTGCGCGATTGCTCTTGCAAAATTAAATCTATAAGTCACACCGGAGATTATTCAAAAACACAATTTTGCCGCTGCCGCCGGCGGCAAAATTTCTTTATCATTCGAAATAAGTCCGCACAATTCGTTAAATAAGGCTTTGGGCATTCTTAAGTATTCGTAATCGAACTTTATCAACCAGAGCTACTAATAACAGAACTTCTTCATCAGTACATTTGGATAAAATCTGCCGCTCCCAGGGTATTTTGCCGCGTGTCACCGCGCCGCGCCGTTTCCAGTGTGACCAGGACTTTAACTTTAAGAGCTCATTGTATGCAGAACTTCATGACCTTTCCAACGAACTGCTCCTACCTCTTCTCAGGAGGTATGGGGGTCTAAACTGAAAAAGATATAACATAACTTTTTTTTTTATAAAAACAGTAAACCGGGGACTCTCCTCTTTAATTTGACCTATTACATTTATGTAATATCTGCAGCCGTTAAAGAGTTATTAGCTCACAACCTATTATACCGAAATTAGCTAACACTAAGGGAACAAATTATCTCTGAGAATAGGTCAAGAGCTAATAACTCTGTAACGGCTACAGACAGCACATAAGTGTAATAGGTCAAATTAAAGAGGAGAGTCTACAGTTTACAGTTTTTATAAAAAAAATTATGTTATCCACCTTTTTGTAAAAAAAAAATTTCAAAGTAAAAAAAACATCCGAAGTTTTTAGCTTAGACCACCAAAGACAAGAGTACGGGGCTAGTTGAGCAGTCGTTGGAAAGGCCACGAAGCTCTGCATAACAATGACCATTTAACTGTGACTTTTCAAGATACAGGGTTGTTTTGTGAGAAACCAGCTTTTCTTAATCGCCATGTAACTCCGAAACGGTTGGGGGCATACAATTTTTGTATCACTCCAGCTCTATTGACTACCATGGAGGAAACACGCTGTATACATACCTATGTACATCTAGAAATTTAATGCGATCGGAATGAAAACGATACTGTAACGAAAGACTGACTGAATGAAATTGCACACGGACGCATCCCAGTGTTATAAACTCACAATTATTGGCACGACCAATAAAAAGGCCGTCCGCCAATAACAATCTTTTGCTGTTAAGCTAACATATGTTAAATGACTGCTCATAAATAATATACGTCCTACTGGAGTGTTCTGAAGTTTGAGGTGAGATTTAACTAACTTCTCACATAAAAGAAGGTTTTCTAAACAACCGTTAAATTGAGTCTATGAATAGGATTGATTGAATTGCACTAGACAAGTGCCCGATAGCTTGCATATGATAACAAAACGTTTTGAGTCTATGACTTTTTTTTCTCTTATAATATGGATGTGGTGTTGAGTTGAAGACAGCCTTCTAATATAAATAAAACACTACTAACGGTTACAAAGCGTTAAGTAGCGAATCCCCGGAAAACATATTAAATCAAGGTGTTAAACATTGGTATTTATGAAATAAACTGATAAGTATATATATATATGTGTCTGTAAATTTCATCCAAGCTAAAATAAAAGAAATAATAAAGCAGAAGCCCAACAAACTCTCAGTTAAATATTGATAATAATAAGCTAACTACCAACAGCAGAATATGGAGAACAATCAAAAAGATAAAAGAAGAGCAGGTAGGTAAAGATTGAAACATACATAACATAAGCTCTTGTCTCTCACTACAACAGCAAGATAAAGGTGTAAGATGACAGGCGACATATCAAGTGAAAACTTAAGCCACTCGCTTACAGAAATTCTAAATGAATCATTTTACAAAACAATAAAATTGAATAAAGATATGCACTTCAAGCTTTAGAAACAACGCTATTTCAAATTTCTAATGTTTATTAATATAAGAATAAACTTGAAAAAGTCGCTGAACTCCCGGAACTCTGAAATATTTACTTTCAGAAACGTCAAAATAAGACAAATTAAGTTAAATTCGAGTGGCTTATGGTTTGCACCGCAGCAAGAAGACGTGCAATGCAGACAAGGAGAAAATATTCCTATATCTGATAATAGAATAGAATGAAATCTGAGATAAAGAACGCTGATGACCGTCGCATTGTTTTCTACTTAAGTATAACGTGATAACTGTAGCTTCACATATCGGCTCAACGCCCAAAAGCTGAGGACATGAAACAGATGAGAACGAGAATTTTTTCTACACTAACCGGGAAAGTATTAAGTAGAGTCAAACTGCCAGAGCATTCGCAACACATCATTACATGATTAATTACACAGACAACATTTATATGCGGTAGGATGAGCTATTCAGTAGTATATGAGGAAAATCTTATGAATTTTGAAGGCTCAGCGCAGGGTGATCTGATTAACTGCTCAAATTGCACGAAGCAATCCCCTACGAATATGACAAGTCGGATATCGTGGACTGCTGCTGCTGCCAAGCTTGAAAAAGAAAAGAATCTCAAGTTAAGATCAACAGGATTAGATGTAACCATTATCATATCATATGATTTACAAAATGTATTTGCTCTCCCCCCGCTCTAGCAACTGAAACTTTTTCTATAGCCGCAAATTTAGCGATTACAATTTAACAGTACATTTCCGTTTGAATAACTAGACGTACTGCTGTATTTGGTATGAATTACAAAGTCGACGATCAAGAAACGACATTGCCAGTGCCTTGGGGTTCAAATTTTGGAGAGAGTTGTGGAAGACATTCCAGAAATAACTGAAATTGTATTGTGGTCAGGATAACAGATGGATATCTTTCGCACTACTACAATTTTTGAACAATAATCCGCAAATCAAAAGTATAACACAAAAAATTCGGAAACGGGTCACTCCCAAATTCAGCAATTGGATTGTGTTCATAGCTGGATTGAAAAGCAATTGAAAAATTTGGAAATTTATAACCCTGTTTCCTTATTAATACTGTTGAAAAAAATGAATTATAAAAATATAAAACTGAAGATATCGCAGATGAAACCTTTTTAGCGAGTGAAATTATTTAACCAAAACAATTACAAAGAAAAACAGAGGCTGCATCGTCAAGGAAAGTCTTACCAATAATTGAGGAAATCAGTATTATACACATAAAATTACTTAATACTAAAAGATAATTATCTGCAGACCAAAAATGGGACATTATGTCAATGCTGTCGTATATGCCGTTAGTGGACCGAACATTTTACAAGACTATCATTAAATGAAATGAATTAATTTTTGTTTTTTAAATCTTTTATTTGCAATAAAAGAAAATATTTGTTTTTGAATATAATTTATGTAAAACTGGAATCGAATAAGTATTGTTCTTTTTTATATTAAAAATTTTTCACTTTTCAGTTTTCTGCCACAGTATAAGACATTCACACTGGGGAGAGCATAAAAGCGATCAGGTCTTTAATGGTCTCTATCCAGACATATTGTTGTATATCCTAAATATTTTGCACATAAGAGGTCATTGTACTAAATGCGCTCTATATCCAGTCGTAGCGTTTTTGATAATTTATTGAATTTTATATTATAAGACTAAGTTTTTATTCTTAAAGATATACAGGATTTCATTTACAAGTAGACATACTTTCTAGTGACATTCCTTAATGAAGTATAAGTTAAAAAGAAGTCAACTTTTCTTACAAATAAGTACTGGAGTGACGAAATGTATATTTGAATTCTCAACAATTGCTAGAATATGGGTCAATCAAGACCAATTTTTCACATCAAAATTAAGAACCCCAAAACTTTCATTTTAAAATTGCTCATCACACAACCAATTTTGGCATATCCAGTGAAAATAGCTTGAAAGCACATTCACAGAAGAAAATTGCTTACCCTGTAAGGCATTTATTGGAGGTGAAAGCTTAAAAACTCAAAAAGAGCTGCGATTGAGACAGTGGACAAATTATTTCAAATTAAAGTCTTAAAGACTTCTTGAATTCGATATGAAAAACTGGCGTTGGCTTTTTTTTTAATACATACTAGGTCTTAAAGTGAAAAAAAATCTGAGTTAAAATTCAGAAATTTCGAGTTTAAGGCCTTAATAAACTCGAAGCACAGGGAAAAAAGGGGAAAATTATCATAGTGTATAGTTCAGAGGATAAATATGATTTAAAACTTTTCAACCCCATATAACTTGTAGGAGAACTGACTTCCCCTAGCAAAAAATTGTTTTTCAGTTTTAATGTCTCCTAAAAATACTCAACAGATACAATACGTGCCTCAGTCGGGCTCCCTATACATAAACAAAGTATAAGTTATTTATTCTTTATACATAAGATTGTTGATCATTTAGAGAAAAACAGAGATGGAACCTTATTTACCGGATACGAACCCTTCTGCAGACTTTAGCAAGGACAATGGACAAAAAAACTGCTCAACAGGGAGAAATTTAGTAATTTTCATGTAAAACCTTGAAAGCAACAACAACTGTCGCTGCAAGTATATACATACGTACAAGTAAAGGAAGTGTGCGGACAGAAGAGGAGACCTATAAAGCGTGAAACACAGTGCTGGATTTTACAACCTCACCAACTTTGACAGTTCTGTAGAATATATGAGATCAGGTTATCAAGCCAGGTTTAGGTTGAACTGGAATAGGTCTACTTTCTACTCTGCTGTAACTTTGTCAGCTTTGAAACCTAATTTTTGTTATTACATATTTGATGCCAACATTGCTTACGGGAAAGTGTACAGGAAATTGTTTGAATAAAATTTGGAAAACATGTTTAACGTGAAGAAAAGTTATTCCTGTTAACTGCTATCATACAGAAGTTAGTATTGTGTTTCTCGCTTAATCCCTCAAAAGTCATAATCCTTTTACAGCATGCAAACGTACATTAACTAAACCAGGTTCATATCATAGCACAAAAGATCTTGTAGTGTGACAGTCGGTCGTACAAGCGAGTTCAAGTCGGTGATGAAAAAACTGCATAAAAGCAAACTAAAAACGACAAGAACTCTACAAAATTGTTGGCGATTTTGCCAGTGCGACTGAAGCCAACATTCGGATTCCACCTGCTGGAAGATGGTTTAGCAGAGGGGCGAAAACGGAAAATCAGATTGATGTTTCACCATACCGAGAGAAGACTTTCATCAAAGTTCCCGCCCATTTTTCCGGTTTTAGTTACCATGAATTCTTTTATTTAATTTGGTATAAAAAATTGATTTTTTCTTCATCATCAAATCGTACGTTAAGCCACAAAATATTGTACCGTAAAAACTGGCAAACGCAAACAATGAGTTCAGAATATTCAAAGTGCACACTCCCTTATCAGTTTTCAAATATTTTATAAATATTTAACAGATCCGCACAATACATTTAAGTGTTTGTAAGAGAGAAAAAAAAAAGCGGCAACAGAACAGCCAACAAAAATTAAATATGAACTGTTAGAAAATCGATTGAAGTATCCAAGTAAAAAAAAAATTTATTATCAAACGACTAAAACTTTATATAGTAAGGGGTCGTATAATGAAGCTCCCTAAAATTGCTACAAATCATATAATTATATTTTTAATACTCACAGTTTTCAGATTGTTTTTGGGAATTCGTGTAATGAAAAAATATGCCATAAAACAACTTTTTGTATGCCAAAACACACGCAAACATTATACATTAGTGCGCACTAAAAATGGTAAAGAGACGTTGTTTTTATGCCGACGATAATATAATTATCACATGGAAATTATAATTTTTTTTCTACTTCACTACTGAACTGATTGCTTTTTTAAACTTTCGCGCACTAACACACTTAGAGATCTTACGTCAACCTTTTCTCTTTTTTTAATAAAATGTCAAATTGTTGCCTGGGAATCTAGATGATACAACTTTCAGATGAAAAAAAAGCACACACAAATTTTTGCAGTTAGTATATCACTCTCTTTATCGCTAAGTTTCTTTTCATACAATGCACAATAGATTTATTTCCTCATTATAATATAACATTATTTTTTTTTTAAAAACGCAAGTTGTAATTATAATACCCTTGCCTCCAGATGTACCCGAGGTGAACTTCTTGTGAAGAATTTTGTGTCGGCTTGGTACTCTTGACGGGCTTGCTTGTCTCCTTACTACAGTAGTACAGTACTGAACGTGCGTGAACGTAACGTTTAACGTATGTATTTACAACGAAACTTGTCGGAATATTTTTTTGAAGCTTTTGAAGCTCATTTATCATATAGAAGAGGAAAAACATGATTCGTTGATTTGCTCGAAAAGCTCTTTTAAAAGCTACAGCTGGCAAATATGCTAATGCTAAGCTATTGTACATTTGTACTGTTTTTGTTTGTTTATAAAGTGCAGCATCCATTGGAGTTGGAGCCAAGAACTGTACCGAGGTGTGTTAAAAATTATGAATAACTTGAAAATACCTCAATTATTAGATATTAAATTAAATTAAGGTAATCGCCAAAATTCTTATCCAAAACTAACATGTCTGGTTAACTGATCCTGACAAGAAAAGAGCTGCGTCAGAAGAATTATTTATGAAGTCGCGGTTCGAAATAATATAACCGCTGCGTTCTTTTTTGTAACTTGTTCTGGAACACCCAACTATTGCAGAAAACATCGTTGTTCTGTCGATTTTTTTCGCTTCATTTATGGGGCGCTGTGATAGTTATATGTGGAAAGTTGTGTAATATTTTTTAATTTTACGGTGGAATGTGAATGGCCCAGTTTAGACTGCCAATAATCTGTATGCTGCACTGACATATAATAACAATGAACTGAGCCATCCTATCTAATTCCTATGATCAAAAATGGCACAAATTTTGACTAAAATCTAATTGTCTAATTTTGGAAATAGTACGGCTGTATTAATTGGAATGTATTGAAATTGACATAAAAATTGAGACAAATATATTGTTTATATACGTCTATCTATTACAAGCTCAATGAAATTTGACATCAAATCTGCAGAGAGCACATTTTTCAGTAACATTAAAAATTAATTTTTGTGTTAATTAAAACGAGTTTATCTTCCTAAACAATTTTCATTTAATGCAATACTATTTTTCAATATCTTTAGTGTTTCCAATCTACAAAAAATAATAAATTATGAATCGGTACGAAATAAAGGGTTTTCACAGCCTGTTCAATATTTGTGCCATTTTTGAAGCAAGAACACTCAGTGCATTCTTATTATATGTATGTCAGTGGTATGCTGCCTCTACCGCAAGAAAACTTATAGGTATGATCATTGTACACGAGAATTCTATGTACCGTGCCATGGGTAGGATGATGGTTGGGAGCAGGAATGAACCCTTTGACCCTGTTTAGACGCGTCAGTGTAAGGTGCGCTCTGTGGTGTTCAAAATACTCTTCATGATTACTCCAGTCAACTTGCTGCTATTACTGCCCACTGACTTATAACAATGGACTGAGCGATTTGCTATTTCATGTGGCACAAATATTGTGTTTCTGTATATCACCGTTAGATCACACTTTAAAACTTTTACTACATAAAAAACATGTAAAACTCAACCAATCAGATGTAATTTTCCACCCGAAAAACGAATTAAATTAAAAAAATATATTTTCTTGTGTCCAAGTGATATTTTAATCGCTTATAAGGAATTAATCTCATTCCGACTTTAATTTTCAAAAGTTATTCTTAATTGAATCCTGCGTATGGGTAAGAGAGACGGAGCATGGTAAGCACTATCTTTACCTTATTCTTTCTGCCATGATTGCATCTGCAACCAACATAAAAACATCGAATGGCATAAGAAAACGTTTAGTAAGAAATATTTTGTGTTGGTAGCTCCAACTGTACCATAGGGCGAAAGAGAAAACTGTAAAACTTGTGCCATTCTTTCCTATAGGAAAATGGCAATACGCTCAGTCCATTGATATAAGTCAGTGTTACTGCCTTACAGCCTATGAAACAAATAATACACACACACACTAAAAGCTTGAAACTGGAATGGTAACCCTTAATCGAATTTAAAGCCTGAGTTACAATATGACACTGTCGCGGGAAGCTAATACGAATGCTGTTCCAGTGATGAAGCTCTAACTGTGTTGAATTTTCTTTCCATCATTAAATTGTTAATAAATAAATTAACTAGTTGTTAAATGCTGTAGCATTACTTAAAGCAACAATTTTCACTCACAATTTCCTTTTCCTGCAAAAATAATTGACTCAACTCCAAGGTATATAGAGGACAAAGTATTCTCACTAAATTTTTGACACATTGCAGCTGATGTGCCGTGAAGTCTCTCTGTTTTTAACATGTACTCTATATAAAAATTTATTAAGATATCAAAGATTTTCTTAATTTACTATATATTTTTCTATATATAGAGTACATTTTAAAAACAGAGGGACGTCACGGCATATCAGCTTCAATGTGTCAAAAATTTAGTGAGAATACCTTGTCTTCTATATACCTTAACAATGTACTGAGCGTACTGCATTTTCCTGTAGGAAAGAATGACACAACTTTTATAGTTTTCTCTTTCGCCCTATGGCAGAGTTGGAGCTAGCAACACAAAATATTTGCTTACTGAACGTTTTCTTATACCATTTGATGTTTTTATGTTGGCTATAGATGCAATCACCGCAGAAAGAATAAGGTAAAGATAGTGTTTACCGTGCTTCGTGGGGGCAATTGGGTGACCTCTATCATGGAGCTTCTATGGTAGGGGGTCAGAGATAACCACGCTGATGGCTGGGTCGAAAAATTCGATATTTTTCTGCATCTCAATGCATTTTGTAATTTCATTGGGGAAAAAAATCAGTTGTTTTTTCAATGAATTTCAGTCTAATAAAGACGAAAAATTACCAGGTTAAAACAATTTTATCAGTAATAACCCTAATTAATTAATTTAAAAACATTTATTTCGATGAACCCACTTATTTATTTGTTGTTTACAGTTCTCCTCAGTTGGTACTTGGTGCTTAGAGCGAAAGAGTCAGCAATATAGAAGTGAGCCCACTTTTTGCAGTGCAATTCTATGAACGTAATCAGTCCATATTATCCATGTCAGTGACATTAGCGGACAAAATTACGTCACAACAAATGTGTCGAAATTTAATGAATATGTTGTATTCTCTATATCTGTACCGTGTGCAAGGTAACACTTCAGAAAAAATCCCAACAAAAATATCTAACACAATCTGTAAAGTAAAAGGATGAACTACAATAGACGTAAATAACTTTACGAAATTGAACGAGACTGAGGTTTACTTATGAAAAATTTATATTTTTAGGCTAAATATAAAAGGTTTTCCAATAAGAGGTGTTATTTTAATTAGCCCGCTATTTCGGTAGATGTCACTTTTGTCGCATCTCGGGCTCGGAAAACCCAATAGTTATTGTTGAAAAGCCTCTCTATCCTCAACGTGTGACTGTTTGGTGCAGTTTATGGTCCCGCGGGGTCATTGGACCTTACTTTTTCGAAAATGAGGCTGGAGCAACAGTTACGGTGAATGGATTGGGCTATCGACAGATGATTAATGATTTTTTTATGGCCGGAATTAGATGGTATTGATCTGGACAACGTTTACTTTCAAAATACGGCGCTACGTGCCATACAAGCAACGAAACCATTGATCTTTTACGGGGAAAGTTTCCGGACCGTGTTATCTCTCGAAGAGGTGATCACAATTGGCCACCGAAATCTTGTGACTTAACACCTTGCGACTTCTTCCTTTGGGGCCACGTGAAAGAGAAGGTCTACGCCAACAGCCCAGCGTCGATTGAAGACCTCGTGAGGCTATCGAGGACATAGGGCAGCCACTTTGCGATTTGGTTATGGAAAATTTCATGAAAAGGATATGGTCCTGTAGGCGTGGTCGTGGTGGTCATTTGGCTGATGTTATTTTCTTTTATTAACGGCATACCTTCCTCTTTATAATGAAATAAAGATCCGATCATTTATCTCAAAAAATGAAATTTTTCTTTGAATATCAAAATAACACCTCTTATTGGAAAACCCTGTATATCGCATTCAGTAACGAGTTATTATCTTAATATTTAATGTTTTCAATTTTAAAAACTGGTAACCGTGAAAAAATGGAAGTTGATTTAATAGAAGATTTGTGCTTTCTATTAATTTGAGTACCATTTTTATTCCATTTTTATTTTTACATTGCACTTTTAATCGTTTAGTAATAATTTAATTGTTTGACACATCACGTTCTTACTTCTTTACTGACTGCATTTTTACTTTTTAACTTAACGAAAGTACTCCTCACACGAGTTAAAGTTAATTTGTGTACGACTGTTAAATTAATGGGCGCGTTCGCTTTACGAAGTAAATGTACTTACGTATACGTCTATTGAAATTCAGCCTAAATGCAAGCAGACGTAGTCCCCAGACCGGAATATACAAGTCATGAGCAAAGTCTCGAAAAGAGAGTAGCGGGCCGGTTAGTGGATCTTCTTGCCCTTGTCTTACTGCAGGAGGTTTTCATATAAAAATAGCTTGTATTTTGTTCAGATGCTATTTCCATAAATTTGTTCTAAATGCTATTCATTTAAAAAACAATTAAAAAGAAAACATATTTGACTGCAAATTATGTCTTACTTCATGATGGTGCTCTCGTTCAAGTCCAGTTAAGAAAAAAAAATGGAGTTTATACAAGTTTTGCAATGGAACAAGATGAGCTGATTGACTGCCCTGAATGCATAGGACGCGGGAAGGAGATCGAAATGGTGACTTACTTTTATTCACTGCTTTCGCTAAATGATAGCGATTACTTACCGCGCACCTTCCAAGTGAACTTCATGGAATAAACAGAAAGGATTGGGTTATTAAATTGGTCTGGGGTTTATAAGCGTAGTCTGAGTGAACAATTAGCCCAGAAGTGGCATAAATTCCGGATCCCCTTAGGGTTTCAGCCTCCTTTCGATCCATTCATACATCTATCATCCTCCTACAGAAATACAGAACATATAGAAAGTTAACAGACAATATTATACATTTGGTCTTACGACAACAGGATGTTCATCGAAGGATGGTTCCTAAAAAGGGCGGTAATCTAAATTTATGTTTTCACTAATTTGAAATTAATTTTCATTTTTTAAGTTTATTCTCATCTTTAGTCCAACTCGAAAAAATTAATATTCTCCACAGTGCCATAACATCAAACCTTGAACATAAAGCGAAAAAAGTTATACAGTAATATGCTTCAATTAGACAAAAAATGCTAGCCAGATCTTACTAGTCTGAATTCTGCTAGTGAGAACAAACTGGCAAAACTCATTCGAAATTTTTACTTCAAGAATTCAAAGAAAAATGGTTGTAACAAGAAACTAAATAAAGATTTTGCACGCGAAAGAACGAGCAGCGTTGCTTTAAAATAAAAACATGTTAATAAAACTTGACGTAAAACTGAATCCGGTCGGGCTAGCTCTGTTTTTTTAGTAAGTACGGAACGAGTAAAATTACTGAATGAAAGGTTTTCATTAAAATAAAAACATGTTAATAAAACTTGACGTAAAACTGAATCCGGTCGGGCTAGCTCTGTTCTTTTAGTAAGTACGGAACGAGTAAAATTACTGAATGAAAGGTTTTCATTAAGTTCTCAAGAGCACAAAAGTGATATATTATTTATTTAATAAGAATAGAATGGCCAAAGCAATTCGAACCACTTTGTGTACTTTCTGAAAAAGCAAAATATAAGAAGTACTGACTCAATACAAGACATTTTCGCAATAAGGAAAACGACGTTAATCCGGAACCATTATAAAATTCTTTCGTTACTTACTATTTTAATTTCAAGCTCCTGGATCTGTTCGATTCGAGTCCCCGGAACAGCTTCAGCTTCCTTTTTCCCAGAATGCGAGCTCCATTCAGAACAAACCAGGTTTTTTCTCAGATTGCTTCTCTCTGGAACCTTTTACCCGATGAAATTTAACTGTCTTTGAGTCGAATTAACACAGATATTCTCGATAGATAAATATTCTTTGGATGATAGCAAATATACTGAACTGTTAATCTATGCACTATAGGAAAAACAAACAAAAAATAATTATATGTTATATAATTGCTCTTTTACTTTAAACTTTTTCGAATTGCCAGGCTGAGGCAGGCCGACAATCTATTAGTTAGTAAATTCATTCTAGCGTTGGACTTTGTCGGGGTCATACACTCATACAGAACATCGTATTGAAGACGACGTGACACAAGCCAAGCATTTTAAAGAGGTTCCTTCAAGTATAATAATTATATAATCAGTGTAAATTAGATTATCTACGTTAAAATAAGTTTAGCTTTTTAGTCTCGCTATAACTGCATATTGACTTTTTCTAACAGTTTTACAAGCAAAGCAAAGCAAACATTCCGAGCTCCGGAAATAAACAGAAGTGCAAAAAGACACAACAAAACATTATTAATTCACCCTGCATGACTATGAAAATAGGTCAAACTTATTCAATTTTTTTATAATATATTGTCTCTGTTTTTATAGTAGTTTTTATAGTGTAGAGTGATTCTGAACGAATTTGTAACGAATATTCGTATCAATCAATCTAATCAACTGCTCCAAATAGATTACCCACCGCAATTGATGCAAAAAAGTTTTCGAA
This sequence comes from Dioctria rufipes, assembly GCA_963924295.1. Lineage (NCBI taxonomy): Eukaryota > Metazoa > Arthropoda > Insecta > Diptera > Asilidae > Dioctria > Dioctria rufipes. Next base: position 216,019 of record OZ002741.1, read on the forward strand.
ATCAGAAAATTGACCAAGCCGCAACTGACTGTAAATGTCTTGCAGAACTTTAGGTTTGATGAGAAGGATCGTATGATTTTTCCAGTAGATATTATCAAGATAATAGAGTATTAAAAATTACGGATACATACATGTCAATAGATCCAAAATGTTCAACATAATTTGCTACTACATACATGTATATGTACATATATCTAACAACAATCCTATATGTTTTTCGTTTTGTACTTTCGCGACTATATAACGAACAAAAAAACTTAAACATAGTGGAGAAAAAGAAAAATATGATTTGTTTTACATCATTTAATATCTTTTAATTTGATATTTTCTAAAAATTTATTTTCTTTCCAAAAAAGTATGGTTAGTTTCCTCAAATTTTTCCATATTGTTCAAAGTTTAACATTTTTATTTATTTTCATGTTCCAAATTTATGTATTGCTGTTCATTTTTCTAATTCACATCTACTATATTATTACGATTAATTTTAAATACAATATACTATTTTGCAAATATAGCGATCTATTCCACAGTTTTTTAAGGTTTATGTATAAGCATTAAAAAAAATGTTTTTTTTTTATATTCATAGATCTGTTGTTTTCTTTTTATTCAATTATGTCATGTCTATGAAAATTGTTCTGTTTGTCCATTATTATGGAATAAATTTTTTATAATATTAAAATTAATACTAATATACTGCCCTTAAATTGTTACGTTTTATATTTTCTATTGTGGTTTGTTTTCAATGTTGTTTTGTGTAAGCGTAAACGAAGTTATACATATAAAAATATAAAGAACCAACAACTTTCTTAACAAATATTATACTATTATATGTATATGTAAAAAAAAATTGTTTAAATAAAAATATTTCTTTGAGTGGCACATAAAAATATATTTTGGTTCTTTTTTGTAGATTTGTTTTAATTTATATTTTATTTTCCATTCCAGAAAAAATATAAGACTTGTGTGCATGGTAAAGTCGGTAATTGTGGAGTACCACATTTTCTTAATATTAAATGTATTGAAGCAACTAACTTCGCGGGTGCCGCTAAACGATTTTGAATGATGCACTAAATTTTGTTTTTCTTTGGTATTAAATGTTACCGAGTACAAAACCAAAAATAAACTCTTGATAAGAACTATTTCCTGCCTTGAAAGAGACAACTAGAGCATATATATTTATGATAATACATGTGGGAATCGGAAAACATTAACTTTAATCCACAGCGCTTCAGACTCGAACTTAAATTTCTGAGTCCTACATATTGGTCCACAAAAATCTGAATCCCTGCTTAACTTTAACTCGATAACGATTTCGGATACAAAAGCACAGATAAGTAAGTATACTAAGGTTCTTTAAGACTTTGAATCGCAGATATCCACTGATATTATAGAAGGAGCTGTCGATAATTTCCAAGGACTGTGGAATGAATGTGTGACTTTTTCCTAACCAATTTGGGTACGAAAACATTCTGGAGACAAATATTTTAGTGTTTTCCTCTTCTTTCAGACTGGGTTGGTATCAAAACATTGAGGAACAAATCAAAGTACGACAAAAAATTTTATTAATTTTTGAATTAACCTAGTAGATATATCCATAACTGTTAAACAGCAGTTCTTATAATATCTGCTGATAGCACATGCCATAGGAAAGAATTTCTTCTTAGAAATAGTATCGACACAATATTCTGCTTTGGAAGGTCCGAAGAATCTTTAATTTTGGTATGTCTGCCGATAATAAACAGCTAGTAAAAATCATGCATGCGTTGGTTGTCGAGATTGCTGTAATTGGGTTGGATTCCGTTAGGGTTTATTATTGGGCCTTTAATATTAAATGCAATAAAACTGCAATATGTTGATGATGTGAATACATATCTGAGTAGAACAAGCTACCTTGTTGCATATTGTGCTGACTTGTGACTTTAAACCAAAGTAATTTAGTCAAAAGAGAATGAATTATTACTGAAACTTGAGAATTTAATTTATCGCCTTTTACACAACTAAGTCGTTCCCCAAATTATATTGATAATTATATCGACATTGTGATTCAGATTATCCTAATGTATACTCTATGCTTTAGATTTGTACCAGGAAAATGTGTTCATTGTTCAATTATCTTAGCAGAGTAATTAAGTATAATGTCCAGGTGAGAACATACTTCTGCTGGAAGTAATAACATTATTAAATGAGCCTTCGAAGTTAATACCCGAGTTTAATTTTAACTTACATTGCATTAGTAATCATAATATTAGTTATAGTAATTCAATTTTATAAAAATAAAATCGGTCTCCACATTTGCCGACATTACGCTATTTACATTTATTTTCTATACATTATATTATGCATAAGTTGCATAGAAAGAGAAATATGAAACAAAAATTGCTTTTCAAGTAAAAAATTCTGTTATACCAGATATAAAGAATAATGGTTGATTAGATTCTATCCAAATTTCTAAGGTAATAATATTAAATTCACAATTCACTATCATTTGTTAAATTTAAGTCGCAACTCTGCTAAATTTTATTTGGAAATTATTTCACACAAAAAAAAATCTTTTCTTTGAACTTTTCAAGTTATTGCATGAAATTTTTAGTTTTGCTTTCTAGAATACTATTATTTGCAATCAATCATTTGTCACGTATCACCAATTACGAAATAGAAGAAAAAACGGAATAATACCTTCATGTTACGTACGTATCAATAAATTACACAAAAAAAGGATGGAAAAATAAAATACTTAGATCTAAAAAAATATTAAATTTAGACATTTGGTCCAGCTGTGGTAGGAGAGCCAGTTTGTTGTGTCATTGGTCGACCATGGAACCATATGGTTTCTTTATAAAGGAACCATAAGTCTGCCGCCCAAAGGAAGAAATTTAAATATCCCAAGATCTACAAGATAATAAAATTAATACCACTTAATTACCAATCAATATTATTTGCCACCAAAATAGAGCGCGAATTAGAATGAATTGGATGGATACTCTTTAGGGAAGGTTTTAGGATAATATAGAAGAAAATCAATGATAATCATACGATATTTTTAATGACAGGAGCTAAGGATTAGTGTGAAAATTACTTTTAGGAACGATCTAGTCTTGCCCAAAATCTGGTGATGTAGAAGTGTATATGTCTTACCAAAGAAATATTCAGTCTGGAGAAATTTACTGGATAAATTAGTGGACAATTAGGGCAGATCACCTTCAATTTATCAGCATCAGTAACACTTTTAAGTGTATTAGCACTATTAGACCAAGCTGCACTACCAGATAACCAAAATATGGCAAGAATAGTTGTCAGCATAAAGTCCTTTAAAAAAATTATTTTATTTTTAATACTCAATATAAACCAAATTTGTTTGTTTGCAAACGTATCTAAAAAAAAAAGAAATTTAAAAATAAATTGCGAAGAGAGTTGATTTTTATGTTCTATATTCCCTTTATAAACTCAGTGTTATTAGAATAGATACATTCCCAGTTATAAGCAGTTCCAATGGTTCGTTCTTAAAAGTACAGAACTCTATCAATAATTATTACTTCCACAGATCCATTGAACTCCCCATATACGAAGAAAAAGTTTCGAGAGGTTTAAGAAATGTAAACAGAAAAGGGCACTCATAGCACACTCTATAGAATTTTTCTCAGTTTGAAAACATAAGATGATATTTCCTTGAGAGGAGTTGATAGGGTTTATTCGTCGGGACCAGACTAATTCAACATTATCAACTTTAGTTGATAATGAAATGTGAGAACGCTCCTACCGAATAACAAATTACCTGAAATACTTAGAGAAATTAACCGTTTTAGTATCACAGTTATGGGGTTTCGCGAATTCCATCTGGCTTCGATGCTGGAAAACACATTTGTTGAGGAAAACTTTCAATATCTTAGCAAGCACCCAAAGGAACAACATACGGTTGATGTTAATATACTTTCCATGGAAGAAAATCCACTTTCAGTAGCTATAATACTAAACTGTGGTATAATGCTAAACTGATGAATCAGAAGACTCTAAGGACGAACATTGTACCCAATCAAGCAAGACTTTCGATCTCATTCGTAAACTAAGAGATATAGTCGTCTTGATAATCAAATGCGAATGTTCAAACCGGGGTCGAAAATACCAACCCTGTACGCATTAAAGCAAGAAATCGCATTATCGCAAATACTGCCAATGGTGATAAAGGTAGCTAGGTGTAGAAATATTTTAAAACAAGATCCAAAGCTCCACAGACGCAGAAGACATCATACGAAACTTAAAAGAAGCAATATAAAGTGAGAGATCATGAAGAGCGAAAGAGCAGCGTTAATAGCAACGAAAAAAGGAAACCGAAGACTTTGGACGTCAGTGTTTCATATTGGACTGATCTAAGCCTATGCGACTTTTTTCTCCTTTCGAGCTTAAATTTCACCAGAAAGGTCGGTTCCAAACCGTGGACAACATATAGGAGAAGTTATAGGATATAATTGCTGTTTTAGTGCCTACGCCAGAGCGATAGAAACAACGCTCGAGCAAGCATTAGTAATGGCCGCCATTTTCATTGTCTCATAGCTTTTGGTATGCCTTCAGGTGCGAATTGATAAACGCATGATAATCTAATTAAACATCACTAAAACAAGAAAACTAACAAACTATGGCACTTATTTCATCAATTCGGTTAATTGAATCGCAGAACGAAAATTTAAGTATATTTCCACAGATCTGCGCAATATTAGAGAAACTACTAAGCCTTCATCAGCATTAATTCATGAAAGTAGACACATATTCCACGCAAAACTCAAAAATTGCAACGTATTGTCAAAATAATAATTTCTGTAAAAATTACATTATACCGTCGCAACCTACTGGAATCCCTAGAACTATTTCAAAGCAAAATCGAAACAAAATATTAATTACATCTTTCACTGGAAGAAGGAAAGTGAGTGACATGAGTTACCCCGCCTTATTTTGTGGAATGGTGCCACTATCCAAAAATAATAAGATAACCGAATGAGATTGGAGAAACACGAAATAATAGACACCATACGGATTTATTTGCAAAATAGTAGCGCGCCTTCCAAAATCATGTCTTAGTTAGAGCTGAAAGTATCCGGATAATTTACTATCCAGATTTTCCGAGATTATTAGGATCCGATTCCTCAAATCCGGATACCAACTATCCGGATCCAGACTAAGTAAAAAAAAGGTAAAAATTTCCTCCAAATTGCATTGTTTCATTGGGAAAATATAAATTTCATGTTATTTTCATTTTCTCAATGAAACAACACAATTTTGAAGGTTTTTGTATAGTCTGGATCCGGATAGTTCGGATTCGGATCCGTGTAAAATGGATCCGGGTAGTTCGAATCTGAATTCAGATAGTTCGGATCCAGATTTCAGGAATCGGATAGTTCGTAGATCCGAGTATCCGGATATTAGCAAATCCGGATCTTTTTCCAGCTCCAGTCTTAGTGGGAACACTATGCAAACTGTGCAATGAACACAAATCTACCTTTACTCTGGAAACACTATTGAACTGGCACAAAACTAAAGAAAAGGAGGCGAAAACAATGGTATTTTTTGACACTTAATGGTATAATATTGATGAGTGTGCTTATTGCTGCCAAGATAATTCGACTTATTCCTAAAATGTGCGTGCACTCAGTACAGAATCTACGAGTAAACATGGAAACTGTGGTTAAGGGCCTTAGCCAAAACATGAAAATCACCTGCTTTTTCTACGCTGCAGCTGTTAGCCAATATAATATGGGATAAGAGATTTTTAACACTTACTGCCAACGGTATTTCACTTTTTGTCCTGTACAGCTCATCAAGGCCAGCGTAAACAGCTATGATAAAAACGGAATACATTAAAGATAGAACACCAGTGGCAACATAAAATTGAGCATCTGAAGATAAATCCGCTGATATAGCATAGTCTGTGACATTATTATTTGTTGTGCTACAAATTTTTTTTTCAATGCGAAATGGATAATCGAATTCATATGTTTTTTGGCCAATGTCTGCACAATTCATGATGAGAGTCGCCGTAAAATTTGTTGTTGTCGCGAATGCAACTATAGCGAAAATCTGGAAAAAATAATTTTTTCGTTAAGAGTATAACATGTACTTGAATATTGCTGTCTTATATATATTTATTTTACTCACAAATTGCAGGATACGCATCACACCACGCGGTTCCTGAAACGCTGACCATGAGTACAGCATGATTGTAAATAATCTGAATGCAAAAATAAAATATAATTCCTTAGTATTTATAGCCTGCATAATAGTATCAAATAGGAACTTCAGGGAATGGATTCCTCAATCAGTTGTAAAACATGATTTGGGAGGATTTTCAGGAGTATTGGTAAGATTGAAACATCCAACCAACATAAAAATAAGATATTTTTTATTTTCTGCCATTCAACCTTAAAACGAACATTTTTCTATGTCAACAATACGAGGGAGTTCACGATTATTCCACATTAGAAATTTTTTTTTTACATTGATTATGGAGTATGATAGATATGTCCACTTTCCCGTGTAAGAGTTTTCTGTGTTATCCGTATGGCGTCAGTATCGAAAGCTTTCAGTTAATCTGTAGTTGCTATAGTAAAAAACAATATTAAAACCGCCACTGCAAAGTTATCTACGCTTGCTCGCTTGCTCGCTTGCACTGTACTCCAGCGTTACGGTGAAGGCAAAGGATGAGTATTATGGTCATTCTACAAGCCAAGTCAAGACAAGTGTGTTTTGCGCCGTTTTCCTATTTTCATTGTCGTCGTTTCCCTCGATGTTCTCGTTATTGTCTTCTTTTGATCCTTGGGGCTCATCTTTAGCCCTCAGTCCGATTCGATGTCGTCTATTGTCTTCTTATTGACACTTGTCCTTAGTATTTTTTTTGAAACTTTTCGTTTCGCTGTCTTGTTTTCCTTCACGGATGATGCGCTATATCAGCCATGCTATGTGCGCTCATTCTACATTCTACAATATCCTGCTACACTTATATGATTACCTGAATGTATGAACGCTTTTATGCAAAGGAGTATTTACATTATGATGGCACGCATATTTTACAGAAATTGTGAGAGAGATAGCACATCGTATATGGAAATTTATTTATGATTGACGAGAGAAGCAAACGCGTTCCTCATTTTTTCCAAACCTCGATTTGTCAATGTGTACGTGTACGGAACCATAAAAAGCTCTCAAGCAGAGTAATTTTTTATAGTTTCTGAAACTAAAACATTGTTACTGACAACCCTAAGCCGCCTATTTTGACTACTGGCAACAGGTTTTACTATGATTTTATAGCAAATATTTATTAAATTACCTACCTGTCCAAATGGCAGAAAAGTACGTTTTTAATTTGTAAAGAAATACTTCACAATTGAAAGACTTTCAATATTTGTTTATGAAATCATTGAAATTATTTCGGAGGTAGTCCATCGTCCAGAAACTCATTAGAGATGATTTTGAAGTTGATATTCCAATTTAATAATTTAACTGTTGGACAGTTTGCAATTTTTACCATAAAAACTAGAGAGGAGTGTACGTGTGAGGTATTGCAGTGATTGCTTCGGCAGCATTTAAATTTCAATAAACTATCTCCCTCACAGTTTCTGTAAAAAATGCATGCCATCATAATGTAAATCCTGCTTAATACTAGAAAAAATGACCTATGATGCTCATATATGTTCGAAAATGGGACAAAGCAGGTAAGTTTTTCGTAGGGCTGTATAAAAAAATTTAATTTTTTTAGTATGTACGTACGTGCACACATCTAGAATGAATTCTGAATTCAAGGGATAGATTCTTCTGCTTCAATAAAGTAATTAAGAAAATGACACTGTTGTCATTGTCTAAAGACATATCTTGTCTAGGTACCCATTGTCGGCCAATAAATCTCACCAACAAAATACCTATATGGAAAAAAACTGAAAAAAAAATGAATGGCTACATAAAGGGTTTTCCAATAAGAGGTGTTATTTTAATTAGCCCGCTATTTCGGTAGATGTCACTTTTGGAGCTGTCATTTTTTGACATTTGACAAGTAGAAACTACGCCATTAATAAAAATGGAACGATACACGATTCAACAACGCATTGAAATTATTAAAATTCACAATAAAAATGGTGAAAATGTGGCAGAAGCACCTTGTCGGACCGCAATACAGAAATTGGTAGAAAAATTCGAGCTGTCGGGACAAGTTAGTGATGTGAAGAATAAAACCCGTGTACGTCGCTCAAGAACAGCCGAGAATATTACTGCTGTAGCCGAAAGTGTTGAAGAAAACCCAGGTTTGTCCATTCCTCGTCGTTCTTTGGAATTAGGCATTCCACAAACGTCATCACACCGTATTTTGCATAAAGATTTGGGTCTTAAGGCTTATAAAGTTCAGTTAACACAAGAACTCAAGCCGGCCGATCATCAACAACGTCGAGTCTTTGCTGATTGGGTCCTTGAAATGCATGAAAATGATCCGGAATTCCATCGAAAACTCATCTTGAGTGATGAGGCCCATTTCCACCTCGATGACTTCGTCAACAAGCAAAATTGTCGCATCTGGGGCGCGGAAAACCCAAGAATTATTGTTGAAAAGTCTCTCTATCCTCAACGTGTGACTGTTTGGTGCGGTTTATGGTCCCACGGGGTCATTGGACCTTACTTTTTCGAAAATGAGGCTGGAGCAACAGTTACGGTGAATGGATTGCGCTATCGACGATGATTAATGATTTTTTTATGGCCGGAATTGGATGGTATTGATCTGGACAACGTTTACTTTCAACAAGACGGCGCTACGTGCCACACAAGCAAGGAAACCATTGATCTTTTACGAGAAAAGTTTCCGGACCGTGTTATCTCTCGAAGAGGTGATCACAATTGGCCACCGAGATCTTGTGACTTAACACCTTGCGACTTCTTCCTTTGGGGCCACGTGAAAGAGAAGGTCTACGCCAACAGCCCAGCGTCGATTCAAGACCTCAAAGATGGAATTCGTGAGGCTATCGAGGACATAGGGCAGCCACTTTGCGATTTGGTTATGGAAAATTTCATGAAAAGGATATGGTCCTGTAGGCGTGGTCGTGGTGGTCATTTGCCTGATGTTACTTTCCATTATTAACGGCATACCTTCCTCTTTATAATGAAATAAAGATCCGATCATTTATCTCAAAAAATGGCATTTTTCTTTGAATATCAAAATAACACCTCTTATTGGAAAACCCGTTACATTTTTGAACATTTTTGTCATATCACACGAATCAATGCATCCGCTCATCTTACTATTTGGCTGGATTACATTACAACGCCGACGCCGGCGTGGTCGTCGTCGTCGTCAAACGCCAAACAAAACGCCGGGCAAGTTACATTAACACTGGGCGGCAGCGCCTTATCTTAATTTCCCTTACATTTTACAGTTGAGTTATTTGCTTGTAATCTCTGCCGGTTTGCAATAAAATTTTAAATAATAATAAAAAATGTATTTTCTTTTCCTTCAAGTCCACATTTTTTTAATATAATATCATTTATTTTCAGAAATTTAAATATCGTTTCATTTTGTGTCATGTTTTTCATAATAGATTTAGATCTGGTATATTGGCAGCAATGGAGCGCCAGCGTTAAATTTAGGATTAGAGATGGGTCGACGACGACGCCGGCGTGGGTGATGTAATGCATTTCATACATGCAGTACTGTCTCTAAATATTTTTGACATAAAACGACGACCACGCCGACGTAGGCGTTGTTAATGTAATCCGGCCAATTCTCCCTGTGTTCTAGCGCACTGCACTGCAATGCAATGCAATGTAAATGTAAATTCTCTCAAGCAAAGTATTCTTGATGAAACTGGTTTCTTAGAGAAGAGATAAAAGAAGCAATGAGAGATACCGTAATGCAATGCATGGGCATGATGCGGAGTGCAGGCTCTGGCTCTGGTACTGTACTGATTGCTGGTGCCTTGGCAACCCGCTACTCACCACTTGTGACTGGCAGCGCGTTGTCAAAGCAGATGGATTACATGAACAACGCCGACGACGGCGTAGTCATCGTCGTCAAACGCCGGGCAAGTTACATTAACACTGGGCGGCAGCGCCATACCTTAATTTCCCTTTCATTTTACAATAAAATTTTCAATAATAATAAAAAAGATATTTTCTGTTCCTTCAAGTCCACGTTTTTTAATATAAAATCATTTATTTTCAGAAATTCAAATACCATTTCATTTTTTCATGTTTTTTCATAATAGATTTAGATCTTGCATATTGGCAGCAATGGAGCGCCAGCGTTAAAATTAGGATTAGGCCCAAAATACATTCACGGCCACTGGCCACAAGACACCATTCTGCTGATTATGCATAAATGTATGTATTTTCATGTAATTAATAATTTTTTCTTCTATTTTATTTTTTTGCAGAATTATTACAAAACAATATGAATTAATTCACACAGGTAAGCAACTTTTCTGACTAATAAATAAAATTCCGATTAATTACAAATCTCCCGACATATTGAATAACCTACCATTTTTATACTTCAATGTTGGTAGTACCGGGGCCACGAACCACAAAATTTGAGATTTGCTCAAACTTGGCCACGGCCACAGCGTGGCTTGAGGCCTGTGGCCGCGAATGTAAGATCGGTCGACGACGACGCCGGCGTGGGTAATGTAATGCATTTCATACAAGCAGTGCTGTCTCTAAATATTTTTGACATAAAACGACGACATCGGCGTTGTTATTGTAATCCGGCCTGAGTCTTCGTAAAATTTTTGAGAGCGGATCGTAATATCACCACCGGTGAGTGGCGGATCGTCAACAAGTAGAGAGTGTTCATACAATTTGTAAGAGCGGGTCGCCATATAAAACTTTTTAATATATGAGATGCGTATTCTTTCTGTTAGATATTCTTAGCTTTTGCACAATTTAATGGCGACAACAACTATTGTATAGAAAAATGGATGCAACACTTTCAAGAGTCTGCAGAAACTCCTGGTTGGGATTCGAAACAATTAATGATGAGTACCGCAAACCTCATTTAAATCGTGGGTAGAATTTAAACGGTCTTTATTAAAAGACTTTCGCACAAAATTTTGAAGAGAAGAGAAAATATAAGTCATGGCAGCAGTACATATTCGCTATGCAAGAGCTAGCATCACTATCAACCGATGGTTGATAAAGCTGATTTGGTGCACTACATTGTTGGTGGCATATCTGACATAGCATTAATAAAATGCTGCTTTATGGGACCAGTAATTTAGCTGATTTTTAAGTAGCTTTTAAAAGTTATGAAAAAATTAAATCCATGCGCGACAACCATCCAGATCAACGTGAAATAAAACCTGTTCAGCCAAAATGAGATGCTTCAATTGCAATGAGCTTGAACACATAAGTTCAAAGTGTACAAGGCCCGAAAGGAATAAAGAATCTTGTTTTCATTGTGGAAAAATTGGCCACAGAGTTTCAGACTGAAATGACCGCCTGTGATGCATGTGGAAAGTTCCATTCTTAAAAGGAAAAACCTATACATCTACAGCAGCCAGGCCAACAACATAAAAGCCATAAATAATATTTATTTTCTGTTATTAATGCTTTAAAATTTAATATCACCTATAGTTTTAGCAGAGGCGATGATGGACGTGGATTTTCTTGTTCCTTGTTGACATTTCTGGACTCAAAGAGCGCAATCAGTTTCATACAGCAGCGGTATTTACCATCCTATTTAGTTGAGGAAACAGATCCTGAGCAATACAGATTTCACAGCACCAACCAAAGCAGATTAAAAATTGTAGGTACGACACTTTTAGACGTATACTTTAGGAATAATTGTTTAAGTTTATTTGTTGTCGAAAATAATAGTATGCTATATCCACCTATCTTAGGTAGAGACTTCTTAGAAAAAATTCACTTAAATTTTGATTATGACAAACAAACCCAATACTTTACTTCTGTGTCAATACTCTGATATGGTCATAGATAATGACCACTTTCAACATTTCGAATACGATATATTAAATATAAATATTTCTGATGATCGTAAAGTGCTCGCATTTAATTTTAATGAAAAATTATGTTTCGGAATTAAAAATAAAATTCACGGAATCATAGCAGAAGCTTGTAATAATGATTTCGAATTTAAAGCAACAAATGTAGATTCAGAATTTGAGATGACTATTAATCTAACAAAAGAAACCCCTCTTTATTGCACACCAAGGAGACTACACAGTAAAAAATTTCTTGAATTTTACAAAGCAGAGTAGGAATGTTATAAATTGATATTAAAATTTACGCATTTGTGTGTAAAATACATAAAATGCTTAATTTTACTAATTCTAATTGGTAAAATTCAACTTAAATGTGTGAAAGTACGTACATGTTTGTAAATTTTACATTAGTTCTTTAAAATTGCTTCCATGGGTAGTAAAATCCCATTCTTATGCTTAAAATTACTACGGTTTTCTAGAAACTTCAAGTACGGCATAGTATTTTTCAAACAAGTTGAGACAAGCTTATAGCGTCACTACAGTTTTGTTTAAACCGTGATGGGATGCAGAAGTATTTTTCATTGTGCGGTTATAGGTATTTGTGTTTTCAAAGGAATTTATATAATAAAAGTGAGTGAAAGTTGAACCCAAGAATATTAAACAAAATAAACAAAATACAATCGAAGGATATTTTTACTGCTCTGGATAATTTGTGTCACTATTTTCAAGAATATTTGGACTTCTTATGTAAAACTTACGATGTAAGTACAAAATATTTGTATGCGATAGAAACGCAAACAATTGTAGTTATTTATTTATTTTCAGATTGATGCTAAATTTTCAGATATTGATGTCCCAAATAATTCTCTTTGGTGTGCAGTCTTCGGTAAATTTCTTTATCGTAACCATTTCTTATAAACTTTTATTTTTTTTTAATACAAATATAGAAACAAGTGATCAGCGAAATACTGTTTATGTTTTCATTGAAAAAGAAGAAGCTAATTCAACTTCAAAGAATATTCAAGGAGGGACCACCGCAGGAATTCTGTTTTTATTTCATTCTAAATAGGACTTACCCCCAGGAACTATCAAAAACTTGGGACTTCATACAAAGGTACTTTTTCGAAATCCACAAAGATATAACACGAGAGAAAAAGAAAAATATATATGCTGTGGCAAAAGTTTTACGTCTGATAATGGCAATGGCTCAAGTAAAATCATCTCAAAAGTGTGCACTTTGCACTTTTTTCTTGCATTAATCTGGATTAATGAATATTTTTCTGTTTATTTTTTCAATATATTTTATGTAAATTTTACTCCATGTAGCTATAAAAATATTTAACTGACCTGGAAATGTAAATAGTTTTAAAATCAACTTTATATTTATTTTTATTTTTTTGTTTATAGCGATTTTCAATCATATTAATAAAAAAAAATCTACAAAAAACTCTAAAAGAATTTTGTTTTCTTAATTTAGTTCTTCAACACTTTATTAAGCTTTGTTTTCTTTTTTGGGTTGTGTGAATGCAAATCAAACCTATGTTTATCATGCCTAAACTTATGTATTGTATATTTGCAATATTTCGTAAAATAAACAAGAGAGTTCTATTATACTGATGTTATGAAAAAAAACAAATTTTTACTATTTTCAGAGTTTTCATCACTGGTTATTTCGCGACAGCGGTTACTTTAGAAAAGTAACCACATATAAATTTTCATTTGAATTTTACGCATTTTATTGCTTTTTTTACAATCGTGTGTGTAATTTTACAAACTATGTTTTACAAAGTATGTGTGAATTCGATTAGTATGAAAATGTGTAATTTTACGAATTAGTGTGTAATTCATTTACTACATTGAGTATTAAGATTAAGAGGGATGTGTAATTTTTTTCAACTGGTTGAAAATTACTACCTTAAGAGTAGGCACTAAATTGCCTACTTTGAAAGTAGTAAGAATTTTTTACTGTGTACTTTACGTACACAGATTAGAACTTCAGAAGATAATTAATAATCTTTTGGAAAGGAAAGTTATACACGAAAGCATGTACTAGTTCAGAAAAAGACTAAAGAATTAAGATAATGCGTAGATTATCGCGAAATCAATAATACCGGTGACAGAATTGCAATTTGCGCTAAACCGCAAGTCTGTCTCTATATACTGAGAAACAGCTCGGTATACGCTCAAAATTGTTGAAATTGAAAAAGAAATTGCAAAATTATCCAATTTTTTGACTTTGACATCCTATAACTGCCGACGGAAAGGGAGTAGAGAAGTGGTTGGGCATTTGTTGGAAACGCTCCTACCGCCCACACCGTGCATTTTCCGGCTCTCCTCCCATACAATTTATTTCTCGAAATTGAATGAGGAATCCGTGGTATAAAGGAAATGCAGTACGTACGGGACATCCTGTATATATATATACAGGGTGTCCCGTAAGTCGACGTCAAACCGGAACTGGGTGATAGACCAAATCGTAACATTTGCCAGAAAAATACAATATACATTTATAAAAAAATCTAAATCATGTATTTTTCAAATTATAGGCATTTCTTTTGTTTTCGAGAAAATGTACACCTTGTGATGGTTGACGCATTTAATAAGGATTCTAAAATGGTACAACACTTGTTACATTATTTCTTAGATTACGGAAAAAAAATTTTTTTTCTTCAAGAAACCCAGTTTCGAGAAATGTCTTTTCACCTACTAAAATTTATTCTAGTGTACCCAAAGCTTGCCTTAAGAGCGTAACTTTAAGATTCTAGCTTGAGTGAGACACCAATTATTTGGATGCTAAGATATATTATTTACAAAAGATGTTCAAACTAGAGAAGGATCAGCATTTGGGTATCTCTCGCGATACAGTATAGTCGCAGCACTAGCATTGCCTCTGCATTCCCCATACAAGAAGTGCATGTTGGCATATTCTTGTGTGGTGTATAAAAACATGGTGGCACTACTCAATCACACTATAGTCGAGAAAAATCAAAGCTTGTCGTAAAGAGATCGAAACTGTCCAAATCCAATTACAAGCAAACAAGTCCAATAAACGAAGCAAAAAGTCGAAAGTACGAAATAACACGAACGAATACGGAATACTTTTAAAGTTACTTGCCAAACTGGCGTAAGACATTTTTGTTTCAGTACAATCAAAATGTGACAATTTTTCTTAAAAGCTGGAGCAGTTGGCTTAGAATTTAAAGCAACAGGTTACATAAGCACTATAAGTCACTATCTGTCTCACTCACACTTCATGTAATGACTCTCCGTCTCACTCAAACTAGAATCTTAAAGTTAGGCTCTTAAGGCAAGCTTTGGGTACACTAGAATCAATTTTAGTAGGTGAAAAGAAATTTTTCGAAACTGGGTTTCTTGAAGAAAAAAAATTTTTTTTTCCGTAATCTAAGAAATAATGTAACAAGTGTTGTACCATTTTAGAATCCTTATTAAATGCGTCAACTTTTAAAGTTACTTGCCAGACTGGCGCAGTACATTTGTTTTTCAGTACAGTCAGTTAAAGTTCAACGAATAATTAATTTTATATTGTTGGTTCGGCAAAATGTGACATTTTCTTCCAAGCTGGAGCAGTTGCCTTAGAACTTGAAGCAACAGGTTACATAAGCACTATTCGGGATTACATAAGAAAAATGAAATTGAAAAAAAGTAAGGATTTGTAGCAACAGGAGCTAAAAAAACCATCACAAGGTGTACATTTTCTCGAAAACAAAAGAAATGCCTATAATTTGAAAAATACATGACTTTGATTTTTTTTATATTTTTCTGGTAACTGTTACGATTTGGTCTATCACCCGATTCGACTTACGGGACACCCAGTATATACAGGGTGTTCCGGGAACTATGGGCCAAACTAAGACAGATGAAAGTACAGCTTATTTGGGATCGAAAACCGTCATTACACATTTTTCCATTTGACGCTTTGCTTTCAAGAATTTCGAATTTTTCTTACTTTTCTCAAAAAAACGTGATTTTTTAATCATTTTTTTTTTTTATTTATTTAGATTTTTCAAAAGTGGACACTTGGCGCATTCTAATAATAAATAAAAAATTTCCCAGAAGCTATTATTTTCAAAGTAATTCGAGTTTAAATTGAAGCATATGATAGTGTTAATCGACCTTTGAATTACTTCAAAAGTGAATTACATGGAATTTTGTCATAAACATTTTTTTGCCATGTATCTCTAAAAACTACCTCAACTTGTACCCTTTCTAATGGATCAACTATCCTGTGTTTAATTTCTATCTTTTCCTTAAAACTAGCCTGTTTTCATTTGAGCATGAACTCGGTCAAATTACACTTCTCATACATTGTAACATTATTGCTGTATTTTTTAATTTATTTATATTAAATTATGAAGTTTATTAATTTTATTTACATAAATTGCTCAAAGGTTTTACCTCCTACTCTTAAGAGGAGTCAGTACTCAACAAAAGTTTCAATTTAGATACCAGCGAACCTGTAGGTAATATAATTTACTATACGTAGGTTTGTGTGCTGAAAGTGATAAAATTCATTACTTGTGGTGCAATTTCAGTCGGCAGACAAATGACTTCATCGTTTTCTAAAATAGGGCCGAATTTGAGGATGGTCTCTGTCCTCGGTGGAATAGTTATATTTTTCCTTGAGTATATAAAAGGGAGTTTTACCCCTCCTTCATTGGTTTGGACTGTTATAGTCTGGAGTCTATAGTTAAGTACGGAATTTGTTTTGACAAGAAATCCTCACCAATGATTCCTTCATAAGAGATAGGAAATCTGAGGCGACTACATGGAATGGGTGACTAAATATAGAAGCCTCGGCCAGATGTATATCTAGCTGACATATACCTTTAGTGAGGATTGTTTGTTCAGAAATACCTTTAATTAAAATGGCCAAATTGGTATGCACCCAAACTTCGTTTTTTAATGCACTAACTTTAATTAGAGAAATAGAAGCTCCTGTGTCAAGGAGGAATTTGTTTTGCTTTACTTTGGACTGAAGAATATTCAAATTGATTTCATTTTGAAACGTTTGCCGTGAATTAAAATTTAAAATTGGGATTGAAGTTTCGTTAGAAATTTTTGTCGAGATGTGAGAAATTTTACGTTGGCATTCTAACTTAGGTCTTGTACCTGCACCATAGTACCGCTAGTGCAAAGTTACTCGAGTTTGGTTGCTAGTTGCCGTATTATGGTTTACCGTCGCGTTTTCGCGTTTCGCATTATTGTATTGTCGCTTCCAGCACTCTTGTATAGAATGCCCAATATTCTTGCAATACCGACAGCGTACTGGCGCTGTTTGAATCGTATTCACGCGTGGATTAGAAAATTTTGGAAGATATGGACGTTGTATCCGTTCGAAGTGCCTGGATTATTCCGATTTTGTAACTTCCGGCATTCATTAGCTGTATGACCTAAATTTTTGCAATAGGTACATTTCTTTGTATCCGGTTTTTCGTTTTCAGCTATTATTTCCTCATCTAGTGCGTAATCAACTGCAGAGCTAAGAGTGTCATGCTTTGTAGACTTGACTATAAGTTTCAAAGGATGCTTTAATCCTCTCTTGAAATTGTTTGTAGCAGTTTTTTCATTAAAACTCCTTATACCTTTACAACCCTCGCCTCCTTCTCCTTGAGTACTTGCTATATTTAATTCGTCTAGCAATTTCTCGACTTTCGCTGCGTATTCAGCAGCTGCATCGCGATGTCCCTGCTTTATAGTGAACAACTCTGCCTGTATGACTTGAACGGAACTTCACGAAGTTCTTCTTCATAGCAGTTTTCAGGTCAGACCAGTTATTAAAATCTTGATATTTCAGAAGCGCGGTATATGCCCTATCGGTTAATTTTGACTTAATCAGGTCAAGAAATTCGGCTTTCTCATTATTGTCAGATGCTTTTGAGTAATGGATTTCGGCAACTTTCAGAAATCTAGCGACTGCTTCGGAATTGTCATCGAATTCCGGTATAATTTTTATAGCGTTTGCTATATTAAAAGAGGCGATGCTTTGATATTTACTGATTGAGAATTGCGAGGAAGGGAGCTTTTTGGGTCTTCTTCGATTGCTGGAATAGAGGTAGAATATTTAATTGGGGATTCTGGGTTGTCGGTGCCTTTATCCCCTACTGCCTTTAGAAGAGGGTCACTTACCTCTTCTGATTCACTTGACTCTTCTTCTAAGCTATCTGGTTCACCCGGTTTGCGTGGAAGCTTTTTTTCCGCCTCGCAAAGAAAGGTTGAACGGGAAAATGTAATTAATGTGTTTCCCTAAATTATTCTTTGATTAATGGCTGAATTAGGAAAATTTCTATGATTTAATTTACTACTTCTTGATTGCCGCGAGTTTCTACTGCAGTATGCTGAATAATATGGCATTTATGAACCTATTAATCGCATGTGCATTGCTGTTAATAATTTGGCTGAGCATTTTGTTGTTGACGACTCTAAGCATGTCTTAAAAAAACGTCTATATAATATTTAATCTTTTTAGTTAAATTTAATTTAGATTTTTATATTTTTGTTCTTTGTCGCATTGCATGTTATTTTATCTGGTGTTTGGTATATGTTTAGTGTAACATACTAATAATAACACCGACTAAGTGATGAAACGCATGTAGTGTTGACCGTTTATTTATTAAACGTGTCCATGCAGCGAGCTTGTGTTAAGCTGGTTCTGATAGTCAATCTATATCCGCAATCTTTCTTATCAATAAGAACTTCTAAAGAAAGCTACGCGGTTATCCCTACAGTAACTTAATTTATTAGTCCCCAATAAAGGGTCAAAACTGAATTTGCAACCCCGTAAAATCAATAAAAATAAAACAATGCAATGATGCTCCTTCTTAAACGTCTCTGCAGGGAGCAGGGAGCCTTTCCGCTTTTCCTGTTCCAGTGTAATAGGTTTCCGCGAGATGCTGCAAATTACGGATATTTCGGAGTCATCCAATTCGACCAGGTGATTAAACCAATAGGAGCAGCTTGTTTGATCTTCCCAATTTGTTGGCGATTTCTTAACTTCCCTTTTGTTGTTCACAAGGAAGATTGCATCATTTCTGCATGGAGTTCCATCAGTACTTGAGCTTTATGTGTGGTTTTATAATTTTGCACACGAGTTTTGTTATTAGGATCGCGTGGATTGCGATTTATCACACGAATTTTTATTATTATGATCGCGTGGATTATGATTTAGTACACGAATTTTAGTATTATGATCGCTTGGATTGTGAATTAGCACACGAATTTTATTATTATGATCGCGTGGATTGTGATTTGGCACACGAATTTTATTATTAAGGTCGCGTGGACCACACCGCTGCCACCATTTTTGTGATGGGTTTCGGGTTTTCTTCCCGGGAGCACTTATTCAAAGAAAAAGACTTTACTCACACTGGTATAATTCATTTAATAAAAAGAAAATAATTGGGTATTTAACGCTTTTACAAATAACTGAAAGATCGAGCTCGAACGATTCACAAAATTGTGTGTGATCTCGGCGACGGATTCGAAAGTACTCGACCTACGATTTACTACTTCTTGATTGCCGCGAGTTTCTACTGCAGTATGCTGAATAATATGGCATTTATGAACCTATTAATCGCATGTGCATTGCTGTTAATAATTTGGCTGAGCATTTTGTTGTTGACGACTCTAAGCATGTCTTAAAAAAACGTCTATATAATATTTAATCTTTTTAGTTAAATTTAATTTAGATTTTTATATTTTTGTTCTTTGTCGCATTGCATGTTATTTTATCTGGTGTTTGGTATATGTTTAGTGTAACATACTAATAATAACACCGACTAAGTGATGAAACGCATGTAGTGTTGACCGTTTATTTATTAAACGTGTCCATGCAGCGAGCTTGTGTTAAGCTGGTTCTGATAGTCAATCTATATCCGCAATCTTTCTTATCAATAAGAACTTCTAAAGAAAGCTACGCGGTTATCCCTACAGTAACTTAATTTATTAGTCCCCAATAAAGGGTCAAAACTGAATTTGCAACCCCGTAAAATCAATAAAAATAAAACAATGCAATGATGCTCCTTCTTAAACGTCTCTGCAGGGAGCAGGGAGCCTTTCCGCTTTTCCTGTTCCAGTGTAATAGGTTTCCGCGAGATGCTGCAAATTACGGATATTTCGGAGTCATCCAATTCGACCAGGTGATTAAACCAATAGGAGCAGCTTGTTTGATCTTCCCAATTTGTTGGCGATTTCTTAACTTCCCTTTTGTTGTTCACAAGGAAGATTGCATCATTTCTGCATGGAGTTCCATCAGTACTTGAGCTTTATGTGTGGTTTTATAATTTTGCACACGAGTTTTGTTATTAGGATCGCGTGGATTGCGATTTATCACACGAATTTTTATTATTATGATCGCGTGGATTATGATTTAGTACACGAATTTTAGTATTATGATCGCTTGGATTGTGAATTAGCACACGAATTTTATTATTATGATCGCGTGGATTGTGATTTGGCACACGAATTTTATTATTAAGGTCGCGTGGACCACACCGCTGCCACCATTTTTGTGATGGGTTTCGGGTTTTCTTCCCGGGAGCACTTATTCAAAGAAAAAGACTTTACTCACACTGGTATAATTCATTTAATAAAAAGAAAATAATTGGGTATTTAACGCTTTTACAAATAACTGAAAGATCGAGCTCGAACGATTCACAAAATTGTGTGTGATCTCGGCGACGGATTCGAAAGTACTCGACCTACGATTTACTACTTCTTGATTGCCGCGAGTTTCTACTGCAGTATGCTGAATAATATGGCATTTATGAACCTATTAATCGCATGTGCATTGCTGTTAATAATTTGGCTGAGCATTTTGTTGTTGACGACTCTAAGCATGTCTTAAAAAAACGTCTATATAATATTTAATCTTTTTAGTTAAATTTAATTTAGATTTTTATATTTTTGTTCTTTGTCGCATTGCATGTTATTTTATCTGGTGTTTGGTATATGTTTAGTGTAACATACTAATAATAACACCGACTAAGTGATGAAACGCATGTAGTGTTGACCGTTTATTTATTAAACGTGTCCATGCAGCGAGCTTGTGTTAAGCTGGTTCTGATAGTCAATCTATATCCGCAATCTTTCTTATCAATAAGAACTTCTAAAGAAAGCTACGCGGTTATCCCTACAGTAACTTAATTTATTAGTCCCCAATAAAGGGTCAAAACTGAATTTGCAACCCCGTAAAATCAATAAAAATAAAACAATGCAATGATGCTCCTTCTTAAACGTCTCTGCAGGGAGCAGGGAGCCTTTCCGCTTTTCCTGTTCCAGTGTAATAGGTTTCCGCGAGATGCTGCAAATTACGGATATTTCGGAGTCATCCAATTCGACCAGGTGATTAAACCAATAGGAGCAGCTTGTTTGATCTTCCCAATTTGTTGGCGATTTCTTAACTTCCCTTTTGTTGTTCACAAGGAAGATTGCATCATTTCTGCATGGAGTTCCATCAGTACTTGAGCTTTATGTGTGGTTTTATAATTTTGCACACGAGTTTTGTTATTAGGATCGCGTGGATTGCGATTTATCACACGAATTTTTATTATTATGATCGCGTGGATTATGATTTAGTACACGAATTTTAGTATTATGATCGCTTGGATTGTGAATTAGCACACGAATTTTATTATTATGATCGCGTGGATTGTGATTTGGCACACGAATTTTATTATTAAGGTCGCGTGGACCACACCGCTGCCACCATTTTTGTGATGGGTTTCGGGTTTTCTTCCCGGGAGCACTTATTCAAAGAAAAAGACTTTACTCACACTGGTATAATTCATTTAATAAAAAGAAAATAATTGGGTATTTAACACTTTTACAAATAACTGAAAGATCGAGCTCGAACGATTCACAAAATTGTGTGTGATCTCGGCGACGGATTCGAAAGTACTCGATCGGCCTTATACAAACATTCATTTAATTCTTATCGCCCCGGTTCCCACGCGCTGTACGTATTCAGAAATCTGATATTTATATCCACTTGAAACAAGATGCGAAATCAGTAAAATTGTAATTACGTTTTATATTTTATGTGCATGGTTCAAATAAGCAGTGTTTATTTAACATTTTCATGTAAAAATTATGTGAGGGTGATTTAAATGACAAGGGTTTAAAAATTTAGGAAATCGAAAGTTAATTCCTTGTCACGTGGATATGCACAGCGGCGTGAGAGCCTAAGGGTGTTGTATTAATCATAACAATATTGAAATTGCGAAAAATGTACGCGGTAGACGAGTTTACTGCCATATGACCCTAGTTATAAACCAGAATAATTTAATACACGAACCTTTTAGAACCGAATTTTATACTGCAATGTTGACTGCACCTTTTTCTGACATTTAATATTTGACACTTGTCAACTTGAAGTGTCTATTTCGTTTTTATTTTCCATATAGACAAGTAATTTCACAATATTTGCTGGAATTCTGTACGTGTGCGAAACTTTCTAAGTCAAATGACAAATTAAATTACAAACCAATCTCTAATTAATTTCTCAGAAATCGTAAACCGAAAGTGTGTCTCTGAAATTTTATATTGCAATATCAATATATCAATTTTGAAATTGCAAGTCTGTCTCCGGTATAAGATCAGTATTCGCAACAATTTTCCTCTCCCATTGACAGATGACTTGCTCGACAGATTGCAGGGTAAACAATATTTTTCTACACTTGATTTGTGTAGTGGTTTTCATCATGTTCGTATGGCGGCTGAGTCTATAAAATATACTACTTTCACACCTATAGGTCAGTATGAGTATCTAAGAACTCAAGAATGGTCCCGGTGTCTTCCAAAGGAACATAAACTATATTTTCAAAGACTTAATTGCCAAAGACCAAATACTTATTTACATAGACGATATCCTTATAGTCATCGAATGCCTTTAAAAACACCTGGAGATCTTAAAATAAATAACAGACCTAATAACTAAACATGGTTTACAGCTTAGGGTTCAGAAATGTAAATTTCTTTATGAAGAAATCAAGTACTTAGGATATGTTGTCCACAATAAAGGGATACGTCCTAACTCAGAGAATCTCCGGGCTATTAATGAATTTCCACTTCCCAGATGTGTGAAGGATGTCCATAGTTTTCTTGGGTTAGGATCATATTTCAGAAGGTTCATAAAAAATGTTTCTACCTTGGCCAAACATCTTTACGACCTCTTGAAGAAGGACAGAGTTTTTAAATTTAGCCTAGAATTAATAGAAGCGTTTGAGACTTTAAAGTTAAAATTAACAAGCTCACCTAACTAGCCATTTACAGTCCATTGATTGAAACAGAGTTGCACTGCGATTCAAGTAGTATAATTAATGGAGCCATATTACTACAGAGTCAAGCTGATGGAAGACTTCATCCTGTGTTCTACTTTTCTAAAAGAACTACAGAGGTTGAAATGAAATACCATTCCTCCGAGCTAGACACTTTGTCTATATTATATGCTCTCAGAAGATTCCGCATATACCTTACCGGAATTACTTTCACTGACTGCCAATCATTGACTTTGGTTTTGAATAAAAAATCAATAAAACCGCGAATAGATGGGCTTTTGAGCTTAAAACTTCGATTAGAAAATTGAACGCGGTTCAGGTAATAGAATAGGTCATGTTGATGATTTAAGTCGCTGTACTCAGATTCTGGTTGTTCAAGAAGGAATGTTTTTCTTTGTATTAGTTAGTAGCGGCCCAAGCACGTGATCCCGATAATTTTAAGTTATTACCTGATTTTGCCCTAATAAATGGTCTAGTATACCAAAAAAATAAAGATGATGTTCAATTCTACGTTCCTAAACAAATGGAAGACGGCGTTATACAAACACATCACGAATTTCTTTGTCACTTGGGTGCGAATTAATGCAACGAATATCTCAAAAAATCGTACTGGTCTCCTGACATGAAACATAAAATCAAAGATTAAATTGTTGGCTGCTTAAAATGCGTGTATTTTTCACTTGTAAACTGAAAGGTAGAAGGAATACTTCACAATATTCCAAAAGGAAATGTGCCTTTCGAAGTGCTTCATATAGATCATTATGGACCATTACCGACTACGAAGTCAAGAAAGAAAGATATATTTCTTGTTATTGACGGATTTTTGAAATTTATCAAATTATATTCTGTAGTTAGTACCCAAACCAAAGACATAATACCTTGTTTAGAATCGTTTTTAGCGCTTACAGTGGACAATCCAAAATTATTTCTACCGAGGAACACTTTTCACTTCAAACGAATTCACTCAGTTTCTTTCAAACAATAAAGTGGCTATGCATTTGCCACAATCAAATGGTAAAGTAGAACGCATGAATCGTTTGCTAACACTTATGCTTTCCAAAGAGCCGGAAGAAACTAGTACTGGTAATTGGTATAAGTTCTTAGTCAAAATTGAGTTTGCCATTAATAATACTGTAAACAGAATACAGGCTTCTCTCCAAGCGAAATGTTATTTGGTATAATGCAAAAAGGTGAACTATGTGACAAAATGTTAGAGCATATTCAGGGCTCTGTCCAAAAAACTGAACGAGATTTAGGTAAAAATTAGGAGTCAAGCTTCTGAAACGATTACGAAAAATCAAAATTACAACCAATTATATTTTGATAAAAGACATAAACCGCCTCATATATACGAAGACGCTGATTTTGTTATGGTCAAAAATATAGTGATCACACCAGGAATCAGTAAAAAGTTATTGGCCAAATACCGTGGGCCTTACGAGATTAAGAAAATTTTAAAGAACGATAGGTACGTGATTGAGGATGTAGACGGAATACAGTCGACACGTCTACCATATAATGGTGTCTGCTCACTCGCTAATATGAAGCCCTACATTTTGTGTGTTGAAGATTGAGTATGGTTGACAAAATTTTAAAAGCGAATTTATAAGATTGACTTATCGCAAACTCATAATATTCAATTTTATCATGTAATGACTATTCAAGAATTTTAAATGCATTATAAATATTCTTAATGGAACGATAAAACGTTGTTATTTTGTTCATTGTATACATGTACTATCATTAAAAAGAAGAAGAATAGGTAATTTTCATCCGTTATTTTATATCATTTGATGAAAGTCAAAGCATAATATGTTAATCGTTCGTCAGTAACTAATTTCATTTCATTCTTGAATTGTAAGATTTTTGACATTTGGAATTATATATATTACGCGACTTTAAAAATTTTAGCTAATGTTAGCTTTTGTATATGTGTATCATACGATATGTTCGGCCTGTTATGTATACCTATTTTTAGAAATTTTTGTAGACTTTCTTAGTAATCGAGGCAATTATATGACAGTCTGGCCGAATTGTATGGGATAATTACATGTACAAGCACTAATTGTGCTCTCGTTAAATACAATAAATAATATAAATAATCCGCCTAACGGAATTGTCTTGAAAATATCCATCACTGTAATCTTGGTGCATTCCAAAAAAAAAAAGAACAGTCTATTATAAAGTGTCGTACCGTTGAGATCGAAGTTGACTTTTTTTTATCACTCCGGCCTTCCTACAAAATTGTGTTTTAATTTTGTACAATACAAAATTTCACATCGTTAGGTCATCGGCGTTCTAAACAGTTTACCTTTTTCTTCACAACTACCTTGAAACGGGTATCAAATGAAAGGGTTTGACGAGAAGAATACGACAAGATATGTACTAAAAACTAGAAAATAATTATGAATCACAAATGTTTACCGAGATATGGGTTCTGTCTACTGGTAAAAAATCGCGCAGGACATAGCAGTGGTGTCAGCGGAATAAGCAATCAGGGGTTAGGATCAGACTTAAGTAAAACCTAGGTCACTGGCCCTCACCTCTAACTTTCAAATTCAAGTGCGGATCAGACTTTGACTATCACTTGCTTTTATAGTTAGGAAATCTGCAAGCCTAAGGCCCCTGGTTTTATTTAAGTCTGTTCAAGGCACCTGATTGCTTATTCGGCTAACATTACTGTTCTTGGTCCTGCGCGATTTCTCACGATTGGACAGTACCTTTATTTCGGTAAACCCCACATTTATGACCCATAATTATTTTTTAGTTTTTAGTATATCATCTAATGTAAAATAAAACCATTTAACTTAAAAAGCTTTTTTTAACCAATTTTATTTCAATGATGTACAAAGAAACGAAGTCATGATTATTATGATATTAAAAATATAAACCATATAAAAAAAGTAACAAAAGGTACTAAAGGGTGAATAAATTCGCAAACATTATGATATTTATATTTATTCTGTTTACAATTTTTATATTGATTTGAAACCTTCGGCAAAATATTAGAAACTTTACAGGTCAAATAAGCGTAGGGACTGCTGTCAGCTTAAAATTAGAGGTGAACTTAGACTATAAAGAGTACAGGAAGTGTAATAAGCCAAATCTGTTGCCACTGTGTGAGAGCTAAGTACAGGCTTGTAGTAGAATTAACATAGAGAGCAGGGCAACAAGATACATGGTTGAAAATATGCTCCCACCGAAAATCTTAGTTGCTTGTATTACGCCATGCACCTCAGAAGCTTCTCAGCTGTTTCAAATATAGACAGCTGAATATACATTTCTCCAACTCCAAGCACCTGTAAAAACAGCCATGCTCATGTACACGAATTCTATAGGTATTAACACTAAGTGTTCTCTCCATATTCTAAGGAGCTGAAGGTATCCGGATCCAGATCCTTAACTGAACTAAAGTTGTAACCATATACAATGAATTACCATATAAAATACAGAGAAAATGCACAAACCAAGGCTAAGCAAAAAATCTGAACATTTCCTCCATATTGCAGTTTTATTCGAAAAACGAAATGTCATTTCCCGATGAAACAATGCAATTTGGAGGAAATTTTCAACCTCTTTGCATTGCCTGGGTGCGGATCTGAATAGTTAGTATCCGGATAGTTCACAGATCCGGGTATCTGGATGTTAGCAAATAGGGATCCAACTTTCAGCTCTACTCATAAAATATATCATATAAAATTCGTATAATAATAACTCTAACTAAGGGGTAAGGGTCGGATAAATGAGATGTAAAAAACAAATAAGTGATATATGAAAATAAACGTAAAGCCATACCCCACACGCGGAAGTTTTTAGATAGTTTTTACAGGTGAGAGGTATTTGGGGATAGGAAAAATTCCGTGTTATCAAATTTCGATCGGGAGTACGGGCAGCATACCAATACTACTGCAAAAAAATTAGCTCCGGCCATTTTGAACTTGCGAAATTTCTTAAATTTTCTTATCGGACGGCTGTACAAATGTTTACCTGCGATTTGAGGTGATGATATAATAATTTAATAATCATTACGTGTTGTGAATTCGTCATACAGTTATTGTTTATATTAATAACTGTGACTTAATTGAACACGCACACATTTAATTTCGGTAAAAGGAACTACGCGGTGCATCATTATTGTGCTGGCACAAAACCCTGGAGAATACTTCCCAACCCATGAAATGGAAATCTAGATGTGTGCGTTGGGGTGTGCTCTCTAAAATGTTTTATATTGACACTTTTATGGAAAAGTGCCAAACATTGACTTTATATATGCTATAGAGCCTAAACTGCTATCCATACAGGAAAATAGTCTTCTAAAAATTTATAGCTTGGTTCTTTACTTTCCCAAAGGCTACACTTACTATATACCTTACTTAACAAAATAATAAAATAGTTTTGGTTAAAAAGTAACCTTAACCTTTTACGCTCAATAACTCTCAGCTCAGTAATAATTGCATGTGTATGTGCAGCTAAAGTTCAACTCCTCTGTAGGCAGTTACATTTGATATCATCTGCCCACGGCAGGCTATGACGGCACAGCATCATATACAATGATGACTCAGCTGAGTTTTTGTTTGAGGAATCGTAGTCATTTGGTTCAGATGAATTTTTTTAAATAATTTTGTTAGGAAAGGTATAAAAATTTTATTTCGGTTCGGAAGATAAGAAAGCAAGCTTAAGATAATCAGAACACAATTTATCTGTATAAATGGTAGTTTAGGGCGAAGGAGCTATTCAAATCAAATTTTTGTCAGTAACAAATTTGCACTCTTGACTGCTCCTTCATTAATTCTGCTAGCTGTTTACACCGGCAATGTGCTCTCATTCTAGAAAACCTTAGCTCAACACAAATATTGCTTCGGCTATACTTAAATTATCATCTTAATCCTTTCAAACCTACTACTATCTCTCGCCAGTTTTGAAACTGTGAACTATTGAAATACTACTAACCTCTTGTGGACTTTAGGCAGCCAGTAGTGGCTCTTAATCACTATTACTTTTTAAGCTGTATAACTGTAGAGACATAAGCTCAATTCTTTCATTGCTTGGCCTTTTGGTCTTCCATTATTCTTTATTTTTCCATTATTTTTATTCTTACTAACCACTAACACCCCTTGTCTGAACTCACACTCAGTAAAGTGCTAGTATTAAAACAGCCGTGATTGAACTTGAAAGTGGGTAGTGAACCCAATAAATAGAGCAATGTGATCCCAAATAAACAAATAAGTAAATAGGTTGTCATAGATTAAAATGAATTAAATAAATTGATAGATACTCTCCAATTCGCTAATCACAATTTACTATTGTTTTACTGTTTAAGTTCTAGCTATATTCAACTGTGTATTCATCTTAATATTCCTTGTCTTAATACTCTGTTCGCTATACCCAACGCTTATTTGCGTGGCGCTCAGGCCGGAGTTTGTAATAAATAAATTTTGAATTTGAATTAAGTTATCAGAATTCTCGGTTGTTATATATTCTACTGTCAACATTTTGCTGCAACTGACTGCTATGCCGTGAAAGCGGTTCACGTCGCAAACGTAGACACGATTAATATTCCACCTTTAAGAAAAATTAACAAGCGATGCACCATACCAATCATGCCAACTATCTAATATTTACTCGATGTACCTAACGTTGTTACGTAGCTTAAGCTGAGGTTCTTCAATAAATGATTTTTTTATTCTAATTCTATTCTAATCTAATCAAATAAAATTACTGACAGTAGACGCAAATAATTTGTCCATCGCAAGCTGCCGTAGGCATATGCGTGAATATGACATAAATCCATATAAGAAAGTGTTCATGCAAGCGGTAGATACAAACAATCAATTTAAACAAATGTTCGATATTCCAAACTTACAAGAATTTCATTCCATTCATACGGAATTGATTTCATGAAATACTTGTTGAATGCTCGACATTTAAGCATCTAGAAAATAAGTACAGTAATTTCTCATAACACGTACATATCGAAGGGAAATCAGCTATACGAAATTCCTCTAATTGATTTTCTATATTTAATTTGTATTCTGTCACGCACAGGATGAGCTCAGATAAATTGGTGAAAACAAAATTTACATGTGATTTTGGAAAACAATATTAGGGGAGCCACACCTCGCTATGCAATTATTGCAACTACTTGGAATTTACTGCAAAAAGTCTCCTGCTCTAACTCCCTACAATTCAATAATTCAAGCTACAAAAATTAAAACTTACCTAAATAATCAATGAGATAAAATTTCTCCTTTCACGGAAGTTAATTTTCCCCGTATGAGTCGGCTGCTCTGTTATTAGGATGCACCGAAAACTTTGAAGATGTGTCAGATAAAAACTAAATTTATTCAATCCTTAACAGTTGGAATACATTTTATTTCACTACATGTAACTGTTTTATGCACTAAAATGTTTTTTTTATATCAACGCATCGAGCTAAAAAACAAATTTAGCGACTCCCACCCGCTTGATTTCCAGATATGATGGAGGAAGAGATGATTCGAATTCGATATATACGTCTTCCTCTACAAAGTTCTCGTAGTCGGTATTTAGCCGATTATCTCTAAACGACTCGGTAGTGACAGTCTCAAATCATTGGGCCTTCCCACACAAGAAGCTTTTAGGGAAGGAAGGAATTTCCTCTCCTTGGGCTGAGACGTGCTAGCACAATAATGTTGCACCGCTTAGCTCCTTATATGATTACGTAACTTAGGCTGAGGTTCTTTAATAAATGCTTTTCTATACTATTCTAATCAGTCTTTAATAATATCAGCTGGTGTGGAACTAGTGAAATATCAACACATTTGTGTTTTGGCTTTTATACAAAGGGAGTGCTTCATATTTTTCATTAAGAAATTTCGAAAATTTAAAAGAGAATTATGTAAGCCTAAATATTATTCCTTAGCAATCAGGAACACACTCACACTTTCTTTTTTCTTAGAATTTTTTTCTCCGAAATTGCTCTTATGGCCGGTTTCACAGTCAAGGCTTAAGCCACAGCGATGGCTTAAGCCAAGGCTTAATAAATATTTCAGTTTCACAGTCAAGGCTTAATTGAAATCACTGGCTTAAGGCAAGCTTAACTTAAGCCCGTCATCTCGAAGGCTTAAGCCTCAGATTTTGCTGTGAAACACATAAGAAATTATTTCTAAATATATATTTTGCCTAAATATTATAATTTTTGTTATTAAATGAACGTGCATATTTCAAAAGTTATATTTTAAAACTAAATTGAAATTTTCCAAGCGAAAAATAGTTATCTAATTAGCAGTTTTGAGTACTGTCTGGCAGCTAGTGTCAGCATTCCATTTGACGTTTTAAGAAGAAACCAAACAGTTTAGGACAAAAATGAGTTATTTATCTGATGCAGAGGGTATAAGAGACCAAGAAATGTATAATATAATATCGCAAGGTGTGACCCGTGAAAAAATTATATTATTTATTCTCGGTTCCGGCTGTAGATACATTCGGCTTTGATGGTTTACGTTGTCGAAACATTCTGCAACAATGATTTTGGATTTGATATCTTTCCAGAAAAAAAAACCACAACAAACTGGTAAATAAAAAAATCTTCTTCTTTTCGCTTAGTTTTTAATCCACAATGGCAATTTTTCTTTAAAAAATTCACAATTTCCTCAGTGCTGACAACTTAAAAATTTTCATCCGCGGCTTAACTAAGCCTCAGCTAACTGAGTACTGTGAAACCGAGTAGGCTTAAGTTCTGGGCTTAAGCCACACCCGTGGCTTAACTAAGCTCTGGCTTAAGCCTGGACTGTGAAACCGGCCATTAATTACATTGCTGCACAATTTATGACTTTTTCAATATTTAATTTTTCACTTGAAACCATTCTAAAAAAACAAAAAAATTCAATTTCAAAAGTTCCACACCAGATGATATTATACATGAATGCATACATACATTTGACTATTTCTCAGGTTCCACTTCGCTAAAAAGTTGAAGTGAGTGGAACTCTGTTATGGTCGTAGCATATTGCATATAGCAATATGCCACCACGGACTGAAGCGTGTAGGCCCGGCTTGTTGTCGACTACAGCATGAAACCAAAACGCGCCCCGACCGAGAGAAATGCTTCCTCAAGCTCGGTGTCATGTTCAGTGACAGAAGGAAGAAGAAGAGCGTTCTTGGCGGAGTTTTTTGAGTTTTTTGACAACGTAAAAAAAGCAAGAAGGGAGCCAAAAAAATCTCGGCGAATAATAAGTCATCGGGACAGAAAATCCTCCCAAAAAGAGTGTAATCCATGATTAAAGTGGTATAATGTCAAGAAAATCGATTTGTGAAATAAATATCGTAAATAGGAAACAAAACTAAGCCTAGCTGCCCAGCACGACGATTTAGCACCAGAGGATTACTGGAGAAAGGAGATGAGCATATGTATCCTCCACATAATAATGAACACTTCCAGAACCATCTAGTACAGGTAAGTGATTCAGTCTTACCTGATTCGATTACGCAAACAAAAACGGAGAAGCCCACATTCCTGAAGTACCGGCGAGGCCCCCACTTCTGTGGGATGACTATATTCATACATCATATGTAGCAACTCATATACAACGATTTGTGGCTTATGCGACATGCAGAATTCTACCGATCTTCGCTAGGTGAAGTACATGTATAGACCTGGATACCAATATATAGTCTCTATTTGAGTATCTATTCAGACGTCAACCTTATTTGTGAAATGAACTAATTTTGATCTGATATATAGTAGATAATTAAGGTACTTTCATTAAATAACCATAATTTTTGATCTGATATATATAGTGAATAATTCAGGTACTTTCATTAAATAAACTATATTTTTTTCAATTGATATATATATGTAGGTATTAAGTAACTCAGGCATTTTCGTTAAATTCATTTGATTTCATATGTATGTTTGAAAATCATCTTATTAGTTAAATGAGTTACATATAGTTATACGCTTAGACATACACGGCTTTCTTGATTGGATATATATATAGGAATTCGTTCGCTGAAACAACTATATTTATTTACTTATATACTAGCAATTGTTATTGAAACCGGCTATATCATGTGATGATAGCTTATATCCCAATCAGATACAAGTGCTAACGCTTCTTAAGATGAATTGGTTAGCGGCTTGTGTGAAAGTGTCAGAGGACCTATAAGCATTAAGAAATTTAGTAAAAACATACCCACAGGTAGTCTACTGATAGGCTACCTTAATTTTTTTTAAATTCGTCAGGCATAGATGCGTTATTAGTTTTGTTACCAAGAGTGGGAAGAAAATAGTTGGTGTGATTATACCCAGTTCGGTGAGGCACAGACTAGTAGTACTGTAAAAGTGCAACCCAAAGGGATTTCGGACGTGGTCATTTATTTCGTCTATTATTTTTCTTTTAATTTCAGTGCAGCTGGAGAACACGCTTCAGGAGGCCTGCTGGATACGTGAACATTCCAACTATCAATTTTGTGAAATTCGGCTTGATAATTATTTCTTCGGGTTGCCTTCGCGAAACTAGCATAGTAGCGTAGTAGTATATAAACCTTTAAGTAAAATCTGTCGTATCCACTTTAGTATTGTAGAACATGACAGGACAATCAGAAGTAAGATACCAAAATCAGAATCCTACGGGGGTGAATTTAAGCAACAAAAAAAAAAAACAAAAAACGAAATCACTTGTAATTTCGTACTAATATAGCGTTTATAACAAAATGAAGCAGTGTATTAGCATCTAAATACTACTATCAATCTATCTAAATACTACAAAAGTAAGAAATGCTAGTGTATAAATTAGACATTAAACCTATTTCATTATAACGTAAATATGAATTGCTGAACGTTTTTATTTCTTCCCTCACATTTACTGGAGCCCTCTAACATGAAGGTCGCATAGGTCCGCTCTAATTTCTTCTACAGGTCAGCCAAAGGGACTTGGAAATAGTGCCCCCCAAGTCAAAGGGAGGATGGGGCAAGGCCAAGAAGGCATAACATCTGCGCCTTCAATTCAGCAGTAAGCAGGTAAGTGACGTAAAGGTCCCTTCAGGACCGAGTGTGTGCCGTTTTTTGTAGTGCAGGCACGAAAATTTTTTTGTCTATGGATGATGACATGCGGCAGGTATTTCGGGAACTCCCCCACACTCTCCGCCATCCTTAGCCGAGGTGCTAGCGTGCCGCCCTGTGCTATCGCTGTCATCAGGCGATCTGTCAGCTCATGCTGGCAGTTTGGACTTAACGTCCTGGTCAAGTCGCCTTCAACATACTTCCATAACAAAATGGCGCCCAACGTGGGGCCACCTCAGTTAGACTTCGGTGGTCTAAATATAAATTTTACTGGGGACTGAGACTTTGAGAGAGATGATCATCTGGTGTCTGCCAGTTGATTGACCTCAAGTCTCACATCCAGTAGAAGATATAGGTGGACCTGAGTCTAATTGGTTTTGTGAAAATTTTTTTTTGTAAAGTAACGTAATATTTTGAAAGTTTTATTGGAAGTCTTTGATATTTTGAATTTTTGGATTAAAGTAAAGTAACGTTTTTTGAATTTAATGAAAGTTTTTTGGAAGTTGAAATCCGGCTTTAGGTTTGACTTCGGTCAAGCCTCAAGCCTGAACAGTTGTTGAATTTTTTTTGAAAGTTTTTTGAAATGTTTTTGGATGATCTTTCCCGCTGGCCTTCTGCCATGGAAATGGTAGGTGGCCTCACGAAATCTTTCGTTTGAGCTCTTGTGGGGACATGTCTCTGTTGGCCAACTGGCTGGACAGAGTTATGAATCTGCGAGACAACTTCTTGGCTTCCAGCTAATTAGTTGACCAGACTCATGACTCTGCCCGGCTAGCGAACTAGCTGGACACGACGATTCGGTGAGGAGAAGAGAACGAGTTCTCGGAGGATGGGATTGATGCTGGAGATCTTCAGTGATCAGGAGTTGGCATACTGCTAACTGCCTGGCTGAAGAATCTCTGGCAGCATTCTCAGCCTTTGATACCTCCGACTTTACTCTTCCCAGATTTCTGCAAGAGCTCCGACTTTTTCAATGCACACACTCACGTCACTTGCTTATATCTGTATTATGACCTTGGAAGAGAGAGAGCGACCTGACCTCTTATGTGGGAGTTAGCTTCGGGAGGTGAGGGAGAAATTGTCTGATCTTTGAAAATTGTTGAAACGTTTGACCTGTCTTTGCGATTTTTTTTGGATTCTTCGTAGTTTGCAGAATTTATGAGAATTTAGTCGACGAAGTTATTGACGCTTCCTGACATCGGTTTTTGTTCTGGGGATTCAATCCTCATATTATCTCGATTTAAGAAGCTTAAATTAACTCTTCGAGTCCTTGTTTTGCAAAATTTATTTTTAAAAAAAAAAATTTCTTCGGACGCTTGGGAAGATATTTCATTGGATCATAGTATCTCATCCCAACTTTCAAATTTAGTAGCTCGTTAGCTTCGATCCTGTTTGAGCCTGTGATCTCGATTTTTGACCTTTTTTTAATTTCTCTGATATTCTTCTTCGAACCTTTGGTTTGCAAAACGTTTTCAATTTTGACTCACTATGGGTACAGTGAGAACGCCACCACCTGCGACAAACGGTATGTCAATGCTACCTGAACCATGCTCCATCTGTCGTGATGCAAGCTGGTCAGTCGAAAGGAAGCCTGTAATAACCAAATGTGAACACATTTTTCACCAGGCATGCCTGCAGCATTGGATAGGTGAACATGCTAGTTGTCCTAACTGTCGGTGCCATATTACACAACAAGACTTTATCGAATATACAGGTGCAATCCCAAAGAGACCGAAGAAGGTGAAGCCTGTGAAGTCTACTAAGCACGATGTGCCGAGCTTCAATCTGCCTACTTTCGACCTACCACCACCTAATAGACGCTCTTTGTCTCCAGGAATGTTCAATTTGCATTCCCGGACGTTCACTAATCCCAACTCACGGCAAGACAGTCCATTACCACCAGCCCAAGGCCACACCTCAGCTGCTACGGATGCGTTGCTGGCAGGCCTGCGCATTCAAATGAAAGACTTGGTACGTGAAGGTCTCGAACACAGCCTCAGTACATTACGGTCTGAGTTAGTAGATAGTGTCCGTCAGCAAGTAGCAGCCATGGTGCCACCAATAGATTTTTCACGTCCACCCCCGTCTATGGGTAATCCAAGAACGTCGAACGATTTTCCCAATACAAGGAGACAATCATTCCATAGACCGCCTTCAGCCTTTGGTCAGCCTATGCCAAACCTCGCTCCACCTCAACCAACACCGCCTATTCGTGTTCCTGCACATGTAGGACAGCGACGATCCGGAAGTCCCATCCGTAGATGGAACCTGACGTACAATGGAAATAACGCAGAGCTCCCGGTAGACGAATTCATTTTTAGAGTCGAAGCGCTCACGCACTCCGCTCTGGAAGGAGATTTCGATCTGCTGGTAAGGAACATGCTTACGTTATTAACAGGACCAGCTAAAGATTGGTACTGGTCAATATTGAGGAATAACCCTTTCCCAACTTGGGAATTCATCAAAGCGGGATTGTCCATGGAATGGGGAGTGCCCAAGGATGATTTAAAAATACGATTACAGCTGATGTCTCGAAAGCAAAAACCTGGCGAAATATTCGCTATGTATCACCACCATTTAGTATTGCTGCGTGACCAGCTACAGACCGCCATGCCAGACCAAGAGTTTCTAGAGATTGTTAAATCCAATTTGTTGCCTGAGATCCAGGAAAAAATATGTTTGCACCCCACTTATACTATAGGACAGCTGAGATCGCTGGTTACTCGTATCCAAGCTACGCAGACACGCATTGCTACAGCTGGTAGTTGGAATCCGTACCGGAACCAACGAGTGCACGCAGTTGACAATTTTCAGAACTTGGACCCTGAACTGGCAGCAGCGACAGGCAGTGACCACGGCCTAGGTGAGCTATCGAGTATTTCAAACAAAAATGCTATTGTCTGCTGGAATTGTGATCAGTCTGGTCATTATTATCAAGATTGTAGACAGACGAGTCGAGTTGTGTTCTGCTATGGATGCGGACGCAAGAATGTTTTCAAGCCTGATTGCCGCTACTGCAGACAGAAAAACGAGAGACGGGTCGGGAATACCAACACCTCTTCCCGACCAGCGTCAACGTCGCAAGCAGCAACTGTAACGAACAAGGAGGAAAGCCCGCTCCATTAGTAGACACTCGTGATAACTCCCTAACGTGTCCTCTGATATCATTCAGTGACTCTGGTGATATCAGAAAAGCACCGGATTGTACAATTACTTCACTGGAAGAGGCGGAGAACTTGATGGATTTCTCTGCAGATCTTCAAGCTCCCATTTCCACTTCTGGGGAGCCCATGACAATACTAGACACTTCCTTAGAAGAGTCTTTACTCTTCGATGTCCCGTTGACACCTATAGCACGTGTAGCTGACAAGGTTACTGAGCAGGAGATTTGGCCTCCTGC
Organism: Dioctria rufipes; assembly: GCA_963924295.1. Classification (NCBI taxonomy): domain Eukaryota; kingdom Metazoa; phylum Arthropoda; class Insecta; order Diptera; family Asilidae; genus Dioctria; species Dioctria rufipes. The sequence continues at coordinate 252,715 of OZ002741.1, forward strand.
CATTTCTATCTTAAAACGGCCACTAAGCTCTGATATGACGAGTGGGCGTGAGCCAGTTTTACATCCGCTGACGCCGTATCATACGCGTCTGCAGAGATACAGAGCAGCAAGAGACCGAATTTTCTCCTCAGTAGCAGAGTTAGCTGAGATTATGTTTCCCGACCGGGATATGAGACCGAAAAGGAAAAGATCAACCGTTCGTTGGCGAGAATACTGTCGACGAATGAAACTGGAAAGGAAAAAACTAGCACAGATTTCCGTGTCGATGCCAGACGACATTCGACCGTACGCAGAAGTAAAGCTGCTCGGGCGAACTGAGACTGGATTACTTGATAGTGGTGCCACTGTCAGTATTCTAGGCCAGGGAGCTCTCGAGAAGCTTGCTGAAGCAGAGGTTGAATGGAAGAAGTATCGGACACAGGTCCAAGTAGCTAATGGTGCCATGACGACTGTTCATGGTCATGTGAACTTGGACGTCACTTTCCGTGATAAGACCCAAAACGTGCGTTTTTACGTGGTTCCTGGGCTCACACAGGCACTATATCTGGGAATAGACTTCTGGCGCCTCTTTGGGTTAGCTCCGGATGTCCTAGGTATAGTCGCAGAAGTGAATCCAAGTGGGATAGCTACCTCTGACACCGATGGGCATATCCTTTCTAGTTTAGAACACCAACGCTTAGAGAGCACAAAACAGCTTTTCCCCTCTTTCGCCTCTTTAGGCCTGGGAAAAACATCATTGGTCACTCACAAGATTGATACGAATGACGCCGCCCCGATAAAACAGCGCTTTTATCCGATTTCCCCGGCAGTGCAAAGTTTGATGGATGCAGAATTAGAGCGAATGCTATCACTGGGTGTGATAGAGGAGAGCCAGAGTCCTTGGAGCTCTCCAGTTGTTCTGGTAAGGAAGCCTGGAAAGGTCCGGCTTTGTTTTGACGCCAGGAAGGTCAACTCGGTTACGAAGAAGGACGCCTATCCGCTACCGCAGATAGACGCACTTCTGAGTCGACTTCCTCCGGCAAACTACATAACGAGCCTGGACCTGAAAGATGCATTCTGGCAGATCCCACTGGACACTGATTCCAGAGAGAAGACCGCTTTCACAGTACCTGGTCACCCTCTCTATCAGTACACAGTGATGCCATTCGGCCTATGCAACGCTCCCCAAACGATGTGCCGCCTCATGGATAAAGTCATTCCTTTCGATCTTCGTGAGAACGTTCTCGTCTATTTAGACGATTTATTAATTCTATCATCTGACTTTGACACTCATCTCATGCTGCTAGCCAGGGTAGCGGATTGTTTGAGGAAAGCTGGCCTTACTATAAACGTCGAGAAGAGCAAGTTTTGTATCAAGGAGACTAAATACCTGGGATTCATTGTAGGAAGGGGAGGTATGAGAACTGACCCTGACAAAATATCAGCCATAGTTGACTATCCGTCACCTAAAACTGTTCGGCAAGCCCGACGCCTACTAGGTATGGCAGGATGGTACAGACGGTTTATCCCGAACTATGCTGATTTGACTGCATCCATTACAGACACTTTGAAAAACCCGAGTCAGTTCAAATGGACATCTGAAGCCCAGACGTCTCTTGATCTACTCAAACAAAAACTTACTTCTGCTCCGTTGCTAGTGAGTCCAGACTTCACCAAACCGTTCGTCATCCAGTGCGATGCGAGCCAACAAGGTATTGGAGGAGTGTTGCTTCAGCTAGATGACGATGGCCACGAGAAGCCAATAGCCTACGTCTCGAAAAAGTTGAACTCCGCTCAACGAAATTACACCGTCACAGAGCAAGAATGCCTAGCTGCAGTCTTGAGCGTACAGAAGTTCCGGCCCTTCATAGAGCTTATGCCGTTCAAGATAGTGACGGATCACGCGAGCTTGAAATGGCTGATGTCTCAAAAGGACCTCAGCGGAAGACTTGCTCGGTGGAGTTTGAAGCTTCAGGGCTTCGACTTCACTATTGAACACAGGAAAGGAAGCCTGAACGTAGTCCCTGATGCGCTGTCACGCATTCATTGTGACAGCATGAACACAAACGAAGATCCTGGCCCGGAAGTTGACCTTAGTTCGCCATATTTCAATTCGTTGGAATATGAAGAACTGAGGCATAAGGTTAAAACGACTTCTGGCAAACTACCAGATCTTTGCGTCAGGGATGGCTTCGTTTATATTCGGACTGTTCCGAGAACAGGCGATCCGATCCAGGAGGAAGAAGCGTGGAAGCTTTGGATTCCACGTGGGCTTGTCACCGACGTCATTTCGAGAGCGCATGATCCGCCGCTAGCTTCACACGGAGGAATAGGGAAAACCCTAGAACGTCTGCGAAGACATCTGTACTGGCCACGAATGACAGTTGATGTCAGAAATTACGTAGCCGCCTGTGACGTGTGTAAAGAAACGAAGGCTCCTAATACTATTTTGCGACCACCGATGAAAGTCCAGTCTGTGATAGAACGACCATGGCAAAAGCTGTACGTCGATTTCTTAGGTCCATATCCTCGGTCAGTTAAAGGAAACGTCTGCATTCTGATAGTTCTTGACCACTTTTCTAAATTCCCACTTCTCAAACCTATGAGAAAAGCGTCTACGCTCAATGTATGCCAATTCATTGAGACTGAAGTGTTTCACGTGTTCGGAGTTCCGGAGACCATAGTCTCTGACAATGGAGTCCAGTTTTGCTCGGCTCAGTTCGCCAGACTACTGGAAAAGTATGGGGTAAAGCATATGCGAACGGCAGTTTACTCGCCGCAAGCAAACGCCTCAGAGCGAGTAAACCGGTCTCTGTTGTCAGGGATTAGGGCCTATATCCAGAAGGAACACACCAGATGGGATGAGAAACTGAGCCAAATAGCTAGTTCCCTCCGGAGCTCTTTCCATCAAGCTACTGGTTTCTCTCCCTATCGAACACTCTTCGGTCAACAAATGATAGAACATGGCAGCTCCTATTCCATCTTGAGGAGCATTGGAACTCTTAATGAGCCACTGAGAGTAGACGCAGAAGATAAAATGAGATTGATCCGTGCGAGAGTGCAGGAAAATTTACAACACGCATTCGAACAGGGTTCAAAAGCCTACAATCTCAGGGCAAAACCCGTCGAGTTCAAAGTTGGTCAGGAGGTATTTAGAAGGACTTTTGCCCAAAGCAATTTCCAACAGCAGACTAGTGCTAAACTGGGACGAAAATTTGTTAAATGTCGGGTTAGAGCCAAGAAAGGAAACTCACTATACGAACTTGAAGATCTGCGGGGAAAACTGTTAGGTGTCTATCACGCTAAAGACATCAAGCAGTGATCATCAGTATGAAAACATCGTCGATACTTATTGTCGTTTATTCCTGGTAGCCCTAAGAAGGCATCCAGCCAGCTTAACTGGTAAACTATAGGATATCACGAAGCCCTCCTATTGCCCCGTCAATGGTGGGTGATATACCTGTTGAAAGTCAATCTCATTATAGCACCCCTATCGCTTGTGAGTAGATAACCTTTTATAGTCCCTTCCGGATCGGCCTCATTAGGAGGAAAATTTTTCCTTGTCTGTCCAGCTGCAACATTGCGTTAATCGTCGGACATAGTAGTACTAGATCTATACCTGGTAGCCCTAAGAAGGCATCCAGCCAGCTTAACTGGTAAACTATAGGATATCACGAAGCCCTCCTATTGCCCCGTCAATGGTGGGTGATATACCTGTTGGAATCCATTCCCATATTCGGCTGTCAACATGTCACTACTTCGATGACGCCTTGGAGACACACCCTTGAACAATCGCAGCCTGAGATCAGGGTGAGAGGTTGCGCCGGGAAAGCTTAGCGATCAGTTCTTTAGGTTACTGATCGCGGGGCTTCCTCAGCATCTCGGTGAAGGAAGGCAGAGAGGCATCGACCGGCTGGATTTTTTGGGTTACCAGCTTGTCGATGTAGCTTTGGCTTCCCCACACGGAGAAGGATGTCGAAGTCTGATCGAAGACTGACGAGACTTCAAGGATGTGTCCTCGACGTGTCATCGGAAGTAGAGTCGGAGGATGAGGAAAGCATAGGGCCGTGGGACGTGACACACATTGAGCGCCCGCAGTGATGAGGCCTATGTGTAAGACCGGCTAGCTCAGTCGACCATTTTTCAGCGTCGTCTGAACCACGGGTGGCGCAGACCACTCTGCCCTGTTATGGTCGTAGCATATTGCATATAGCAATATGCCACCACGGACTGAAGCGTGTAGGCCCGGCTTGTTGTCGACTACAGCATGAAACCAAAACGCGCCCCGACCGAGAGAAATGCTTCCTCAAGCTCGGTGTCATGTTCAGTGACAGAAGGAAGAAGAAGAGCGTTCTTGGCGGAGTTTTTTGAGTTTTTTGACAACGTAAAAAAAGCAAGAAGGGAGCCAAAAAAATCTCGGCGAATAATAAGTCATCGGGACAGAAAATCCTCCCAAAAAGAGTGTAATCCATGATTAAAGTGGTATAATGTCAAGAAAATCGATTTGTGAAATAAATATCGTAAATAGGAAACAAAACTAAGCCTAGCTGCCCAGCACGACGATTTAGCACCAGAGGATTACTGGAGAAAGGAGATGAGCATATGTATCCTCCACATAATAATGAACACTTCCAGAACCATCTAGTACAGGTAAGTGATTCAGTCTTACCTGATTCGATTACGCAAACAAAAACGGAGAAGCCCACATTCCTGAAGTACCGGCGAGGCCCCCACTTCTGTGGGATGACTATATTCATACATCATATGTAGCAACTCATATACAACGATTTGTGGCTTATGCGACATGCAGAATTCTACCGATCTTCGCTAGGTGAAGTACATGTATAGACCTGGATACCAATATATAGTCTCTATTTGAGTATCTATTCAGACGTCAACCTTATTTGTGAAATGAACTAATTTTGATCTGATATATAGTAGATAATTAAGGTACTTTCATTAAATAACCATAATTTTTGATCTGATATATATAGTGAATAATTCAGGTACTTTCATTAAATAAACTATATTTTTTTCAATTGATATATATATGTAGGTATTAAGTAACTCAGGCATTTTCGTTAAATTCATTTGATTTCATATGTATGTTTGAAAATCATCTTATTAGTTAAATGAGTTACATATAGTTATACGCTTAGACATACACGGCTTTCTTGATTGGATATATATATAGGAATTCGTTCGCTAAAACAACTATATTTATTTACTTATATACTAGCAATTGTTATTGAAACCGGCTATATCATGTGATGATAGCTTATATCCCAATCAGATACAAGTGCTAACGCTTCTTAAGATGAATTGGTTAGCGGCTTGTGTGAAAGTGTCAGAGGACCTATAAGCATTAAGAAATTTAGTAAAAACATACCCACAGGTAGTCTACTGATAGGCTACCTTAATTTTTTTTAAATTCGTCAGGCATAGATGCGTTATTAGTTTTGTTACCAAGAGTGGGAAGAAAATAGTTGGTGTGATTATACCCAGTTCGGTGAGGCACAGACTAGTAGTACTGTAAAAGTGCAACCCAAAGGGATTTCGGACGTGGTCATTTATTTCGTCTATTATTTTTCTTTTAATTTCAGTGCAGCTGGAGAACACGCTTCAGGAGGCCTGCTGGATACGTGAACATTCCAACTATCAATTTTGTGAAATTCGGCTTGATAATTATTTCTTCGGGTTGCCTTCGCGAAACTAGCATAGTAGCGTAGTAGTATATAAACCTTTAAGTAAAATCTGTCGTATCCACTTTAGTATTGTAGAACATGACAGGACAATCAGAAGTAAGATACCAAAATCAGAATCCTACGGGGGTGAATTTAAGCAACAAAAAAAAAAAACAAAAAACGAAATCACTTGTAATTTCGTACTAATATAGCGTTTATAACAAAATGAAGCAGTGTATTAGCATCTAAATACTACTATCAATCTATCTAAATACTACAAAAGTAAGAAATGCTAGTGTATAAATTAGACATTAAACCTATTTCATTATAACGTAAATATGAATTGCTGAACGTTTTTATTTCTTCCCTCACATTTACTGGAGCCCTCTAACATGAAGGTCGCATAGGTCCGCTCTAATTTCTTCTACAGGTCAGCCAAAGGGACTTGGAAATAGTGCCCCCCAAGTCAAAGGGAGGATGGGGCAAGGCCAAGAAGGCATAACATCTGCGCCTTCAATTCAGCAGTAAGCAGGTAAGTGACGTAAAGGTCCCTTCAGGACCGAGTGTGTGCCGTTTTTTGTAGTGCAGGCACGAAAATTTTTTTGTCTATGGATGATGACATGCGGCAGGTATTTCGGGAACTCCCCCACACTCTCCGCCATCCTTAGCCGAGGTGCTAGCGTGCCGCCCTGTGCTATCGCTGTCATCAGGCGATCTGTCAGCTCATGCTGGCAGTTTGGACTTAACGTCCTGGTCAAGTCGCCTTCAACATACTTCCATAACAACTCGTTGTCGTACTGCCGCAAGTAAACTATTTGAGGGACTGAAAATGAGGTTATTTGGGACAGTAAGGCACTTTCACATCGAAAACCGATAAGTTCTACCTACACCGAAAATTCACTTTTGCTTTCACATCAAAAACCGAAAACTTTTTTCGGTTAAATAGAAGTAACATTTAATTATCATAAAAGTTGTATGATGAGAGCTCATACAAAAAACGTATTTTAATTTTACTTCGAAGTCCCTATTCATATTATAATAATATAATTAATAATAAAATAAAATAATATAATTTTCAATGTAAACATAAAAGTGAGGTTTAGTACGACCGAAAAAATTTTTCGTCCCGAAACGTTCCACATGTGGAAACTGAAAAGAAATTGACAGATGCAACCGAAATTTCCTTTTTCGGCCGAAAAAAGTTGTGTTTTTCTTAAAAATCTGAGATAAATATTCTATTTTATTAGTTAAATTATTAGTTTATCCTATTTCCCATGATTTTATTAATCATTGGAGCAAAAATCTCGTTTTAAAGTGGAATAAATTGAGTTTTTCGGTTTTGATGTGAAAGTGCCTTAACTTCACTTGTGAAAACTATGCTTTATAAACGTTAACAAAATGCACATATTACAAATTTCAGACGAATGTTTTTGTACCTCATAGTATTGGGGTACTTGTGCTTTTTTTTTCTTCATATTTATAAACGAGGGTCACGCAATAATCTCGTACGCATGCTTTGATAACTCTCAGTATTATATAAAATAAATATAATTAGGCTTAGTATAATCATAGTCATTCGATTTAATGCTTTATATTGATTTTTCAGTATTAAGAAAAAAGTAAGCACTATGGCTGTGTTCAACTTCTGGCTATAGCCAAACTGGCATGTGTTCTGGAGGTGAAGCCAAAGTAGCCATAAGCTTAACACAGCCTATATATACATCGCTGTCGTGTTTATAAATATAGTATGTTTATCTTGTATATTCTTATACATTTCCGGATACGGCTACTAATAATTTAATCAATCTGTGTATCCTTATATTAATCTCATGTCTCTGTCATTATAAATAAAGTATGTTTAATTTCGGATTACGGTTACTAATTTTGTCAATGTATCCTTGTATTAAATGTAGGTATCTCTAAGCACTGATAGTGCCTGTGTTGCATCCAACCAGTCACACTGTTGGCATGATTTTGAAATCAATAATTTTTTCCGTTCTATATTCTCATTTGCTACAATTTTACTAGCTAGTTTTCTTAATCTTTAAATCAATTAGTTATCTGGAAGGAATACCAATGTCCAACTACTCATGTTAAAGGATTATGCAATCTTGAATCCTTTTTATATTCTTATCTGCTATAATGATTTTATTGTTTGTTTTGCTAATATCTTAGTCTATAAGTATGTCCTCACGACGTCAAGACTGTGTATTTATTTAATTATAAACAATCTGAATAAAAATAAACCATAGTACAAAATCAATATTGCGTATTTGATTTATTTCTATAAACCATACATAATAATAAAGAACAATTTTACTTAATACAATTTGCGTGAGGCATTTTTTGGTCAGATCCTTTTTACCACGTTCTTATCATTTCGTGTACAAAATGTCGCGAATAGAGTTAAAAGCGCTTTCTAAACTTTTGATAAATTGTCTTCCATCACGTTTCTGCTTATATGAAGATACCATGCAACCGCATTCATCATTTTGAATAAAATAACTAAAACAAAATTTTTAGACATAATAATAGGATAATTACACACAAGCTAGCTTACCCAATACCAAACCCATCTTCTACAACTGGGCCAAAAGCACCAGCCAAAATACCAGCCGACGATAAAGTGCTTGTCGATAAAATATTGTAATTGATTTGCTGATATGCTGCATCTTCAAAAATGCTGGGCTTTTTCAAGTTATTCTTTTCAGCAATGTGCCGAAGTCCGAACAAATGACGATCGAAACCTTGTCCCATAGCCGCTTCCTTGGTTAAATTGCCATGAATATTTGAACATGTCTTAATCATTGCACGTAATTGAGTGGAACTTGGGCGATCTCTGGAAATAATTGCCTCGCAAAAAGCATTTGTTGCTGATGTGCACGGACGAACAGTTTCTGTGCGTCCATGACGAAAGGCTGCTGTACTGCAAGATTCATAAGTTCCAACATATTTCCCATACAGTTGTCTATAGGCTAATTGAAAAGAGAGTTGCATTATAGCATCCGGACTAACATGATTTGTCTTGCAAAACTCCTTATTAATATCCTTGTATCTAAGGAAATTTAGATCCAACGAATCCATTGTATCATTGTGCGTTTTGCTGACACTTGCAATTCCTTGTTTAATGCGATCATCAATTTTTATCTCTATTTGTCTAACTGGATTGTCTGCACTATCTTGAGGTGTAGTATTGCTATCAACACAAGGGGACGTTGTCGTTTCTCTATAAATCTCATTGAAAAATCTTAGAACTGCTACACCATCTCCCCAGCTATGTTCAAAATTGATTGCAGTTGTACCATCTTTTGCTACTAAAATCGAAAAAGATTTATCAAACCATCTGCAAATAGATTTGATAGATATAATTTGGAGGATTTTATTTAGGAATATCTTAACTCTACCGGTTGGTTGCATTCCCTGCAAGGAAATCCTTCACTAATGGAATGGGATTATGCTCATCAAACGTCGTGTTTTCGTCCAAACAAACGAAAAATAATGCCGAATCAATCGTCTTCATGGCTTTCTCATTTCCAATCTCAAATAAATGGCCACGTAAGGTTGCCCAAACATTGCGATTACCGGCCGTCAGTACCCCTAAAGAATGCTCAACATGTGCAGCATTGTCATTATTAACCTGCTTCATACGACTTAATATCACATTTGGTGGCTCAATATTTCCTGAAAATTGCATCCATCCAAGCTAACTTTATATTTAAAATTTAATTTAAAATATAATTACCGGAGGTATCCAGAACATCGACTGCATAGAAATTTCCTTTGCGCAAAACAATAATATGCCTTGACTTTTCAGTGCGATAGATTCGATCCTTGTCCATTTCAGGAATACGTGTAGATCCAAATAGTCCATTGTATTGGCTCATGTCGAGTGGAAAAGCTTTGAATGCATATGCAACGTATGTTGCAAATGCCCGTGGTGCAAGCTTCATAATTAATCGAAAATTATCCGTGTCGCTCTTGTTGGGATTAAGGTGGAACACTTCTGGTTCAAGACATTCAGCACGTAAAGATCGCATGAATCTTAGTGCACTGATAACGCAATTAGTGCTCCGAATTAGCTGATCATTCAACTCTTTTCGTTGGTCATGCTTCATTACTAACAATGGATTGTAGTTGACCGGAAGCGGAGTCCGATCTCTTAAATACATATCAAACCATGGTTCAGATATATAGCTAGTTTGCTTGTTAGCACTATCGTGCTCCTTAAGAAGTTTCTGTAATTGAGGACCAGTAACGCTTCTGAATCGATTAACAACATCTTTTGTTTTGCGGTAGCTCTCATCTATTAGTAATGGTTGCAAGGCTTTTAGGTAACGTTCACATGTTTTCTCTAAATGGGGTATTGGTAGACGTGGCAACGAGGGTTGAAAATACATAGTGGGCAACTTCGCACGCTGCATAAATTGATACTCTGGGTCCAGATGACTAGAAAATGATGTCTTATACCGACATTGTTGAATCACATTGGGTTTCATAAATGAGCTCCCGTGCCGCAACATCTTTAATTGATTTTCTTTTTAGTTGAATTTCACAAAGGAGCAAATTAATCTTTTATTATTAATAAACTGGTCATTGACCTTTCCACTCTCACTCTGACGATGCACTTTACTCAACTGAACCGCTGAATATGACCATTAATTCATTGGACGAGTAATCAAGGTATTGGATGTTTTCCAATTTATGATTTAACTAGTCGTTACATAAAAAAAGCAGACCTATATTTAATTGTACTTTAACCAACATAAATAAGTGCACTTTGGCCCAATAGAACTCTCTTGTTTATTTCAATTTGAACTCATCTACAAACCAAATTGATTGATGACACTGACATAACAAGTCAACTTCTTCTTCTTCTTACATAAGGCGAAGAGAACTCTACAAGAAGTATACAAAATAGTCCCTGTACGAACCACGTTCCGCCATTAGTGACGAATTATCGTGAAAATGTATAGGAAAGTACGGTACAGAGAACACAATACTCTCTCTACTCTCTCTGTCTTTCCCATAAAAATGCATATGCATTAGTCACAGATTTACGTCACAGGCTATCAGCTGCAATGTGTCAACATTTTAATGGAAATACCTTGACTCTACAACACATGATGGACGGCATAAGTATATAGAATACAAGTGTTTCCATTAAAATCTTGGCACATGTTTTGTAACGTAATTTTGTGACTAATGTATATACAGCGCAGAGAGTATTGTGCAAGGTATATGGAATACAAGGTATTCCCTCCCATTACGAACCACGTTCCGCCATTAGAGACGAAATATTGTGAAAATGTATAGGAAAGTGCGGTACAGAGAGCACAATACTCTCTGTGCTCTCTCTGTCTTTCCTATAAAAATGAATATACATTAGTCACAGGCTATCAGCTGCAATGTGTCAAAATTTTAATGGGAACAACTGTCTTCTATATACCTTGGTATTGTGTTCTCTGTACCGTGCTTTCCTATGCATTTTCACGATATTTCTACACTAATGGCGGAACGTGTTTCTTAATGCGAATACATACTTGTATTCTATATAGCTTGGAAAAGCACGGTACAATACTTACTGCGCTCTCTATAGCCTGAAATACAATGAATTCGACACAAAATTGGCGTTGTCGTTAGTCGCAGACGTAATACTATGAATGCGACATTGTCGTCGTCATTTCAAGACAGATGAGTTGAGTTTTGCTTTTTGCGATGTCTACAGATTTTTTTTTTTTCATTTTGTAAGAATAAATATAAGTTGTATTTAAAGCTTATATGCATTTATGCCAGATTTAAAAGAAAGGTACGCGAAATTTACCAACGGATGAACTGTCAAACTCAAATGTCGCACTGTGCAACGACAATTTTAGAAATTCGCTCTATTATTTGACGACGACATTATCGCGTCGCAGCCCTAATGTAATGTCGTAACATATATTCGAAAATTATTTTGGCGTCGACAAATGCGTGTCACATTCATTGTATTTCAGCCTTATACTTTTCCTATAGAAATGTAAAGCGTGAAATACAATTACGGCTGATCTGTCAACTGCGACTTGATTTTAGGTCGAAGTCGACGCTGAGGTGAAATTTGTAATTAAATTAAAGCTTCAATTCCTTAACAAACCAGAAGTCCCGACATCTGCGATTGAACTGAAGTTGGCCACAGCGAACACCAACTTTGCACTTTAAGCAAAGTTTAATTTCAGTCGGAGTCGAAGTTGCAATTGTATCTTGCGACATGTATTTACCATTTGAGCACAGTCGAAGCCGAAGTCGTAATTGTAATTCGCGCGAATTACAATTACGACTTCGACTTTGCTCAAATGGTAAATACATGTCGCAAGATACAATTGTAACTTCGACTTCGACTGAAATTAAACTTTGCTCAAAGTGCAAAGTTGGTGTTCGCTGCGGCCAACTTCAGTTCAATCGCAGAAGTCGGGACTTCTGGTTTGTTCCAGGAGTTGAAGCTTTAATTTAATTACAAATTCCACCTCAGCGTCGACTTCGAACAAAAATCAAGTCACAGTCGACAGATCAGCCGTAATTGTATTTCACGCTTAATACAGTAGTCACGAAATTACGTCACAGAGCATGTGCCAAAATTTTAATGGGAATACTTGTATTCTATTTGCCTTGCCGACGACCACGTCGGGGTCGGTGTTGTTAATGTAATTCTGCCAATTGACATTGACAGTATTAGTCGGAAATTTTGACAATTGTCTCATAATATGTTTAATTTATTATTATAAAAGTGACTCGGCATTGGATTATATTTTGATGATATTTTGGTTACTTTTCTTTTGTTGTATGTTAACATCACGATGGATAAGGCATCGCAAAGTAAGTCAACTTTTTGCAAGAAAGTAAAAACAATGTACCATAACTATGTATATGTACATTAATAATCAATATGATAAGCAGATAATATGATTCCGCTATTGTCTTCCAGGAAAATATATAAATGTTCTATCCTCTAATAATTAACTATTGTCGATCTGTGTACCCACAGTTTATGGACGTGGCTTACGCCAGGGTCTTTTAATAAAACATTTTTGTATTGTATGTAAAAGTACTTTTGCAATTAATCAAATCAAAAAGGATTTATTTATATACTCCTGCCCTGCTTAAGGTTCATAAAACGTTAGACATTACGAGGCTAAATAACATAATTATAGATTAACAGATCAGAAAAAAAACAATAAAATCATGATAGCAAATGAGAAAATCAAATCAAATCAGCATTTATTAATATAATGTCCTGAACTATGTAAATCGGGCCATTTGAATCTTGAGGCTACTGATGTATTGATATAAGAGGATTGACATCTGTATTGGGGTTGAATGATATCGATATGGATATTTGGTTGGTATCGATGTAAGGATTAATCTAAACACTACTCAGGGTGATAGGATAAGACTGTATAACATGATGATTTGATATAACTCCTGCACAAAGCTGGGCACTACGACATTAAACAGTTAATAATATAGCGTATCAAAATAGGAAGATAAACAACAAACATTAGTAGCAAAAAATAGATTCTAGATTGCCATGACGGCGAAAAGAGATGTAAACCTATTAAAAATAAACCTAAAAGTAATAATGGACTGTAGCAGCCCTTACGGGAACAAGTTCATTACTCTGCAATTGGTCGGTGGCAAGACCAAAACATTTTTTTGGCTAAAGAAATTATCATATTTGAAAGTCCAACTAAAAATTAGCTAGTGTTTACCCAGTTGCCCTCAGGTTCAGGCTTAGAGAACTCCTCCAGTAAACTTACATTGTAACTCAAATATGACATTTCTACTAATTTAGTAGATTGAAGAATGAGAGTCCGATCACTTTAGCGTACGAACAATAAAAAATAAACATTCGTTTCAACTTAAATATAATAGGGGCATTGTAGGCGACGAACTTGTATTAAAGTCATCATTCAAATTAAGAGTAAAATAATGTGAAAAATGTCTGTATACGAGTTAAACCAGAACGCCTTGATCACAGATTAATTGCTAAACTTTTCGCTACAGATCAGTCAGTATTTATTTAACTATAACAAATACATATATTATTTTCTAGATATCTTTGGAGAGCATCAATTGAGGTCTTTTGGAAACTTCCTAGAGGGCCATGATATAACTCTTAGAAAATTACTTGACGAAAACAATAATAAATGCGAGTATGAGGAATTCTACTGGACAAGTAGTGGTGTTCCGAATGAAATATCGAAGAAACTGAATGTACCACCAGTAAAAATAGTTTTCTCATTAAATAGAGAAAATATGTCAATTTTTCAATTAGTAGAATCCGATAATAAGACACTGAACAAAATTATGCTAACATTTGCTCATTTGTGTGAGGAAGCTGAGAAAATAAGGATAATCGCTCGGCAATATCAAGAAAAGTTGCTTTATTTAGATGAAGATTTATACAGCTACGAAGTGTCAGCGGAAAGTGAAGAATGCTACATTAAAATGAGCGATTCATTAGATTTCTTGTGCAATATACAGTTTCTAATACAAAGATGTATAATGGTAGCGAGTCTTATCCTTAATCAGCTTGGGGCATTATTTAATCAACAAAAGCAATCTTTGGATGTTCACTTAAACGTTGAATTCCAGGTAGGTTATACATGGAGTAAATAAGCAAGCAACATTTAGAGCCTAAAAAAATTAACGCTATAACTAGTTGACATTTTAAAATTTCAGGCAGTTTTTGATAGTCTGGCAGATCTTATCGTACAACTAGTGATATTCGATGAAATACTCGTTAATTCGAATTTCTGTAAATTTTGGTCATCATACAAGAGCACTATTGATTCTATTGGAAAAAACTTGAATAAATTCGAATGCGTATCGGATGTGGAAATTAATGGACTTGCGAATATTCTTAATGATCTCGAAATTCCCTTTTCAGGCAATCTATTTCAGGTATTTTAATTATTGAGCACTAAAACTTATAACTGCGATAATACTAGCAAATTTTTTACAGATATTTTTGGATAGTACGTTTAAATTAAAAGAGCAAATCGATTCGAAAGCATTAGGTTTTCTATCCAAACATTTTCAAGATTATATCAAGAAAAATTTAACTGCCATTGAGAAATTCACCTGTGATTTATCTGAATATTCTGAAACAAAGTTAATCGTCCGAATGAATATTATTTGTGTGCTGTATCATAACTTTTTTGGACATATAGATCAGAAAAGCTTTAAACATTTGATTGAATTTAATTTAAAGGTAATATAAATTAAGAAATATTATCAGAGTATAAATAATGATGGTCTCTTCAAAGCACGTTGGAATAACATTAATTGGAAATATTGTTTGGTGTCCTGAGCTATTTCTGAGAAAGTATGCAGAAACCTTAACGAAAAACTTTGAAAAATACTTGCAGGAAGCATCACGTTTACGACAAATTCAATTGCAAAGCAAAGTACAAAGTCTTCAAAGGGATACCAAGAGCTATTGTGTTCAAGTAATAGTGGAAAAACTATCGTTGGATTCGACATAAATGTTGAAGGTTTAATCTTTTGTTTTTTTGTTTTTTTCATTGTTATTTACAGATCGTGATATGGTCTCTGCAAATGAAGAATTCCCTTCAAACTGGAAACTATGACCTAAAATTGGATCAATTTAAACAGTTTTGTACACTGTTCTTGCAAGGAGTTCAATTTGCTGGACAACTAAGTCACATGATAAAGTCGATAACTAATTTACATGTAATGCTGCGTACACCAATGAGCAATGTCACCCATATGGGAATTTGTAAGCTGATAGAATACTTGAAAATAATTCAACTAATGTTCTTCAAAGATCTTGAAAGTATTTCGAAAACGATTCAATGTGTTGTCCAATATTTGCAATATAAAGCTCTATTTATAGTGGCTGCAACAAAGGTAAGAGCGGCGTATTATCGGAATAGACTTACAAATTCAAAATTCTTTCAAATTAATCATGACTTAAAAATCTGATTAATGGAGGCTTTAGAAAATGAGCTCTTTCATGATTTTGCCAGGTGACGTGTCGATGTCGTCTATAATATTATTGAACGGTGAATGTTAAGAGAATTCTTGCCGCCTAATTTGTGCTGTGAGACGGCGTTAGATCTGAATCTCACTCTTTAAATATCGGTGTGCCCCAGGGCTCTGTTATCTCTCTGTCTCTTGTTATGGTCGCGTTTAGGCATGACGGTAGCATCACCAGGGCCATGTATAACACATGGCATACGACCCCTATGTGACCACATTGACATCCTGATCTTCCTAATTTTCATTAATAATCTATATTCTCTTATTTTCAATCCCATTCATTGTTTTTCCGATGATTTCGCTTACTCATGTGACACTTTTTCAGACTCCAGAGGGAGCGCCACATCTGTCAACCGAGATTGCATCATTCGATCATTGAATATCGTAACTACCTCGCCAATATCCTCGCTTGGGGCACATCGAATGCATTGCATCTAAGCCCAAAAGCTGTCTCATCTTTTTAAAACAAAATCATAAATTTTCCACTTTCGTTTCTTTTGATGGAGCACTGACTTATGATACACCGTCCTAATGCATTGTTGGCATTAATATTTCCAGTAAATTAAACTGGACAAATCACATCTTCTGTATTGCCAAAGAAGCATCGAAATGTCTTAAATTTCTGACAGGGTGTAAGAAATATTTTAGCCAATCGAATCTAGCGCTCCTAGATAAGTCTTACATCAAACCTAGAATGGAATACAATTCCCATATCTGGGCCGGGGCTGGTTGCTCAGCCTCAGGTTCATTGAATATTGTCCAAAAGAGAGCCTTCAAGCTCATTGGCGATTTGACAATTACTTATCATATCGACTCACTCGAGCACCGCCGCAATGCTGGATGCCTTTCGCTTCTTTATCGCTACATGCATGGCCAATGTTCCGATGAAATATCTAGTCTGATCCCTTGTAGAATCATTCCTGCACACAATACTCGCGCTGCAAATCGCGCACATCCTTTTCCTATCTCCTTCCTGCCATGCTGTGCTTTACATTACAGGGTATCACCTGAGATTGACGTAATAATATAAAAAAAAAAAAATTAAAAAAATGTGTGCTTAACTGCAGGAGATCTGATTTTTGAAATACTGTTGCTGTTGAAAGTTTTATCATTGCTTGGTTGAAAAATAAACGCCGTATGCCATTCTGGATGAGACGAAGGAGGTAATTCTTGAATTACCACCAAACTTTTCAGAGACTAGGCTAGTTTTATACATAGAATCAGTTACCAAATAGTTATTATTATATCAGAGAGAATTCATTTTAACTAATGATTTAACTGAACTCGAATTACCTTATTATAGATTTACAAGAGTCGCACGTTTTTTTATCTTTCGATTTCAGATCTAACGCACATTTTAAAAGCACGCTACACAACTTCTTCAGTTTAGGCAGATTTCATTAAGTTTTCCTCTATTGTCATGCTTAATGAAAAAATATATTCTAATAAGCATGATATTTGTAAATGACTCCCGAAATTAAGCTCTGGAATCAATCGTGAGATCTGAAGTGTCAAGTAGAGAATCTACAATTCAACGCACCTGTCCATTCGACTTGAGTTAAAAGAACGTCTAGGTAAAAATATATTTTAAATAAATTCCCTGCAATTAAGGTTTCAAAAAGATTTCAGAAATAATATTCTTTATTTCACATAAAATTGGATGATTAATAAGCTCGAAAGGGCTTCGAAAAGAGCAATGCCTCCTACTTTCCTGTCACTTCTGCTTTGCTTAGAAAGCGATTGATATTTAAATTGAAAAATTCTTATACCTACATTTTTTAAGCAGGGTTTATGATTTTTTTTGTATTGTAGGAAAAGAGATACGCCAGACTTTTGGTCTATTGCTTTTAACTGGGATCCTATGTTTTTCTATTCTATTACGTAGTCGTAAACCCGTAATATATGTACAAATTCGATCGATTTTTTTAAAGGCTAAATTGGTTTCATCCTATAACTAGTTTTACGAGATTCTAAGGCATTTATAATATTTAAAATGAGACAACTGCATTTTTTTTTAAATAGAAAAAGCTTTCGACGGAAGTGTACAGCGATAGGAATTTGGACATATTGGCAGCTTTACAAATTGCTGAAAAGTGCCTTCACGGTCCAGCTACAAGAACAAGATTATTAATTGCAAATTTAGCAATTAGCGTCATCAATCAACATCGCTCTCTATCAACTGAGTATTCGCAAAAACTAATGAAAACCTTAAGTCGTTTGGAAATTCTCATTAATTTGCAAGATAATTTGGACAATCTCTGTGATACATCATTTATGTATTGGCATCAATCAATTTTGTTCATTTATCTCAGAGAAGTTGTGGACAAGAGAATAGATTGTCATGCGTCGAAAGTAAGTAGGATTGAGTTCAATTAGCATACATATACTTAATATATATTTATTTTATATTATTATTAATTTTAGTATATAATAAAATCATCAGATGATTGCCGGCAATTTATCGAAATGCTCAATTTGAATGGACTAAAATTTCTGGAAGTTTTAAAAAAATCAAATTATGATCATTATAAAAATGAAGTTATTGAACATTTGTGTGCACAAATTGAAATGTTTCTTCGGATCGAAATTCATTCCAATCTTCATCAGCAAAAAATGAATCCATTGAAGCAATCGTTAATAGATCACCGTGATGTAATCAATAGCTGTCAAGTCTTGATAAATAAAGAATTCGTTGTTTTAAAAGGTACTTGCTCCCTAGTGGTACAATTAAATTACTTTGAGTTTTTACAGATCATATTGAAAATTATTTGAGCATAATGTTTTACAATTTAACAACAATCTCACTTCACGACTGGAAAACATACGCCGAAATGAGACATTTCGCACAGGAAAAACTAAATTTGGAAACAATCGAAGATCATCTTCCGACACAAACTTTGGAACAGGTAATATTAACTGCATATCAAAGTAAGTCAACTACACATTTTGATCCACATCTCTACTTATTACAAATGCAATTTTGCATTGCTGCTATCATGAATATAGCAATTCCCGAACGAATTCGTTGTATACTTGGCTGTGTGTGAAATTCCATGCCACATAAATAATATCCAGATATAGAGAACTCAATCGCTTTTTCTGCGTGTGGTGTATTCCCTCGTGAAAGGAATGATCACATTTATAAGAAAATACTATTTTCAATCCTTCTTAATTGATTGTGATTCTCCGACTTCCAAACACTGTTTTCATTCATTTGAGAGATATACGAGTGAAATGCTCCTTTGATATAAAAAAAATATAGCCATGAATCTGTAAGCCAGATCAATACCTTTCATGCGGGTTGTATGTACCATGATTATGGGCATCATCATATAGGTATGTCAGTGATAATGATATTGTTTCATCTGCAATGTTATAAAAACTATTTATCTTCTGTGCATTTCTCGAAGCAAATATTCAATTACTTTTTTGCTTACTATCAACATGTTTCAATTTATTAGTACTCAAATTATATTATTATATACAGGGCATCGATGTTTTGGAAATAATGAGGAATATTCATATTTTTGTATCGAAATACCTTTACAATATGAATAACCAAATTTTTATCGAACACTCGAGTAACAATATGTATTTAAACACGATCGGAATTCGACATATAGCGAATTCTTTAAGAACACATGGAACTGGAATCATTAATACAACGGTAACTGAAAAACTTCTAGAGAGCAAGATATTATGCTAAGATTGATTACTGTTTACAGATAAATTTTACATATCAATTCCTTCGGAAAAAGATTTACACATTTTCTCAATTTTTATTCGATGAACAAATTAAATCTAGACTTTTGAAGGATCTTAAATATTTCCGTGACAATAAGGAGAGATTAGAGCAAATGTACAGTTATGAAAGGGCTGATAGCTTTAATAAAGGAATCAGAAAATTAGGTCTATCAACAGATGGACAGAGCTATTTGGATTTATTTCGTCAGCTTATCACACATATTGGTAATTTTTGGTTAAGAAAATGCCTGCTGAAAGAAAAATCGTGTCATTTTTGGATTTTTTTTCTCTCTAGGAAACGCAATGGGATACATTCGTTTAATAAGATCGGGAAGTATTCATGCAAATTATAATGCGAGCATGTATTTGTCGAAATTTGATGATATTCTGACATTTTCAACGTATGCAAAAGAATATGGATTACCCGAAACGACGATGAAAACAGCTGAAAATCTGGAGACAAGCATAAAGAATTTGTCAACAAATTTTTTTGAAGGAATGGAGTATTTTCGGGTAAATAATATAATTAAGTATCTTTGTTTGAATTCTTCCCATAAATAACAACTTTTTTTTCCATTTAACAGATGTTAGTGGATGCATTTTGCCCATTCTTTCGTGATCCTCAGAACATTCATTTACGAAATTTTTATTTAATAATTCCTCCATTGACAATAAATTTCGTCGAGTATATGCTGAATGCCAAAGATAAAATTCACAAGAAAGATAAGCAAGGAGCATTATTTGTAGATGATGGATTCGCTATTGGCCTAACATATATTTTGAAGTTGCTCAATCAGATCTCTGATTTGAAATCGTTGCACTGGTTTAAATCTGTTAAACGTAAGTTTTCCGAGGAACAGAAAAAAGTAAATCAACAACGGAAAGAGGTTTCAAGTAGCAGCCGGGATATTAAATTGGAACAAACACTTGCGTTAACAGAAAAACGTATTAGTGCCTATCAGATGGAGTTTAATTTACTTTATTATAATCTAAGTAGTTCGAAGATATTTTTTCACTAATAACAGATTTGTATAACTTTTGTAACTTAACTCCTTGTTGAAAAATAGAAAATGCTTTAACTTTGAGTCGATTGATTGAGTTAGAAGATTATAAGGAAAGTACATACATACGTTCTCTATATATGAACCACCGTTCAGATGTGGGATCCAAACTAGAGATGAAACGGATAGTTTGGCCGGATTTTCGGCTCATTGTTGCGTCAAAGTCGTCACCATAGTTATCAATCTAAATTTAAAATCGGCTTGAAATCTTCAATTTAGCCGAAAAAATCTTGAGCAATAGAAAAATCGTAGAGCCCCGTTGTATAATAATTTCATTTTTTTAACATGGTACTTAATGGAGCAGTTTGCCATTTGGGTAAATAACAAACATTACCTGACCCTTCCTGCCTATCCAAGGTAATACCGCATTGAAAAAGTACTAGGACAAGGATGAGATTATCCAAAGAACACCTAACTTTCTTCACATGAGAGCTTCCTTGAAAGCTGAATTGGAAAGTAGTTTTCAACTCCTTGGGACAAGATCCAAATTGAATGTGACAAATGAAAATAATAGTTCAAGAAAAAATGATATTGCAATCAAGATTGACTAAGTTCAAGAAAAAATGATATTGCAATCAAGATTGACTATTACTTGAAAAAAGTTCGAATCGATCGCAGTCGGAACCCTTACTTTTGGTACTCTACTTATTCTATATAGTACCCACATTTGACGAAAGTTTATCAAATTGTATATCTCAGCTCTTTACAGCAGCGTCTATAGCGAAAAACTTTTCTCCGAAACTGAACTTATTTACGAAAATAAGTGAAATGGCTCGTTGCCGGCAGATGCAGAGAATTTAGTCGTTATTCACCTTAATTTACTTGTTAATTTTCAATACTAATTTTATTTCTTCTTTTTAAAATAAACGGTGTGTATATAATAACACCTTTATTATCTTTGTCACTTTAAGTGAGAAATGGCGTTACGACACAAAAATAGTATTATGATTGTCGATTAAAGTGACATTTGTCGAAAACATACGACTTTGGTGTTGTTGTATTAAGTAGACAAATGTCGATGTGAGTGGTTAGATGTGTGTAAGGTAAAGGAAAATGCAAGTGGAAAAAGATAAATTTTATGGTGGGTTTTTAAGTTGTTCATTAAAACATCAAATTCAATAGTTTTTTATAAATTAAATTAATTTTTAGTGTAAATATTACAACAAAAACAATATGAAGTCATGATAAATTTTATGGTGAAGCATCCTTTTATAGCTAAAAGGCTAAAATTCGCAGAATACATCGCGTTTATAATTTTTTTCTTTTAAACACTTGTGTATCTTTATTCTGCTCAGAGCACTCCGAGCGCTCTGAACACCGATTTCTTGTATCTTTACTTTCAGAAGACTCTGAGCGCTCTGAACGTGTATCTTTATTATTGCTCAGAGTGCTCTAACTAATCGTAGATAAACCTCGGAGCATTTGGAGCAATCCGTCAGTAATATCAATAGAGCGCAAAAAAATGCTATTGAAAATGTGAATACTTTTTTAAATTCCATATTTCCTACCTTTCCTTCACCCCTTATTTATTTTTATAACTTTATTATTATTATTTATTTATTTTTATAAAGAATTTTATATTATCAATAGATATTTCACAAATCATAAATGTTGCCAATGTAAAAAAAAAATACCATAACACTCAGCATTTGTATCTTTTTTTTTCAAAGTGCTAAAAAATCTGTTCGATTTACGGAGCGGAAAAAAGATACACGCCCCTTGTATTCTATAATATACCTTGCCTAACGCTATGTCACTTTAAGTTACAACGATAATAAGGCTTCGAAGAAATATGTCACGTCACCATAAGCTACTGTAGTATTATTTTACCTTACAAATATTTATGTATTGCAGTTGTTTTCGTGAATTGTCGTAGTTTTTAGAATATCCGGCCA
Source organism: Dioctria rufipes (assembly GCA_963924295.1). Lineage (NCBI taxonomy): Eukaryota > Metazoa > Arthropoda > Insecta > Diptera > Asilidae > Dioctria > Dioctria rufipes. The sequence continues at coordinate 275,116 of OZ002741.1, forward strand.
CTAAATAATTTAGTTTGGATATCCGTTTGATCTTTAATTCAAACCCACATCCCCTGGGATGGTAGTCAGAACTAATGTTCCTGTTTGTAGCCGAGTTTAAGTGGAATCGGGTACCCTGGTACTCGATTTGGAGATTTTCGATTCCAAGCATACTCGGGTATCCGATTCCGGCTTGCGCGGGTATCCGGATATAATCTATTCTCGATTTCGAATACCCGGATACAATGGTTCTAAATTTTTAGGTATTCCGGTACATTACTTAATTCGCGAATTCAGCCATAATAAAAGAAATTAAATTCTACTATCCGAAACGCGCTTTGCTTGATTTTCCATATAAATTAACGAAATTAATTTTTCAATAGCCGATTCTTAACAACCCGACTCCAAAGAATCGGCTACCCGGGTAACTCGACTCCTACCCGTGAAACCCGGATAAGAGCCGGGGTTTAAGGAACATTAGTCAGCACGCTTACCAACTGAGCTAAGAAGGCCTCCCTCTTCGAAATATAATCTACATATTTACATCAGTGCTTCATATGCCTATGAGATGCAGGTGTTTGTTATGTTTACATTGCCCATTTAAAATTCCTGTAATGATTCTAAGCTGATTTCTAGTCAATCCTGCTTTAGGTAATATTAAATTTTATTTCTGCCAAATCCTTATTTCATATTAATATGTGCTTTTGTACCCACCTTTTTTTTTCCTTGTTCAAAAACATACTGAAAATCAAATTAAATGGATTGCTCTAACACTGAATAATATTTTAAAAGAACAAAAATCATATAAAATTCTCATAGTTAATTGATGGATTACCTTATCAAATTAAAAACTAAAGAAAAAATAACGAGATTTTCAGTTCGAATTTTTTGAAAATTGATTCGTATCGCATTGAGGTGCGTGCTAAGTGTTGTGCGACAGCTTAATACTAAGTATTAACTGTTGTAAATTTTTCAATTTAGTTATTGACCTAAACTTCGAAAGAAGTCAAGAATAACGCATTAGTTTTGTGAAGTAGTTGTAAGGTTTTAAAATTATTGACATTTGAGTTTCGCTTGGCTTACATTCTCATAATGCTGATCTAAACGACTGATTTCCAATGCAACTGGTAGTTAAATAACATTAGCCAATACGTGCACTTATTAATGCATGTGTAGTAAGCATACATCATATGCGAGATTATATAGATTCGCACCTGTTGAATGGAATAATGAAAACTGTACCAAACTACATTTTCCCAATATTCCTATCCCTCAACTCCTTTTTATACCCTAGATGAAATCATAGGGGTATACTAAGTTTGTCATTCCGTTTGTAACACCTCGAAATAATGATGGTAGAGCAAAATGGATTGGACACCCATTCATAATATTAAAAGTTATTTCGATTTTTGCATGTCCGTCCGTCCGTCTGTGCGCACGATAACTCGAGAACGCGTATACTTAGAGAGCTGAAATTTTGTACACAGACTTTAAAAAAAAAAGTAAAATTAAGTTCGAAAATGAGCCAAATCGGGCAACTCCTTCGTGGGGTTGCCATATAAAAATTTCGTTTTCCGCTGTATATTTGGACACTGCCTGAGAACGCGTCGACGTAGAGAGCTGAAATTTCGCACATGATGTTTTTACTACATTAGCAAATAAAATGTCAAAAATGGACTAAATCGGGCAACTCCTTCTTGGTGTTGCCATATAAAAATTTCGGTTTTTTACGTATACTTTGAAAACGATCAGTCCAAGACATTTTTATTGTACTAAGAACTTTTGCAGAATACGAAATCCTATAAAATTGGTTATTACCATTTTTCCTGTGCGACAAACTGTTCTAGAAATATATGCGAAAAACAACTTCAAAATCAATACTTGAATAGATCGGTGACCATACGAAATATAATACGGGCATTCATCTAGGGTATCATAAGAATTGGTCTTAGACCAATTCTAGCTTTTTTACTTGTTGTAATTATTAGTGATTGAAGGGAAATCCAAATAAATAGCCGTACTATTACTACTAAACTTAGAATCAAACTTTTACCGCTTATAAGTATTTCTAGATTCAATAATTAGTCGTTACCAAAGAATTTGTATGTAAAACTGCAAACGAAACAGTCACCTTTATTATAGTTGTCGACTCATCAAGTGACAAGCCCGCAGTCATTCTCACTGTTGTCGAACGGTGTGACGTGACATTTTTCTTCGAAGATTTATTATCGTTGTTACTTAAAGTGACAGATAGCATTAAGGTATGAGTTACGTTTGCAGACAAAAGTAAGGTTTGTCTTATTTCGTGGTATTGGTGTTATTTTTGAAAGTGTTTAAAAGAAAAAAATTATAAACGCGATGAATTCTGTGTATTTCAGCCCTTCAGTTATAAATGGATGCTTCACCATAAAATCTATCATGACTTCAAATTGTTTTTTGTTGTAATTTTTACACTAAAAATGTAAACAAAAATTTATTTAATTTATAAAAAACTATTGAAATGTTTTAATCAACAACTTAAAAAGCCACCATAACCATAGCCACCTAACATCTGTCACTCACAAAAATCAAGTGAGTGAAATTGTCACTTAATTATCACTTACATCGACATTTGTCTACTTAATACGTCCAAAGTCATGTTTTCGACATATGTCACTTTAAACAACAATCATAACACCATTTTTGTGTCATAACGCCATTTCTCACGTTTGACAACGATAATAAGGGTGTGTTATTCAACAAAAACTATGAAATTTTGAAGCAAAAATCCCTCGAAACATTGTTTTCCTCAATTATTGCTTATTTCCGTTGGCAAGTTTTCACTTGTTCCTATTATCTTATACATTCGATTGAAACAAGTGAAAACAAGTTACACCTCAATTCATTATTTTTCGCTTGAAAATCGTTGTACAATGTCCTTTAGCATTAAGATTAAAAGGATCGTAAATATTTTCTCATTGAAATTCCGGTTTTTCAATGTCGATTTTCTTCGAGATTTTCCCGTTTAGCAATTTGCTTCTTTCTAAATATACAAAACTAGTACTTAGAGAAAAAAAAAGAGCTGTGAAATGTATTCTGTAATATATCTATAAAACTTTTAGTTAAAGCTAATATATAGATATCTTAAAATAAAATAAGAAAAACAACAACAATACAGTTAACAACATCTTTTTCAATTATTTAATGAATTCAAAATATTCCATTTTGTGATTTAAAAAATAATGATAAGAAAACTAAAATTTTATCTAAAGCATACACAATTTACAGAGTAATAATAATAATGAAAGTAAAAATAACTTCGACAATAATAATAATCGGCTTAAAAAATACGTTTCATTTAAAATCTTGGGGAAATGACTTCTTGTATATTTTTATGTATGAATATATCATCGAACAAGTAAACAGCATACATAAATCCAAATAAGAACAAAAAATTTAAATAAAGACTGCACAAAATTATATATTTCTGTAGTAATCATTAGATTCAATAATTTCCCATTTTCAGTTGTATTTATTTAGTATTTATACATATGTATATATATATACATATATATATATATAATTTTTTTTATTCTCAGTATCTTAGAAAACATAACTAGCATAATTACAAAAAAATATATATTAATTAGTGTATCTGAAGGGTAAACAAGCTAGTCTATGTTTGTTTTTTATATTCACCACCTTAGGAAGCATCTCCATAGTCACGATCGCCAACATTAATTCGGTCTTGGGCGGCGGTTACAGAGAATCCCAGAATTCTGGTGTCCAATTTAGTCATCTTATTCTTTTTTACCTTTTTACCTTTACCCTGAATTATAGATAAAGCAAGCAGAACATATTAATATTACCCAAAATGAATGAAAAAATTATTGGTTTTTCTAATATAATAGGTAATTTATTTGACATATTCCTGATCCGTTTTAAGCTTAAACAAACAACTTCGTGAAATAAGTCAAAATAAGACAATTGCAGATGGCTCAACGATAAATTGGAAACATAATCAGCCTAGGACTGAACTACATAGATAGAGTATTTTTGGTTAGGGTTTTGAGTGCTTTCAAACAATCGACGTCCAGCACGAGACTTAACTCAACATAATACAGGAATTTTTTTTGGTAGTACCAGCATACAACTCATGCTATCTATAAAACCCAGTCCTAGAAATGTTTATAATTAAAGTGTGTAAATTGAAATGACTCCGTAATTTTTATTATGATAATTGTTAGTATTGACTTACAACTTAAAGTGGATCTCTAAGTATTTACAAACGGTGTGTTGAGAGTGGCAGTTAACTCAAATTAGTAACGCAAGCTTCATTTGAAGCCTCAACCAACTTTTTAATCCCGACACTATCTAGTAAAATTAAATCAATTGTCAAATTCTTAGGATATAGAGAGAACAGGAAGTGTGTGATTAGCAATATTTAACATAGTAAAATTTTGGTTGTTTTGGAATCTCTTGCCGCTGTATTGAAGGCTTAATACAGGCGTATAATATGAATTAACATAGAAAGCTGGGCATTAGGATAAATGCTTGAAAATAATGCGCTTGCTCCAAACGAAAATGATCTTAATTAACATTCCAGAAGTTTTCATCTCACATCTTACCGAGTCTCAATACATTTTACTTCAATTTGACCTCGCACACTCTGTGCCTGCCTAAAAGGTAACCATTGACCTGACAAGATATTTGCACGTTTTATACATACTATATCCTACGAAATGTACAATAGGTTCTTAAAACCTGCAATCAGTTCGCTGATGCTTTCGGAGCTAATAAGGCTTTCTGCAGCAACAAAGAAAATGGCTCAAATTTACAGACGACGCGGAGGCAAATAAATAAAAACAAAATCGATCAACATGATGGCAAACTACTAAATATAACTACAAAAAAAAAAAAAAAAAAAAAAAAAACTGTTCAAAACCTTAGAAAAAGTTTGTTGTGCAAAAAAAAAAAAGTATCGAAACAGATTGTATCAACTGATGGACCAATAATATTTTCAAGAATTTATAATTTGTCTTAAAGGCGTGTTCACGAGCGCGATTTATCGCAGCGACCGAGCTCGGATTGGCTGCAGCAATGTGATTGTCGCTGAACATGCTTACTCTTTCTACATTTCGTGCGATACAAACATCGCGGCAATGCTTAGTTTGGTGCGAGTTTCACCTTAACCTCAACATTTATGTTTGCTTACATTTGTGCTAAAACTCCGCAGTGATGTCGAAATTTACTATGTATATGTAAATATATAAATATAAAAACATAAATATATGTAAACTTCGCACCAATATCTTTTTACCACCACAAAACTAAACAGCTGCTGTCAACCTTGTGAACGAATCGCGCGATAAAAACTGGTCGCAAGTAGAGATAGGTCTGGAAGAGGAGAATCTCACTAAAATATCGCACGATATCGTATCGCAATCGTGAACAGGGGTTGACATTTGTTTTTAATACCAGCCCTTGGCTGTCTGTGAAGATGCCCAAAGAAAAAAAAAAATAAAAAATAATAATGAATAGCCTGACTAGAGAGATGGAGAGAGTGGTGGAAAGGAGGATAGCTCTGTAAATTCCCTGCGCTAAACGAAGTTCGAATTAAAACAGCGGTTACCCACCCTACAAGGAATTAATGGAGATTAGACGATAGTAATTATTGTATTCGACGCGTGTAGCATTTACCCCGCAAGAATTAACGAAGATTAGACGATAATACAATTATTTGAGGAGTGGGCGAACAAAAGGGCACATGTCCCATTCTTAAAACCTTAAAATGCATAAAACTGTATAAATCAATTGACTTTCGAAATTATCTCACTATGATTTTGATAGTTTGAGCTACTTTTGGTGCTTTTTTGAAATAACAGTGATTGAAAATAGAGAAAGATCAGTATAGCGGACACGCTTCCGTCAAAAAACGACAAGAGGCCGAGCAGATTCGCAGATTTCACCATCTATTTCAGTATTATTCTTATCGCAACGAAAACCACATAATACTGAAAAAACTTATATAATTCGAAATTGTTTGGATTACTCTACCAAAATGAACCAGGAACTAGTAATTGCAGCACCGAAAATTTCATTTACTTTTGTAAGAATTGAAAAGGTCAAAAGATATCGAAGCTGATGATTTAATGAATTTTATATCGTTTACCTTAATTTCCTGGAAATCGTTTGATGGATTTATGGCTGGAGCTGGGGAACACATATCGTCGATATGAGCATTTTGTGCCCTTTGCTGATTCTTATACTTGCTTCGACGTTCTAAGAATTGCTTAGCAAATTCAGTACATTCTTTCGTTTCACCTAGAAAATGCAAGTCACATTTAATTTGAGTAATTGATAATTTCCAAAAAATTTCCCAACCCACCTAGATACATTCTGATGTAATCCTTTACCTCGAAAGGAGACTCAATATCTTGCAAAAATGAAATAAATGTTGGCACTGCCAGAATTGAAAGAAAAAAAAAAATTATTAGGAAAATTAAGTTAGAAAGACAATAATACCATCGACACTGCTATTCATAGATGATAAAGTCTTAATGCACCAACTGGTAAATTCATTGCGGGCGTCATCTTTTTTCCCATTATTACCACCACTCAGACCAGTTGCAGATATCGAATCCTTTTTATTTTTTATCTTGATTTGTTTGGTTGTATTGTTCTGAATATTAAGTTTATTGATCTCCTTCTTTACAGATTGAATATTCGATATTGTCTGGCTCTTACTTAGAGTCCTAGAATTTGATGGTGGTTGTTTGCCCAAAGACGTTGGTGTTGAAGGAATTTTAGCTGGTTCTTCCCAAAATCCAGAAGTGCTGGTAGTTCCCCAGGCAGCCTTACCATTCCAAGCGAGGTTTTGCGAAGAACGGCTGTTCCAAATAGAAGCGAATGCATTACTACCATAGGAAGCTGTCTGTACCACTAAATCTTCTTCTTTCTTCCGTTGTTCAAGTGAAGACGCTGCTGCATGTTCACTAGCCAAACGTTTGGCTTCTTCAGCTTGGATCTCAGCAAGAGACTTAACATTTAAAGATTTTAAAGGTTGCGGATTCCATTTTAAAATATTTTCTTTCTGCGCCACAAGTTCCATTTGACTCTTCCGTTGATGCTCCATTATTTGCTCTAAGCGTTGCTCCTCTGCACGTCGTTCCCTTTCAGCCTTTTGGATTTCAGCGAAGTTCGGCCCAGGAGTTGATATACCTGGAAGACCCGTATTTATCCATGGAGCCACTGAGGACTGTGAGCGTTCAAAACTTTTCTTCGCTGTCTTGGGTACAGCATTCTCCAACATCTTAGCTCTACGGTGTTGATCTATTTCCTCTTGACGTTTTTTTTCCTCTAACATTTGACGACGCTCCTCGTCCTCCTGTTGTTGCTGACGTTTCTTTTCTTCTTCTAGTTGCTGTCGTTTCTTTTCTTCTTTTTGGCGCTTCTTCTCTTCAGCTGCTTCCTTTTTACGATCTTCTTCGGAAATATTTTTTTTAATTTCTTTTTTTTCGATCTTACCCTTACTTTTCTTTTGCTCTTCGTCATGCTTTGCATTCTTCTGAACCTTTTCTTCAAGTAAGATTTTATTTCTTTCAATTTCCCTTTTGTTGTTTATTTGAATTTGGTGCGCTTGCTGTGGAGTGTTGGGATGTTGATTTGGTTGATGAATTGAGTGATGTTTCTGCTGCAAAAGACTTTCACTTACTATTTCTATTCTATCATTAACATTTGTGACTACCTCTGCTTGTCTATTTAGCTTATCCTTCTGTATTTGCTCTTGCAGGATTTGCTGCTCAGTTTTCATTTCGAGTTTGGTCGGTGGTATAGGACTAAAGTCCCACATACTTATTGGTGTTGATGCTGAAGTATTATTCGTTCCAGACCACGACGGCTGTTGTGTAATATTACCGGTCCATTTATTAGGTAAAGGAGAAGCCACGATAGAAGTACTACCTGGGATTTTTGTTTGCATATGCAGCTGCATTAGGAGAGACTTAATTGGATCATTTTCAATACCTGGAGCACCAGGATGAGGAGTAGTAGACTGTTGCCCAACAGTAGCTTGTGAGGCAATATTATTTTGCATTAAGCTATGTAAAGAAGATTGCCCACTGAAATCGTTATTGAATGTTCCCAGTGGATTGTGCAAAGACTGAGGTTTGTTTTGATTCATGTCATTTTTTGCGGCTGTTAACATTTGTGGCAATGCAAACGTAGACGGATTTACCAAAGAGAGGGAGTTACTAAGCGCCGATAAGCTCATCAAGTGATCAGGAAGCACAACTTGTGACATCTGTTGATTAAGTAACTGTTGCTGTTGCTCAGGATTCAGTAAAGACCATGGCTCAGAGGCTGTAAGTTTATTTAATATCATTGATTGTTGGCGCATAAGGAACTGCTTCTGTAAAAATTGTAACTGGAGATTGAGGGTCATCATGTCGTTAGTGCCTAACATTGGATTAACATTTTGCTTAGAATGCATGGCAATTTGTTGTTGTGGAGTAGGATGGCTGCTTTGAGGAATATGAGGCACTGACGGCACCGGCATATCCACTAAGGGTGGTATTAAATGCGAAGATAGGAATGGCATGCTATTTCCACACATTTTTACAAGTTCACCAAGTGCGGCGAATCTTGAGTCACAAACTCGACGTACAAATAGATTTTCGTCAAAATATCCAGACCTATACCATTCTGCCATTTCGGCAGCATTGAAAGGACCTTGCACCTTACCCTGTGGATCTCTGTAATACCACAATTCGGTATTAGGTGGTGGCTGCGGCTGGGGCATTAATGGATGGCTGTTAATTAAAGGTTGCTGCAATAAAGACGGTGTCGTAGGAGAATTACTAGTTACCGTATTATTTTTCAGCATTGAAACAGTAGAGGTATTTGTTGAAGAAAGCTTTTTCGTCGTAGTAACCTCGTCATCCATTATTAACTTCTCAACCATATCATCAGCTACCTCTTGCATACGGTCAGAAATTTCCGAGATTGGTGGTGGAGCCGGTTTTATGGTTGAAGGACAACCAGAAATTTGTTGGTGTTGTTGTACATGTATTGTTTTCTGAATTTGTTGATCCGTTCTGGATTTTGAATTACTGTTGCCATTCGCCTCTATTGATTTTTCTTCGCTCATTTTTGGTGTTATTCGCAGTTTAACTGGCTCTTCGTTGTTTATTTCATGTATTCTCTGAATTTTATCTTCCACTGATTCTATTTTAGGTGCAGTGCCATCTTTCTTTGGGGGATTTTGATCATTGTCGCACTTCGCAATTTCTTCTTTAATTTTGTTCCCAGTATCATCAGTAGATGTTTTTTTGTTTGGTTCCTTTTCTCTTTTCCTACAGCCGTCTTCATCTGTTGGTTCATTTGACCCATGAAATGCACCACTAGCATCAAAACTGCCTCCACTATCTGTTGGATTCTCCATGGCCCACTCAGGTAATAAATCATCTTGCTCCCACTGTACATTTCTTTCAGACTTATTAGAATTATCACCCTGGGTAGGGTGATTAGAGTTTGTTTTAAATGTAACACCAGAATTACTAGAATTCATTCTATCAAGTGCCGAAGTAGCTGAAGTACTATAAGAGCGAGTCATTTGTGACACTAATTGGTCCCCATTTGCTGTTCCAGTAGTTGACGAATCTTCATCACGCCAACTTGTTGAACGAGCTACAGATAATATTTCATTTCACCTGATATCTTTTTACATTTAAATAGAATACAACTTACACCACCTATATGTACTACTACTTGCAGTTGTCGAGGGTCCTCTCCATCCATCACCTGCGTCATCTTCTGTCCGACTGCGTCTCCAATTTTCTAAATTCCCCCGCCCATGAGAATTGTATTCCTTACGTGGACTAGAAGAAGGCGAACCATTCCAATCAGCAGTGCCTCCGATCTCACTTCCGCCATTACGTTCTGGCCACCCACGTTCACCCTTAGAGTATTAATTTATATAAGAAATGTATGCAAAATTATAACAATAAGACTCTTACTCTTCCTAGTCCACGAATGTCTTCGTCATAGAGAGCTGTGGGTCGCTGATAACCAATCAGAGTATGAAATGTGCCACGTATACGACCTCTTCCTCGATCTACAGACCCTCCACGACCCGTACCCCGTGTGGGTGCAGTAAAATTAACTGGACTTCTTAATCCCCATGGTCGCTAAAACAATATAAACTCATATATTTTTTTATAAATGTAATTTATTTAAGGAACTACCGTGGAATTCATGACTTCATCTTCTGTGCTCGGTGTCATCGCCAAAGGGCACTGTACTTTGTCCACAAATAATGTTTTAAATGTGGGCAATATCTCTGGCGTTTTTATATTTTTATCGAAAAGTGATAACATTTCTTCTCTTCCATAACGATATTCGGCTAATTGATACCTGGGGCCCAGTGGTGTAGTCGCTGTTGAATTAGCTGTGGAAGAATTTCCACCTGTGCTCATGTCATTGGACATGTTTCTTAGCCATTCTGGTCCAAATTTCATTGAATCAGTCATTTTGAAATTCGATTTTTGATCGTTTTCAGCTAGTTTTTCTATTATCCAAAACGAGCTAATAATTAGAAAATATATTTCTCTAATTACTGAACAGACATTGAAGAGGCGTAAGATTTACATTAAGTTTTTGTTAGGATTACTTGGAAAAGTTTATCAGCACCTACCTACCTAATAAACTATAGTGACAATAATAGATATCCACAGTGGAAGAGCCGTACCTATATTCGACTATAACTAGACAAGACGAAATATTTTGGAGACTCGTGATGGCTGCATGAAGTTCTTAGAGACATGATATAAACTTAACGTATATAGCATGATATTAAATAATAATAATTTATTAATTATTAAATACTTCCTAAACCAACTTCAACCATTGAAGAAAGTTGTTAAATGCTTGTCATCAAGCGGGTAAAGAGAGGTAATTTTACTTTACAAACGGTTCAGATCCAGACACTGGTTTCCATTATCACTCTATTAGGAGCCCGTTTAAGAACCAGAATAAGAACTAGGACAGTTATTCATTGCTATGCCTCTATTGAAGAAGTAAGAAGTAGAGCTCACATCTCGTACGTGACTAGACGACAGTATTTGATTTCATACCCAGAGAAGATATGCTATGTAATTCGCTTGAGAGGTAATATAAATGCACAAATCAGCCACAAAAATACAGATCTTAATATCATTGAAATATAAAATATTGGTATTGCCAAGTTAACGGTAAACTCTCATTAAAAGCTACAATTCCAGCCAAATACTTTTTATATTACAAGAGAAGCAAAGTCAAAGCATCAGATTTTTCTTGGTAGATGTAACTTCAAAAATATGTATCTCAGAATGTAATACATGAAACAATCGTTATTTATTCGTTATTTGAAGCTCTTGAGAAAAATTAATCGAGGTCATTTTACTGAAAATTTGTTTACAAGGATAATGGATATGTCCGTTATCCTTGAATATCTCAAAATGCGCAATAGATTTGTTTTATTCTTTTTTATTTTAATCCATAATGAGGTTCGAAGAAGCAGTAGAAGAAAATGAACTCTGTTAAAGTTCGGATCGGGTTATTTTTTAAATATATGTATATATGTAGTTCATAAAATTTTAAATAAAAATTAATGACGTGTGCTCGGTAAATAGGTAGATCATAGGATGAATTTCATGGAGTGTCCTAATCATACTTTTGTTCAGACACCCCTCCCTAAAATAACTCCCTCGCCATCAGAATTACGTTTAAACATTTTTTGTGTTTCGAAGGAAGTGTAGTCACAATGCTCTTAGGCGGGGAAATAGGTGTAGAATGGCGTTTTTACAGTGATTTTCATGAATTTTTTAACAGATAGAGAGTTTATATTATTTATAGATATGGTGAGGTTATTTTACACGTATATTTGAGATTAACTTTTGAAATTTTCAAAATAAATTCTCGAAAAGTAACGGAGATACCAGCTGCCGCGCACTGAAGATCCTCATCCGACTGAACAGTTTGCGTACATCTTGGAGGCCACAATTTTTATCGGAAATGAACTGCACAAAGAATTACATTTTGTATGCGTCTCTTCTATGTGAACCTCAATTTTCTAAAAAAAAATTGAAAACTAGTAATTTTTAGAAGGGTGTGAACATAAAACACGGTTTTTTGCCATTTCTTCGTACCTTTTTTTTTAAAAAAAAAAGATATTACCATTGTGTTTAGAATATATAGTGAACGCAGAGCCAATGAGTTCACAACTCAATAGATGTCTCTAGATGCACCGAATCGAAGCAATTCTCTGTTCACATTAAATTTGATGATATAAATTTACTCTTTGGTTCTTGTTCGTGCTGCAGTGCAGCTAGATTTGCGCATCGCGTCACTGTTTATTGCATATTCTTCTCGTTCGTTGTTGCCTTCCCGTACCAAAGGCGCTGTTTCGTGTTTGTGTGGTGGCTTTACCCATCACTTACTTTGCACAGAATAAGATTGAAGGGCGAAACGGGTACAATGACAATGATTAATTTAGCTATGCATTGATGTGGCGGATTTTTGGGATCACTGACTTTTTCATAATTATGTACTGAGAAAAACAGAGGAGTAAATGAATGTTTTCTTAGAAGGGAATCTTTAACATATTTTTGCATGACGTTTGTTTTTGTGGATTTTAATTTCCAAGTGTTTTTTGAGACCAGATGAAATTTTTGAGGCTGCATATGAATGAAGACCAAATTAAGGGTTTCTTTTCTATTGAAGGAAGCATGATAAGAAAATATACATTTACGTAGATAGACCTCGGGATTATACGAGGAAGTACAGCTTGTATGCAAATGCAAGCCTCCCTTCCATCCGCTTGATTTATTGTGTGTGAGCATTGTGTGTATGCAACTACTTATACTATCAACTACACCAGCCTACCCATATGCTCGACTCAGTTTTCAATTCCACGAAATATTTCTAGTTTACCTATATTTTACCAAAAAGAATATCTAAGCATGTACGTACATATATTAACAAAAAACAATAAAAATGGGAAAGCAGAATGTGAGTACGAGCCAGAACAAAGGAAAAAATTGGTATATTCATACATATATATAAATTATTCCAAGAACGAAGTCATGGATTCTCTTCTAACGAATCAGCGTTGCTAACAAAATTAGAGCAATTCAACGAGAAAATTAATCACATCAACTAACATCATTATTGTTTGCCCGTCTCGTCACTATTCCATGCAAAGTAGAAAACGAAGCCCCGCAAACACCGCTGACAGACGACGGTACGAGAACGCCGCGAAATATGGGCCGAAGTGTGAGCGGAGAATGCCAGCCAACTGGCTGGAGGGTTGCCAGAAAATTTTTATACATATCGCCATATTTCTCTAAAAAGGTAGCCCAAAGTCGCCCAATTTCAATTAAAGGTAGGCCAATTTATCGCCAATGTCATTTATGTAGCACTAGCATGCTACACTTTTCGTGGATGAGATGCATTCGGGAGTGGAAAAATTCACTTTTCTAAGCTGCAGCACGGGCAGCATACCAATCCTACTGCAAGCGAATAATTTCAGTCATTTTTAGAATTTGAAATTTCTGATTGGATGACTGTGCAGTTCCATTCTCATCACGTGCTGTGAATTTGTGATACAGGCATTATTTATATCAAAAACTGTAATTTGATTGAACACGTACACAACAAAAATCGATAATCATATAAGGAACTACCGTGTTTACCACGTGTAGGTTGGCCCTGAGACGAAAATAATGGAATCTATCAAAAAATGTTGGCGACTCGCCTAAATTTACTGTCGCCAAAGTTGAGTTCGAAGTAGCCCAATTGGCGAGAAATCGCCCAATCTGGCAACCCTGGGGGAACACTATAGTGAATAGGCTTGAGTCTCGGATAGTACAGCGACGTGGCGCCTCTAGCGAGCAGTGTACCCAACAGCCGATTTCCATTCTTGCGTTCACTATATACTCTAAACACAATGATATTACTGAGAATTTAGGTTCAAATAGAGCGTATTTATATAAAGAAACTATACCAAATTTCAAAATGATCGGTTGAAAACTTTTTAAGCTAAGAGTGTCCGCAAATTCGAAAAAAGTCGTTTCGAGAAAAAGTGGCAGAAAAGGTATTACCATAGATGGCATAAGAACTAGATGTAGCATAGCATACCGTAGAAAAGTATACATTTTTTAAATGGCTGGACCATTCCGGAATAGACCAACATGTTTCTGAGGCACCGAGAACAAATGTTGCTTTAACAGCAGTTTTACATGGTCGACTGCCTCAACATTGTAGATCCAGGATAATATGAATCACTCGACGTAACGGCTTAAACACAATTCCGACGACAGACGACAAACGACGACGATATATCGCTGTCAAACTTCAAAAAACACAGCATCTTATGCGAATGCACCAAATTGCGACGACCGGCGTTGAGCGATCGACGACATTATCGCCGGGATTGATCAGTTTCTAATTTTGCCGTCGTCGCTGCAGTCCTACCAACAAAATTAATCGAATGAAATGGTTGTGGCATTCACTTTTGTCTTTTTTAGGTGGTAGCACGCCGCGGCAATTTTAAAATAATGACCTTTGAGGAAAAATTGATCGAGGAAATGCGATATCCATAAAATAATTTATAGTTTACAAGATAGGCAAGACAAGTGGACAAAAAAGACAAGGGTTGGATGAATATTTTAAAGAGTTTAATTTACTTAATTTTCTCATTTTTAAATTTTCCTCCACACTTTGGTTCATTGCATTATTTTCAATATAATATAAAATATTCTGGTTAAAATTCTCCTTTTAAAACGCTCGAAATATTTAACAAATGAAATTTCAACATCTTCTTCTTTCACAATCGTCGCTCATCGCCTGTCGTTGCAATTGTGTTCCCAATTTTTCGAATGCCTGTTTCGCAGCGCAATTTTCGCTGTCGTCTGTCGTTCTGTCGTCGGAATTGTGTTTAAGCCTTAACTCTCATCATTTTTCTTTTCATGTCGCCGTACTGATTAAAGTAAGGCATGTTGCACAGCACAACATATTCGGTGCGGTGGGAGGGACGTAAATGTTACTTCTTTCTTGTCTCGTTTTTGGAAATACTTTTTATTTTGCTGTATTTAGTAGGATTTGATTTGATTTAAAAGAAACAACAACTTTATTAAATTCATTTGCCCTTGAGAGTAATTTTTTGTAATGGTATTGCATGACGGTTTCGCACTAACTAAATATTCTCATATCGAACTTAACAATTTTCCTAGAAATTTACAATTCGCCCTGTCTTTGACAAACTAGTAACATACAAAGTCTAGATACGTAGAAAAAAAATATGCAACGCTTTTCGTGCACAAAGGGTAAGCCAGCAATGCCTCGCTCCATACAAAATCACCATTACCACGACCCGATGAAGGTAAGGCCACAATTTTATCTTAGAAATTTACTGGAAATTTCTTCCTTCGAATTTTCATACATTGGCCGACAGCTCTAATATAAAGGGCTTTCCAATAAGAGGTGTTATTTTAATTAGCCCTCTATTTCGGTAGGTCACTTTTGGAGCTGTCATTTTTTGACATTTGACAAGTAGAAACTACGCCATTAATAAAAATAGAACGATACACGATTCAACAACGCATTGAAATTATTAAAATTCACTATAAAAATGGTGAAAATGTGGCAGAGACGGTTCGTAAAACTCGAACATTTTTGAGTCGTCGTGAAGCACCTTGTCGGACCGCAATACAGAAATTGGTAGAAAAATTCGAGCTGTCGGGACAAGTTAGTGATGTGAAGAATAAAACAGCCGAGAATATTGCTGCTGTAGCCGAAAGTGTTGAAGAAAACCCAGGTTTGTCCATTCCTCGTCGTTCTTTGGAATTAGGCATTCCACAAACGTCATTCCGTATTTTGCATAAAGATTTGGGTCTTAAGGCTTATAAAGTTCAGTTAACACAAGAACTCAAGCCGGCCGATCATCAACAACGTCGAGTCTTTGCTGATTGGGTCCTTGAAATGCATGAAAATGATCCGGAATTCCATCGAAAACTCATCTTGAGTGATGAGGCCCATTTCCAAGAGTTAATGTTGAAAAGCTCTCTATCGTCAACGTGTGACTATTTGGTGCGGTTTATGGTCCCGCGGGGTCATTGGACCTTACTTTTTCGAAAATGAGGCTGGAGCAACAGTTACGGTGAATGGATTGCGCTATCGACAGATGATTAATGATTTTTTATGGCCGGAATTGGATGGTATTGATCTGGACAACGTTTACTTTCAACAAGACGGCGCTACGTGCCATACAAGCAACGAAACCATTGATCTTTTACGGGAAAAGTTTCCGGACCATGTTATCTCTCGAAGAGGTGATCACAATTGGCCACCGAGATCTTGTGACTCAACACCTTGCGACTTCTTCCTTTGGGGCCACGTGAAAGAGAAGGTCTACGCCAACAGCCCAGCGTCGATTCAAGACCTCAACGATGGAATTCGTGAGGCTATCGAGGACATAGGGCAGCCACTTTGCGATTTGGTTATGGAAAATTTCATGAAAAGGATATGACCCTGTAGGCGTGGTCGTGGTGGTCATTTGGCTGATGTTATTTTCCATTATTAACGGCATACCTTCCTCTTTATAATGAAATAAAGATCCGATCATTTATCTCAAAAAATGGCATTTTCCTTTGAATATCAAAATAACCCCTCTTATTGGAAAACCCTTTATAAAGTCAATGATGCCTCGAGCTGATGGAAGGAAGAAAGCAATTTTTTCTTAGAAATTTAATGGAAAATTCTTTCCTAGAATTTATACGCACTTTTGGAGGGCGACAACAATTGCTATGAGCGTAGACGCGTAGCCAAGCAATAAGCAAAGAATATTCTAGTAAATTTCTAAGAAAAAATGTCGGCCTTCCCTACATCAGGTCGAGGCATTGTTCTTTTTATGTTGGAGCGTGGCACTACTCTGCATGTTATTAGTTTATCTATGGCCCTGTCCTTTGCCAACGTTTTGTATACATTTGCACACAATTAAAATGCTTTATTCTCGTACACAAACTTTGCGATGCCTTTCCTTTACTTCTCTAATCGTAGATTACACTCGTCTACAGTTCCAGTCACCACAGCGACCGATGCCAGCATTTATTGAATGAGGATCGCTGTGAGTGCGTTTACGACCCAGCCACCGCACCTAATATATTGTGCTGTTCATCATTCCTTTAGTTTGATCAGTACAGCAACATGAAAAGAGAAATGATGATAGATACGTTTTTTTGCATCAACGAACGAAAAACCCTATATCTAAAAAAAATTTTGACAAAAAACGCCTTCTGATGGTCCCGAAACTTGAGTTTCCTTTTACTTGCGCAGAGATATGTGACTCGGTTCTTCCGTTGAAGCTGCAGAGCGCCCAGCGCACTGAAAAATGTTGTTCTCAGAAAAACTCATATAAAGTGAAACGTTATAAAAAAATCTTTGACAGCTTACTTCAGCTATTCCAACACCATACAGAGGCCCTTCTTTTTCCTCCAAGAACTGATTGCGCTGAATCTGAAGGTTAACGGTTTCCCGGAATTTACGAAGGTACCTCAGGTAGTGAGAAATGGTTTCCACAGCAAGCGCGTTAAAAGCACCTGAGCTACCTCTTTTCCAGCCGGCGGACGGTTCCGCTTTCAACAGGCTGTGAATTCTAAAATACTTTAGATATGAAAATATCCTTTTACCCATGTGTTCTAAGCACTTTAAGGATGATAATTATGTAATAAAAAATCGAATTTTTCATCGTTATGAAGGGTAAGTCCTTTCACGGATATCGCAGGACAAGCTAGAGCACTGGTCCCAAAAAGGACTTTTCGTTCTTTTATCAAACATGCTACGATTTATGGTCAAATGTCACAGTTATCGAGCCTTTAACTTGAAATCTTGAAAATATGATACAAATTTTGTAGTTTTTCCTCGACCCTGTAAGGTTTTTACACCAAGAACATAATTTGTTCCCCTCTTAAATATGACCCGCTAATAATCCTTTGAAACATATATATATATATATATATAACAATATCTCCGTCATAAATAGATCGAAACAAAAAATATTGCAGCAAAGTACTAAATATAAGCAACCTACTTGTGAAATTTCATTAAAACTGAGATGGTCCATTCAGAATATTTGTCGAATTCCTCTGGAATAACCCGATATGGTACAAGATTACAGCAGTAAAGAGTGCACATCGGTTATAGCCAAGTTCTTATTGGCAATAAATAAGAGGAACTAAAATTTTATTTTAAGAAGGTCAAGGATTCTAAGCTATCGCTTCAACTGAAATACCAAACTCTAACAAATTACGGGTCAATACGTTTCCATTCTGATGATGTAAAAAAAAAAACGTGTAACAAAAGCACAAATATATGAAAATTTTATTTATTTTTATCATGTGGCATTTTCATATCCATGTGGTATATTGGGAATCGATCATAGATGGTAGAAGAATTTTTGAGAACTTTTGTTTTTAACGATTCTAATTAAATTATAAATACAAGAGAAAAAACCAATTGCCTCGTCCAGATTATGCTTCTAACCATTGAGCTAACGAGACAGATGTCTCTTCATCTTGATTTCTTAATTTAACTAGCCTATTAAGCCACAGTTGCTTTCAGCTAGCATTAATCAGTAACAATGAAAGAGCATACATAACTATCAACTGTTTGCAATTGTATTTATTATACTATTATACAGGGTGTCCAGTCGAGATGGTAAAAAACTTTAAGGGTCGAAAGTACAGCCTATTTGCGATCGAGAATGTTATATAACATTTTTTCGAGTTCGCACTATTTTCAAAGTTATAGGCGATTTTTGATTTTTTCGAAATGTAGAACCTTAAGTAACTTTTTTGATTGTAACTCAGTGCAGACTGTTCACATGATGACCATTTTTCTTTTGTTTTATTCGTATCATTTAGGCTCTGATTCGGTGTAACTCGGTTTTGAAAAGGTTCACACATATGGAAAAATTGGCGATTTGTTGCCGATTTGTTTCGTCAGAAAACTCATCTGTTTTAAAAGTCATAAATCTCGAAAAGTAGCCATGCCAACAGATGATCCGGTTCTCATAGAAAACATCTCTTATTTATTACCTTTTATAAAAGTCCAACACGATTAGTCCACCGTAAGTGTTACCAGAGTTACAGTAAAAACTTGCCTGCAACATACTCTCATAACTTGAACAAAATTAATTCCAATTGCAAGAAATCTTTTAAGGATGAAAGAAACAATGTACTTGAAGCAAAGACTTTAACGAATCAATAATTGCAATAAACAAAATTTATTTCTTAGACTGTTGGCAATTTATTTTCCATCATAAATGATCCGGAATTCCATCGAAAACTCATCTTGAGTGATGAGGCCCATTTCCAAGAGTTAATGTTGAAAAGCTCTCTATCGTCAACGTGTGACTATTTGGTGCGGTTTATGGTCCCGCGGGGTCATTGGACCTAACTTTTTCGAAAATGAGGCTGGAGCAACAGTTACGGTGAATGGATTGCGCTATCGACAGATGATTAATGATTTTTTATGGCCGGAATTGGATGGTATTGATCTGGACAACGTTTACTTTCAACAAGACGGCGCTACGTGCCATACAAGCAACGAAACCATTGATCTTTTACGGGAAAAGTTTCCGGACCATGTTATCTCTCGAAGAGGTGATCACAATTGGCCACCGAGATCTTGTGACTCAACACCTTGCGACTTCTTCCTTTGGGGCCACGTGAAAGAGAAGGTCTACGCCAACAGCCCAGCGTCGATTCAAGACCTCAACGATGGAATTCGTGAGGCTATCGAGGACATAGGGCAGCCACTTTGCGATTTGGTTATGGAAAATTTCATGAAAAGGATATGACCCTGTAGGCGTGGTCGTGGTGGTCATTTGGCTGATGTTATTTTCCATTATTAACGGCATACCTTCCTCTTTATAATGAAATAAAGATCCGATCATTTATCTCAAAAAATGGCATTTTCCTTTGAATATCAAAATAACCCCTCTTATTGGAAAACCCTTTATAAAGTCAATGATGCCTCGAGCTGATGGAAGGAAGAAAGCAATTTTTTCTTAGAAATTTAATGGAAAATTCTTTCCTAGAATTTATACGCACTTTTGGAGGGCGACAACAATTGCTATGAGCGTAGACGCGTAGCCAAGCAATAAGCAAAGAATATTCTAGTAAATTTCTAAGAAAAAATGTCGGCCTTCCCTACATCAGGTCGAGGCATTGTTCTTTTTATGTTGGAGCGTGGCACTACTCTGCATGTTATTAGTTTATCTATGGCCCTGTCCTTTGCCAACGTTTTGTATACATTTGCACACAATTAAAATGCTTTATTCTCGTACACAAACTTTGCGATGCCTTTCCTTTACTTCTCTAATCGTAGATTACACTCGTCTACAGTTCCAGTCACCACAGCGACCGATGCCAGCATTTATTGAATGAGGATCGCTGTGAGTGCGTTTACGACCCAGCCACCGCACCTAATATATTGTGCTGTTCATCATTCCTTTAGTTTGATCAGTACAGCAACATGAAAAGAGAAATGATGATAGATACGTTTTTTTGCATCAACGAACGAAAAACCCTATATCTAAAAAAAATTTTGACAAAAAACGCCTTCTGATGGTCCCGAAACTTGAGTTTCCTTTTACTTGCGCAGAGATATGTGACTCGGTTCTTCCGTTGAAGCTGCAGAGCGCCCAGCGCACTGAAAAATGTTGTTCTCAGAAAAACTCATATAAAGTGAAACGTTATAAAAAAATCTTTGACAGCTTACTTCAGCTATTCCAACACCATACAGAGGCCCTTCTTTTTCCTCCAAGAACTGATTGCGCTGAATCTGAAGGTTAACGGTTTCCCGGAATTTACGAAGGTACCTCAGGTAGTGAGAAATGGTTTCCACAGCAAGCGCGTTAAAAGCACCTGAGCTACCTCTTTTCCAGCCGGCGGACGGTTCCGCTTTCAACAGGCTGTGAATTCTAAAATACTTTAGATATGAAAATATCCTTTTACCCATGTGTTCTAAGCACTTTAAGGATGATAATTATGTAATAAAAAATCGAATTTTTCATCGTTATGAAGGGTAAGTCCTTTCACGGATATCGCAGGACAAGCTAGAGCACTGGTCCCAAAAAGGACTTTTCGTTCTTTTATCAAACATGCTACGATTTATGGTCAAATGTCACAGTTATCGAGCCTTTAACTTGAAATCTTGAAAATATGATACAAATTTTGTAGTTTTTCCTCGACCCTGTAAGGTTTTTACACCAAGAACATAATTTGTTCCCCTCTTAAATATGACCCGCTAATAATCCTTTGAAACATATATATATATATATATATAACAATATCTCCGTCATAAATAGATCGAAACAAAAAATATTGCAGCAAAGTACTAAATATAAGCAACCTACTTGTGAAATTTCATTAAAACTGAGATGGTCCATTCAGAATATTTGTCGAATTCCTCTGGAATAACCCGATATGGTACAAGATTACAGCAGTAAAGAGTGCACATCGGTTATAGCCAAGTTCTTATTGGCAATAAATAAGAGGAACTAAAATTTTATTTTAAGAAGGTCAAGGATTCTAAGCTATCGCTTCAACTGAAATACCAAACTCTAACAAATTACGGGTCAATACGTTTCCATTCTGATGATGTAAAAAAAAAAACGTGTAACAAAAGCACAAATATATGAAAATTTTATTTATTTTTATCATGTGGCATTTTCATATCCATGTGGTATATTGGGAATCGATCATAGATGGTAGAAGAATTTTTGAGAACTTTTGTTTTTAACGATTCTAATTAAATTATAAATACAAGAGAAAAAACCAATTGCCTCGTCCAGATTATGCTTCTAACCATTGAGCTAACGAGACAGATGTCTCTTCATCTTGATTTCTTAATTTAACTAGCCTATTAAGCCACAGTTGCTTTCAGCTAGCATTAATCAGTAACAATGAAAGAGCATACATAACTATCAACTGTTTGCAATTGTATTTATTATACTATTATACAGGGTGTCCAGTCGAGATGGTAAAAAACTTTAAGGGTCGAAAGTACAGCCTATTTGCGATCGAGAATGTTATATAACATTTTTTCGAGTTCGCACTATTTTCAAAGTTATAGGCGATTTTTGATTTTTTCGAAATGTAGAACCTTAAGTAACTTTTTTGATTGTAACTCAGTGCAGACTGTTCACATGATGACCATTTTTCTTTTGTTTTATTCGTATCATTTAGGCTCTGATTCGGTGTAACTCGGTTTTGAAAAGGTTCACACATATGGAAAAATTGGCGATTTGTTGCCGATTTGTTTCGTCAGAAAACTCATCTGTTTTAAAAGTCATAAATCTCGAAAAGTAGCCATGCCAACAGATGATCCGGTTCTCATAGAAAACATCTCTTATTTATTACCTTTTATAAAAGTCCAACACGATTAGTCCACCGTAAGTGTTACCAGAGTTACAGTAAAAACTTGCCTGCAACATACTCTCATAACTTGAACAAAATTAATTCCAATTGCAAGAAATCTTTTAAGGATGAAAGAAACAATGTACTTGAAGCAAAGACTTTAACGAATCAATAATTGCAATAAACAAAATTTATTTCTTAGACTGTTGGCAATTTATTTTCCATCATAAACCCTAAGCGGTATTTACCAAACCGATTTTGATCTTACCAGCTAGTAGCTGAATTAACAGCTTATAAAAATGGCATTGTCTAAAACGAATGATAACGAGAACCTCACATTTGTCAATATTGAGAGCCAAATTATTGTTTTTACTCCAAACGTAAAATTTGTGAAAGTCACTTTGTGCCTGTTCACAATCGCAAAAAGATTTAATCTGAGCGAAAAGTTTAAGGTTGTTAGCATAAATCAAGACTTTGCAGAGAGACAATGTCAATATATAGAATACCTTGAGGTACCCGAATGAAGCCTTCAAGATTCTAGAGATGAATAGTCGAAAAAAGATTTGATGTTCATCCATTTAAGAAATGTTAGAGGAAACCCATAATTTATACTTTTAAATAGTATCACCAAACCAGCTTATTAGATTAATTTAACACGAAGGGTGAAATTTAACCGAGATTATTTTCAATCTAAGGTGTTCGTCAAACTGGATAAATATTTTTAATACTTCCTCAGACTAGCCGTAAAATTATATTTTGGAAAACAACCTAGCCCAGCCGTTACCCTTATATGTATCTTAAGCGTAGCAGTTTTAAGAATTAGTCGATGAATATGGGCAAGTAATGAGGTACGCTTGTTTCCGTAGCTTAGTCGAACGGCTAGCTGTGTGCAATTAAAAGAAATTACAATTTTATTTTAAATAATGCATTAAGACTCAACTATAGCGTCGTCATAAAAATAAAACTCTAACAAATTGAAGATCAATGTTTCCATTCTAATGATGTAAAAATCACAGAGTTGTATGATATTCAAGTAAATTATTACTTATTACATGTCAAAGTATCAGTACTTATACTGGAAATAAATTTACCAGTAATAGTGAGTACTTTTTACTGGTACTTAAAATGTTTTGAGAACCAGTACGAAAACTGGTACTGGTGTGTAACAGTATTTCCCAGTACAACAGTCCATTTATAACGCGTAGTGGTAGGATAAGATCCTTAGGCTTGATTTTCTTTTCCGCATATATTTTTAAGATGCTATTCTTCTTAGATAACCTGAAATCCTATCTTTCAAATGATCCATATTTCACTGTCCTTGCATGAATAGAAAAACACATGAATTTTTAAAGAAGACCAGGACAGCATTTTTGCGAAATTTTGAAAATGCCATAACGCGCGAAGTACAGGCAAAGTTTTTAATTTGTATTTTTGTTTTCACAAACTCTCCAAATATGTAAAATTTCATCAAAATTTGTGATGGTCACGTCACTATACTCATTATTTTTCCAAACATACCGTACCGCAAGTTGTTATAATTTAACCCCTTGTGTTCTGTAAAAATGAAAATCTAAAGCCCAAATTTCTTTTAATTTCGCGCACGTAAGCCAAAATAAAATGTTGCTTAAAATTCTGCAATTTTTTTTTCTAGTAATAGGCGTGGACGATTCAGTTCGATTCTGTTTATATAGATAAATAACAATCCATTAGACACTGGAAACACGAATGTGATCATTCCTAAACAACTCGATTGACATAGATAATAATGAAAACAAATTTATTTAGTTTTATTGCAGTAATTTCTCAAGGGATTAACATTACTGTTTATAAATAAGAGAGAAAAAACTATATATTTAAAAGTTTGTGAGACAAAAAGTCTACTGTACATTTAATATCAAATATATTACCTCTTGACAAAAATAAACTGAGACTGTTCAGAGCAACACGCTATAGTGACTTCGAAAGAGTTTTGAAGTGACTCTGTGAATTGGACGATAGCGTAAAAAGCAACTTAGTTGCTTTGAACGAGAAAAAGCGAAAAAAGCGTTTTGAAAGAAAATATTCATGTATGTGTACATATATGCGATCAGAAAACAAACGCAGTTTTTTTTTCCCTTAAATTGATAAATTGGAACTTCAATATATTAAAACTATAAACAGCAATAAACTAATTTTCTTCTCTACGTCCATTTGGTTTTATTTACTTATTTACTTTCAATTTTACATGCTTTTTGACAATTCACACATTCAAATAGGAAGTGCTATTTTGATAGCAAGTCCAGAGTGCTATCAAGAAAAGTGACATCAATAGTGACTATAGCGTACGCTCTGAACACATTTTTCTGTCAAAAGCGAGGGGAAACAAGTTACTTTTTGGCTGCTCTGAACGCAAAAAGCGACTATAGTCACTTTAGCGTGTTGCTCTGAACAGACTCTATATTTATTTTTGTTCTCGTTTCCCACTTGAATTAACCAAAATCTATCGAAATTAGAAAAAATAGGTTTGATGACGTACGAAATGAATGGCACCCAGAGAACTTGTCAAATCAAAAAATTCACATATACAGACGCTCTATTTATAACTACCAATACACTTCGCTGCAACTTTTATCTTTTCCTTTTATATTTACTGCAAAGGCTAATACTTTACACGAATACCTTGCTTAAGGAGGAAAAACTAAAACTTTTTTAAAAAGATGGCCGTCAATAATTTGATGTACAATAATAATCCTACATTTCAGCTTACCGATAAATGCTAACTTAATCCGTTCTTTCTTTAAAAAAATAAAAGATGAAATTTCACCAACAGCAAACAGCAATTACGTTATTTCTCACAGAAAAAGTGCCGATTGAATTGTTCACACTTCACAGCAGAGCTGCAATATGATCTAGGAGGAGCACTTCTTTCAAGCAGACTATGCAAGAGAGCCGACCTTTTACTTTATTACTGCTCTTTTTAGTAACTTCGAGAAAACTTTTATTAAAATGAATGGCAACAAATGAAAATTACAATTTATTGTTTTAACACAGAATATTTTTTTTATTCGGCCAGCTGAATTTATTAAAACCGCACTCAGAAAATTTTTCCCTTTACACAGAGAGGAAGAGAAACCCGTATACAGAATACACACAGGAACTATTTCCAATATGGCTGAAATTCAATCCATGTTGCGTTTACAACTAACATTTATTTAGTTTAAAAAAAAACAAGTTCCTAGTGCTGCCATATTTAAATTAAAAATCAGTTCTCCATATTTCGAGCTTATAACTTGCCTTAATGGGCCAAACTTACACGCCTCAGCTCCGTGCCTAGACTTGACTTATCAGCTTCGCGGTAGTTCCTTATATATAATTTGAATTTATTTGGGTGCGTGTACAAACACGTTAGATTCACAGGTAAACAATAGCTCAGCCGCAATCCGATCAGAAATTTTACACTTTCAAACGTACAGTGAATTTGTGATACAGTTATTATTTATATCAAAACTGTAACTTCTTTGAACATGTATTATAAATAACTTCGGTAATACCGTATAGAGCGGCAATTATTGTGAACACACGTCTAGCCACAAGTATAACAAATTGCATGCTTCGTACTGCAACGTATGGCCTGGCTTATATTCTTGGAATAATATGTTTTCTTCACTGGGCTTGAAATTACGAAATTTTGCGAAAAAATCTAGAAATTACGAGACCATATTTTCGCTATATTTTTGAATTTTTTTTTGACAGTTCACTGGTTGTCATGTGGTATTCTTCTTGTGCTTCTTCTTTCCTCCCCTTGTGCTGAGACGTGCCAGCACAATAATGTTGCTCCACGTAGTTGCTTATAAGATTACCGAAATTAATTGTGTGCGGTTTAATTAAGTCACAGTTTTTGATATAAACAATAACTGTATCACAAATTCACAACACCTAATGATTATTAAATTATTATATTATCACCTCAAATCGCAGGTAAATATCTATACATACGTCCGATCAGAAATTGCGCGATTTCAAAATGGTCGGAGCTAATTTACTTGCAGTAGTATGCCATAGCCCACACAGGGGAGGATATTGGCACTTTTTAAGTGCGAGAAGTATTCAGGGGAGGAAAAATGCCGAAATGCCAAGTTTCGATCGGGAGTACGGGCAGCATACCAATACTACAGCAAGCCGACCATTTTGAAATTGCGAAATTTCTAAAAATCCTCATCGGACGGCAGTACAGATGTTTATTTGCGATTTGAGGTGATAATATAATAATTTAATAATCATTACGTGTTGTGAATTTGTGATACAGTTATTGTTTATATCAAAAACTGTAACTTAATTGAACACGCACACAATTAATTTCGGTAATCATATAAGGAACTACGCGAACTACACAAAAACTGCCTAAAAACTTCCGCGTGTGGGCTATGGCAAATGATGGCAGCCCTCGAGCAAGAAACTAAATGGAGTAGACCGTAGCCCCCGGAATATACGAAGCGTGAACAAAGTCGAAAAAACAGAGCAGCGGGCCGATCAGAAGGCGACATCCACAGTCTTCTTGCCTTGTCTTACTGCAAGAGTTTTACATATAAAAGTTGCTTGTATTTTATTCAAACGCTATAATTTCCATAAATTTGTTCTAGATGCTATTTTCTTTTAACTATTAGAAGGAAACATATTTGGCTGCAATTTGTTTTAACTTCTTTTTGCTGTGGAAGCGACAGTTTTGGGCTTTGGGACCTGTTTAAGATGAAGTTTTAGTTTTTCCTCCATGACGAGTATACAAAAAGCAGTGATAGTGAGCTCCCACTGCATGCTGTACCCGGCACGTTAAGGCCTTCATATTTGCATTAAGCGCCATCCAACTTTCTATTCCATGCTAGACTTGATTGCTTCAAGCCATATAAAGCTTTTTGTGATTTGCACACTTTATTTGGATGATCTTTATCAACAAAACCTTCAGGCTGATTCATATAAATCTGTTCTTTAAGGCAGCATACATGTAGAATGCTGCTGCATGCAGCACACGTCGGCCATATAACTCTGTCTTTCATAAAGGAATATATACATTAGTTACGGAATTACATCAGAGAACATGTGTCCAAATTTAATGAGAATATCTTGAATTTTCTGTACCTTGCGAAGGGTTTCATCACGGAGCGCGTTCACTGCTCCTTTGGTAGCTTAGTCGTTGACGTAGAGTAGTTATGTCAAATCAACTACGATCGACTATCCTCCTGAGCGTAGTCGCATGGTACATTCAAAGTCCGGGGTGAATGATAGTCGTAGTCAAGCGTAGTCGCTAACTGTCAAAATTTGACGAGCAACAACTTGACAGCTGCAGTTTAGGCATTTTTCTTTTGCAGAACATTGAAATTGTAAGTTTTAAGTAATGCCACAGTATTTAATAATTAGTTAAGTTATTTATTTACGATTTAATGATTTTATTTAATAATGGAACGAAAATTCAACACATGTTAGAGCGTCATCATTGGAACAGCATAAGCAACAGGCACTGCGTCAGCATCAGCAACATCATTCGCGCCAGCGTCACATTGTAACTCAAGCTTAAGCGTGAAACACAATTGGAGCGTTTCAAGCAGCTTTATCGCCAGCTTTCTGCTACACTCGACTGGAAAAGCCGAATTGAACACAATTGATGTTTTTGACATTTGCAGCTTTAACTTGTTTATGGTGAAAACTTTTATTCATAAGTGGCTTTAAAGAAAAATAGAAATGCATCCGATTTTCCAAAACTACGATAAATTCATGCTTTTTTGGATAGTTTTCGAGATGTACAAGTTATATGCAAAAATAATACTGGACAGTCCACATCCACATATGATATTTAACGTTCGCACAGTTGGCAACATTAAAAATTCCCTCAAGTTGGCAGTCATTGGGCTTGAAATTTGAAATTTGATCAAATCTCAAGCCAGCTTGAATCTGGCAAAAAAGCTAAAGCTCCAATTGTGTGCTTCTACATTGATTTACATAGTCAACAAATCTCAAGCTGGCTGAAACGCTCCAATTGTGTTTCAGGCTTTAAAGACAAAAGGCAGCAACAGAAGCAGAAGCAGAAATATATCAATTCTGCGACATTGAAAGCAGAAGCAGCAAACAGTGAATTGTCAATTACACATATCAGGTGTTTTAATTTTTAAAAGTTTATGTTAATTGTTAATTAATTTGTTTTTTTTTTCTAAAGAAAGTAATTAGTTTTCCTCCATAGATATTTTGTTTTTCTAGCATCAAATCTCTCGAACACTTCTAAAACTTTTAGCTCTGCTTATATTGACAGTACTGAGCAGAAGCAGAATTTTTGAGATTTGATCAACTTTCAAGTTCTGCTTCTGCTGCTGCCGCTGCCTTTGCTTTCAATTTGTTAGTGCTCGAATAGTTGCATGTGTTCAGGATAAATTCTGCTTCTGTCGCTGCTTTCTGCTAAATTACAATTACAATTACAGCGTGAATTAAGGCAGAAACACATCCAGGCAAGCCTCAGGCCTCCTCGCAGCTCGCCTCAAAGAAATGAAAACAAAATGATACCACCATTTTAATTTTGTTAGTACTTCTGTTGACAGAAGTAGGCCTGAGAGAGAAAAATTTCGAACATTGAGCAAAGCGAGCTTTGCGGCTAGGCCTTGAGGCTAGCTGCTGGCTTGGTTTTGTGTTGCACCATTTAATAAGCCGTGTTGGAAATTTTGACAACACCTCGAGGAAGCCTCGAGGCTTGGATGTGTTTCTGCCATTACAGTTACGACTGATCTGTCGACTGCGACTTTGCCAAAATAGTAAATGCATGTGGCAAGACACAATTGCAGCTTCGACTTCGAATGTGACTGAAACTAAACTTTGCTCAAAGTGCAAAGTTGGTGTTGGCTGTGACAAACTTCAGTTCAATCCCAGAAGTCGGATTTCCGCGTCGACTTCGACTTAAAATCAATTCGTAGTCGACAGATCAGTCGTAATTGTAATTCAGGCCAAATGTGTCACGGCCTATAGATCCAAGCCTCAAATTAATAGAAGAAGAAGAGGAAGAAAGTGATCAAATCAAGGAAGTAGAGTGAGTTAGGAAGGCGTAGGAATTTGATAAAGTTGTTCTCTTGTGTTATTGTTATAAAATGGATGCTTTAGATGAACAATTAGCTCAGTTGAAATTAATAAACAGTCGTTCATTATCGCCAAGACATAATTTGTTGTTCGAGCAAAATCAGTGCCACAAAAAAGTTGGTCCTGCGGTACCACCGAAACCGAATAAGAAAAATTCCCCTCAGGTAGTTTCATATGTGTTTATGTTTATTTATTTTTTCTTAATTAATAATTTCTCTTAACCAGTTTTCAATTTTTGTTCTAATGATGCTGAAAAAATGTGTCATACATTTTCTTTGTTCCCTTAGGTACCGCAGAGTATTGTTGTTAAGCAGTTATGCCAACCCAATTATTCAAAACGTTTGCAAACCGATGCGGTAATAGTTGCTACACCTGCCTTAACAACCACAGCGACAAAAAGGAAGTCTGCAAATAATTCCCATCATATTTACAGTAATATGAAGATGACTTTAGATAATCCCGCAATCCTAGAACAGCAACTAGAAGCTTTAGAGCATCATAAAAAACAATTGGAAAAGAAAGGAATGCTTCCAGCTTCTAATCCGAGCTCAGCAACAGCTAGTTCTGTCAATGGCAGTGACTCAAGCTCTCTTGTTTATTGTAATATTCCTCACGCGAAGAACGAAAAGGACTCTGATATCGTTTATAGTAATATTTTACATCATAATACAACTTCTCCGGCGAGGGCGATTGGTGGTGATATCGTCTATAGTAACGTGGGATTCGGTGGAGGCGTTGCCGGTAAGTTAAAAACCTTCATGGTTTTACCCGAATTTAACATATAAGCATAAGCATTTATTTATTTATTTTATTTGTGAGTACCTGTGCCAAAGGCACATCATAGAAAGTAGATACATATTATAGCAAAACAAATCAATCATATAAGATAGCATTGGGAGCTTAGAGCAGAGTAATATTGAAAGTAAAGAAAATTATACATTAGCAAATGCACTAACATAGTATTGTAAGGTAGAATAAAAAAAAATTATAGAAAAACAAGTAGCAACTAAACATATATTACAGTAAATTCGATGAGCCATGCATTTCCGGATAGGAGCGCTGAAATTTCCATTTTTTAACCTGATCTTCCATAAAAATATAGCCCGATTTTAAAATATTTATCGTATTTATACAATATATAATATATATATACCATTGAATTAGTAGTTCTTTATGCAAGAGTTTAAAATCTCCAGAAATATTGAATATTAATTTGTTGGCTTGTATCTATATTCTGCTCAGAGCACTCCGAGCGCTCTGAACACCAATTTCTTGTAACTTTATTTTCAGAGTGCTCTGAACGGCCTGGGCGTGTATCTTTATTATTGCTCAGAGAGCTAAAAAAAATCGTAGGTAAACCTCTAAGCACTTGGAGCAACCCGTCAATAATACCAATGGAGCGCAAAAAAATCCTATTGAAAACAAGAATACTTTTTTATTGTATTGTATTGTATTGATTTATTAGTACTTTCATTAATACTATTTATAAAATGTAACTAATTATAGAATAATTCAAATTTCTAGCAAAATTTTGATTATATGTTAAAATTTACATTTCACATAATTTAAAAGATATTTTTTAAATGTTTTTATATTCAATTCCTTTTTGGATTTTCATTGGTAGGTTATTGTACATCTGTAAGCCTCGGAATGTTACCATGTTCTGGGCCCTATTTGTCTTATACTTATTCATCCTGAAGTCTCCACCGTCTCTCAATTGATAGGGTTGCACATCATTAACATATATTGCCATTTGACATAAATATTTAGGTAGCATATTTCTTTTTAATTTATATACGAAGAATAATACATTAAAAAACGTCTTCTGTTTCACACTCAACCAAGATAGAGTGTCTAACATATGTGTAATAGGAGTGTATCTATTGCACCTTATTATCGATCTCATTGCCTTGTTTAGAAGTTTTTGTAACCGATTCATCATTTCATTACTACACATGAATAACACTGTAGAGCAGTATTCAAAATGAGCATTAATCAATGAATTATAAACACTTATAGCCGTTAATAAAGATAGTTTGTTTCTAATACGATTAAAAAATTAAATTTTTTTCGAAATTTTTTTTACACACATAGTCTATATAACACTTAAAGTTCAAATTATTGTTTATTACAACACCGAGATATTTCATTTCATTTACAAACTTAATTTGATCATTTTCTATCACCAAATGCCTCGTATTCGCTCCATTTACTATCATTCCTTTCGTTTTTAACACATTTAATTTCAGTCTGTTCATGCTCAACCATTCATTCAATCGATCTAAATCTTCTTGGAGTTCATTAAAACACCGGTTATATATATCAATGTGTCATCTGCTAATTGCACAATTTTTGAATGTTTCACCAAAGAAATATCATTTATATATAATAGGAACAATATCGCAGCCAACATTGTGCCTTGAGGAACTCCCTGATCTATTGTTATTTCCTTATATATGGTTCCGTTAATTTTTGTACATTGTGTCCTGTTACTCAAATACGTTTCAAACCATTTCTTTTCTATTCCTCGTTTTCCATATTTGTCTAATTTTTCTAGTAAAATTTTCCTATCCACAGTCTCAAACGCTCTTTTTAAATCTAAAAATACGGCTATAATAACTTTTTTCTTATCTCACTCTTCCTTCCACCTTGATATCAATAGGTTTATGGCCGTTTCACAAGAGTGTCCAGGACGGAATCCAGATTGACAATCAGCAATTATCGAATTAAATTCGATATACTTTTGTAATTGTGTCTGTACAACCTTTTCCATTATCTTCTAGTGACTTTTTACCATGTTTATTGGTCTAAATAATTCATATCTTTTTATTCCTTTTATTTTTTCAATTGGAACGACAATGGATTGCTTCCAGCTTTCAGGAAAGATCCCTGTTGTTAGTGATTCATTTATGATATCAACTATTATCGGTCCTAAATCTTCTATGCAGTCCATAATCGTACTTGTATTTAACAAGTTAAAATCTCTTTTTTTGTTCATTAAACTCAGAATATATTTCATATCATTTAACTGAATTTTCTCGAATCTGAAGATTGACTCAACTGGCTCAATACAGTTCTTATAGGGTAAATAATTAATAGATCTACTTACTTCATGTATACTGTTTACAAAGAAAGTATTCATCTTTTTTGCAATAGTGAGCTCAGAAGTGTAATTACCATCAGGGAATTGTATTTCCTTAATCACATAGTTTTCCTTTTTCAATACCAGTGTCTTGAGTGCTTTCCACATTTGTTTTTGGCTCGAGCAATTAGTGATTTTTTGTTGAATGTAACTACATTTAGCTTTGTTCAACTTCGCTTTATAAATGTTTCTGCTAGATTTATACTGTTCCCATTCACTCTCACTTTAATAATGCAGCTCTGTCAAACTTACATCTTGTGTATTCTTTATGCCTTTTTAGGTCATTATTGTATCATTCGTTCGAAGAGTTTTTAACAAATCTTGTAACACTAAATTTTTTACATATATTTATTAATTCAGTTTGAAATATCGATAGATTCATGGTCACTTATTTTTAAATCTGTTTGTACTATTGCACTTATATTACTAGATTCTTTTCTTATGATGATAGAATCTATTAGAGTTTTAGATCTCACTGTTATTCGAGTTGGCTCACAAATTATTTGCTTGCATGCATTATCTAAACAAATATCATTTATTAGATTCCTGTACGTTTCCTGGACAAACCAATTAATATTAAAATCACCTAAAACTAATATTTCACATTGCGAGTCAGACAATAAGTCCATCCATTCTTTGAAAAACTCACAAAACTCACTTTTTGAAGAGCTTGGTGATCTGTACACAACCGCTATCGTCAACTTAAAGTTCATATATGAGATGTTGAATGTTAACCACCAAATTTGATTGCTTATATTTATATTATACATAACTTTATAGTTTATTTCAGTTTTGAGAAATATTGTAATCCCTCAATAATATCATAACCTTCCATAAAAATTTCATCTGATTCATAAGGCATATTACATAAAAGTTATTTTCCCTAATGGTTTGTTCCAACTCATCGAAATTGTTAGTAACTCATAGACAATTTACTACTATTAAAATTCTCTAATTGCTAGTAATTAGTTTTTTGTTTTTCTACCGCTAATTTTCGCTGATATACGATGCATTGTCTATCTCGTGTATCATGAATCCAAATCAAGTTTTAATCTATTCTTTGCAGAAAGACAATTTATACATTGTAAAAAATTTTGTTTACAGTCTTTTTCATCATGTCCCTCTTCTGCACATTTAGGTTAATTTATCTACTTCCAATATAGCATTATACACATTACGTTTTTTCCGAGATTCAACTACTTTTATGAATTTTATGCCTTCTGATAAGTCATTTTGATTCTTTAACATTAACATTATTTCGGATTCACTATATTTTTCGTTCATTCCGCACACAATTAACTTGGGGTTTTTTAATATTGCCGGCTGAACAGTATACTTATCTCCCATCTTCGACTTTAATTCAGCTTCAATCTTTTCAGATGATTCTACACTATCACACTTAATTTCAACTACCCCATTTTGCTTATGTTTAACACTATTTATTTTTAATGACATCACTTTTGGATCAACTGAATTCTTTATTTTCTCTTTAGTAACTTTTACGTCTTGTTTATTTTTTGGTTTCACAATCACTGCGGAATTTTGTTCACCAGACTCGCAAATGATTCTTTTTCACTTTTTTCAGTTTGAATTTTCTTTGTTTCACTGATTACCTTATTTTCTCCAGCACAGCACTCAGGTTTTGAACATATTTTAAAACTTTTTGATTTCATTTTCTTGCCTGGCAAGGCTTTCTTTGTTTTCATTAATTACATCTAGTACATTTTTCATTTTTCCGCCACAGGTTTCATGTAACCTTGACATTTCTTGCACACACATATTAGAATTTTCTTTGTGTTTATTAAATTGATGTCAGATTCCGTAACACCACAGCATTAGGCATGAAATGACCTCGAGCAGAAACCGTTGCACTGTATTTTTAAATAATTTCGATTATAAGTTTTGTCACAATTTTCACATTTCAAACTCATTATGAGAATTCTCAAATCATAATCCACTCAGTACAAAAGAAAAAGGAAACAAAGAAAAGAAAAAAAAAACAAACAAAAACCACTTCAATTATTTCAATTTCAAAACACTGCTAGGCACCGTACCATCGATTTTTTGCACAGATCAAATTCGAAATTTGAACGTGATATCAATGCGCTCTATGCACTTCACTAATAAAATATCCACCGCAGTTTCATAAGAAACAAATTAAAGTATTTTCGTTATTTAACTTCCGATTTCACGCTTAAAAATTTGAATTAATTTTCCGATCAGACTATACGTCTATTCCATCCAAGCTATATACATATATATATTTTTTAAATTCCACAGTTTCTTTCTTTTCATTAACCTCATATTAATTTTTATAACTTTATTAGTATTATTTGTCTATTTTTATAAAGAATCTTGTATTATCAATAGATTCAATAGATCAATAGTTAATTTCACAAATCATAGGTGCTGCCATATAAAAAAAAAACAGTTTTCAAAGTTTTCAAAAGCAAATCTTTTCTTAATATTACAGCTTACACTATAAAATTTTAATATTACAGCTTACACGATAAAATTTTCAGTTGTTTTTTTTTTTAAGATTTATGTGCGTAAATGTTTCTTTATTGCTATGAATAGATAATGAGCACGATTTCCGTTTAATCCGACACTTAATAATTACAGTATCGATATCGATTATCTCTAATAGTGGTCTGTGGATGGAAAGCATTAGAAATAGAAAGCTTGCGGTTATTGGATGTCTATTATATAAAGTGCAATTCGAGTTGGTGTAGAGATTCTTAAAAATTATTGTTTTTTGACAGATTTTTTATAATAATTCCGAATTAGCCATCATCAGAATGTAATAAGAACTTATTATTAGGGAAACAAATAATTGTTCTACTGATCTGTTACTTTCTACTTTCTTTGAGATCACAAATTTTATTGAAAGGTATACCTAACATGAGCTAGAATACATTGTTAGTAATGTGGTAAAAATTTCGATCTGCTATTAATTAATTTCTACAAATGTTTTATGTATATATTTGTTCTGTATGCAGGTCAGATTTATCACGATTTGTTTTTTATTATTTCAAATATCCTTGCGCCCGTTATTTATGATTTATAGTAGTTATAATTCGACAGCTATTACAAGTGAAAAATCTAATTATAATATAAAAAATTATTTAATGCTCGGTAAAGGAATAACAATTTCCCGAGGAAAGTACATAACTGTTTGAATTTTTAATGGTGAGTTTGGACGTATTTATTCAAAAGTTTTGATAGTTCAAAATTTCCGTGCTCTGTAATATGTATGTATATTTACGTGCTACATATCAACAAATCCCAATTATAGCGCTGGAAACTTTAAAATTGCCAACTCCAGGTCAGGTTTGCTTTCTTTTGTGCCAGAAAAGGTGCCTATATTAAGGTGCCACATAATGAAACATTGTTGAGTTTATACAATAGCATGCGGAATGTCAAGCAGTTTTGGTACCTTTGTGTTAAGAAGATTTTGGTTAACGAAAACATTTTGCTTTTTGTGAAGTTGTGTGTCGCATAGCACTGTAGACCTGCATTGTGATATCGCGATGGCGTTCTTGTGATATCTCGTAGTGAATTATTTTATTTGCACTTAATAAAATGTAGGAAGTACTTTCGTAAAACCATTTTTGATACGCTGGTAATTGTAAAATATGGGGAAGCAAGCAACCTTTGCTCAAATTTTGCTCTTGAATTAAATTGTAACGTGGGAAACACAATTCGTACAAATGTCAAGTTTACTTATATGAGACATGTGATTTGGACACATTACACCGAAATGGGTCGAATCGAAACGAGAGCAAATTTCAACTTTTACTGATAACATAACCAAAGATGGATGAATGGGCTTTTTTTGAAGAAATAAAAAGAGACATGAATTATACGACAAAAAAGGGATGTTTCCATGGATGGAAGTAAAGCGGGAAAACAAAATCTGGCAACATCTTAAGGTCAAGTCTTTAAAACCGAACGGAACAACTGTGCTCAAGTCGAGTCGAAACGGCGGAACTGTGTTCGACACTTAAATGGCTGGATTAAACTAACAACGCCGACGCCGGGCAAGTTCCATTAACACTGGGCGGCAGCGCCATATATTAATTTCCCTTACATTTTACAGTTGAGTTATTTGCTTGTAATATCTGCCGGTTTGCAATAAAACTTTAAATAATAATAAAAAGTATTTTCTTTTCCTTCAAGTCCACATTTTTTTAGTATAAAATCATTTGTTTTCAAAAATTCAAATATCATTTCATTTTTTCATAATAGATTTAGATCTTGCGCATATTGGCAGCAATGGAGCGCCAGCGTTAAAATTAGGATTAGAGATGCTTCGACGACGACGACGACGCCGGCGTGGATAATGTAATGCATTTCATACATGCAGTACTGTCTCTAAATATTTTTGACATAAAACGACGACCACACCGGCGTCGGCGTTGTTAATGTAATCCGGCCAAAATGCTCACTGCTATTTGGAAAAAATGATCGAGCTTATCGCGGTACCTGAATCAATGATATTCTTAGATTCATATATAGTAGGAAACGCTATTCTGTGCTGAACAAGGAAGATGTGCACAGTTCATAATATTATCTAGTGCTTAGATTCTCTCATCTGTCTTTACCTTTAGGGAGCCTAAGGCTGCAACAGAATGTGGTGCTGGCGCTGGCGCATACCCTGCCGCTTATATTTTTCAATTTTTATATAGGGGATGCGATCGATCTCACAATATATCTTATCTTTTTATTATTTCGATGAACTTTTCTGTAACAGAATTTACCATGTTGTTCCAATCCAAGAAACCTCTTCGAAATGACAAGTGTCAGTCTTGGCGCGCCAAAAATTGAAAGTTGGCAAAAGTGCGCTACAGCGCCAGCTACGTATGGTATCGCTATCATACGATAATCATGCTATTTTAATTTGATAGTTCGAGCTCCAGCGCCAGTGTCACATTTTGTTTCCCACTTAACTGTCTGATGTTATTTAAATATTCATGCTACAGAAGTGTCTTCCAATATATTCCTTAGTAAAAATTCAATGGCATGACTTATTTCCTGAAGAATTTTCAATGATCTTTGTTCCTGGCCCATCTTACTTCCTTTTGTACATAATACGAGCAGTTACTTTTCACTGCAGTTTGATTTGATTGTCAATCAGACACAGAAAGTCATTATGATTTTATGCCAAGTATGGCTTAATCTCATGGTATTCTTCATGCTCTGATTAGTTATCGATAATCAGCGTCCTCATGTCGAAAAAATTAGTACCAGTATGCCAATAGAGCATGACAATGACATTAACTTACTGGTCGAAACGAGACCTATCCAATCTCTGTCGATATAGGGTCACGGTACCCTTCACCACAGCCACCACGATGCTGCCATAAAGGGGCCACCGGCCGAAGTTGAGGTGAATAATTCCAATTATTCAGGGCTCCTCAACCCCGTGGTACCAAGTTAGCTAAAGAAAGGCTACCCATTTGGTATGGCCTTCGTAAAACATGATCAACAGACCAGTGGCTATCTTAGGCAAAATATCCTTTTTGTAACGGGATTGGTAACTCTGTTCGGGCCTAAATATTATTTCTACGACTAAAAGAATTGTACTTAGCCTATACAGGTAACACAACCCTTATAGGCGCTGTCAGAGGGGACCATGTGAATGTTAAGATGCCTGTATTTAAGTCTGGATAGACTTCGAGATTCACCATTTGGATCTTATAGCTGACCATGCATACTAACCATATAAGCACTAATAACATACATACTTGATTTCCATTATTCAGCAACTTAATTAATCAACCAAAACAACCTTTATAAGTACTTAAATTCTTTGCATAATGGACGGTAACTCTTTCGCCATTATACCCTACTACAGGACCCACAGAGCCAAAAATCTCATATTCTATTTCGTAGAGTTTATTTCTCGCCTTGTGAGCACATAACTTCTTTGTATGCTCCGTGCACAACATACCTTACTACAGTGTCCACCTTGGGAGATACAATGCGATCCTAAATCTAAACACAAGCAACAAATTTCTTCCATCAACTATGCATGCTTTCCTCCTATGCAGCTTTCACCTTGGGCAGCATTCCGCTTCACAGACTCCCCCCCCCCCCCCGTCAATCAGACAGCTGGAGATCGTTGAAAATTAAATAATCCAACGAAACGTATTTCAGCATAAAAAAATAAGTTCTGCCCTGAAACTATAAATTACACCGACACTGCTTTGCAGGGGTATTTTTAGGTGCTCTTATTTCGGCTTTTAGTTTCATTATTGTAATGTTTATAGGATTTAACAAAATAAATCTACACATTTTCCAATTATTTTTCTTTAATAATATTTTCTAGATGAACTCCCACCACCACCGCCTATGGAAAACGTTTCTGTACCTCTTACTTTACCGGATCCATCATCACTTGAATATTTAAATCAAACAAGCGAAGATGAATTACCTCCACCTCCTAGTCCAGTTAGTTCGTCTTATAGTGAGCTACGACGAGCTACAGATAATTTCCCACAGTTGCCATCGTATCCAATACAGTCATACAATAGCGTAGTTGGTTCAATACATTCTGCACAGTCACAGATTATGGATTCCACTGATTCGGGTGTTCAGCAGACCTATATTAATACTTCCTACCACAACGACTATAGTGCCTATGGACCTAGCTCACAGGTAAGTTGTGATCATTTTAAATTATAAAGCTATGCCTGTTGATAATTTGCATATTGTTGTATCATTAGTGCGATAATGGGTCGAATGATGAAGATAGTATTTTGGAAAACTTTTTCGATTAGGTTGAATGGATTGTATATACAAATGGTGAATAGTATGCGAGGCAGAGTAAGATCTGTTAGGGATAAAAGGCTTTGTCTGATTCCAGATATAAAAAAAACTTCATATCTAAGTTAATTACCAGTCTGTTCAGAATCTCTTATTTCTACTCAAATGTGCAGCATCACAGCATTGTTGACTGTGGCTCTCGTTTTTTCTCAATTTAAAATATTTTACCATTATGTATTTCCTGCCACTAGTAAATTTATGTTAAACCTTTTCCTAACCAATCATCTTAAGTATGTCATGGTACATGAGGATTTTGTACAAGAACTCTAAATGAACCTACAATTTAAGGTAAACTAACAATCATCAAATGAAATATCACTACTATTAAAGCACATAAATTGCTTTTAAGTATCTCGTTTCTTCCGTTAAACTACCAATTCCTTCATAATAGCTCAGTTTGACTTTTGAAACTTTACTCTGCTATTTATATTGTGATATTTTATGCAAAAAATTGGCAAGCTGTACCCGTATACACTTATTCGGACAAGCCATGATTCTGTTGCGTTGGATGTCACTACATGTTATAAGAATATGAAGACTTGATTTCCGAAATCCCCTTAATCTCAATTTCCTTCCCAACCAATATATAGGGTGTTCTGGGTTAAGATGCTTACCCTAGAAGGTGTGATTGACAGGTTCATCTACAATATCACCTGAGATATGTCGTGTTGGGAAAAGTACCCACAAATGGATACATGTCCTAACACCAGAACTATTAAGCCTATGTCAAGTTTTGCTTGCATAAGATAATTGATAAATCTAAATTTTAATATCTTTCCTCAGTTATTTTGTTTTTTTTTTCTTGAATGAATGATTGTGAGAAATGATTGTCGAATGTGGTTTGGGCTACTATATCTATGTACAAAATTTTATAAAAAATTTTCATTTTGTATATATTTTCGGCAAACATGTTTATATTTAATAGAGTTACTGGGTCTTGCTATTTATTATCTATAAGCGGTTTGTGGTTACGTGACATACTTTCAGTTGTTTGTTAATAATAAAAAAAATATTTGGTAACGAAACTTTGTCTTTATTTTTAATTTCATTTTTAATAACATAGCTTAGCTTGTTCTCCTGTGTACTTTACTTTATGTATTGGCATGCTTCTTAGCTATCACTTAAATTATTATCTTCAATTTTAATGAAACAAAACTTAATCTTTTAACTAACACGCACACAGAGTACTCCAAATTCTTCAGAGTATTATGGTTATGGATCGCTTTCGCAGGTATTGTGCTGTGTTGTTTTATAGTGATTTAATAGTTTCCTTATATAATACAAATACAAGATTTATTTTAAACAAGTATTCAAAACTAGGCTTCTTCAACGTACGAGTCAATTTATGAGCCAATAAATCCTCGCCCTCCTAGTCAGCTATCTTCGCGTTCTAATTATTCATTATATACGTCCTATGTGAATGGTCCACAAAGTGCTGGATCTGGTACACCTGTTGGTATAACAATACAGAGTGGAAGCAGTGGAAAATTATCAAATCATAAGGAAGCTGAAGTTGAAGCTCTGACAGATCTTCTTGTACATTCCATGGGTTCTGGTGCTGATGTCGATACTTATGGTATGGTGAGATGATGAAATTTTTTTCCTGGCTTTATTGACATTGGAATTGGTATTCATTCAATATACAAATTATGTGTCTAATTTACTTGAAGGAATTTGCGTTAAATGTGGTGAACGTGTTGTGGGGGAAAATTCTGGATGTACTGCTATGGAACAAATCTATCATATTGCATGCTTTACTTGTACACAGTGTCAAATTAATCTACAAGGTAAACCATTTTATGCGTTGGAGGGGAAACCATATTGCGAAGAAGATTATTTAAATACACTTGAGAAGTGTTCAGTTTGCATGAAACCGATACTTGAGAGAATTTTACGTGCAACAGGAAAGCCGTATCATCCGCAATGTTTTTGTTGTGTCGTTTGCGGCAACAGTCTTGATGGCATTCCATTTACAGTTGATGCAACAAATCAAAATTACTGTATTGAAGACTTTCATAAGTAAGTTTTAATTCTTAATGGAATAATATTTAGGAGTAGAATAGCCTATAATTCTAGGACACATTCTGTTAGTTTTATTTTTGCCCGCAATGCATGAGTTACTGAGTTCGAGTTCCGTTGCATATTAATTTTTGGTTAAAAGAATACCACATATTTATTATTAAATTTTTTCGATATTCCTAATATCCAGGGACGTGGACTTCTCTCAACCTGTCCTTTTAATATCCATATAACATTTCCATAAATTATACTCTATCCAAATTAAATAACACACGGTCTGTTTACTTAAGCATGGAAAATAAGACTATTTTCTTATTTTGCCTGATTTTGTTGATTCTGTTTTCTTATTTTAACCATAATTTTTTTAAACGATTGAAATAAAATAAATTTTACATTTGCTATCTGAATGCGTTCATTGGTATTATATGAAGTTTGATAAAGGAAAACAAAATATAATATTATTGATATTATTTAAAGTACCTACGATTTCATCAACTGCCGTTGATTGTGTTATTATCAGAATGATACTGATTCGTCATATTTTATACGAAATCCATGAATGTCGACTTTAAGAGAGCTGAGTCTGGGCATAACCATATTCGGTATCTTTTTAATCAATAGGTGGTACCTTGTTCTAGAACTCCCATATACTGGAGAGAAGAAGTTGTTCTGTCGATTGGAGCGAGCTATTTGTACTTCATTTATAAATCTATGAAATTAATGAGGCGTTCTTTTTTGTATCTTGTTCTCCCTGTTCTTTGTGTTCGCAGAACACTGCTAATAATTGAATTCAATTAATATACATACAATTTCCTAGTTACATGACTAGTCGTGATCCTGCTGACTGCCACTGCACTTCTTTATTTAGCGGATTAATAAACTGGTTTGCATATACCCATAGTAACTGCATTCAGAAGCTAAATATCACATTAATTCAACTTTTTTTTTATCAGTTTTCCTTTAATTTAATTTGTAGTGGTGCTCTTTTATATGAATTTATGAATTCAGGATATAAATTAAAAGTTATTTAACATCGAAGAGATTTTATTTATTTTGCGAAATAAGGTCACTGGTGTAAGTGACATATGTATGATTCGTGTATTATAATAACGCTCTATATTTGGTTTGAAGTTAATTTAATTTATTGTAATACGTTGGCTCGATAAATACTCGAAATGGATTCGGTGTGATCGTTGTTATTACTTATGATTTCTTATTTCGAATCTAATCAGAATTTTTGTTGATTGTTGGTTTATAAAATTTGTTGAAAAATATAGGAAATTTGCTCCACGGTGCTGTGTTTGTCGACAACCAATAATGCCAGAGCCCGGTCAGGAAGAAACTGTTCGTGTTGTTGCTCTTGATCGAAGCTTCCACTTTGCTTGTTACAAATGCGAGGTAAGATACATAAAAAAGAATAATTTACTTCCACTACAATTCAATAATATGCATTTTGATATATTTAATATCAGGACTGTGGGCTTCTGCTCTCTTCGGAAGCAGAAGGTAGAGGATGTTACCCTTTGGATGATCATGTTCTATGCAAAAGTTGCAATGCCAGACGCGTTCAAGCGCTTACGAATCGTATGACGACAGAATTATAATAAGTTTTTTGGTTTTATATCTATATATATATATATATATATATATTTATTTGATCGTGCGAAACATTTATAGCGATATATTATTCAATATTTTAGACGATATTTTATTGTACGAGCATTATCAATAATTATAATATCATAGAGACAGAACAATCTTGAAATATTCCATTGAAATTTGAAAAGCAATCAATAGGGTTCTTTATATTTTGCATATTTTAGTCATGAAAAATGTACGTTATTAGCTTACATGAACATTCCCACACAATTATTTAATTTGTGATAATTTAGCGTAAAAACATCCTTAATATCGGATGCATGTACTAATAGTATTCATCGATCGATATTTTGTTATCGATTTTTATGTGATTTTTTTAAATTAAGTTTTTGTTAAATTTCATAGTTCATTTATGCTTCTGCATTGTATTTAATTTTTGTTTGTTTCTTTATTCTGCATCATTCTAGCGATTTTGTGTCATATTTTTAATAGGACTACGACTACATTTCTAAAAGATTTTTTTTTTTTTTTTTTTTTTTTGAAAATTGTTTATTTTTTTATAATATAATAGGGAGAAAAATTAAGTCTCTCTAATAAACTGAATAATATGTGGTTGCTGCAATATTATCTTTTGAACTTTAATGTTTATATATAAAAAAATTTTAAGAGAGAAAAAGTGGATGAAATCCTGCTTAAGTTAAATAAACATATGATGTGCTGTTCCTTTCAGTGTTAATTATTTGCCCTCCTTTATTTGGCCGAAATCCATATTTTTTCCTCTTACT
Organism: Dioctria rufipes; assembly: GCA_963924295.1. Classification (NCBI taxonomy): domain Eukaryota; kingdom Metazoa; phylum Arthropoda; class Insecta; order Diptera; family Asilidae; genus Dioctria; species Dioctria rufipes. The sequence continues at coordinate 318,993 of OZ002741.1, forward strand.
CCAAATGTATTTATAGGACCATTCGTTTGCTTCGGTGCAAGTGTAATTCTACACCAGCACCAGAAATTAGCGTTTTTTCAGTGCTGACTTTGCAAACTAATGAAGTGGTGGTTAAAACTGTAGATATAAATACTTTGGTTCGGAAAGCCGTCCACCGGGTCAAATAATGACACTATTAATTTTTTATTGTTTTAAAATATTTGATTATATTTATCAAAATTCAATTTTAGATGTTTGAGTATACTTATTTTGATGTTTTACCACAAATAAATTCAATTATTTAAATTTCTGGGCGCACTTGTATTTTACTCAAATCAATTTGTTGATTTCGGTTATTACACAGTTGCTTAACAAGAAATCAACAACTGAACTTGATATATATCTATATCTAAGCAAAGAAATGGCTTGATGTAATTCAATCTAGTGTATACCTTACAAACGAATGGTTTGGTGAAGTTGAGTGTAGTTCTGGACTAGACCAAGTGCAAACGATAGGGTCTTATGTTGCGTAAAGCCGAAACAACTTTTTATATTCGTAAAAAGTTTTTATCATCACCTATCTGTACCTCTAAAACCTTGCAAGATATAGTATATGGGCCGGTGAACAACTGTGGCTCTCCGTAGAATATCCTAAATTACCAATAAAGAATTTTTCTTATATTATCTCGGTTGTATATTATTCCAATAGTGTACATTGTATAATTCATAATTATTGTGTACACTCGCAAGGACTTCCTTAAAAATTCACCATATTAAATAGAAATTTTCAACTGATTTGAAGGGGGTGGTATTTTGTAGCTTGCTTAAAAATAATGTGGGAAGATGATGAAGTTTGTTCAAAGGAAAATACTGACATTTAAATGGCCTGTGGTTGCAGTTTTTAATTTTTTAATTTTTATTAAATATGTATTACCATTCGTCACTTCGTTCAATTTAATCTGACAATAGTTCGAATGTACACAAGAAGGATAATAAGGTGTAGATATCTTTTTTCATTAGGCAAACTAGTAGTTCAAAGCTGTTATTATAATTAGATAGAGACATACGCAAATCTAACGGAAGTTTACTTTTCGGCGGCTTTACAATTGGGCCTTCCCGAAGGCGCATTATATGGTAGATATTTCAGTCGTTTCAATTCGAATCGTTTTTACCAAAGTGTAAAGAGATTATTCTGGCTAAATAAGATGGAAACTTCTCTGCTTTTTCACAAGTACTTATTCAGTTTCCAGGAGCTATATGAGAGTAAGGTGGCCGCACTAGGGCCCTTGATTCGATTAGAACGTGTCAAGAAAGTAAAGCTACGATGAGAAAATTAAATGATCATCCCTTTAGTTCTACACATTTGAGCTCCCACGCTTAGGAGCAGCTAGCCGTACATTAACGATTTAATATCTGTCCATTTCTCCTTATAATTACGAGATAGTTTATATCGTAGCAAAATTAGCGTTGCTAAAGAACGAACAAGTAGACCAAAGCTAGAAAAAAGTTTAGAATGGAGTGAGTTTTCTATTGCAATTTTCTCGTTGATATTTTGCAACAGCGCAAACAGTCCCTCAGGGGGCGTATGCGTAGCTTGCATTTTTCATGATCGCTTTGGCATGGCCGTTGAATTTTAAGACCACAGTGAAAGAAATACGAAGTTACATGTTTAAATTTGTTTGATAATCTGAAGAACTTTTCATTATTACCTTAATTTCAATTTTTTAGTATGTATGCAGCAGCATTCCAGTTTCTTTTAATTAAAAGGATTCTTATGCAAACCTTTTTTGATTTTTCCTACTCAATCGAAAATTACATTTCAAATGAAATGAATTAGTTTTTCCAAGCTTTTTCAATATCAAGAAAACACAATCCTTTTTATTCAGAATGTTTGATATCTATATGTAAATTAATAGCAACATATGCCAGAGAAATTTTTCCAATTGATTCTCTCATTGGCGCAAATTAAGCAGAACACGGAGAAACTAGTGCTTTCACTTTGGACGAGAAGTCTTCAACTATGTTATCGAGTGTGGTAGAATCTTGTGTAGGAAATTTTTAGTTTTTGCACTCGTCAATGTTACTTTGTTGATGCCAAGTGCTTCCTGGAACGTCCAGTAAGTAGTGATCGAAGGGAATATTATTAAGAGAACATTTTGATACATAAAAAAACAGCGAAAGTTGAAGTCTCTACTTTTTATTTTTGTTTTACATGTAATTGAATAGTAGTTACAGTAATAAACACTTTTAGCAGTTTTATTAAGCACTTGTGACAATAGCTTGATTATTTTTAATATATTGTACACTTTTACCAATTCTTTGTAGCTATTTTAATTATGCTCGATATATTGTGCACTTTAAAATATTTCATTCAGCCCTTTTAACAATTAAATTAAATATTTTTGATAAACTTCGCGAGGCGACTCCTAGCCGGGTTAAAACCGAACTCCCGAGATTTGGGCTCGCTAACCCCAGGCACATATGAAAACTTTTTTGTTATCTTATTGCTTTCTCATGACGTTGAAAATTGTACAAGAGAAAATGCAAAAGAAACTTTTGCTGCAGTACAATTGCTTCAAGAAACTGTAATCCGATATGCTTTGTTAGTTGCCTCTTAAAATGATAATTTTACAACGGGGAAAATAATTGTTTGTAATACATGCAATTAGATTTAAGGGATTTAGTGATATACGAAGCAGAAGACACTGTATGAACATATATGCAAATCGTGCGAATGGAATGTGTGCCTAATAATAAAATGCAATTTATGCTTAATTCCTTTTATTATAATATGGGAGGATGAACTTCGAATGAAGTTCAAACTGGGATAAAATATTCTAATATAAGTATAGGATAATATATTGATGTACTGACCTTATGGTTGTGATTCGATAGCATCGGGTCCCTGAGTCACAATACCAAGTGAAATAAATATAGCCTGTTATATGTATGCCGCATAATTTTTTAATTTTCCATATTTATGTAATTTAAAATTATTTAAAAGTAGACAAGTATACATGTATGTATAGAAATATCTCACTATAGTGATTCTACTGGAATATCCGTCCAATGAAAATCTAAATTAGGAATTTACTATGTTTGAATGTTGGCTATTTGATACACGAATGGCATTTTACTTAGAAAAGTGCGCTACGGAATTCTGTACATATATTGAAGTGTAGGATTCCTCTTGGCTTGCAGAGACTATTGATGTGCTTTAAGCAGTTTGGACCTAGTTGGATAGTTGTAAACTGCTTAGAAAGAAACATTTTCTGCTGTATATTTATCAACGCTGGGACGCATTTTATCTATGGCCGAACTTCTGGCTGAGTTATGGCTGTTTAATGCTCGAAGTAACAATGAAAAGAGCAGGAAACTATTGGTGCATCTTGTGTGAGTCCAATAGTGTTAGGCGAATCGTTGTGTAGCGAGTTATGAGCCTTTTTGGATAATAGGGTATACTAAGTTTGTATTGATTTTTAAATAACTTTCATTTTATCAACTTGTGTCAACGCCGCACTGACCGTCGGGCTTCAGTCCAGAAAATCTAAGCCGATGGACATAGATGATTAACGAAAAAGATAAGTAGCAAGAAACTGGAGCAACTTAAAAACTTTGGTTCTCCAAAGTAAATTTTAATCAAAACAATCTATGCATTGTAAAAAAAAAACAGTAGAAGTAAATTTGTAAATTTGGTTAGCTATTTATTTATTTTACTGTAATTAAATGTAATTAATCTAGTGCAATAAATATTTAAAATATTTAAATATTTAAACAGGATTTGCGAATGTAAATGTGCACGTCTAGAACTATAAAGTGAGTGTGGATGAGAAAACAAACATTCATAGTGTAAATGGACGCAAGATTCAAATAAGTTACAAATAAAAAAAAGGTAAAATTTCTCAATAACTGACTGTTACATATATATTACTGTTGGGACACTAGTAAGTGAATATATGTATTAGGCTTTTTTCATCAATAACTTTAATATTCAAATATACGTATTTGCGTAATATTTTACAATTATTACATAATCTAACCATTAAAATTTTTGAAATAATAAAATAGAAACTATCATGGAAAGCTTAGTTAAAAAACAAAATGCCCTAAAATCAAAAAATTACGATAAAAATGATACAAGTAAGAATACAATGGGATATTTAAATGGTCGTAAAAATGGAATAGAGAACATTTGGTCAGACTTTACAGCTAACCATTTGGAAATTGTGGAGATAGCTCCTGACGAAGATATTAGCATGAACGATTGTTTCAATAAGTCAGTATACGAAAAATTAGAAGAGACTTATTATTATCTTTCATTAGGAGAGATTTCAGATGCTTTAGAACTCGTCAAGCAAAATAATACAAAAAATAGCCCTGCAAAATATTATACCACTGTTAATAACTCTACTATCAATACGGCTCAAAGTGACTTAAAAATTCCTACGATAAGCATACCGACATTTAGCGGGTGCTATCTTTCGTGGAATTCATTTAAAGAGCTTTTCACGGCTCTAGTCCATGGGAAGTCTTCTTTAACCAATGTGTAGAAGTTGCACTATCCGAAATGCAATTTGTCAGGTGAAGCAGAGCAAATACTGCGATACTTGAACATAACGGATGCTAATTATGATATCGCATGGCAAGCTCTATTTGATGGGTACGAGAACAAGAGAGTTTTAGTTTATGCTCAACTAACACTTCTACTAAGTCAACCACCCATAATCAAAGAAAATTCGCAATTATTGAAAAGATTACTCGATACTACGAAAGAATTTGTACACTCATTAAAGAACATTAACATTAAAACTGATTTCTGGGATCCAATAATACTGTATATCACTATTTAGAAACTTCCTCAAGAGACGTATCAACTCTGGAAATCAAAACACGAAGGATGTAAAGAATTATTGACCTCCGAACAGCTTCAATAGTGCCTAGAGGGACGCTTTCATACTTTGGAAAGAATTTCTGAACAACAGAAATCTATTGCAAAGGCGTCTACTTTCAAACAGCAAACTGCTATCAATTGTAAATTCAATAACAAGTCTTTCCATGTGACAAACTTCTTTGCTTGTACCATACGCAAAAAGTCCCATTCCGTCAGACAAAGTCCAGAATTTTTTTCTTAAATTAAAAACACCACAGAGGCACGAACTGACCAAAAGTAAAGGTCATTGCTGCAATTGTCTTTCTCAACGACATCAATCTAATAAATATGTAAGCACTAGTAAATGTTATGTATGTGGCCTGAAACACCATACGGTCTTGCATATCACAAAGCCTTCTAACATGCATACAACAACGCAAGACACATCCCTAAACTTACCAGGTACTTCACAAATGAGTTACATTAACCTCGCTGAAGCTAAACGATCAAGCTCCAATGTTCAGATCTACTATACATCTGAATCTAATTCCAAGTGCATGCTCTTAGCAATAGCATTGGTAAACGCTCGTTCTGCAACAGGACATATTTATACTCCGAGAGCCCTAATTGGTCAAGGATCCCAAGGATTTTTTATATCTGAAGATGCCGTTTAAAAACTCAAATTGAAACGACAATCTGTCTTAACGTCTATCAGTGGACTCAGTAGCAGTCAACACCTTAAGCCTCTTGGACTTATTAGTTTAAATCTATATCCTCAGACTGATATAGCACAGAATTTGCGGGTGAACTCTTCAATCACGAGTTTATTACCAACTCACACCATCGCAAATCAAAATTGGAATCATCTTACTAAAGTCACATTAGCTGACCCAACATACTGGAAGCCGGGGAAGGTTGATATTCTGCTAGGCGCGGACGTATATCCCGATATACTTTTAAATGGTACCATAAAAAGCCCTCTAGGTTCCCCTATTGCACAACAAACTACGCTTGGTTGGATATTGTCAGGTCCGTCTCAAATCCACAGTACTACAGGAAGCATGATTACAATGCACGGAGAATGTGATCTCGATCTGAGCCTTAAGATTTTGGGAGATTGAAAAGTTAAAACCAGACAAAATAATGTCTCAGAGCGAACTTAGATGTGAGGAGATGTATCGGAAAACGCACAAAAGGGATTCAAAGAATGGAACTTATACAGTAAGCTTACCGTTCTCAGACCCATCAGGGTAAAGTAAATCTTTGGGGAAATCAAGAGACCTTGCGTTTAAAAGATATCTCTACTTAGAAAACAAATTGAAAGAAAAACCGCTTTTATTAGAACAACATAATGCCTGCCTTCGCGAATATATTGAAATGGGACGCATGGAAGTAGTCACGACTACAGAGAAGGCAGCTAAATATCGCGTAGTCTTCGATGCTTCATGCAAGACATCATCAGGAAAGTCACTCAATGACGTACTTTTAGTCGGACCTACTATTCAAGAGGAGTTGAGACAAATTCTTTTGCGATGGCGTACACACAGAATAGCATTCACAGCAAATATTGCCAAAATGTATCGGCAAATAAAACTAATCAAGGTATATGCCGATTTTCACAGAATTCTTTGGAGATTCCATTCCGACGAAGAAATAAAGGCGTACAAATTGACGATTGTAACATTTGGAACATCTTCAGCTCCTTTTTTAGCAGTAAGAACATTACGACAGTTGGCTAAAGATGAATCCGACAAGTTTCCAATGGCCTCCAGGGTGACTTCAAGGGACTTCTATGTAGATGACTTAATTTCTGGTGTAGACACACTAGCGGAAGCTATTGAGTTATAGAAGCAATTAAATAATCTCACTTTAGTAGGAGGTTTTTAGCTTAGAAAATGGGTAAGCAATTGTAACGAAGCTCTACAAGGAATTCCTATAAGCGATTTAGAATGCAAACTACCTCTATCTATAGATCAGATAATTAAAACATTAGGAATTGTCTGCAATCCAGTAAACGATTCATTTCAAAGTGATCTTCCACCTTTACAAGGTTTATTAACCAAAAGGAGAATTCTTTCGGACATCGCGCAACTATTTGATCCACTGGGATGGCTCGCACTTACTATCATAACAGCTAAGATTTTCGTGCAGAGATTGTGACTGAAGGGTTTAACATGGGATGAAGAGGTTCCTGGAGATAGTATGCAAAACTGGCTGATTTATAGAAAGGAACTACAACTTCTAGAACACATTAAAAATCCTCGATGGCTCACCACTACTAGGAAAATACCATACAAACTGCATGGATTCTGTGAGGATTCACAAAAGCAGCCGTATTGTATGTTAGAATAATTGATTCCACGCATACTAACGTCTGCCTTCTTACATCCAAAACTAGAGTAGGACCTCTGAAAGAAATATCTCTTCCTCGCTTAGAGCTCTGTGGAGCAGTCTTACTCGCAAAGCTCTTTAAAAAGATTCTAAAGTGCTTAGATCAAAATATAGTTTCCATGCATGCGTGGACGGATTCAACTATCGTCCTCTCTTGGATTTGTAGCCAACCGCGGTGGAAATCATTTGTCGCTAATAGGGTTAACGCTCAATTAAAATGACTGTGACACGAATTTGTCGACGCCAAAATAATTTTCGAATATATGTTACGACATTAGGGCATTGCAAGTGCTGCGACGGGATATTGTCGTCATCAAAAAGTAGAGCAAATTTCTAAAATTGTCGTTGCGAAGTGCGACATTTGAGTTTGACAGTTCGTGTGTTGGTACATTTCACGTACTCTTCTTTTAAAACTGGCATAACTGCATATAAGCTTTAATATAACTTATACTTGTCTTAAAAATGTAAAAAGAAATCCGGACACATCACAAAAAAGCAAAACTCAACTCAACTGTGTTGAAATGACGACGATAATGTCGCATTCATTGTATTACGTCTACGACAAATGCCTACGCCAATTGGCGTCGATGATTTCGTGTCGCATTCATTGTATCTCAAGCTTTACAGAAATAACATCGACATTAAATCTTGAAATATGGCGTCGTGTAATTTCAGGAGAAAATCCTGTAGACTGCGCGTCACGCACGAGGAATATCTTCAAAAGCACTCGCCATGAGTTCACTCTGGTGGAATGGACCACAGTAGCTTCAGAAACCATCGACTGAATGGCCAATAAAAATTATTGTTGATCTACAACAAACGAGTGAAGAGAAGAGGAATGTTACTTTTTTATGCAGACTGGTTAGGAAGAGTGCACGTTGATGAGCAGATTTTCATCACTAAACAGGTTAATTCGAATAACAGCATACTGTCATCGTTTCGTAAATAATAGCAGAAGACCTAAACCGAAAAGATAAATTGAATGGCTAAAGGCATATGAACTGCAGTTTGCACTACAAAAATTATTAAAATCTGCACAGTCAGAAATGTATAGCGACGAAAAACGGCGCATACATGGAGATAAACTACTTCCATCGAAAAGTCGACTTCTTTCACTAAATCAGTTTCTGGACAAAAATGAACTGATGAGAGTGGGGGGCCGAATCCAAGAGCCATTTAAAGTTTTCTGCACGACACCCAGTAATTCTCTCCAGCAAACACCAACTCAACCGTCCTAAGGAAAAAACACGTTATAAAAAAAATCACCATTTCGAGATAAACGACTTTGAAGTTTACGTTTATCATTAAGGGGTTAAAAATGCATCTAAGTTTGAAAATCTTTATGTAGCAAAGTCTGAAATATTTTTCTAGAGTTTTTTTATAAATATATGTACATCAAATTGTTTAAATAATTATTTTAAGTGGATTATTTTGTTATTTATTTCCTCCATCATATGTACTTTATGTGTTTAATAACAGGAAAGCGTTGTGTTAGTATAAAGGGTTATTCCTCAAAAAGCTTTAGAATGTCGGAAAAGCTTGCAAAAGGTAAAAAGCTTTAAGGTATTATAACTCTGTAAAATGAGTGAAAATGCTTCCTCGATTCATATTTAAAAACAAATTAGTAATTGCAATGGGTTTTTAGAATAAAACATAATATAATCGTTTTTCACTATATATTTGGACACTGCCTGAGAACGCATCAATATAGAGAGCTGAAATTTGGTACGTGTTGTTTTCATTGTACTAGCAAATAAAATTTTAAAAATGGACTAAATGGGGAACCTCCTTCTTAGTGTTGCCATATACAAATTTAGGTATTTTACGTATACTGTGAAAACGGTCAGTCCAAGACATTTTTATTGTACTAAAAACTTTTTTAGAATACGAAATCCTATAAAATTGGTTATAATAATTTTCTAGAAATATATGCGAAAAACTGCTTCAAAAATCAAACTTGCACATAAGGGTGACAATACGAAATTTCATACGGGCATTCATCTAGAGTATCATAAGAATTGGTCTTAGACCAATTCTAGCTTTTTTACTTGTTCATCATTAGATTACACGAACATACATTACATTCATGACTGGATGCTAAAGAGCGATTTGAAAAAAGGGGGTGTTCCTAGCTACACCCTGGTGTATCTCCGAACCTAAGTTTCATCACTATATATATATATATACATATATATAAAGAAAAAAAAATCTATTAATCATATTTTGTCCCTTTATGTCAGGTTAAATCCAAAACCTTATTGAAATTGCTAGTGCAATAGATATTAAAGGTGGTCAAAGTTTCAGGTGTGATAACTGTGTCGGGAATTTTTATAAATAGGCAAGTTTCAAGTACGATAACTGTGCTTGAACAACTTGACTAAATAGATTTGAGTCCAGAGCGTCGTTCGTCACGAAAGGTAGTAAACATGGATGGATTTACAAAAACAATGTTTTTTTTTTATTATTTAGAATGAGTGAATGCGGGATTTCCGATGGAGTAGAGAAATTTTCGGTTTTGGGGTGGTGGGTGGTAAATACACCCCTTAGGGTTGTCCAATTTTGGCCGCGTGTGATATTAAAGTAAAGCTCTTGCTAATTATATGGCATTTTGATTTTCTTCCGTAAGAAACTTGATAACAGACTTTTCCCACCCGAATATCGTTTAAATGCGTGATTTTCGAATTTGTGTAGGTTGATGCGGGGGGGGGGGGGCGGATTGTTATTTTAAGCGCTTTAGTATAATATTTGACATATTTCATGAGAACATTGAACATTTCAGTTTTCTATGTTTAAAAGTTATGTGGGCTTTGATGTGAAATAAATTTTTCCAGATTTTTCATTTAAACTTTTTTGACACCACAGAGAAACGAAAATTTCCCCACACAGTTTGAAAGAGAACGTAGATGCGAATTAATATGCATATGTCAGATAGATAATGTACTGTTATATGAGTTTATCGCGAAAATGTTATGACTAAAAAGTAGAAAATAAAATATATTAAAAAAGCTATTAGTTTAAAACAAATGACACAAAAAAGTAAAAAATAATTTTTTCTTTCTCAGTGATAGAAAAAAAGTTTCATTGCAAAAGAAGAAATGCTAGAACTCAGAATAAATCTTAATTGTTTGGGCATCCGTAACTATAATCACAATTGCCTAAGTGCAACTCATGCCCAAGCTTTTAATATTTAATCTGAGTTCTAGCATTTGTTATTTTGCAATGAAACTTTTCTTATGTATATCGCTGAGAAAGAAGAAAAAATATTTTTTACTTTTTAGTGGAATTTATTTACGAAAGTTATTTATTTTAAAAGTTTTTTTTTATATTTTATTGCATGTCCATCTGCCGGACATGCAAAAATCAAAATAACTTAGGATAGCATAGTATAGTATATCTTATCGTCTGCTAGAGTATAAAATGGTAGTAAATTTTAGAAGAGCTTTTTGATAAAAATTAAAAGTACGTTTATTTGATTATGCTATATTTTCCATATTCTTAGGGGTTGAATTCCGAAAATCTCTAAAATACGTGTTTAAACATTTGTTTAAGTTTGTGGAAATTTTTCTTTTTCATAAACTTTGAGCCCCCCCCCCCCCCCCTCAAGCTCAAACAAACACTGAAACGTTTTTAAGAAGAGTACACCCTTTTTCTATGAGGATTTGCTTCACTACATTCGTGGAGAATATGAAAATGTTTTAATCCATTTTTTGTGAATTAGGATGCACCTGTCCACAAAATCGATTCCAAATACATGGGAATGTGTTCTTCATTTGGCAAAATTAAACGGCAAGATCCACCTTTCCTAACCACCTAACCAGATCGTTCGCAATCAATTCTTGTGCCGAGGTACATACATACTCTCCAGGCTTTACTTTTGGTGACGTTTAGCTCTAAAGCGTTACATACATACATCTTTTTTTTTGAGTTGGAAGTAAAATAAGATTCAGAAATAAATTAAAAAAAATTAAAAGCGAAAACTTTTTCGGAAATTTACAAAGGTAGAGGATCATTCCCGGACATGCAGAGGTGTAGTGAACTTCTTATCAAGAAATCCACCCAGCTACACGCCCTATGGACTATACTTACTGGGACATCTATATGCATATATTATATTTATATATATATATGTATGTACTAAACTATTACAACCCTTCTACTGGTCCGATTCATACCACTTAATAGCTTTAATAGCACTATCAACGTAGTTTGAAAAGAGCTTTTCAGTGTTATTTCAAACGAAATTATTTAACTATGATATTATGAGACGGAACTGGCAGACAAACGAAGAATTGCGTTTTGTATAGTTTCATGAATTAAATTTCACATAATATTATTTTATTTCTTTGGGATACCTACAGATCCTGCTATACATAACTAAGAAAAACAAAAGCTCAAAACAAGAATCAGGCGAACTATCAAATAGAATGACAGTGATAAAATTGTTTATGTGTAGAATTTCCACTATCAGGACAAAAGCCAAAGTGCTTATGAGAGGGAATCAGGCCCGGGAATGAAAAGCATGTCACCATCTTGTCTCACAATCTTCGATTTTCCCAATCTGCCACTTTTTCAAACATTTTTGCTTATGTGCAAGGAGCGTGCAGCAGATTATGCTCTTGCTACCAGGAGTGTCACAAATTTATGGGGGCGAGGTAATTTAAACGAGACCAGGACTATCGCGTACTACATATTATACTATGCTACTGTCAGGAAAAATATTGGTTTGATGCTAGGCGCGCAGTCTTCACTGCCATCACAATGATCCCGATATATAGTATAATAATATTGACCATATATGGCTTAAATACAACATTCTAGGAGACACTACGAAGAATCCACCCATATTCTTGTGTCTGTTCTTGACCATATGAGCTGGCTGTTTGGCATACATCGCCAAGCACATATTCAAAGTTAAAAGATACATACGTCTATGGTCGGAGCGACAACATATTCATTATGAACTCTAAACAATAACTACTATATGCATACTTATTGAATTGATACTATTGGAAAGATTGAATTGGAAGGTTCTATTTCTGATTCTCCATTTACTTGTATAACTTTCATCTGTCATGCAGACCACACGCGTGGCTGTTTTGATTACGCTATTCGACAAGATAAAAAAATTGATGACATCTTACGAAATATTTTTGCACCCCTTAGAAACTCAACCCAATTCATTCTGTCTTTGCAGAAAATTAATCCACAAATGAACTCTCAAAACTCAATAACTAAAAAGATTTCGTCACATTTATATATACTCGTACATGAAACATGTGAAATCATGCAAAATTACAGTCAAGAAATATCATTTTATTGTCCTCATAAATCGGATGCCTCATTTGTTGTTTTACTACAAGTTGGAAGGGGTTGGAGGACAAGCGGAAATACAAAATCACCGCAACCATAAAGAATTACGGCGTGTTGGCCTATGTAGAGGTAATGCCGAAATATCCAACTTACACCAGGTAGTATGGGAAAATTAATAACGTATTTACTTTTGTCGTGTTGGGTCTACAATCTTAATCATGACTAAAGAATATTTTATAATTTATAATGAAAATGCGAAAACAGGTATGCTGGCCCAGAGGTTTCTAGTACTAGGACTCCATATAAAGGAAAAATTGTCTTATTATATCAACAAAATGGAAAAAGTAGAAATCTATTTCTTTGACTCAATATTTAACTATTTTTAGTATGTAGTAAATTCCAGATATTGATATGAATCGCTGTAATTGGTAAATTCGATGTCACCATTTCAGTTAATTTCCTTACATACATATTTTATATATAGCGCATATTAAGCATTTTTAAGTCATCAAGAAGATTAATCAGAGGCTTTTTGTAAGGCCCAGTTACAACGACACACGCCTTATGCAATCTTGCCACAAAGGCTGAAAAGATAATACATATTCTCAACAAAGAAGCGGTCCTCCTCCATAGAAAGAGCATCATTGGAGAAAGGTTGCAAACCATCAACAGTCGCATGGCTGCTCAAAAAGCGGAATAATACGGCATCTGTTCTATCTGAGTGAAGTCATTACCATCAAAGCGAGAAGGGGCAATGGATGAAATCCCAAAAAATCTTTCAAATCAAATATGATGCTCTAGTCTAGGTGATAATCAATCCAGACATCATAATCAGAAGAGCAAGATGGAACAATTCCAGACTTAATGCAAAGTGCCCTGGAGTTTATGTCTGACAGTATTGTGATGTGAATTTGCACAACAATTTCCAAATCAATTAAAAATACAAGAATGCACATTCTGCATTCTTGCAATATTCAATTGACCCAAAATTAATCAATCACAATAAACGCAATCGATTGCATTATTGCAGTTAAGCAAAAAAACATACGCTAAACCAAATATGTGTCACAACCTTAAGAAGTGACTGTAATTATTTACATGCGTTTGTTTACGTTTTTGCAACCAGCATAATACGGGTCAATTATATTTCGTCACATCTTTCTGCCGGAGTAAAGCACATAAGTGCAAATAAACGGTTTAGTTTTAACGTGTTTAATGTACATTAATATTAGTTTAGTTTAGCCTGGCAAATTGACGATTGTATAAATTAAGTAGCGATACTCGAATAAAGACACAGTTTGAGTTCTATATTCAATTGACTTCAATAGAGATACAGACAACAAGTAGTGTTTTTATTTCATTTGGCACCTGCTGTTTACAGCTGCGCCCATCATACCTACTAACGGACATCTGCTGTTTACAGCTGCGCCGAGGTCTGCTTTTACAAAGCTTCTCCCATCTTCTCTACGGTCATCTTGGCGATACGTAACGACGAGCCTTTCATCTCCATTTACTACCACATGGTGACTGTGGATAATAATAAACAACAACTATTACATGGCGACCGTAATCAGATTCTACTACTACAGTATAGAAAAAAATTGGTGTTTAAACCTAAAAAAGGGCATTTTAGGTGTGTTAGTGTATGGGCAAGAGGTAAGCTGCCCTGGGTCCTGGGATTCTAACCAACTGTTTTCAAAGCAGAAATCCAAGTAAGTTCAGCAAAAATAGTTTGAAAAGCTAGAAAATAGAATATTTCCTACCCTTAGATTGGTGTTTTTACGCTGGACTTACATAGATGTTAGGTTCCAGTTAGCTGCGCTGGATCTATCTACATGCATAAATTGGAGTATAATGTTAAACCAACATATTTCACTTGATTACTCAAGGATGTGACCGATTAAAGAAAGGCTAGGCTCCGTTGAACCAGTTATTAGTTCTCTCTTGGTAAAACATACCAGATCTCTTTAACGTCTTGTCAAAAAGATTTGTAACTAGCCTTCGCGGTCTATGCATCTAATCCAATTACCGGCAGATAACTTCACCCAATACTTTTCCTCTAAAGAGATGTGTAATTACATGAATGCATGTCTTATCAAAGCTTCTATTCATTATTGAAAACAGTACTCCTAGGCTTTTGAACCAGATTGTGCAATGCTGTGATTGGAGTCTAAGTGCCAAGTCCAGACTCGATACGATACTGATCTAAGATAAGGACCAACTCTTCGACTCAGATTGCGAGTATACGTACTGTTGTAAATTTGCTTGGACAACCTTCATCCCTCTTCTTATAACCATTCCTCTTCTCCACCAAAAATTATCTTTCAGAGAATGGCGGAAAGCTTAAGACAGAGTCTCAACTGTCATTCAGTCGTTATTTGCTTCAAAGACTTAATAATCGGTCATCCGGCCATTACATTATTTCCTATGAAAAGGGAAGTTGATCATTATGCATTCTGCAGTTAGAACGTCTTTAGAATTATATCAGCTTAACCACCGCAATTAAGAATTAAAATTGCCTTCTTCTAAAACTTTGTAATGTCCTTTCCCTCATTTCCCTAATCCTCTTGCCAGGCCCCAGGGAACGTTAGGCTTTCGGTGTAGAGCTTAGTTCTTTTTAACTCGCATCAGGTTTTGTGCGTGGATGTGAAGTACTTGTACATAACATAAATAAAAATTTAGCAGATTGGACCAATAACGCGATGTAACTCGTCCAATTTGGTGAATCTATTCGTAATTGAACATTGACACGCGCCCTTTTATTTAACCTGGATACCTGGATAGATTGCGATTCAAATACGAAACGAGATACATGTATAACGCATAGTAACTTCTTAAATAACATTAATTCAAATTGTATCTGATTTTCTCGTATTGTAATATTTTTTTTTTGTATTTTAGACGGAAATCAGAAAGGATATGAGGTAATGTAACATCTAATGCAGCTACTGTGACAAATATTCTTCCATTGTACAAATAAGCATTTCCGGTTGTTTTCATTAACTTTTTCATTGTGTTGAGTGAGCTCAGAGCTTTGTCTTCTTTTAATCACAAGTAAGCCAAGCTTTTTTATGGTGATATTCCTCTTTTCAATTGAATAAGAAAAAAGGTCCAGATTACTTTTCTAATAGACGTTTACAAATTATTTTAATCGAAGCAATGCAATGGTCACAGCTGATTTAATTTAGAAAAACTTTTGCTGACTGCATCTTTATATAGCAAATACTCTATGTAGTAGGTGACAAGGAGTGCTTTTTCAAGGATTCTGTCAAGAGTACGTTCGGCCGGAAATTAAAATCCGCCTACAATAAATACATATTTTTTTTATTCAAATTACCTCGAACAATCATCCTTTTGCGTTTACGTCCATTGAAAAATACTTAGAGGCTTGAATATGCAAATTATCAGTAGCGAGGACAAGGGAAATTTTCAATTTATTGCGACTTGATCTATAGGTTTTGATTAACATTTTGATTAAGTATATATATATATTTTTTTCAATCTAACATTGGTTTCTTTAATCTGAATGAATGGGTTGAGCAAAATGTTCTTTGGTATTCAACGAAATCTTGCCTAAAATGAATTCTACTTCTAAATTTATTTTGCTAATTCTTATTCACTGACAGAGTGAGATTGAACTTTGTATATGCAAGGAGAAATGAATAAGGCCAAATCAGGTTTCAGAGTTAATAAGAAATGGAAAAAAATCGAGACGCGTGTGACTAAAAATTACCAAATAAAATTTCTATTCTTTGTTAGGTTTATACGTTCTTACATATTATAAATATGTCATGAACTTACAGAGCATTTGAGACCCCTGACGACATTGTTAGAGTGTTTAATTTATTTGATGGCAAAAATACTACCTGGAAATAGATACTGTTTTTTTCGACATGTTTTTGTTAATGACTGCTAATAATATTATTGGATTTTGTTTATTTTGGTGATGACTATTCTCTAATATTGATATTGCGAGTCCATACATTACGGAGATTTTATCGCGAATGGTTCATGACCCACGTCTATCAGCTAACAATAGGTTAGATAATTGCTTGGCAGATGCAGTGTTTCTACTTCCGGTAAAGAAGATGCGATATATGCCGGCTCGGAACCAAAAGAGCTATTAGCTTGTGTGATGATTACGTATTTCTAACAAATGTTATTTGAGAAGTTATGAAGCTCCAACTATAAACTGAATACCATATTCTACCTACTTTCATAACTATGTATGTGTACTATACAGGTCATACTTTCTTCGTTCATTTGGAGCTTAAAACCGCGGCCAAAGTCGTCTATTCACAATGTGAACATACCTTTCCAGCACCTATTCATAGGTCGTTCATCTTGAGACATTCAAAAAATCGTATAGAAAGTTGGGCGGAGATCCTAACGGTTTTGGAAGTGACAAAGTTTGCAGTCTAAAAGATTGTTTCCCTCCGTTTTGCAGTTGGGCTTAACAACTGTGAAATTTTCACTAAGACGAAAGCTTTCAGTTAAAAATGACATATTAAACTATGTATCCGAAATTGAAATGTTTTTTTTACATCTTTTGGATTTATGTATATAACTTTACTCTATATACTTTTTCGAATATACTTATTTGAGATATCGTTTCCTCTTTACCATCAGTCCTTCTACATTAGCTTTCAGAGTCATGCTAAGTTCTGGTTCCGGGAGAATAGTCCTTTTGGTAATATTTCTGCAAGCAAAAGATATTGTGGATTATGCTGATAGCCACAAATAGGCAGATATTCCTAAAATATCCAAAGATCCAACTGACCTTTTCCCATAATGATCTCGTCATATTATTTATGAGTTTTCTCATTTCCTGTTACAGTGTGGGATATATGTACATTATATATGTATATAGTGGAAAGGTCAAATAGAAATGGCTGTAGCACACTGGAAAAGAATTATAAATTAATATTTGTACGCTTATGCTTATTGACTGTAAATAATTTAGATTTAGATTTTAAGTAACTTGTGAAGTAGTATAGAAAAAACAATTTCATTCGGATTCCATTATTGAACCCCTTAAAATTAGTTGAATGTGATATAACGCCAGGAAATAAAAACAGCATCAATCAAAGAAAATTATTTAATTGTACGGTAATTGTCCTTCATATTATATTTACATACATACAAACATACCAAAACTTCGATCAGATTTCATCAAAAGTCGTCAAGCATTAAAAGATAATCAGATAACAGAAAGACTTTCAATGCTCTGACAAGACTTACTGCAAAACTATAACCCTCGAGGTGTAAACGTTAATTGAGCAGAAAAGCTGATTAGGTTCAAGTGTCTTTTAGACAGAAATGGTAAGAAAAAAGCACTGTCCAAAAGACGACTGCGATTAGATAATGGAATATAGGGTACATGATTAAATATATTTAAAATTAAGTAATGAATAAACCATTTAGTTGTCATTTTTTTTAATTTTTAGCGTTTTTGTAAAAGTCCTCATGACTTTTCTCTTGTTAAAATTAAATATTTGTGATACATACTATATTATTATCTGATGCACTGTAAAAAGGCACAAATTGTTGCCACAAAGTTTAGGCAAAAAGTCCCTAGAAATGTAGGGAATATTGCCTAAAATGTAGGGAATATTCCCTACATTTATAAGGATTTTTTTAATAAACTTTGTGGTAAAAATTTGTGCCTTTTTACAGTGTGTAATGAATTACAACAGGTGTTGGTTAATATGTGTATATATTGATTATGGTCGGTCATAGTTCAGCTGTCAACGGTGTAGCTCCAAGAATTTATATTATCTCAGCGGTTTGGGTGCAAGCCTGAGCAATGGTGGGACATTTTATTTCTTTCAAAAATAATGCACATATGATACCCGACTGACAGTAATTTATTAGGCTAAAGCGATATTGTGGTTGATCGATTTCACTGTGCTGATAAAATCAATGACTGCGTTTCACCAGCTTGCTGGCTGCTTTCTTATTCCCTCATTAAGGCAGTTTCATTTTTCATTAACACTATACTGATAAACCTTTGTTTTGCGCAATAATTTCCCTTTTACAATAATTATACCAAATTTGCTTCCTGCTTGGAAGATTTAAAAGTACTATGTATTTTTTCAATGCAAATTTTAAACTAGTTTCTGTTGCTCCCCTCCGCACCTACCTTCCCATTTATTTTACTAACTCAAGCTACGATAGAAAAGCTTTTATTACTATACCATATGTACATACATATGTACGTCGGAGACAAGAAATGAATTATTTATTTGCATTACAAAGTTGGGAATTTTGTGGAACAAAATCTAAAATTTTAAAGTGAGAGGCATGAATGTGAACCTGTGACTTGCGTGGAGTTAAGAAAGCATCAGAAATTTAATTTTCTTAGCACCTGGAATATTGTATATATGTAAGATGTATTCATAAAAGCATGCGACGGTGAATTAAAATTTGAGGTAATTTGGAAAAAAGGCGTAGCAAGACCAGAAAAAGACAATTACTTTTTATACTTTACAACCCTATTTCCAAATATTAACAACGACTTTTAATTTTTAGTTATATGAATTTTCGGATACTCGAATATAAATGGGAAATAGTTTGATAGCTGAAAGACACTATGATAACTGAAAAAATTGTTTTAGGATTTCGTACCTCAAAAGGAAAAAACCGGAGCACTTATAAGAACACTCTTGCGTCCGTCCGCCTGCCTGTCACAGACGTTTTTCTCGAAAACGACGTTACGTAGAACTTTGAAATTTGCCAGAATGTTGGGTCCTAGTGACACGCACATATTTCGACAGCCAGAGATTATGAAATGTTTATTTTTATTTTTAATGGGGGTGAGTTGGACCCCCAGTTTTTTTGGTGAATTGGTTATAAAGTTATAGCTCAAAATGTGCGAAAAAGCACCGCCTCCTGATCTATACATAATATTAAAAGATATTTTGATTTTTGCATGTCCGTGCGTTCGTCCTCACGATAACTCAGGGATGAGTTTACTTAGAATAGTTGAAATTTTGCACACGGCCTTTTAAAAAAAATTGTAGATTTAAGTTAGAAAATGGGATAAATGGGGTAAATCTTTCGTAGGGTTCCCATACATAAATTTTGTTTTTCACTAGATATTTGGAAACTGTCTGCGAACGTAGAGAACTAATTTTGTATACGGCGCGGCGTTTTCATAAACATAGTAAATATCATTCTAAAAATACACTAAATCGTTCAACCCCTTCTTGGTGTTGCCATACAAAACTTTAGCTGTTCACTTTATTTCCTTTTAGTTTCATCATTATGATTCTTAGACCAATTATAACTTTTTCTCTTCTCTTTCAGTACATATTTCATTCAAAATTATTTCGAAGTTTTCTTGAAAATTTGTTATGTATATTTGAATGGTGCACATTATTTTATTCTTTTTAGTCTTTCACAATTTTATTCTCCCTGCTACTACTCGGACACTATTATGTGCTGGTTGGCTGATTTCTTAGCTAATCCAGTTTTCCAGAATTCAAATGATTAAAAATAAAAGCATAAAAACAATATGTGAGAAATACAACAATCAGGCAACGGGATTGTGCATCATTAAATCGATCTACTCCCGATGTCCCGAGGTTCGTCAGCGACAGACCTTTTTCATCACCCTCTACACATTGTTCCATTGTTCCTGGGTTTACAAATAATTTAAGTATCTTTTATGCTTGGAACAGAATGCATGGCAATCACCCCGCACAAATGCGGTAATGAAGTTGTCAGAATCGTAGCCACCAACATGGTGATCACAATGGCCTTTGGTGACTGCGTCAAGATGAAAATTCAACTAGTTTTGTTAACTATATTAACAATAAATCGAGACAACAAAATTATTATTTTTTTCATTTTTTCACCACCATAATTAAACGTAGAGTAATTGCGGTAAAATTGAAAGTCGACCAACTTCTGCGTCATGGCTACGATGACTGCGTTCATTGCGATGACTTAGTGGCATTGCCTTCTAACTTACTTCTGTGGGGGGTTTGCCTGATTGATAGCTACGTTCATGTTCCAAGGGTTAGTGACTAAAACCTATGTGGGTAGGTGGGAATAGCACTGGATAAAGAGAGGTTGGGTGAGGCATTCCACATATGTAGTATTAAATCTGTATTTAATTAATTATATTTTTTTAACAAAACGTTTAATAAACTATATTATATTTCCTATCAAACGATAATATACTTCCCAATTCCTGTCAAAGGGGGGGGGGGGTTATTTGGTTTCTTTTGGGTGTAAACCACTGACATATATATATATAATATGGACTGATTAACTTTCTATTTCATGTGGGCTCAGTTGCTAATTTCAAAAAAAGTTCTTACGCCGGTGCCAACATTGAAAAAATCATTGGCGGGAAGTTGAAAAAAAAGCGGGCATCTGGAAAAGCGATTATAATAAAACCTTGCAAAATTTCTGCTGCATGTCTAATAAGTATATTGCCTTTGGTAAAACGCTTTTTATCACTAATTAACCCAAATAATTAATTTAAAAACATATATTTCGATGGGCCCACTTATTTATTTGTTGTTTACAGTTCTCTCTCAGTTGGTACTTGGTGCTTAGACCGAAAGAGTCAGCAAATGGAAGTGATCCCACTTTTTGCAATGCATTTCTATGAACGTAGTCAGTCCATATTATATATGTCAGTGGTGTAAACCCGAATCTGGCAAAATTCGTGAGCTGAGATCCCGATAATCGTTAGATATCGATTGCGAGTCGAATCTTACGATAAATTTGAAAAATTTATATACCATAATTAATTTATATTAAAAGTTAAAATGTGCATAGTCATCCAAAATGCCAGTGTTTGAAATTTTAGCTTAATGGTTCAATGGAGTGGGTCAAATTAGCGTTACAAGCTTTAACCCACGCTTATGCATGTAAGTAAAGTTGAAAAAATTTATAAAATGCAGAGCTTCTACCTCTAAAAATTATGCAGATCACCTACATCCAAGTATGGATGAGACAAATAGTGCTGCAGGATATAATCATACATAAAAAAAAATTAACAATATTCTTGTACTTTAATAATCCACCGAGCTAGAACTAGATCACTATAACTCCATCAGAATACGTGAACAATGGAAGAGTACTAAACTCTTGACAAGTTGAGTCTGTAAAAACAATAAGGGCTCCAAAATTGGGTTGGAGGTATACGTCTCTACACGGAGGTAAAGCATAAATTTCCATGTTTACCAGCTTCCATGAAAGTTTAAATGAAATCATCTTGAAATTGAAAAACATTTGTATCCCTATCGTGTAAATCTGTTGTAGTCCAAGTTTCTTGATGTACAACAGAATTCAAAACGTAGCTAACGTAAGCTAAATAGCTGCTTATCAGGGTAAGCAGTATGTATAAAGATTTTCATCTTCGTGCTGCTGTTGCGTTGCTAGCGTTGGGCGCAACAAAATAACCACGATAACATAGCCATGTTTAAGTACTTTTAATGCTCTTACTACAGATGAACTCGAAGCACATATATAAAGACTTTAAAAGGACTTAATGTATTTTGGTTTATCGATTCGCTAACGTCTGCTAGCTTGTATAAATTTGCATTGACAGCAGTCATCGCTTAGCACAAAATGACCCAACTTAAATTTTATCACAGCAGATCATGTGCTATGATGTGTAAGTCGGGGTAAATGTATGTGATCGAGACAAGAAGTTATAACATATTTCGTTGAAAGATATTACGTAAAACTTCTAAAGTTCTGTAGAAAGAAACCTTTATTGTGATGTTGAATTTTTTTATTTAATTTGATGTTATTGCAACTCGAGTGATTTTAGCTCTATGGGTGTTTTACATAAACAGTGAGTCAATACCAATGCGTGATATATGAGCTTTCATTTACCTCACAGTTCAAATACAAATATCTTTTATTCCTCTTCTAATACTCATATTATTTGCATAACAGTAGTCCAACCCATTAATACTGCCATAAAAACTCAGTCCTTTGCTTCTGATAACTTCTGCACACCTATTTTCCAGCCCTAGACTTACAATTTAGCCAAATTGACCTCCACGAGGGTAAAATTTCCGCCTAGGATGGAATCTAACGTTTAATTAATGCGATATTGTGAAATATATTTTTGAATTCAAGTATACAGAACAGGCATTCGGGGGGAGGAAAACTTGCGAAATGTCAAGTTTCGAACTACAGCACGAGCAGCATAATACTACTGGAAGCAAATATTTTCAGGCATTTTAATATCGGACGGACGGCTGCGCAGCTCTTGCGATTTGGGGTGATAATTATAATAATAATTCTCATTACGTGCTGTAAATTTGTGATAATTATTATTTATATACCAAAAACCGTAGCTTGTTTGAACACGTACACAATTAAACTAGGTATTCATATAGAGTTACAGCCTAGCAAAACTATCGTGATGGCATGCCTAGGTACAAGTGCCGCAATTTACGTACGCGTACTGCAGCTAGCTAATTGTACATCGGCCGACAGTTTTTTAACTAACAAAAAGAAATTTTGGCTTTCTTAATTTATTAACAAACACACATGACATTATCTTATCCGTAGTATCAATTTTTATTTTTTATTTTTACTGCTACCATTAGTAGTTCCTGAGTTTTTAACCATACGTGATACTCGCATATCCTTTAATTTCCCTTCCAACTTCTTTTTAGCTTTTACCAAATCTTGTTCTTGACGAATAGTTTTCATTGTTTTTGGTTGAAGGAATTTTTTTCTTTCGTCATTCTTAACAGCTTCACCACAACCGTGAATTTCTGGCAAACCATGCTTGAAACAATATTTCTCCTTACAAAAATCACAATATTGTCCCATTAAATTAGTTTTTGCTTTGCATTTGGTGTAGACACAAGCAATATCGAGCGTTTTTACGGCTTCCAAGACATTATCAAGATTCTTATCAATTGCATCACTAGGCAATTGTTTTAACAATTCTGTTGTGTTTTTTGTTTTGATGTTAATAATAATGTTCGGGCCACCAGGAGACTCTAATAAATCGTTGTTCAAGCTTTTGCTGGGATTCGCCTTTTTGTCCTTATTTACCAGTGATATTCCTTTAGCACAGTTGTTTTTTACCTTCCCTGTTATAAAATAAAGACTTTTAAAACCTTCAAATTTAATTTTTCTAACCTGACCTTCCATTATTAAGTAATTTATTAATTGCTGTGGAGTGGACATTAATTGAGCCCAGTACCCCGACTCGACTCTATTTTTGAACTGTCAAACATGACGTCTGTGATGCATACAGTGAAAAGTTTCTTCTTAGCGCCAAGCTCTCAATATTCTTGGAACATTATTTTAAATAATTTTAATGTTTTAATTAATCATATCATTTCGATGAGGCATTCTTGCGTTTTGTTTTACTCAAAAATTATTGATAGAACTTTTATTAGAAAAACACATAAGAATAATAAGTCATCTTTAAAATTAGATACGTTTATGGAATTCATATTAATTTAGTCAAATCTATTGTGTTTATAGCATAATTATCACTTTCAGCTGTTGCGTATTTGTGTACGAATTCAACGAGAAGATAAACTTTGGAATCAGTTGCTTATGGCTTTACTATAAATTATCAGTGAATTCACTTGAAAGCATGTTATGGAAATTTCTTGCTGACACATCGGTTGGCAATGTGTCACTTCGTTACATTTCATGATACATTCAGATATGCCTTCCTGAATACATATATATACCACAGTTTCCTTTTCTGATGTGCGTGCTCGGAGCTTCTATAAAAAAGAAGGGGAGGATTTTTTATAATGATTTCGACGGGAAGGGGGGCTTGAGTAAAAAACTAGTATGCAGTTTTCTAGTAGTACTGCAGTTGATCAGTAGAATAAGCGGTATGCTGGTATGAAATGAAAGCTCTTTAAAGCTCTCTGTGGTGTCATAACGAGCCACTTTTTCAAATGAACATAGGAATAAATGAACTAAATACCATTTTCTGTTCAAATGATTATTTTATTTAACTGCTTTTTCTTGCACGTTTATTTCATTCTTGCTTTCTATTTAAATGCTTAATACGACAGTAATTTAGCCTTCCTTCTTAAGTCTCTAATTGTTCTGCTAATTTAATGTTCTTCTTCAAAAAACCTTTAGGTATAAATAAGTTCTTTCAAGGATTTTTATTTTGCATCTCCTGTATTTCTTCTTTTGGATAAGTCTTTTTCATTTTTCTTTTCCAAGCGCTATCATGTTTTAAATTATCTATTTCTCCAAATTCAAGATCTGATCCCTGCAAGGATTGCCCCTAATCTACAGCTTTTAATGACTACCTACTCTTAAAACAAAATCTTCATTTTGTGAAAACCAACCTAATGTTGGGTTTTTAGAATCAACTTCTTCAAGGATACCCACCGAACATAGAATATTTTCATTGCATCCTAAAAATAAATAAATATGTATAGTCTAATTTAAAAAAAAAAACATTTGAACTCAACGAAAATAGGAAATCAAAGTAGGAGAAATATAGATAGTTTACGATAACAAAATATTAAAAGTAAATTACAACTTTTTTAAGATTTTTACACGTTTTTAAATGGAACTAATTCAACATACCTAATAAGTATGATCTTAATCTAAGTATAGTTAAAGTCTGTAGTGGTCATTCAAACCACCTTTAGAACTTATGGCACTGAAGAAATTATCTATGATATTTTGATTAAGTCGTGCTTGTATGTAAGGATATATACTATGTTTCCATGCAGAGTTCAATCCGAATTGGATCCGAATTAGCGCTCATGGAAACGAGAATTGAGTTGAGTTTCGTTCAATCCATATTAACTCCACGAAACCAGTCGGGTTGAGTTGGGTTTTGTGTAAGTATAAGTTAGAGTAGTGCGGATGGGTGGCTCATTCAATACAAATGCAGAAAGTTTGTATGAAATATATTACATGTCAACTCAATTCAATCCGTTCATGGAAACAGCATCGAGTTAACTCAGCCAGCAAAACTTAACGCTAACTCAATCCTAACTCAATTCTGGCTCATGGAAACATAGTAAAGGTCCATTTTAAAATATCCCGTTAAATATGTATGCAAATCCGATTAATTTGTTATTAAAATGCCTTTTACGCATTCATTCATTGTGCACGTTTTAACCTAATGCCATCGACAAGAAAAGTGGCTCGTTTTGAGGTCATAAAAAGCTTAAAGCTTTCAAGATGGCGAAAACACGTTCAGATACGAGCATACTTATATTCCTTGTACCATGAGTAAAAGTGCTACACTTGCTTTGTGCTCATTTCCTCTATTTTGCACTGTATTCTAAATCGATTTCACGAATAAATGTGTATGGAGAATTGTTATCTGTTATGTCAAGATAGAAACTGTCAGAATACGAAATAATGAAATAAAACTTTTTAGCAAATATAACCTAATAAAAAGATAGGAATCAGCCGAACAAAATTGAAGATTTTTCGTGTTTTTTTTAGAATGAAACAAATAATGTCATATGCTTTCGTCTTTTGAATGAATGGGGGAAAAGAACTTTGCTATCGATTCAGAAGACAACTAGTTAAAAATAAAAATCGACAGAACGTAGGATTACCCGAACGACAAAATCTTATTGAATCTCAAAAATCCTACCAAACTATTCATAGTAATAATGTACTTCGGGTCACAATAAATCGCTTTGGCCAAGGTACTGAAAGGAGATGAGAAATTTCTGTCAAATAATATTCCCATTTTTTCCGAAAATATCAGAGAATCCAGCATCAGTTCTCTCATTTAATCTCTTTAGAGCAAAACGAATGTAAACAGAAGCACGTGCGTGCATTTCAAATATCATAGTAATTACACAAACAACAATTGGTTTTGCTATATAATTATAATGTAAAATATAATAATTCTCACAACATATCACAGAAAACCGGTTTCAAAAGAGTGCGGGAACATTTTATGAGAGTAAAACCTGAAGACTGCGCCCCCCCCCCCCTTCTCATTTATTTACGAAAATCATTTGCCATTCTCACATTTTTTTTATTTATTCATAAAAGTTTTAAAGAGAGTTTTATTTTTTTTTTATTATTTTTGCTTCTTTCTTCTTTTTTATGCGTGTACATTTTAAATGTAAAACACTGGGAAATCTCGCCTGATTCTCAAATTGTTGTTAAGTTAACTTACCTTTTTAGTTTAACCGGTTGAAGTAATCACAAGTTTCCATACAAAGAAATATTTTTGAATTTCAGCGGTAAATGGAAGCATACAAAAAGGCATGAACCATGAGGCAGAAATTTTTTGAATTTGGAAGCGCTTACCCGCGTATGTATCCCTGTCCGTATCTTTTTAACCATTGCATGCCATTAAGAAGAAGCAGATTTTCCTGTTTTCTTCCCGCGTGCTCCTTTGGAATACTACTGGCAGATGTTTTTTTTAAATCTTCCGAAGGTAGTTGAATAGATACAGTATACATAAAAAGCTTCCTAAAAGCTGAGTACTTGCACGGTGTACAGAGTAACAAGTATGCCTACTAATTATTTTAATACGTCATGGCATCACAGGTTATATGAAGAATTCAAAAAAATTATTAAAATAGATTATTTGGTATTATTTGAAAAAATAAAACGGATAATATCATAGTAAGTAGAATTAAAATATTTAAAAAAATATATAATAACCTGAAAGCTTAATAAAGAGAAGTAATACTTTTGCAAGCGATAAGGTAAAAAATTACAGAAATTTTAGTCTGTGCATTAAAGTGTTAATATTTTGATCATGATTGCCGCAATTAATATAAATATAAGATAAAAAAAAATTGAAAAGATGCGAATCTTAAGAAATAAGAAATGTATAATTGAATTAATGACAATAAATAATAATAAGAATAATAAATATAAAAATCCTGTAGTATAATCCTATGATGCCGTGGTGTTAACATGGTCAGCCGTGGTTCATAGCAGTCATAAGGCTTAAACACAATTCCAACGACAGAGCGATAGAGCGACAGCCGACAACAAAATTTCGCTGCGAAACAGGCAGTCGAAAAATTTGGAACACGATTGCAACGACAGGCGATGAGCGACGATTGTGAAAGAAGAAGATATTGAAACTTCATTTATTAAATGTTTCGAGCGTTTTAAAAGGAGATTTTTATCAAGAATTTTTTATATTATATTGAAAGAAATGAACCAAAGTGTGGGAAAAAACTGAAACCGCGGAAATTAAGTAAATTAAACGCTTTGAAATATCGATCCAACTCACGTCTTTTTTGTCCACTTGTCTTGCCTGTCTTGTAAACTATAATTTATTTTATGGATTTCGCATTTCCTCGATCAATTTTTGCTCAAAGCTCATTATTTTAAAATTACCGCGGTGTGCTACCACAAAAAAGACAAAAGTGAATGCCACAACAATTTCATTCGATTAATTTTGTTGGTAGGACTGCAGCGACGACGGTAAATTTAGAAACTGATCAATCCTGACGAAAATATCGTCGATCGCTCAACGTCCCTCGTCGCAATTTGGTGCATTCGCATAAGATGCTGTGCTTTTAGAAGTTTGACAGCGATTTATCGTCGTCGTTTGTCGTCTGTCGTTGCAATTCTGTTTAAGCCTATACCTTGTAAGTTACTGTCAGGTCAGTATACCGTGCCCGGGTAGCCAGGTATGACATAAATGACAAAACAACGAGAATTTTTCGTCATTTGTCGACAAAAATTAAGTGGAAAAAACTCTTTATGCAAACAAAAAATCTTTGAAAAAAGAAATTTCATTGCAAAAAGAGGGCGTTTCATATAAGCAGGAACCGTAATCGTCAGTACGGCTTGGCTTGGCTTGGGGGGGGGGGGAGGGACTAATTTCATGGGAACATTGAATATTTCAATTTTCTATGTTTAAAAGTTATATGGGCTTTGATGTGAAATAAATTTTTCCAGATTTTTCATGTAAACTTTTTTGACATGGAATTACTGCGATAAGGCTGAACTACAATCGACGTAT
The DNA here is from genome assembly GCA_963924295.1 of Dioctria rufipes. Classification (NCBI taxonomy): domain Eukaryota; kingdom Metazoa; phylum Arthropoda; class Insecta; order Diptera; family Asilidae; genus Dioctria; species Dioctria rufipes. The sequence continues at coordinate 347,483 of OZ002741.1, forward strand.
AAGTAAGTACATTTACTTACATAAAGCGAACGCGCCCTTTAATTTAACAGGCGTACACAAATTAACTTTAACTCGTGTGAGGGGAACTTTTGTTTAGTTGAAAAGTCAAATTGTTACTGAAGGTGCGGTAAGAATCGCTCATTCCGTAAGAACGGGATTCGTCAAACATTTAAATTATTACTAAATGATTAAAAGTGCAATCTATAGATTAAAATGGAATAAAAATGGTACTGCGAAATAATAGAAAGCACAAATCTTCAATTACATCAACTTCCATTTGTTAATTTTTTCACTTTTACCACGTTTTAAAATTCAACACATAAAATGCCATTACGGAACTGCGAATTAATGAAGGACAAAATTTCAATTAATTCAACTTCTACCTATTTGTTATTTTTTTTCTACCACTTTTTAAAATTGAAAACATTAAATATCAAGATAATAACTCTTACGGAATGCGATATATACCTATATTTAGGATAAAAATATCAATTTTTCGAAGTACAGCTCAGTCTCGTTCAATTTCGTAAAGTTATTTACTTCTATTGTAGTTCAGGATATAATCTTCTAAACTACTCACCACAGAGAAACGAAAATTTCCCGAAAACGTTCGAAAAAGAACGTAGATGCGAATTAACATGCATATATCAGATAGATTATGTACTGTTATAGGAGTTTTTAGCGAAAATGTTATGACTAAAAAGTAGAAAATAAAATATATTAAAAAAGCCTTTAAAAAAATAACACTAGAAAGTAAATTCTCAGTGATAGAAGGAAAAGTTTCATTGCAAAAGAAGAAATGCTAGAACTCAGAATAAATCTTAAATTTTTGGACATCCGTAGCTATAATCACAATTGCCTAAAGGCAACTCATGCCCAAAACTTAAGGAGGTTTTACAATGGCAGAGTAGAGTGGAGTCACCAGATTGCATTGTCTCTCCTTGTCTCAAGCTTGCACTTTAATATAAGTTCTTCGCGCTTCCCACCAGAGTGGACTTCACAGAGGAACGCCAGATTAGAAAAATTCCTAATCTCTCGTTGGTGAGATGATGAGAGCAAATCCAATCTGGTGACTCCACTCTACTCTGCTATTGTAAACGCTTCTTTAGATAAGCCAAATTTAGCGTAGTCAAATTCTGGCTGTGTTAGAATCGGTTGCCGCTGTAGCAAGAGCTCATACATAGAGAGCATGACAAGAAGATATATGGTTGATAATACTACGCTTGCTCCCACTGAAAATGCTCCGAGTCATGCTTTTATTCGCTGTCACTGCGCCGAGGTACCCAGAGAGTTTCTTAACTGAGCATACATTTCTCCAATTTCCCCTATTCAAGGACCCCAAAGAAGTCATGCTGTACACGAATTGTATAGTTATCAACACTTCCTGTCTCTCTATATTCTAGGGTTCAAACTTTTAAGATTTAATCTGAGGGCGGATCCGAATCCAAGTCTTCGTCTTCGTCTTTGTCTAGTTAGTACAGCTAGTGACGTAATACAACAAGCTCAGCTATTATAATAGTTAGACGAAGACGAAGCTAACCTGTCCGAATTCGTGTGCTTAGCTTGATATTTGACGTTTAGAGCAAGTTGCTACTGTTTGTCATAATTAATAAACGTAATTAATTATAATATTATTATTTATGATTTAAAATTAAATTAAATTTGAAATAAAAATGTGTTACAATTATCTCTAATTGGTACATATATATCTGCTTATTTTGCACAATATTTACACTTCACTTTTTCCGCGTCCGCCATAATGTCAAAATAAATGCAATCAAGCTTAAGACGAAGCTAATCTGTCCGAATTCGTTTGCTTAGCTTGCTTGATGTCGATAGCCAGCGAATAAATAAAACCTCAAAATATGTTGTCTATTTAAAATAGTCAACTCGAACCTTGACTCGATGATCAAGCTAACTAAATGTCTAAACTGTTATACAAAGTAGCAAAGCTCGGTGGCATAAACATGGATTCGGATAGAGCTTGATTCGATGTTACGTCACTAGCTGTACTAACAAGACGAAGACGAACACGAAGACTTGGATTCGGATCCGCCCTGAGTTCTAGTGTTTCTTATTTTGCAATGAAACTTTTTTTTGTGTATATCACTCATTGCATGCATAACATAGACGGCTCAATTTTCTATTTCATATGGGTCAACTTTTGTTGGCAGGGGTGTGACAATTATCTTAATTTCAAGTTTCATTTTCGCTTTAATATTCATATCTCAAGTTCAAGAAATTCCAAATACATTCGATATTATCATTTTTATTGGAATTTTATCTCCTACAACATCAAATATTCCTTAAGTAATTTTTGTTTGCCTATCCCTAAAAGTAGAGGTATGGGTGACACAGAAAAGATTACAAATGCTGTATTATTCTATATAGGTATTCAATTGGAAAATGCACTAACTGAAACTGGACTATGGTGGATTTAGTATAGAAGTTATTATTTGAAGTTGAGCGGAATACATTAGTTAAACCAAAAAGAGACAACTATAGAAAAGTGATCCCATTATAATTCAGTCAAGAAAAAAGAATTTTTTAGTTTGTAGTGCAATTTATTTATGAATGTTATTTATTTTAAAGGTTTTTTTTTAATATGCATATTTTATTAATATTAAAATGATTTTTATATCTCTAAATATTAAAATAAATGTTTTTTTAAAGACGAAAGTTTGTCATAAAAATAAAATCATCTAGCTAGCCATTTCTGAAGTTAGTTAGTCTATCTGTCCGAGTTTTCAAAATATAGTGTTAAAAAAAAAACTTACGGCAGTTTCGAGAAAAAATAAAGGCTTTACATATTAAAAGTAAAGAGGTATTTTCACCTGCGATCATCACAGCTATCAACAGTGTCGGATATTAAAACAAAGCATAAATGAAAAAAATAAAAAATGAAATAAGGAAGTAGGACTCCAGGGGTAATTGAGGGTATATTCACTGCACACATTGATCTACATACATATAATCTATGTAACACCTTGCCCATACGTACATATGTATTTTTTAACTCTCTTCCGCTTAAAATGCCGTTTTTAGGTCTTTCTTCTTTTTCCATGCTTTTAAATTATACCTAGAAGGAAAAAAAATTATCTTATCAGAACATACACTGGCTGAAGTGCGGGATGCACATATTATCCTTGTGCATATCAAATTAAAAGGGAAAAGGTTGCATCTAAAGTATGTGACAGGTGCTTGTCGCTTCGACTGGTTTTGTCACGTGTCCATAATGACACATTGATGACGACGACGACGACGACTTTTTAATATGTAACACGATCCGTGAAGGGTCCAAATTTTATTCTTTCTATATTTTTATGTATTAATTTCCTCAGCTTATACATACATATGTATCTAATGTAGAATTTCTGTCCAGCTGATATGCCTAATTTACTTAATTTTTTATATATTGTTTTTTATTTTCACTCTTGAATAAATAAGGCGCTTTAATACTTTATAGATAGGTGGTCAGTCGGATACAGGAGGGGAGGGTGGGTCACGTATTCGTGCACCGTCAGGCAAACTAACTCTCGGAAATGTCCGACAAAAGTTCCGGTGTTGACTTTACAAAAACTTTTTTAAAAACATTTCCGAAATGGTACAAATTTGCATAAAAATGGCACGCTTTCGTGATATATGAAATCGCTGTTCGGCGGCCCCTTAAAAACCTTTCTGTGACATGTTCTTCAACCACACCCTCCTTATAGTATAGGCGTAATGGGTGAATTTTTACAGAGAAACAGTAGCAGAAAAGTGTAAAACAACTTAAAAGTCAAAAACATTCAACAAAATTTGCGATTCCATGAATGTAAAACTTAAAGAGGGACAAATATTACACACCTTGAGCACCTGTCCGAGCAATTGAACGTCTTAAGGACAATCATTTCAAGGAATCAACAAACCAAAAAGTATAGGTATAATAAGGAATATATACCTGTGTAGAGTTACTTAATCGAGCATAATATGTATACTGTTAGTTGGTGAAAATAATGCACACATCGTAATGATAGGTGTAATTGGGAAGGAAAAGTGTTCTGTGATGCCTGAAGAATTTTGTAACGTCGCGTCGGTCGATTGAGGTAGTTGTGGAGAGAAAATGAAAGTGAATAAGGAAAGCACGTAAAAGTTTTCAGGGGTAGGAAAAATTCGCGTCCAACATGCGATTCGTATATTTTAACTACATTTTCCCAATGGGTTTCACCTTTACTTTTGTTCTTTCTTTTATGTAGTTTTGTTTTTAGTGATACTGTAAAGTTTTGCAGCTCATTTTAGAACGAGGGTGGACATTTCGTTGGTTTCTTTGCGTTCGCTATTGTCCTCCCTACCAACCCATTTTGTTTTGTAGGTTTTGAGACTTCAAATTCAATGTCAACTTTATTAAGATAAAGTACCTATAACAAGATGCAAGTTATATATGCATATATATGCATCTTCTGCGAAAAGTATTGTTATGTTTGTAAATGACTGTACATATTGTTAATTATACCCTAAATTAAGTATGTATATTAACAGCGATTTCGATGAAACCTTACTGCAACCCCCGTGTTCACTTTTCTAGCAGTGCAGCACTGAAAATGTTCAATGGGATTGCTTTTATAGCCGAAGTGCAAATGGGTTTGCACTGAACTTCCCCCTACATTGCATTGGATTTGTTTTCAGTGTTACAAATACATACTGAAGCTCAACTGTAATCGAACGGTACAGAAAATACAAGGTATTCTTTGCACGAACCACGTTCCAATATTACTGGACGAAATGTCGTGTAATATATAGAAAAACACGGTACTTTCTCTGTCTTTTCTACATATTTACGGACTGAATTATGTCACAGCTCATGTGTCAAAATTCGATGAGAATAATTGCATTCTCTGTACCGTGCGTGTGTCATCCGTTTTGTCAAAGTGACAGTGACATGATGACTATTTGTGAAACGTTGAGTTAAACAAATTAAAAGATCCTATTTAAGTAATTTTTATAAAGCATAAGAAATAGTTTTCTATAGGTATAACAATAAAAAACAACCAAACCTAGTCGGTGGTTCTCTATGTGTGTACACAAATGCAAAGAATATAACAACAATAGCTGTATTGATTTAGGGAGCTGAGAAGATTTAGTTAGTGATATATTTACGCAAGGGTCCTCTGGGCCTGGGGCCAGGTCCTCGCGATCCATGGGCCCCCATTGCTACTGCGATAGCAGACCAACCGATGATCAATTCTTCAACCAGTAAGTATGTATGTATTACAAATTTGTTTAGCTGTTAGAGTTTAGCTACTGAAAGTAGACCATGGAATTTATTCGAACTTCTATTCATAGCACCGATTTTTCGTACAAAGTAACGTATAGTAATTGTGTTTGCATGCTCAGTATTTTTTGAATTTACGTCATTTTTTTCAGTAGCCAAACTATGTACGAGTATTTGGTAATCAGCAAACATTCTTGTACTGTTGATTCATGTTAGGCCTAGCGCGCTCTAGAGATTTTGTCACGCAACTTTTTGGTGAATGTCGCCATCCTGTCGCCATCCTGTTTATTACGCACACAGTGGTAGTTGTCACCCCAAAAATTCATGTTTTATATCACCATTCATCAATATAAATTTCGAGTAGGCAGCTGTGATATGTGTATTTGTCATAAGGATATTGGAAATATCAACGAAAGAAACGCTATTGAGTCCTTCCAATTTGGAGCAACGGGCTGCTTAAAGGAAAATTTCACTTAATGTTTGATGAACTACAATCCTATCCTGAAAAATTCCTTTGATATTTCCGTATGAGTGTTGACAGATTTGATGATTGACTACTACAGATTTTTAGACCTGCTATAATTTATCAATACCAATATCCAATCATCAATTGAACGAAGAGAGACTTCCTGTAACTCTAAGGTCTTTTATACGGACTTTCACGAATATCTCTCTCCACATTTTTATCTCCAAATTGGTATCGGGGTATTCCTTCAAATTTCTGTTGTATAGGGGTGTATTAATGTATTATGTTTCCTTATTTATATCTTCCTCTTACACTGAATTAGATGGCACGACAGCGGCAGCGACAGAAAATCGTTTTCATTGGTTCAGAGCGATCAGCTGATTGGGAGAAAGCAGCACAAACGTCGTGCTGCCGAGCCTAAATTTGCTGCCGCTATCTTCATCGGCAGCGTGGATATGTTGTCATTTCATACAGAAATGTCAGAAGATTCTGGTTGCTGCCTTGTGCTGCTGTAGTGCAATCTGATACACTCGACACCAAAACTATTTTTTGCGTTGCTGTTGCTGTCGCTGTCGAGCAATCTGAATCAGGCTTTTGCTCTACAACGTCTATAACAATTGCAGTCAAGCAGCAGTAAAAATGTTATCAGTGCGTACAGATTCATATAACCGTGAAGACGCGGTGATAATTTCGTCACACAAAATTTGCTTGCCAGAGAAATCGAAAATTTACCTTGCTGTCGAGTCACTTCATGGCGTAACCCCCGGAAGATACAATTCATGAAGTCGGTGAGGAAGAACTAAGATTTCATCTTAAACAGATCCTAAAGCCTAAAACTATCGCTTTAACAGAAAAATGAAGTTAAAACAAATTGCAGCCAAATATGTTTCTTTCTAATGGTTGTAAGAAAAGTAGCGTCTAGAACAATTATAGCGTTTGAACAAAATACAAGCTATTTTTTTATGAAAAACTCCTGCAGTAAGACAATGCAAGAAAACTGATGTTCGCCTGCTAACCGGTCCGCTACTCTCTTTTTCAGACTTTGTTCATGGCGTGCAGATTCCGGGAGTAACGTTCATGGGCGCCTTGGAATTGATGGTGGTGACAAAATAGTTACGCGACAAAGTCTCCAATACACGATAGGCCTTAACATACTTATATTATTCCGGTTGATAACCCAAAATATTTTACAAAATAATTTCTGTAAGGGGCCCCATATCCTAAAATACCCAGGACCTCCACTTGATTAAAGACGGCCATGGATTTAGTACACAATACTTTTGTGAAAAAAGTAGGGTTAAGTCCGTAGACAACTTCTTCGTATTCACTATGATTAAATTTTACGTTGTAAAAGTGTATTTTATTTTTGAGAACATTATTTTAAATATAAATTGTTCAGTCTTCAGGGCCCAGGGTACTCGTTCCTTCTTGTGATATTCTTGGCCTGCTGACCTGTGTCCTCTGAAAAGGGAAAGAAAGGCAAGGTTTGAGTAATTAAAACTCAGTGAGCACCGTTCAGGCAAAGTTCACTTAAGTATAGTTTATACAAGCGAAGTTACTGTCCCAAGTAACCTCGATTTCAGTCCCTCACCTCCTCTTGACATACCAACCAGTTTACTTGCGCCAGTTCGAAAACGAGTTCCACTCACTTCAACTTTTTAGCGAAGTGGAACCTTGGCAATAATCAGATTGAGTACATTTTCCGCAAGTGGTACATTTTTTGATTTAAGTAGTCTTTAATAATACCAGCTGATGTGGAACTTGTAAAATGTCAACACATTTGTGTTTGCGCTTTTATATAAAGGAGTGCTTTTTATTTTTCAGTAAGAAATTTCATAAATTTTAAAGATAATTACGTAAGCAAAAATATTATTCCTTAACAATCAATATGCCAGCAACGTACTCGGACTTTCTTTTTTCTTAGAATTTTTCCTTCGAAATTGCCCTTAATTACATTGCTACGTAATGAATGACCTTTTCAATATGTAATTTTTTACTTGAAACCATGCTCTCTCAAAAATAAATATCTTCACATTTCACAAGCTCCACGGATATTATAAATGACTACACACATCAAGACGTGTACCAATTGCAGAAAATACACTCAATTTGACTATTTCTCAGGCTCCACTTCGCTAAAAAGTTGAAGTGATTGGAACGCTTTTTCGTACTGGCGTAAGTAAACTGGTGGGTATGTCAAGAGGAGGTGAGGGACTGAAATCGAGGTTACTTGGGACAGTAACTTCGCTTGTGTAAACTATACTTAAATGACAAGTGAGGACACAGAAGAGTTTTCCGAGTATTTTACATTTAAAATGCACACGGCAAGAAAAGGAAGAAAGAAAGAAAAAAAATCAAACTCTCTTTAAAACTTTTATGATTAAAGATAAAAATGTGAAAACCCAAATTGCATGCAACGAAACAGAATGGAAAATTATTAATTTTCGTAAATAAATGAGAATGGGTAGAGTTTTCATGTTTTACTCTCATAAAATGTTCCCGCGCTTTTGTGAAACCCGGTTTTCATGAAGTATTGACAGAGTTTAGTCACATGTTGTTGCTGTAATCCTATGATATTTGAACAGCACGTGCTTTTATTTACATTCGTTTTGATCTGAAGAGATTAAGTGGGAGAAACTCATGCTGGATTCTCTGATATTTTCGGGAAAAATGAGAATTTCATTTGAGAGGAATTTTATATCTCCTTTCAGCACCTTGGTCAAAGCGAAATTTATCTTTTTCTTAAAAAATAGAGGTAGTGTGACCTGTTGTACATTATTATGAACAGTTTGAAAGTATTTTGAAGGTATTCAATAAGATTTTGTCGTTCGAGTAATCCTACTTTCTCTCGATTTTTGTTTTTAACTCGTTGTCTCAGTTGAACCACAATAGTGCATAGCCAAGTTCTTTTCCTCCCATTCATGTAAAACACGAAAGTATATGACATTACCTGTTTCGGTCTAAAAAAAAAACAAAAAATTTCCAATTTTGTCGGCTGTTTCCTATCTTCTTAATATTAGGTTACCTTTGGTTCAGGAACATTCACACTTGCATTCATACTTACGCCGTGTGTAGAAAACCCGTAAACCAAATATCGCCTGCGTTTTTGATGGCAGCGAATTAGTAAGAGATTCTTCAGATCGAATTATAGCCGTGTTAAGCGCACCGTCGCAATATTCAACCTTTTGGCATAATTAGGGGCTCGAGGACATAAGTATATGACGCCGTATCTAACACCGCCGCGCATTGTCCCTGAATAAATCCTCAAGCATCTCACCGTGTTAAACGCACCGACGGGAGACTTTTCCCCAACATCTATTTAGCATCTCGTCGTGATAGGCGCGACGGCGTGAGATTTCTCTAAGCATATTTTACATAAAAGACATTCAAAACTATCTACAAACTAAATCTAAGCCAAGCACTCACCAAATATTTTCTTCAGTACACTTTTTGTTTTTACGTATTTGTTTTTTATATTCTAGAGTTCACGAGATCACTACTTAGGGCTTGTTCACGGCCGCGATTTATCGCATGCGACAGAGCTCTGATTGGCTGCAGCAATGTGGTTGTCGCTGAACATGCTTACTCTTTCTACGTTTCGTGCGGTATAAAAATTTATCGCAGAAATGCTTTTAGTTTCGCGCGATTTTTACTTTAACTTCAACATTTATGTTTGTTTACATTTGTAATCGGATGCTAAATTTCACACTAATATCTTCTTGCCACTACAAAACTAAGCAAATTAAATTGTAGCCGCTGTCAACCTTGTGAACGTATCGCGCGATAAAAACCAGTCGTCAATAGAGATAGATCTGTAGGAAGAGCAGAACGTCACTAACAAATCACACGGCATCGTGTCGCGCTCGTAAACAGGGGTTTAGGATGAACTCATGTATTTTTTACTGGGCATGCATAATGCATTACATTATTTATCCCTACCAACCTTTTATTATTCTAAAACTACCTATTCTCTTAGGGTGTTGGGTCTTTTTATTTTTACCTTTTCTTTTCAATTTCTGTTTTTCGGTAATGTTATTTATGTATTTCTAAACAAGATGGGCTTGTGCTTGGCTGAGACTTTATCCTACCAGTTTCTGCCAGGATGGTCCTCAAATTTCGAAGGATTTGAACGCGAGACGAAGATTAACCCATCTGGAGCATGCATATGAATTTTAGAACATAAACAAACAGGAATGCGGGCATCGTATAAGTTTCATGTACCATGAGATAAACCCACTCACTTATAACAATAGACTGAGCGTATTGTCATTTTCCTATAGGAAAGAATGGCACAAGTTTTATAGTTTTCTCTTTCGCACTATGGCAGAGTTAGAGCTACCAACACAAAATATCGCTTACTGAACATTTTCCTATACCATTTGATGCAATCACCGCAGGAAAAATAAGGTAAATATAGCGTTTACCATGCTCCGTCCCTCTTGCCCATACGCAGGATTTAGGTAAAAATAACCTTTTGAAAATTATAGTCGAAATGAGTATAATTTCTTATAAGAGTGCCTATAAGCGATTAAAATATCAGTTGAACACAAGAAAGATATTTTTTTAATTTAGTCGATTTTCGTGTGTAAAATTTCATCTGATTGGTTGAGTTCTACTTCTTTTTATGTAGTAAACGTTTTAAGGGGTGCTCAAACTCTGATATACAGAAACACAATATTTTTTGTGCCACATGAAATAGCAAATCGCTCAGTCCATTGTTATAAGTCAGTGGATTAACCAAAAACCCTTCATAATATCTCGAAGTGTAACTGATAACGAAGAACGAAAAAAGGAGAGTAAATGAGATGTAAGCAAAAAAGAGAAAAAAAAAAACAAGAACAACTGGAACTATAAGTCATTAATGAATGGCAGCGTGTAGAAATGCCAACAAATTTGCACTCTTATTAGAATAACTTGACGCTCCTTCATAAATTCTGCTAGCTGTTTATACCTGCACTGTGCTCTCATACTATAAAACTTGAGCTCAATGCAAATATTGTCCGGCTTCGCTTTATTTAACATATCAGCAAACCTATTTGATATAAAGGGTTTTCCAATAAGAGGTGTTATTTTAATTAGCCCGCTATTTCGGTAGATGTGACTTTTGGAGCTGTCATTTTTTGGCATTTGACAAGTAGAAACTACGCCATTAATAAAAATGGAACGATACACGATTCAACAACGCATTGAAATTATTAAAATTCACTATAAAAATGGTGAAAATGTGGCAGAGACGGTTCGTAAAACTCGAACATTTTTGGGTCGTCGTGAAGCACCTTGTCGGGCCGCAATACAGAAATTGGTAGAAAAATTCGAGCTGTCGGGACAAGTGATGTGAAGAATAAAACCCGTGCACGTTGCTCAAGAACAGCCCAGAATATTGCTGCTGTAGCCGAAAGTGTTGAAGAAAACCCAGGTTTGTCCATTCCTCGTCGTTCTGTGGAATTAGGCATTCCACAAACGTCATTACACCGTATTTTGCATAAATATTTGGGTCTTAAGGCTTATAAAGTTCAGTTAACACAAGAACTCAATTGGGTCCTTGAAATGCATGAAAATGATCCGGAATTCCATCGAAAACTCATCTTGAGTGCTGAGGCCCATTTCCACCTCGATGGCTTCGTCAACAAGCAAAATGGTCGCACCTGGGGTTCGGAAAACCCAAGAGTTATTGTTGAAAAGCCTCTCTATCCTCAACGTGTGACTGTTTGGTGCGGTTTATGGTCCCGCGGGGTCATTGGACCTTACTTTTTCGAAAATGATTAATGATTTTTTATGGCCGGAATTGGATGGTATTGATCTGGACAACGTTTACTTTCAACAAGACGGTGCTACGTGCCATACAAGCAACGAAACCATTGATCTTTTACGGGAAAAGTTTCCGGACCGTGTTATCTCTCGAAGAGGTGATCACAATTGGCCACCGAGATCTTGTGACTTAACACCTTGCGACTTCTTCCTTTGGGGCCACGTGAAAGAGAAGGTCTACGCCAACAGCCCAGCGTCGATTCAAGACCTCAAAGATGGAATTCGTGAGGCTATCGAGGACATAGGGCAGCCACTTTGCGATTTGGTTATGGAAAATTTCATGAAAAGGATATGGTCCTGTAGGCGTGGTCGTGGTGGTCATTTGGCTGATGTTATTTTCCATTATTAACGGCATACCTTCCTCTTTATAATGAAATAAAGATCCGATCATTTATCTCAAAAAATGGCATTTCTCTTTGAATATCAAAATAACACCTCTTATTGGAAAACCCTTTATATTCTAAGATATGAATCTAATCTCTAATCCATTGCTTAAACAGGGCAATGTCGGACAACTTCTTCGTAATGTTGCCATACAAAAACTTTTTGTTTTCTCATACTTGAGACAACTTACAACTAGATGTGAAAACTCCATATAAACCCGTATCACTTTTTGAAAGCTCTTTAACTTTTTACTCAACCAAAGAAAGCTATCATTGCGAAGAATTTATGTGGCATAATATAGCAAGAGAGAGAGAGAGAGAGAGACAGAGAGAGAGAGAGAGAGAGACAGAGAGAGAGAGAGAATGTATAGAGCTTTCTATTAGAGGGTCATTTGCTCGTTTTAATTCGACCACTTTTTTGTGAGTTTTGCACATCTAGATGTAAGTTGTCTCAGCTCATACTTTCTTTTGCAAAACTGTTTAGAACGTATTGACCTAGCGAGCTGGAGTTTTTCTACATGCTAATATTATAAAAAAAATACGGGTCGGGGGACCCCCGACAGAAGACAGAAGTAAAACTTCAAGTGTTGTGTCACTCACATTGTATTGAAAAGAGAGAGTGAGTTATTCAAATATCCACGTAGTAGTATTTAAAGTTTATTTAAAAAGAGTTAAGCTAAAACTAAAGTAAATTTATTTTTTAAAGAATTGGAAATTATTTAATATAAAAATAGGGAAAAACAATAACAAATAAAAACAATTTTAACTATTTTTTTTTTAATAATTTAATAGATTTTTTTTTTTACAAAAACACATTATTACAAAAATACTTTATAAAAGAAATATAATATAAAAAAAGTAATCTTGGTTATTCATCATCACATTCAAAGTGTTGATTTTTTACGTGTATTTTCTATAAAAGTTACAATAGGTTTGTGGTGGTAGGAAAAATAGGAAACAAATATAATTGAATTAATTTTATCAATAAATCTCGTGAATGCTGCATCAATAGTTGTACCACCTCTAGTTGTAGTTTCATTAGGAAATAATAGTAATAAAAAAATTCTGCCGAAACATTTTCTGTAAATTTCTAAGAAGAAATGAATGCTTATTGCTTAACTAGCATCTACGCTCATAAAAATTAGTAGTTTACAGTCCAACTTAAGAAGTTTTACTTCAAAAAGCTTTGAATACGCGCAAAATAAACTCCCGCGTAGTGTTTTTATAGAAAGTTTTTGGCTTTTAACGTCTATTTTAAATACTGTTGAATAAAGGCCAATTCACAATCGGCGCAGCATGCATCATGATGCATGCTGCAAAGATTTTGCCGGCCAATTCACAATCGGCGCAGCAAGCAGTGTAGGAAACTTTGTAATGCTAACTTTTGTTTATAATTCACAATTATTTACAAACATAACACCTTAATACCGAGTTTTTATATTGTGCATAATTTTAATTTAGACGTTTTTCTTTAAAAAAAAAAATAGATCCGGGGGAAATATGAGGTAAATAAGATTTGAGATTTATTTTTTTGCCTCAGTATGTTGGCAGAACTGTTGCAGCATGCATCAAATTTTAAAATTTTTCAAACGCTTGCATCATGATGCATGCTGCGCCGATTGCGAATTGCGCCATATGATCCCATGATATCAAAACTTGCATCACAGCTGCTGCATGCTGCGCCAATTCTGAATTGGGCTTGATTCTGACGCTGAAATTTTGCATACAGCAATACATCCACAGGTTACGAATAGTTGAACGTCCTATAAATATACAGACGTACACATAAAAAATTTGTTGCGAAGATTTAAATAAGCAGCCGTGGATAATACATTGAAAGATATTTTGATAAAATTTACATAGTTGCTATCACCCTCAAAAATTTAACAATGAATCAAAGTTTAGTTCATGTACCTTAAAGCTGTGGCAATCCCTCTTGATACCAAGCGATGATATTGGTCTGACAGAAGGGCTTAGTTTCCAATACCTCGTTTCCAAATATCGATCTCTCTCTGCATTTACCGGCGGTCCCTTTAGAGTTTGGTTTGGCTCTAGCCATTACTTACAGCAGGCAACTAGGATAATGATTCATACCATGGCGTACCGAGGCTTTGTACCTACGTCATTTTAGGTTGTAAGTCCCACATATGAAAAGTAGTCACAGTCACAGAGGCACAGAATGTTGTACACATCCTCTTTACCCCCGCTTCAATTTAGAATTATTTTGGCCAAAAACTTAAACCCTAGATACAATGAACGCCATGCGTTTTTGTTGTGGCACCACTTTGTGGCATTTATGATACAATGAGAGCCACGAAGTGTTTAAAAATGAATAAAAAAAAACAAATCAGTATGTTAATCAAAGCAAGTATTCCTGCCCTAAAGGTTTATGAAAAAATTATTACCAAAAAAGTGAAATTTTTTTAAAGTTGTCAATAATTTCATTTATTCTCTTAAAATGATACAGGGAACAAATGTAGAAAGAAACAGAGTGGCGTGGTTTACATTGAATCAAGCTGTATATGAAAATCATTGATTTAAAGTTATTTTGTGGCGCATAAAAAACGTGTGGCGCTTATTGTATCAGTTCAGGTTTACATGGATTCGCAGTCACGCCATATTGTTTGTAAAAACTGCCTACTTTATTCATGACCTTTCCCATTATTTCATTGATTACTATATTGGTATAACCACATGTTCCCATAAGCAGAGGATTTTTTCAAGCGTCTAAGTTTTAATTTTTTTAAGAATTTAATTGTCCGCAAGTTCTTTGATCATTTTCTTATTGATCATTGTTGAATCCCTGGTATATTCAGTTGATTGGCAATATTTCATCGAAGCCGACTACATTGGCATCTTGCTAGACTTTTTGTAGATTTTCAAACAATCTTTGCTTGTCTTCCCTCGTATCACAGTAATCTGTTTAAAGGATTTTGTGAAGGCAGAGGTAATAAAATATGTTATTATCTGAAAAATCATGTAAAGCTAGGGATATCAATTCCAATTGGATCATTTAAAATTCTTTATCGATAAACAGCTATCAAGAAATCAATTTTCCGTTCCAAATTTACTTGTAACAGTTCGCGATAAATTCGTAATCATTTTTAAATATTTTTGATAAAGTAAATTATAAACCCTTTCTCAGCAAATTTTGCGATAAGTTTAACCTTTTTTGGCCCTTTCTGAAAGTTTCTGAAAGTCATATTTCTATAACACGGGGCAACATGTTTTCTGTGATCAGTGGCCATGTCCATGCTATAAAATCATATCCGGCAGCTATGATTTTATGGTATGGGTTTTCCAATGTTTGTTAACGATATCCGTTCCGTCATATATGATTCTTACCATTTCATGTTCAGCTTTATGTATGTATTTCATCCTCTTGAATTAGTTAATGATTATGTTGGACACATGAATACTTAATACTGATTTGTCTAGAATACGCACTACGGCCGTAAATAAACAAGGTACACGATTCAAACTAGAAGCAACAAATTTCAGTTTAGCGTACCGTAGAAACTGCTACATGGATTGAATACGTTCAAAGCAATACGCTAAAATAGAGCTTTGTGTAGCTTTTGATGTAGATTGGGTCTAATGGTAAATAATTCATTTCTTACATTATAGGAGTCAGTAGAACTGACACTGACACAGCCTCGTGTAAGCCCCTACTGACTAGTTTTTTTTTTACTGACTAATAGATTTCTGGCAAGGCAGTACTGACTAGTTAATAAACTGAAATTAAAATGGCCGAAACTGAAAATACAAGGTAGATGCTAGAAAATTTTTGGTTATATTTGTAATCTTTTCTCTTTTGAGTGGGAAATGACTGAAAAGAGTTTAAATACATTGTAATCTTAATTTTCTAGAGAAAAATGATGGAATAAAGAAGAAATCATTAGAAATGCATACAGAAGACCGCTTGACGACATTTTTATAATGCACGACGTGTTTGTAGGCAGTAAAGTTGACAGTCAGTTCTACTGAGTCGTGTAATCGCCGGGACAGTAGACGCATGTTCCTATCTGGACAACTGTTTGGTGTATATGATTCTCTCTCTATTGTATTGTT
Source organism: Dioctria rufipes (assembly GCA_963924295.1). Lineage (NCBI taxonomy): Eukaryota > Metazoa > Arthropoda > Insecta > Diptera > Asilidae > Dioctria > Dioctria rufipes. The sequence continues at coordinate 363,462 of OZ002741.1, forward strand.
GGCCTTAATCAGACCACAAGATTTAAAATTCATGATAAATTGTGGAATTTCTTTCTATTCGCATAACTTGGAAGAAGCTTTTCTTTTTAAAACAATATTAAGTTTTAAAGCTGCAGTGTAGTGCAATGATTCGGAAAAAAATGCAGCAGCCATGTCGAAGCTTTATCTCACATTAACTACATTTTCCACGTGATATTTCTTCTTATATGTTTCACAATCGAAAACATTCTGCAGTAATTACAAAGTCTGTGTAGTACATTGTTCTAAAACACCTATATTTCCATAGGATCTGTTCTATTGATTGAAAAGGGCAACTTTCGGCTGCGGCTACGCACCTCGCCAGTAATACTAACGCCCAGCTAGTGCCAGGTATCGCCAGAAATTAGAATACTTTTTTAGTAAATGGTGTGGCTACGAGATAAAAATCGTACAAGCGCCAGGAATGGTTGCGAGCGGCTGCTGGCGCCAGTGATGTTTTGCGGTGGAATCATTTATATTTACGAACGCCACTTGTTTAGATCCAATAAAGTTTTCATACAAAAATGGATATGGAAAACCTCGATGGGATTATAACTTCCTTGTAAGTTTTCTGCCTATAACGAAGAAAACGAGTGATATTCAAAAATTGCGTTTCCGCCTTTCTCCTGGTAAAATCGAGGTAATGACCATTCGATATTTCTGTATAATTGTATCATTTTACTCAAAATATAGTTAAATGAAGTGAAAAGTACTCGCGGTACCTAGCGATAATAACTGAATTTTAAAAATGCTAGTTCAAGCCACTTTGAAAGTACAAGCGTGATGCTGGGGTTGTTCTGCTGTTGAGGTGCGTAATCGCTACCAAAAACTTACTTAAGCCAGCTCATGCTTACAGCTGATCGTACCAGATGGCTGGCGCCAGTATTACTGGCGGTGCAAGGTTTATAGAAGACAAGTTATTCTCATTAAAATGTTGGCACATTGCAGCTAATAGCCTGTGACGTAATTCTGTGACTAATGTATATACATTTTTATAGGAAAGACAGAGAGAGGAGAGAGAGTATTATGTTCTCTGTACCGTACTTTTCTATACATTTCACAATATTACGTCACCTAATGGTGGAACATGGTTCTTAATGGGAATATCTTGTATTCTATATACCTTGCTGGCGGGGTTTGTAAACCGCTTCGTAGATAGCTAAATGACACAACGGTACAGAAAATATTCGAGCTATTTTCAATAAATTTTGACACATGAGCTGTGACGAAATTTCGTCCGGCAATGTACATACATACATTTCTATTAAAAAGACAGAGAGAAGAGAGGGAATATTGTCTTCTCTGTACTGTACCATGCTTTCCTATATATTACACGACATTTCGTCCACTAATAATTGTGGAACGTGCTTCGTAATGAGAATACTTGTATTCTCTGTACCGTGGATGGCACTAAGTTTTTCACATGGAAAGTAATTATAATTTGATATACTATCACATATATATATATATATGCAGGGTCGGATTTACCATAAGGCCATGGGGCCACATTTTAGAACCTCACTCCTTACAAACAACAATATAAAAAATCGGTGTCGTTATTGTTGCAAAATAAAATACGTTTAAATGCTAAGATCATAACATAATAACTAGAGCCCGGCTGAAAAATTTGGCTCCATTTGAAATACATCTTTCCATCTAGGTGGTCCATAGAGCAAGAGGTGATAGTACTCACCTAGGCGAACAAACCATTGTATGGCAAGGGGGGAGGGGGCGGTCCACATCAACCGATTGAGAAATTATGCTAGTCTTTCCCAAAAAACAAAATACAGGGAATACGGTCGCAGTCAAGAGAGAGTTGTATGCAGAACTTCATGACCTTTCCAACGACTGTTCAACCAGCGCCTTATTCTTTTCCTGTCAGGAGATCTGGTGGTCTAAATTGGAAATTTCGGATTTCGTACCATTTTTTGACTTTGACATCTTTTATTTTTTACAAAAAGTTAGTCAACATAAATTTTTTTTATAAAACTGTAAGCTGTAGACTGTTTAATTTGTCCTTGACTCCCTATGTGCTATCTGAAGCCGTTAAAGAGTTATTAGCTCATAACCTATTCAGGTCATACCGAAATTAGACGATTTTTTTTTTAATTACGATTTTCAGTCACTAAGGGAACAAAAATTATCATTGAAAAGAGGTTTGAGACTAGCTTTGAGAATTGGTTAAAACAAAAGCCAGAAAAAAATGTTTAGTTATAATTTTATTTTTTATTTGAAATTGAACTGTTTTGTTTTTATACTCCTTTTAAATACCAATTGTTGTGTTAGTTTTATGTTATTAGAATGCGTTGTTATGGAAATGTCGATTTCCAATAAACTAAAAAAATGCATATGTACCTATCTATATGTATGCCGTAGACATTTGACGTAACTCAGCATTTCACGAAAAGTCTAGACACTTCATGGAAAGTAGGCAAATATTGTAACGGTTTTGACTTAGCCCCTTTTTACATTATGTGTCTGAAATTTTTAGTCATTTCATCAAATGCTAAAAGCGTTTACGCCGATACTGTAATACCACCCTATATAACCAAATACTAGTAGTAGAGGAGGTGGGTGGTGGAGGGGAGGTCGCACCCAAGCCTGCGACACATACCCACACACCACCCATATACACACATACACACACATACACGCGCCGCGCGTATTACAGCATCGGCGTAAACGTTTTTAGCATTTGATGAAATGACTAAAAATTGCAGACACATAATATAAAAAGGGGCTAAGTCAAAACCGTTACAATATTTGCCTACTTTCTAAGAAGTGTCTAGACTTTTCGTGAAATGCTGAGTTACGTCAATTGTCTACGCCGTGTATACATTTTAGTAACTGAAATAGGCTTTTTTTTGGGCCTCATAATGATTTTGCGCCTAGGGCCTCCAAATGCATATATGCGGCCCTGTATATACATATGTATGTATGTACCTAAGTATTAAAAGTTTGATAAAACATCATGGTTTCCACATTAGCTTTTAGTAATCTTTACAAGGTGGGTTCATATTAAATTACAAATAGACGTCAAGTGTTGCCAAATGCTGTAATGGAAAATTAGGTAAAATCAGATTGAGAGAGGCTGGGTTGAATGCTGACAGATTCTTTGATTTTTGTTTGCATGTGATAAAACTATCGGTGCAAATAGACTCGAACTTGGTGCTTAAAAATTTAAAGATTCTTGTAACTGCGCTCTATACTGATGCACTTATAAATATGTATGCTGCTTTGAATTTTAACCAATTAGCAGGAATATTGTCTTAATCATATACGCATAGTATTACTTCTAGGACTGGCGACGCACGCTCATTTTTAAAACTATCCAATGTTTCGTGATTTTAAAGCTACTTGGAATTTATTGTTCGATGGAGTACAAAAATCGAATTTTTATGACCATCATGTGTGATGATGAAAAAATCATCTGATATTAAAAAATTCATCGGGATTCCATTAATAACACCCAAAAGCAGTTTCATCCAAAAAATGGTATTGGATCGGCAATGAAAAATCGAATTTACATCAATAAATGAAAACGCCACCACTGAAGAAAATAGTTTAGAATACAATAAAATAAATTGCAGCTAAATCGGACATGTTTTCGAGTTATTAATTGTCACCGATTTTGAAAACCTTGTTTTGAGATAATCATGTTTAAAGTTTCAAGTTGTATTTAAAGTGTAATGTATGTACATATGTATATGTTCAATGTGGTACTCTTCAAAGTCTTATAACCTCTTTAATTATGATCAGACCAACTTGAAATTTGTACACCATAATCTTGAATAATTGTACTTTTAGATTATAAAAAAAAAATTATTAAAAATACTCCAATTCAACTAAGAATTGCTAAAAATTGCGCATTGTAATCTAACTTGCGTGGCTAAAAAAATATTGATGAGAATGAAAACAGTTGCAGAGAAACTTACATCTAATACCTATGCAGGTACTATCTGGCATTATAAGTATTAAGTAAAAAGGACGCAAATATGTGTATTGGCTGTTAAAGCACAATTTCACTGCCAAACCAATTAAAAGCGCTTTCGAAGAAAACAAAAAAAAAGCCTTATCATAATATTGATATTTATTGCATGCTTTTGGAGCTACCAGAAATTTCCTCCTAGATTTCTAGAAAATGTAAAGTACCTACTCCTTCAACGAACGAAGATCACAAAAAATGTAAATGTAAGTCATGTGTATCGTTTGTTTTACATTTATTCTATTAATATAATTTCAAACGCCTGCTTTATTCAGTTGGATTAAAAATCTTTTACAGATTGTAAAAGTGAAAGTGTTGTACTGATATTTTAAATTAAATATAATAATTTTTTCAAAGTTCCATCTATGGAATATACCTATATACATATGTATTTATACCACATTCATAACCAGCATACAACACGCACGAGTAGTCTCTCAATCTCCCAATTAATTTTCGATCGAAAATATCCAAAGAAATTGTAATGCAGAAGCAGCGGCAAAAACAACAACAACAATAATTAAATCAGAAGATTGAATGCAGTTGCTGCTGCAGCTAAGAGAATATCATTATTAAACGTTGGGTGGTCAAGTCAATGTCGCAACTTTTCGATTAATTCTTGATTTCATATTGCTGAAAAGGCAATACTAGATAATTACATTCAAAAAGCTCTAGATTGGCCATTGTTTTTTAGCCACAGCTTGTCTGTTAGCTGAGGAGCATCTCTCAGCTAAGCGAGAGTTTGGTTCTTGATCTGATCTGGAATCAGATACTATGAGACCGCAACACTATATATGTATATATTATTTATACATATATATATATATATATATATATTGTATACTTCGTACACTATATACTGCAGTCCACGGTCGGAGTCAGTTGGTGAGGCAATTAGAAAAATGTAACCCTGTTTGATAAAGGATTGGACATCGTTAGAAAAAAATAAAGCAACATTTAAAGAGTTTAAATAAGAAATAAAAGGATTGAATTATATCTATATTGATACCATACACGTTATAATTTATAGTCTATTGAGTGGACGAAGAGATATCGCTAATCGCATGCAATATAACATCAGGACGACAATAGAACAGGAAAAGCAGCAACACTGGCAGTAGTAGCAGCAACAGCAGCAAGCACCTCAAGCACACCGGCCACAACTACACAAAACACAGTGAGCACTGGGCTGAACTGCACAAACCTTACCAGCGCCAAAACAGACCCCCGAACCTGACACCGGACGGCACATATATACGGCGTGCTAATCTGTTATTATAGCCAGTAGGCTCCGGCTGTTGGGAGCGACCGGTCGTTTAATTTTTTATATAAATAACACAAAAAAAAAGCGAAAAAGAAAAACAATTTATCAAAAGGCTTTAATTCATCTTATTCTGATTTGTTTTCATAATTGGTCGGAAACTTGAGCAATTATTTAAAACAAAATTACTGGCACAACAAATTTTCGAGTAAATAAAAATCCTCGGCACCCCACAATATAGTGCCAGTTTAGGCGGCTAAACTCATTTACGTTAAAAATTTTCTTTATATTCAAAAAATAACTGTTAAATACTTTTAATACATATAAATGTGAAAAGTGGAAATTCTTAAATATATTTTTACATGAGATATCATTTCGATGTTTAAAGTATTGATCTTGTCAATATTCTAAGTGATCGTGTCACCTAAGATTTGCTCCGTTTAACGACGAAAAAACTTCTTTCAAAAATTCATTGTAACTGAGGATATTGTTCGCTGAAAAACTATTATTTTGTGATATTTGCGTTATTTAAAAAAAAAAAAAAATAAAAAAAAACGTGTTCATATGACTTTTTTGTCTCTCTTATTACCACGTTTTCAATTTCAAGGATTCGTTTTTGCTTTTAAAAAAAAATCTAAAAATAAATAATAATATGAAATATAATAAAACAATCACACAAAATAAATAATAATTAAACTAATTTGTGTATAGTTAGATGTTAGTAAACTTTAGGTAAAAATCTGTTGAGAATAGTCAAAAATTCGTACGATTTCCATACCTATTAATACAAGATAGCTGATTTTAAAACAATTTTTGTAGTCAAAATGTATTAAAGATGTTTTCTCATTGAAAAGTGCAAATTTCTTGATAATTTTATTAAACGCAAATAAAACTATGCCAAATCAGCTAACAATTACAGAATTATTATATAAATTGGAAAGCAGTGTCAAACAAATTCAGCGATATCAAAGTGGTGATATTAAAATTATACGATCAGCAAAAATTCACAACTTCTAGAAGGCGACAAACAAATTTTTCTCAATAATATCGCCATTAACGGATTATTATAAAACTTAACAACAGTAGGAAGAATATGAACAGAAACTGTTCGATTTATTGATGATATTTTTGGAATATATATATATTCTATACTTTGTATTTTCAAAACGACGTCATTTAAACAACATATGATTGGTGATAGTGCTCATCCAATTGAGAATATAAGAGTAAAGATTAATGCCGATCAATGCACAATGGCTGGAAATGAAAAAAAAATGATAAACTTTCATGATGCGGCGGATCATCGCTGGTGTAAAGATCTACAAGAAATTCATAAATCACCAACGATTTTATTGTCGTCGTTTTGTTGCAATAATTTACCGTCTTATACATTAAGATATTGTGCTTCAGTGGTGGTTAGTAGTCATCATGATTGTTCAAAATATCAGTGCGTTTCGATCAGTAAAAGTAGCACTAGTAACAGCAGCAATAGTAGTTGCCAAAAAGATAATTTAGTTATGTGTAATAATTGTAATCCAAATTTAAAAAAAAGACTTCAACGACACCAACAAAGTAACTGTAAAATCAAAGCTGTATGTGATTTAAATAATAATGATAATTGTCAAATAATATCTTTAGGTGATAATAATTATATAAATAATAATACTAATAAAAGTGATTCAATTGTTAGTAGAAATCGTGGTAACATTAGAAAAAATTACTTCACCAACACGAGTAATAATATATTAAATCACGTAAAAAAATCGAAATTTTTAAAAACTATAAAAAATCGACTTCTGGTACATGCTATCGTTTTTGTGCTAATTCTACAATTATTCACATTACCAACATTAGTTTATGGTTTAACCAGTAACAATCAAACGCTACATCATCATCATATGATAATGACTGGTGGATCAGGATTGGGAGGAGCATCGTCACTGGCCTCATCATTAACAGCATCATCATCCTCATTATCAGAACAAGAAAGAGATGATACTAGTGATGGTATAAGTATATTTAAAAATCGAGAAAATACTATACGACGCGAACCAAATCTTAGTTATACAACTGGAGGTTGTCATTCTTGTCGGTTACGTGAACAAGTTAAGGCTGATAATTTAGCATCTATAAAACGGCACATATTATTGCGACTTGAATTAAAAACACCACCAAATATAACATCACCAATTGTTCCACGTGAAATTATTGAGAAGTTTTATAAAAATCATAATATGTTCAATCGAAGCAGCAGCAACAGCAATAGTGGAGATCCTGGAAGCAAACGTTTAATGAATTCACCATCCTATGACAGTATGCAAGGGGATGATCCTAGACCTTATATTGATTACAACCCAAATTTGGAAGAAAACGAATCTGAAGATTATGAAGAAGAGTTCTTTTCTGTTGTTAACAGTTTATATGTCTTTCCGACAAGTGAGTAAATTTTTGATGTTTTCGGTTTTTGTTGCATGCTCTAGCTGTTGGCTATAAATGGTTTACATGTATGTATGTATATACAAAATATTGTATAATTATGTAGGTATGCACTCTGAAGCTTCTTACTAATTAAAAAAAAAAAACCTTTTGCTTTAATAAATGTGAGGGTAGATCTATAAAAAAACGCTTTTAGAAATAACACAAATCACATACCCTTTATTATACCCTAGATGACTAGATCATGTTTGTCATTCCATTTCTAACGGATATAACGGATGAATTGGATACCCACGCATAGTTTTACCTTATTTTGATTGAATATCCGTCTGCCTATCCGCCCGTCTGTCCGTTCGCCCTCTCGATAATTCGAGAACCCGTTTACTTAGAGAGCTGAAATTTTACACGTGGCCTTTAAAAAAAAAAATGTAGATTTAAGTGCGAAAATGGGACAAATCATTGGGTTACTTCGTCCATACAAACATTTAATTTTTCACTATATATGCGCCTGGGACGTGCGGACGTAAAGAGTTGAAGTTTTCTACACGGCGTTTTCATAAATATAGTAAATACAATTTCAAAAATAGACTAAATCGGGCAACCTCTTCTAGGTGTTGCCATATAGACGTTTTTATTATACTGAAAAGTGATTCAGAAATAGAAATATATGCGAAAAACCCTTCAACAATCAAAGTTCCATACGAAATTACATACGGGCGGGCATTCATCTAGGGTATCGTAAGAGTTGGTCTTAGATCAATTCTACCTTTTTGACTATTTTTTCTTCATAAAAAACTATAACGAAAATCCCTGCTAAAAAAAACAAAAAGATTTTCGGGACGATGGACAGAACAAGGGGAACTAAAAGCGCTCATGGTTCGCAAGTACCAAGATTCGCAATATTTTGTTGAATAACTTATTTTTATAACTTGATGATTCTATTATATTTTTTTCAGGTATACGATTCCATTCGAATTTATTGACTTTGACATATACTGTTGATGCTGTTGTAATTTTTGGTTTTCCTCAATCATTGGTTGACAATTTTCCATAGATTCTGAATCGAAAATCTGGCGATTGAGCTGGACATTCTGGATATTCTTTGCCAAAAACAACTTTTTAATAGCTCCTGTATTTCTGATCATTATCCTGCTAAAACCTCCACCTCAAAATGATATTTTGTTTTGCATGTGAAAACATTACATTTTCAAGTATATTTCCATTATGCATTCTATTTTGTGAAGAGGATCCATTTCATGACTCGAAAAATATATCCCCTAGCCATAACGTTTGATCGGTTATGGTTGACGGGTGCGGGGACACAGTACCGTCGATTCAAGCGCTTATATTAATTTACACTTTGATTCGTCGGAAAATAACACTGTGTTCTATTTCTGCAATCTCCATTCATATAATCCTTTGCGAACGCCAACGGTCTCTTCTATTTTTGTTGGAAATTTAAGGTTTCTTAGCTGCCCCATAGGATTTAAATTTTGCTTCAATGGCTATTCTTCCTGCCTACTGTCATGTTTGTTATGTTTATAATATTTAATTCCCAATCGCTCAGAATTTCAACACATAATGCAAAAGCATTTTCTGCTCAATCAAAGCATCCTCACGATGCGTTGTGTTCCTGGGACTGCTTCCGCCATACACAGTTTTAACAGATCCACTTTTATAATATTTGCTAATAATATGATGTGTCATTGATTTCGGCAATGCATATTTTCTTTTCATACTTTTATTTTAAGACCCGTAGTATATCTTACTCCAGCCATTTTTATTCACTTTTATCGTCTTGACATTCGATGTAATCGACAAATTTTCTGTTGCGATGACATTTTTACATTGCGGTATTGATAGAATCACAAATAGCGTCAATGCCGCGATTATCAACAATCATAAATAATAACTGCTATTCAACAAAATATTGGGGTTTTGGTACTTGCGTTGCAAACGATGGGGCGCTTTTGGTTTCCTTTGTTTTGTCCAGCAAAAAACTCTCGTCCCGAGAATTTTTGTTGTTTATATATTTTCCTAGAGCATCAACTTTGTTAAATTTTTTAATGAAGAAAAATAAAGGAGATTACTAAGATTGAATCAGCCAATTTTGCTCTCATGTCCTTAGAAGATTTTATTTATTTCTATTTTATTTTAAGGGATGACGAATATTAATAGTCAGGGCATTTTTCTGTTAAGGTGGCTATAATTGTAAAATAATTGATATGATGATTATTATTTCAATAAATACCACCTTCGTCTGTTAAGAATTTAATTTTTAATTTTTCAGTACTTAAGTGTAATGGGATTAAAAAGCTTCTTCGGAACAGATGAACAAGAGCTTCATCTATTTCTTAAAAATAGCATGTAGGTTAATATAATGTAGTCAGAATATTAAGTTTTTGCTTTATCTTAAATTTTCAGTTATATAATTTTTTTTTCTACTTAAGAGTGCTAGGTGAAGTTAGGGTCTTGAAGAATGCCTAATAAACTCGTCCCATCGCAGATTTCAACCCTTGTTTGACTTAACATCAAGCCCCTGAGCCATGCGTCAATGCCTCATGCTTTACATTTCTTCTTCTTAAGTTACAACATTATTCAAAACAATTGTAAACATTGAGTGTATCTTGCAACATTTTTTACATGCATTTATATACACTTTTCTATAACTATTTTTGTTTATAGTTTTTGTTGTATTTGTAAAAAAATGTTTACAGCAGCGCACTACACCGCTTGTAGTTTTCTCTTCAAGTTTCTCACACAAAGACGTCTTTTATCAGAATAATTGTTCCATGCACATAATATATCATCCTATTAACGAGTATGTATATATATAGTTCAACCAGAGCCTCGCACAATAGGTGTAGATACACGTATGTATGAACCAATAAACCTTACACGTATTTTTTCTTTCTAACTAAAGATAATTAGGACAGCTTCAAGTATCCCAGCACACTTAACTTTAAGCACTACGCACTATTCTATCAGTGGTGCAGTGCTGTATATAATTAACAAGGGTGACAAGATGCAATTGAGATTGCGTTTTTTACCTGGAGTGTGGATTTTACACTAAAAAAAATAATAGTTCTCTGCGTTCTATACGGATCTTGTATTTCGTATAACTATAATAATAGGTTACCTACGTAGAATTTCTTGTCTTTTGTTATACAGACACTTCTCGAATTTCACTCTTTTATTTATTAATCATCAATTTTTATGGCTCATTTATATAAAAGAAAAAATTTTCACACCTTCAGATCTTCAGAGGAGATATGGTTGTTGAATGAAAAAAAAACAAAGATAAAGGAACGGGACATACCCAGGGGATGTACTTGGATGGTGTAAAAACTACTAACACTTAAAATTCATTAAAAATTCAAGTGTACGCAACTAGGAAAACACCTTGAGCATAAACATTCCGCCTGTCATTACCCTAGAAAGAAATTTCTAGAACAGGATATGAACAGTAGTAGGCAGTGTAGCAGTAGCAGAACAGCAGCAGCTACATATAATTAGTATAATAATTCCTCATGGGTGAATTTCGCACCCTCTTTTGCATAATATTACTTGGTCTACATAAGTAGCTGGTTAATGATCAGAGAGTAATCCTTCAAATCCTCCAGTAGTCTTCTTTCAGTCACTATATCATTGGGGGGCATACAGTTTTCTAAGGATTCGCAGTACATGGTGTTAATTTAGATTAAAAGTTGTTACATTAACAGAGCACGGAGCTTTCCCCCCTCATAGCTTGAGCTATACATGTATGTTTGTCACTGCCATTGTCACTCCTGTACACGCATTTTGCAATTTAAACTTTATCACACCTATCGGGTTCCCTTTTCTTCTAATATTATTCACTTGAAAAAACTATCAACTTGTGAGCTGCATACCCCCTCTACTAATACCAACTCCGCACACCGTTCATCAAGGGATAGGAAACTGTTAATGCACTTAGGGATTGCTTGCAGTTACAGGTCTCGAATCTCCTGTCACCTCACTTCTTTTGTTCATCGCACCTTGGAAAAGTTATTTTTTTTATACTTTCCCCGTATATGCGAAAGTAACTCGAGGATAAGACAGGAAGGAAACACTCAATTCACAAAAAGTCAAAGGGAGGGTATAACATGTGTGTGCTTCTTTTCAATGCGATTGTTTTGTTTCGATGCTTATTGGAATGAACATTAAAAAACATTTTTATTTTATCTTTCCCTAACGGGAATCGAACCCACACTTGTTAGAATCGGTCAAAGATGGAGAATAAAAGAATTTCAAGAACTTTTATTTTTAACGATTCTAAATCAAATCATAAATACAAGAGGAAAAAACAAGCGCCCCGTCTGGGATTTGAAACCCGGATCTTCCGCTTGCTGGGCGACTGCTCTTACCACTGAGCTAACGAGACAGATGATCTGATGATTTGATTTAGAATCGTTAAAAATAAAAGTTCTTAAAATTCTTCTTGTTAATTAGTCAAAATTTATTGTAAAGATTAATAAGTCAAGTGTTTGTAAATAATGTAAGTACTTTCTCTATGTACATTTGTAACGGCAAGTGCAAGGGCATTACGTGGTTAGAAACTTCGGTATTGGGGTGTCGATAGTTAACATGTCTTTCCTTGTGTGCGTATATCATATCTTACCGGATGTGTTTCGCGTTGGTAGTTTCCTATCACACTCATTTCATCTTCCCCTCTTCATTTTCCGTCACAGTTGCCTTTATCACAGATTTTCACTAGCAACAAATCTATGTATGTATATAGGTACAGTCCTGTAATGTTGTGTGGAAATATGTTCATAAACAATTTGATACTCACTCATAACCCTGGTAGCCCAATCATTATGAGTGCACTTATGAGTTCATGATGTTTGGTTGGATGAATGTATAGGCTATTTTAGACGGCATAGTTTTTGCGCGCCGTTCACGAAAATGTTGGTAAGAGGGGTACGCGGGGTAACACCACGTGCAAAAACTATGCCATCTAAACTAGCCTTAATGCTGATTTTTATTCTAGCAGCGGAACTAAACTCATTTATATATTTCGCAATTCAATGTTGCTCAACACCATTTATCTCCCTTTCACTCGTGCATTAGATGCACTATACCTACAGATCCATACCGATTTATTGATGAGCTGATAGATGAGTGGCGAAGAAACTCATCGAGGAGCTCAGTAAAAGAGTTACTTGTAGTACAACCACATAACGTATACTCATATTATTATACTTGACTAAAAAGTTATTTTAGTTAACATAAGAGCCCACGCCCGCACCGGTACTAAAATTTGGTAAACTGATGAGCGTTGGCTGTCAGGCAAGGAGGCAATCCAGCATTTATATCCCCATTTCAATTTTAAGTAGTTTTTAAACCCTCTTTCTATGAAGTTACGAAGTGTAAAAATTGGGTATCACTTCGATATTCTTCTAGTGTTCGCTCAGGATTTTTCTGTTCGCACTGTGTTAAACTACATACATTGGGGATCTGTCTAACTTTATTTTTTGTTTGGCAAGGCGACGGCTTTGTGCGCTATCAGGTTGCGGAATTTGGCATATATTACAAACATATCATATATGTAGGTACATATGTATACTCCTTATATAAAAAGGTATATTAGAAATGACACAGTCATTTGTAGAAAAAAAGTAAGAACAAAATAAGTTCATTGTAACATAAAATGTAATAATAAATATTTTCCACAATTGAAGATAACACTTTATATTTCACTTCACAATCTTTTTCTTCTCTTTCTTCTACTGCACGAATAGATATTAAGTTGAAAAACATGACAAGTGGAGTACAATTTTAAATTAGTCCAAAAGTCATTTATTATTTAAAAGTTAAATATAAAATATAATTAATATACCATTACACTTCTCTTCAGTATTTTCCTATAGAATTCAAGTTTATTTCATAATATTATTTTATTCATTTTGATGATCCAACAAAAAACAATAAAACATAATCAATCATTAACTTCATCCACGAAAAGTCGAACATATCTACATAAAACTCTAAAATTCAATGAACACTCTTCCCACCGGAATGGAATGGAATAGCTCATGCAGACCTTTCCCTTTTCATAGGTCCGTTTCTGTAATTTTCAACTATGGCTAGTTTCTTTTTGTATAAAGTAACATTAACTTAAATTATTGCTGTCAAAAACTGGACGCTGGTAACTTTAGAATTTGCTTCGGCGAATTTACATATACAATATCCAGTTAACCGGGATTGGAAAGATTTTTGTTGCCATGATTCGGAGCCGTTTCGCTGTAATAAAATACGGAGCGAAACGTTATGTTATGTAGAAAACCCGACGGAAACTGCTCCTTAAACCGAATTGAATCATCATTTCAAATATTTCACTTCGCGAATGATGTTAGGATTTAATTTCAAGGGTATTGTTTCATAGAGTAAATGGATTCCATAAAATGTACATAAATTCCATGAATTTGGGTGGATCTTCTTTTTTCTGCTTAAAGGTTCCCAAAAATGCTCCGATAAATAAAAAAATATATTTTTCATTAGAGCCAGCCAAATCAAAAAATTAAAAAAAAAAAAAAAGGTCTGTCCTTAACTGAACTAAAATATGTTCGCTACAAAACATTTTGCTCCAAATTGAAACAACAGAAATGAAGAAAATGCATTTTGCTTCAGCTAAACAATAAAATTAAGCGTTCCAATTCGGTTTGCAAACTTATACCGATGTAATTTTTTCCCTTATTCCATATAGATAAAGGGTTTTCCAATAAGAGGTGTTATTTTAATTAGCCCGCTATTTCGGTAGATGTCACTTTTGGAGCTGTCATCGAGGACATAGGGCAGCCACTTTGCGATTTGGTTATGGAAAATTTCATGAAAAGGATATGGTCCTGTAGGCGTGGTCGGGTGGTCATTTGGCTGATGTTATTTTCCATTATTAACGGCATACCTTCCTCTTTATAATGAAATAAAGATCCGATCATTTATCTGGCATTTTTCTTTGAATATCAAAATAACACCTCTTATTGGAAAACCCTATATATAGGGTATTATAAACTGCACTCAACTATGTTTAATGGTCTAATACTATCCTAATTTAGGACCCACTCCTTCGAGCTATATTTCATAACAGGTCTTATCATTATTCAGCTCTGTAACGATTTGTGTAGCGAGACCTACCCCTTCACCGCTCATCTCCTTGTCCTAGTATTCGGTTGGTATTACACTTCGTGTAAAAAGTCATTAAGTGCTAAGTTACGTCAAGTGTCTACGACATATACATATTTAAGCTAAGATCTAAGGGAACCTTAGAAGAACTAAAGCTAAGGATGCTGATATATCAAAAGTATTGCCGATCAGATGAATTCTTCGGTTCACAAACTTTAAGTCCCATGGCCAGCTATTCTTTCTTCGATTGTGAAAGCAGAGTCTCATAGTCGTCCTAAGTAATATATTAGCATTATAGCTATAGAATTAGCTAATTAATTAATGAACAACAAAATGCGCTATAGCTTGTTTCTTTACGTTAACAGGTTCAGTATAAAAAAAAACAACAACACAGAATTCTGCATTTAAATTTTATATTTCCTGGATTGCCAATTTCAAGTATATTTCTTTCTTATGTTCCTTATAACAATTTTTCCTTTCTTAACTAAGGAACAGTCTCTACATATAAGAGTTACTACAAAAATAATAATAACAGCATTAAAAAAAAAATTACAAAAGTTCAAAGAAGAAACCAATCCTTAAAAGAAAAGCAAAGTATATATATTGAAAACATAACCCTCTAGCTCTTGTGTTAATGTTCTAAATCTATTTTTGATCTTAACGAAGTGCAGAGAATAATCTTATAGTGTAGATGCGAAGTACAGGCATTACATACATACTTACCTAGTTTAAATTAAATTATTTGTGCGGTGCAGGCGTCGTCGCGTAGACATGTTTTGTGTCTTCCTTAATTAATAAAATAATTATTATTGTTGGACATATATCAAAATGTGTATGTCATTATTATTCAGCAGAGAATGTTGTAGGGCAACAATGTGTTATAGAATTGTAATTAATCATAATCGGTGTCTTAGTTTTTTTTTCGTCTTGTATTTTAATTATTTTCTATGACGCACTATTATTAAAAGAAATTCTGAAATAATTTTCTTAGAACAGATACATACGTGACTGTTAGTAATTTGAGCGAAGTTTATCAGGGGCGTAAATCAATTTGTGTTTCATATTGAAGAAAATATAAACAAAATATAGCCAGAATTAATACAGCAAGGGTCGTTTATATTTGGTGGTAAAAAAGATTATTAAAAAAATACGTTCTCTTCTGTACTGTGTACATTTATGCATTTTACGTATTTCACAAATAATCAAAAAGATAATAGGTACTTCAAAGCCTTTCGCATATGTTAGTGCGTGCTGGATAGTATTACATAGGTGGTTGCCATATACCAAAACCATACGTAATCAAAAAATGTAACAACTTATCATTTGTAAAAGAAGACATCTCTAATTTCCAAAACAGATGAGCAGGGCTGACTTAAAAGTTTTTTTTCAAGCAGGAAACATAAGGATGAGATCCACGAACATTCCATTCCATATTTACCGGACATTCAGAGTCAAGTACTGATCTCATAGTACAAAGAGTAAGAAGGTATGTTCCATCTCTGTATGAGAGAAACACATTTTTTTTTCATTACGTCATCAGTTGGCAAAAAATTTTTACAGCTGTTAAGAAATCGTAAGCGAATAAATCGAGTTGAGTTTGTAAGTGCATATTTAATAGAAGTTAAGCAAAAGGATTTTTTTAAAATGATTAATTGTGCAGTAAAAGGTTGCAAAGAACGAATAAAAAATAATGTTTTCCCATACATTTTTTTGGAAATTTGGCAACTACTGACGTTATGCTCAGATGGAACATACTCCATATACCATGCACTGATCTCTTTATAATATCGACATTTCGATTTTCTGCAAACGTATTACCTATGCTTAAACTACGGAAGCGACTTAGTTTTATTTACCACTTTGCGGGAAAAAGAATGTTTTATTACGTATAGATGTTTCATAGAATTCAGGCATAACTGATTTATTAATTTTTATTTGTAAAAGATCGTCTTGTCTTGGGATTCCCAAAATATATGTAGGTATATGTATGAAAAACGTAACTGCAGATTGTTGGTTAGGTTGCTACAACAAACATAAAAAAAACATTTGCTATAAAAATTCCGGCGAAATGTCAATCGTCGTGAACAGATGAATTTCAAAGATGTTAAAAAAAAAAAAAAACTATTTTCTCTCAATTCGAATGAAATCTTATGTGAAAAGAGTACGTAAATACGACTGTACCATTACCATTTTTTACACTGTTCTCCGGGAAAGTCCAGCTTACATTAAGTAATCGGATCATGCGCAAATGAGCTGATCATCAAAGATACTTAAGAATTGTTTTTAACTGTTATACAATATGAGGAAAAAAGAAAAAAAACAAAATATGTAAATAAATAAATATTTTGTACCTGTTTCGAGAACATTTACAATTTATCTTGCCATGTACATGTATGGATATAAGATATAAGTAGATTCTCGGTATTGTAGCATTTCAGTATTAAATTCAACTTTGTTCAAAAAAATTCCTTCTCGCTAAATATATATTGTAGGTCACTATGCGATAATATTGTTTTCGCCAATGTGATGTAGCTTGCCATCGATAGGTATACAAAATAAATTAAGCGGCCATTCATAACAAATTGGTAAAACAAGAACAGGTTAACAGAACCGATCTTCCGAATTGACTTGCCTTACATTAAGGAGTAAAATTTTAATTGGTAAAGATGTTAGTCTAAGACCAATTTTGAATAGCAAGCCTTCGAAGTAGCTTTTCGATTTCGCCCATTTTTTAAGTTGGATCTACAATTATAACTGAACATCGTATACTAAAGCTTAGATTTCTAGTTTAATGCCTTTAATGTCTTGTCAAGTAGTATCCCCATTATAGTGAAACAGGATGTTTTTTTATGACCATGCCACAAAAGAGTTACCCAAATTAAAAAATTCTCGAACTTATACATAGTTCTACATTTAACGGTCTATTATGTTGGAATTGAATAACAAGTAATAGTATAATCTGGTGCTGAAAATATCTCGATATTTTTGAAAAATCTCAAGTTTAGTACTTCGAATTTTCGAAATTCGAAAATCTAAAAACACCAAAAGATGGCGCTCATAAATATGTATTATATGTAAAAATTTCATTGAAATCCTCTCCCCTTTCAATACGGTCAATAAATTTTTTTTCGCGTTTAACGTTTCATATCGAACGATTGTAATTTGAAGAAAATAGAGGTGTTGGGAAAAAAGGCGAATTTCCACCCCCCCACCCTAAAACGACCCCCCGTTTGAAAAAATTTTCTTTCACGAATTATAAACATCAATTAGAGTAAGCGTAGAGAAAAAAGTGGTTTCCCGATCGGACTTAACTCTACCGAGTTATGTTAATTCGAAGAATTCAAAATCTAGTACTACATTCAAAATGAAAAACAGTGCAGTACTAAAAACATAAGTATGTACATCTAAAGATCTCAATGTCACAATTAGGCTGTTATAATTAAAAAACAAAATACTGCGCGTCCGTTTGATCTAGTACATTTAAAAAACTCTAGTGCACCACTAATACCTGAAGTTTTTGCAGAATTTTGAGTACTCTTCCCCGCCCTTCTATACTCCGAGGTCATTTTAACACCCCCCCCCTACCCCGGGGGAAAAATGTACCCTATGTGATGCAGGGCTCAATGGTATAATAGAAAAAAATACCCGAACAAAATTGGGCGGTAATCTTCGGAGGAGATAGCGGTTATGTGTTTTCAAATGTATATAGGACTCCCCTCTAATTTTTACGATTTTCAGCCCTCTTTAAGCTCGACCCCCCATTCACCCATGAACTTGAAAATCCACTACCTTCCTCATCTAGTTGATATCTTTCATTTAAGCCGACTTTCTGCAATGCTTGGTTGAGAAAATATAGGTGTTTAAATTTGAAATTTTTATCCCCCGCCCCTAGTTCTTACCCTTCCCGCAAAAAATGAATACCACCAAAAGATGCGGAATGACGGATCTGTCTAAGTATCAAGTTTGGTAAAAAAATGCTTTTTCGAAATTACCCCCGCCCATTTTCGAAATTCGAGTTCGAAAATATATCTATGTAATGCGTAGTCTCGAATCTAATAAGCCTATATACATTCCCCTACCATTTATAGGTTCAAAACATCATATAGCGTTTGAAACTTGATAAACTTAACTTTGAGCCACATATATTAGTAAAGTATCGCACTATTAATAAGTCGTTCTGCTTTAGTTCTTCAAAAAGTAACTATAGCTTTTTCTTCAAAATATTTTAATTTTTGAAAGCCAAACTGCTCATTTTTGAATACGCCCTCCTGCACGCTTTTGTACATACATATTATATTTAGAATGAGATATTTTACGATATATATTAAAATATATTAAAATAAATTTAAAGAAAAACCTTTCCGCCATACAAATTATACATTTGTAACAGCATCCTTAATATCTACTACAAAATGGAAGCGGAAAAATTATGCATCCTTGACTTCCAAATTTATCACGAATCTGTTGCTAGTCTATACGATTGTGAAGATTTCGGCACTTGCGTGTTGATGTAAAGATATCCTATAAAGCCTTCGTTCCTTTTGGACAGCTCAAAACTGTTTATGTTTATTCCAGAAGTTAAAGAAATTAAATTTAGAGTATTCAAACTCTGGACGATAAAATTCCAGAATACAAAATTGTCGTTGCCGCAAATCAATACCTTGAAGAAAACATTCCGGAAGAGACAATTCCAAAAAATATTCATCGGAATATCCCGGGAAAATTATTTGAATGTCTCACATGAGTTGAAGAAATTATATTGTTCTCAAATTTTTGTCTTCTGGGATGTTGTCGTCCTGGAGATCTTGTATCCAATCCACTGAAGTAAAGATTTATAACATTTGTGCTAAAATGGTTAAATTACAGCATGGTGAATTTTCAAAAATACCCATTGAAACAATTTGGAGGATATTTTCTTAAGTATGAGTGCTAGGTATTTTTTTCCTGATACCGTATTTTTTTTTGTCTGTGCCAAAATTTAAGCTTAAGTTCAGGCTGTTTAGGCTGTAACACTCTTCCTTCAAGGTCTGCTAGTCCGGATATTTTTTCATACTATTTTTTTATACTTTCCGTACAAAATCACAAACCATTTTAATATAATAATAATAATTATTATTATTATTATAAGATGGAATGAGTTACCTAGTCATTTCTGGAATGGTAGAGTCTAAAAATAATGTTAAAGGAGAAACAACAAAACAGGCCATGAAAAGAATGAACTTAGTGAGGATAAAAATATGTAAACAAAGATCGTTTTTGTTTTGTAATACTTTTTAATAAAGGTGAAATAGTTAAGAAGTAAGATTAATATTCATTGCTAATATTGGTTACAAATTTGTAATACATACGTCAATAAAAATAATCCTAGTGCGCGGCACTTTTTGCAAATCTGTTAAATTTTGACGCCGTTTTTCGTACTCTAATGTAATACAATCATGATACCTTCATGTGTGACGGAACTTCAAGAACATCTATTAATTATATGTAGTTCGTATACAGGGAAAATAGTAGCATTCTTTGCACAAATTCCAAATAAATTATTGCTGATGCTGTTGCTGGATAGATAATGAACTTTCAAGAAATATATATACATATATACATAATGGATCGAACACGCTTTCTTCAGTTGGCAAAATTATAATTAAGAATTAGTTAGTCGGAACGAGACAAGAAGAATATTCTAAATTGGGAAAAAACGTCCGTAAATATGGAAAGTGATGACGACTGTACGACAACAAGTCGACGCTAAGAATAATAAGTTTTAGGGTAGAAAGATGCGTAAAAAACTTTTTTTTTTTCAAACTGAAAAATATGAAAATTATTGTCAAGTATTATTAAATAAGATTCTGCTAATTTGTATATACATACATACATATGTATGTACGTCCATATAAATATATGCTGGGACTAATGAATTGATCTTGTTGCATTCTATCCTTGCAACAATAGCGGGGACTAAACTATACCGCTGGCGTAAAATTCAATCCCATGCTCTGCGTCCAACCCAA
Source organism: Dioctria rufipes (assembly GCA_963924295.1). Taxonomy (NCBI): domain Eukaryota; kingdom Metazoa; phylum Arthropoda; class Insecta; order Diptera; family Asilidae; genus Dioctria; species Dioctria rufipes. The sequence goes on from OZ002741.1 coordinate 384,313, forward strand.
GATTGCATGCGATGCTCGATCATTTATTAAGACAATGTCGCGATCACACTTCGCACAACCACACCATAAACTACATCGCATAAAAAATATCAATTTACCTGAGTCAGTATCAGTTAGTTAATTTGCAATTTTTTAACCTTCTAGCCAAAGGCTATTTCACCTCAGGAATTAATCAAAATTAGGAGTTTTAAGTATTGCATATAGCATACTGTGTATACGCATATATACTATAGATGATAAGTAATTGTTATATGAGTACCCGACCAGTGTATTTTTCACTGATCCTACTCTGGTGGCGCTAGAAACATATATATATTATGTAGGTCAAATTTGCGAGCTTAGCGAAAACTGAGTAAAACTTGCAATAATAGATTTCAGTGTTCTGCACGTGTTATGTACGAGGGACCACCGATGCTGATAATGATCACAGCGGTTGACATAACACTTCGCGATCGAACGTGATGAGAGTTATTCACTGACTGCCTAGTTGTTTGTAGATTGTAGCTTGGGGGCTGGCGGTTGTGATTTGTGAAGACAGCATCCATATGGAGTAGCAGTAGAGATTAAGAAGGAGCAGCCAGATTATTTAGCTTTATATATTTAAAAGCTCAAGTAGGAGTAATATCAGTTAGGAGCTCACCACTATGAAAGCTTATTTCTATTCTAACTAATAGCCCCAGGGACACAATGGAGCTGAATGTCTGTCTGGTGTATAAATTCCATAACCTCTCTTAGCCTTATTCTCTTCCTTTGATGTTTTTTACAGCATGTACCTATATGAATTGTGCTAGTGTTTTCTGTGAATATTTTAAAACCATTTAGTATCTTTTCTTATGGCTATAGCGGTGATTCTCCGAAGAAAGCTCTTACGCTTTATTCAATATACATACACTACATGCAAATATATACTTTATTTTATTACTTTTTATGTGACCATGTGTAGATAATTTGTTTTTGAAAAGATAGAATTTTATTCTCAAAATAGTTATAGTTTTAACATATTTAACTTTGTAGAATTTGTAATCCAGGTATTTTGTTGTATCAAACTTACGCACTTACTTAGACAGTTGGTACAGTTAAATTTAGTATCTACAGACAGATGTGATCATGTTTTAATGACCTTGAGATATTGGAAACCATGTAATTCGGTCGATCACTTTTTTTTTTAAATAAATAAATGATTCTCATAGTCCAGTGCATGCAATGTGAAAATTGTAATTTTTTATCATGCTATTTCTATACAAACACATTTTTTGAAAGATTACCTCTATTGTATGTATATATACACATATATAAGGAATTTCACTGTTTTCTGCTATAAATTAAATATTATTCCTATCCTAAGGTCGCTACTTTTACCGATTAACTGCATTGTCAGGTACTCCGCCTCACGATAAGACCTTTTGGGAGTAATAACTGATTCTGCTTAGTTTTTTTATTAATGTGGAATATTAAAAATCAATTTATGTATTAAACCAAGGCTGAACATAAAAACGATACTTAAAAATACTTAGCTACGCTCCCAATAATAAAAGCAAAAGTGTTGTTTTTAAAAAGTTATATTACAATTGTTTATTTTTAATCAACGTATCAATGGACTGAACGTATTGTCATTTTCTTATAGCGAAGAATAGCACAAGTTTTATAGTTTTCTCTTTCGCACTATGGTGGAGTTAAAGCTACCAACACAAAATATCGCTTACTGATCGTTTTCTTATGCCATTTGATGTTTTTATGTTGGCTGCAGGTGCAATAACCGCAGGATGAATAAGGTTCAGATAGTGTTTACTCAAGGTATTTAGATGACAAGGTATTCCTATTAAAATTTTGACACATTGCAGCTGATAGTCTGTGACGTAATTCTTTGACTAATGTATATAAATTTTTATAGGAAAGACAGAGAGAGGAGAGTATTGCGTTCTCTGTACCGTGCTTTCCTATACATTTTCACGATCATTCGTCACTAATGGCGGAGCGCGGTTGGTAGAGGCTTAAACACAATTGCGACGACAGCGGAAAATTCGCTGTCGAAACAGGCACAATAATTGCAACGACAGGCAGTGAGCGACGATTGTGAAAAAAGAAGATATTGAAATTTTATTTGTTACTAGTTTTGAGCGTTTTAAAAGGAGATTTTTATCAAGAATATTTTATATTATATTGAAAGAAATGCAATAGACCAAAGTGTGGGGAAAAAAAATGAAAATACATAAATTACCTAAATTAAGCGTTGAAATATCCAAACCACGTCTTTTTTGTCCACTTGTCTATACTGCGTGTCTTGCAAATCATAATTTTTTCTATTATTTGGCATATCCTCGATCAATTTTTCCTGAAATTTCATTATTTGAAATTTACCGCTGCGTGCTACCACATCAAAAAGACAAAACTGAATGCCAAAACAATTTCATTCGATTGATTTTGTTGGCATTACTGCAGCGACGACGCAAAATTAGAAACTGACTGATCAATCCTGACGAAAACTTCGTTGCTCGTTCACCGTCACTCGTCCCAATTTGGTGCATTCGTCTTATGTCTGTGCTTTTAGAAGTTTCACAGCTGAATTTCGTCGTCGTTTGTCGTCGCTCGTCGCAATTGCGTTTGAGCCTTATTGAGAATAACTTGTATTCTATATAGAAGACAAGGTATTCCTATTAAAATTCTGACACATTGCACTCTGCCTGTGACGTATTTCTGTGACCAACGTATATACATTTTTATAGAAAAGCAGAGAAAGGAGAGAGATTATTGTGTTCTCTGTACCGTACTTTCCTATACATTTAACAATATTACGTGACCTAATAGGGAAACATGGTTCGTAATGGGAATACCTTGTATTCTATATAACTTGTTGTTTACTATGCTGCGTCTCTCTTGTAAAAATAACCTTTTGAAAATTAAAGTCGGAAAGAATTTAATTCTTTATGAGCGATTAAAAATATCACGTGAACGCAAGAAAATATATTTTTTTAATTTAATTCGATTGTTGGGAGTGAAATTTCATCTGATTGGTTGAGTTTTTTTTTATGTAGTAAACGTTTTGAAGGATGCTCAAACCCTGATATACAGAAACATAAAATCTGTGCCACATGAAATAGCAAATCGCTCAGTCCATTGTTATAAGTCAGTGGTCGGTACATACAGATTTGAGGAATATTTTCTACTTAGTACCTACCTAACTATTTTTTTTAGTATATGTATGTATTATGTATGTATTTCACCGGAAAATGTGGTTTCTTTAACAGCTCAGACTTAAACAATAAATCAGTAAAACTTCTTGATTACTCTATTCCTGAAAGTTATCTAAATAAAACTAAAATACCATATTTAATCCATGTATTTCCACATGAATTAACGAGTGCGTGGATTTTCGGCAGTAGATGCATTGAACAAGCTTTGTGCTATAGTGAGCGTGAGCTTTGATAAGATATTTTTTGGTTATGTTCCTGAGTAGCAAAAGGCCAATGTAGATTTTCTAAGGAACTATAAAACAAGATAAATTTTGTATGTTAACTCTGATCAACATCGTGTCGGATCAATATCGTAGATTTTTTGAACTGAATCAATTTGTATACAATTACCACTTATTGGGGTCGCTTCTAAAATCGAATTTCCCATTTGGTAGCAGTTTTTTTTTTTTTTTTTTTTTTCTCTATGATATTACAAAACTTTTATGGCCAGTTTCATAGTCTGATTTTAAACCAAATATTTAGTTTAAACTCAACGAATGGGTTTCACGGTTTGACTCAAACCCCGGTTTAATCTAGAGTTTAAACCGTGACATCCCTCGGTTAACTCAAGATAAAAATATTTGATAACTGTGGAATTTTACTTTAACAGTAGCATTGTTTGTTTGTATTAAGAAAATAATTTTATCATGGATTCAGATTTAGACATTTTTAACAATGACGAAATCTTTTTTGAGTAAAATTAAAACTCTGCCGACGAACCGAGAGTAATTAGAAATCGACCAAATCAATTTAATGAGTGGGACGACGTTGATTTTTATGCCAGATTCCGTTTAAGTAAAGAATTTTGTCGCTTTGTGATCGAATCTATACTTGTACGTTTTCTTGCACTCTACTATATGTCTTTTTTTATCCACCACGGAAAGCAATAGCTCAACTTTATTTCTACTAAAATTAGTCAATATAATATCACATTTTTTATTTTTTTTACCTTCTGGTCTATTTACTTCTCCCGATTAACAGATCGAATGATAGAAAAATCGCTTCACAATGGCGGCGAAAACAAATTTAGTTCACAATTTAACCAATACTACCACGTTACTAAAAAAATGCACTGTGAAACCCGATTTGGTTTAAACTACGTTTAAACTTGGTTTAAACTTGACTGGCCATTAATGACTTCTGCAGTTTTAGCCATAGTATTTTTTGGGCTTGTAACGGGATAGCTTTCTGGGTACACAGCATGCTGACCGGCTTAAGAATAGGAATAACTTAAAGCAGCACTTTAGTATAAATGTGAGATAAATATTGAAGTTTTTCGCAAGTTTTTATAAAATAAGAGTTCTGGAATTTTGTAAGTCCAGAATATTTGTTAGAACGACTGACAAAATGCTACAAATATGTTGAAATTTGTAGTTGCTCCTTTTACCAATTCATTCTATACCTGTGTATAGAAATAAAAGTCGTGATTAAATTACGTGACTGACAAGTACGAGTATCTCTTAGGGCTACAACCGAAAGTTGGAGCTCAAGTAGACTTCGACCGATATGAGTACGCCAAATTTCTACTCTTAATTTAAATTCGGTTGGATATGATTAAATTAAATTAAATTCCTGAAACATATGGATAAAAAGATAAGATAAGAAGATAAGACTAGAAAAATAGCACAATGCATGTCCTGTTGGGTTTTGTAAAAACATTTGATTCGGTACTGAATCAAATACAAATGTACAAACTCAGCACATTTTTTGGGTTTACCCCGTCCGCTTCTATACTTATTTCCAGATACTTAAAGGATTGTGATATATGTAATGATCAAAGCTTTGCTTGTTTTCAATCTTAATTGACTAATGCAAAATAAAACTAAAGTTACTAAATGATCTTCAAATATACTTACAGAGCTCTCCGTACGTTCTAAAACTATAATTTACAAAAAAATATGCCTTAGTGAACAAATGTAGGCCATGCGCTGCTACTTTGCTGAGAAAATAATTAATTTTCTATTTGATTGACAAAATGCTCAAACATTAGCTTACCTTAGTTATTTATGACAATGCATTATATAATAGATATTCTAGTTCTAATATTAGTAAAAGACATTAATCTGTAGAAATTATACTTTAGGAAGTACCTATCAGCGCTGTTGATTTTCGAAGGTGCGATGGTAATTTTTAGTCGAATTTGGAAAAGTTCCACTGGCATTTAGGAGCTGTAATTTTGATTTCTAAGCTTCTATTAGAAATTCGTAATTAGCGACCCTAAAATCCGACAGATATAGATTTTCAGTCAAATCTGACGATAATGATGAAATTCGTCCACCATTTTGGAGCAGGCGCATTGATTTTATGTTATAAAGTTCTAAAAGTGTATTATCATCTAAGATATGTAAGTTTAGCAAATTTTAGCTGTAGACAAGACATAAGAAGAGTGTAAAATTAGCGTTTCAAATCTTATATATAATGAAATATATTTATATAATTATCCTTGCGTATAGAACTATATAGTGATTGCGAAAAGCAATTAGACTTAGTACCTACCTTGTTGTGTTGTAGAGGCGCTATTACTGCAGAGTAGACGTAACCAAAGGGTAAGCCAGCAATGCCTCGCTCCAATATAAAATCAGCGATGTCTGGACCTGATGTAGGGAAATTTTTTCCTTAGAATTGTTATGCAAAATTTGGAGGCCGACAACGGCACACATTGTATGACTGAAAATAGCTCCAGTCGACCACCAGACTGAAGAAAAATTCCCCCGTAACATTTTCTGTAAATTTCTAAGAAGAAATGAATGCTATTTGCCAAAATCATCGAGAATACTTCACAAGCCGAAACAGACACCCTCACTACCACATGAGAGCCCCAACGGAGTCCTGACATTCTAAAATATTTGCAGTGTTCTTATGGAAAACTGACAAAATTTTGATTTGAATAATTCATCTGAACTAGATTCCTCAAACAAGAACTCTCATCTGAGTAATCATTGTATATGACGCTGTGCCGTCATGGCGATGGCATGCGATGATATCGAATGTAACTGCCTACAGATTCAATTCAGTTCAGACTCCGGCTGCACATACACACATGCAATTATTACTCAGCTGAGACTTATTGAGCGTAAAGGGATAAGGTTACTTTTTAATCAATAGTATTTTATTCCTTTGTTAAGTAAGGTTAGTAAGTGTAGCCTTTGGGAAGGTAAAGAACCAAGCTGTGAATTACTAGAAGACTATTTTCCTGTATGGATAGTAGTTTAGGCTCTATAGTATATGTATATAAAGTCAATGTTTGGCACTTTTCCATAAGTATCAATATAGAACATTTTAGAGAATGCACTCCCAACGCACACATATATTTTTGTTTCGGCTTGGGAAGTATTTTGGAGGGCTTTCTATTTGCTCATCTACGAGTCTATGCTCATAAAAAGCGTTAAACAGGAAACACAATGCTACGTTCATCAGAGTTCATTTCATCAGCTCAGATTTCTATTTATTCCTATGTCTGATAATAGAATAGAATGAAATCTGTGCTGATGAACGCTGATGGCCGTCGTATTGTGTTTCTCGTTTTAGTGACGCAAGCAACCGTTCTCAGCCTCCAATAAAGCATAACAATTCCAAGGAAAAATTTTCCAGTAAATTTCTAAGAAAAAATTGCGGTCTTCTCTACATCAGGTCCAGTCATCGTGGATTTTATATTCTATCGAGGTGTTGTCTACTCCCAGCCTTAGTATGTTTTTAGTTTGGCTATTTTCTTACATCTTATCCCTTGAGCCCACTTGTAAATACTTGAGTTGAACAGCTTTGCTTTTAGCAAAGCGTGAGCAAAACCAAAACTGTTCAAAATGGTACAAGTGGAGCCATCTGACATTATAACAATGAAGCATTTTCGCAATCACTAGATACTTATACACAAGATTATTATCAACCCAAAATCTAATATATGTCTATTCCCTGAAAAACTCACACTCTTTAAACTATTCAAAAATTATTTCAAGTCAGCTCAAATATTATAATTTAACCTTAACACTGTAGTGCAGACACCAAGAAGCTTCGAAGCATTAGTTAAACATTCATGCTTCGAAGTTTCGACAAAGCGTTCATGCTTCGAGCAAAAAATTTTTTTCGCTTTCGGAGAGACAAAATGCGAAAACCTTAAAACTTAGGGTTATTCAGGGTTACACAAGGGCATTCGATATGAAAACTCCGTGTTTCTGTTGTCGTACCTCGAACTTACACTAAACATTTCTTGGGGAAAGAGTTTGACATTTGTCACCACTTGTTTGTGTTGTGGCGTATGTGGCGTATAAAGATACTTCTGAAGCAAAAATAAACAGAAATTAGAAAAAAAACAAAAAAACAGCACAAAATAGCTAAAACACATTTCAAATTTCTTCGAACATTTTACAAATAACTTTTCAACTCACAAGAAACGTGACGTACTCAGGAGAACTGTCAGCTAAATGTCATATTACATTAGAATTACCCTAATTTTAAATAGTTCAATACCATATTGTAGTGGTAAGCTTATACACTAGTATTTTACACGGTGTTCTTTTTGAACAAAGCTAAAATTGTACATACTTATTGTATAATATAGGAGCTCATTCTACATGGTTATATACCGCCCCCAATTACCCAATTTCTTTTTTTGTAAATTTAAAACTTTAGTAAAAATGATCTGAACGTGAACTGTATTATTATACAGGGCTTTCCAATAAGAGGTGTTATTTTGATATTCAAAGAAAAATGCCATCTTTTGAGATAAATGATCGGATCTTTATTTCATTATAAAGAGGAAGGTATGCCGTTAATAATGGAAATAACATCAGCCAAATGACCACCACGACCACGCCTAGAGGACCATATCCTTTTCATGAAATTTTCCATAACCAAATCGCAAAGTGGCTGCCCTATGTCCTCGATAGCCTCACGAATTCCATCTTTGAGGTCTTGAATCGACGCTGGGCTGTTGGCGTAGACCTTCTCTTTCACGTGGCCCCAAAGGAAGAAGTCGCAAGGTGTTAAGTCACAAGATCTCGGTGGCCAATTGTGATCACCTCTTCGAGAGATAACACGGTTCGGAAATTTTTCCCGTAAAAGATCAATGGTTTCGTTGCTTGTATGGCATGTAGCGCCGTCTTGTTGAAAGTAAACGTTGTCCAGATCAATACCATCCAATTCCGGCCATAAAAAATCATTAATCATCTGTCGATAGCGCAATCCATTCACCGTTACTGTTGCTCCAGCCTCATTTTCGAAAAAGTAAGGTCCAATGACCCCGCGGGCCCATAAACCGCACCAAACAGTCAACAATAACTCTTGGGTTTTCCGAGCCCCAGATGCGACAATTTTGCTTGTTGACGAAGCCATCGAGGTGGAAATGGACCTCATCACTCAAGATGAGTTTTCGATGGAATTCCGGATCTTTTTCATGCATTTCAAGGACCCAATCAGCGAAGACTCGACGTTGTTGATGATCGGCCGGCTTGAGTTCTTGTGCTAACTGAACTTTATAAGCCTTAAGACCCAAATATTTATGCAAAATACGGTGTAATGACGTTTGTGGAATGCCTAATTCCAAAGAACGACGAGGAATGGACAAACCTGGGTTTTCTTCAACACTTTCGGCTACAGCAGCAATATTCTCGGCTGTTCTTGAGCGACTATTCTTCACATCACTAACTTGTCCCGACAGCTCGAATTTTTCTACCAATTTCTGTATTGCGGTCCGACAAGGTGCTTCACGACGACCCAAAAATGTTCGAGTTTTACGAACCGTCTCTGCCACATTTTCACCATTTTTATAGTGAATTTTAATAATTTCAATGCGTTGTTGAATCGTGTATCGTTCCATTTTTATTAATGGCGTAGTTTCTACTTGTCAAATGTCAAAAAATGACAGCTCCAAAAGTGACATCTACCGAAATAGCGGGCTTATTGGCTCTTATTGGAAAACCCTTTACTTATTGTATAATATAGGCGCTCATTCTACACGGTTATGTACCGCCCCCCAATTACCCAATTTCTTTTTTTGTAAATTTAAAATTTTAGTACAAATGATCTGAACGTGAACTGTATTATTATATATATACTAAGGGCGTGTGTCTTTTTTCCGCTCCGTAGATCGAACAGATTTTTTAGAACGTTCAGAGTTCAGAGCGCTCGTCCTCGGAGATAATTCGAGAATGCGTTCACTTAGGGAGTTGAAATCTTGCACACGTGCTTTAAAAAAAAAAAAGTAAATTTCATTTCGAAAATGGGATAAATTGGGTAACTACTTTGTAGGGTTGTGTCGACGTAGAGAGCTGAAATTTTGTACGCTGTGTTTTCATAGTAATAGTAAGTAAAGTTTCAAATATGGATTAAAGGCAACCCTTCGGTGTTGCCATATAAACATTTTGGTTTTTTTTAGGTATACTGTTAAAAGATCAGTCCTAGACGTTTTAATTGTACTGAAAAGTTCTTCAGAATATGAAATCCTATGAAATTGGTTATAATTATTTTTGCTGCCCGACGAACCATTCTACAAATATATGCGAAAAACCACTTGCACGATCAAACTTTCACAGTTGTGTGACCATACGAACCTACATTCGGGCATCATAAGAATTGGTATTAGACAAATCCTAGCTTTTTACTTGTTTTGGTTTATATTTGTGATGTGGTATCAATATTAATTTGTTGTCCTTATTTTAAATAACTGCATTTATGTCGCAAAATACTTTAAAACTCTAGCTCTAAAAAAAAAAAATTTTCAGAATTGAGCACATGTATTTGAATTGATATTTGTTAACTTTCTAAAACTATAATTTCTCTCTCAATACAATAAGCTTTCAATAGTTATCAAATGTTGCTACGTAACTTTAAGCTGGTGTCTTGAATAAATGTTTTTTGATTTGATTTGGCAATTTGAGTATGTATTGTTGTTAAACATCACTTTTGTTTTGGAGATGCAAAATTAGCTATTTGCCAATGTAGAACAACTAGACGAGTAAACATTTAAGTCACATTACACATTACATCCTGAATTATAATCATTTAATGAAACTTGTCAAATAAAAAGTTTGACAAATTTCGGATAATAATATAAAATTTGCGGACAGAAAAACTATAACGATAAAAGTAAGATTTTTTTTATTTTTTATTTTTTTTTTTAACGACGAAGAACACAGCCTGGTCAATCTTTTTTCGCCAAATATATGTATATTAATTGACGCGACATTGCTTGACACTTGGGCGCATCGTGGGTCAAAAACAATTTATTCTCCAAAGATTGCTCTGTTCGATAACTCAAGCGCAGAGATTAGTTTTTTGTTTTCTTTTCATTTGCTTTGTTTTGTTTTGTTTTGCACACAAAAATAAGGTAAACTCTTGGCACAATGAATGATACTGTCTTTTTTTTGCTTTTTTGAAAATAAGAAACTAAAAGAATGCAGTTAAAGTGCAAACTCATAATGTCTATAAATGAATCCCTAGACTCTAAAACTAGCCAAAGATATATGATTGTATCGTCGGTCGTGCTTAAGATGAAAATTTACATAAAAACATTCGTCGGCGACTGTTTCAAACTTTGTTTTTAATGTGTTTTACGTTTGCTTACTTATTTTATTTTGTTAAGTTTTTGCTTTGGCTTTTGACGACACGACAAAAAGAAAGTCATTAAGCCCATAATATGACTGACGACAGATAGTCTGGCAGCGGTCTAGTATGTTCAGATGCCGAACGACATGATCTCGGCTATACTTATACTATTAGGAGATCTTCTCATTTTGTTTTGTATGTAGAGAGAGCTTGACGGAAAAATTGGACAGAAAAAAAAGAGATGCTATGAAAATTGGCCTCATCCATAGGTATGTACATATGAATGTATGATATATATATGCATATAAATTGTAAGTAGAAATATAGCGCATTGCGACCATACGGCACGATTACACATTGTTATATGCCGATTCAGTTAGTTTTTTCCATTGTTATTTGTTGATAGATAAAAATAGATCTATCCGGACGTAATTTTCACTTCGATTCATTATGCAGGTCTGTTTCACGAAAGTAGAAATATTTGCTGGAAAGCACCAAAATTTGGTACTTCACCACATCCTAATTTTAATTATATTACCTTCTAGTCAGATGTTAAGTCAGCTTCTTCTTTTAAGGAACGGAAAGTAGAACCTGTTTTTTCTCTCTTTTTTGAGTATTCCAGTCTTTAAGTTTTTCTCATTCCTACAGAGGTCGATGAGTAGTCTGGTAGATGGAGCTTTAGTAGCAGCTATATCATGCCGTTAGTGGTACTTTTTTTCTGTTCTTTTTATTTTGGTAGATAGCATGCTTTTTACTTATTTGATTTAGTTTCTCAGCATGTCTGGTGGTGTTTTCAATTAATTAGACTGGCAGACCGTTTAAATTATCGTGAATAGATTGAGTGATCTTGATGTGCACGAGTTTCAATTTTAGGTTTCTGGATTTATTATTGTCTGGACACTTGCATCTTCTTATGTATGCTATATGAGTTAATGAAATTACATTGATGAAGACTTATGTATGTATGTATGTAATTTGTTGATTAAAGATGATAAAGAATGTAGGCAATGTAAGGTGATGCTATCTTGATTGGATTAGATACCTTGATGATGTACATAATCATGTACATGTCATATTCTTCCTGGACTAGGTTAAACAAGCGAAGGTTGCTTAGATATAATTGGCCTTACATTAATTGCGGTAGCTTAGGAACCCTGATGATTCATATAAAATTTGCTATAAAATCTCTATCGATTTTTATTCTAGTACATTGCGGGTATATGTCATAGATTAGGTATAGAGTATTGTACACAATTTAAAGATTTTGCATATTCCCACTTGACTGATGGGTACAAATTTCAAGGTATTTATTATTATCGGAAGCAGTTGGTTTCCGTAGCCAATCAGCCATCTTTCTATTCCCTAATTAGAGTGCTCTGCAGTGCTGCAGTTTCGAGTGTATAACAAAAACTGTTGCTGCAATACGAACATTTAAGCACAGACAAGAGATATACAGATATCGATGGTAGTACTAAGAAAGTGATGTATGGAAGAGCTTAGCAAACCTCAATAACTCACTGATCTCGGCTAAATATATCATGGGAACGAACCAAAAATGTTTTTCAATATAGGCGAAAATTCATTTCTTTCTTAAGCCTATAGTACTAAGGTCCGCGCTAAGCTAAATTTTAGCGGGTCTCCAATATCGAGCCGTTCTTTAGAAGCTAAATAATGACAGTGGATACTCAGAGAAAAGATATATTAAAACCAAGAAGAAGAAGAATTTTGCAATTTTTTTACGGAAATACAACGCGCGGTAATAATATTTCTAAAAACAGGTAGTTAAAATTATTTGGAAATATTAAAAATATAAAAATAATATGCATAATGTATACAATAAAAAAAATTAACAATGATATTGAAAATACGGCCACGAAAAGAAATGTAATTCATCCGTACTTACATCAAATACGTATAAAACTACGTTAACTATACAAATCCGGTCAATAAACTTATCAAATATTAGAACTCTAACAATAAATATTTTTAGCGCGCTAAAGAACGGCCCGGGCGGATAAATTCAAGCTAAATTTTTTGGAGATTTACTGGTGCTGGTACCTCTTCTCACTGAGTCGCTACAGTAGTACTTTATCATCTGCTCACAAAAGGGTCCGCCATCTGTTAGCAAAACTTGGCGAATATGAGGATAATAAGTTGTCTTCGATATCACAGCAAGACTTTAATCTAATTTTGTTTTTTCCGTCTTTCTTTATCTTTATCTTCATCTAATGATTAGTATTAAGATGATTTGAAGGATTTGGCAAATGTATATGATACGTGATTTAAGTGAAGAGAATTTCATACTTCGCTTTCGCACCAGAAAGTTGCAGAACAGACAAAACTCTTATCTAGGCACTGCGGGCTTTCAAGAAATTTTTCGGTCGGATTTTCGATAGAATTTCTGCGATCTGCCTTTTCACATCTGGATTTTTCATGAATAGTTTAAAATATTTTCCGCCAAGGAATTTGTCTCATTTGATGAAATTTCTTAGAATTTTTGGTTCGGATCGCGGTATACAGAAAGCAATATCTTATGAGCGTGAGCATTATTATTTTTTTTACACCCTAGATGAAATCTAAAGCGGGAAACACAATGCTAAGGTCATCAGAGCTCATCAGCTCAAATTTCAATTTATTCCTATATCTGATAATAGAATAGAATGAAATCTGAGCTGATGAACGCTGATGACCGTCGCATTGTGTTTCCAGCTTAAAAGGTGTACCAAGTCATTCCGTTTGTAACACATAGAAATAATGATGCTAGAGCAAAATGGATTGGACCCATGCATAAAATTAAAAGTTATTTTGATTTTTGCATGTCCGTCTGTCTGTCCGTCCTCACGAGAACGCGTGTACTTAGAAAGCTGAAATTTTGCATATGAGCTTTTTAAACAAAAAAAGCAAAATTGGGGCAAATCGTGTAACTCCTTCGTACGGTTGCCATACAAAAATTTCATTTTTCACTACATATTTGGACATTGCCTGAGAACGCGTTAACGTACAGCGTTGAAATTTTGTACATAGTGTTTTCATAAAACCGTAAATACAATTTCAAAAACGGACCAAATCGGGCAACTCCTTCTTGGTGCTGCCATATAAAAATTTAGGACTTTTACGTATCCTGTGAAAACGATCAGTCCTATACGGTTTTAATGTACTGGAAAGTTCTTCAGAATATGAAATCCTATAAAATTAGTTATAATCATTTTTGCTGTTCGACGAACGAACCGTTCTAGAGATATATTCAAAAACCACTTCAAAACTCAAACTTGCGCAGAACGGTGACTCTACGAAATTACAAACGAGCATCCATCTAGGGTATGATAAGAATTGGTCTACCAATTCTAGCTTTTTTACTTGTTTCTTATAAATTACTGGAAATTTTACTTCAGAGTTCTTATGCCTTATTGGTTGCCGAGAACGATCTAGTAAGGTTGAATTGATTCGGGTGCACGCAGCGCCTGAGCCTAGATAGAACATTCTTTTGATTTAGGGATGAGTCCTAAACAAATGAGGGAGATGGGGCAGGAGCATATGGTTCAAGACCTCGAGTCGACATATATATGTAATTGAGCTATAATTTAGGAAAAATATCAAGAGAAACCACAGGAACAAAAATATCTATAATATCTTTTCTGACTACAGAGTTGCATTACTCGTTCTTCAATCAAATAGATTCAACTCCAAACTGATTTGGGACTGCCTGCTGGAGTTAATTTAGTTAATGCACTCCAATTTATTTGCACAACTATGGGTGCCTTTACACTGCAATATCGCACAACGGGATAGGGGTCCAACTAGCCAGGAAAGGATCCGAAATGGAAGTCCTACAGATACGCTGCGTGATGAGAGGGGTTGCGTTCACCTGTTCCCTTTCCGTTACATAGGTGAAAAAAGTAGTTTTTAAAATGATTTTGGTTAGATTTTTTTTCATCTATTTTCATAAACATCGAACAATATAAATTTACTATTTCCAGACAGTTTTCTCATTGCTGGCACCGTTCTCGACGTTTTTTTTCTCCGTTGAAAACCAACGGCTTTTCGGCCGTACCTAATCTTAAACATTTATTCCCTATCACACTCCAATCGATTTGGCTATTGACAATCAACCGAATTTCTGCCTGACAAATTAATTTCATGTTGTTCCTTCGATAACTAAACCAGCTCGTATATTTTTTTATTTATAATTATCGAAAAAAAGCGTCTGGCACATGCTAGCAGCAAAAAAACTGTCTGGGAATAATGAAATTATATTATTCAATGTTTATAAAAATTAATAAAAAAGAAAAAAATCGAACTAAAATCATTTTGAAAATTGCTTTGTTTACCTGCGGAACGGAATGGACACAGGTAAACGCAACCCCTCTCACCAAACAGATGGGCCGCATATTAAGATGGTGACGCTGCTCTAGCTCTCGTACTATATGTAAGAATTTTTAATGTTCTGCAACTGGCTGCTACGAAACGAGGCTGTTGACGCGTTGGCTGAAAGGAGGCATTGCAAAATTGACGCGATTTTGAAATTATAATAAACCATTCCTAATTTGAAAATAATTTATTTATTTACCTAAGGTATCTGTAATATAAGTTACTGAAATAATGTGTCAAATGAAATATGTATTAAATTACATGCATTAATTTAAATAATAATTTCTTGTAGAACAGACGGAATACAAAATTCAACAAAAAAATCTCTTACGAAGTACTTCTCTATATATATATCTCATAAAAAGAAAATTTATTGAGAAAAAATCTGAAATTCCTTTGAATTCCGTTATTACATTTTTTCCACATTTCTAGACATTGTTAGATAGGGAAGAAGAAAAAACATTTGTTATCGAAGATTTTACAATTTTTTCTAATAGATGGCGCCATCTGTAAACATGATTTCAGTCATTCGGTAAAAATTTTGCCTCTTTTTTCTAATTTGATACATGTAAGAGGTAACAGATTTGGTGGCATATCTATTCGTATAAAAGCAATGCCTATATTGAAAAACATTTTTGGTTCGTACCCATGATATATTTAGCCGAGATCAGTGAGTTATTGAGGTTGGCTAAGCTCTTCCATACATCACTTTCTTAGCACTACCGTCGCTATTTGGGTATTTCTTGTCTGTGACTTAAGTGTATTCTCTTATAGTTGTTTAATAGCTATTTTTACATAACCTTTTGTAATTTCATAGAATAGGTCCGAACCAACAAAAGTTGATTCCGTATCTTTTCTTGCAATTCGATATTTATGCTGTTTGTCTCACAACCCATATCAGAAGTAGAAAGCGACGAAACTTTGTCTGACAGTATATATTAATACACATATATACCTACAGTTGTGGACAAAAAATAAATACAGCTGTATTTAATATGCTCATTAACCTATATCTCAAAAACTACTTCTGTTCTCCGAAGACAACACTTGGTAACGGATACTGTTATTTGCTCCGGAAATGGTGTAAAGATCCACACTAAAAAATACTGTTCCATCTAGGAATTTTGGCTTCACAAATTATCAAAATACCATATTCCATGTGGACAAAAAAATAAATACACAGATAAGTATTATACAGGGTTGTTATTATATTCTGTCAGTAAATAAAATACGTGTAACTTTTGAACAAATTAATTAATTTTATTTATTTGTTTGAAAGTAATAAAAAGGCTTATTAAAATTGAAAATATAGAACTTATAATTCAATTTGACTACCTTTGGACTTAATAACAGCTCTTAATCTTTTTGGGAACGAAGAGCAAGCGGCACGCACTATGGCCTTTATTTTTTTAAATGTGATTACGCCTTTTCGGTATAGACCCAATTAATTTTTGGCATGTTGATACTGGTATGGATTCCCACGCCGCTTTTACCGACCGCCACAATTCTTTTTTATTTACTGATCTCTTGCAAAAATGTGCTTAACTTCTTTCCACAAGTTTTCAATGCGATTTAGATCCGGAGATTGGACTGGCCAATGCAAAATCCTAATTTTTTTCGCAGTGAACCATTCCTTTGTTACCTTTGCTGTATGTTTTGTATCGTTGTCTTGCTGAAACGTCCAACGCAAAGTCATATTGTCATCAGAATGAGGCAGCATTACATCTTCAAGTATTTTGATGTAAGTTTCCTTGGTCATAATTCCTTCAATTAAGTGTATAAGACCCACACCATACCAAGAGAAACATGCCCAAACCGTAATGCTGCATCCGCCATGCTTAACTGTTTTTTTCTTATACCGAGAATCAAATGCTTTGTTGGGAGCACGTCTTACATACTGCTTCCCATCCAATCCGAACAAATTAAATCTACACTCGTCGCTCCAGAGAATATGTCGCCATTTTTTTATGCCCTCATCGCCGGCTCAATTTTGGTGTTCGATGGCGAAGCTTTTTCTTTGCTTGATGTTTCTATTACTAAGAAGTGGGACTTTCCTGGGCGATCTTGAAGGAAGCTTGTTTTTTACCAATCTTCTTCTTATGGTTCGTGTACTCACATTTGCCTTAACTTCATTCAAAATCTTAGAAGACGACGCAAAAGGATACTTCTTAGATTTCAAGACGATTCTGTGATCTATGTTTTTTGTAGGTTTTCGTGGCCTCCCTCGATTTTCGCTTGATTTTGTCGGTTTAAGTTCATTTTGTACCATACCTAAAGAGCATCCGACCATTTCAGCAATATTTCGATAGGATTTCCCGTCAGTTTTTAACTTCTGGATCAACTGTCGCATCTCAATTGAACAATGGTTACTGCGGCCCATGTTCTACAAAAAGTAAATTTTTGATTGATAAAATAATTATATTTTTTCTTATATATTGTACTCACTTCACTTCCAAATAATATAAAATCACGAAATTTATCACTTGATTGTCAATATTCTCAACTTCCACAAGCGTATTTATTTTTTTTTGCCAAGCGAATGTCGTTTATTTTACAAACGTCAAGAAATACTACGAACAGTTGGCAGTTATTTTCAAAAAGGAAGATGCAAGTTCACCATGAAAGGGCGGTACTAGTCACTAGATGGCGTTACAGTCAGAATAATATTTCAACCAAAAACATAAAGAGTTTTCTTTCAGAAAGGCTTGTATTTATTTTTTTGTCCATAACTGTATGTACATTCATTAATATTATCCCTCACAAAATCTTCTCATTCATCTTTCGTGCGCGAAGAATAAGAACATTCGCCTGCTGTCTACCTAATGTTTGATTATATTTCTACGGCTTAGTGATAGCAATATTTCGGCTTGCATAAGACATCACCCGAATTCTGTTCGTCCTCAATCCATCTTTGTATTTGAAAAGCGCCTACTTAAGGAGTTAAAGCCCAAGTCAAAATTACTATACGTTTCTTCCACCAGCCTCGTCCGGTCTTTTCCTCTATATATGGTCACCGTGGATGTGGTAATCTTGGATTTTACCATCGTCACCATATACATAAATTGCGTCCAAGATATCAATTTCTGTATAATTGTCTAGGCCTTTCCAAATAGAAGCCAATGACATCGCAATTATACTGCTAAGACTATCTGGCCTCGGTAGAATTCCAAGTAAGTTTTTTGTTCAGTTTGACTTCCATATTGTTAACGCTATTAGAGATGGAAACTGAAGTTATTGTAACGGAAATTATAAGGTACACGTAAAGCCTTCTCCTTCACTAAGTTACTCCTTTTGAAACCAGTATTCTACTTGGTCAAGAGCATTTTAAACTTAAATACTACCATAGTTTGGGCATAAGAATGTGCGTCATAGGCTATCCAGGAGGCTGGCACTATTAAGACGCAATAACAACGAATGAGAACTCCTCGTTGAGGGCAACTCCATAGTGCAGTAACTATTGCCAACGTACTCGCAAGTCCGATAGGAGTATTTCAGCATTCCGTCATATGGATAAATTCATTGAAATGACTTCAACGGTTCCTGTTTTGTATGAGGTATTATCAAATGCTCAAAATGTTCAAAGACCCAAAGACTAAATATTCATGTTGGCCACATTTAATTATATATTTTTTCTTACTTTCGACCGTATAGTAAAATTCCGTGATGCTTTTTTTCCCGAACTGTGCGAATGTGGAACAGCTTACCATCTTCTGTCTTTCCTCTGGCATACAATCTGCGAAAGTTTAAGGGCGACATTCATCGGCCCCTCCGCCACTCTCCTCATATCCCCTAATCATATCCTATCTCCTTCCTGCCATGCTGTGCTTTGCATGATTGCATTGGTATTGGCTTAGTAATAAAAAAATATATATATGTATATATGTATATTTTTTTTGATCCATTTCTTTAAAGTTTTCAATCAACTGTACATGTTTTTTTTGTTTTGTTTTTATAACTTAATGTAACGGTAAAACTGGAAAACGGTCGTGATAAGCGACCTGTTGTCTATCAAACAAAACTTGACCAATCATATTACGTATTATTAGATACAACACTTATGATCGTTTATACAAACATATACATATACTGTCACATATTATATAGCAACGAATAAAACGGTTTAAAAGTAGAAAAATAAAATGTCAGCAAAAAGTAGTAATAATAAAGAGAAGAAAAAGAACTTAATACATCTTCCAATGTGTAAAAAAAAATGGTTACATGTTACCAAGTTTTCAAAGTAATCCGCAAGTGACAGAAAATGTGACAGCAATGAAGTGGGTAAATTGCTATTAAAATAATTGTAATCGCGCAAGGGGAAAGAAAAATTTCTTTAGGAGGTAATGTATGTTAGGAAAATCGTACACTTCTTGTTATCTTCGTTGTCATGGTTATTAGCACTTGAAGTCATTAAAAGAAGATATTAGAGCACAACGAAGATGCTTCAACCTGTCGTTAGTCGCCATCAACTTCACAGACTTGGAGGACTGCGATATTAAAAGGAGTGGGGTGCGGTTAGCAGGGCAATAGTGGACAGAAGCGAACAATCAATCCATTAAGATTCCTTTGCGAATTTCTTTTAATTATATAATTTTTTTATAAACTTTTCGCATTTTCCTTTACCAAATCATTATTTACGATATTGTCGCCGTCATCATTAGTGTCGTTATATTTAGTTGTTCGAAACTATAAATCCATTTGACCTGCGCTACTCTACTATTTACTTAGTTTTAATTATATACATACCTTGTTTACTTTTTATTGTTCTTCTGGTTTTTTGATTATACCCTTGAGGAGAACAACAAAGTAAAATTTTGCATCAAAGAATTTAAATGTGTTTATTTTAGGCATCTGTGTTCATTGGTTAAGAAAAACACTATAAGTGATGATGTTTTAACCCGGCGCAAATGGCGGACGATTACACCGGGTCATTATGAACCGGATTATATCGAAAAATTATCACAAAATTAAAAGAGCTACCTTAATTTTATTAAGTTTTTTTTTTAATAAGGTTTCTTTCCATATGTGGTAAAATAAATATAATACCAATATATTCTATAAATCAAACCATTATTAGCATCCTCAATAACACAGGCAAAATCAACTTTGAAAACATTACTTTGATTTTTGTACCCCTTTTGAGTTGACTCATTGATATATCGTTGCGCAGACGGCATCGTACTGAGAACACTGGCGGTACAAGTAGAGGGGGTTGTATCTCCAGCTACACAAACGTTCAAATTGTACGGTTATCGTGGACAAAAAATATCACCGTATTAAATTGCCTCGGGTCAATATGAACCAGCATCGTTAATGTCGAGTTAAAATAGCCTCTGCTTGAAAGGTTATTGAAGATAAATTTGAAGAAGAATATATCCAGCGGGTAAGGGATGTCTGCAATCATGCATACAGAAGCCTTCTTTGGAAATTTAGTATGTATTACTCCTAGTATTCCAGTTCATATCTTTTTTCTACCAATACTTGCGATATATACTGCAATTAATAGATATTTGACCAATGTATCTAAGCTTGATTCATCTTAAATAGGTAAAATCAAGCATATATCGAGAGTCTAACTTTTTTTGGATTTTGTTCTTTATTGATTCTTTATTTCTACTTTACTTTTTTTTATTTTTTTATATTATCTTCATATTCTCATAAAAAAAATATATAACACTACTAATTTTTTTTTTCGTTACAGTGCCAAGAATGCGTCATAATCGTAAGCCAGATATACTCCATTTTTCCTTTACAAATAATGGACATTCATCTGTATCTCAAGCCATTCTTCATGTATATATTCGCGGTCGTGATTGGTTACATGAATTTGAGCCGTCAATTCTCAATGAAAGTGAAAATATTTCTAATGGCGGTGGAAATCGTCAAGAAATTGTGTTGACAATAAATCGCGTCCTTCGTCGACAAAATAGCCCAAACTCTACACATACGCAAAAAGTCAATGAAGTTAGACAAGTTATACCAAATGGCTTGGGCAGTTGGATAACAATAGATGTTACCGAAATGGCAACTAATTGGTTTAATAATCCGAATACAAATCATGGACTCGTAATTAAAACATTGGAACTATGGATGAAACCACTCGTCGTTACGGATGACAGCCCCAGTAATAAAGTACATGTGAGTACCATTTATTATTTTATATATTAGATATGCATGCGCTGACTTGACATTTTGCACCACTTAAATTGCTTCTAGTCAATACAAGTCCTTCAGTTGTCAGTGAGTTTTTTTTTATCTACTATAAAATTACATACTCAATTGAAAAAAAAACTCTTCGCCTTTCTCATGCAGCATAATATTTCAAATTCGAAGTTGAAACCAAGAATTTTTGTGGTGTAGAATGATGCTATACTTTCAAAACTTTACATTGTTATGCATACATTGCTGACTTTTAGTCTCCTATAAAAATATTTACACCAACTTACTCCGCGTATAATTTAACCGGCATCATTGACTAACGATAGGCCTATGGGTGCTGCTATATTTAACTTCTACACAAATAGGATGTTTTTTCAGTTATACATATATACTATACCTGCGCTATTATAGCTGGTACCAATATACTTAGGTAAATACCACGTTCTCATTTCAGAGTGGTAGGCAGATAGAGCTGCATTGATATAACAAATCTTGTAACACTACATGTAATAAATTCTAACGATTTTCAGAAAAGATATTAGCTGCTCTGTATTAGTACGATAGACTTCCGATCGATTCATATTTTAATCAGTAGCTATCTATACAAAACTATGAAAAAAATATTCGCAATATTTACTAGGTTTCTCTTTATCTTCTGTGACGAACCAAAATCGTTTGCAATAGGCCTCACGAAACCGATCGCGATCATGAAGATGATGAAGTAATCAACAATAACGGAAACTATTGGCAGCGGTTTACAGTGTAAACAGTGACAACTGAAAGTCTTGAGCTTATATTATATAAATAATATTATTTATTTTTAATTCCCTTAATAACTAAAATCAAAATACATTGTTTCCATTTTTGGTCATATTATGTCTTCTACTTTCCACTATTGATAATGCTTGTACCAAATGCACTGCTTTTATTGCTTATTATTTCCATTAAGGTCAGTAATGCATGTAAGAGACGCTTATTAAATATTCATTTTGGGTCTGAAAATATTTCATTAAAATAAAATGCACAAAATTTATACAAAGTTTACTAAATGCACCGTGTGCTAATACTTGGGGTTATCGCTTATTTGCTACTAAGTTAATCTGACCATGACTCTATGTATATACATAGAAGGGTTAAAGAAAATTAATAAAATGCTAACACGTGTATTGAAAATTATCGAAAACTTTTATTGAATACCAGTACAAAGTTTATTATTTTGTAGTTACCAAACACATTGCTGTTATTTGTTTGTTTGTTTTTGCAATTTATTTATCATTATTCATACAGCTTGGCGGTCGGATTAATTGCGCATGTATTCATTGCACCATCAATTTGAATATTCTTTCGAAGGCTTATAACAAAAAAAAAAAAAAAATCTTATTATTTGTTTTTTCTCTTTTTTTTATTGCGCGTATATAATAACAGGCACTCTATATCGAAATTCAAACTAAAGACAATCGCAAAAGACGTACAAAACGTAATACATCACTTAATTGTTCTGAAAGTGATAACGAGGAAAGATGTTGTCGATATCCTCTTGAAGTTGATTTTCGAAAATTCGATTGGGATTGGATTGTAGCACCGACATCATTTAATGCATATTTTTGCAATGGTGAATGTAAATTGGGATTTTTACCAAAATATCCGCATACACATCTGATGCAACTAAGTACAGCACCGCAGCCATGCTGTTCACCAACAAAAATGAGCCCAATTAAGCTCTTGTACTTCAATAATGATCGTAATTTGGTAATGAGCACTATACCTAATATGGCTGTAGATAAATGCAGTTGTTCATAGTTTTAATTCTAATAATTAATAGTAGTAGTGGTATTGAATAATAACGAAAAAAAAAAAAATATCAAACCAACATTGAAACTTACTATATTCAAAATAAATATTATTTATTGATTTCTATTTCTTTGCATTATTTTTTCGCAAAAGTGATTAATATGAGTGTTAAAAAAATAAACGAAAATATGTAGGTATAATAAAAGAAAAATTCTAATTTATTTATTGTCCTAATGCATACCTTATGTGTAAAGTATATAAAAGATCGAGAATCTATTTAGTTTTTCAGAAAGAGTACATAACATAAGCAATCACTAATCGAGGGATTACACAAGTAAGTTAACTTTGCGCGGAAGTTTTTTTCCCAAAGCGTTTTTCATTTTGACAGTTTACAAAGTTTTTGACAGCAAGTTTGGTGTCGTGTATAAAGTTATGCTATAAAGATCAACAAGTATGGCTGATCCGATTGTCAATTGGTTGCTTACGTCATATGATAACAGATTTGTTCGTTTCAATTTCAATCGTTCTTACCAATTTTCTAATTGAAAATCTCTTTGCTTTTACTTATTACTATTGCCGATGTGATTTAGACGAAGAAACTAATATTTCTATTAAATGTTTAACCGGCTGTTGCGTTTCCAACTTAACGCTGCGCAATTTCATTCAATTCCTCTTTCAGTCGATATAATACGAACAATTAAAAACAAATTCGCTGCTAAAAATCTGTCACCAAATGACGTGTCAATACTACAAGTTAAGCTAGAAACACAATGCTACGGTCATCAGAGCTCATCAGCTCAAATTTCAATTTATTCCTATATCTGATAATAGAATAGAATGACATTTGAGCTGATGAACGCTGATGGCCGTCGCATTGTGTTATATGGTTACTTTTTGTACCATGCTGCACATCATCCAAACTTCTGGTAAATTGATGGTACTTGGATATTTTGGTGGTACTGTCATTGTTCTCATGTAATATTTAATACTTTGACGCTTATATTATGCTCCACTATATTAAGCGTCTTCTGATTGAAATTTTAATCCCTTAAATAGTTTTGGACCGCACAGCTCTATATTAGAAATCAGGACACATTTTATCACCCGTTGCTCTTTACTCTATTAATGCATATAATTGCTTAATAAATTTCCGTTCAGGCCTTTCGTGTTAAATTACTGATCTTTAAGAAATATACAAAGTAATAGCGATATAGAATGACAGTTTTTCTTTTACGCTTGTGGCACTATATGTATATACTGAAGAATCTCCTCTTGACACTGCTAGTAGTTTAAAAAAATATTGATTCATCCGTATTCTAATAACTATTCTTAGCTTGTGTTACTGTTAATCCCAGTTGTTTCAATGTAGTTTATATTCTTGACAATAGAGTTCGCGATTCAAATTCTGAGCTGGAAAAAATATACATATGAACATATAAACATAAATGATGTATGTATTCGTATCTTGAGTAGACAACAATATTTAGGGCATCTACATGCTTTTGTCGGTTTATATAAAAGAAGAAGAGCACAATATTAGGGTTAGCGGCATTACACAAAAACTTTTTAAAACGGATACTGTTATAATAGAACCCGTATCAGGAGCAGCTATCAAATCGACAATTTTCTTAAAAATGTTAATACCGACTATGGTAAGGTGTAACATCGCTTGCAAGCAATGTTCCGCCGGAGAAAGAGGAACGAAGTCACGTGTATTATTTCGAAAAATCTGCGCGTAATATAAACCTAGCGTGTATGGCTAGTACACATAGCTGCTGTTATGGGAATAAAAATCAGAAAGATAAAGTATGCAAGATAATTTTCAAGTGAGGTTAAAATGTGCCTGTTAAAATTTGTTAATTGATAACAAAATGTAAGCAGGTCAGTCAGCTTTCGAAGGTACTTCTTCTCTACGTATCATAAGGAGGTAAAAGAATACCGAATGCGTTATATGGTTCATATTTGTTTACAAGAAGGAAATACGGCGAGGACATTAGAAAATAACCAATTGTCTTATTGAATTCACAATTGATTCTAGATCTACGAACCAAATTTTTAAATGATAATAGTATTTAACGCAGCTGTGCAGGAGCTTGCCTTCAATCAGCTAAAAATAGCAGAGCTTCTAGAGTCGATTGCATTCCAAGTGAACCCAATATGGGCGTTATAGAGCAATATTAAATCCATGTTAATACGGTTCGGGCAATTACGTCCCATCTGGAGTTTTGAACGGTTACGATGTGTAAGAGTATGTACATAGCCTTAACTAGGAATTTATGAAAACCTCAGTCTCTACTAGCCAGATGTTCGAGATGTTCGTTCACTTTTATGCTTGGGCTCTCTAGAGCAACAAAATCTTCTTAACTAGACTAAAATATAAAATATCAGAGCCAAGCGTCTTAATTTGAGCTATACTATCAAAGAATATGGGAACATTTTTTATCGCATTGTTTTCGTTAAATCGAGCCTTCAAGATCGATAACACCGGTGTCTGAAAGACGTTTGAATTATCGGGCTGTCAATAGGATTTCAGTAAATTGGGGTTTCCAGAGCAAAAGTCCGCACAAATGCCGCGTGTCATTTTTAAACCGTAATAGAATATATTTAGTGCATTGTTAGTCAGTTGTTGTTGTTGTTGTCTATACATATGATGGAGTTTAAGAAGTGGTTATTAGAATACAAAATAGACCTTTAATTCTTTGATATTTTCGAGGCTTTAAAAACTCAAAAAATATTAGATTTTATATGACACATTAATAGCCTTCTTGGTCTTCGAGGGAATTATTACCAGTACCAGGAGACGTTGGAACCCATCAATGAAGTCGCTGACTAATTACTATTCAGATTGTAGGGAATTTTTGCTAAAATCTGCACGAAATTATGACGGAAGTCTGTGTTGCTATAGGAATTACGAAATTCGAAATAAACTAAAACAGACCGGTTAAATTAGCATTTCAATTATATTGGAGACTGTTAAAGGAATGCAGTGTGATTTATTTGTTGTTTTTCTTCTTTGTTCAATCTTATTTGATGGAGCAAATCATCACCTCTTTCTTGTAAATTGGACCGTCAAATATAGGTCGCCAACAAATTCGTAGTTCTTTTAAGTAAGAACAACTTAAGTATATATATTGTACATACGTCTATGAGCATAACGTAAAGGAATATTGTAAAGTCTCATACTTACTCTATCTTTCGTTACACATGGCATGGAACTCAAAAAACTTGTTATCGTGACTTCTTTTTAAATAACAAAGTTTTTTTTAGACATTTGAAATTTGTTTTGAAAATCTTATTTGGACAAGAGCGCATTCCATTTACAAAATATTTAATAACCACAAAAACGCAAATTGACCTTATGGTCAAACTGTGTGTTTTTATTTTAGTGTAAGTACTTTACTATCACTAATAATCATATTCACTGTCTTGTCTTTTATTTTTTATTGAGTTTTAACTTTTTTTCTATGAAATTTATACCTATAATAAAGTAATACATTTTTAAGTTTTCATCATAATTATTTATTAAATATTAGAATAATTCATAAAATTAAAAATAATCAAACTTCAGGAAATACTTGCATGTGTTTCGTATACACAAACTGTTTATTTTAACTTAAATACCTAAGTGTCTCAATAATTGCAATGAAATGAAAACAAATTCTTGAATTAATTTAAAAAGTTAAGTCATTATAAATAGGTAACTAAAAATAAATGAAACGTTTACTAATAGATCTCCTATAAGATAACTTAGAATATTGTATTTTTTAGAAGAAAAGTGAACAAGAAAAAAACTATTATCAGTAAGATTTTTATACAATTATAGTATGAACTGGCAAAAAATACAAAGTTTTAAAATTTGCAACTTTTATTTATTTTTTATATATGTAGTTATGTATCTTCCAAAGATTATTATTTTTTTATCATTAATCACTTTGCCACTACATACAAATGTATGTATTCCTCGTGGCTATAACTTAGGCATTCTGACCATTTGGAAATATGAAATATTGCTATTATATGTACATGGATTATAAGTATTTTTCTGCTACAATTGTTATAGGTACAAATAAGAAAATTATCAGCTGATGTGGTGTAAGTTGTTTTAATTGCTGGTCATTGAATCGCTTATTGAGCATGTCATACTTCATGAAATACATACGAATAGGCTATCCGCTAGGAAATAAAATTAATAATTAGAATAAATAAAAGCAACAAATTTCTGTTTTGCCTTAGCGCTTTAAAAGGTGTTTTCAGATTAACTGTGGTTTTAGAGGAATAACAATTTAAAGCCTTAATTATGTATATAATTTATGGAATAATTATGAATTTCTTATATATACATATGTTGTGTGGGTGGGATAAGACGACAATACTATTGACCAACTTTTGGTACATAATAAAAAAAACAAAATAACTTAGAAAAAGTATGTCCCGGATTGAAAGCACTCAGGACAAGCTCTTTTTGAATAATTACTAAATGATGCTACATGATCATTTAGTAATTGTTCAAAAGCTAAAAATTAATGAAGAGTTGAACGATGTTAGAAAGGAACGAAATGGCAACATTCTAGCGAGTCGTAAGTCTGGGTACGATACGATACCGTGCGGTATTTTGGTGATGTATCGTTCTTCTCCTAGTTCTATCTCTTTATTTGACTGCGTTTTATGGCAACACATGTTCACAAGATTCACAGTGGTCACAATTTTGCTTATAACTTCCTGTAAAAATTCGTTCTTATTCTTTTCCGTGTTTTGAATTTATTATAAAATTAGTATATTTACATAATGTTATAGTAAATTTCGAAGCTCAAATTTCA
Source organism: Dioctria rufipes (assembly GCA_963924295.1). NCBI lineage: Eukaryota > Metazoa > Arthropoda > Insecta > Diptera > Asilidae > Dioctria > Dioctria rufipes. The sequence continues at coordinate 412,214 of OZ002741.1, forward strand.
AATTCAGAGGGCTTCCAGATTACGGAGATTTTGGCTCTGTCCGTCGGCGAAATCTGAATCGGAATAAAAATGTTGTCTGATCAAACATTGTCGTTGCATGTATTTTGTTTATTTTTGGTTCACGGTATATGGTATGTAAATTTCGGCTCTGTGCCGGAAGTTTAGGTACATGTGGCTATCGATTTTTCATAGATACTTTATTTCCTGTATTCGTTATGTTGGTTAAGCACGAATTATTTAATGTAAATGAAGAATAATTTTTAAAAAGCTTTTACAGATTTAAGAAATTTACTTTTACTATAATAAGTAGAGTTTCTATAAAATTTTAGCAAAACCGTAACTTTATGTATAAATAATAATATAAATAAAATATAATAAAATAATTTAATTATATTCATATGAATAGGGAATGTAGAAACTGATAGACATAGAAATAAGGGAAGGATTTGTGGTTTTTGTAAAGGAAACATTTTTTAATAAAATAATACAAAATGAATAGTTTTTATTTATCCTTGATCATTATTATCTCTGGATTTATTCAACCGCCTACATAGGCTTGTTATGTTGATTGGCGATCTAAAAACAATTGCTATTTTGATAACGTCGATGAAATGAAAGGTTCAACTTTCACACACTTATATTTACCCACATACACATATCGAAAACATTATCTCTCAATCAGCCCAGAGGGGTTCGGGTTCGGCAAGTGGCGAATTTGCTATCTTTTTTGGCTTTCTTCATTAAATTCATGCCTTTCATGGGCTTGTACCCACTTAAGGGTTACTTTGTTTGCTTGCTTGTAAATCCAGAACATTCGTACAGTCAAAAATCTATTGTGTAGTGAAGGCATTTAATTTTATTGCATTTTTATCGGTTTTGCTATGGCAGTTTAAATGTATTTGTCTACTAATTTTTATTAAAAAAACTTTATGACCTATATATAATAGCGTAATCAAAAGACCAATCACTGGAAATCTAGTCGTATTTATCCCGTATGAGACAGTCCTTCACAACACTGACCACTTTCATATGGACAGGTGTAAGTTTTGTCACGATTTTCAGTATACTGTCATACCTATTGTAATACTTAACCTCTTTTTCTTCACGAAATCTTGTGTAAATTTTCTAGTGGCAGTTGCCAGTCGGTGAAATTCGAAAAGAGTTGAACAGCTGCACTTGAAGGCTTAAGTTTCGTCACTTTCAGCGTCCGTTTCAATCTAACCAGATATCTTTGGGAGACTTGGTCGAAAACATGAACCGATCAAGTCTACTCTCTGCTTTTTCTTTAAGATAACTAACATTCATGGGTATAAGTAAACCATATTCACCAATGTTAATGAATGTGCTTATGATAGGAGAACGATGGTTTGTCTGATAGTACCGATCCACTAATCTGATTGAAAATGGAAAGATAGCTGGAATTATTATCGAAAGCGTTCCTTTTACCTTCAGAGGTAGGCTATAGTTCATAAATTACTGTGTAAGTAGTATCTGTATGCCTCGTACTCATTTCTTATCATGCATTTCATACCTTTCTTTTTAATGCAATTCTTCCAACGGTTGTGATTTTCAGCATATGAGGCTCAGTGGTCATACTTTGGCGCTCACCCTTAAATTCATACACGCGTAGCTTTGAAATACGAGAACTTTTCGACCAAGATTATTTAACGAGAACGCCTAGATTTTAGATTGTTCATCAACCAGGTTAAAGGTTAGATTATTTCCCAGAAGATATTTTTACGACTATTCCGAGGTGGTATTAAAAATACCTATCCTTTTTTATGGATGTATTTTACTCCGCATTAGTGATAAGCTTGAGCAATGAATATTATACCTAGACACAAAAGAGCTTTTGGATGAGCCTCAATCGAAAATAAAGGTGGAGAGAAATTTGTTTGATGCATAATACTGGCCTTGAAGCTTCTGGAAGAGTTTCGCTATTCTTTCTAAAACAATTCGGCTAAAAATGACTTTTAACCAATTTCATAGGTTTATACATTTCGAAGAACTTTAAATACGTTGTCCGTGAAAAATCGGAAAATCTGGAGTTTTTTGTATGGAAACAGTACGAAAGAACTGGGTCTCTAGGTCAATGCCTTCTCGAGCAGTGAAAGACAAAACTTTTGCATGACACCATTTTACTCATCATCTACGAACTTTTTTCATAAAATTACTGGCTCGCCTTTTCGAGAACACTTTTGATTGTACCCCCCAATACTGACGGTTATCTTGAACTTTCCGGTATTTGTGGATTTATTCGATTTTATTGTAAATCGGCATCCTACTTCGGTAGTTACCGCTGTTTCGTTCAGCTAAATGTCTATTAGCATAGTTAATTGTCCCTTAGGCTTTTCAAACAATATTTTTATTTCCAATTGCATAAATATTGTCCGAATACATTGTATGTACGTTCATATATGCACATAACTGAGTACACCCGAAATGTTCCGTTTTGATTTTTTTGGCTCGATAACCTCTGCACAAAAGTATATCAATTAAGATTTTCGATAACTGTTCGGCACAAACTTGATACCGAAGAGAATTGAAGCCGTTTGCCGCAACTTAACTGTTGTGAAATTATCTTAAAAGACTGAAGAGTTTCAAAAGATTGAAACGATTCCTTCATGGACGTGGCCGGGACATGGGCCACACACATCAAGAGTGATGTACCGCCGAACAAGGTAGGGGATCCTAAGACTTGTGTTGATGCATGATCCGACTGATGCTGATAGCTGATGTGCAGCGAACAGCATCAGAAACATATTTGACGTTATGCCGCCAGTTATTATCATCACATCGCGGCTAAATGTGGAATTGCAGGCGCGCAAGCGTAATCGAAGCACGCTGCGCTGCTCGGAGGAACCGAAAATCAGAGGCTATATAAACGTTCACAAAAGCATAAATGCAGAGATTAAAATGTTCTTGATTTTTCCGCTTTGTTGTCACTGCTGTGGTTTTTATATATATTTTTTTAATAAGCTTGGGATTTTTTCTACTTTCCTCAATCCTATCTCCCCTCTTCCCATCGCCGAATGCTACCCTTCCGGGCTATGTGAATTTTCTGTTGTGGAGCACTTGGAAGGTGCGATTTGTATGGTAAAGCAATGCGCGGACAGGCGTATTGCATCAAAACCGCCTTTTAACATGATGTCTTGATGATGCTGCCCAGTATACGATTATTTTTTTCTTCTCTTATTTCACTGCAATTTTTGTGTTATTTGGTCCAGCGATGGAGAGCTTGTTTATTGATTAATCTGGGCAGACACACACAGCTAGTGCACAGCAGGATCTCTGTTTGTCAGGTTCTCTTGCAATTTTTACTGCTTCTTTTTTTGTTTATTTTGATGATGGGTGGTCACTAATCAGTGCATATTCGACCTTTGGTGGCAATTTTTCTAGTTTACTCACTTAAGCCAACTGTACTTTGAGAATTTGAAGAAAAGTAACGTTAAAAAATGTAATTATTTATGATTAGGTACCAGGTACCCAGAAGAAATCATATTTTCATCTTTCATTTTTGGACGGATGTCGTTAACTTAAATGAATACCTATGCAGTAACCGAAGGTTTTTTTCTCTCCATTTTTAGACCTACTGTAATGCTGTTATGTTGCAAATTTGTAGACTAAAAACTCTCTCCGAAATTCTCTACCATTCTCTAGCTGATTCCATACCATAGACGCTGGTACTGTTGACCGTACCGCCGACTGCACTTTACTCAGTGCTAGGCGACGATGGACACAATCTCAAGTTGAAGGTCTTTTTGAGCTTTAACCTTGCATTCTTCCGGTTGAGTTGGAAATTAAGCCACGAGTAAAATGTTCGCGAATTTTTTTTAACCACTCCATCTGTGGATTGCTTAGCTTTCTTGGACTTGGCGTGGTCTTCTTCAACTGCATAGTACAGATATAGTGTATAACAGGGGTAATGCTGTTTATTTTTATCTTGTTGTTATCTTGTTGTTGATGTACTTTTTTCTTCGGCGTTTTTGTATTGTGCTGCATTCGAGTAACTCGTCAGCCTTGACTCGTTAGCTTGACACTGTTGGAGTAATGACCTTTATGATCCTGAGATTTAATTTTTGTTGTTGTTTCTAGGTTACGATAAAAAAAACTGTTCTTAAATGAAAAAAATAAATTAATATGCTCCCTGTTTTTTACACTTTATTTGTCTGCATTTGTAATCTATTGGAAATAAAGCTAGAGATCGAAAAATTACAATAGCGAAATATGAATTCGTTTTTTTTCTGATTTACTGATAAATGTTAAAATGTATAATTTATTCTAAATGGGATTATATGTAGTTACTTAATTCTGGTTTAATCGCTCGCTACACACAAGGCTGAAATTTAATATTTTTTCCTGCTTATCCATGCCTTCTCAGTTGACTTCTGTCAAAATGGTTCTTCTATGCTAGTGGATTTTGCTCTACATTTAGGTACAAATAGTTCATTATGAATTTTCAACAGAGTATTTCGAATTTATCAAAGTTTATAGTGAACGAGTTATATATATATAGTACATTGTCTGACTTTCCACATTTTTGACATGTGGAAAAGTCCCAGCTTTATTTAAATTGATATCTCAATGGGTCTCGTATTGACTAAAGATGGGAAAAGGAGTACTTTATTACACGAGAATACTCCATGTCCAGATTCAATATTTCATGTATTTGTTGCATCTGTTGTTGTTATTTGTTATGCTTCTTCAATTTTCTCTGTAGTTTATATTATACAGAAATGTATCTGCTTAATGAGGAAAAACTCGATAACTCAGTCAAATTTCAATCAATTTTGTAATATAATGTACGCAAGATTACAATCTGATAAATGTACATGTTAAATTACTAGGTTATAAAATAAAAATACTAGATATAAAAAATACGATCAAAAAACGAAGATAATACAAAATTGGAAAATCAGTTCAATAAGTTAATCTGAAATGATAAAATATGTATATATGAAAAAAAAAAAGAGAAAGAAAATATATAAAAGTAAATAGCAGAAGAAATCCCGTGTAAGCTAATAAATAACAAAGCAAACTAAGTTCTTCAAACTTCTAAAAGCACCCATAGCGCTCACACTCTACACATTGTATGGCAAATTGTTCCAAACTCGCGCTATTTGCACAAAGTAAAGGCCCTCCTGAACTCGTCTGTTATGCCGGGGAATCAAAATGTTAAGATGCCGCGATGACTGCAGAAACTGCATCTGATCAGCTAGATAGGTTAGCTTACCATGATGTATTAGCCTATGGGGGAATAATAGAGATTTACGTTGTTTAATTTAAGTCTCCAGAGGGCAATCAAGTAGCATAGACTTAAACTGTGAAGTATGATCGAACCACCTTCGAAGACCAGAAACGAATCTGACCAGTCAATAAAGGCAACATTCAACATACGCAAGCATACAGAGTCTAAATTAAAATGCCATGAGAGAACTGGGATAAAATCAGAGTCTTGATCAGTTTCATCTTAATGCTTGCACTTGGAATATGAGCTGACAGCCACGGTCTCCGTAAACCGTCGTAAACTTTGTCAACAATAGCTGCAATGTGATCGCAGCAAGCCAATCTAGAGTTCATCTTTACACCGAGATTAGTGGGGGGATGAATGTTAATACAGTACTATGATTTAATACAAGACATTGAGATTTTCCAGGGCTTAGCGAACGAAAGTTGGTTTTGTAGCCACCAAGTATATACCCTGTCCAAACATACAGTTCTCCATGAGACCAATAGGTCTGCTATAGTATAATTGAACATCGTCGGTATACATGTGGATGATAACGTCGAGCATGATATTGGATAAATAATTTATGATCATACTAAACAATAGGACAAATCCTTGAGGTACCTCATAATGCAGTGGTAACATATCAGAGTAAAAATCATTTATGTACATACAGCTGCAGAAAACATTCAATCAAATTAGTTGCATTTGTGAGGACATCATTAATTGCTTTCTATTAGAAATTATTTGTGGCGAAATGGTAGTCTTCATTCTTTCTAGAGTCGCGCAACTACTACTAAAAGCAAACTTTTCATTCATGAAATTATTTATAATGTATTATGAAAGGATTTCTGTAAACCACAGAACTCAAATCTAGCGATTTCAATTTTCTACTTTTACGGATGGTTCCAAGACGAGTGCAGGTACAAGGGCTGGCATGTACTCCAGAGATCTCCAGTGGCACTAGTCTTATATGTAGACTGCCTGACAAATGCAGTGTTTTTCAGGCAGAGCTCGCAGCGAGCCCTCACGGCACATCTGCATATATACCGATACCCAGGCAGCCATCAAGGCGCAGGATGCTTTGCTGGTCAAATCAAAGCTGGTTCAGTTATGCAAAACCAGCCTTGAGAAATTGACTATATGCTGGGTATCTGGGCATAATAATATCTCAGGCAACGTGATGGCTGATGAATTGGCCAAAGGTCTCTAAAATAGACAGTTCCGCAGCGATAGCTTATGTGAAGCTCCCAATCGGAGCTTTAAAAGTGGAAATCATTAGCGGCGCCTATCAAAAGGCAAGCTTACGGTTGACCAGCAGGGATACTTGTAGTATTACGAGGCAATTGTGGCCTGCATATTCAGGAAAAGGACAAGGGAACTCCTTAATGGCAACAGAACAAACACCAGGAATCTAGGACCATAGGGGACCATGCTAGAAAACTGTGTATAGCGGCGAATGATTTCTGCAGTAGATCTAAAGACTTGGAGGAAATCGAGTCCATCCAACACGTGCTTTGAGAGTGTCCAGATTTGATGAATAAAAGAGGTAGGCTATTGGGTAGCTACTTCTTTTCAAGTCTGGGGGAGCTGCAAAGTAAAGAGTTCAGTCGTAGATATCCTCAGTTTCCTAACGGAAGCAGGATGGATCTGATGCGGCTTGAAAGGTTATCCCATGAGGTTTGGGGGCACAATGGACCCACTAGAGGTCTAAGTGATGCAGGTTTATTATTTAGCGGCACCCCTCTTACCTAATCTAACCTAGCGACTCCAATTCACCGCATCACCGTTAAAAATTTGTTTACGTATTTATATTTCATACATGCATACAATACTGCTTAAAATACAGGTCATAGGTCTCGCAAATCTCACGATGTCTTCTAATATGGTCTAAGGTGAAGGTTAAAGAGAGTCCAAAGCAAAGTATAGTGATTCATCCTCAAATTTTCCAACATTGCGCTCAGGTAAAGTTCATTCTGCCAATAGATATTTAATTCAAGTTAATACTTGCTCTTGGCTTCCTTGGACCAATGCGTTAAAAGAGTTGAATGGTTTTACTGTATTCAGGTATTCAATATCCTTCGGCTGCAAATAATGTCAATTGACTTTATTTTCCGAAAAAATTAGTAAAGTCAATGACCTTATTTCAAAGGAGGAAGGAAAAAATTTCAATGGATTTTTGGAATCAATACCAGTAAACTTTATTTGCAACGTGAAATTGAAAAACAGACAAAACTTTTCAATAATTTTGAAATTCTATAAAAATTCAATCGTTAAATTTATTGTTTTTAAAAAAATGGCTTCTATTAGTAAACAACTCTTGTTAGTCATTCTAAGCTGCGTTCTATCTGATGATGGATGCTGATGCTCTATACAGTAAAAAAAATGGTGTGACAATACACTACAACACGGATATTGCAATGTTTTTATCCACTTGGAGTAAAAAGTTCCAAAAAGTACCCCATGATTAATTCTCTTCGGTATATAAAACTCAGAATGAAAAACACATCAGGAAAGAGTGTAAATAAAATTCTTTGGACCTGTCTATAAAATTATTGATTTGGTGAAATAAATAAGAATCTTTTGGTGTTAATAAGAGACATGTTTATACTTGTCACGTTAAGGTTATCCGTTCGATGCAGTTTACAATGCAGAGCAATGTAGCTTGTAGCAAGTCTTCATAACGTGCACATGCGTTCAGTTAATCAAAATTGAGAAAAGTGTGGCACAGTTTAATGCAGAAGCTCGTAGTGGTTGAAAGTGAAAACGAGTAGGAAAGGACAAATTTCGAATGATTTCGGGCTTTCATTTACAAGTATTTTTACACATATTTGTAAAGTTTCCGTAGCGTTTAATTTTTTTAGGCAGGGGACAAGAGACCCCATCCCAAGCACGGAGGCCATAGCGGAACATTGTACTGTCCTGCTAGAAGCCAATTCATCAAAACCTTCTTCCTCTTAATGAAACGCATCAGGTCTTGGTGAGAAAGGTTTTTCAGCTCATCCACAGATAGAAGGGCAGACCCTATAGTATCCAGTATGCTCCGAGCGTAGGCCGAGCACGCACACAAAATGTGTTCGGTTGTCTCGGGCTCTCCCTCCAGGCAGGACAGACAGTCAGGGCTGTCAGCAATTCCAATCCTTGTTAGATGAGCGTGAAGTGAGCTGTGGTCGATGATGATGCCAATCACAGTTCTACATTGTTTCCTTCCGAGCCCCATGAGAAAATCGGAGATATTCTCATTAGGCCCATCAAGAAATAGTTTTGTACACCTGCCTACGGTGGGTTCCGGTCTTAGGAACGGAGAATCAGAGCCAGCTCTAGCTAAAAGTTCAGCCCTTTCATGATCCCTATGTGACCAGGAACCCACAGAACGGACACCTTGTTGTGGATACACAACTTATCCACAGACGGCCTGCAATCCCCCAGTAACTTAGATGCTATCCGACAGCCACTTAGAGCCATCAATGCCGGCTGACTATCCGAAAGGATAGCAATGTCCTTCCCCTTGATTTGTATATTAAGGGCCAACTTCACTGCCATTGATATGGCAAAGATTTTAGCCTTGAAAATAATGGTCTGTCTTCCAAGTGAGTACTCCATCCTAATATCAGGTTCAGGAAATAGACACCCGCCCCAGTTCCCTCATTAGTTAGAGAGCCGTCGGTGAACATTTTTAGAGCGTACTGGGGAACGCTCGATAAGGCACTTCCCTCAGTTCACGCTTCCCTTACAGGAAGGCTCACAGAGAAACGACGCCCAAAACGAAGCTCAGGTACTATCGCATCACGTGGTATACTGGCCAGAGGGTTTTCCAATTTCAGCCCATACGCCAAAGAACAATGAGAAGAGTCAGTCCAGCCGTCCTCCCAACATTCCCATGAGCACAATCTGCACACAGCCCTTTTGTCATCTGCCTGAATGACAAGATCCAGGGGTGACAGAATAAGTAGGACTTCAAGAGCAGCAGTAGCCGTAGATCGCATAGAGCCCGTAATTCCCAAGCAGGCAAGACTTTGCAGGCCTGCCAGCTTCCGGATCGCAGTCTCCACAAGCGTCCTCGGCCATCATACACAGGAGGCATATGTAAGCATGGGTCTAACGATCGAGGTGTACATCCAGTGCACAACCCTTGGTCTTACGCCCCAGGTGCAGCCAAAAGTTCTCCTGCATGGAGCGAAGAATGTTTGTTTTATTTATTCGGAAAGGATAGTTATCTGTAGGGTGTTAGCTAGTTAAAGTTAATACCCTTACCGCTGGTGGGGGAATTCTAAATGAAACTATCTCCATGGTGACTGAATTACAAGTAAATCTTTATTCAACTTTTTGCTCTATATTTATATAAAATTTACCTTAAAGATAAGTTATGGGAACCAAGGTTATCTATCCAGAAATACAAAGTTTTCACATGAAATTTAAGTGCACACAAATTTTGTGAGAATGACGTTATCACGTGAAATTCAATTCTTATTCACGGACGATGAGAAAAATTTAGAGCAAGTATGAATTTTATTTTGTGTGAAAATTGAATTTGTGGGTAAGGAATTTGATGAGAAAATTTTATTTTTGAAATAATTTTTGGCATGATCGTCTTGATCATTCTGGACTCGACGAAGTTGAGAGAACGGTAGTTCATTTTGATGGTCTCGGGACAGGCGCCTCTACGTCAAAGTAGGCATCGTGAGGGGTGGTGCTTGTTGTTGTTCTCCGTTTACATTGTAGTGGAAGTTTATACCAGACTATTCCTATGATGATTCCGGCATTGATGAGGTACGTGATCGTATAATGATGATCGATTACAGGAAATTTATCCTTGATTTGAGTGAATTAGATGTCCGTTAAAGGTTTGGTATCCAAGTGTATAAGGGGGATGAGCTTAGTATCTACCTCATAGTGTTACAGCTTTTCTGTGAGAAGGGTCGATAGGTTTGTTAGCGGAAGAAAAGATGACCTTTGGACATTTGAATATGTGTTTTGTGCGATTATACTCGTAGCTGGATGTTTTATTTGGCAACTTTCGTTTAGTCTTATAATACCGCTTTTTTTAAGTCTTCCAATTAAGACTAGAGTACCGCACACAATATTAATTCACCACAAAAATCCAGTGATTAGGGTGTTGTATAGTTGTATGCAATACTGTGGTGAATGAGCCTCTTAACATTACAAGCAGACAGTGGTGGCTTTTTGTGATTTAGCAAGTCCATTTCACAGCGACTGATTGATGCCAACTTGGTGTATATCGGATGTTACTGTTGGCAGAGATAGTCAAGACTTTCTCTCTTGATGCAGCCTGATTTTTCAGTTTGAGATCTCTATGAAGGGTGGTTGCTAGGAACTCTGATGATGGTTCCATGTAGAAGTATTCTCCACTGCGTTCTGTCGGAATAGGATATATTTTAAAAAGCTGGAATAACGTTTCGTCTGGCAGTGGTGTTTGTATTTTAAAGACGATCATGGAGTCCATTACCCTACTTTTTACTGTTATAATCTTGTAGAGATTAATTAAATCTTCGGAATGTGTTTCATGGGAATGATCAGCGTTGTTGAAATATTTTCTCGAATATGTTTTATTTGAACGCGAAGTTGTTGTGGGTTGAGTAAAAATGGACTGATTTTACCATTGTGGGCATCAAGTATTGATTCGATTAACTCCTTTTGTACCTTTTCGTATTTGTTCGTGATAAGACCTGTGTGTATGCTGTTAGGGCGGTGAAGCTTTGTACTATTTCACTTTTTTAGATCCCCAGATGCAAGTAGTTTTCATTCTCTTTGAGCTTTCCTATTTCTTCCTCTATGTAATCCGCGTAATTTTTATCCAATACTCCAAATAAACTGCATATGTTGAAGTGTTCCTATGATTTCTAAAGGTGCCCTTCTTTGTCGCACTTTCATTAGATGATTTCCGTTTCGTTTATGAAGAATCAGGTTGTTATGGTGCATTTCTTTTATTTTTTGTTGTAGTTCCGTCAGAATGGAATTGGAATAGTATTTATAATTTACCGTTTTACTACACAGATCACTCAAATTTTCTAGGCAGCTCTCAAATCCAATTAGTTGTTGGTCATAATAAAAGACTACGTTCCATATATTATTTACCATATGTAAATGGAAGATGTGTTCAAATGGTAGTATTTCCACTGGGATATTATTATAGTGGGGAATGGTAACTGTGCAACTGCGTTTAAAACGAAGTTCAGTACCAGTAGCAAACTGGATGTCCTTATTCGCTTAGGCTGTCTGGTGTGTAATGTGGTACGCTGAAGTTCTTCATTGCTGGTCGAACTGGAATATTGGATGGGTGAATTTTGATACTTCCTGGACGTTTTGTTTTAAATTCCTGTCGTGTTGTTGTAGCTACTGTTATACTTGAAGATTGATGATAATTAGTGTGGGTGATTTCGTCTACTATCGGAAGATAATTTGTATTAAAGGGCAGCTTGTATATTTTGATTATTGGCCTTTTTATGATGTTTTTTACTGTTTTAACGGTTACGTACCAATATTTCCCGATATTGAAATTTGGAACTCCTAATGTTTATCAAAATACTTAATTAAATTACTTTGCTTTGAATTTGCTTTCTTTGTGAACTATGAAAATTTTAAAATTTATATACAAATGTAATATAATTGTAATATTTAATTAATTGGAAAACTCTAGACAGTTATTTGTTACATTTATTATTTTTTTTATTTTTTAGTCATAAATTATTCTCAAAAAATTTAAAATTTTATCACTAAAGAATTTTCAGTACAAGCAAAATTGTTGCACTTTTTTGTGAACGAAAGCTCACAAAAGCCGGATATTTTGATGAAAAGTAGTATGTTGGGAAAATTATCATAGCCGGGGTAATTAATCTCAGATTCAGTTTTGCTACAAATATTTAATTTTAAACAAATAGTATACATATGTATTTAACCCTACCTAATTGGCATTCCTTGAAAATTTTTTAACCATTTAAATTGCAAAAAATTGCAGTCCAGTCCAGCCCAGGAAATTATGGTGTTTGAACGAAATCCAAGCGACGTTTATATGAAAAACACCAGCAGTAAGACAAGCAAGAAGTGTATAATGTCTATTTTATGTGGGATTAAATTTTACTATGCTTACCGGATCAAAAACTTATATTGATAAAAGATATCTAAATCCTAACGAAATTTTCATGCTGAAAAAAAAAGAGAAAGCTATACAGAGCGATCCACAACTGATGGCGGGTGCGGTTATAGGGGGGCGATGGGGGCGATCCTGTACCTGGGTATATATAACTGCAGCGTACGCCTTCTCAGACGCATCACAGAATCCATGAATTTCTATATTCTGGCAATTGTTGGGGTACTTTATCCATCTTAGAATGATAATATTCTGAGTAGCCGGAAGTTCTTCTTTGAGTTGCTTCCATTTATTAGGTAGATCAGATGGTAATGGGCTGTCCCAGTCCAGTTGACAGCCAATGAGATCGAATAGTTTCGCTATCTCTGAAAGAATAGAGCGCTTCGTTTTGTAATATGTGTTCTCAGGAAATTAACGCGAAATTTGAATGAATCGCTTGCTGGTGACCAATGCAATCCTAGAGTCTTAATCTGCTCTCTATCATTGATTTCTAGCAGATTCTTTTCGCGCAGGTTCTCGGAAATGCTTTGAAGGAAGGATTGTTGATTTGTTGTCCACTTTCGTAGTTTGAACCCTCCAGACTCCAATAGGGATATCAGGCCTTTCTGTAATGTCTTATTTTCTTGGAGAGTATCTGCTCCAGATAGTACATCATCGACATAAAAATCTTTCGACAGAACACGAGTTGCCATCGGATATTTTTCTTTCTCATCTTGTGCCAGTTGGTGAAGTGTCCTGATAGTGAGGAAGGGTGCTGCTGTGGTGCCATAGGTCGCCGTTTTTAATTTATACTCCTGGATTGGTTCCTGTCTTGAGGCTCTCTAAAGGACCTTAAGATATTTTTGGTCGTCTGAATGGACCTTTATCTGTCGGTACATTTTCTCAATGTCGGCAGTAAAGACATATCTGTGCTTCCTCCAGCGTATTATGATGCTGGTTAAGTCCGTTTGTAGCTTTGGATCTCCATATAGAGTATCGTTGAAGCTTATGTCGGTAGTAGTATTTGACGAGGCATCAAATAAGACTCGCAGCTTTGTCGTAGAACTATCTTTCTATGTTACAGCTTGATGTGGTAGATAGTATCCTTCTTCAGCACTATTTGTTTAAGCCTTATGTGATGTCGCATGAAAGCTTTGTATTCAGCTTCCATCTTTTTATTGAAGACAAAAGCTGTCCCTTGTTAGATTTAAACGGCATTCTAATCGTGTAACTTCCATCATTATTTCGATTATTATTTTGAACAAAGTGTTGTTCACACGCTACGTCATCAATTGATATTGGAGTGTTGGATTTTTTTAATGTCTTATCAAGATTTATATATGACACCATGCTTGTAATTTTATTGCCGCTTTTATTTCCGCACTCAATCGGTCCGGCTAAGATCCAGCCGAATTCCGTTTGCTGCCCAAATAGCCCACTGTTATACTTTTTTACTCCTTCAGAAATTATGACACTAAATACATCCGTTCCAATTATTATGTCGATAGGGCTTGGAGTGCTAAATGTCGGATCGGCTAGAAGTAAATTGTTTTCGAGATGAAGATTTTTGTAATTTGGTAATTACCTCGTTAGCTGAGAGAGCACAAGTGCCTCAATCTTCATAGAAAATTGTGATGAAAAGCGTGCTGAAAGATCCAACATGACTTTGTGTCTGACAAGTCCTGCCTTTGTCATCCCTACACCAGACACCTGTGCGTTTGCATTTAATCGAGGAAGTCCAAGAAGTTAAGCGGATTCCTCAGAAATAAAAGGAGCTTGCGATCCTTCATCGATCAAAGCACGTAAGAGCTCGAATCTTCCATTTGAAGCTCGGGCCCTCAAAAGGGCAGTGGCTAAAACAACCTGGCATTGTTGACATTTAATCTTTGTAGCCTCTCCTATTTGCGCTTTTGACATATGTATAGTGGGCTATGTTGTATGCTATCGCTTTTCATTCGTTGAAAGTCGTATGAACTTCTGACATTGATAGAGTCTATGGGACTGCTGACAGTAACTGCATTTAACTGGCTTGGCGGACGTGTGATATGATTTATAGCGAGAGTAATCAACGGGTCGTATTAAATTGTTTTGTCAATGAGGAGTACTGTACTCTCTTTTTTTGCATCTTTAAGTAGTTCAAACGACTGAAATCGCGTCTCTAAGAAGCGAGAGATTCTCTCATTTGTTGCTAGATCTCTGGGTTGTTCTAATGTTTCCTCGTACAGTCTACGACTCTCGAGATCTAATTTGTGGATAATATGGCGCCCAGGTACTGGTATCTATTCCAAGATATGATAGAGCATGTAGGCACTCTTTTGTAGTATCATGAAGTATTCCATTTGCTGATTCTTGTTCTAATTTTGGTTAAGATAGCAATATTTTCGGTTGTGTTAAGCAGATGTTTCTCTTATTATCAAATCTGTCATTGAGTAATTGCCATGCAGTTTTATAATTTGCATTTGATATTGTCAAATGTTGAAGCAAGCGGTTGGCTTCCCGTCGCAAATCAGTCTTGAGATACTGCATTTTTCGGCGTCTTTTGACCTCCTGTTGTTATGTATGAGACGCACAAAGATATCATGAAAAAAGTCCAGTACTCGTAATCTTTCTCAAACGTTGGAAGCTTAGGCCTGGGCAGCTTGATTTCATCATCTGTACGCTGTGTTGTCCCAAGTACTTCTTGTAAGTTTTTGTTATGCTATGATACTTGTCTTCTAGTGATTGATATGTTTCTTGGCTTAAGTATTCAACGTAGGCTTCGTGTGGACTGGCTATGATGTGAGAATGAGTAAGAGTAATCTTATTTCAGTACGATTGAATGGTGGCCAGATCATGTTGATAGTAGAATGGGGAGTGCGATTTACTGACTTCCTTCTGTATACTTTCGATGATTTTCTCCAACAACCTCATAGATTCTTGTTGGAGTCGAATTATTTTCACAGGATAGTCATCTTGTTCTATCGGACCTCCCTGCTCATTTGATTTTTCCGGTATTAACTCATTACTTTTTATGTATTCTATCTTACTTTGTAAAGTATCTTTAAGGTCTTCATAATAATTTTCGACTTCCTAAAAGTAATTTTTTATGAAGTATGCATGTAGACCATTTGCATCTTCAATTTTCTCAATTTCAATATTTCTCTTTACAAATTCGTTCCAGAGGGATTCTAGCCAGTCCAATCTTGTTTCAATGTATGTTTTTGTTTTCCTGTAGTTTTTATGATAATTTTTTTGAATTTATTTATAGCATTGTTTTTGTTCTTTCGCCAGTGAATCCATATTTACTTTTCTCAAGTCGTCTTTCTGGAGTTGATGGATTTGATTGCTGTATAATGCCTAACCGCTTAGCATGAACCAGTCTCTTAGGTTGCTAATTAGGCCAGTTAATATGCAGCTTGTTGTACTATACCTCCTAGCTGATAGTTCTGTGAAATAGATCTGTAACAAAGTAATTGTAAAAATTAGTATATAAAGAGCTTGGATTCTAGCTCTGTAGACTTCCAATCCGGGATGACCGCTCTTCAATTCTTCAGAGCAATTTTCCAGTCAGCTTGGTGGATGGCTGGATTACTACTGTAATGCTGCTACCTGGATTGGCCGTTGGGTTGTCACTTTGTAGAAAATCGGTGTGAGCTCTGTTTAAACCTGGCTTCGTAGTAATACAGCTACCTGGATTGGCAGCTTTGTTGACAATCGCTGTACCAGCTCTGTGTAGTGCCGCAGCAACATGGATTGGCAGCTTTTTTAGCCAGCTGGTTTCTCTGCTCTGTGGATGGCTGGGTAGATGCCTCTGCAGATCCCTGGGATGATTGTTATAGACAAAATTGGGATGACACTTCTGTAGAGTGGACGGTGAAAAAAATAAAGTGCAAGTATGCTTTCTAAATATTCGTTGGGAATTAATGTTTTACAACTTTGGAAGTTAATTTTAATTATTCAAACGAATCATACAAAACACACCTATATGTTGGTGTAAAATAAATTCCGAAAAAGGATGGACTCCATGGAACACCGTTTTCGGATTTAACTTAACACCGATTTCTTACTGTGTATGAATTCATATGAAGAGATTCGATTTTACAAGTATAATTAAAAATTTAAGACATGCTTTTAAAAAGCATCGTCCCTTTCGCCATATGTATTATTTTTTTTTTCTATATAAAATATTAAGGTTAATTATATATCTCAAAATATCAAACAAATCATGTTGGAAACAATTGAGTATTGATTTGTTATCGGAAATACATAAATCCGAAAAGCTTTAGAGCTCTAGCTAGTTTGTGAAAAATTGAAAAAGTAGTATACAAATAACTAGTGGAATATATTAAAAAAATAAAGTACTAGTAGAGCAACAATTAGCCTTCAGGAGTGTACACCAATGTGAAATGGCATTAATCTGGCTGATATAAGGGTGGAAAAAATTTATGGATGAAGTATCAATAATAATAGCAGTATTTCTAGATTTTAAGCGAGTCTGTGAAACGATCGGCTGAGATATATTGATAACAAAATTAAATATTTACGGATATAAGAACGTAGAGCTAAAATGTTTCACAAGCTTTTAATCTTCAAATTTGCATCAACTAGTGGATGCACCAACGCGAGTACCTTCTGCAGCTGGCGATAAAGCTAAGTAATTAGACTTGTTTCTTAAAAGAAAGAGATAAACTCACCCCGACAAATATTCAATCTCAGTAGGTTTCCCCCTTCGTAATTCAGACCACTGTATCATCACGGCTCAATTTATCATCTCTAACCTGTGCCGCTCTACCTCTCCACCTACAAGTAGATTGCTCAAGCATTATAAAAATGCTGCTGTCTACAAGACTGCGCGGAACACCTGCAAGTCCATTATCTAGAGAGAAATATATTTTTGACCAGAGTGTTAGGCAAAGAATCTTGGCAAGCAAGCCGCAAAGGTAGCAAAGGCTTCTGGTCTCTCGTCAAAACCATAAGGAATAACTTCACCATTTCCTCTATACCTTAACTACTTAACAATGGTGAAGTCGTGGTTGACTCCCTAGATAAGGCTAATATTTTGGCTGCTAGTTTCGCTTTAAGTTCTCGGCTTCCACCTACTTCACAGATAACTGTGTTGCATCTCTAGCGTGGATGTGTACAAGATCCAATACACATTCGTACGAGAGATGTGTTCAAGGTCCTTAAGGGAATCGACGTATCCAAAGCTGCGGTACCTGATAGGTTCTCGCCCCCTGTTAATTGTACCTCATCTTTGGCTAAACCTCTGCACATACTATTCTATTTGTCTTATTTGACAGGAATCTTTCCAACTGCTTGGAAACTAGCTTACATTCAGCCTATTCCCAAAAAAGAGGAGGGTAACAATCCCTCAAATTATCGACCAATTGCAATCACCTCGATTTTTTCGAAGGCTTTTGAGGCTATTATTAATCCCAAATTAATGAAGTAAATAGAAACTTATCAATTCATCAATGATCGCTAATATGGCTTCCGGATTGGGCGCCCATCTGAAACTTGCTAACTTTTCTTACGGAACGTTAGAACCGTAGTCTCTATAATTTTGGTGAGTCCAAAATCGTTGCTTTGGATATTTCAGAGGCCTTTGATAGAGTCTGTCATCCTGCCCTTTTAGCCAAAATTAAAGCACCTAGTCTCTCCCCTCCTCTTCTCTTCTGCATTGAAAATTTTCTATCTGATCGCCTAATTTGTTTTGTATTAGATGTAGTTACATCTGAACCTCACTTTATAAATACCGGTGTGCCTCAGGGTTCTGTTATCTCTCCGTCTCTCTTCTTAACTTTCATTAACGATCTACTTTCAATCCCATCCATAGATTTGCCGATGACAGTATCCTTGATTTTGCTTACTTGATACTCTTGCGGACTCCAGAGGGAATGCCGCCTGTGTCAATGGAGATTGCATGACTAGATCATTGTATAACGATCTTGATATTATCCTGGCTTGGAGCAAAGTGAATCGCGTCAAATTCAATGCATCTAAGACCCAAAGCTGTTTCATCTCTTTAAAATAAGATCACCATTTAACCACTCCCATTTCAGTTGATGGTGCCTTAATTTCAGATTCACCGTCACTACGCAATCTTGACATTAACATTTCCAGTAAGTTAAGATGGACAGATCACATTTTCTCTGTTGACAAAGAAGCATGGAAATGTCTTGGATTTCTGATAAGGTATCAGAAATATTTCAGCCCATCAAATCTGAGAGCCTTTAACCTCATTGGCGATTTGGCAATGATGTGTCATATCAACTCACTCGAGCACCGCCGCAATGTTGGATGTTGTTCGCTCCTTTATCGCTACACGCATAGCCTGTTAATGTTCTGACGAAATATCTAGTCCAACACCTTGAAGATTAATTCCTGCATGCAGTACTCCCGCTTCAAGCCGCGCACATCCTTTTACCCTTCAATTTACTTTCAGTCGTACAGTAAAATTCCGTAATACTTTCCTATCTCGACATGTGCGAATGTGGAAGAGTTTACCATCTACTGTTTTTCCTCCGGCTTACAATCTGCAAAGGTTCAAACTTACATCTGCACCTCCGCCAATTTTTCTCATGCCGTCCCCTAATCCTTTCTCTGTATCCTTCCTGCCATGACGTACTATGCTTTGTATCATAGGGTATCCCCTGAGCTTGGATTAATAATACAAAAAAAAAAACAATATACATATAACAAAACAAATATAAAACAGCGAATTAAATTATGCAAATCTTATTCAGAGTTTGAGGATGTTATTCTAAGAGTTCCGCAAGGACGCAAGGATATATACTATTTATGTATAATTTATATTAATGGCATTAGGCCAGTACGAAATAGTTAATGCTGATCGCTGATGACCGATTCGTATTAATTATTAAAGGAAAAAATGTTAGTGAATGCCAAAAGCTAATACGTATGGAACGTATAGAACTTAAACGCTTGATAGATTCGTTGAACGTTTTAAAAAGTTGTAGCTTAACGCCAATAAGTCAAAATATATGGTATTAAACATCAACACGAAACTGTTGAGTTGGAGTGAAATACTTAGGTATAATTATTGACAGTCAAATGAATTTCAAAGCTTGCCAAAGAAATGTTTGAAAACTGTATATGTATAACACGATAATACTACCAGATTTTGATTGTTGTGCCACAATTTTATATACCTATGTGCAGTGTTGAAATGATTGATTTTAGATTGTGTAGAAGATTGCCAGTGTCGATGCCGATAAATAATGTGCTTGATTCTTTCAAATGGAATGTTAGGCAGAGAATATCGTATAACGTGTAAATGACTGTTTTTAAAATCGAGTATTAACTTATGCCCAACTATTTAATGGATAATTTGAGTTATATTATTGGGGAAGAAGCGCGCACCTTCACACTACCCTACGTGCGCAAGATGAAGACATAAGATCAGCTGATGTCAAACGTCTACATATGTTTAATAGTCTATCTAATTAAATTAAAGTTGAAAGAGGCATTAAAAAATTTAAAATATTGATAATTTGGTATACACTACAAAGTAAATTTTTAATAATAATTAATTAAATTAATAATTAAATGTTATTTAATAATTTATTTGGGTTTTAATTAACTTTAAAATAATTTTAAATCTTGTAATTACGATGCTATCTTCATAGTTAACATGTTAATTAACGTTATCTCATCTTCTCTTATCTTATAACGTAAAGTAAATACAAATACTACCGATACTAGCGAAGAATACTAAAACTGCTATTCCGATTGCACTTCGAAAAGGCAAATCACCGTAACATTATTTCCATTGACTTTAATTCACGGCACCTATCGACCTACGACCCAACTGCAGCGTAGGTTCGCGGTTATTGTTCTATTGTAACGGAGATTGATTTAGACAATATTCATCTTATCAGTCAGGTTTTACAGGATGTAGCCTATAATATTATATACTTCGGTTAGGTCGTTATCTGTTGAAAAAACTTCCAGACATAACGACGCACCGGTCATCCGAAATTATCATAGATAGAGTATTCGTTCTCCTGGGGACTGCTCTCGGTTTCAACGTTGCGCTCCAATGTAGTTCTGCGCTTACCTCCTAAGAAAGAAGTTATTCTTTTTCATAGCCTATAAACAACTTTCATTAATGTTCATTCTGGCTGATTTTAGCTTGAATGACTACAACTCTAAAATGAGCCAGGACATTTGTTTCGCTCTGCTATTTTATAAATTTCTGCTCGGCGCCAATAGAATGATTTAACTAGTGATATAGTAAAAAAATTTACACTAGTGTTAGATTTATTTAATTTAACACTCCTTTTGTGGTGACGGAGTCTTTAAATAACTTAAGAATATCATTTTTCCATATACTTGTGTACCTTGTAGATCACATTATGAGTAAAAAACCTGGGTAACCCCCCCCCCCCCCCCCCGTGCCTTCTTCTTTCTTCCATAATTCTAAAATGCAGAGGACCAACTTCATTAAAAACAGCATCTCCTGATTTCATTTGCTTTCTGAACTTGGATAAGTAATTCAAAGGAGACTTACATAAGTATATATGTATGTATGTAACCCAATAGTGTTGTTGCAATTATTTTAATGTTAATTATAGGAAGATTCCTTCTATCTCTTAAGTACGTAATTTTTTTTATGCTACGAAACAGTATCTATATGTCAGTAATTATTTGAATGATTTTCAAAATTACTTTTTAAGTCATATGCTGTGCATGCAACTTATAATGGCTCCATTACCTTAACATTTTCTTTCATTTTTATAAGCTGAACCCTCCCTTCCGAAAAAGAAATCTAAATATTAAATATCTGCTGATTTTCTTCCATTTCAGGTCAAATCCAGAGCTTATTAGCCAAAGTCCTTTTCATATGTCACTTGAATTGGGTAATTTGGCCAAAACTGTGTATAAATATATTTAACGAATACTCCAATGCACCCTTCCTCCCCCTCTTGATATTCAGCCCTAGTAAACTTTCCTTGAATCTACGTTGAAAGGAAAATAGTGAAGCATGGGAGGAAAACTAATTTTGTTAAAATCAAAAAATTTTGTGAGCTTTTACGATAATTCGATTCAAACGTCTTTCTGTTCGACGATTCGTCGTATAATAACCATCAAGTTGAAGGGCATGCAATAGAGAGAATGTATTTATTTGCACCACGTTTCTGTACTTTCGTATTATAATAGTATGTACGAATGATTGCGTCTGCTGGAGGTTGTATCTCATGCTATTATCCAACTTTTTCTTGGAGAAGTGTCTGCCACGTTGCGAAATCTGCACTTTTCCCGCAAAGTTAATAAAATAAAAGAATATTCATTTTACTCCTTGAGTAATGTTGATTCAAGTATTTAGTTCACTTGCAGTGTTCAATTGAAAATTGACATTCTTTGATGGAGCTACACTGACGCTGACTGTATGTATGTATACTTCTTTTGTGCTATATGACCACCGCCAATTAAGGCGCGTCCAGGCATATCAACTATTCCCAAATGTTTGACAAACATTTGTGGAATGTTTGATGAGTGTGGATGCAAATTTTACAGTTTTGGATTCTTAAAAAAGTTTAAATTTAATCCAAATTAAATGGAAAACATTAGATGTTTGTTAAATTTTGTACAGTACTTTCAGCCAGTTTTCAACAGCTGTGGAAAACAGTAGTGAGATTTTATTTTGTAGTTTTGTAATTTTTTTTGGAATTTTTTAATAATAAAGTAATCATGAGTCTGAATTGGGAGTAGATAAACATTATAAAATTAATAGAACTGTATTCTACACACCGAAATTTGTGGGACAAGTCAAGTGAAGAGTACAAGGAAAAATAAAACGTAATGACTCCTTCATATCAATTTGAAGTGAGTTATCAGTACCGACGTGAAAAACAAGCACAAAGCGTCAGAAATTTTTGAAATCAACTGTTTTTAGACTTTAAACAGGTTAATTAAGGAATGAAATCACCCGTCGCAAGAACCTCAGAACAATGGCCAGCCGTTTATGTACACTTACACTATTTCACCAGTTTGTATTTCGTCCTCGTATTTTTGGCCCGATTCTATTCGAAGTCATTTGAAGAGATTTTTGCACAATTCCGAAAGTCGCAAGGATCGTCAATTTTTAAATCATAATCAACGACCACTATACTCTAATCTTCTATCTAAAAATGTTCTGTTCCACCATCTCCTTTTCAGCAAATTTTCCTCAAACGTTAAGACAAGTACGACGAAATATGCTGCAATGCATATTTATTTACTCGGAGAATACATGTTTAAAACTAAACATTTGTAAAATATTTTTCACACATATATATTCAATCAGATGTTTGACAAACATTTGACAAACATTTGTTAAATAATTGTCAACTGCCTATAAGTTGTTTGTCAAATGTTGTCAGATTTTTTGTTGCCAATGTTTGCTATGTATGGATGCACCTTGTAATGAAATGATGCATGAAAACAGCGTTGATTGTAATTTAATTTGATTTGTAGAAGAAGAAATAAATAATTCCAGAACAATACAAATATGCAACTTACCTTTAATAATTTATTTTTCTCAAAGCATAAGGAAACTTCGATCTTAAAAATTAATGATTTTATTTTCGTCTTTTCAACTGTTTATGGAAAATTTGGCCATTACATATCGGATAGGCAAAAGTAGAAGCGACTGAGCTGAAGACTAGCGACCTTTTGTCATTAAAATCTTACTGTGACAAATTTAACCAACTTAGGATGACGAACATTGCTTTTCATCTAGCAGCAAATATGGCTCATGATCCTGCTCAGACGCAGAGTCATCATAGGGATTAAACTATCAACCAATAGAATCTATGCGGCTCCTACAGCAGCATAGATATTCATATAGCTGCTAATCATTGACCTCTCCCCGCTATTGTAGCCAACCATGAAACCCAACCCATCACCAACCCCTCATTTGAATTCGACATATCTTTGATTTCCAATACTTCTGTATTGGAACTAACTATCGAAGTGTCTATGAGATTTCTGAAACGCTGTAAAAATTAATTCAGACTTTCGAATCTAGTATCCTATATAAGTCCTACATAACACCTGGAATGAAATACAACTATCAAGATACTGGTAGCAGCGGCCTATTTAAGTTAATGAGCCTTTTATAATCCTTCTCACTTTTTCCTTTTCTTCTTCAAACTATGCGAATTTGTTACTGGGGATCTCCACACGAGATTTTTCATAGCATGCTTTTTCAGCTGACGAATCAGAGATCGAAGCATACGAGAAAATGTAAGAGAAGCGATAAATCGTACGCCATTAATTTGACATTCCTAAAATTAAAATGGCGGAACTGAAACTAACCCGGTGATTACACCTGCAAGTACCTACAGCTTGCATGCAAGCCTCCCTTCCAACGCGATTTTAAACTTGACAGCAGAAGGCAGTTCGGTTGATGTCTTATCAGCTTGCATGCAATTTAAAAAAATGACATTGAGACGTAAAGTCTTGCATACATTGGAAAATTATAGCAATAAAGGAAGTGGCAGAATGATAAAAACCAAAAAAAAAAAAAAATGAAGAGGAAGGTGTTGGTAAATGATGTAATGCAAATGATCCCAGAAAATTTTATTTTCCCGGTATAAATTCAAGCATTTTTTTCCGCCATTTTGAAAACAGTATAAATGTAAAATTACTATCTCCCAGCTGCCATGATTTTTCATCATGCCAGTTCGTTTAAAGTTGCATGGCAGTTGGATTACATGTGCAAGAAGTATGGCAGTGCAAGTTGCATGAAAGCTGTACTTGCAGGTGTAACCCCCGAGTAAATGGTGCAGATCTAATAAAATTAATTAATTTATATCGGGAAAAGGAGTACCTTTGGAATGTGACTAATAAATATTATAATATAGTCAATTGAGGATTATTTTAGCACTTGATCGAACATATTAGAATTATAGAAAATCCCCATTTTTAATTAATGTTATTATTGTTATTGTTTAAAAATATTCCATACAACAAGTTTATTTAATTAAAGCTATGTACGGTAGTTACAATAAGCCCGACGCGTTTCATCTTATTGGGGCATTATCAAGGGCTGGCTACTGACTGGATGCACTTAAAAAAGAAATCGTGGCAAGCAATTGCAATGGAATTTAGGACCAGTATCGAAGTGCTGAAAACAAAAATTAGGTATCTAAGAAATTCTTATGTAGCTAAAAAAGTAAAGCAGAAGGTTCAAGAAAATCTAGAGCAGGATGTCCATCAACCTACAATTTTTTTATTTCGATTTAAAATTTCTGGATTGAAGTATCGAATCGAGGCAAAATACGAGCAATGCAACTACAAGTATGGTAAGTAACAGGGAAAAATATATACCTACAAAGAATAGTGTGTATGATCTAGGTTTTTTTTTCTGTTTTAGGACGAAACCATTATATCGGAGACATAAGAAGCTGTTGAAGAGAGAAACGTAAGTAGGAATGAAAACTTCTGCTAATGTTCTTAGGGAAGAACATTTCGATAATAATTTTAGCATAGGGTGGCAACTAAAAAAAACCTAAAACGTGATCCGCGATAAATATGAAAAAGGTATTAAATGCGGCCCAGCTGACCGAAGAGGTTGATATGTCTTGTGCTTTCGCTCAAAGCATTGCTTTACAACGAATAAATTTGCCAATGCTATAGACGCTATGCAGGAGGTACGGGTAGTGCTCTACAATCATAAAAAAAAAACAATTTTTTTTGCCATAACATTGTCATTCAAAATACATTCGTAATCTATCTGATGAAGTTTTAATGTGAACTTGTACAGCAACTTTCATGTCCTTTGTAGGAATTCTGTTGTATCTTTAACTAAAATTATGTAACCTTAAATTAACCTTAACTCCCTATATCTTTTTACATCGCAATAGTAAGTTTTATACGTTTTTTTGTGGTTCTGCTAATTTTTTCTAAAGTTAGCAGAACCGTGATTTCTGGGAATACTATATGAGTCATTAATTTTGTTGCTGGGAATTAAATTAGCATTAAATGAACCTTTAATGTACCACTTCCTCAAACTATGTATCTATCTATCTAACCTTTCTGTGGAACGTACCAATGATTAAAAACCTTTGAACTGAATTGTGTTCTTATCTTCCTTCCTGCAGCCAGCGGATAGATTCTAGCAAAAATAATTTAACCAGCTGAACCGGGGATTTTGGGTGCCGGTTTGCTGCTTTTCTTAAATAGAATATGAATGTACATAGTTGGTCGCCGTCTTCGTTATAATAGCTATAGTGGACTTGAAAATTGCCAAGTTCTTTTTGTCGTCTTTGTAGAAAGGAGGGGGGGGGGGGGGTTACTGCTGCTTTGCCCTAGACAGTTTTTATTTTTCAATTTTGACCTAATCCTTCTTCCCTATCCCTATTTTTTTTTATAATATTCTACAAAATCACCAGTAAGGAAACCTATACTTCTTGTTCTTTTCATTTCTGGTCTCAGCCGGACGTACATTTGAACAAGCGCCAAAAAAAAGTTCTAACATACAATTTCTGTCAACATAACACAGAGTATATACATATTTACATAAAAATCTCTGTCAACGCATTCATATATGTATTTAAAAACAAACATTAAAAATATACATGTATTGCATGTATATAATATGTGTACCTATAAAAGACGAACACATTCCTCCTCTTCCTGTATATAGTAAGAGCTTATCACAGCAGCTCAGCTCAGTTGTGAAACGTCTTCCTAGATTTATCACACTGAACTGTAGGACTTCACGCGAGTATGTAAAATAACGGGCAGATAAAAGTAATGCTTTTTATTTTTCAAATAATAGATTTTACAGCAAAAAGGATATATACACCCCCCCCCCCCCCCCCCTCTCCAAACATTAACCCTCTCTCCTAACATCCTGATATAATTTCAAAGATCTTTGAGTTTTTTTTATCGTTCTTATGGTTATGACATTATTAGTTATAGCTTACAGCTAGGCTGAATGCATTTTTATGGTTACAACAAAATTTAGTTCAACTCAAATAAGTACAAAGATATCTTTGAACGGGTGCCTTGGACTCTGTTTAAGTTTATGTAGCCTTAGGGTAAGATAGACGCCCTTTTTGGGCGCTCTTTGGGGATTTGTGAAGCTTTATTTATCGCTTGGACTGTGGGAGATGAAATATCAAGTGGGCGATTGAAAAATTATGAGTGGAAAATTACGAAATAAATTTCAAATTTGATCGCACAAACATGCACAATCCTGGAGCAAGGCAAATGTGTATATAAGAATGGATTCTTATATACATTCTATATGAATCAATGAAAATTATACAGAAATTTCCTACTGCGGTTTGTTTGAAATAAAATAAACCGGGGAAATTCATTTCAATACTGTTATTAGCGTGAGTGGTTTTTTGAATTTCGTACAATGTACAAGTATCTACTGAAATTCCGTTCCAGCCAATGTAAAGGAAAAAGTTTTGAGACACGTCCGTCGGAATTTTTAAATATTGAGTATTTCGTTCAATCGGCGCAGTCAGCATTCAATGAATTTTCTAGTATTTTACGAAGATGATCAAAAATAATCTTAATCTACACACATGCTTTCAACCATTAATTGCTACTGATTCTTTGAAGGAGGAACGAAGAAAAGAAACCCAAAACATTTCAGGCTGCGGAAACTGATGAAAGCTGCATTTCTTACTTTTGACCAAAATATAAAATAAAAAAATTTTCCTGAAAATGATTCATATTATTCACTATTGCTTCACTGCCATGTATACAATGGACAGCTGACACTACTGAAATTGGTTACAGTTTAAGCAATATTTGATGTTATACTCCTCATATGAGATAAGCTTCCAATAAATGTAATAATTTCGAATGTACAAAATTAGAATTTGTTGAGCTTGTAATATGAAAAAAATTATAAAATTAAACTCGAAATTAAGATATTAGTCACACTCCTGCCAACCAAATTGGTCCCACATGAAATAGAAAATGAAACAGTCCATGTTATACATGCAGCGTGTTGGGTATACATACATATAATGTACATTTCAGTCATTACATGCAGCCATCAGGCGATACATGGTTTCATTGTAGACTTTTTTCGTAGCTAAATGATAGCTAAACATTTATACATGTATTATACACGGTGTTTCCACCTAGGTAGTCTATAGAGCAGGATGTGATAGTACTCACCTAGCAAAAAAAAAAGAAAAGTGTATGGCAGGGTGGTCATATTAATCATTTCGAAGTTATATGGTGATTAAAAAATCCAATTTTTTACAAAACACCCTGTAACTTAAAAAATACAGTATGCAGAGTTTCATGGCCTTTTCAACGACTGCTCAACCAGAAGTTATGTAAGTCTAAACTCAAAACCACAGATTTTCATACCTCTTTTTACTTTGACCACTGTTTTTTTACAAACCAGTATTTTTTTGTCCTTCTTCGTTTAGCTCTCATTCTATCTATCTCTCTTTGGCTTTACTAATGAATATACGATGCTCGCATTTCTGTATACAACGCAGCGAGCAAACACAAGTAAATACAATTACAGCAATACAGCCAATACAATCAGTGCCAAAAATGAACTTTTTAGCAGTTTAGATTTTGGGATACAGGAGGGTGATTCTGATCTTCTGTTGTACTTAATATACGCCTAAGGAATGAATTGCTTTTCTTCTTGCTTTTTATTGTAATCCAACTCATTCAGGTTATGGTGAACTAAAAATGATACAGTTTTGATTTAATTTAATTCTGTCTCGAAATTAGTAACACTGGCGAGGAAAAGAGTGCCAGGCAACCGAGCAAGGTTTTGGAGATTGTAATTGTAAGCAACTTCACGTATGTATAGGGAAGGGGAATTACCATCCATCTATCATCTTGAAATCGCATATATGTCAGAGCGTGTAATTTTGTCTGCGTCTTGTATTGAAATTTACAGTTTATATAGTTTTATAGTCAGTTTGTTTTATTACTTTATACCGAAAGCAAATACTTCCCCCACAACACAAGGATTGGTGGAATTCTTGGTATAACTGCGACAGAATTACTTCCTTGACCTTGACGAAGTATATAGTTGAAGCCGATTATACCAGCTTTATGCTGTCATCAAGAAAGAAAGACAACTATGTATATAAAAAACAAACTATTACGATACCTAAAATGCAAAATAGCAAATACTAAAATCTACAATAAAAGATATGTGAGAGATCCATTATGAGACTTAAATAAATAATAGTCTTCCATAAGTGTTGTAAAATATAAAAGTCCCGATCAGACTGTTATCGAAAAATTGAAAAGTTAAAAGTCTTATGACACTTTTATTATTGGACTTAAATGAATAAAAGTCTCTGGTAACAGTAATGACTGACTCAAATATATAAAAGTCTACTAAGACTGTTATGATGAGACATAAAAAATAAAAGTCTTTTGGGACTATTATCATAAGACTTATATATATAAAAGTCTTCGGCAACAGTTATAACTAACTATAAAATAAAAAATTCTTTGAAACTCTT
The DNA here is from genome assembly GCA_963924295.1 of Dioctria rufipes. Taxonomy (NCBI): domain Eukaryota; kingdom Metazoa; phylum Arthropoda; class Insecta; order Diptera; family Asilidae; genus Dioctria; species Dioctria rufipes. The sequence continues at coordinate 440,985 of OZ002741.1, forward strand.
ATTAAGAGACTTAAAAGTTTTATTTAGCAATTATTAACTATTTATTTGTCATTACGTCTCAAGTATACCATTCAGTCTTTATGGGATTTTTTTATCTGATTGCCAAAAAATAACAGTTATTTACGGTCACTCATTTTGGTTTGAAATACATTTATTCCGTCTTTATTCAAAGATAATGATATATCCCTTTTTTACCTACTATTCTTAATAATTCTATAAGAACAAAATTATTAAAAATTAGAAAGAAATAAAAAATCTACTGTAAAATATTCACTTCCTCAATTTAAAATTTTTGTCAAAACACCTAGAGCAGTCGATTAATTTGTCGTACATTGAAGCGTTATTTCTGACATTTGTTTACCGAAAATTTATTTTAGTTCATTTTGTGATAGATAATAGTGAAGGCACAAAATGAACTATGTTGAAAAAAAAAAAATACGACAAAAATGAGGTGAGTATGTCAAAAAAATTATTTTAAAATAACACAAAGATCAGAATTACCCTGCAGTGGGGTGATTCTGATCTTCTGTCGTAGCTTAGGCGCATATTTTAGTCAAATATTTTGACATTTCACCTCAAATTTGACGTACCACTATATTCATTTTGATTTATCATTTTCATCAAACACAAAATATACACAAAAATGAGTTTGCAATGAATAAACGTCAGAATATACGCCTAAAAGTTCGACAAATTAGTCAACTGTTTCCGAGGTTTTGGCGAAAATTATAAACTCTGGTAAATGGTTATTCTACAAAAACTTAGAGCAATACAAGCGCTTACATTTGAAAAATATTTTTGAATTTGTAATGTGAAGTGTCATTTTCAATTCACAAAAAAAGCAATGGAAAAGTTTATTTCATTTTGTCGTATATTCTGACATTTAAGTACGATAAAGAAAAAACCCTTACCCCTCCCCCCGGTCAGCATGAAATCTGTTGTCACATTTTGGTAAAAAAAAAAGATAATTTTAGTCACAATGTGGTAGTTAAAAAAGCCCACGGTCGCTAAATTACTACCAGTAGCATCTTTGTAGCTAAATTGATTTTTTGGGACTGCTGAAAAATTGCTTAGTAGAATTTTGAATTGTCGCATTTCGATGTGTCTTAAAGCTTCTGTTTTATAAGGATGATACTGTACTTTATAGAATAAATAGATAAAAAGAACGAAAAAGCGTAGGATGTTTAACAAAGAAAATTAAAACAAGTAAAAAGCTACAATTGGTCTAGACCAATTCTTATGATACCTTAGATGCAAGCTTGATTTTTGAAGACGTTTTGGCATAACGGTTCGTCGGACAGAAAAAATGATTATAACCAATTTTATAGGATTGCGTATTTGTCTCTTTTTCGAAATTAATTTCTTTTCTTTCTTTAAAGTTCGTGTGCAAAATTTCAGCTTTCTAAGTGAACGCGTTCTCGAGTATGCGTGCGTACGGACAGACGGACGGACATGCAAAAATCAAAATAACTTTTAATATTATGCGTGGGTGTCCAATTCACTTTGCTCTATCATCATAATTTCGAGGTGTTACAAACGGAATGACAAACTTTTGATTTCATCTAGGGTATAATGAGCAGAATTCATAGACAGCCCGCTCCCCAAAGATTAAGTGCACCTGCATCTTGCTCTTCAAAAAAACATCACATATACTTTTAAGTGATACGTCGCTCACCAATGCACCATAGTCAAAAAATATCTTGTCCGAAGCGCTCTCTTATCATAGTCAAAGGAATCTTTGCGGAAGTAGATCCGTTCTCTTAGCTTAGGCTGATTCGTTTTTTTTGTTGTAAAAAGATGGCTCATATGCATCTGAAAGTGCAGTAGAACATTTTTTAATCTTTTCCGAAGAGCTCTCTTACCATAGCCAAAGAAAGCTTTGCAGAAGCAGATCTCTTTTCTGAGTTTAGACTTATTTATAACCTATCTCTTTTTTGTTGTGAAAAGTATACAAATTTATATGGCTGGGTGGTCCATTCCGGAATGGACCACAACATTTGAAATGATGATGATGATTTCTGTTTGTTCGTATCTGAAGTGTTGAAGAAGTCGATCAAATGTATAAAAAACTGCAATTATCAAAACATTTGCTTTCGGCACGCTCTAAAACAAGTTATGGTCCATTCCAGAATGCACTACCCATTTGACAATCTGTATACTCTGCTCTAGTAAGCCATGCGACATCTACTTCTTGTGACATCTATGCTTATATGCATCTGAAAGCACAGACGAATTTTCATTCTGTAGTAGGTAATCAGTTGAAGTGTGCGGTTAATTGAAATTTAATTTAATTTAAAATAAAATGGAGCGTATTCAAAATAAAACTGAAATTTTTCATAGAGCCCTTATCCTGATTCCATCTGTATTCGCACGGTGGGGAAGCACTGCAAGCTTCCAAAGAACCGTTTCTGAATTAGTTTTTGAGCGCTTCCATTCCTCGCTGGGTAATGCCAGGGGATTTGCTGTACACATGCTTCAAACTGCTTCGTTTGAGCATTGCATTGTACAGATTTTGCGTCAAGCATTTTAGTAATGGCCGATATTTGGATGAGATATTCATAAGATGGCGACGTGATACAAACAATTCATTTATAATTTTAAGCACTTTAAGCTTAGCTTTGGGCTGCAATTGGACATTCAATCAACTCAAAATTTCACATATGATGATAAATAATTGCAAAAATACAGCATGCCATCCAGTTTAGGAATAGTAAGTGGAAGTACTGCTGACATATGTATTACGAGTAAATATTTTATAGGAGTTTTTTTGTATCGCAAAATCGAATATAACAACTTTACAAACGCTAAAATTTGACAATTTGAGGATGACTACAATAAGTTTTCTCACAGGAAAAATATAATCAAGGTAGTATGTCGGAATAGAGTAATCGAGCAAAAATACTTTATATATAGAGAAAGTTGCAAAGATATTTTAATTACATCAGATAAATTATACTAAAGTGCTTAAATGCGTATAGATTATGGTTTTCTTCTATTGATGATTCGAGCCTCTTTGGTCCTTAGACAAATTTTGGTAAAAATAGAATTATTTAAAATAGATAAAATCGTATCGTTTGTTGGCGAATTGCGTTATGAAATAACTTTGGAATAACAAATTTTCGTACATTTTATTGAAGTTCCTTAGTGGTTGTTTTTTTTTCGCAGTTGTACTATAGAGTACTTCGTTAATATTTACGGTAACCAAAGTGGAATAATGTAATTCATAAATGTACTACAATATAATATACTGCATTACCTGCTCTAAAAAATAAAAATTATTTAAATTTTTTTTTTAATTATAACTATGATAATGATTATTATTATTTTAGTGAAAAAAAAAAAAACGAACGAACGAATAATATATGTACATAATTTTAAATTCATGACAACGTTTTTATTTATGATAATAAAAATCAGAAATAATTTTTAGCTTTGCCCAAAAGAATATAAACTTAATAATAACTTTTATTTTGGTTGGCAATTATGGACAACAACGATTATCCCAAAGGTTTTACTCAATTTGAAAAATAAATTTCTTATGAAGTTTTCTATATTGAGCATTCCTTAAATTGCTCATTGCTGATTGCTCAAATTCCTCATTCCTGAAGACGATGTTTTCCCTATGGAAGAAGATTAGGTGACCGATATTGAATAAAGGGGGGAAATTGCCTCATCTAATTTCTTTTCCAAAATTTTTGTCTGGAAACACTTTTGTTGGGGAAAAGGTTTTTTTGTAAGCTCATTTCTTCGTTAGTTTTGTAAAGGGCGTAAATTTTTCTTAATGTCTTCGCAAGTTGTGAGTTCTTCGTGAAATTGTGAATCTTACAAAAATTTTGCACATTATAAAACAAAATTTTAGTAAACTCCACAAAATAAAATTTATTTACAAAAAAAAAAAAACTACGAACAAGTGAATGTTCGAAAAAAAAACAGTTAAGGAAAACATGATATTAAGAAAAAGTGATTTTACGAAGAAATGTTTGCGAAAAAATGAGTAGTAAAAACCTTGATCATCGTTTGTCTCATGCGCATCAAATTATTGCATTAATTCCTATTTCTTCCTTATTATAATCGATAAATTTTTAAGTGTTCAATAGCTATTCGGACGAAAATTCTTGTAAACTTCACCCACCATCATTAAAATATTTAAAAACTTCGTTGATCTATTATACTTTTTCATATTCACAATAATACTTCAGAATATAATATCATACCAAAAAAGTTCTAAAATTTTATGAATTACGAATTCGTGATAAGTTATTGACCCTCGTTGGGTATGGAAATACATATATCAAATCTTTAAAGCAATCTTGTATTTTATCGAAATGATGCCATGCAGCAGAAAAATGCACCAGAGAATGGACTCTACCTTTGAGTTACAGCAACATAAAATAAAAAAAAAACGAATAGTTCTCCCGATTAAAATTGGATTTCTCTACCTGGGAACTTAAAGCGGTATAGATATGGTATGGCATATCCGCACCCTTTCTGCTCTAAAATATATTTAAAAGCCCCATACAAATTCAGGTAATTCTACGTCTTCAAGGAGGCAATTTATTATCCATACACGTTAAAAAAATTAATTAAAATAAATTAATTAAAGAGGAATTCGCTTTGAGGTATCGAGGTGAAACATGCAATAACGTTCTTATCTTTTATTTTTTGCAATTCATTAAAAGAAGAGCATCGCAGGCGCGGACGCAAAATGATCAAAAACGATACGTGGATGGAAATTAATAAATGCCCAGATATTTTCTCTTCACTATATCAGTGTGCAATATACACCCTCTACTGAAAAATATATTATGCTATCCGAAAGAATTTCTCGGTTTGTTTTAAAAAGCCATTAATAGCTAAATTTTTGATAGATATATAGATAAAATTACAACGGAAACAACATAAAATGCACAAGGTGCTCCAAAAGTTCTGTGTAATACTAAAACATGTGAAAGTAGATGTAATTTCCAGTGGAAAACTTTATATATACGACTTTTCGAATTTCGGCTTAGTTTCGGAAAATTTTACAGTTATTCACTTCTTTATTACTCGCTTTCTTGCTCTTAATAACTTTTAAATCTAAAATTTTTTTCGGGTTATTTCTTTTATTAGTGTTGTTAACTATTAATTAGCCTTTATTATGTAACTTACCACATCCAGTTTTTTATTGGTAGTAAGTATTTATGGCGATATTTTTCTTAGAGACTTGGACTCTCACCTGTTGAAACTTCAAAATTAGAATGAACGGTATTTTTCCTGAAAATAAATAAAAGAGCTGCTGTTTTAATACTAGCAAAAATTTCCTCATTAAGTATACCTTTCAATGATAAATTGCTATTGATAATGTAATAATAATAATAATATTTCTTTTATCAATTATAAGTAACTTTGCTGATTTATCTATTTCAATATTAAGCAGCGGAAATTTTACAATCCTCGCAATTGATATTTTACAAATCTGTAGGTATTAAATAATGTCCGCACTTTAGTAGAAAGAAAAACGTATGGAGACGTGAGGCTCGTATTATGACTTAATTTAAGTGCGCGTGTTACTCAAAAGTACTCAAGAGGTAAACAACACTGGAGCCGAGAGTCGAAAAGGAAAAAAATAAAATAAATGTGAAATTAAAAAGTACTTCCGCTGCTGAAAAAATTCTTTGACAAGTCAGCAAAGCAGCAAAACAAAATTAAAGGCGTATTGCCCTCAAAAAGCAAATTGATACGAGGTAAATAAATTATTGTGACATATAAAGTTCCAGCATTATCTATACAACATATACATGTACATATTGCTCCACATAAACAGTTGACCAATTCTCAGTGGGAGAGAAGCTAATACGTAATAAGTCCAAATTAGTCGTGCATTGCTCACATCCTTTGGACTTGGATGCTTGAGCTTGATCTGGGATACGGGAATGCACGTACATATATACACTTCGCTCTTCTGGGTATGCTAAATATTAAGTACGGCAGCAGCGGCGCCCTCAACATACCTATATATATATATTCGTCAGAATAACTGCATGCTTCGGGGATGCTATAGTTAGTATGTAGTATAGGTGTATATTATAGTGGAGCAACAGCAAGTGTAACTGAAGATGCCTCCAAGAAGTACCTACTTAGTTGACAAAAATAAAAAAATGGATTAAAAAGGACAATCAACAAAGATCGGTGAGAGACTGGGACCGGGAGTCATCCACAAATCGGAAGTACGTGGTGTGGCTATCCACAAATTGGATCTTGTAACAAAACTGCTCAGTCATGTAATAATATGGTGATGATATTTACCAACTATTAAAATCTCTTTAAGTTAAAAGTCCTAAATCACTTGATAACGAATTTTGTTGACTTTAAGTTCGTGACCTAATTCATTAAAAAAAAATTAAATTACTTTTAAGAAGATTTTCAATTTATGGGATACACACGTTGTATTGAAATCGTCATTGGAATAAAAAAAAAATTACATATAAATGAAAACAGAATTCGTTGTCGCGGATCGGAGATGCTAAATTCATAATATATTAAAAAAGTAGTGGAATAAAGTTGTAAAAGTTTTCTTCGAATTATTTTTGAATTTTGTACGAATACTTACAATAAATGGTATGTTGTTAGATACCGAGCTAAAAGGGGATATTCCGAAGTGCATTAAAATTCACATGTCAATATATCATTCTACGTAAAATGACGCACGAAATTTGAATTTGAGAAAATAAAAAAGAAAATTTTGCATCCGTAAGTCGGCACAGTAAATGAATATGTACGTGAGGAAAGGGGCATTTTGTTATCTCTCACAGGAAATTTGTTTCAAGTGGAAAGGTTACGTATCACCGTAGATACAAATAGAATAGTTATACCTATCAGGTACCTGATATACTTTCAATTATGAATCACCCTGTACATAGAAAAACGTTAAGGTCAAATTCTGATGCAGATCTTTTAAGTGTGTATATAAAACTGAAAGCAAACTTGTTTTGAACAAACTAAGATCAACTTCTCCAGCTATGTTATAAAAATTCAATTGATGCTTCTGTTCAATTGTATAAGATTAATGAATCCTTTCCTATAAGCAAAGTATAATTAAAAATCTTGTAGTAATTTTTAATCAAATGTCAACATAGGTAGATCAAATCAGAACGTTGATTCGACAACACATGCCATCCTCCTTAAGCTGTTAGAATCCGGACATGAGGCCTGAAACACAATTGGAGCTTTTCAGCCAGCTTTATCGCGAGCTTTCTTCTACAGCTGACTAAAAAAGCCAAATTGAACACAACTGGCGTTTTTGACATTTTATTAAGGAACGACAGTTAATGCTTCCGATTTTCTAAAATTACGATAAATTCATACCTTTTTGGATAGTTTCGAGATGTACCGATTATATTCAAAAAATAATACTGAGGTTTTTTCATGTCCCACAGGAAGTGCTTATCTTTTACTAACTCTGTAAGTTTTCTTCCATTTTAATATTTTTGGTACTTGTTTACTTCTTAAATGTGTCAACAGAAGCTATTTTCATTTGATATTCGACATTCGCACAGTTGGCAAAATTAAAAATTCCCTCAAGTTGGCAGTCATTAGTCTTGAAATTTGCAATTTGATCAAATGTGAAGCCAGCTTGAACCTGGCAAAAAATTTAAAGCTCCAATTGTGTTCTTCTACATTGATTTACATTGTCAACAAATCTCAAGCTGACTGAAGAGCTCCAATTGTGTCTCAGGCCTGAAATATGGATGAAATTTTCCTTTACTCCTATTATCAGGAAGTTTCTTTTTTATACCTTAGATGAAATCATAGGGTATATCATGGTACAGAGAATACAAGTATTATCATTAAGTTTTGACACATTGCAGCGCACGTCACTTCGCTTACTTTTCTATTCATTAGTGTGGGCGAAGGACATCACTTCACCCATCCTCTACAGATAAAATTGTGGAACGTGGGGTATACTCAGTTTGTAATTCCGTTTATAACGCACAGAAAAAATGCTAGTAGAGCAATGCGAATTGGACACATAAGAATAATATTAAAAATTATTTTGATTTTTGCATCGCACCACACAGTCGCTAGGTGGTTTGTGCCCATGCTAAATGCGGAGCGCAGGGCTACAAGAAATGCGGGTTTGCGTCTTGGATAGAAATGCGATTTTGCTGTTTTCAAATGTTGTACCTAAATTTAGGCTTTGGTTTTGAATTAATTTTAGTAATAATTAAAGTTAACACTCGGATATTTTTGTTCATGCCAATGGATTCTAGATGGTAGGGGGTGGGCTGTAGTTCTAGGGGGAGAAAATTTTTATCAGAAATCCTCTACGGGCTATGGTTTTCGAGATATTAGCGACTCGGTACTACAAGCATGCCTTGGTTTTGCAGTTTACTTTTATTATCGAGGGAGTTGTAGATATTAGCATTACGTCATCTTGGTTTTGCTGTTTTCAAGTGCTGCACCTAAATAAGTTTTCTTAGCGGGGAAGTTGTAGATATCAGCATCATTCGAGTTTCACAACACGACATCGCCTTGGCTTGATATTTTGCTAGCAAATTATTATTAGGTCTAGGGTATGTGTATTGAAAAGTCTTATGTTTCATAAATATTTGTTTTTATTTCCAATAAAATTTCTTATTACAAAAGTATTTCTTATCGCACATTATTCAATATGAACTTGGCAAGATGGCGTATTGTGTAAATCTCTATTAGTTTTCCACAGTTGTATTCATCTTCGACGTTGGTAATGATTTCACCCTCTACAACTATCTTTTACCCCCTTTAGATATACGTTTTTGTTTCGAAGCAGTGGTTCAACTATAGTATACAGCTTGTGATACGGTACGTAGCCATCATCCCATCAGAATCCATGAAAATTGTGTGGAAGCCATTTTACTAGTCTCTTTTTTGTTGAAGTCAAATCCTTGTATCTGAACGGGGGTTGAAATATAAAGTGTTCCATCTGGTTTTCATTGGTTAAAATTGCCAGTTCTTTAGTGATAAATTCATTGGGGTTTGTTTTTAATCCTTGGACGTCTACGATGGCAGCCATCTTCTAAACTTAACTTTCTAGCTTCAATTTTCAGTGGACTGTATTCCACTATTCGATCATGTAGAAGCAGGCAATATGCTGATGTATTAGCCGGGATATTTTCAGATGGCTTGAATTCTAGCCTTATGTCAACAGGTCCAGTTTTTATTGTTTAATTTTTATGTGAGCAATCAATGACAGCGATCGGAGCATCGGTTTTGAACTTCTCCCATGTGAGGAACGGTTGGTACTGATGACCATGTTTGTTAGCTAATTTTGCGGTTGCGGAAACGGTTCCATCTAGCTTTGCCTGCGACCCCTCAATGTAAAGAAAACTCCTGCTGGGTAGACGATTCAAGTCCTGATGTTGTACAGAGATACGGGCTTCATCGCTGTTTCTAAACGATGTTAGAAATGGTGAATAAGAGTGATGTTCAAATTTAGTAACACTGTTATCAAAGCGAGCGTCTTGTGCAATATCAAGTATTGCTTCATTCATTGTTTCAGCGTTAAGCCCTATCGATTGTAAATATGCTGAATTTGCAGGTATTAATGTAGCTCTTGACCGCTTCAAGGTTTCCCGCTGACTGATGATCTTGTCTGCTTCGAGCTTGTATTTATCATTATTGTTTATCAACGTGCTGTGGCCTCAAATGTAACCTGATGGTTATAGTCTCTCCTCTGAAGTTGATTAAGTCGCCGTCTTGGTCAGAGAACTTATACGTTTGATGTTTACGTAAATAGATTACATTTTTGGGTACCTCCACTATTTTTTACCCTGGCCCCACGTTCGGGTAAAACTCGTGGAGAGTGTGTACTTGTGTGTTGTTGAAGAATGATTCTGATGTAATATTACATTCGACGCTTATAGTATTTACCTTAATGATGTTCACTGGAAACTCTGATGTATGCACTGTACTAGCAGATAAGTTTCTTTTACTGAATCCTAGCAGAGGAGCTATGGATCTCTGTTTTTCAAAATGTATTTATTCAGTTGCCTTAACTTCACTCTTCAATGTATTATTGTTAGCCTTTATTGTAACCTTTATCCTTTTCCCTTCTTTATCCAAGTATCCTTGTACATATTTTGCTATATCATCAATCTCGTAGGATCCAACAGGTATCTCAACAGCCTCATTCCCTACATAAACCAAATTATTGCTCAATATAAATATTGGGTATAAATTTGTAAGTTTGAAAATCTATTAGTCCGCAAGCATAATCCGTTGCTAGCTCTAGCGGAGGAAAGTACTTAGCAGTGAGTAGAGATGAATTTCCCGTGAGAGTAAGTGTCAATGACATGTTGGTTGATAATGAAATGTCCCAATTTCAATATAGATACATAAGTGACCGCAGATTACTGCATCATAGTTCTGATAAGAACTGTAGTTGTACGTTATATTACTACCCAAGTAGTTTATGAGCTCCCTTGGTGGTTGGACATTGCCAAAGCTATCAAAATATTCGATGTTATTACCTTTCTTGTAGTACGCTACCCAGTGTCTACCTGCTCCAGTTAAGATGTCCAACTTAACAATACTGCTTTCTTGCTTCCATGGCTTTTTAGGTAGATTATCACGCATAAATACTCCTCTGAAGTGTGGCAAGTGTGTGGTATACTTGTGAAGATCCAACTCGTTTAGTGGTCTTTTGAGCAGCGTCTTTAATAGTTTTTTGGTTGAGGTTGTAGATATAGTCCAAGTCCTTTTCTGTACGGTTTCAGAAACAGCTCCTTTCCATCTTTACAAACCGCTATAGTTTCCACTTCTTGGTTATGACGTTTGCGTTGTTCCAATTTTAGCACCTTCACTCATATTTGCATCCGTAGATTTGGTACGCTGCCAGGCTTTTTCAGCTAATATTTTATCAGCTATATGTCGATCACTTGTATTTTTATGTCTCGAGTATGCTATATCGTGTTCCTTGCAGGCTGCATCCAGTGGATTAATGACCGGATCTCCTCTCGCCAATCTTTGTTGTAATTTTGTTCCTGGCCCACAGTACTGGTATCCCGGCAGATGCAATTCTACAGGTAATTTGCTGATGACTGAATTTAATAGTCCTCTACCCCCGGAGGAAGCCAAATCACATTCAGTGTTTATTTTCGATGATGTACGATGTCATAAGCCAGATAATGTGCGATCCTATTTTTACATGGGTCGTCACGAAGATATAGACAGCTTTTATCTCTGTCAAACATATACGCATATACCAAAGCACTTAATACGTGACAATGCTAATTTAATCATCTTATTCAAGCAAGATGAATTGAATTTGAAACATATCTATAATAACCATGTGAATACGGACATGAAGTTCGATAAATTTCAAAGAACCTGTGCTGCGTGTTGGAAGGATGAATATAGTTTCTTGATGATTGATAAGGACAGCTCATTAAACAAGGAACGCTACCGTAAAGGATTTGATACCTTCATTGTATTATAAAAGGATGAAACGTGCGAAATGAAGTTGTAACTCAGCTGAAAACACACCGAATCCTGTGGACCTGCTGAATAGATTCAACCTGTTCATCTGTTATCAGACCTATTTGAAAAGCTCTTTACCTTTTATCAGAGCTGTTTGAAAAGCAATTAATCAGTTAATATCGAAGATGAATGAAAATCTATTAAAAGAAATCATCAAGACAAGGAATGCAGTGCGAAGGAAATTTAAAGCTCTAAAGACGGGAGGGATTGAAGCAGAAGCTCAACTTGAAGAAACTTTTAAGCCAATCACCAAACCCTTAAAAGAGTTTAGAGTAAAAAACGAGCCACCAGTCAAATTGGAGCCAAAAAATGAAAAAGAAGAAGAAGACAACGAAATTGTGGAACCTTTTACCCCTCCAAAACAAAAATATGTTAAAATGGAGGCTCGTAGCACACCTATAACTTATGGACATTACTCCTTAACATATGAAAAAGAATTCGCAGCACCCAAACATTCAAGAACATTGATACGAAGGTCTCCTGTCACCTCCCCCGATACGTCTGGATACATAGTTTCAAACTATTTAAAGCTATTCACTGATAATAGCCCTAAGATTGACCCAACCTATGGAGTTTACTATGATTACAACGCATGGAGAATTGGTAATTCAACGTTTGACGTTGATGATGAAGATGATATTGTTATCAAAGGAAAGAGATATAAAACAACTTCGGGAGTATGTGAGCTTCTATTTATGAGAGATCATGTAAAAGTCTAAATACTAAAGAGGATTTAACTAAGTATGGATCTTTTTTGAGAGATACCAATGCATATAAACGAGACTATGCTGAAGATGGACAAATAAAAGGTACTAGAGCGGCTAAGTATAAAGCTGTAATCAGTAAACTTATACAGCATAAAGGCATGGGGCTAATGCGTCTGCCTAAGGAAAACATTGATCAAATTTACTGGGATGATGCGCCTTCTAATGACATCAAAACAGGCTTGGAACAACAATGAAATTGTATATATCCTGGAGGAGCTACGAGAAGCAGATATTATAGTTTAAATACTACTCCATTCCCTTACTTCTACACAATCTACAGATGAGCGTCGACAAGTTTGGACGTTTCTCTAAGCGACGATATCTTGGGAAAGCAGGTGAATGTGGATCTCCAGGACCAACAGGAGCTCAGGGACCAGCCGGCGAACAAGGTACTCAAGGACCAGCTGGTAAACAAGGAGCTCAGGGTCCAGCTGGCGAACAAAGAAAGCGGATTTAATTTTAACGATAAACGGAGACTACGATCTAAACTCAAAGTATATAAAACGACTTGGTGAACCCCTTGAAAATAATGATGCTACTACCAAAGACTATGTTGACAAGAAAATTAAAATAAGTGTTGAAGAAATAAGAAAAACTATTAATTTGGATGTGACAAATTTAACGCTATATATCAATGATGAAATCGCGAACATTGAAAATATCTGTTTAATTCAGTAATAAATAAGAAGGACTTAACACCAAAAGATGGTGTATGTCAGTAAAAACTCTTGAGAAATCTGTTTCATTTATAATTACGATGAGTAAGAGACAAGTGGTAAATGAGCTGCATAAACCAGTGAGAAAAAATTTTAAACGGCGTCGTGTGATTATCAAAGGACTAGATGACTGGTGGCAGGCATACTTGGTTGAAATGGATCCCTTACTGCTATCTACTGACAGTAATTGATACCTTCTCCAAATACGCATGGGCTATTCCAATCAAAAGAAAAACTGGTGTAGAAGTAAGAGATGCCAAGCAATCTATATTAAGCGAGGGACAAATACCTAAAAACCTGCAGATTGATGATGGAAAGGATTTCTACAACAACCTCTTTAAAAATCTGATGATGAAGCACGTAATTAATCATTACTCTACGTACAGTTTCCTCAAAGCATCAATAGTGGAACGAAATAACCGAACTCTGAAGGATATAATGTGGAAATCAGCTTTAATTTTAATAATGTGCTGGGTCTAAATTGTAAGTCTTCATGCATACTTCTCGAAAGTTCTCAAACACATCAGCCAATAGGAGAACATCAGTCTTAAAATATAGATCTGACGTGTTTGCCAGACCTTTTCAGCATGATTGTAGTCCTCAAGAGATATAGGACTGTCAGTCAGTTTATTGTAGAATGCTTCCTGTGTTGGCAAGTTCCGGAAATCCAATTTATCCCAGTCATCAATAAAATCATATGGGAAGACCTTTGTGTGTAAGAAGTTTGATAGTGTCATCATCCAATCCCTGCCATACTGATCTTGTAGTATTTAATTTATTCATTGGCAGCAATGACGATAACTTATCTAAAGATTCAGCCATAAAACGCAAGGAATCGATGTATCTGAATTTTATGTGACTGCCTTCCATGTGCTTGGTGAACGAGATATATCTTTCCATGTTAATTGGTAAGAGATCGACTTTTCTTGGGAAAGATGTAGCTATATCCTTAATCTTGATATATGAGATTACACGCATTGTGCGCTGGCCCTCGGTATTTTCCTGTACGAAAAAAAAATGAATTGAATTATGATTCTCAATATTTACCTGTTAAGTGGCAATGATCCCGAACTCATTCCTCATCGGCTGCAAACGTTTTTTCACCTATATGGCATCAAATATTTTCCATATGCGAACGCTGCGGCTGCATTGGCCTGATGTTCAGCTTTTTCTGTACAGCTATGGGTGCAATATTTTGCAATTCTAATGCAAACCATTGTTGACAATTCTTGCCTCGATATGCTTTGTAATATGAGAGCTTAGCTCCATGTTTGCAGTGGAAATAGAATCCTATGCTGTGAACTTCATGTTCCTGGATTCGCTGTGTATTTTGATCTTTGGATTATATTTCTTATATTCTAGCCATTTCTTTTCCTCTGAGGGAAACATAATTGTGCAATCATTTTGCTTCTCGTATTTAGGAGTGTGTGATGCTAAGTTTTGTTCAGAGTAAAAGTAGAATAAACATCTATCAAAAATATACTTTCTGCACTTATGTTTTGAAGTTTGCCTCAATACGAGGCGTGAAAGTTCTTTAATCCTGCAGAAATGATATCTGCCAGCATCATCATTATCACCATCATCATAATCATCATCTTCCATATAATCATCATCCATTGCAGTATTATCATAGTCATCTTGTATCATTAAGAGATTTCCATGTCGCTTCATCCTGTGTTTCGTAAGTCTAACTGGAACTGCACTGAACGAACGCTCTTTCTCTAGGATGAATACGTTTATTGATAAATCGTTCTGGTCTTCAAATTGCGTAATTTGCTTGAGTGTTTTGCGAAATGTTATCCCAGTTAAATTAAGTACAGTTGAATACTGTGGATATGATGAGGTCCTATCGACGTGAATAGTTATTAGCTGGATATAGCGCTGATAGCTGATAGCATGCTTCATCATAATTTTTAACATTGGTGCAAGCTTGCTTTAAAGCAATATCCTTTGGTGGAGTTATATAAAACGATCCTCGAATCGGTTCAAACTTGTTGATATGTACCGCTAAATGTATTACAGAATGCAGTGCCCTTCCACTATCTTTCTCCTGAAACTCTCCTAACTGAGTGAGTATTGGATCATAAATATTTAATTTGCACCACTCATTTAAATTATGAACCGCACTGATTGCAGCAGTTCTTGCTTAAAAATACTTAATGCCTTTAATAACTTCATAATTACCAGTTTCTTTAATAAATTCACCACAAAACGTTGTAGCAACTTTAATATGAAATTGTTGTGTTTTTAATTCGACGAGTAATTGGATGCATCTTGCATAAATAGCTTAGAATCTAGGTGTCTTATATTTACGATAACACCTGCGCTAATTCTACCTACGAACGCTGTTTTTATTTCTTCCCACTGAACATAATCACTTCTTCTTACATGGGGGGCTTTAATTAACACTTACAACGATTTAAATTGATCAATGTATGAAGCCAAATGTCTTTTCGTAGCATTCTTATTACACAGTCGAAATACCCCTTGAAAATTTCGAATTTTTCTGTTGCACTCTTTAACAATATTGTTTTTGTTCGCGGAATTTACATCACCTAAACACTTTAACACATCTGCTCGCAAGTTGCTAATTAATAAAGTGGAAATTTACTAATGTGATAGACATTTTAGTTTTTTTTTAATTAGACTCTAACACAAAGCCTCACTTAGATTGACTGGTGCTCCCCAAGAGTTTGTTTGCAACGGTTTGTAAACATGAATGATCCTGCTGCTAAAATAATCATTGCACAGGATGAATTCCAAGGAATTTGCTTACAGGCTGAGATGATATCGAATTACACGATAAACAAAAAAAAAGATAAATCACTCAAATTAATTTCATTACTTTATTCTGCTGGTCGAATTTGCAAATATGAATGATATCAAATGAGATTGTTTACAAGAATGCATTTCAAGAATTTCTTATGTAAATAAAAAGAAAAAGTGAAAATTTTGTTTACTTTAATTCCAGTGAAACGCTTCGATTGGTTTGCAAAAAAAAAAAAAAAATCTTGTAATTGGGTTGCTTACAGGAAGTGTGATATCAAATTACATTATGGAAAAAACATGAGTCATTTATTTATTAAATCAAGTGCTGATAAATTTGTTTGCAACAGGATTAAAACTATTTTGAAAGCGTGCCTATAAATTGAGGAGCTTAATCAGATTCACTATTAGTTTCATTTTGGAATTCAAGGAAGCAACTACGAATTAGACTAAAACAATGGCTAGCGCAATAGATGAGCTACAGAAGTTGGAGCAATACTCACCACCCCTGAAGACATTCCAAATGAGCTGGGTCAGGAATATAAGGTTGTTGCAGCAAGGCGATGTAAAACTGCATTTGGAGATCGTGTGGTTCTCGAGTTGGAAAACTACCATCTTTTTCTGCCTTCGAGGTACAGCAGAATTTCAGATCATTCTTTGAATGAAATAAATATCAAGGGAGACTTCTATGATATTAATAAAGGAGAAATCGGGCGTTCATACAAAATTGAATTTGTTCAGCATGACGCAAATTTGTATACAATTACATATTATAATCGATAAATAAAAGTTAATAATGTGAAAGTAGTTTTTATTATTATTATTTCTAAATTATTACTGATAATGAAAGTTACATTTAGTACTAGTGCTCCATAAGTTTTTATAATTGTATATGAGCCCCGAAAAGACTTTGGGAAACATATGCTCTGGACCGCTTTCGTTTCCAAGATGGGATACATGAACTTCACTCATATTGTTGCCAATTTTGAATATTGAACATGGGGAAAAATTTTATAACTTAAGATTTAGAAATAAATAATGATTTTGATGTGAGTAAATATTGAAATTTAATTTGTTGATAACATTTTTTTTTTTTCAGGAAAAGAAATTGTATTAATATACCTGCCAGCAACCATATTTTGTACCTTTAACTTGAAGTTTTCTATTAGTTTCTATTAAATATATTTAGAGCTTCGATCAATCATAAATTACTTTCGTTGTATACAATATATTGCGCGAGTATTTAAGGGTTAAATCAAATGTTGATATTACCTAAATTGGTTTACATGTAGAAAGATTTGAGGAGATATTTGCTAAAATTGCTTCAATATGCCTAATATTTCTTATCTGAAAGTTTTGTTATTACTTAAATTTGTTTATCTTATGAGAATTCCAGTAAAACGCATCACACCACATTACTAATTGCCAATTAGAAAATTACAAACCAAGCTGCTAAGTGCCAATTAGCTATTTGCCAATTAGTAATTATATAAATACCAATTAGCTAATTGCCAATTATTAGTTTGAGCAAATGTCTCTAATATCTCGAAAACCAAAGCCCGTACAGGATTTCTGATGAAAATTTCATCCCCCCCTCTCTATCCTATATTGGAATAATACCGCCACCACCCCACCATCTAGAATCCATTGGCATGAACAAAAATTTCCTAGTGTCAACTTTAATTATTACTAATATTAATTTAAAGCCAAACTCTAAATTTAGGTGCAACACTTGAAAACAGCAAAATCATAATCAAAAAGCCTACATGTAGGCGCACTACACATCTATCCAAGACTCAACCCCACATTTCTTGTCGCCGAGCCACAAACCCACACTCCACGGTTACCGGCCACTAACCACCTAGTGACGGCGTGGAAACTGTGGGTATTCATCACTGGTATGAACAATAAAACCAAGAGTATTTAAATAACACCACTATAAATATTTATTAATATGTATTAATTTAATAAAAAGGCGTTAAGAGCTACAATGTTTTAGACGCTAATGTTCGGTCCAAGATGAAAGCGAGAGAATGAAGAAGTACGAACATCAGCTAAAAAGTCGACAAATAACGATGGCGACAAAATGAGCGACGGTGGCGCCATCTGTTGTGAGAGTTCTGAAATAAAAACTTTGGTCTGGTGTCGCCATAGTGTAGCTACTAATATAATTATGTTTTTCAATAAACCGAATCGAATTAAACCGTAGCAACAAATGATAACACCTGTTCAGATGATTCTATCTAATTAACTTTCCGAATGGTACGGTTATGAAAAAAGTTATTAACGAACGAAATTCTAGCCGTATTTAGTTAAAACTATTTACATTATAAAAAATCAAATACCACTCACCCCAATTTTGTAAGTCATCATCTTCAATGAGGATCAACCACGTTATCTTTCCATCGATTATATATTTATGTATATAGAATATTGACCTTTGTCCGCTGATGTGGCTATTCAAACAGCATCAACCGTCGAAATTGCATTTATAATACGTATTAGAACTTCTGCGCGTTTACATATCTATAGCTTCTAGTTGTTCACAATACTAGCTAGAGTCTATTTATTCTGCTACAAAAATGCACATACTACCGTTTTCTTTTTATTTGAGCCTGTTTAGTACTTAGATAATTTGCAATCCAGCAATAATAAAATTATTATTAATTTATTTTTCTTTGTTTTCAGACGATCTTCTCCCATAAGTTCGTAGAAGGTAAGTGACTTATTCTTCTTAATTTTTAATCTTTTATTTAGACTTGAAAAATAATCTACATTCTACATATAGAAGGCTGCCAAATTAAACTGAAATCATTTCAATTCCTAAAGGGACTTTAAAACTGTTGGGTAACTTCTGAACAGTACACCCCACGATCTAAAACGTTTCCCCTCTTCCCCTTGATAAATTAAAATTTTTGTAATTATAGAATGTTTTTTTTTTCCATATAAATACAATTTTGTCAAAAAACAAGTTATCAACATCAAATTAGATTTAAGAAGCCCGATCACTTCGCTTTAAACTTACTTTTCTCACTCTGTACCCGAAATGTAACCCCTTTTGTGTTTTTTGTACTGTTCGGAGTAAATTTTTAAGTCATTATCATATTCCATCGAGTTTAAATGTTTAAATCATCATACAAGCATGTATCATTCGGAAGTTACATGGTGATCTCTAGAAACATACACACCAACAAATTTTAAAGTTCCGTTATTTCAGAAAACTTTAACAATTGATTATTTTCATGTTATGTACCTACATATATGATGATCGCTGTAGTTTCAGTTTCAAAATAATGCTCAATTCCTTAAGTGTCTATCTAAGATTGGGAAACATATCCAACGAAAATCACGACTTTATTTTGGTAAGGGTTGTTCGCCATTTTCCCTGTATTATCTATATCTATGATTTTATAGCGAGAGGTTTGGTGACCTCGATAATAAGTAGATGATACCTATCTACTACTACTGCTAGCCCCTCTCCTTAACTAAAAATAGCTATATTATTTACTCAATATATTTATCGAACAAGACTAAATAAATAGAATTGAATAAGATTAAGCTTGACAATTGGCGCTGACCTTCAAGTGGCTTCTTAATTACTTGCCAACAATTACTTATATTGACGTTCATATCCAGCTCGAAGGCTAACGCAGTGACCCATTTTTTAGCTACAAGTGCAGCCCTGAGTGACATTATTATATACATACATATATCACTATTACCTGTGTCATTTTAAATTCTATATCAAAAATAATCACATCATTTTCTTTCCGGGTTTCTTTCCACTCAGCGGCGCAGTCTACACTTTGTCATATCTTAAAAGTTTTCATATGCCGAGAGATGAGCTCAAAATAATTGGACGCACGTGAGCACGTCCTCCTGATCGTTGTCGAGTAATACGAACTAAGGTAAGATGTGATTCACGCAAGCGTTCATAAAGATGTTAGGAAAATTACTTTGTTGCACATTGCTCAATTTATACTAATTAGAATGATTTGATTTTGTATTCGTCTACAACAACAATGTGAGCGAGTGTAAGCCGACCTTTTGGAGGAAGAATTAAATAGTTTCAATTTGTTTAAATATTGCTGCAGCTGCAACTGGAAAATTTCTGGTAGATTTTAATGATTACTAATGCAATCGTGACAATCTTCAAGATCTTCCAATATTTACGTTAAAAGTACATATTGGCTTCAACGGTACGCACAACTCTTGACACTTAGTCTGTACTAGAAATATCTTTTGACGTCTCATATAAAATGTCATTAGTGGCTATTTTCTTGGAAGATTTACATGCTTTTGTACCGGACAGTAATTTGGCTACCTTAGCTCACAGCTCTATTTCCGATTCGATTATGTGCGTTATTGATGAAGGCAGGCTGCTAAGAACTCTGACCTTTTAGTCACCATTGCTTTTGGTATAAAAATTATTTCTGGTGTCTGAAAAGGGAATCTTCTCTGCTTTTGATATTGATTTTTCCGACACTGTTTATTCAGATATTTTACCACCGCAACTCGATCTTACCACTTTCATTCAACCTAGTTGTTCTTCTGAAAATATATATCTCAGTGAAGCCACCTTGTCCCGGAGACAAAGAAGTCGTCAACGTAATCATTCAAATAGCTTATTGATTGCTTCAAGGTTTTCTATATGTAAACAAAAGGTAGGTATCTCTGGTTCCTGACAGAATTTCTATTAGCCAGACTGAGTCTACAGATATGGATAGAGCATTCATGATTGGATAGCATCTTATCTTTGCAACACGGTCAGTTCCAGATACGGAGAGACACACCAGTGATCTTTATCTAAAATTACAGATGCTATTCCTTTACAACCAGCTAGACTTCCTAAGTGTAATTTTGTATCCAGGGTCCATCCTGACATAACCGAGAATGAGATTTAAACACACTTCATTGAACAAATATAAGAGCATCTCGGCTGCTACTCAATATATATATCTTTAATTCAAATGCGGTCTACCAATAACTAATGACTCGGGAAAATTTCTTGACCTACATACATACAAATGTAGTATTTTCCTCCGATCCTAACAGAGCTCTTGTGAAGCGTTGCTTGACTGCTCTAGTTTCTGAAATTTTTATCATCGGAAATTATTGTTTTTTTTAAGCTGTAACTTCATAATCTTATCCTGTTAATAATATTTGTTATAACTTAAAGAAAGCTGATTTCAACAAAATAAATGATTGGCTATCCACCTGCGACTGGACGAGTGTTCTAGGTGACATTGATAATACTATTTCTCTATTTTACTCATTGTGTACCCTTGTTATATTTCAGCTAATGCTTTGAAATGTCAACCATGGATCAATGGATCTTTGTAGCATATTAAGAATTAATTGAATAATGGTTGGAAAAAATTTTTTACTCCTAAAGCAGTGACGCTGATTATGTAACTTATTCCAATTTTCATACTTAGAATGAAATCAGTCTCGCTCGATGAGCCTATGACCAGTTCTGCCTGGGAAGGGCCTGTGAACTCTAAGCGCAACTGCTGAGGTTTGGCAGCAGAGAGAGTGTTGATGTTGATCCCTTAAGAGGAGTCAGTACCAAGATTTGCAAGTTTCGTAAATTTTTCAATGCGAATTTCTGGCCAACTCTTTGTAGCAGAATAACGATTTTTATCTTATACTAAAGGTAACGGTAGCATCGGCAGAAATGAAAAAAGATGTATTGGAATGGAGATATTAACTCGAAAACTTGTAAGAAATGGTAAAAATTGAAGTTTTTTAAATCAAATTTCTGTTAGTAGGTATTCTCATTTCTTTAAATTGTGACTATTTTAGACAGATCAAGCCTAGATGTAGCAAATAACGTCGAGTTTTTTCATTTTTAGTGGCGCTTTTTATTATTTGACTCTAATAGTACTTGTTTTTTCTCCCAATATTTCACCGACGAGAAATTGCAATATTTCGTTGAAAGTTGTTGTAATACAAAGAAAAATAATATTTTTAACAATTATGAGCAAAAAATAGAAACCTAAGTCTCGTTGAAAATATTCAATTTATGTGAACTGCAAATTTTCATTTGTCGTCTTAAATTGTATGGTTTTGTCGGATGGTGGGTTTCTGTCTTTTACGGTAGATGTCTCTAATGTGCTCCGTGCTCTAGGTCTAGGCTAGGCTAATTTTATATGAATTTTCTCACTTTCAGGACACAAAACTACGTATAGTAAATTTTATTACCTACAGGTTCGCTGGTATCTAAATTGAAACTTTTGCTGAGTACTGACTCCTCTTAAGGCCTCTACAAACGCTCAAGCAAATCAAACGACTGGGCCATGGATGGTCCGGTCGTATGATTTACATGAGCGTGTGTAGCGCAAGTCGGAGCTTGAGTTGAGACTGAAGTCTGCCATGAATGAAATCTGACGAAACTATTGTGTACAAGCAAACCTGACGACTTTGCCATAGGAAGGAATTAAAATTTAAACCAAATTCATTGCGAATGGAGAGAAAAGTTAACATCTGATTTTGTCTAGTTCAATTCCATAGCAAAGTCATAAGTTTTGCTTGTACGCAATAGTTTCGGCCGATTTCATTTATGCTCTCTCAACTCAAGTTCCGACATTCGCTACACACGCTCATGTAAATCACACGACTGGACCATGCATAAGTCGCAAGATTTACTTGAGCGTGTGTAGCGGCCCTTAGAGACTGACAACATTTTTGGTAACTTCTTTAAAACTGCTTTGTGTAAAGAATACTGTGATATTAGTCATAAAAGCTCTATCCTTTTGGCTCGAAGCTTCCGCTAATTTTATTATAAACTAAATACCGATTATTTGATGAAGCGTTCGTCTCTAAGTATATCTCAGGCATGGCTGATAATCTCTCGAGCGATCCTGATGGTATCCCTTCTACGCTCATAAAAGGTTGTGATTCGCGTATCTGTATCACTAAAAGAAAAAATGAAAAACGAGTACACATTCAACGATCTTTACGAATCGAATATAAAAGCTTCATTTAACCTATAGAAAGGATGTAGGTATAAGGGTAATATGGGATTAACAATAGTGTTTCAAAGCACGAAATTTATTTTAAATTTTATTTCAATTATTTATTTATTCTATCATCATAAAGTATTTTATGATTAAAATGAGATCTACTGAAATTCAGGATCAGATCAGCTCCAAAAGGTCCATAAACAACAAGAAACATAAATAGATGGGTACACATACTCTTTAGCATTAAATCATACTCGTTACTGAGTAACAGAGTATAAGCCTGCTTCAAGTGGTGATATTGGTAACAATTTTCTGATAATTGAACTTAAAGGCCTGTCAGTTTCCCAGCATAATTTGCTTAAAACTGCAACACCAGCGGCCAAGAGACCACCTACAAGGCTAAAGAGAGTCATTTTAAATTCCGACGTTGCTTACAGTACAATAAGGTACAGCTCGTACGGTGTCCTCCAAAGCCTATGATTATTTACTTCCATCGAAGAGAATTGTTTATTATTGATAAAACCCGTCGAATACGCATAAAATTTTAACTCAATGCAAAATTATGTGTACACCACACGGTCATGGGTCTTTCATGCGGAGATGAACGAACATACATATCTCCGTATTTCAAGTAAAACTGACATCCACCCGCCTTCCTTTCAATCTACCGTACCATCGTGTGTGTATAGTATATCACTTAATCACATCTAAATTCATTTATCCGACCCGATGTAATTCACTTGATTCTGTTGCATGCCGTATATATGATCTTTCTGGAGCAGGTAGGTAGGTAGGTAGGTACATACATATACACCCTTTCTCGGCCCTCTGCGTCTTGCTTGACATCTTGTGAGCCTGGTTTAGAGCTTTCTCATCGTATTATTACATGGATAATGTCCAATAATTGCGAATAATATGATCACATAACGAATACCAATTAAGTAATGACCGTCGACGAATTTCAATTAAGTATTCACTTACCGCAATGTTGAGGATACTAAAAACGATTTTTAAAAAATGAACAAATAATCGGGGGGAAAAGGAGAAGGAAAAAACAGAAAAGAAAATATAAAAAAAAAACGTTCAACTGCCAAGAGGTGCGCGCTATATGTACCCGTACGTATAAAGAAAACCAGGCTTGCGCAAAGATCAGCACGATAAAAAGTCATAAATAAAGGCGTTCACTTAATATAAACTCGTTAGCAGTTTCGTATTCGATAAATGTATCCAAGTTGGCAGGCATCATGATCGCAAGATATCGCTGAGATTTATCCAGTCTAATTACACGATAGCCTGTGATAACCTGGCGAGCCGATACCCGATGTGCGATTTAAATTGCTTCCCAGTCGGATTAGTATCGCTGACAGATATATCTTGGATTTTGCAAAAAAAAAAATTTGGCAAGGCGGTCGGGTGAGGCAGCTTAAAACTTTCACTGCGGCAGTAAAAAGTATATTTTTGGGTTTTTGGTTGCATTTTAAATATGCAGCAGCTGTATCGCCTTCGTGCTATTGATAGGATCAGGCATATTATATCCATGCGTTTTGGTAAATAATGTAGGAAATAAATGAGATTGGACGCTTTAAGACCCCTACCTTTTCGCCGAGGACGATGAACCGCTAGCCCTCATTCCTTTGCCTTGCCTTTGTGATATTACATTTGCCAACATGATGTATAATCGATTTCATATATAAAACGTTAAAATTAGTCTAAACCAATTTTGTCGTTACCCTAGATGAATATCTATAGTCGCTTCTCTGCTTTTAAAATTTGCGCGGTAGATTGTAAGTCTGTTTTTTTTTTTTTAACTAAAACGTTTTGTCTGGCATTGTTGAAATGATTCTGAACTATACATACTAAAAAACAAAAATATTTAGTCTAAGGTCCTAGTGCTAGTACTTCCCAGTATCTCCCAGTACTTTACTGGTACTTTACTAATACTTACTTGTAATTACTGGTTTTTATAAATGGATAGTAAATTTATAAAAACCAGTAATTACAAGTACGTACCCGTAAACTTTCTCCCTTTAAGTATTTTCTAGTTTACTATAATTATTAAGACGCATAAATGGTGTACACAAAAAATTTTATTAAGTCAATGAATTCCATTTCACATAATCATATGAAACCTACATAGCAGTCTTTCAAATTCGTCTCATATATCATATTATTATTTATTATCTTCCATATACTCTAATAAAAAATACTGCACAACTTTGCTTTATGTTGAAAAAATCCTCATAATAACCATTAAGTCTTTGTCTTCCATAATTAATTTTCACTACGCGCTATAAATGGACTGTTGTACTGGCGAATACTGGTACACACCAGCACCGTACTGGTACTCAAAACATTTTAAGTACCAGTAAAAGATACTCACTTTTACTGGTAAATTTATTTCGAGTATTACCCAGCGAGAAACGGAAGCATTTCGGATGTATTCCGAAAACATTCTGTGAAAGGCATGGAAGTAATATGCTCTCATACCCAGTTCATTTCTTTTAAAGCATTGATGTCCTACGACAGGATGGTATATAAGGTGGTCACTTGAATACCTTACATCTGCATGACCTGTAATATGCTAGAAAGCCTTCCTTGGCAATTCTTTGGTAGGTGAAAGGAAGCATACCTTTTCATTTTTTGGAAGGTGAACAGAAACATTACCTTTAAATTGTTTCTAAGGTGAAAATAGTGAACGGAACAATTAAGCATGATTTTTCTGGAAAGTTGGAAATAACCATTCAATTTATACTCTAAGGAAGGTGGGAGGAAGCACTCTTACTGTTTTCACTGAGAGGTAAAGGTAAGAACATTTTGTGCTTTCTCAGAAAGGTGTAGAAAATAATCATGTCTTCACGTATTCGAATCTCGTACTTCAATGAAAATAATTCACAAATCAAAATATTTTCCATCTGTACGCACTTTCCTTCCTTTATTGTTCTTAAAAAACAATAAAACCTGCACGCACTCCCGCACAAATTTCTATCTTTTTCGATAACAACACGAATCAAGATATCTATTCATTACCTCTGTCTTCTCTGAATATTCCCTGATAGCATGCTCAAAAATACGATGCATCAACACATTACGCCTGCCTTGCTAAATCAGTTCAACGTAAGGTATGTTCATGTACTCATTACTAATGCGTTCCCGGTAATGTTGACAGTAAACCTTAACTAAGTCAGGCAATCGTATTTTTCCAGCTGGGAAGTACTGGTACTGGGATGTAATGAGAGACAGACTTGCAATTGGCGCTAAACCGCAAGTGTGTCTCTATATACTGAAAAACAACTCGGTGTACGCTCGGTATACTCTTAATTAGTAGTTCTGGACGATGTTTATTGATGTTTTTGAAACATCGATGTTCCGGTCACGATGTAAGATATTTTCAAATCGATGTCGTCACAATCCATCATCGGATAACATTGATGTTATCTGAGCTGGTTTAGCTTTAGACCGTGCCATTTAAGACTAGCTTTACGAAAGTCGACTTACGTAGAAAGAACTAATATTAATTGCTCTAAATATGCCGCACTACAAAAAACCAGTCCTACTTTAGTTTAGTATTTGATGCGGTATTGAGCTGGTTTAGATCGTGCCATTTAGGACTAGTTTTACGTAAGGGTCATCCCTTATCAAATACGCAACAAGTGTAACATGACCATCACCAATTTTGTTGAAATTTTACATACTTGGAAGGTGTCCCGCATGTGGTCTTGCATCTGGATAGGCATGGATAGGCCAAGCTTGGGCAAACAAAAAATTGAAGGGGAAATGGGGGAAAATCTCAACGGTTTTCGAGATAACTAGTTTTAAAAATATTTGGTTATGTTTTTATATATCACCCAATAACTTCTTTACGTTGCAGCCTATGATGATGATTTAAAATTTCGTAGATTGATAATTGTTGGACTTTTCCAATGGTGTACAAATTTTACCCCTCCTCTTCTTCGTTTTGAAGTTATTTTTCAAAAACTTTTAAATTTCGGATTTTTAACTACTATATTTATCAAAAAACATGACATCAAAAGCTTCCCTGTAAAATAATTTATGACACTCTGTACTAAAAATGTAACCCTTTCTGTGTTTTTGCCCTTTTTTTAAGCATATCCACCGACTGGCTCAAAAAGCTCATTCCCAAAATATAATTGCATACTTTCTGGCATTTATTGACTTTTTCGCTCGGTATGCTTATTTCAAGTCTGGATCAATGCAAACGTATGTATGTAATATTTCTTCTGGGATATCTTGGAAACACGTTAAATTTACTTTTAAAACTAACACCAACATATTATATATTAGTCTCTATTTCACGGCAAACGTTTTAAGACTGTAACATAAATTGTACTGCCTCTGTGCATACATACTTTACAATCATCTACATTGCTTTATTTTGAAGGTTTTGAGATCTATTCCTCATTACAGCACATTACAGTACAGTAATCAAATTGAGGTTTAGCATAACCATATTTTTTACTGACACTTTGTTTCTTAGCCATCTCAAAAAATCTATTATTTTTAGAAAATTTCGAACAAATAATGTGCACATGCTCATCAAATCTCAGTCGTCATCAATATAGATATTTTAAATAACTACTGCTACCCAGTAGACATTTTGGCAATAAATTGCTGTGGAGATAGAAATGGCAATAAAAAATGTGCTACCCTTTTATTGCCATGGCGATGTTTTGGCGATATCGCGAGAATTAAAGTCAATTAGATTCCCGGATACTTTATGATTGGCGCATGAATCGCTCTCTTATTGCTAAATTATTGCATTTTTATTACCTAGATACCTGGTACCAGATGTGATGAATACGAAGTGTATATAAACTGTTTTCATAGAGATTTTACCGTTATCGACAATATTTCTTCAAGTGCGGTACAATGTAGAACTGCAGTGACAGTTATATTTGCGATCAAATATTTAGAAAAGATAAGTCGATGTTTGATGTTATTTCCACCGATCTTACATTATTATTATACATATTATGTATTTTACAGATGCTTGTTTTGAAATATTTCCGAGGACAGACGAGAAAAATATCGAGCGAGTTATCAAAGAGGATTTTCAATATGCCAATGACCTCATCTTAAAAAAACTTCGACCAAAAAAATAATAATATTAAGTATCAGAACCAGCTTAACACAAGCTCGCTGTAGTGACACGTTAAATAAATAAACGGTCAACAATACATGCGTTTCATCACTTAAGTAAGTATTAGTAAGTTAAACCAAACATAAACCAAACACCGGATGAAATTACATGCAATGCGACATAGAAACAGAAAACTAAGTATTATATAGACGTTGTTTTAGAACATGCTCCACATGCTTTGAAACGTCAACGACAAAATGCTCAGCCTGTTTTTTTTTTTTAATTAGATGGCAGCGGGACAGGTGATCCTATCCCAGGCACTCAGGGCTGTCATCAACTCCCATCCTAATTAGATGAGCGTGAAGTGAGCTGTGGCCGGTAATGATGCCAACCACAGTTTTACATTGTTTCCTTTCGAGCCCCATCAGAAAATCGGAGATATTCCCATCGGGCCCATCAAGAAACAGTTTTATACACCTGCAAGTATTCAGGTTCGCCCATCTCTGCTGATGCTTTCTACGAACATCCACTTTATTGAGAGATCTGATACTCGAGGTGGCAACGCCTACGGCGGGCTCCGATCCAAGAAACAGAGAGGCAGAGCCAGCCCTAGATAAAATGTCAGCTGTTTCATTGCCCATGATCCCCATGTGACCAGGAACCCACAGAAGGGACAACTTCTTGTGGATACACAGCTTATCCACAGAAGCCCTGCGGTCCCCCAGTAACTTAGATGTTATCCGAGGGCCACTCAGAGCCATCAAGGCTGCATGACTATCCGAGAGAATAGCAATGCCCTTTTCCTTGATTTGCATGTCAACGACTAACTTCGCTGCCATAAATATGGCGAAGACTTCAGCCTGGAAGACAGTGGTATATCTTCCAAGTGAGTACTCCATTCCAATATTAGGCTCAGGAAAGTACATGCTCAGCCTTAATATTAATAGTAATGTACATGCGAATAATGGGTTGGTACATGCAAGAGTTAGATCTTGCGGAGTTAACATGCAACATAGGTAATCTTCTCAAATTGTGTCCACTATCGCGGAAAGATATTTTACTAAGTAACAGCGGAGAATAAACATTCGCGTTTAATAGTTGATGCACAAATGTTACATCGGCAACCATGCGACGTTTTTCATGCGAAATTATTAAATTATTCCAGGGTAGGTCCCTGAGAGCAAATCGTAAAAAGTTTCTCTGAAGAGACTCGTTGCGGTCGATGTGTGTACAGTAAAATGGAGACCAGACCTGGCTAGCGTATTCAAGAAGTGGTCTCACAAAGTAAGTGTACAAACGCAATGTTATGGTAGGATTCGAAAACTCTCGGGACCAACGTTTTATAAAACCCAGCATAGAACAACTCTTTCATACCATATAGTTTATATGGGAGATAAAATTCAATCTGTGGTCACATTAGACACCCAAGTTACAGTCAGAGTCCACACGGCGAATCGAGGAATCCGGGAACTCATAACCTTAAGTGAATTTATCTTCAAAACAAAAACGATTGGTGTTTTCCTGAAAAAATACATAAAAAATCCGTAATCTATATCAACACGATCAAAAAACGTAAAAATCAGCAGTAAACTTATAAGTGATTGGTGTCTGATTTCTATGGAAAGCTCTCGCACCAATTGTAAAATTTTTGAAGGTCACCTTGTACCTGTTCACAACCGTCAACAGATTTAATCTGAGCGAAAAACTTAACATGGTCAGCATAAATCAAGACCCTACAGTACCTCACCACAGAGACAATGTCGTCAATAGACAGAATAAAGGGACTCCCTTGAGGTACGCCAGACGAGGCCATAATATGATAATATATATGATATAAAATTTATATGTATAATATATTCAAAATAAATGTAAGGATAATAGTAATATTATTTTTCTAAACAAATACTAAAATCCCCAAAACCAACTAAATCTGCAATATAGTGACGTAAAGTTTATTGAAAACGATTGAATTGCACAACCAAAAATATAAGAATATTTATCGCCATAACGATCATAGAATAAATAACTTATACGATTTATATGCAATGCAACATTTACCCCCGTCAAGTTAAACATAAGCGATAAAAGTGCATTATTTACGGCAATAAAACTGCTCGTTGTGGCAATAAGCAATCATAAGAAAGCAATTCGTAGGCTAATCGTAATGTTTACTGTGTAGTTTCTGAATTAATTATCACCGACCGATACTGTGTAACATTAAAATACGTACGTAGTTTTATTTACTTTTATTTCATATGGAGCCATTATTATTTTAAAACATGTAAAAGACCTAGAAATGGTCTAAGACCAATTCTTATAATACCCAAGATGAATGCCCGTATGTAATTTCGTATGGTCACCCACCTGTGAAAGTTTGATCGTGGAAGTGGTTTTTCGCATATATTTCTAGAACGGTTCGTCGGGCAGCAAAAATGATTATAACCAAGAAGAACTTTTCAGTACAGTATACGTAAAAAACCCAAAGTTTTATATGGCAACACCAAGAAGGGTTTCCTCGGTTCAGTCAATTTTAAAAATTTTATTTACTATTCATGTACCGAATCTCAGTTCTCTACGTTGACGCATTCACAGGCAGTGTCCAAATATATTGTGGAAAACGAAATTTTTGTATGGCAACCTTACGAAGGAGTTGCCCGATTGGTCCCATTTTCGAACTTAAATTTACTTTTTTTTAAAAAAAAGCCTGTGTGCAAAGTTTCAGCACTCTAAGTGAAAGCGTTCTCAACTTATCGTGAGAACGGACAGATGGACAGACATGCAAAAACCAAAATAACTTTTAATATTATGCGTGGGTGTCCAATTTATTTTGCTCTACCATCATTATTTCAGGTGTTACAAACGGCATGACAAACTTAGTATACCCTATGATTTCATTTAGGGTATAAAAACGAATGGTAGGACACTTAAAACAGAACCTTGTGATACCTCCTATTTCACATTGACTAAACTTGCTATATTTTCATAAATTTTTGCTCTCTGAGTTCTGTCTGAAAGGTAAAATTTAAACCAAGTAAGGTCTTTCCCATGTATTCCATATCAACACAACTTTTAGAATAATATGTTCCGGTCTAGTATTTTAAATACTCTTTTATAATGTTGAAAAATTGCTATTAGTTTTTTCATCAATATAAGTAAGTTTTTCTTCCATTCATAAAGTAGGCATACAAGCGCAGCCCTTTCCTAAAGTCTGACTATTGGAGTATGTGATATTCTTCCATTTACAGAAAGATATTTAATCGGCCTAAAGTTATCAGTGATTCCTCCCAATCTCCGGGAAAAGTTACACTAAACAAGGATGAATTTAAGGTATTCATAAGAATAGAACAATTACATATATCTACCGTGCATATTCTTATTATGACCGTGTTCATTTCCTGAACTATTTTAAATAGCTTTTTTATATAGCATGCTATGTATAAAATGACGGGTAACGTTTGAGATGGAAAGAAAGATTTACCTCAAATAATATGCTTTTTATAAAAAAAAAATTACTGAATCAATCGAACTTTTTTATTTCATGAGGACTCCATGTCCAAGCTAAACCCTGGTTATTCTGCTGGGCCCCATGGGTTACCCCCTATTGTCCTAAAGAATTGCAGTGGAAAACTTTCTTACCCGTTAACAGTTTTGTTTAATCTGTCACTGCGGCTCTGTAAATTTTCTGAGTTTTGGAAAGAGTCGCTTATTGTCCTAGTTTTTAATTCCGGTAAAAGGGAACTTGTTACCAACTATCATCCTATTGTTAAAATGTATTATATTGCCAAACTCTTTGAAGCTTCTTTATATGAATACTTGTATTTTCATTGAAGTGGAGCTCTTAATCTTCATCAACATGGTTTTATGAAGAGAAGGTCAACTGCAACAAATCTGCTCCAGTTTACATTTATTTGTATCGAATCGTTTGAGCGCGGTTGCGAAATTCACTGTATTTATAAAGACTTCAGTAAGGCTGTTGACAAGCTTTCGCACTCCTTTTTGAGATCCTTAGGTTTTCCAATTTGTTTGTTGAACTGGTTATTATCCTATCGTAAGGATCACAAACTTAGGATACAGTTCCTTTCTGCTCGGTCTAAACAAATAACGGCTTACTCCGGTGTTCCACAGGGTATCCACTTAAGGCCCCTTCTTTTCATATTATTCATAAATGAGGAGTGGGTGAATAAAAGGACACATGTCCCATTCTTTAAAACTTAAAAAAAAAATACATAAAACTGTATAAATCAATGGACTTTCGAAATTATCTCACTATGATTTTGATAGTTTGTGGTACTTTGGGTGGTTTTTTTGCAAGAACAGAAATTGAAAATAGAGAAAGATCAGTATAGCGGACACGATTCCGTCAAAAAACGACAAGAGGCTGAGCCCTTTTGTTCGCCCACTCCTCAAATGATGTTTCCTGTTTAGTTACCAAATCTGATTTACTAATTTACGCAGATAGTTTAAAACTGTATAAATCTATGGATTCGCATTGTGATTGCTTCAAATTGAGCGACGACGTGGACAGACTTGTTGAAGGGTGTACAAAGAATTCTCTGTTTTTAAACATTGATAAATGTAAGGTAACCAATTTCTCTCGTAAGCGAGTTCCTTCGAATTATGTCTATGTTATGAATGGGTTGTTACATTCGAAAGTTGATAAAATCTGTGACTCGAGGGTATTGTTCGACTCTAAACTCACTTTTAACTTCCACAATGTGATCAACATTGTTAATATGGCGAACTCAATGTTAGGTTCTGTAAAGCGCTGGACAAAAGAACTAGATGATGTCTACATTACTAAAGTTTTTTCTTACCACTCTTGTAAGACCCATTTTGGAATATGCCAGTCCGATCTGGTCTCCCTCGTAAAAAATCACTCTGATCGTATTGAGAGCGTGCAAAGGAGATTTTTACTTTTTTTCCTAAGAGGGGGAATAGACTTCTATAACGAATTAAATTTAATATACCTTCCTACTCTAGAAACTAGTAGGAAAATATATGGTATAAGCTTTGTTTTTCAACTTGTGAAGGGTGATATTCCTTTAATACTTGAGAAAATTAATTTCAATTCACGAACTCGACACTTACGATCTACGGATTTTATTCTTTTGTGTTCCCATCGCCCAAACTATGGGCACTTTGAGCCTATGTCTTGAATATATTCGATTGATTTTCATATCAATAAGTCTCAATTAAGAAAAATCTTTAACAATTGTTCTGTACTATAGCTTTTATTTGGTTATTGCATTTAAGGATCATTGTAGCTAGCATTTTAAGCGAAATAAATAAAAGCAGATAATAAAAAGATAATATTGCACAGCTTCTTAACCGTTTTCCATAATAGCTTTGAATCTCTTTTTCGACGCGATCGGCTCTCACTATGCTCACTTATCTTTAGAAATGAAAATGGCGTTTTTATAACAAACTCTATTAAATTTATATTTATTCCAGCAATTATTATTATGTTGGTTGTACTTATGAAATTCTAAGGTGTTTGTTATACGCTCTCCTTTTATATCATTAAGTTCGTTGCTACCATACAGGAAGGAGGAAGTCCTCCTTTAATTTGTTTTTCAAACCTCATCTTACTTAAACAATTATTAACTTAGACTTAATCTTAGCAACGATCACTGATTACCACTGATGTTATATACGAATTAAAGATTAGGATTCAGACTTCAGAAATAATATTAAAGTATATAAATTATTAATAAAGAAATTCCTGTTAAAAAAAACTTGCAAACGATTTTTCAAAAATCGGTTATATCTCGAAAAGTACAAACAAAATAATTTTACAGTAATAGATTGAAAATAGTTCTCCAGTTCTTTATTCGCAGATAAGTATTTGAATATCAAATGAAAACTAATGCTCATGACTATGCTCCCATTTTCGGTTTACTATTGACTTGAAAATCAATTCATGGCTATCATTTCCCATATTCGGCTGTGTTAGCGTGGGAACGTTTCAAGCTATAGGTACATAAATATATATTATATATTTACTCAGGCTCTTGGGAGTTTGGAAGAGCCCCGTATGGAAAAGGTTTTTATATAACCATCCAGGAAATTTTCCTGTACAGGAAAAACTTTTGCAACCAATTTGAGCGTTTAGTCAGAAAATAATGCAATTAGTCGAGCAGAAACAAATCATCTGAGATATTCTAGTCCTTGGTTTTTTGTTTGTCCACAGATAATTATAATTTCCCTGTCCAAAGTTTGCTTTTTACTTTCTCATATTCTTTCACTCTGCTCTTGTGACTTAAGATGCGTCTGATTTATTTATTAAAATATGAAAAGAAGCCGAGCCAGGTAAATTGCATATCTGTGCGCATAATATGAGGAGGAGGGGTGGGCGATTTAATCGATGAATCTGAGCTTCTCTTATAGTAATGATTCGAAATTGGGATGGTCGCGAT
This sequence comes from Dioctria rufipes, assembly GCA_963924295.1. NCBI lineage: Eukaryota > Metazoa > Arthropoda > Insecta > Diptera > Asilidae > Dioctria > Dioctria rufipes. The sequence goes on from OZ002741.1 coordinate 475,209, forward strand.
GCTCCGACTTGTGAAAGGCTCCGTAAAGATATTATGGGAAATGTTATCTGAAAAAACAAAACAATCGGATCTTCATCTTGTATTTTACCGATTCTCATATATTTTACATAAGTTCACTTAAATGTTCGATACTTCTTATATGGATAATTCATGTATACAAAACTTATCATCATAATATCTAAAAACGCTCTTGTTCGTTAACTTTGAAAAGTAGGTACGTAGAGCGTTGGTAACCGAACGCAAGCTTAAATCTTAAATGATTTATATTAGCAAAATTATGTCAATGTTATACAAATCCATCAAAGGTCTTTTCATTTATTTATTTATTTAATTTGTCTACCAATTACATTATCTTACAAAAATCTAAGAACGGCTACCATTTCTATAATAATCAAAATGCAGGACATGAATTTATATATTGGCACAGTAATATTAACAATTGAAGGTTGCCTTCGTTCCGAAGCCTAGTAAGGCTTCATACATGGATCCGAAGAGTTTTCGAACCATAAACCTCTTCTCATTACTTTGAAATGTCTGGAGAGGATTGTGGATGAATATAATGGAGTAGCCCTTAAACACCTCACAGCACACTTACCGGAGGGGCAGATTTACGGAGACGGCTCTCCATTCAATGGGTACTATTATTGAGCGGGGACTGGATCGTGTACTGTTTACTTTGGGAGACTTTCTGTAGCGCGAGAGAGGGGCTGTGCGCAGGGTGGCGTGCTGGTGTATATTGGTTAACTCACTCATCACGGTCCTGAAAAACATGCGATTCTCATGTGAAGCGTAAGCAGATGACATCCCTCTGCTTATTTCCAGGCACAGCATGGCTGCTACCTGTGCTTTCATGACTGGTGCACCCGTCATGGTATGACAGTGAGCCCAACAAAGACCAGCTTGGTGCTCTCCTCAAGAAGACGTAAGCTTGGGTACTTTGTTCTTCCAAAGCTCTTCGGACACACTCTGCAATTCTCTCCCCATGTCAACTACCTTGCACTCTACCTTGACTTGAAGCTGACATAGGGATTGCACGTAGAGGGAAAAGTCAATGCGCCGATGAGGATCTTCGCTCAATGCAGGAGAACCCTTGGCTGCACATGGGGCATAAGACTGATGGTTGTGCACTGAAGGTACACCTCGATCGTTAAACCCATGCTCACATATGCTTTCTGTGTATGGTGGCCGAGGACGCTTGCGGGGACTGCGACCCGGAAGCTGGCGGGCCTGGAAAGGCTTGCCTGCTTTGTAATTATGAGCTCCATGCGATCTATGGCTACTGCTGCTCTTGACGGCCTTCGTAATTTGCCACCCCTGGACCTTGTCATTTAGGCAGATGTCAAGAGGGATATGTGCAGATTGCGCTCATAGGGATATTGACAGGACGGTTAGACTGGTTCTTCTCTTCTCATTGTTCTGTGGCGTATGGGCTGGACCTGCTGGCCTGTATGCCACGTGATGCGATGGTATCAGAACTTTACTTTGAGTATCGCTTCTATATGAGTTTTCCTCTAAGGAAATCGTGGACTGAGGGAAGTGCCTTATCGAGTCTTCCACGATCCGCTCTAAATATTTTTACCGACGGCTCTCGTACTAATGAGGAAGCCGGGGCGGGGTATAATTTTATGAGCCTGACGTTGGGATGGAAGACTCACCACTGTCTTCCAGGCTGAAGTCTTCGCCATCGTAATGCCAGCGAAGATAGCCCTTGATTTGCAAATCAAGGGGAAGGACATTGCTATGCTTTCACATAGTCAGGCAGCCTTGATGGTTCCGGCAGGCCCTCGGATAACATCTAAGTTACTGCGGGAATGCAGGTCATCTGTGGATAAGTTGTGTATCCACAACAACGTGTCCCTTCAGTGGTCATGATCATGGGGAATGAAACCTCGATTGTTGGATCTCTCATCAAAATGGATGTTCATAGAAAGCATCAGCAGAGAAGGGCGAACCTAAGTACTTGCAAGGGCCCAATAGGAATATCTCTGATTTTCTCATGACGCTCGGAAAGAAACAGTGTACAACTGTGGTTGGCATCATTACCGGCCACAGCTCACTTCACGCTCATCTAACAAGGATGGGAGTTGTTGAGAGCCCTGAGTGTCTGTCCTGCCTTGAGGAAGAACCTGAGACAACCGAACACTTTTTATGTGCATCTCCGGCTTTCGCCCGGAGCTGGCTGGACGCTCGAGGATCTGTCCTTCTATCTGTAGATGAGCTGAAAGCCCTTCCTTCAAGACCTGATGCGCTTCATTAAAAGGACAGGAAGGTTTTGGTGAAAGCTTTTATCAGGACAGCACAATGGGCCACTATGGCGTCCGTGCGTGGGATGGGATTTCCTATCCCCCTGCCTTAAAAAAAATAACAACAATTTATTAAAAATTGAGGAACAATTGGCAATAGGCTGGTGATTACCATAATTTTTTCTGTGATGAAAATAATTCGGGCGAGTTAATTCTGTAATCCAAGATAACTTTAACAGATGTCGCACAGTTAATCCCCCGTCGCAGTTCCAATTGAGGTAAACCCAACAGTAAACATCTTTCAGGATATGAAGGTAAATTATGATATCGGTAGTTGCATTTTTAAAGCGCAAATCTTGTGGAGCTTTTCTGTATAGATTCAAGACAATCCATGTGAACCTTGTGATAAGGACACATGTATATTCTAAAATAGATCCCACGAGAGCGTAGTAGAGGTCTTTAAGAGTGTGAACATCTCTGAATGTTTTAGAATTACGCGTAAGGAATCGTAGACATCTACGAGCCTAACAAACTATAAACTTAAGGTGAGGAATGTCACTCAATTTAGTGTCATGTATAACTCCCATGCCATTAATTTTGAAAAACCCCAGGAAAAGCATTGCTATTTATAAGATAAGCAAAAACTATTGCATTGAATAAACGATAAAATTTCATAGTTTTACATTTACCAATGTTTAAGTGAAAGTTATTCACAGAACATCAATCAGAAAGACTATTAAAATCACGTTTAAGGAGTGCGCAATCATCAACAGAATTGACTGTTAAAAATAATTTCAAGTCGTCAGCAAACATCAAACATTTAGTAAATATGAGACTTATGACCATATCATTAATAAAAAGTAAGAAGAGAAAAGGACTCAAGTAGCTACCCTGTGGGACACCGGAATTAGTGTTAATCTCTCTGAAGAGGATCCAACCAATTTTGGCATATTGTTTATGATCAGTCGGATAGCATTCGATCCATTTAAAAAAAGATGGGTAAAATCTATAGTTTACACAAAAGAACAAAAACAACTAGAAATGAGCTTTCCGAACTTTAGAGTTAATCAAAATTTTTTATGTCATTCTTTTGCCCAGATGTAAATATCGGTATAATGCAGAGGCCTTCTAAGTATTTAAAAAAAAATCTGTTTGTAAAGATAAATTGAAAATTAAAATTAAAGAATGTGCAATTTTTCATTAGATAAGTGCATAAAAAGTCAGTGTCAGACTATATACAAGAATTTAAGTTCTTTAAGCACTGCAGTACTTCGCTGGTAGAAAAACAGACTACACTAACATTAAGATAAACAGAATCATTACTGTACACGGATTCGAAATAATCAGCAAACAAGTCGCAACTAAATTTTAAATTGAAGCACTTTTTGTTGTCATATTGTAGAATAACGTTTTGTGTTTTTTGTACTTAATATATTTTATTTAAACTTTGATATTAAAATCGCTTTAAGAGGAGTCAGTACCAAGGTTTGCAAGTTTCGTAAATTTTTCAATGCGAATTTCTGGCAAACTCTTTGTAGCAGAATAACGATTTTTATCTTATACTAAAGGTAACGGTAGCATCGGCAGAAATGAAAAAAGATGTATTGGAATGGAGATATTAACTCGAAAACTTGTAAGAAATGGTAAAAATTTAAGTTTTTTAAATCAAATTTCTGTTAGTAGGTATTCTCATTTCTTTAAATTGTGACTATTTTAGACAGATCAAGCCTAGATGTAGCAAATAACGTCGAGTTTTTTCATTTTTAGTGGCGCATTTTCTATTTATATGACTCTAATAGTACTTGTTTTTTCTCCCGATATTTTATCGACGAGAAATGCAATATTTCGTTGAAAGTTGTTGAAATACAAAGCAAAATAGTATGTGTAACAATTGTGTGCAAAAATTAAATTTGGGAGAGTTAATTTTCGTTAAAAGTTTTCAATTTATTTGAATTGCAAATATTCATTTTTCGCTTTAAATTGTAGCATTTTGGATTTCTGTCTTTTACGCTAGATGTCTCCAATGTAGTCTGTAATCTGTGGTCTAGGTCTAGGCTAATTTTATATGAATTTTCTCACTTTCAGGACACAAACCTACGTATAGTAAATTTTATTACCTACAGGCTCGCTGGTATCTAAATTGAAAATTTTACCGAGTACTGACTCCTCTTAAAAACAAGCACACACCGCCGCGGTGGCGGTGGCGGTGGCGGCAGCGATAGTGGTAGCGGCGATGATAGCGGTGCGGTGGATATTAGCACACACCGACGCAGTGGCGCAGTGACGGAACATTACAAAACATTATATGTATATATATTTTTTCTAATACCGGAATCTGGATGTGACAAGACATAATTTTGTTTAATTTAACTACTGAAATCGGTTCTTCACTCATTGCGATGACAGCACCGTTTCAACTGAAATGAATTTCGTTATGGCGGTGCCGGTGAGAATGCAATATGCAGCAACTTATCGCCACTGATTTTGTCACCGCTACCGTGTTTGGTGTGCAAACTCTAAATCGTTTCAATATTGTGATCTTACCGCCACCACCGACTCTACCGCTAACGCCACCGCCACCGCGTCGGTGTGTGCTTGCCTTAAAGCTTTCTTTCCCAAAAATAAATGCGAAGTTCTGGGACTTTTTTTCATACTTTCTTTGGAATCAAGCGCATAACAAGCCTCCTCCATCTAGAAGGAAAGTCTGAATGTGCTTCGACCGTCAAATTGAAGACCGCCAAAAGGTTAGACAGAAATTAATAAATTCATTAACTACTCTTAGATGGACTTGAATTTCTTAAAAACATAAGAAAATGAATTAAAAATGTGCTATTCTATGAAAAACTTTTTAGTAATATAAATAAACAAAACTTACACCTTAATGAAGCGTATCTTGTCCATTTCTTTATTTCTTTTAATCGTCTACTTACATATTTATGTATTCACAGATTTTTTAAAGGCCTATTTTCTCGCCACCCTTGATACTCATCTGCAATGAGTAAAGATTATTTAATACTTTAACACAAACCATCATTTTTAGCTCTACGGATTAATAGTAATTGGCTCACTATTCTAACCACCTTACATCTGCTTCATGCCTATAGTCATTATTTATTCACATTTTATTCAAATACTTGCACAAATTTTAGCACTATATATTATTAATAATACTATCCAAACACTCGAAATTAACTATTGAGCACTCACGATCTCTGAAATGAAATTAATAGTATTGAATTGCACTGCCAAAAACTCAAATTAATACATTACTCGAGCTCGTACAGCAACCTTCCATTTATGGTTTACCTGTAGTTAAATGGATATGACTTTTTACGAGGGGTCACCTTGCTTAATCACCACTGTAGTTTATTATAGGGTTGGTAGGTGCCTACATTTAAAAAAGAAAATTCAAGCTTAGATTTTTGTCGCCTTGCCACTTGGAGTTATGTAACATGACTTTTATTTGCGTTGGTAATTACGTGAAATTTGAGGATAATCTATTGAAATTCTTTTATATTTATATAGTGAATAGCTCAATTCAAAAAGCACTTGAGTCTTGACAGCTTGCGGTCGACGACTTTTATAATTTGTTTGCAAAAAAAAAAAAAAAAAAAATCATCTTATTCAGTTCAGTTTTTTTTTTTAATTTACTTGGCTGCATTTCGCGACAACATCCTCTCCCATAGTGATAACTCATCTATTGTCAGAACAGATATTGAACCAATGCAGTTTGTTTACTGGACAGCAGAAGATCCCCATATCTCCTACTTCTATGTTCATTTCCTCAATGCGCCATTTCGAACGACTGATGAGTATGGGAACGTTGCACAAAATTCCTGGAAAAAGGATTTCTGAAGAGCTCGGAGTTAATATTTAATTTAGTGAAGTACTTTTGAATCTGTCGAAACAGATATGATTTGATGCACTCATCCTCACTGAAAGAGAAACTTCAAAATTCCATAACTACCAGTGCCCAGAAGCGTGGCGATAGACGTCCCCTCCTATACATTTTTTCTCGCCATCCTAATTTGGGGTATATACACGTAAATATGTAACCGCAGATCTTTTTTAATGAAAAAATTAGGTCTGCTGTCTTCGGACGCAGGTGTGCACAAACAAACGCATTTTTATATTCTATTATTATATCTTCTATTTTTTAAAGTTTTGCAAAGGATTACTCAGTCTACAGTAGCTGTTCAATGAATTAAACTCACCTTCAATATTTAGAAAATATTTCATATACACGGTGTCCCGTAAGTCGACGTCAAGCCGGAATCGGGTGATAGGTCAAATCATAATATTTACCATAAAAATTTAAAAATAAGTCCAAGTGATGTATTTTTTAAATTATAGACACTTCTTTTGTTTTCGAGAAAATATACACCCGTGATGTTCAAACTGGTTTCCTTCAGCTGCAATACAAGTTAGACATCTTCTTAAAAAAGATCGGGTTATCAGATGGGCAAATCTTCCGTTGTTGAAACTGCTTCCGTAATTCTGGAGCTCATGTTTCTGTAAAATTCGTTGAGCTATACTTTTATTCACTCCTGTGCTTTCCTGGATTGCACGTACCGAAGTACTTGGGTCTTCTTCAACTGCTTGAAGTACTACGTCTTCGTAAGGAAAGGAACTTCTTCCTTTACCATGTACTTGGTTTGGAAGTCGGCCCTCTGTGGAGAGTAGACGATGCACATTTGTAAAAACTCGATGATTTGACCCACTAGCATCACTATCTGTCTCACTCACACTTCATGTAATGACTCTCCGTCTCACTCAAACTAAAATTTTAAAGTTACGGTCTTACGGCAAGCTTTGGGTACACTAGAATTATTTTTAGTAGGTAAAAAGAAATTTTTCGATACTGGGTTTCTTGAAGAAAAAATTTTTTTTTCCGTAATCTAGGAAATAATGTAGCAAGTGTTATACCATTTTAGAATCCTTATTAAATGCGTCAACTTTTAAAGTTACTTGCCAAACTGACGTACTACATTTTTTTTATTCAGTACAGTCAATTAAAGTTAGGTGAAGTATTAATTTTCTATTCTTGGTTCGGCAAAATGTGACATTTTCTTCCAAGCTGGAGCAGTTGACTTAGAATTTAAAGCAACAGGTTATTCGGGATTACATATAAAGTAAAGATTTGTAGGAACAGGAGCTAAAATACCATCACAGGGTGTACATTTTCTCGAAATGTCTATAATTTAAAAAATACATGACTTGGATTTTTTTTTATATTTTTCTGGTAACTATTATAATTTGGTCTATCACCCGGTTCCGGCTTGACGTCGACTTACGGGACACCCTGTATAAGACAATTTTTTTTATAAAACACATTCTGTTGTGAGAAATAATATTTTTTCTCATTATTATTACTTTTCTTTTTATTATTATTTATTCTTTTCTAAACATATTATTGTATGGCTTGTCTAATAATTTGTCACACTTGATTTAATCACACTTTCTATGAGCGCCGGCATACTACAAATACAGGCATTTACAATTTTTTTCAAATCTTCACAATTATTCCAAATATTTTCTATATTTTTTTTTTAATATCTGCTATGGGATTAGAAAGACTATAAACTTTTGATTTGAGGTAAGATCAACAATTTTTTATTGGTTTTAAGTCAGGAGAATTGCCAGGTCAATGAATAATATTAAAGTTTTTGTTTATGACGAGGTTTGCAACAGATTTTGATATATGGCAGAGAGCTTCATATTGCACAACGTATATAATAAGACTCCAACTCCAAGTCATTATCGCCGGTGAATGTTTGACAGTAGTATACAGTCGCTTTGTATCTTTTTGCTGGTCTTCTTCTCCCAATTTGGAAAGATTCCGTCACTGGCTCCATGCGGCATTCATCACTGAATATCACCAATGAGACTGTAATAAGAAAAATAATTTAACCTTCTTCCAGTCATCAACTGAAATTGAATCCATAACAATCGCTTTTTCTTCATTCAATTCCTCAGCTTGGGCTTTTTTGCGGGACGCACACTTTAAATTTGCCGCGTATAATCTTCACTGCAATGTCATGTCTAATATATCCACTCCTTGCTCATTTAGGTGCCTTATTTAAACACGAGTGGGTGCACTACGTTGTAGTACAGCATTATGGATAATTTTCTTATCCGTTTTCTCCGAATTTTCCTAATGCTATGGCAATTTACCCGCTTGTTTACTAGCGGTGAAACTCCTGACCGAAAACCTCTTGCCACTCTGTTGACTATCGAAGCCGAAATATTTTCTTTTTTTGCTATACAGGGTGTCCCGTATGTACCGCATTTCCTATATACCACGGATTCCTTACTCAATTTCGAGAAATAAATTGTACGGGAGGAGAGCCGGAAAATGCACGGTTTTGGCGGTAGGGGGGGTTTTGTGATTTTGGGTGCTTTTTAACCTAATACCATGTAACTTTCTTGTTATACACCCTATGAAGGTGATTTGCATCTCAGGTGATAGTAAAAACCCTCTACCGTTTCCAACAAATATCCAACCACCCCTCTACTCCCTTTCCGGCGGCAGTTATAGGATGTCAAATTCAAAATATTGGATAATTTTGCAATTTTTTTTTCAATTTCAACGATTTTCCCGCCAAAATGCATGATAACTATACAGTTTTATGACAAGATTTAAAGACCCTGGAATGTTACCTTTAATTTGACTATGCGCATGTACCTAAATAAATGCTACAGTTTTTGAGATATTCCCGTTTTTATGGTGCATAATTTCATGAATTTTGTTAATTTGCGTGGAATTGCATAAAATTAGGCGCGATTTCTATTATTATTAGCAAAATTAATGAAATTATGCACCATAAAAACGGGAATATCTCAAAAACTGTAGCATTTATTTAGGTACATGCGCATAGTCAAATTAAAGGTAACATTTCAGGGTCTTTAAATCTTGTCATAAAACTGTATAGTTATCATGCATTTTGGCGGGAAAATCGTTGAAATTGAAAAAGAAATTGCAAAATTATCCAATATTTTGAATTTGACATCCTATAACTGCCGCCGGAAAGGGAGTAGAGGGGTGGTTGGATATTTGTTGGAAACGGTAGAGGGTTTACTATCATCTGAGATGCAAATCACCTTCATAGGGTGTATAACAAGAAAGTTACATGGTATTAGGATAAAAAGCACCCAAAATCACAAAACCCCCCCTACCACCCACACCGTGCATTTTCCGGCTCTCCTTCCATACAATTTATTTCTCGAAATTGAGTGAGAAATCCGTGGTATAAAGGAAATGCGGTACGTATGGGACACCCTGTATATTGGTTAGAAAACATGTTAGTTTTCAATAAGGCCAAAATCACTTCTCGTTTTTTACGGCTAACGTCTTTACAAGGCCAATGTTTAAAATAATTATTGTTTTTAGATATTGTCTGTTTTCAAGACTCAATCAACTACAAACATCGTATAAAATTTAATAATTTTTATTTGTAATAAATCACTTGATTAATGTATTTTCGATTTTTAAGGCACTTAACTCACGACTGACTGAACACGGAATGAAAAGTATAAATAAATGCTGCGTTCCTTTTCTCGTTCTGAATGAATCTGTATGAATCGACCGAACGATGTCATAATTTAATTCTGTGCTCGTAGAAAAGGAACAAAACAGAACCATTTCAAGTGGTTGACATTTCTTCCATTTGATAAAAGCAAGGAAAAATTGTTGCTTATGAAAAATAAAGCCATTTTCCAACAAAAGCAACTTAAACTCAACTATTACCACCTCGTACTAATTGTAAACAACCCATTCATGAATACAAATTAAAATCGTTCTGCTTAAATCCGGGAAAACTCAGGCGCAATCAGAACGATTCGGAGTCCGAAAAAAGCGATGACAGATTGAAACTAAATCGTTCGGCCCGAGAAAAAGAACCACACGAATTGAAAAAAAAAAACATTCTGAACGAGAAAACGAACGCAGCAAAGGATACGATTTGTATACCTGCGCCTCCACCTCTTTTCAGGTAAATTGCTTATTTTTCCAACTTAAGGGGGAAACACAATTCCACCGTTTCGATTCGATCTGTATAAATGTCAAATTTGCTTATATGGGACATACGTACAATTGGACATATTACACCGAAATGGATCGAATCGAAACGGAGAAGTTGAACAAATTTCAACTTTTACGGATGACATAACCTAGAAAAATCATCTGTATAGATTTTTTTATACTCAAAGATGCATGAAAAGGCTTTTGTTGAGGAAATAAAAATAGACATGAATTATATGACAAAAAAAAAAAAAAAGTTTTCATGGAGGAATGTAAAACGAAAAGACAAAATATGGCAAAATTTTAAAGTCAAGGGTTTGAAACAGAACGGAACAATATTGTGCTCAAGCATCCATTAGATCGAAATGGGATGGATCGAATCGGATCGAACCGTCGGAATCGGAATTTTGTTTGGCACTTAACAGATCTCTCAGGAAAGTGTTGAAATTACCTTTTCCAAAGTTAAGTTATTACAAAAAAAATCATTTCAAGGAAAAAAGGTAGCATTCCCTTAAAATTTCAGAATTTTCACATGTGCGTCTAGTTCATTGAACAGGTACTGTATGTTATGCCTAATCATATGACAATGACTGAGCATTCATCAATTACTAGGGTTGCTAAATATCATTGGATTTTCACACGGATGAAGAAAATAAAGCGAGAGTAGAGTAGTGATTTTTAGGCGTAGACATGCTCAATTTAAACTGAATTGAAAATAAAAGACTTTTTAAATATTTTTTATTTGTCTGAAATTTTGTTTTATTAAAATTTTTCATATGAACAGAATTTATAGGGTTTTTAGTCAATAATCTCAATAATGTTGTTGTTGTTTCTTAAATTGCACATTGCGTTTTATCTTAAATAAACAGAAGCATTGTTTCCCGTTCTAATTTAAAACTAAAAAATAAAAAAATAACGTCAAAAACAGAATAAATAAAATAAATTGGTATTTTATGCAAAAATATGCCCAGGCTCGAACTGGAATTTTTAAGAGAGCCTCCCGGCACCCAACAATTTTCTACAGAATACAAAATTTAAATAGTCAAAATAAAAACCACCTAAATGATTTACTTGTTGCATAGTTTTTGTTTTGTTTCGTTTTTTTTTCAAGAACAGAGAATATATGCCTTTAACAATTTGCGATTTGTTTACTTTTAATTTTTCCTTATTTCTTTTTAATTCGGCATTTTTTTTTTAATAATTATAGGCGTAAGCTTAGCTTATATTTCCTTCCGTTTTTAAACTTTTTTTCTTTTGTTTTTTGTTTTTTTTTTTTTTTTTTTTTGTATTGAATAAATATTTTTTGTCAGTTTTCTCAATTATTTAGAAAAAAATGAACGTATAAAAACTATTATGTATTTTTATTATTTTTTGTTTATCATGTGTTCTTTTTTTTTATTTTATGCATTTTTTACATGTAACTTGCTTAAACTTATTATGTAACCACTTGATAAAGTTTTTTTTTTGCATTTTTTGCATTTTTTGGTTTTTTCTTTATATTTATTGCATAATGATGAAATTTTTCTGTTTCACGGACTTTGAAAAGGAGAAAAAAAATAATTTATTATGCTATTACATTTCTTTTTATACTTTAAACTTTGGGAATATGTAAAATCGTGGTTTTGGTGTTTTGAAGGTTTTTCCATGATTAATAAATGTTTAATTATTTTCATGTAGGCAAATAATACTGAAAAAGTTGAAAAAACATTATAGAATAAAATAATTAAGGAACATAAAATAAGTGAATGCATAGCAACAAAAAATTCTCATTTACATTACAGTTATTTTTCTTTTTCAGCTTTTCTCGTGTATATTTAATACTTAGAATAAGTTTTGATGAGAAATTAAGAATATATAATAATTGGGATATTGCAAGAAGTCTTTGCATTTTGATTCCTAATTGCATTTATTTACATTTTTGTTTTTATATGGAAATGAAAATCTTGTATATATGTATATCATGAAAAATAGTGTTATTCTTCTTGCATTTATTTGCCTAAATTTTTTTTTTTTTTTTTTGTAAAGTATTCGCTTTTGGTAGAATTCTTCGAACAGAAGTCATTGGAAGTAGTTCATTGTTGTCTCTTCATGCGAGGGGAAATGTCGAAATAATGTTAATGGGGCTAAGGTTTATCAAACAAATACATAATTATATCCTATGCCCATTTCCCAGAAGAAAAAAACACTTAAATAAATCTCTCTATTTTTAACCAATTTAATAATATATATTATGTAATATATACAATTTTTAAATGTGTTTTTAGTAAACCGGAAATTTTAATGCTAATCACACATTATTCGTTTTTTATTTGCTGTCAAGGAGTTATTATAATTGAAACTTTTAAAAAAATTAACTGCTAACTATAGTTAAATCTACCTGTGTTTAAGTCTTGACCGCTTGGCTGCTCATTTACTTCTCTAAGAATTACTGTCTGCATCATAGTCCGACTAATTAACTGAGAGAAATATTATAATTGCTCTAAAACCAATTTTGGTAATATCTTAGATGAACGCTTGTAAATATTGCCACCCGTTAGATTATGAGAGTTGTTTCTTACATTTATTTTTAGACCGATTCATAATTCATACGTTTTTACATTCCGAGTTATACTTTTCAGTGCATAAAAACGTCTGGGACAGACCATTTTCCCATTTTATATGGCAATTATATGACTAATTTTCGAATTTAGATCTATAAAGCCACGGGTTTTTTTGCGCTCCACAAAATAACTTCAAATCAAAGGTTTTCTATGTATATATGTCGTAGACACTTGATGTAACGCAGCACTTCACGAAACGTCTAGGCACCTCATAAAATGTAGGCAGATAGTGTAACAGTTTGCGCTTAATGACTTTTTACATGATGTGTCTGAAATTTTTAGCCACTTCATGAAATGCTACAAGCCCCTCCGCGCCGCCTTCACGTTTCATCTACCTCTCCTAACATTCCTATGTCGGGTGTTATTACACTATCGACGTAAGGCTTGTAGCATTTCCATGATGTGGCTAAAAATTTCAGACACACAATGTAAAATGTCATTAAGCGCAAACTGTTACAATATTTGCCTACATTTCATGAAGTGCCTAGACTTTTCGTGAAGTGCGAGTTACATCAAGTGTCTACGACATACATATAGCTTGATACAATGTTGCGCTGCCCGCAAAGGTTGATTAAACTTTGAAATTTGTGGCGCATTATTCCTTTCTATGCTTGTTCCCTGTTTCATTTTATGAGAACAAATGAAATTATTGACAAATTTGAAATAAAATATTTCACGTTTTTGGTAATCGTTTTTACATAAACCTTTACGGCAAGAATACTTGCTTTAATTATCATTAAGTAGGATAATTAAAGCAAGTAGTTTTTCTTAATTCATTAACACTTTTCACATTTTCACAGAAATAATCATCACTCCTCAGATAGTTCGAACTGTCAAGTGTGAAAACACGTGGCTCTCATTGTATATTAAACGTCACAAAGTGGTGTCACAAAAAAAAAAAACGCGTAGTACATCGTTGTATTTAGGGCTTAAGTTTTACAAAAACCGGTCAAATCGGATTCGAAGGGCTCCGTACCATCGTACATTTTTATTGTATGGGGACCCCCTTTAATATTTAACTTTATTTTATTTTCATTAGTTGTTGTTATAGCAGCTATAGTATTACTCACTCAAGCGATACAGTGATTGCTAAGGTCGAGTATGTATGGGGGCCCCCTTTAATTTTTAATTTAATTTTTATTAATTGTTGTTATAGCGGCACACTCCGTGAATATTTCAACTGTCTATCTATTACGGTTGATGAGATACAGCCCGCTGACATGCAGACGGACGGAAGGACAGTAGAGGCTTAGTAATAGGGTTCTGTTGGGTACGGAACCCTAAAATACCGATGTAAAAGTTTTTTTTTTTATACTATCTATGTCATTGCGCTTTGAATCAATGTTCAAATACACAGTGAACGAAATTGTGTGTAAGAAATAAAATTACAACTCAGTACTATCCTACCATTTTATCTAGGGTATAAAAACCTGCAAAACGTGAAGGTCTCTTTCCATAGTACATTTCTATTCATCTAACTCTTCAGTAATGGCCATTCACTTTACAGAAGGAGCGTGGAACGGGAACAGGGTATATCTTCTTTATAATTCATACTTAATAAAATGATGAAAGATCTGAATTGAATTTGTTTAAATTGCGTAAAACACTCTCTTTTTTTCTTCAACTCCCTTAAATCCCTTGTAATATGGGGAAGAACTGAAAAAAATATCACTCGTATTGTTATAACATATCATTTCAACATGGTTTTAGTGAATATTCTGTTATCAGCAAAATGCCTGAAGCATTGGTGTGCGAACGTCAGTAGGAGTAGAGCCTAGACCCAAAGAAACACGAACCTACGTTATCTAATACAAGAGCGGCCCTTCTTATAAGTAGGCTTCAACATGGTAATACCCGAAAGTACATTAATTTCTCCACTTTATCTCTTGTTTTCCTCTTTCTAAATCTTTTAATACATAGTCACGGTTTTTATATATATTTTTCAATTTAAGTAAACTAAGCTGAAAATCTGTGCTTATGGTCATTATCAGGGATAGAACCCTAAACTAATGCTAGATAAAATTAACCAGCGATCGTTATAATTTTGCACTTTAATTTTTTTAATTTATTTTTTTTATTTTTTTGGTGTGTTTCGTATTTTACTTTTTATTACTTTTGGCACCTTTTTAGTCTCTTGAATTAGTCTCCTGTTTTTTGCGTAAGTGTATCGAATTTTTTCTCGTTAAAAAAATGCTTACAGCAATTTGGACGGATTAGATTTTCTTTTAGTCAAATTTTTAAATTAATTATGTAAATTTTTTACTTTGGGCTTTGTCATTCATATCTGAAGGTTGTTTACAATAATTTTCTTTCGTTTTTCTTTTTATTTTATTTTATCTTATTTTGTTTTGTTTTGTTTAAGATTTTTCTTTGCTTTTTCTTTTTTGTTAACAAGTCTGTCTAAGGCACTACGGAGACGGGCTTAGTTTCGTTTCACGCTTTCTCTATGAATTTTGTCTGTAACTTTCAAAGCTTTCACTAAATAAGTTTTGTACAAACTTCTTTTTTATTTTCCTTATAATAAATGTGTAACATTCCCCATCGTCTTTTGGCTTGCGAACGACTGTAAACTTCAGTGACTCCATCTACTCCTATAAAACACATAATAACAATTCTCTTCGATGCAGCCTTGCAGTTTATACAAAGATAATATAATATAGGGGAATAGAGATAAAAGAGTAATGCAAGAAACACACCCCTTAAATTCACCTCCGCCTGAACTGAATAAAAGGCTCCACCATGTAGGCGGAGCGGGTTGAACTATATATACATATATATATATATATATACAGAAAAGATATTCTCTGATTAAAGCTTTTCGCAGGGGTAAAATAAGAGAATAATTTATGTTGCTTACTGATTTTTGTTTTTTTCGCTTCACCACTTTATATCCGGATGGGGGCTTTATTAGTAGATCGCAAAGGGAAATTTTATTTATCTTTTAAAGACATTTTTTGCGGATGAATTGAAAATACATAAAATCAGTTTATAGTGTTCACTTTTTAGCTAATTAACTGATATTTGAGAGATTCCTGCCAGATGATTTTCGATTAAACCACTTTCATTACTTTCTGAAATTTAAGAATCTACCGAAAGCAAACTATTAAATCCTAACTATATGTATCTTTAGCCTTTCCTTTTTTTTTCTTTATTTACAAATCCTTTTATCAATTTTTTCTATACTTTTGCAATTTTTTATTTTTCAGAAAATACTTCCTTAGATGGAAAGAAGCTATGCATATACATACTAAATATTTTTATGTAAATGCACAAAAAAAAATTAGATTTTTTTCGTAAAATGTTTCCTTTACTTTTTTCCCTTCTTCAATTAAATATTTTATTAACTATCTAATAACGAAAAATGGCTTTTTCAGTTTGATTTTACTCCCTTAACTCCCTTAACTTAGATACATTTCTTCTTTTTCATCATCTTCTCATATTGGTACAATAAATTTTGTAATTTATTCGAAATTTATATTTATAATGTCTTACAATTTTCCGGATGCCGGATGTTAGTTTGTTAATTTTTAGTATTTCATATTTTTTTCTTATATCATAACTATTTATAATGTGTGTATGTGTGTGCATGTGTGTGTTTTGTGTGTAATACCGCATGTATGTGTGTGTGTGTATGTGTGTGTACATTCATCTCAAAACTCCCGCTCCTGCGAGACAGTGGTGAAGACAAGTATTTTGATAAAAATGTATAAAAAACAACACCCCTTTCCATTTATTGGCTCCGAATATACAGAGTAATAAGGACTTCTTGGCCGTTTTTATTGAATACTGTAAACTTTCATATATATATATATTTTATCAAGATCCCTTACCACTTTTCATAAGACTTACAACCTCCACCTTATCCCACTCTACTTCAGAGTTATAGCGCTTTAAATTTTCACCTTATTTTTCCAAATTTATCATAACTTTTATCGTAAAATACATCATCAACATCCTTTTTGTGTACTGATATTGAAAGCATCAAAGCAAAACCATATAAATTATTACATGAGTTCAGGGAGCCTAAAATTTAAATGTAATTCTGGACATTATGCCGCTCTATCAGCGAAAACTTTCAAATCATCCCGCCCACAAGCCCGTGTGTAATGAGCGGCGTTTTACTTGTTTTCACCTTTTCTTAATATTGGACTTGTTTTAATATATGTAAATCAATATTAGATCATTTGAATATCTCTATCAGTTGAAAGATTGGGGGGATAATTATTTTGTCCTCGATTAAAAACAATATGATTAGTGTGATTGCAAATTTCAAATATGTAATAGCATATTTTTATAAATTGTTTTGTGTTTATCATATTTTTTGTTACAAATAAATCACAAATTCGTTCGTTTCTTGTTCCTCCTTAGTTTAATACTTACATTTGAGATAGAAGTCAAGTTATTAGATATTCCTATAAATATATACATATTTGTTTTTTTATTTTGAAATAATTATAATTGCTTATTTCATATAAAATTTGATCTTCTTTTCAGAAATAGCATACAATTTTGTTTGAATGTAAATAGTTTTTTTTCTAACTTGTAAATTTTTATCAAATATTACTAATGTGTATTTTACAAGAGAGTATTGTTAAGAGTAAAGAGAAACGAAAAGGAAAATATAAGTTATAAAACGGAGAGGCACTTTTGAAAAAATTCTTATATTATTTTTTAGGCCGCTGCGCTGGTTGTTATGCAATGTTTTTGTTTTTATAATTTAGTAATGTCTATATAGTATATGTGGTGACAGAGATAAGTATTTATTGCGGGTTGTTTCGCAAAATAAATGTCGGATTCCCTCAGTTTAGTGAGCAAACTAAAGGTGATCGTGAATGAATGTATTTAGGTAAGTGGTCTGAATTGATTGTAAACATTTTTTTCATCAACATTTGGATATTTTCGTATGAAATTGAATTACATAAGTTCTAGCAGTTCCATAAACGATACAAGTAAGTTCGCTAATTCCTAGCAAATAAACAGACTTTTTCTCCTTGTCACAACTTAAAATATTAAGGATAAGGTACTGACTATCTACATATAACTAAACATGAAATTCAGGGTTAGTAAATTTGAGACAAGAGAGGAATCCAAGCCTTAAGATAACCAAACACCAGGGCCTTAAGTAAGTTGCTAAGCACAATTTCAAAATTTCTTAACAGGGAAAATAAATATTCGTCTGGGATCATAAGGAATTTTTAAGAAAGTGACTGCCATTTTTACTAAATAACCAAACTTTGTGGCTCAATGCTTGCGCGACCCTAAAGGGATATATGTATAGTAAGGGAATGTGGGGCAGAACGTTTCATTGTTGCGCAACTACCTTAATATACTTTCTATAACTTTTGTGCATTTTCATTCGTAGACAGGTGCCAACAGATAGAAGCAAACATAATGCAACTTCTGAAATAAAAAAAGTCACTAAATTTACTCCTTGACGTTGAGACGCAAATTCAAATCAAAACGTCACAAGCCTTTATATTTTATGAAATTTTTTACTAAGTTAATAAATGGAAACTTAAAACTTATTTTAAAATACATATGGTTGTACTTTGTAACTACAATGATTTGTGCGAGTTCACGGAATTTACTCAAAAACTCCTAAAACTAGTTACATTTCACAAATTTTATATTTAGTTTAAAGAAACTGCCATCTTTTCTCCAGCTGTTTTGAAAATCAGCGGACTAGGACAGTTTTTCCATAAACACAATTTTGGAGCAAGATTTTCTATGAAGAAAAAAAAAACAAAATTGCATTGCTCCACTACTTGAAGTAGAGTACTTAGACAGTTCAAAATTGTATGTTGACTTTTTTCAACGAAACATACTTTTTCAGTAATATCTATATAATTATAAATTGACCTAGTATATGTATGTATGCGTATGATTCATATAACCTCCTCTAGATTTTCAATATGCATGTGTATTTTTTCCAACCACTGCTTTACAGTGCAAGAATGGTAAACTCCGGACATGATGTGCTACAGAGCTAAATCCAAAATTGACTGAGAGCGTCTGGCCGGACACTAATCTAGCAAAACTTCCCGAAAATATTTTCCCATCAGTCAATGTCAATTTAAAGCTTACTGTTTAGTTTTGAAGTGATCAAAAGTTTTCCGTTACGAATACAGATTTTATTCTAAAGTTTGAGAGACTGAATAAAGAATTGTCTTTCAAATACAAAATATGCAAAATATGGGAAACGATCCTTACAGACTGAGCGAATTGAACTTTTCTATGGAAGTAACTGTTTTGCTTTGCAGGATATTGTCAAAAAATTCAAAATATCAAATTTAAACCGCAAATATGAAAATTTTGCCTTTAAAAAAGCGACTAAAACCATGAACCATACTGGACTGCAATGTTAAAAGCAACTTTGACCTTTTGTTAAGAGACTTAAAAAATATATTGGGAGCTTACACTATTAAGGGCATAATCGACAATCTGACTAGTATGATTCGTGTCTGTTATATGGTAAATCAGAAACCAACAAGTGTCGGAGACCTTAGCAGTAAGATTGTTTATGTGTTTGATACAGTTCAAGGTTTTTTCTTTTTAAGGACTCCCAAGTACCCGAAGTGCAGATCACTATAGGGAATAGCGATGCTGATAACTAGATGGTATAAAAGAAGACGTATCAAATTCCCTGGGTAGAAGTTGACCCTGAGAACCTTTGTTTCCATTCTCACTGACCATTCCTTCTATCAGGGGTCACTAGATGAGAATTTTTGATGTGTGAAGGAGACCGAAACAGTGAATCACTTTCTCTATCACTGCTCTGCTCTTTCCGATAAGCGATATAGATTCCTTATATCACAGCTCTTAGCTGAACTGCATGACGCGGGATTTGTGAGCACTCTCGCGGAATTCTCGAGGGTGAACAATGAGAATTGTAGTGTCCTAGATTTAGCGACCGCTGGCATCTCAAACTCTCTCCGATCCATAAAATTAACATGTAGCTTCACTTCAAGGAACAGTAGTGCCAGTTAACTGAATTTTGGGAAATAAGACGTATATCAAGCTCCGCTTTTGTAAAATAGCATCAAATTGTAATACATTCAACATTAACCTTATTATCTTCAACCCATTGGAAATTCTAGTCAGTTCATAATCAATACATATGTATGTATAACTGAACATGTAACATGTAACATGTACATTTACATATACATAGTGGGAACACTGCTGAATGACTGATGGCAGATCACAGAAGGAACCTCTGAGGAAAGCCAATGCAAGGGCGGAAGATATGAGTATATTTTTTTTTTGTCAAGTCAGTTAGAGACACAATCTAAGCACTTTGAAAAGTGACCATCAGAATGGCCAGGTCGGAGATTTGTATTAATAATACATATCTCAGGAACTTAGTACCTATTTGGTACTATTTTGTACCTATCGTTTGGTTTACTCAATGATGTTGTACTGTAAGTCTTAAAAAAGTGGACAAATTTTAACTGGTGCTGAATAAAAATATAAAATTAATATATACATACCTATGTAAGTAAATAGCTACTACATCCTCATAACCATAAGATGAGAATATTAAACACAGAAGTATGATAGAAAAATACTCCTATAATTGTTGGAATATTTTGTAAAGATCCCATAGAGAGATTACTTGTAAAGCCTAGTACGAAAGTCCGCACTAAACTAAATTTTAGCGGGTCTCCAATAACGGGCCGATCTTTAGCAGCTAAAATATGGCAGCGGAGAATCAGAGAAAGATGAAGAAGAAACATTTTGCAACTTTTTTCGGAAATACAAATATTTAAATAAATATTTATAATGTATACAATGAAAAAAAAAAATTACATTAAAATCCAATTCATCACTTACAGCGAAGACGTACAAAACTACGTTAACTACAAAAATCCAGTCAATAAATTTATCAAATCTCAGAACTCTGACAATAAATATTTTTAGCGCGCTAAAGAACGGCCCGGGCGGATAAATTCAAGATTAATTTTTTGGAGACTTACTGGTAGTGCGATCTCTAATCAAAATCCTAAAGCCAAATTTAAGATAGCAGTTTACTTCCTAAATCCGGATTGCCGGTAGATCAATAAAGTATTCTTGTCTACGTGTTCAGAAACCTGTCGGTACATTAATTTTTCAACCACTTTATATAGAAAGCATAGTATGCTAATTGGACGAAAATCAGCTGGAGATTCTGGAGAAGATTTCTTTGGAATTTGAAGAATATTAGCAACTTTCCAATTGGAAGGAAAGGAGGATGAAGACAAGCATGAATAAACTATATGAAGAATAAATGTACAGATGATTGGAAACAGTATTTTGATAAAGCGCGGTGAGAGGTCATCAGGGCCACTAGCATCAGATTTTATTGAATTAAGGGCCGAAATAAGTTCATCCATGTTAACACATCGGAAAGAAAATAATTCACTAGAATCATGCCAGATACTACATACTGAATTGGATAATAAACTAGCCTGATGTGGAGCAGACTTTCTTACTTATCGAGGTAAAAACGGCATTCAATTCATCAGGTTGGAAACTGCAGTAGCTCTTGTCCTTTCCATATACTCTGATTTGCCGCAGATTCCTCCACAGCTCTTTTGAATCAAGGTTAGTATTAATTTTGGAACTATAATACTGACGTTTAGCCAGTTTAATCGCTGTGGTGGATCTATTTCGAGCAGTTTTGTACAAGAACCTGGCTTCGTAGGTTTTGAGCCGTTTATAACGTTGATATAGACATACTCACGCTCTATAATAAGGATGCGGACTCTTGTAGTAAGGCATGGGCAACAATTCACATCAGTATATTTCATGCGAACAGGTACATATTTATTATACAGGCAGGAGATCAACGTCGTACAGATGTCATCAACTAATATGCAATCATATATCCGCTGCCACGGCAAAATCATGCACTAATCAAATAAGGAATCGGTATATATATTTTTATAATCTCGGAAAGAATACCTTATAGGAGTGTGATTCATGCCTAGAATAAGGTCATAGCTGAGAAAGATATTGTCATGGCCGAGTGTATTGCCTTAGCAAATTGACTGAAGTTGCTATTTTGAAGTTAAAAATTTGACGAAGCAAAGGCATTGTCAAAAAAATTAGCAAACAATTAGCAAATTTTAGACGAATCATCACTAGCAGAATCCTTGAAGCTAACATGTAAATGGTCAGATCACAGAGCCAAAATCTCATTACAAAGTTTTTTAAATTTGATTGTAAATGTTACAAATGAGGAAAAATAAGGAAGCCCGAAAATACAGGGTGTTTCATAATTGGTGCGCATAACTCAAGGGTTTGATAGGTGAGGTGGATACAAGCAAAAAATTATATGTAACAGGGGGGGGGGGCGTAAGATACGTCGTTTCGGCAGTAGGTTTAAGAGTTTTAGTACTTTTTTTCACTTTACATGTAAATTTCTTAATATACACCCTATCAAGGTGAAATTCATCTCTTCCGTTGGAAGTTAGTTGTAGGACGTCAAAGTCAAAAAATTGGAAAAAATGCCTTTTTTTTTCAAATTTTAACGATTTTCCCGCCAAAATGGATGATAACTATACAGTTTTTTTTACAAGATTTAGAAACCCTGGAATATTATCTTAAATTTAATTATGCAAAAATGCAACCGTTTTGAGTTATTCGTGTTTCTATGATTCATAATTTCATTCATTTTGATACTGACGGTGATTCCATGCTAAATTTAAGGCCTTGCCCTCTCTACGAACCATTAGGAATAATCACTTGCCATACAAATTTTTCTTGTCCCGCGAGATCTCTCCGTAGGTGCATGTTAACTACATGGAAAAAACCTGTATAAAGAACTTTTTGCATAAATTGTCCAATTTGCATCTATATGTTCAATGCTATGCTTTTTGTTTATTTACAAAATAACGTTACAAGCTTCACAATTAACCCATAATACGATTTTGACATCGAGTTGTTGCAGTCATATGCACCACTTCTTCTAAATGTCTCACTAACAAATTCATTATGCAGTCAGACATTTTTATAGATGTAAGAAAATCAATTTAGAACGGAACGAACAGTCCAATCAATTTATAAATATTTTTATGCAGTCAAGCAGTTTTTTACAGTACCCCAGTGAAGAAAAAGAATATTTCATCGTAAGTGATAATTTTATGATATGTACTATAATTTGTGCTAAAAATAAAGTATGAAGTCCACCTTTTCTGTTGTTTCTTAATGGAATAAAATTTTGAAGGGTTTGCGAATTTGCTTTGATTCTACATGTCCCTATATTCACTTTAAAATTATATTATGAATATATCTCCATCCACTATTTAATGCTGTTACAAAGGCTAGCCTACATTTATATAATAAAAAGTAAAAAAAAGTAGAATTTCTTTTTGATCTCTTTTTGCCATAGAAATAGTAGTGTCGGTTACTATTTTGCGACACATGACAGATTCCTAGTCAAAAGCTTTAACTACGACTGTCATTCACTTCGCTACTTGAATGTATGAAACTGTTGACTGCGATCCCACAGGATAATCAAAAAGTGATTACGCAACGATTACAACTATGCAACGTAATTTGGTTGCGAACGCACCCTATATAATTCGAATAAATTGCGTCTGCGTAAACTCAGTCACGACTGAAATCCGCCGACGCTTTTGCGTGTAGTCAAAATAGAAAGAGCATGTGGGTAGGTTTCGATAAACCCAGCAAAACAGAAGCGCGCGTGTTTGCGGACGCAATTATGGCGAACCCAACCGAGTTGCAGCATTTGAGCGCAGTACAGTCAATTCCCGATATTTTTTCGTTTTCGCACGAATATGTTTTTTTTTTTTAATTTCAAAAGCGCCTTCCTTTTTTCTCCTTTTAAATGTATCATCTATATGATTTTTTTTGCATCTTCTTCGATAGTCATCCTGCTTGCAACTTTTATATTTATGGCAAACCAATCACGACTCAAGTACGCGGCGCCAAGGGGAACACCCATTTTAGGCCCGACATCTCCAGACATGAGAGATGTCTTAAACGACGCATTATTATACTCTGAACATATTTTATTAACAATGTTTATTTCAATTAAGTGCGGGAATCCTTGGGGGAGGGGTGGTCAAAGTTTGATCTGGTACATTTTGGTAAATCTAGTAAAGAATCGAATTCCCTAGGTCCTGAGAAGAAGCTTGAGTAACCACACTCCTATATTCGGAAGCTTAAAAAGCTATTTATAGCCCTCCCCATACTCACTTTATGAGTACTTTCCTCTTTTTTATTCGAACTGAGGTACTAGATTTTTCGATCCTTAGATCGGCTCTAACTCGGTAGGGTTATGTCCCATTGGAAAACGGGTTTCACTGTTCGTCTCAGCTCGTTATCAGCCACAATTCTTAGAAGACAATTTTTCTCTGCATAATTTTAGGATGAGGGGTAACAACCCCAGGCGGAGTGGGGGTTGGTTCCAAAACCGAATGCTGCACATGAAGTTATTGCCGAGTACTATCAAGTGGTTTATATTTATGTCGATTCAGAAAACCTTCTTGGGACGTTTTTTCCGCCGGAAAATCCATTTTCATTCACTTGGGTCACATACACTCCATACTACATTTCGCATATACATATTTTTCTTCCATGGCTATTAGTGCTCCGTTATGAACATTTTTCTCATATCACGGGATGTACAAAAGTCCAAGAAAGTCGCACAAGCTACATCCCGAGTGCGTTCCAAAACATAGCTACAGTTGACTACAGCTGACTTCAATCGTTTCAAAACGCAGTAATCAACTGAATTATGTTAGCTGAGTTGACTTTTGTGCGTTATGAAGTCAGCCGGAATTCACTCCCGATCACCAAAGCTTTCCGCCGATTAGTTGAAATAAACATTGCTAATAAAAAAATGTTTCCGTCACACTGTTTCTTGGTAACCACCTCTACTAGTTTTTTATTCCTGATCACAGCGTAGAGGCCAAAACACAATTGCGACTTGACGGCAGAGTTCGATGGCGATATTTATCAAAGTTGGACGTTGCCACTGATATCAAGTCATTGAATAACTAACCAACAAGAAAGCGGGATATCATGCGAATACAGTGTACGTAAATAAGCCACTCATTGACAGTCGGATTGAACTTGCTTTGACGTTTCTAAAAGTAAGAATTTCAGAATTCCGTGAGTTCAGTGAAACTTTGTAAAATTTAATGATTTTAATAAATATTATATATTTAAAATTGTTTTGTTTCGGATGCTTGAAGTGTATATTTTTTGCATAACAGAAACAGAAAAATATATGAAAGTTTAAGATCATGCGCGATTTGTTTATTCGATAAATGTTGGAAGGTTTCTTTTTTTAAACGGCAGCCCTATATTTGTTTTATCTAAAAAAGAGGGCGCAAACGCTTTGTTTATTGTAATCAATTATATTCAATATTAACCAAACAAAATTTGTTGGCATACTTTATTTTTTAAATGCTTATTAGTAATATTGCAAGTATACAATTTATTTTCACAGTTTTTCAATCATAAGAAATGTCTCCCTTGAAAGTGTCACGGTTTCACAACGAGGTAATAACTAAAGGAGATGCAATCATATGTACGATCCGTGTACATGAGCGTACCCAAAATTGCCCTGCATTTGTGTATGTTTCACTCCGCCATTTTTAGTCTTCGCTGTCAAATCCATACTTAGGTTTGGATGGTTTTGGGCTTGGTGCATTGACGTAGGAAAACCCGTGAAATAACCGTAGGGGCCGCGAAGCAAATATTACTCACAAAATTTTTACCACTGAACTTTTCTTCAAAATTATTAACTTTTTTACGTTCACGTTTGCAAATTCAGTAAAGACTTTTGAGTATATGAAAATAAAAGCGATTAAAATTGCGCATAGGTTGTACAATTGTGTACAGGTGTACAAATTTTACGGCGCTTATGTACAAACAATATCAGTGGCATAGTGTTAGAATTGGGTACGCGATATTTTCTCATTTGCATCTCCTTTAGTTCTTACCTCGTTGCGGTTTCACGACTGCCATGACGTAACGAGTACAAACACATCACACTAATATAGTGGCTTAAGTTTTCACCCGATATGCCGCTTCCTTATTCATTATTTATTCATCTCATCAAGTACAAATCGGGCGCCTAATTTTTATTACTTTAAATTGTTGGACAGAGTGGATACTTTTACCAATGACCCTGTTGTCAGCATTGGGACTGCGACGGCACTTTCAGAACATTGCTAAAAATCCGACTTTTAGGTCTCGCGCAGACTGAAAGCGTATCGCAGCGGAGCGTAGTGATAATGCGCAGGCCGAGCACACACTTCACATATTAAAATTTCGTAATCCATTTTCACTTTTCAACCAATGAATCACGACTATCGCTTTCTACGAGCGTAAAAATTCAAACTAATCGTCTGGTTCAAATTACGCTCTCATCTATGCTACGCTACTGTACGCTGCGTTATGTTTGCAGTATAAGCAATATCAAAGAAACAATAGATTTGAAAAAAACGCCCATTTACGCTACGCTGTGCTACGCTTTTAGTCTGCGCGTGGTTTAGATGGCGTTCTGTCGCCCAAGTCGCAATCGTGTTATTGTATTTATTTTCTTATTGTTTAATCGAGCAACGTCGCAGTCCGCCGTCGAAGTCGAAATTGTGTTTAGGCCTTAAGGCTTAAACACAATTGCGACGACAGAGCGATAGAACGACAGACGACAACGAAAAATTCGCTGCGAAACAGGCAGTCGAAAAATTTGGAACACAATTGCAACGACAAGCGATGAGCGACGATTGTGAAAGAAGAAGTTATTGAAATTTCATTTGTTAAATGTTTCAAGCGTTTTAAAAGGAGATTTTATCAAGAATATTTTATATTATATTGAAAGAAATGCAATGAACCAAAGTGTGGAAAAAAACTGAAAATGCGAAGATTAAGTAAATTAAACGCTTTAAAATATCCATCCAACCCTTGTCTTTTTTGTCCACTAGCCTTGCCTATCTTGTAAACTATAAATTATTTTATGGATTTCGCATTTCCTCGATCAATTTTTCCTCAAAGCTCATTATTTTAAAATTACCGCGGCGTGCTACCACCTAAAAAAGACAAAAGTGAATGCCACAACCATTTCATTCGATTAATTTTGTTGGTAAGACTGCAGCGACGACGGCAAAATTAGAAACTGATCAATCCCGGCGATAATGTCGTCGATCGTTCAACGTCGGTCGTCGCAAATTGGTGCATTCGCATAGATGCTGTGTTTTTAGAAGTTTGACAGCGATATATCGTCGTCGGAATTGTGTTTAAGCCTTTAAGTGCGAAGGCGGAATCGAGCTGCAAAATTGCACCAACACATTTTCTTGGAAACCGTAGATGCGACGGAACAACGGTGGAGAAATTATAAGATATTCTCATTAAATTATGACACAATGCAGCTGACGTCACTTCGCCCACTAATGTATAGAAAAGAAAAAAAATCTCTGACATATTAAACAATGTGGCAGAGAGAGAGATTTTCTTACACAATGTGATGCACAATGATGCACAATGTGATGCAGTTCAGCGCTGCAGCAGTTTACGCATTGTAAATCACATTGAAAATAATTCAATGCTTTGACAATAATTTTTTGAGAATTTTTTGTATTGTGAATTTATTATTTCGAAAAAACAACTCCACCAATTTTTCTTCTAATGTCATTTTAAAATTAGTTAATCAATTTAAAATTGAACATTTCCTCTATTCTGTGGTATTTAAGCCTGAAACACAATACGATGCACTGCAGTGTTATAGCCGTGCACTGCACTGTAAAGCACAGTAAATGCAGTGCAGTGCTTTGACAATCATTTTTTGAAGATTTCATATCTAAATTTTTTGTATTCTAGATTCATTATTTTGAGAAAAACTCTACCCATTTTTCTTCTAATGTCATTTTAAAATTAATTAATCCATTTTTAATTGAACAATTCCTCTATTCTTTAGTATTTAACAAACGTCAACTGATGCAGTGTGGTGTTTTAGAAATTAGCCTAAAAGTTGCAGGGCATGTGACTTGCCACATGCTATTACATGGGCTCTAAATTTCAATGCAGTGCAGTGCACTGCACTGCATCGTATTGTGTTTCAGCCTTTAACAAACTGATGCAGTGTGCAGTGTTTTAGAAATTAGCCTAAACGATGCAGTGCAGTGTATGTAAATTGCCGCATGTTAATACATGAGCTCTAAATTTCAATGCAGTGCAGTACACTGCATTGAATCGCATTATGTTTCAGGCTTTAGTGGGCGAAGAACGTCACTTTGGCTATTCTCTCAAGACAAAATGGTAGAACGTGGCGTGGGCTCGTACAGAGAGTACTTTATTCTTTGTCTGTACCGTGCGATGAAAACGCGGTGACGATCTAATGCGGTCGCTTTCACCAATTTCGCCTACACGATTTAAAAGCTCTGTTTTGAGTATATTGACATTTCTTGAACGTTTGCATTTTAGAATATATAGCAAACAGGAATGGTGATAAGCCAGATTTTGCGTAATGAAGCAACTTGTCAATTTTCAAAAAGTAAATAAAGTTTTTGTGCGGAGCATATGCGGTGTTCTTTTTCTACTTTATTTTGAAATAATTCACATATTTAACTTATTTATATAAAAATTTGCTTCTCTTCACAAAAAAGATAATTTACATAGTGCACTTGCCTGCAACACGATTTCTCATAGTTTATAATCTGATTTATATTTGCATGCACTGACCGAACACTTCATTTCTGTTTTTTTAATTGATATGAAGGTTTTAATAGGCTCTAGTCTCACTATAAAACTGTGCACAAAATAAACTTTAAAGATAAATATATAGTTTTGAAAAGAATTGATTCCGTTCTTATGTTAAATTTCTTAAAAGGATTTTAAATTGAGTAAATCTGTTCGCAAAACAGAGGCACATTTGACAACAAAGGCCCAGTTTTGATAATAGAGGACCTTCGGCATCTCACTTACTCCTCTGTATGATGCTCTGCTCTTGAAAAATTACGCTCATGTACACGAATTTTACACGATTCACCCACTCCCGTTTGCTACATATTCTAAGGTTTGCACTGATGGAGCGGCATGATAGAACAGAGAAGTTTTTTTGTTTGCTTCCTGAAATTACTTACTTATTTGATTGTTAATTTGAATAGTCTTTGGATTTTCCAAATTGTTACTCGTTGTGAAAAGCTTTATGCCAAATTTCTTTTTCCTTACCGAGACCTGAGACCACTTACCTCTAGATGTGAAAACCCTCACAAAAACGCGGTCGAATTAAAACGACCTAATGGCCCTCTAATAGAAAGATCTAACATTCTGTCTCTCTCTTTCTTTGGTTGAATATAAGGATAAAGAGCTTTTCAAAAAGTGATCCGTGTTTATATGGAGATTTTCTTATCTAGTTGTATGTTGTCTGTGCCTAGACTGAGTAGATTTTTGAGTAAATTTTGTAAGTTTCAACGAAATTTCCTAATAATTCTTAAAAGCGATTACAGTAATTTTTTCCCTGTTTTAATTCAGTTTCAATCATTCCATATAAGCAAAGAAAGGAAAAGGTATACAATTAGTATTAAGTACCTATTTAAGAACTTTAAAAAACAATTTTGATGTAGAGAAGCGTATATGTTTGCGTGTGTGTGGGTGCCTTGCTCTATATCTCGCTCTCACTCTGGCTACGTGTATATGTGTATGTGTGTGTTTATGCTGTGTGTGTGTGTTCCTGAATTTTAATAAAGATTTGTTTTATAGATTGGAGGGAAAGGATATTACATTTCTTTTCATCGTTATTTTTGAATTCTTATTTAGTTTTGCTGTGCACTTTGTTACGAAGAAGAAGAGGAAAAATAAAATGAATGATAACAATTAGAGAGATAGCAGCAGATCGCAAATTTTGAATTCTCTCTTTATATCTATCAATTTCTTTAAAAAAAAACAAATTTCCACTTTTATAAGATGTTTTAGCTATTTGAAAATAAACTTTATATTCCCTTTTTCTTCGGCGTTTAACAAATTTGCGAAATTTTATGATATAAACATATTTAAGGTTTATTCAGAAAATGCTTTCGTTGGATTATGAAGATGTTTCACTTTTCTTTTTCATTTTTCTCTGCCATATTTACAAATTAACCATTTTGTCACATTTAATCGCAATAGACTTTCGTTTTCTATTGTTTTGTTTTGTTAATTTTGTTTACATATACATACGTTCATATTATATATAAGTAGTATTGTTATTATTTTTTTTTAATATACATACGAGTATAAAGCACTTGGAATGGACCAACATAGTTTTCTTATTTATTTTTTTATTTTTTTAATAAATACATTCTGTTAAGGTTAATCTTAAGTGATGTTTTTAAATTTTAGTTTATGTAAAATTAATTAAGATGTTCTATTACTTACTTGCTTTATTTACTTAATTAACCTTAATTAAGAGTTGTATAGAATAGTTGATTTATTTTTTTTTGTTTTATATTTTTTTTTTTACTTAATGGTTTCAAATTGCAAAAATAGAATAATTCTTTCTTTTTGACTATTTGATTTTTTTTTACAACAATAACTGGCATCTTTCTTATAACAGTCATGAGTTTGACTCTTTTGATTATATATATATGTATAGTATAAGGACAAAATTATTGCAAATATTTATAATAAACAAAATTAGGGACATCCACATTCATCAACGACCATTTTTGGTAAATCTCTCTTAATGATACCTTCATTTCCATAGTAAATTAGTGACATACTTGAAAATTTAAGAGGTGCACAACATGGTTGCATGCCATTTAAACGATCCATTTTACGAAATTCTTCCATAACATGGGTATGATACGATTGAAATGTATCGGGTGTTCGATGTGGTCCACCACAATCACCACGACAGTAATTAGCAAAATAGCCATGTGGTGCTATTATCCAATCATCCCATCCCAGCGCCTTAAAACTAACATAAAAGGACTCTTTACAGCACTGTCCATTAATAGCACCAGAACAATCGACAGCTCTTCGCCGAACTCGCCGTACACGATTCGGATCAGTGTATATCACAAGAAATGGACGGTTCGGATCAACATTAGTAGTTTCTTTACTATTATTTTGTTTATCTCGATTTTTATTAAATTTTTGACCTTTTGTTGGACGACTACTTGAGTGTTGATGAGGCGTAGCAGCAGCACCATGATTATTATTATTATTTTGTAATTCAGTTTGATATCTATCTTTTCTACTTCTTTGACGTTTTCTATGTAAGCGCCTATTATAGCTATTATGTTGATGGTGATGATTGTGATGATTTTGTGATTTTTGTCTACTATGTCGTTGGTTATTAAAAGATCGTTGATTGTCATCATCTGATTCAATATTCTGTTTATTATGACTATCTGGTTGAAAAAGATGCAAATTAAAGCGATGCCCGCAGCCTGTACAATCAATTAGTAGCCGTAGCTTTCCGCTCTTCCCCCTTCCATGCCACTGTCGTACGGTTTCTGTTATATCTAATTTCTGCCATCCCAATTGATTCGGCCTTACACTTAGTGATGAACTTAAAGTTGCTAGTTCATCGAAATCCTGGAAATTTTATATTTGGAAATGATTTTCAAAAAATTTTAATTATCTCTGATAATTTTCCCCGCCCCTGCCTCTATCCAAAATATATAGATATAAAAATTTGCAAGAAAATGAAGATTTGATAAAATCTTGAAATTTTTATATGAAAAAGCGTTTCTGTATATTTTTAAATTATACATTTAAGTTAATGAAAATATTGTCAACTCTTACCTTGCTTCCAATATCATCTCTTGACAACTGGAATATCCATATTGTAAGATTTGTCTCATTTGTCTGCATTCGCCTACGTAGATTATGCTGTTGACGACTTTCTATCCTTATCCATATAGTAGCTGACCTAATTTGTAGATCCTGCCCGGTAACTTGATCAGCAGGTGAGGGAAATTCAATCAGTCGGTGGCCATTGAACATTTTACCTGAAATTTGTAAAAAAATATACAAACATAACTCAAATTTATATCTATATATGCATGCATGTATATATACAATGTACATAAGTAGCTTGTCGTAAATAAAATCAATATCTATACAATTTGTATCACAGGTCTTATTGAGACCAACTTTGGCTTTACTTAGTCGAGCAGGAAAAGATCGAGCATTCTGTGCAAGTTCAACGACAAACCGTATTGTGAAGTCCTAAAGGCTAAATCTTGAAAAAAAAAAAAAACTTACCAAAGCATCAAAAAATGCCTTGAAAGACCTTAAGTCGGCGACACTACATTTTTATATTTCATAGTATTTATAGTACAATACTCGTATATCTGAAGAAGAAGCAGCCATCGTACTGACCATGTCAGGTAAAATAAGTTTTGATTTTGATGGAATTTATGTGGAATTTCTGAAGAGATCCGGAAGAAGCACCAAGAGCACCAGTTTTCGAACTGTTGCTTTAACTTTGGTTTAGACCTCATGTACAAAAGATTGACGCTCTAGTATCAACAATTGTAAGCTTACACTTTGTCTTTCCTGTTTGAGTAAGCCCAAATTGTTTGAAGTGAGCTTTGTTCCCTTCACTCCGAGCAACAACTTAAATATCCTTATCCGACTGGTGACCGTTTCTACAGCCAAAATTTACGATTAAATTTTGATAATATGTGCTTTTGAAATTTTCTGAAAACGAACTAAAGTGAATTGCTTATTATTTATACTAGCACACGCACAAGAAATCATATTGACAATTGTAATGAAAGGACTTCCTTTATTAAAATCAGCAGAAGTAATTCAATTATGTTCCGAGAGTTTTCGTATATGGTATTGTATAGGTCATCGAAACGTGTAGATCGCTCCCAAGTAACTCCTATTATTTCTGCAATAATCAACATTGGTGAAAAAGCTACTGCGAGATTTCAAGAAATTGAGCCATTAGTATAGCATCTATATGTACTTTCGTCATAGCGAGATTAAATGTAGGTAGGTGCATCACTACTCGACAGAAGCTTCCTATGAGAGTCCATTACGCAGCATGAAAGGATGCGTATAATATTCTGATTTCCTTTTCATATTTTCACGTCATTAATTACTACCGTCCTACCCTTTCTCCTCGAGTGCTAACAATATAAGAATTTTTCAAAAGTTTTAATTAAAACATCGGTTTGCAAACTAAATGAATTCGAATTAGCCTAATTAACTCCCCTTTAATAAAAGATACATCACCACATCCCTTATGCCATTGAGAATTTTCACGGGAAATTAATCATGCTCAGTATTTTTTGCTACAGGTACTTAGCATGCATAAAAGCAACCAGGGATTTCTAAATAGTCTTTTCTGAAGAAGAAAAAAAAACTCTTTCCTTGGGGGATTTACCCACGCATTCGAAACACTTGACTATTCTTCGTCAGGAATACACAGCCCTCCTATTCCTATTATATGTATATGACTCCCGCAAATGAATTCAAGCAGAAAAATTAAGCGAGTGTTGTCACTACCAAAAGAGCACTTAACAGGCAATCACGAGGGGCCTCTGAAGCGAAAAGCGGCACAGTTAATACGACTAATAAAAATTCAGCGGATTAAATAATTGTTTCCTCGGCCTAGCAGTTAGCTGCTGGTAAAGTCTTTACAGTTGTTGTTCTTTCTGGTGTTGCACTTGGTGTTACTGTTTGCTGCTTAAATTCGCACCTTAGTGCTAATTGCAGAAATACATGTATGTTTCACAGCAAGCACTCATCAATAGAATAACTAGTAGCCACCCTTCAAATATATAGCGAGCCCTGCGCTACTCTGCAACTATTGTGCTGTCTGTCTGCCTTGCCTTGACTTGCCTTGTCTGGTCCTGCAATGCCTTACCATGCCTTCCCTTGCGTATTCATGTAACTTTTGACGAATGCGATTGTTGAGGAGGCTTACAAGAGCAACTTCCCTTGAGGAACACAACACCAGGAACAACAGTAGCGGCAACAACGAAAAAAACAACGCACGATAGAAATCACTACCGATGCTACACCATTCCACAACCATGCAGAAGCGTGAAAATATAACAACGTAAGGACGGCTCAACAGGGGGGTGAAGTGGCGGAAAATCCGCGACAACTGGGAAAGCTTCAAGTGTAATTCGTATTCATTCATGTAGGTATTAAAATCACTTAGTTAATCCGTCGCCGCCACTTTCCATGTATTCTTCCTGGCCATTGAAATCGGGAAGCGTTTTTCTACCTGAGACGCGCCCTGAAGCCCCCACAGGTCTATACCATATTTATACTATATATACTATGGCGAGTGTAGTATAGCTATGAGGGATGAATATGGGATATATATGTTGTATGTATTTTGGTAGGCAAGTACAGGGTGGTAAACACTTATCAGTAGACCGTGATAAAAGGCAAAATGAGTAACCAGACAAATGAACTTAACCGAAGCAATCTAGCCAGCTAGCGCCTACAACACTCGGGCAGGCTGGGCATAGATATGGAAATTTGATACAAATCCCTCCGAACCACCAGCTCCCTCAACAAAACTCTGTGCACGTACTCTACTTAAGTTCATGGTTAATCTTGTTTGAATACACTCATGATGCAAGTATGTAGGTAGCACACGTTTAGCTTTATTCCTAAGGAACTTTAGTGAGCTCCCCATTCAGAGAGGGTTCGTTACGTTGTTGGTTGGATAGTTAGCTTTAGCTATGCAGGCAACTACTTAGCAGAGTATTTTTACAATAAAATTAAAATTTCATTTGATTACGGCCAGTACGACGGAAATTAAGAAGATAAAAATAGAGTCTAAGGAACGACATATATGTGTATATGTACTTTGTACAACTCATGTATAGTCGAATACACGAGTCGTTTTCCTCGATTCACTGAGCAATTGGGAAAATGGATTAAACTCTAGTAAAGCCGATAATTAGATCAGGCTCCTGTTCGTGATTGTAATCACAGATTTTGAGGCTTACAATGAGAGGGCTTAGATTTG
This sequence comes from Dioctria rufipes, assembly GCA_963924295.1. Lineage (NCBI taxonomy): Eukaryota > Metazoa > Arthropoda > Insecta > Diptera > Asilidae > Dioctria > Dioctria rufipes. The sequence continues at coordinate 510,012 of OZ002741.1, forward strand.
CTGTCATATATTTTAAACTGACCCCCTCCGCCCCTCACCCCATCCGTCTCCCACCTGCTTATAATCACATATTCGCCGTAAAAGTTATCATTTTCAAACCACGCAACGAAAACAGGTAAGTTGTTGGGAATACTGTTTCATTGTAAGAATAGAAAAAGTTTCTAAGTACATAACGAAATAACGCATAAGGCATTAGAGCCTCACTTAGAGGTGGGTGCCACTTTTCAGCAAAAGCAAACTAATGCATGCATCGACGCATGCCTCAAGCTTATGCGCATGATTAGAGGCAAATGACAAAAGGACATACCATGTAACACTTTATTTTAGAACATATACAAAATACTCGAACTTTAGTATCGTCATCAATAAGATTAGGTCGCTCCACTTCTTATCAGATAAGAATATAAATTCCGTACTCGCTATGAAAGTTTTCCCTGCTTTGGCATTTTTCAGACAACAACTACAAATGTAGATAAATGAAAAGAAAACACTGCCTTCCATTTTAATTTCTTCCAAAATAATAGAGCGTGTTTCAAGGCACCCATTAATAAGACAATATCTCGCGAGTGTTCGATTCTATTGAATAAGTTTTAGACGCATGTAACACTCCTCTTCAGTAAGAAAATAGCATTGGACGATACGCAGTTTTCGTAGTTTGGTTCCACTGACATGACTGAGTCTTCCTATCTAATTCCTATAGTCAAAATGGCACAAATTTTCGCTAAAATTTGCTTGTTTTCTTCATGCCCAAAATGTACGCTGAACTGTAACCAATTTTGGAAACAATACGGTTGTATTAAATGGAATGCATCGGAATTGACATAAAAATTCTGACACATTGCAGCTGATAGCCTGTGACGTATTTCTGTGACTAACGTATATACATTATTGTGTTCTCTGTACCGTACTTTCCTATACATTTCTCAATATTACGTCACCTAATAGGGCAACATGATTCGTAATGGGAATATCTTGTATTCTATATACTTTTTATTGCTAATATCTGCCTATCTCTTTCATTCTCAATTTGTTTGACATCAAATCTGCAAATGAGCACTTTTTCAGTAATATTAAAAATTAATTTTTGTGTTAATTAAAATAAGCTTAACGTCCTAAAAAATTTTTGTTTAACATCTTAAGTGTTGCTAATCCACAAATAATAATAAATTATGATTCGGAGTACAAATTTGTGCTATTTTTGAACCAAGAACGCTCAGTGTTTGGTTCACATGAGGCCAGAAATAATTATTTCGGAAGCTGTTGCTGGTCGCCATCGCAAGCTAATGAGATTGGACCCAGCTTCGTCAATAAGGCAAAATTATTCCTATATTGTTCCCTTGGATCTCTCTTTACCAGACTAAAAGAAGTATTCTTCAGCTGGGATAATTTAAGCTCTCACGCAAGTCATTTATGTTTCGCTTACCATAAATGCTTAAAACTAAGTCTGTTATTGCAAAACCAATTCGACTTTGGAGTTCTTTAAAAGATGGTCCACAAAATTTGGTGACGCAGTTTTGTATAATATGCTGGGCCACATCTAAGCGATTCAATGCAAATTTCTTAGACGCGCACTACCCTTGGAATTATCCCATCATCTTAACTACTTGTCAGGATTGTTTGAAATTAAGTTTTTACTTGTGTTTTATTGTGTTTATATTTGTAATTTTTAAAGGAGTGATCAATTTCTTTAACCTGATAAGCGCTGCTATTCGAGTTTAATCTTCCCTCGCTCCTTGATTTTCTCGAGTAATAGTCATAACTGTTAACATAATAAATGTGTAATATACAGGGTGTCCCGCAAGTGGCGTAAAGGCAATGGATAGGTCATACTTAGCAGAGAAGAAAATGAGTCGATTTTTGCATTCAGAGTATAATAGATCATTTCAAAGCTACACTTTTGGGCTTCTTAAATCCAATATAAAATATTGACCTTGATGACATATTTTTGTAAAATATAGTAGTTTAATAAAAAAAAACGAGTTAAAATTCTAAAATTTTAAATTTGTTGAGCCATACCTTCAAAACGGAGGGGAGGAGGGGGAAAATTATAAGCAGCTGTAAATGTCTATATCATTATCATAGGGTGTAACGTGGAAAAATTGCAAGATGATCTGTGAAACCATACTCTGTGCCATCTCGGAAACCGTTAGGATTTCCCCCCACCACCCATACAATTTCGTGCTCGTCTAAATATAGCCTATCCATAGCTTTCGGATTTCACACCACTTGCGGGACACCCTGTATATGTTCTATATAATCTAGTATAAGGGATCAGACTAGATATTTCATCGGAACATTGGCCATGCATGTAGCGCTAAAGAAGCGAAAGCCATATAACATTGCGTCGGTGCTCGAGTGGATCGATATGACAAGTAATCGTCAATGAGCTTGAAGGCTCTCTTTTGGACAATACTCAATAAAGCTAAGGCTGTACGAGCTAAAGCTGTACCAGCCTCGGGCCGGATGTGAGAATTCTGTTCCATTCTAAGACTGATATAGGACTTGTAGAGGCGAGCTACTTAGATTTGACGGAAATATTTCTTACACCTTTTTAGAAATCCAAGACATTTCGATGCTTCTATGACAACAGAGAAAATGTGGTCTGTCAAGTTTAATTTACTGGAAATATTAATGCCAAGAATGCTTAGTGACGGTGAATCGGAAATTATGCTCCATCAATGGGAGTGGTTAAGTGGTGATCTTGCTTTAAAGAGATGAAATAGCTTTGGATCTTAGATGCATTGATTCCGACACGATTTGCTGTGCCCCAAGCGTGGAAATTGTCAAGATCGCTATTCAATAATCTAGTCATGCAATCTCACTTTCTCTGCAGAGCTCTGGAGCACACGGGCATTTATAGAGTAAGATTAAGATATACTGCCGTCTAATACAACACGAATTAGGCGACAAGATGGAAAACTTTTAATTCATAATAGAAGAGGAGGGGAGATACTAAGTGCTTTAAGTTTGGCTAAAAGGATAGATTCTATCCAAGGCCTTTGATATATCTATTGGAACGATTTCGGACTCACCAAAATTTTGGAAATTACAGTTCCAACGTTCCGTAAGAAAATCCAATAAGTCTCCAAATGAGCGACCAGTCCGGAAGCCATATTGGCGTTCGTTAATTGGCTTCTAGATACTTTATTAATTATTAATTTGGAGTTAATGACAAATTCAAAAACCTTGGTAAGAATCAAAGTGATTGTAATGGGTTGTAAATTTTAAGAATCGCTACTCTCCCCTTTTTGGGGAATTGGCTGAACGTGGTCTAGTTTGCAAACAGTTAAAAAAATTCCTGTCCAATAAGACAAGTAGAATAGTTTGTGCAAGGTTTAGCCAAGGATGAGGTCTCTCCTCTTTACTTCAGATACTAATTGTCGCCGGTTGTATAGCTATAACCTATAAGTTTTGCGTTCATAAGGCAATCCTTTAGCCTCGCTTTTGCCTTACATAATATAGAGCTATTTTCTCTGTGAGGAACGGATCCTGCTATTCTGTCAACCCAGAGGTGGGCAAAGTGATGGTGTTGGCCTAGGATTCAGCTACTTCCACGTAGTGCGAGGTGGTAACCGCTGTTCGGTGGGCTTGACACTGATTAGTGGGCTAAAAGCTGATCCCAGCCCAAGCCAAGGTGGAACAGCATATTCCGAGGGCTGCGTGACTGAGGGTTGCTCAATCGCTAATATGCGAACTCTGGAATCCAGGCGACCTCCAGCTTTAATTAGCCTTCCTGCTACAATGCGGATCTCTGCCGTGGGTGGCAGTCTTTCTTCGCAACTCGTGGGACCAAATTGGTTGTAACAAATCCACTTCTAGTAAGTGCGTTAATAATCCGCGGATATCTGAGGAATCGGAGGATTTTATTCCTGAAATCTCGATCTCGGTGGCCCATAGAGAATCTCCTCTTGCAGGGGAGCTCGACTGATGAGGGCGGTGTGACTCCTATGGAGATCACTCATGCTCCTCATACGGCAGAGAAACTCGTGGTGGGGTGGGCTAGCTGATGTTGTAACCTCAGAGTCGAAAGGCGCGCTGATGGTGGCAACCGAAGTTGGACTTCCCGATGCAGGAGAGTCGGCAGAGTAGAGCTGAAGAGAAGGAGAAGAGCTAGGGGGATGACTAATTCCGTCTCTGGGCCTTCTCCTTATCTCTCTTCACAGGTGGTCAGTGGTACGGCTTGGCAGGTAGTGGAGAGTGGTAGTAAGCCCCCTGGCGTCGGTAAACTGAGTATTGCGAAGAAGTGTAAATCCGATGCAGAAAAAAAAGAAGCAGGATAGAGAAGGCGAGAAAGAATTTCTCTCCTATTCAGTCTCCCACCGATATTTCTGCTAGCGTTGCTGGTAATGGGGGTGTAACGACCAATCGAACCAAGCGCGTTAGATCTGACGGATCTGGTGAGCAGGAGGGTAACAGCAACAAGCTGAAGAAGAGGTCGCTTGCATTTCGTTCAAACACACTAATATCCTGGACTGGACAGCAATTTCTTGCAAATTAAATGGTTAAAGAAACTTTCGGGGAATGCTAATTAGTTAGGGTTAATAAAATTAAATTAAATATTTGCAGGAAAACTGAATCTGAGATTTATTACCCCGCCTATGATAATTTTCCCAACATACTACTTTTGTGAGCTTTCGATCGTGCAACAATTATGCTTGTACTGAAAATTCCTTACTGATATAATTTTAACTTTTTTGAGAATAATTTATGACTAAAAAAGACAAAATAATAAATATAACAAATAACTTTTTAAAAAACTATCTAGAGTTTTCCATTTAATTAAATATTAAAATTATATTACATTTGTGTATAAGTTTTAAAATTTTCATGATACACAAAGAAAGCAAAGTCAAAGCAAAGTAATTTAATTCAGTATTTTGATAAACATTAGGAGTTCCAAATTTCATTGTTATTCACTGTAATGTTAAAACTAAAACTGCCCAGGGGCTAGATTCCGTAACTATGAAAAATTTGTCAATGCACACGATTTAAAAAACTCACCGTGAGGGAAAGTGTACACTTAAATGCTGAATGAGAAAATAGTCTTTTTGAAGAAGATAAGTTCAGTTATAAGAAATGAGTTACATGAATTCACTTCGGTTTAGAAAAAGGTAAAATAAATAATATAACAAAAAATTTTGAAAATAACGCTTGACAAAAACTCACAGGTACCTCTTCAAAATTCAAGACCAAAATGGCGGGGAGAAAATATCAGTTAAAGTGTACAAAATTTTGACAGAAAAACTCATTTCCATTTTTGCGGAATCGAAACAAATCGGTGTACACAAAATTTTGTTCGCACGCGTAAACTAATAGTTACGGAATCCGGCTCCAGATCATGCTTTCTTTGTATTCCTTGAAAATTTTAAAATTTATAGACAAGTAATGTTATTTTAATATTTAATTAAATGCAAAATGAAGGGAAACTCTAGAGAACTTTTGTGATATATTCATTAAGTGAAGGGAGAAATTATTTTCTATGTTTTTAATGTGGACTTAGAAGATTAGAGTATAAATTTTGATTTATTAGAGCTCTAGGAGGCAATCGCCCCGATCGGCCCCCGCTGTATCCGCCATTGTTGAGGTAGAACCATACAGGAATCCAAAGCGGAGTGATTGAAGGAGATACCATAGGGAACTAGTTTCTACGCTGGCCTCTCCGGCTGAAAAACTCGGGAGTATTGCCACCTTGGAGAAGGCAGTAGGAAAACTGCAGTCGGTTGTGACTGAAGCTTTCGAAGCTTCCTGACCCATTAGTACGGACATTGGAAGGAACCTATGCCATGGTGGAAAAGCAGTCTTAGTAAGCTTCGTAAGGCTTCCAGAAGGCTTTTTAATAAGGCCAGGAGGACTGGCGCGGAGGAAGACTGGCGGTTCTACCGCGAGACTCAGAGTAACTACAAAAGACTTGTTAGGAAATCGAAAACACAGGACTTTGTAGACTTCTGCGAGGAGCTTGACAGCTATCGTGAACCGGTTAGGCTCCTCAGGGCTCTTAGGAGTTACCCGTCGGCCAAACTGAGTGTTCTTATAGAGCCAGATGGCTCCCTGACGGCATCGAAGGAAGAAGCCTGTAGACTTCTTCTCTCGACGCATTTCTCAGACTGTAGGCTTGAAGAAGACCTGCAGCTGTGTGGCGAGCAACCCCTACTTCTCTACACTGGTGATGATTGGTCCACTGCTGCCAAAGTAGTTGATTTACGGTTCGTGAGATACAGCCCACTGACAGACAGACAGACCGACGGACAGCGGAGGCTTAGTAATAGGGTCCCGTAGGCATCCTTTGGGTACGGAACCCTAAAAATATCGTCTAATTTCGGTATGACATAATAGGCTGAGCTAACAATTTTTTAATGGTTTCTTACTTGTAGGCTGATGTATTTTCGTTTGAGCACTGCATGTATGTAGCTTTTACGTCGAGCATTTTACTAATGACCGATAGAGATCTTCATCGGATGACAATCCAGGGTTGCCACTTTATTACTAAAGTGGTACATTTACCACTCTTTGAGGCAACATTTTACAATCTATCACTCCACCACTTTCTGCGATAGACTTATGACTATTAAAGTACAACTTATTTTCCATTTTTGTTTTTGATTAATTACAAATCTATTGTGCTAAAAATTTCGTGCACATAAAAGACATGAAAAAATTCAAAGTGGTGACTTTTCTATTCCATTCTTCCTCTTGTAAACGCCTGTCCGTATTACAAAGTATCCAAATTGAAGAATTAAATTCTCAACAGAGGACCCTATTTTTATATGGTTTCCTTTTATAATGACAATATTATACTATTCTGGAAAAATTTAGCTAAAGAAATACAACATTAATTTTTGAAGAATTGTCTGATTATAAAACGGTAGAAGTTATTATGTATAGAAAGAAGCTGATATTTTAGTCTACTAGTGTAATATTTGAGCCTCATTGCGAAATTAAAAAATACTTACATGATTTTAAACGGGAATGCCCACTTTTCATACAACTTTAGAGGCGACATCAAAATAATAAATATTAAAAAAAAAACTTTAAAACCTGCACTAAAAAATAGAAAATAATTCACTTAATATAGCAGTTTCCTAGACTATCCCCTAATTTTACATTTCATTAATTGTTGAAATTATATTACATTTCTGTGTAAATGGGAATGCCCACTTTTCATACAACTTTAGGCACGACTCCTCTAGGCATGAGATATGTATGTCTTAAACGAAGCATTAAGATACTCTGAACATATTTTATTAACAATGTTTATTGCAATTAAGCAGGGGAAAGCTTTAGTGGTGGCTTCAGCGAATTGGTGAGTCGAGGAAAATGACTTCCTATAAGAGAAATGTTCAGTACAGAGCTCTAACGGCCAAAGACAGAAGAGCTGTGAAAATATATGTGAAATGTAGTAACTGGGACGTATATGATCCAAGTGCATGAAAATGGGGTTTCCGGCGACAAAAACGTCCCGAGAAAATTTTCTGAATCGGTAAATCAGTACACTACCCGATAGTACTTGGCGCGACCTTTAATTTGATATGCAACATGCCGTATTGGAACCATCACCCCCCCCCCCCCGCCCGGTCTTCTACCCCCACCCTAAGAGTATGCAGAGAAAAATTTTCTACTACGAATGGTAGCTGGTACTAAGGCGAACAGAGAAAGCTGTTTTCCAATCTTACATAACCCTACCTAGTTAGAGTCGATCTAAAGCTCCAAAAATCTAGTACCTCAGTCGAATAAAAGCGAAAATCTAAAAAAAACTGAGTATGGGAATGGCTATTTAAGCCTCCGTGTGTAGGAGTGTGGGTACTCGAACTTCTTTTCAGGACCTAAGGAATTCGAGCCTTCCCCCGCTTAATTGAAATAAACATTGTTAATAAAATATGTGCAGAGTATCATGTGATCTCTCATGTCTATTGAAGTTGGGCTTAAAATGGGTATTCCCCTTTGTGGGTGGGAATTATGTAAAAAAAATTATCATTAAATCAATTATCCCCGAGCCTCCATTGCCAAGTGAAATATGTTCATTAATAATAATTCTTCTTATGAGACTGAAAAAAAATAGTATGTAAGCATATATGTTTGCTTTTTTTTTGTATATATATAAAATTTACCGTTTTCTTTTTTTTTAATTTTAATTGAAAAATAATTTTGAATTACTGAGTTGATATGAGTTTTTTTATTAATATTAAATAAACCTTTAAATGAATATGCAATGTGTAAAGCTATTTCTTATTAAATCTACCACCCAAGCGAGCAATCTATGACTTTTCATCTGTTCTATCCATGAAATGGCAATCCTGAGACGACATGATAAAAACTGTACTCCATCGCAATTACGTTTTTGATGAGCGCCCTGCCTTATATGGGTTCCGTTTTTTGCTTTTGAGATACGGAACTCTAAAAATGAATCCAAGAAGTAGATTAATATGATAAAATAATCATAAACTCATCCATTATAGCTACTATCTACATAAATGCATTTACATAAAAGGCTATTAGGTTATAATTATGTAGGTTAGGTTAATTAATTTATCTTCCATTAATATGATATACGTAGGAGGACACTCGTAATTTTTTTGTGTTGTCGAATTGGCAAAACTACCCGCACCGTCCTAAGCTTCCAAAAACCTGCAAAATTATTCTTAGGATTAGTTTAAGGAAACCCCATATTTTCTTGTCGCTTCTATTTTTCTTATCCTTATGTATAAAATAATATATGTAGATGCTTATTGTGGTGGAAACTTTCAAAAAAGTTCTGCCCAAGGGCAATATATCCCAAAATTAAGTGTAGTAATTTATGACTGCACCACCCCATTCCGGCTATTTATCATATTAAAGCCGCTTCGAAAGATTTTGCAGTCGTGGCTGCCATCGCCGTCGGTGTTATTGTTGCTGCTGCGTCCTCTCGCATCATGTCGTATTGGATCTTAATTACAACAATAATTTCTCGTTCATATTTAAAATAATATTTGTTCACTAAAATCTCGTGTCTATTCATATTAAGTACATTCGTACATATGTATATCGATATTTCGTCTTCCCTATATATACATCTCATTTTCAGGCATATATCATCCAGACAACATACACACAAGTATGAACATTCATAATGCCGGCATCTCGTGCACGTAATAAATTGATAAATATATTTACATACTACACTATGCAATGTTAATATCAGTGTGACTATATACAGAAAACACTGTAAAGTTTCATAGTTTGTACACAGCTACCAAAAATTGAGAGAATCAGAAGAACCTATAGAAATAGGAGCATCCCTTCCCAGCGCAGGATATCATATTCAAAGGGAGTGGTACTTTCAATAAGGACACTATGATAATTTTCCTACTATTATAACGAAAAAAAAGGAAAAAAAATATAAGATAAAAAATAAAAAAATTTGGAGAAATAGCGTTGTACATCACCAATGGCCAGTAGCCAGTACCAAAAAGCAGCGATATCTAGGAGTATTATAGTCAGTCTGTCACATGGCCTCTGATAGAACATTTTTGGAGGGTGGGTCACCATCAAGAGAAATTACCAACAACTATCGCCGGATCTGGATGAGCTAGATGGGAGGGGGAGGGGGCATCCTGATGTATACTGTGGAACTGGAAACTGTCCTGGCTCGCACTATATATAATTATATATATATATATATCCATATGTGTTTATGCATGTGCTTTGCCCGACCAGAACCTGAACATGGGATGTATATTTTGCGCATATGTGTAAGAGAAGAGATATATTTTAAGTATATTTCTGTACAAATACAAATGAAAAAGAATATAACTTTTAAAAGTTTCAGACTAGACACGATCGATTGTTTCTGGCTCCACCACGACGCCACTAAAAATTGTGCAGAAACGTCCTACGTCTCCATACTTTTCTGTCGGAATTTGATGAGACAACTTTTGCCCAGTGTTGAAGTATAAAAGTATGGAAAAGTAAGAAGAGGAATAAGTATAAGACGATAGCGACGACAATACTATAGTGATATGGTAAGGGAGAGGAATTTCACCAACAGCAGCAGCATTTCTGTAACTAGTCTAAAACATCACTCCCATATTCTGCAAGCTTCTGTCTTTTCTGTAGGTATGCTCTGTATGCGCCTGAATTACAGTTTGTTTCCATTCAAAATTGGCCAACCGATTTTTTTCCATACATTCATAGCATTTACCTACCTACGTTGAATTTTTCGTATCCACGTGCTATGTGCACATCAAAATGAACCATCACATATCGTACACAAATTTTATAGTATAAAAAAAAAAAAAACGGGTAATTTGAACTTGACGATAATGTACACAATTGCATGTTTCTTTGGGAAACTTAGACTTGAGATCTGATAGCTGTATAAAGGATTTACTTAGTTTCCTTGCGCAATCTTAAAATAAAAGGATTCGTTTTCCCTTCCTCATCTTTTTCTGATTCTATAGTGTGTCACACTTGGCTTGAATATCAAATATATAATGGCCTACATGGTCATTTCTGTCGTCAGGATAACTGCATCCTTTCTGACGTCCTTCGAAATCAAACATTCCACCACCTGGCTTTACATTGCTTTGAATATACATTAAGGCGCCACTAGCCCCTTTATCGCATTCACTATACAGATATTACCTATATATACTATTGTACTCCTGCTTGCAGTGACATTATTATCTAGATTATATAGGGCATAGGTACTCCGGTCGGTGCAACTGTTTATGTATATTCAACTCGGCTAGCAAAACCATTCTGTGAAAAATTTAGTCATCATCGTATTTAAGAGAAGCCATCTAAATAGAGAAACTATGGGTAGTTAGTGCATAAAACTTTTGATGCATATTCGTGCCGTTGTTTATATTTTAGCCAGCAGGATATATGTAAGTGGATTTGTGTGATTGAAACTATGCATGCAGTTAGTACCTAAATGTCAGCAATTGGGATTACATCGAATTTTTAATGAAATTTACAGTTGTGTTTAAAAGAAAGTTTAATGATGATGGTAGAAGAAAAAGGAAGATTAAGAATTTCATTGTTATGGGCTCGCTTGTTCATAAAATGCATTTATTCGGACGTGTAAACTGGGCTTCGAGCTACACTTAGGCCTAAAATATATTCACGACCACAAGCCACAGGCCACTGGATGCACGTGACTGAAGCAATGTAAATGTATTGCCTAAGTTACATTCGCGGTCACAGGCCACACACCATGCTGTGGTCAACAGTGAACAATTGACATTCATGTTATGTGGATTTGGTTATATTTATGAAACATAGGAAATTAAAAGATAATAGTAAATAAACTAGTTATTAAAAACTTGTATAAAATAAATTTCCTTAATTAGTTTGAGAAAGTGTTGGCTTTTGAGGAGGAATTCATAGAGAAAATGAGTGGAAAATTTATGCTGTGCGATAAGCGTCATCCCATGTATATCAAACTTTTCTTAGTCTTCTTTTGCATTTTTTTTATGCTTTGCAATTTTGAGTAAGCCGCATAAGCTATACTAAAGATGTTTTTTTAATTTTTTCCTTGTTGCTATTTCTTTTACCATAAATAAAACAGTGACCGCTGTCAAACAACCTTGTCGCGTTGCGTTCACTGTGTTTTAAATGCGACATTGTCGCCAACTAAGTTGCCAACATTGTTGCGTTACTCTCACTGGGTTTTGGTCTTAAGAAAACGAAGGTTTTGTATTCGGAAAAATTCTTCAAAAAAATCAAATAGAAGAAAAATTGTTAATTACATGAAAATTCATACATTGATGTATAATGGGAAGCATGGCTTCTTATGGCCAGTGGCCGTGAATGTAATTTACTTGGCTTTAGCAGTCGGCCTGTGGCCTGTTAAATAAGGCCGTGAATATATTTTTGGCCTTATTGATATCATCATTACTCACGAAATGTTTTAGTCGACTCCTCATCAATTATACGTTTCTGGACACATCTCTTTCAATCCACAAATCACGTTCCACATGATTCAGATGGCTGGATTACATTAACAACACCGACGCCGGCCGGTGTGGTCGTCGTCGTCAAACGCCGGGCAAGTTAAATAACACTGGGCGCCACCGCCATACATTAATTTCCCATACATTTTACAATTGAGTTATTTGCTTGTAATCTCTGCCGGTTTGCAATAAAATTTTAAATAATAATAAAAAAGGTATTTTCTTTTACTTCAAGTCCACATTTTTTAATATAAAATAATTTGTTTTCAGCAATTCAAATATCATTTCATTTTTCATGTTTTTTTATAATAGATTTAGATCTTGCATATTGGCAGCAATGAAAACAACAATGGCAATTGGCAACAATGAAAAGCAATCAACTATTGGCATTATTCAACCAGCTCATGTTGAGTTTTTCGTATTTCTTAGAGCCGCTGAGGATACTGCAGCATATGTACGGCTAAGGTTCTAATATTGCTAAAATTAGGAAGGGGTCTGAAATATTATCCTAGCGAGAAATATTTTGGACTCCCCCCCCCCCCCTCCTAAGAGGCATAAGGGAGCAATAACTTAATTGTTATTCTTATCATACCCTATATTAATGCCCGCATTTAATATCGTATGGTCTCTGTGCAAATTTGATTGTTAAAATGGTTTCTCGCATCTACTACATATTTCTAGAACGGTTCGTCGGACAGTAAAAATAATTACTGCTAATTTCATAGGAATTTATATTTTGAAGAACTTTTCAGTACAATAAACTTTTGTATAACAACGACAAGAATGGGTTGACCGACTTAGTCGAAATAATAATAAAAGTTTGTCATTCCATTTGTAACGCACAGAAATAATGCTAGTAGAGCATAATATTAAAAGTTATTTTGATTTTTCCTGTCCGTCTGTCTGCCCTCACGAGAACGCGTTCATTTAAAGTGCTGAAATTTCGAACAAGGGCTTTAAAAAAAAAAACAGTAAATGGGACCAATCGGGCAGACCCTTCTTGATGTTACCATACAAAACTTTGATTTTTCACTACATACTATATACTATATATATATATTTGGACATTGTTTGAGAGCGCATCGACATAGAGAGTTGAAATTTTGTACACTTCGTTTTCATAAAAATAGTGATTTTTTTGTTTTTAAATGAACTAAATCAGGCAACCCGTTCTTAGTGTTGCCATACAATACTTTGGGTTTTTACTATATTTAACTTTTATTTTCATATAGGGTCTTGGTCTTAGACCAATTATAACTTTTTTCTTTATTAAAAGCCCGTATGAAAAAATTCAGCTCTCTAAGCGAATGCGTTCTCGAGTTATCGCGCAGACAGACAGGCAAAGAGACAAGGGGGAGCTAAAAGAGAGCATTCACCTCCTCTAAGAGGCATGTGGTTGGAATTTGAACGAATCATTTTAAAAAATGTTGCCTATTTGCATGTCTGTGCATACTTGAAATTGTCAGATCAGATCCCATCCCATCCTAGCGGAAAATAGGAGCATAATATAATAACATGCATCCGAGAGAATAGAGGTGAGGCTGAGGAGTGATGTCTTTAACACGGCGATGTCTTTGCCATTAGAAAGGAACAGTAAGACTTTTACTGGAATAATCTATTGCTCTCCTAGCGGGCCGTCTTCAGATAAGTACAAAGCCCGCATTTGATATTTGTGTATTATAAAATTATTGCTCCCTTATGCCTCTCTCAAGGTGGACTCAAAATATATCCCCATCGGTTAATTGGCCTTATATTTGTAGATTTGGAGCTCGAAACACTATCTTAGATTAATGTCATAGAACAATCTCACTGATTAACCTAAAATCAACGATCAATGAGATTGTTCTATGATGATAATCTAAGATAGTGTTTCGCGATGCTTTTATACGATTCAATGAGAATGTAAAAATCAGCTGCATGCAGCATTTAAAGCGAACTTTTTGGTAGTACCTATGATTTAAAATTTTCCCCAAAACATAAATAACGAATTTTATTCAAAACGGGAGCTGGACACATAACAAAAAGAAACTTAATCAAACGAGGTTTTTCCTAAAAAAAAAACAAATAATTGTGAAAAAAGCGAAAAGCATAAGAACAATGTCGCAAAATAATCATCAACTCTTTCACACGTGACTTTTCACAAAAGGCAATTTCGCAAAAGTTCTTTCTTCAAACTTTTTGTCTACATGAACTGAACAAATGACTGTGAGATAAAAGAAGCTAAAGATATTTATTTCAAGTTTTCGAACTGGCTTATATGTCTGTATAATTTGATCACTAGTTTGAAATCAGTAAATTGTGTTACTGGGATATCTTAAAGGACAGTTGAGAATGTTGCTGGATTTTTGCTAGTTGGAATTACAACAATTAGAAGCAAGTAAGAAAGTCAATTTTTTTTTTTCATTAAAGGGATAGTTAATTATAGTACTTTTTCATATTTTCTCAGTGTGAATTACGAAGAGACACATACGATTTTTGATACGCCTGAAGTCGCGAAAAGTTGTACGAAATTTTTCAATCGACAAAAGGGAAGGATAAATTAAATATTTTTATGGGTTTTCTTTTAATTTAGAGCCTTAGTATTGAGGTTTTCTTGTAATGGGCACATTTAATGGTTTTGCGAGCAAAGGGCTTTCGAAAGAAGTTCATTTTGCCATATGTCTTTAGGCAAAATAGGTGCTGCCCCTTCAAAACATCTTCTCGTGGCTTTATTCATGGAGATGCAGCAGACCCACGCATTTCTTTAAATTTAATCGAGCTTTTGAAGGCCCGGAAGATCAATTCTAAAGCCACCATCTTACCGTAATTGTTCCACATGTACTGTCCACCAAGAAAGATACAAAGCTGGACTGGGTACAAACATTTATGGAAAACCTTTTCTCATTATACAGCCTAGCCCAAGTTCGGTTTGTAGGTTCGAAGATGGTGAACAAACACGAAGGGTAAATACTTGGTTCTGCTTGCCTTTGTATTCAAAATTGATAACTTCAAATAATCGAACAAAAGTCAAATAAAAGCCGAGAAGACCATGTACCTACATAACACGCCACTGCAAATTTTTGTGAATAGTAAGTATTTAAAATTCGTTGTACTAATTGGATTGATTATAACTCAAACATCGCGAGGATGGTACCTACTAAACTGAAAATAAGCATTTTATTAAAAGGCTCTTCAACTTGGATATTACAGTGTCTACGTGATAACACAGAAAATTTTGCTCTTTGTAAAAATCGGAAATGCAAGCAATCATAATAATAACTCGGATGGAAAACGTATTCATCCGCATTTGAGATGCTCAACCATTATATTGTATATTCCCTCAAAATTAAGATCTAAGACACCAAAAATTTTAACCATGAATACAAAAATAGAGAAATTTTGGAATGTTCAAAAACGAATAGAATCTCAGACTTCATGGAAATTTATGCATTATGCCTCCCTCAAATGGATACTCACTTTCCCAAAATCCTGACAGACAAATTGTAGATTTCATGAGATAGAATAGTTGTTGGCTGAATGCCATTATATGAGAGAGCAGTATTTGGCAGCAGAAATAATGCGAAGCAAGGAGTGGATTTAGCGTCACGTTATTCCTTGCCAATGACTAATACTTTCATGGTTTCATTTACTTTATGTGTACATAACGTACACAAGAAACATTTTTTCATGAGTTCAGAGATTTTTTGATTTGGTCATGGCTCTATCAATCAATATCCAAATTGTAATCTATGAGTAGATAATATTTATGTATGTATGTGCATATATCTGTATCTCGTCAAATTATTGCATCAGAAGAATCAAAAAGTGAGCATTCCCAGGTATCTTTATCTGATTGCAGTATAAATTATAATTTGAAAGCTTACGAAAAGCTTTGTAAAATGACTGAAGAGGGATTTTTTTAAGATACTTTGACACGATCTATTTGAGGAACTCCCATCGTTTTTTTATGTGTTTTTTTAGAGAGGAGTGTCCAGTAATGAAAACAGCAGGGTGCTTTAGAAAGACTTGTTTAGTGTCTACAGTTTCCTCGTTAAGTTTTGATTGAGTTTCTCCACAGTTCTTTGGTTTATATGCCCGTCAAATCATTAAACCAATGTCGACTGTGTCAGCCTGCCCAAGCCGCATTGCTGTAGGTTGGCATCTTGGGTAATATTTTCGTTACCCAAGATGTTACTGTACGCTTTACCAGAGCTAAGGAAGTACATTTTCACGCAGAAATTTTCGTGAAAGACACCCACTCCAGCGTCATCAGCCGACTCAGAGGTTGAGGAATTCTTTTGAAGAAGAAAACACATCAACAGATAATTCGTCCCATATTCATTAGAGTAATATCAAAAACTCTATAATACAAAGATGTTGCACGCATATGGTATAGCCTGTCTATAGAACTCAATTTTAAAATAGAATTGAATATCTGAAACTCCACATAGTGTTTCACATTCACACTCAACAAATCTTCTTAGAAATTTACTGGATATTTTTTCATAATGTTTTGCGGCCAACAATGCCACACATGAAAGTGTTTTATCAAGGGTACGTAAAAGCTCGCTCGCGAGTGGTTCCTGATGCGGCTCGCAGCTCCTAAAATGCTGGCGAGCCAGAGCCATTATTTTCCAAGTGGCTCCCGCTCCCGAGCAGGAGCTGTGTAGCGGCTCGGGCTCGCGAGCGGGAGCTGCGAGCTTCCTTCTATTGGCTCTTCTTTGCTCATGAACAATTTTCTTGTTTCGTTTACACTGTCCCTTGCTCATTGTTAGGAATTAAAATTACCGACCTGTTTCAATAATAAAAGACGTTTTTTTTTTTTATATTAGGGTTCACAAAAGGCTCGCGAGCGGGAGCTATTTTACAAAGAGCTTTTCTGGAGCGTTCTTTCGAGAGCCGCTCGCGAGCAAGCTTTTACGTACCCCGGATCTAAAAATAACTCCATTCAGCCACTAAATGAATAAAAATTCTGCCGAAACATTTTTTGTAAATTTCTAAGAAGAAATGCTTTTAGCTTCGTTTTAATTACTTTTAAAGCACTTTGTGGGAAGCAAATTGGAAGCTATGCACAATTGTTGAAGCTACAGTGTCGGCCACAAACTAAATTTTGACGAAACAGCCGCGCTCTGCAACAACTCACTTTATAATTTGCAGAGTTTGCACATCTTTAATTTTCTATCAAGAAATGTTTCACTGATCTAACTTCGAAATTGCTTCAGACTGCTTCTAGCGAAGCACTGTTTTGGAAGCAATAAAAACACAGGTATAAGCGCTTCGAGTCTGCTTTTTTCCGAATCACTTGGAGTTTTTCCATCTGTGTTAGTTGTGGAGAAGTAAGAAGAATATTTCTCAACTGACAGTTTTCGCTGTTTTTGTTATGTTTTGTGAAGGTACCTACATAGGTAACTAGGATTTTCAAATTAAATTATGAACTCACTGCATATCCTGGCTAAATTTACAAAAACAAATTATGGAAATCCTTGCAATACTAGAGAGAAATATGGATTTTAGTGTCTCAAACTTTTGTCCCCTAATTATATATGTAATTAGTTTTTGAGTCCGGTAAATGGTTTTGGAGATAACTGCAAAAGAAGTGAATCAGTGTTCTTAATATGAAAAAATGGCCGTTTTTTGGTGCAAAAGTGGACATATTTTCAACACAACACAAATTCACTTTCCATGAGAAAAATGTTCATAAAAATGTACTAATGGATGTGAAACAAAGAACGGAAGAAATATATGCAAAATATAGGAGCTGGGGTGTATATAACCAAGTGAAAAAAATCCGTCTTTCGGCGGTGAAAAGTCAGTTATGAAGTTAAAAAGATAAAAAAAAGCTACATCACTCGATTACCGGCTTCTCCCTCTTTAATTTGATACCAAACATGGCGTATTTTGGACAACCCCCAATTGGGGGTGGTACGACCCCCATCCCCAAATGACCCTCCCCCAGAAATTGTTCACCCATATTTTTTTACTCTAGACCCCAAATCCATAGAAAAAAACTCCAATGCTCTACGACCCTCCCACACAGAGTTAGCCGTCTTTCAATATTTCCATACTTCTCACGTTTTCTTTAACTCCCCAAGTATGTTAGAGAATCTCGAATGGAGAGTTGGGGAGTTAGAGAGTTTTAATCGGGGAAAACGAAACATCTCCCAAACTGCCAAACTCTCCGATTTACAGAATCTGGCCCCTGACTGAATGGAAATTCAACCGAAACATTTTCTGTATATTTCTGAGAAGAAATGAATGCTTTTCACTGTTACCAATTTACCCACTTTTTGGCTAAAATTAGGTACCAAGAAATTAATTTAGCTAGAAAGATTTTCATTTTGCTACCGGTAGCAATTTAGCCACCGTGTGTTTTTTTAACTACCAAATTGTGGCTAAAATTTCCTTTTATTTTTCATACCAAATTGTTAGAACAGATTCTATGCTGATCTGCCGAATCTAAACTGCTAAAAAGTTTACTTTTGGCACTTGCTTTAATTGTATTTACTTGTGTTTGATCGCTGCGTTGTATACAGAAATGCGAGCATCGTACATTTATTAATAAAGCCAAAAAGAGATAGAATGGGCTAAACGAAGGTAAAAAAACCACCGTTTTGTAAAAAACAAGTGGTCAAAGTAAAAACAGGTATGAAAATCCGAAATTTTTAGTTTAGACCACGATAATTCCTGAGAGGAGGGGAGTACGAGGCTGTTGAGCAGTCGTTGGAAAGGCCATGAAAATCTACATATACACACTGTAATTTTTAAGATACAGGGTGTTTTGTGAAAAACCAGATTTTTTCTTAATCACCGTATAACTCCGAACCGATTAATATGGACCCCCCTGCCGTACAATTTTTTTTCTAGGTGAGTACTATCACCTCCTGCTCTACGCACCACCTAGGCGGAAATACCCTGTATAATAGGTGTATAAATGTTTAGCTATCATTTAGCTACGAAGAAAATATGAATTTAGCTACCAAGGAGATAGGAAGTAACTCAATTCAGCTACTAGGGTCAACTCAGAGTTGGAAACACTGCTTATTGCTCATCTATGCGTCTAAGCTCATAAAAATTGTTAGTGGCCTCCAATAATGCATAACATAACAATTCTAAGGAAAAATTTGCAATAAATTTCTAAGAAAAATTGCGGCCTCCCCCCTACATCAGGTCCAGGCTTCGTTAATTTTATATTGAAGAGAGATGTTACTTGATGTTCTACTTCCTTTGTATGTTGTTAGTTTGGCTATGCTCTTACGTCTTATCCCTTGAACCCCTTGTCCATACTTCAGTTGCAGAACTTTTAGCGGCTTAGCGTGTGTAAAACACTTCAAAATGGTGCAAGTGAGCCATCTGACATTATAACAAGGAAGCATTTTCGCAATCACTATATATTTTATACACAAGGATAGTCCTTATGCACAAGGGTCCCTGCAAACATCACGATTCGAAAACGATTTGCTAGCAAATCGTATTCTCTGGCTTAAACTTCGAGATCCACCTCGATATCGAACGGAAAACAGACTACCAGCGTAGTAAAATTAACATGATTCTCGACTTATCAACCCGAGATTCTCGCTCGATAGTGAATTGCTTTAGATCCTACTAATACCGTCGACAGACGACAAAAAATAATTTCCAATTATGTAATTGATAATTATTTCTAATTTCCAATTAAATATATGGTAACAGACGATTTTGACATTTAAGTTAAATTATGTTTGCAATAGCCAAAGTATTAGTAGACAGCAGTCGACTGCAATGATTCACTAGGAGATCTAACAGTTCTTTTAAATAGATGTAAGAAGTTAAAAAGGCGTATTTATAATAGTGCACGTAAACTCAGAGCAAATAAAACACGCATGTTACTACTTGCAGTAGTGTGGAGACAATATTATAGAAAGGAGAAAAATTTGGACTATAGAAAGTATAATCGTAATTTAATTTTTTCGAACTTATATGTAACGCTTCAGTCCCGAAATAAATTATTCTGGGAAGCAGATGTTCCGCTTTAAGATAATAAAAAATTGAAGGAGAACTTTCCTATGAGCAGAAGCCTATTTAAAGAGCTAAATGAAGGCTTGTAATTCTTGATACAGGAGGACGCTATTATGAGAGATGCAGTTCTACTAGAAAAACATGTTGCGATAGCATTTTATGCACTGGGGTCATCTACAGAATATCGAACAGTTTCCAATGCTTTCGAAGTTGGCAGGACTACAGTCAGTGAAATAATTCGGGAAGTTTGCGCGGAAATATGCAACAAAATGGAAAAAGATTTTATTGTTAGATATCCTCCTACCCAACAAAAAATTTTGGAAAACGTTGCTGAATTTGCCATTTGTTTTCTTTGCTTTTCGCAAGTCTACTAATTTGTTGTCTGCCCATAAAGCAATAAGCTTATATACAGCTTCATCCAACCACAACACACTCTCCTTGTTCTTTTCTTATTTTTTCCATAACATAAACAAAAAGTTTTATCACCGTTTTCCTGTTCTTCAAAAAACTTGTTCTTAAACGTTGCAATTTGTCATAAACTCCACAGAACAGCTGCGTCTGAAGGCTGTCACTGTTAGTTTACAGGATCACTACAGCGTGTTTTTAGTGGCGCTTTGGCGATAATCCTCAAAAATCAAACTCAATTATGTGAATGTCAAGATGTGGCGATTAGGTAATTACTTTGTGGAATAATTAAAGTTTAGGGGTGACACACGATAGGGATTATCTTGTGATGTAGGTAATTTAGAATTATGGCTATCGTCTGTCGAGGGTATAAGACGAACCGAAACTGATGTTAAAACGAAGTTATGCACACAATATGTTTGGGTTAGTGGTGTTATATATTTCTTATATATTAGGAGAAGCGAGCTATTCTCGTGTCGTAAGCGATTCGCGCAGAGCGAGTTTTTATGGACATTTAATTAGTGCCGTGGAAATGGACACTTATTCATTTTAAGTGGAAAATAAGGTGCGTGAACATTATTGTCTTGGTCACTTCATCGCACCTTTACACCTTTAATTATATCACTTATCAGATAAACAGATAAACACTAGACATTTTAGCACATGCCACTAAACAGATAAATAATTTATGTTTTGAACATTATCAGTAAGAGATGAGTCACTTGAATCTTACTCAGAGAAACGAAAGAATCTCGCAGTAAATTCGAAACATAGACGCACGTAGTCTCCGAAATCAGAGAAATGGGGAGATCTCGGGTAAAAAGCGGAATTGTCGTGCTGAGCTCTCTATTTTCCTCTCATTCTTTACAGAATCAGAGAAACGAAAGAATCCTGGAAGAAGGTCGAAATTCTCATATCTTGCTCAAATTTGAGATTACTTCGAGAAAGCAAGTTCTTCGCTAAAATGTATGCAGGGTAATATTCAAGTTTTGGAAACTGTCGTAATTATTCAAAAATTTGGGTATAAAAGAAGAGCGGAGATATGAGGCCCTTTTTTTGAATAACGAAGGCAGATTCCGTATTCCTTAAGCTGTCAAAACCATTCGAAATGAATGCGCATGATTCTTGAAATCCGTATTCGTTATTTTCGTTCACAACGAATTCCGCAAAACCATTCGAAATTCAAGAATAGCCCCCACCCCCCCCCCCCCCCACCACCAATGGTAGAAAGATTCTTCCATAGGGTATCAGCGCCATTTTTTTTGTTTTTGTTTATCAGTTAGTGAACATTTGATTAGATAGAATTTGTTTTAAGGTTTTTTGTTTTATATGGACTGAAAGATATGTTGAATTGCGCGAAATCTTAAGTTACAACCTTCTTAATCTTTTTTCCATGGAGTGGACTGAAATAAGTGATATGAATATGATCAACCGAAAATAAGCTCTTATTTTTTATAACTTCCAGATTTCGAGGTGTGTTGAGTCAGCAAACTGTGCACTATTAATCCAAACACTTACAAAGTGGTTTTTTAGTTTTGGTGCGGTCAGTTGTGAAATTTTTTTCAAATAATTTCCTATCTTCTTGCTATCTGTATCAATCAAGTGTTAATAGCCCCAGATTTTTGGAGATCTTCATGGCATCGTTACAAAACGATAATTCTATCAAGCACACGCACGACAAATATAATCTTGGTTGCTCGAACTACTGAACAAAAGATCAAAGATGCCGCAGCTATCTTTTTCTCTCGTTAACCCACATGTGCATATTTTTCAAAATACATACATACATACCATAAAATCTAACCGGAGTGCATAAAAAATTATATTTTCATTAACCTTCCACAATATGAACAATTCGTATTAAGCACTCATCAAACCTATACTTATTGCATCGTAAGTTTATTTCAGACCTTATTGAGGTCCGAGCAACTTTGAAAACTTCCCGGAAAGTTTCTTCGAAAATGGCAATATTACCCGGAGTTTTATCCCTAGTTAGTATGGTGTTACATAGTCAAGAACTCGTTGATCTTCATGTACCTTGACTTAGTTTTAGCAAAGAACCGCTAACA
Source organism: Dioctria rufipes (assembly GCA_963924295.1). Lineage (NCBI taxonomy): Eukaryota > Metazoa > Arthropoda > Insecta > Diptera > Asilidae > Dioctria > Dioctria rufipes. The sequence goes on from OZ002741.1 coordinate 532,390, forward strand.
GCTCTTGTTAAGTAATATGATCTTGGGTTTTAGGCTCTCTTATCTACAGTTTCCTTCGGAATTTGATAAGAAAAACTCCTAGTGCTCCACCATTCTGCAATAGAGCAAGTTAAGTACTATGGTAATGGTAGTAAATATGTATATGAACTTCACGCTTGGGAATCAATCTCCCCCCTCAATATTTTTATCACTATATTTTTTCATTATCAAAAATATCTACATAACTATATAGGGTTATTAGGCACAACATACATAATTCATTAAGTTATACAAATTATAATTGAAATTGCCTACAAGATAAGTGCAATACAAGCTTCTGATAATGAGCGCAAAAATAAGAGGAGAAAGGTTGAGTCCTTAAAAATTTATGCCTGACTATAATAAACTATAGATGAAATGATGATGTATAGGACGGCTGAAGAGTGAAAAGAGGTGGTATACGGTTGGGAAGAGGGGAGAGGAGAAGACTAACCAGCTCTAACTGACTGTAATGAACTAAACATGGATGGCTATGGCTACACAGAAAATATCCTTCATGTCTGAGAGAAGGCGGCAGTACAAAGCAGCAGCTCCACCCAGCAGCAATGGTAGCAATAACCCCATATCGGTCCTATATAATGTGAAGTATGAAATATGGTATGGTTTATCCCTGATTAGGAGGTCAGAATGGTGGGGGTTAAACGCTATTCCTCCATCAAGGTGTCAGACGTGTTAAAGTCAAGTGCCTATGCTGCAGGCTGTGCTCTTTATTAACCTTGCTCTTCAAACATTGGATGTTGTAGCCATAGCCCAGACGACATACATGGGACTGAAAATTATTACACGTAAGCATTTGACTGCACCTTGTTTTCGAATGGGAGTCTATAGACTCCCCAAAGGAGACATTCCTTAAAAAAGGCAGGGAGACGAGATGAGAACTAAGCCACTCGTCAGCGTCACATACTATGCATAGCATATACCACGTCTCAACAACCCACTTTCAGTTATACTTCTCAGCAGTCTCAAAAAAGTTGTTCCTGTCTGGTTTAGGTTTTGTGTCGCACCTCACCAAGAGAAACCCGAGGCCGAGATGAGAAAAGATCCTTTGTTTTCATTGTTGCTGTTGTTTTTACTATCTTCGTGAGGTTGTTGCAGGTGACAGACACTGAACGAGTGTTACACTTTATGTCCACCGCCTTCTGCCCCTCAAACACAACTTTATCTTGACATAAATGAGATGACGAGACGGAGTACTTAACATGAAAATCGGAACTTGAAAGGACTTCAATTAAGGCAAGCATAAGTGGAAGAGAAAAAGTGAAAAGCTATGTTCTCTTTGATGGTTATATATTTTTTTCCACATAATATGACTATTGGCTAACTTCATTAGAACGTGATTAAGACGTTCTAATGCAGGTTTTTATAAAAAATTTAATTTTAATTACCTTCTCAAGGTGTGTGTGTGTTTTATGCATTCAATCCCTACAAACATTTTCTCGAAGTAAACTCGACATGACAATTCCTTCGGTTCTCTGATTTACCATGTTTACATGTAGAGTTGAAGGATTGAATCGAGACTGAATTGAGTTTTCAACTCACGCATTTGTGTACACAGTAGTATGTACTATGCAGTTGAAGTGCCAGCTAAACATAACCTCTTATTTATGATCTTTTGTGTGATAGAGTTAAAAAGTTTATTAATTTTGTTAAAACAAAAAACAACAACAAAATAAAGTTAGAATAAAATTTTTATGACACCATTTGATTTGACTACGCCAGCAAAGCGAGGTCAAGCCCATTCAACCCATTTTTAATTCGAACCGCATATACATGGAATTGAATCCAGGTTGAACCAACCTGCAACCTGCTTGTAAACATGGTAATTTGAGTATCTCGAGTTATTAGGTCTGTTCGATGAAGACACCGGATAAGGCTATGATTACGAACCCTGCCAGTAGTAATACTGACGCCAGCTGGTACGATCGGCTATAAACGCGAGCTGGCTTAAGCTAGTATTTTCAAAGTTCAGTTGTTATGTCTAGGCACCGCGAGTACTTTTCACTTCAGTAGCTTTGGAATTATAACAACGTACCGACCTAGGCACTATCTGTGAGTGAAGAGCATCTGTTATCCGAAAACATAATTAAGGAAATACTAAGTTCCCCAATTTTCGTTGCTTGAGCAAGAGAAATTTTTTGTTCGTTATTTACGGAACTTGACCAACTATAGACGGAATGTGATCGTTGATCACTCGTAACTTCCAAAGCTACCTCGTCCATTTTTATCCGGAAACGCAATATTTTAATATCACTAATTTTCGTCATTATAGGCAGAAAACTAATGAAGAAGTTATGGTCCCATCCGGCTTTTCCACATCCATTTTGATTGCATACGAACAACTAGCGCTCGAAATATAAATAACTCCGGCGCAAAAAAGCACTGGCGCCAGCAGCCGCCAGCGTGCGTTTCTGGCGCTTGTAAGATTTTTATCTCGAAGCCACACCCTTTACTATAAAAGCATTCTAATTGCTGGCGACAGCTGGCCTATAACTGGCGAGGTGCCTATTCGCAGCTTAATCCTAGGGCACCCTAAGGGTGCAGTGTCTTGCTTTTTGAAAAACTTAGAGCTACCCCGAACCTACACTAAAAATTTATTCCTTTGTCATTTGAGAACTGCCACTTGAATTTTGTTGCTGATTAGGACATATAAATTCCTTCTTAAGCAAAAATAAGCAAAAATTAGAAGAAAATAAATAGAAAAATAGCTAAAGCACATTTCATTCCTCTTCACATATTATAAATAACTTTTCACAATTAATTATACTCAAGACAACTGTCAGAGAAACGCCATTACACTAGGTTTAGCCTAACTTCCAATAATTCTGCACTCATTGAACAAGTTATTTGAATTTAGGGTAAACCTAGTGTAATGACGTTTCTCAGACAGTTCTCCTAAGTATAATAAACTGTGAAAAGTCATTTATTAAGTGCGTGAAGACAAATAAAATGTGCTCTAGGTATTTTCCATTTCTTTCTTCTAATTTTTGCTTACTCTTGCTCAAGTAAGTTCCACGTAGTCCTAGGTTTTTCAAAAAACAACATAGTGTAGCCCTAGGGTGCCCTAGGTTTACCCGGGGTTTTCAACAAACATACCTACTTATTCGATGAGTGCACAATACCCTGGGTAAATATTGTAGGGGAAAATTCACACGGTGTTTTCATCGAACAAACCTAATAAATCGAGAACTATGTTCCTTTTACTCCCCGTTTCCAGATTATGGGAATTCTCCTATTTTAAGGGAATACCGGAACCAAACTTTACTGCAAAGGAAAAAGGGAATTATAACAATTGATTTATTACATCTGCGGTAAAGCTATGATATATGTTACTTATATATTTTCACTATCAACTTTGTACTTGTCTTGTTGCAAAAAGGGCAAATAAACACATTCTCAAAATACGTGAAGGAACTTTGAGTGCTGTGGTAAATAACATCCCAAATAGTCCTAAAAGACTTGATATTTTAGTCTGGAATATTTTGTTGCTGAGAAAAGAAAACTGTTGCGTTCAGCGAAAATAATATGGTTTATCATACAGCCTTGAGTTCTAGACTTTTAGAAAATTAGACTGTGTTGCAACATATATTTTGCATGACTCTTCTGAAATAAATCGACCCTCAAGCCAAATATTTTCAATCTTGCCAAGTACTCCTACACAAGTTGCTTAATGAGTGCAGTAATCTTCTGTTGTGTCAAAATGTCGTGAAGTATAAATTTATAGATCTCTTGTCTTCACAAAGTCTTCCACAGACTTATATGATTATCTTTTTGAATTTCTTTTAAAAGCTTTTATTCCGGATTTTTATTTATTTTATTTTTTTTTATTGAATTAAATTCACTTGTTTTTATTATTACTTATTTATTTTTAATTGTAATATAAATGGAACTAGATGGGAGTTAAAAATTAATAATTAGAGAAAAGTGCCCAAAGTTTCCCATTTACGTAGGAATTTTAGGTTCGACCATCTGGTAATGCTGCTGTTTTCTCGAAGAATTCTGCAGACTAATAAACACTTCTGAGTTAGAAAGAAATTAATGTTGATTACCTTCGACCATCAACATAATTGGAGAGGCAAAATCTGCTAAAAATTAAGATAAAATTTATATATAGGTATGTGGGAGAATATATTATGAAAATAACTAATCTGGGCACTACTTTTAGATTTTTTTACCTACTTAAAATCAAAAGATTTCACGAAAAAGTTAAAATCACGTATATATTGTATATAGGAATATAATTGTACTAATAACAGATAAATAGCCGCCACATACTTATGCACATTGAACTAAAAACTTGGCTTTCAAATTTAACTAAGACTTATGATTTCGAATTTGCCCGCCATATCTCGAGAATTCTACATGCTCTAATTGATCTACAATTATTTAGTTGAAAAAGAATTACCAAAACATAACATGTGGCTATGTTCTATTAAAAACTTTGTACGCAGCCATTTTTGGTAATTTTTTGAATTGATAAAACAACTTAAAACCCACAAAAAACTAAAAACATATGTAATTGTACATAACTCACCCTTTTCGGCAAACGTAATAATCTCTTTCGTGCTACCAAAAAAATCGTCCGTGTCCACAAAACTCTCCTCTTGATTCTTTTGATACTGGTAACTATGACTCGAGAGTAAATCACTTTCGGTTGCTACTGAAGCACCATTAGTGTGTGTCGAAATAACATCAAAAACTAAATCCGAATTCAAATTGGGATTATTGTACATCACAATATTTGGAAGATCATCAGTATTATCATGATTATTATCACTATTATGACTATTTCCACTACCGTAATCATCATTAACACTATAGTCACTGTCATCACTATTCATATCACTTGTCGTTGTTGAATGAAATCCAAAATTTACACCAACATAATCACCACCGTCCGCCCGATACAGGGTGTCCATGATGAATTGTTTCGGTAGCGGGTGTGTTACATTCGGTTTACTTTTCATCCCCAATTTCGACAAAATCTGACGTTTTATTGATTCTAAACGAATCATATCACTCGACAAATGATTGATCACTTTTGGTCGATTATTGTTTATATTTTGATATTGCAAAGATTGTTTCTGTTGCTGTTGTTCTTCTTTTGCTTCTTGTTGTTCTTGTTGTTGTTGTTGTTGTTGCCAACTTTTGTTATTGTCTGATTCTTGTAGATTTGATTCAGATGTAACTGAAGCGTACTGGTCATATGCTACCGATGAAGATAAAAGCGTCCCTAATGATGATGTGTCAGATGATATAAAGGGTTTATTATTATAATAATTGTAATTATCATTAAAAACACAATTTGGGCAACCAATACTAGCTAATATCGATCTCTTATCAGTATCGTCTATATAAACACTGTCATATGACTGCTGATGTTGTTTTTGGTGTTGAGTATCAATTTTTTTATGTTGATGTTGTTCATGCTGGTGTTGTTTTCGTTGGTATTGTTGTTGTTGTTGTTGTTGTTGCTGTTGTTCTTGTAATAATTGCTTAGTCTGATAAGTACCAGCACTTAAATGCACTGGTGTATGGTAGTGATAGGCTTGGTGGCGCTCTTGATGTTCACTGTAATAGTGATCACCTATTTGATGTTGTTGATTTTCTTGATCTTGAATTTGATAGTGATCTAAGTAATTATAATTGTTCGAGTATCTATAGTAATTATTGTCAGTGAATTTGTCATCATTATTATTATTATTATTGTGATTGTAACTGTTTGAATTGGTGTTATACAATTGCTTATTATTATTAATGTTACGATTACTTCGGCTTGTGCTGCCGCTTTTATTATTTTCTTTGTTACTATTTTGATTTGAGTTATTTTTATATTTATTATTTTTCGTATTATTATTACTTTTGGTGTTATTGTTTTCGTTTCCCTTAGTGTTAGTGCTATTATTGTTATCTTTATTATTATAGTTATTCTTATTACTATTTTTTCCATTACTTGCGCTATTATTGCTGCTACCACTTGTCGCACCACTATTACTATTATTGTTACTGTTGTTACTATTATTGTTACTGTTGTTACTATTATTGTTGCTGTTGCCGCTAATCTTATTGCTATTGCTACTATTCTTATTGTAAATTTTATTGAATCTTTTATTGTTGCTTAAAATGTCGAACTTTTTGTTTTGCTGTTCGGTGCTCATAATTCTGTTCGTATTTGAATTAATTTTTATCATATGATCTCCACTAGAATTCATTTTACAACTAATAAGTAAAGGTCCTTCCAGCCATACCAAACCAATAAGTAGCCAAACTAAGCCTCCTGATAGAGAACGACGACGTCTGCTCGCTTTGCAACAATTATTACTATTGATACTATTACTATTGTTGTTGTCATTGTTGTTGTCGTTGTTATTGTTGTTGTTGTTGTCACTACTGTTGATGTTGTAGTTGTTGTTGTTGTTTTTTCTATTGTATTCGTTACTGCTTTCGTTGTTGTTTTCGTTGTTGCTGTTGTTGTAACTGTTTTTGTTGCTGTTGTTGGTGTAGTTATTGTTGTTTTTGTAGATGTTGCTGTTTTTATTGTTTGTGTTTTTGTTGTTGGTGTTATTGATGCCGTTATTACCAGCATCCTCTCTATTATTTCCGATAATCGATCGCACAGGAAAAACATTCATGCTACTATTTCTGATGTTTGTTTCAATTAAAACGTCATTTTCACCACTAGTTATATTGCTCTTTCTAATATTTCTACTGCTAATATTTTTATTAGTATTGAAATGTTCTTTATTTCTTCTATTACTGTAACAGCTGCTATCGCTACTGTAACTACCGCCACAACAACTACCAAACCCACCACCGCCTCCAGGACCAGGACCAGGTGGTACGTGATATGAGCAACAGCAAAGTCTTAGAAATTGTTTTCGATATTTTTGATAGTATTTCTGTACAATATTACTACTGTTTACTAATCGCCTTTGCATCATTGTCGAAAGTTTCATCCAAACCACTGCTAACATTACCGCCGCTGTTAGCGCAGCAAAAATAATAATCAAGAAAAAATATAGTTGATTCAAAATCAAATTATTAGTACAACATCCCCGTGTTTTGTTTACTATTATTACTATCACAATAACAATAACCACTATTAATAGTAACAATAGTACAAAAATCAAAATTATTCGAATTTTCTGTTTCATTATATTATGGTCCTTACAATTATTTAAAATGTTCCGCTCATATTTTTAATCAATATAAGTTTGCTAGATACTGGTGTTATGCGCTGAAACGATTATAATTCGCCGCTGTAGGGTCACTTTCTGCTTTAAAAATTAACGTACACTTTTTTGTATATAAGATATCGCCTTTTTTTACCAATAATAATAATCATATAATATCATAAAAAATATATATTTTTCAATATATATATATATATGTATGCATATATTATATTTTAATTTTTATTATTTTCAAAAGTTGCCTTTATCCAAAAATTTCTGTAATTAATAAATTTTTCTTTGAAATAACATAAAATGGTGTCAAAACTTTTACATAATTACATACATACATATGTATTTGTTCCACCTGATTAGGAATTTTATGCATTTCACTTTTCAATATTTCTGTATTTACTAGTTTTATTATTGTTCTCCAGCAACAATTTCGTGCACTTTTATTATTACGGTAATTATAAATATTTTATATTCTTTTTGAATTCATATTTGACACAGCTCAATATATACTTGCTTATTTAAATGTATATTTTAAATTCAATATTTCCTGCATGGTAAAACACAATTTTCTTTCCTGAAATTGCGTACTGTGATTTTTGTCTCAAGAAAAGAAAATTATGAAATTTCCCTTCTGTGATTTTATCAAAATAAAAAAAATTTTTAAATCAGCAATGTATTAGAAATGTGCATTATTAATTTTTGTTTAATTTTTATTGTTTTTTAGGCTCTTTATTATTTGTGATTTTCTTCAATTCTTCAAACAAATCCCTGTGTCTTTTTTGAGTGCTAACCACTAAAAAGCAAGCTCTGTTATAAGTTATGTACTTTTATTATTATTTTTTTATTGCTTATCAACAAATTGGGCAATTTAGAATATCGAAAAATAATTCAAAATTTTCTTTCATAACTGCGCGGTTGTTTCCTATTCAGCCTCAAAAAGTAGAAAATGTTCTTTTTTAATATTAAATTATATAGTTCACCTCTTATTATTACATATGTATATAGATTATTAAAGAATCTATTAAAACTATCACACTTTTTGTAATTACTCAAAAAAACTCCGGACGAGAAATTAAGGAAGAGAGTACACATATCGGACGGTTTCATCTCATTTTAATTTATTTTGCATATATTAAAAGCTTTTTATACTTTTTTTTTTTCCAAATGAACAAATTTTTGTTTTATTATTATTATTATTATTTATTATTAATTTAATTAAAAAAAAAATAAAAAATATTTTCTCTATATGAAAATTAAATGGTAATACTTATTTTTTATATTATTATTGTTATTAGTTTTATTTGTTTAATAATTATTTTTTATTATGTTAAGTCTTGACCGAATCGAATTTCTTATGAGCACGATTTTTCTTTTTATGGATGGTTGTGTTACGTAATTTTGTTTTGTCAATAATTTAATTTTTTTAGGCACTAAATTAATTTACTATAATTTTGTTTTTACTAATTATACTTTTCCGTTCATTTTATTTATATAATTGAAAGCAATGATTCGTGGAAAAACCCGTGATGTTGATTGATGGTTGCTGAAAAAAAAAAAATATTACTTTAAGATGATATTATTAAATATTTGTTCGTCAAAAAGACTACTTTAAATTAAAAAATTAATTGCACTTTGTTTGCAACAGTTTTTGTGATAAAAAACAATCAAATGCACTAGAAAAAACCAAGCCATAATCCCCCTGTAGTCAAGTTTTAGTAAGGGTAGCTGCCGTAAAAATATTATTTATTCAATATGCACAGGTAAAGCTCGACTAACAGCAATTAGTCATTACACAATTAATGTTTTTGATCCGTTTCACTGTACTGAAAATACGACCAAGTCTGTATTTTAACAGTCAGGATAATATAGAAACAAAAAATATACATAACTGAAAAAATTCATGTTAATGCAATATTGATAAAATAATATTTAAAATTAGAAAGTTAAAAAGATCTAACTCTGATAATAACTCTAAAGAAACTGCGCCCTTGAGTTACAACAATTCAAACACTGAAAATTTAAAAAATTTTAAGGGCTGTGGTGTTTATTCAAAAGAGCAGATTGGCTTATGGATTAATAGTCCTGATAGACTGAATAGACAATTTTCCTTGCAATCTTTTTGCTACCCGTATTCTGACCCTTATGGGTGGAACACAATGTGGCGCTATAGCTCGTAGCTGGCGCTGTAGCTTGCACTGAAGCGGTAGCTGGCGCTGTAGCTTGCACTGGGGCACGCCATGTAGCTAACATTGGCTACAATGGTGTAGCTTGTACATACACATTTATTTTAATTTGTAGAATATAAAAATATTATTTGATATGGAGGAATTAGAAGAAATAACCCTTTTAGTGTGTAGTGTAATTGCGCCGACTTTTTACTTATAAGTATTTCAAGGTAAACAAATGCAGAAAGTGTTGGGTTAGACCTCTATATCAAGGCAGGAAGAGTTCAGGATTTTATGAAATAAACATTTAAATATATAAATTACTCATTTCACTGGGTAAATACTAAAATGTCAGATTTGGCGCGCGCCAAAAGTTGAAAGTTGGCAAAAATGAGCTACAGCGCCACATTGTGCTTTCCACTTTAAAGTGACTACAGACACTTTTTCTTTATTAATAATTGTCTTGCAACACAGTTTCTACACCGGCTTCACCTCCCAAAATTTCCTTGACATTGTGAAAATTATTCCTGCATCCAAAGGCAGCTCTAATTGTCCTGTATTAAATTTCATCCCATTGCTTTATTGCTCATTCTCTCTGCGGTTATTGAAAATATTTTGCATTAACTAACTAATAACCGCTGTTACGTTCATAACCTGATCCACTGGAATTCTTAAGTTATATACATATATTTTGCCGGTATATTGATAAAGATGACACAATTAACGGCTGCTGTTGAATTTCTTGAAAACCTTTGATTCGGTCAATCAGGGTTTTCTATGCACATAACTTATCTCAAGATATTTTCCTTGATGGAAAAATTTTTGCTTCACTTCCTGTGGTTTCTGGAATTTTCCAAGATTCAATTTTGGGATCCTTCCTTTTTGCATCTTTGTGAATGGCTTGTTTATAGCTATGATCTTTTGTGTACCTGTTCTAGAACTCCCATATACTGGAGAGAACAAATTGTTCTGTCGATTGAAGCGAACTATTTGTACTGCTCGCTTTATTTATAAATCTTCTATGAAAATGTATGAGTCGTTCTTTTGTGTGTCTTTTGTTCTGCTCTGTTCTGCGGACACAAAAGAACCCAGCTATTATGTATAATGAGCATCCATCTCTATTCTGATGCGCTAAGCTTTCAGTAAATGCAGTTAGCCAGATTTATGTGGATTTAGCTTCAATTCTAAACTACTGAATTTAAAATGAGCTTGCTTTCGTCACTAGAAGTCATCACTCTTTCATAAATACAGACTCGATACTACTAATTTTTTACATATTATAGTTAGTGAATACATTTTTCCGCCGGTTGCGAATATTCAAATTTTTAGTCTTATATGTATTTAATATCATACTAATCTGAGAGCTTTACATCAACTCATGTCATCGGTAGAATTGATAATGATCTACGACATGGAAAACTTGACCATATATGCATATATGACATTAAGGTATCTACCGTATACGTAATTATCAATTTTTCATTTTATTTATATTATTTTGTCTTTTTAGTCTTTTAGTCTCTATATTATTTACTTACGATTTTTTACCTTTTTCGACTGATGACCCATAACCAAACGCACTTTCAAGCCTATCTATATGGTTCCATGAATTTACCATGAAAGTTTTGGGAGAACAGGACTCGAAAAATGGAAGCAACTTTTGGCTAAGTTTATATTGAGGAAAATACGACGAAGGCTGTCAACCGGTGATGTATGGATCATCAGCGTCCAAGTGATTATCAGGAGCCAGATAGGATAGATGGAAGTGGCATAGAAAAGAGATGAACTGCCATTACAATTGGCCAATTTGCGGATATTTTTTCCACCCATAATTACCGATTTTAAATGTAATCTGAAATGAGCACGATCAAGAAGTGCATGAACTTGGTCTGCATTGCTCCGCTCGTCCCCACATCACACAACCCACGAATAAAATAATAAAAGAAAGTTATAGATAAGGTTGCATAAGTTTAACTGGTAGAATGGTGATGGATCTCCAAAAATGTAACGGGTGTGGTGATGTGGTTTTGGAGCCAGTTGTTGCAGTTTCCCAACATATCTGAATCTGTTGTCGGGTGATAAGTTTGTTAAAAATATTAGTAATTATTGCCAAAAGATACGGAGCAAAGTTGATGAATTAAATATGCACATCATCAGTTCAGTTAGACTTAACTCGCACCAATTCATTCTCACTGAGCTCTCAAGGGACTAAGTCTTATTTTAGGAGAAGACTATAATGAATTCGCGAGTATACTGCCAAAAATAGCTATAAAAATCCACCAGGATCAATATCGACGCTCGTTGTGGATACCATCGTGAATGTTACGTATCATGAGTTCATTCATTTTCTTTACATTAGTAAATTTAAATCTGTTCCATATGAGCACCTAAGCTATGCCTCTAAGGGGAAAGGAAGGTCATGATGATGACCTTATAATTCACTGATACAAACACTTGTTTACCCTTAATTTATTTAAAAATTTCTCTAAATTTCACGGATATTTCTACAAAATTTGTCGAAAAATTTCCATTCATTTAATGGTGCATTTAGTTAACTTATTGAATATCACCTAACTTATATGTAAACAATTTCCCTTCTCCCGATAGAAAATTCATTAAAGCCTATTGAATTCAAACTCCCTATAGATAAGTGAAACTTAACTACCTCCAAAGCCAAAGTGTACTTTTCATCCAAGTTAGCGAAATATGCCTAAACTTTGTGGCACAAATTTTTGCCAACGAATTTAGGGAAATATTTTTTATAGTGTACCTATGCAAAATTCATAGTTGCTGAATCCAGCCCCAGAGGTCATCTGGTTTAGAGACTAATCTAAATACAAGAACAATATTCCCAACCTCCATTATAGAAGATTAGTTCTATATTTCAGATATTAATCTGAAATTTCTATCATTTCCTACACAAGAGTAGTATAGAATTACTACAACTAAACACATTAAGCAAATTCCTAGAGTCTAGATTCAGAACTCCGTAAATGATAGGAAACAAAAATACGCCAGTAAATATGACAATGAGAAAACCATTCCCACCTAAACCAACATATGGACTGTTGAAAAGAAGTTAGAGTTCAGCAACTATTTTTATGACGTTACTCTAAGCCTTTGGCGTTACATAGTAGTATTTTTACAACTTTTGTTGTAAATTCCTAGCGCTAACAATTGCGCCGAAACACTGTGTGCGACGATAGTCATTGTGCCTTAATACTTGAGGACTCAGCTTGTAGGTTTCCGGACAGCATGCTCGCTTTTCGATCTATCTGTTTAGAGAACTTATCTTATATAATCCGAGCGGGAAATATGTCAAGCACGAAGCCAAACGAATTTTTGTGGAAGCAGATCGCTTCTCTGAGTTTAGTCTTCTTTGCTTTTTGTTGTGAAAAGATGACTTATATCATAGATGGCACAAGAACTAGATGTCGCATGCCATAATAGAGCAGAGTATACAGATTGTGAAATGGGTAGTGCATTCTGGAATGGACCACAACATGTTTTAGAGCATGTCGAAAGCAAATGTTTTTATAATAGCAGTTTTGTATACATTTGATCGACTTCCTCAACAATTCAGATACGAAAAAATATGAATCATTCGACGTATACATCATTTAAAATGTTGTGGTCCATTCCGGAATGGACCACCCAGCCATATAAATTTTGCATAGTTTTTTGTACTGCATGCGACATCTAGTTCATGTGCCATCTATGCTTATATACAACTGAAAGCGCAGCAGAATTTTCATTCTTTAGTAGTCAATTGAACTGCGCGGTTAATTGAAATTTTAGCAGTCAAGTGCGGTTATTCAAATTTATTAATAATATAGTATTACAATATTGCTCCTCTTTTCTTTCAATTCTTATAGATTTAAAAATCAATGGAGAGTATTCAGAATAAAACTGAAATTTTTCATAATACCCTTATCTTGATTTCCTCTGGCATACCCCCTACAACCAAGGTTGCCAATCAAAATATACAAAGATCTAAAATGTAATAATAGGGCCCAAAAATTTTAGTATGGCTAGTTGATTTTAATTCTTTATTCTTAAGTTATAAGTCTTTGTCAATATGCATAAAATAAACTACTCCCTCTCATAACAAAAATACTAAAACAGCTTCATGCTTTGCAGGTACCTTAAATACATGATTGCAATTTACTTAAAATAATACATCCATATTTCTTTCAATGTATTTAAGTATAAAAAGTCTTTCTGAAATAGAAGCAGTCCTAAAAGAGATGGTTTGGAGGGATGCCGATTTGCAGAAAGAGAAAAAGATCGAAACTTACTTTTCTTTTATAGGTAAAACGAAAAGCGTCTTCTTTAAAAAAAAAAAAAAAGGACCATAGAAGCAAGGAGGAAAAAAATGGACCAATTTTGGTCCAATTAGACCACGGTGGCAACCTCGCATACAACGGCTCCAAGAATGCTACCCTATAAGCGCTCCATGAGTGCCGTCTTTGAACACTTCCATTTCCCGCTGGGATGTTTCGAGCTATTGTAGCTTTTTTTGCAATTCTAGTCTTCTAGTCAATTTCCGTGTATTTGTGTTATTTCGTAATTAGCTGGGTTGTTTTGATACTCCACAGGAAACATTGATAGTAGAGGCGATAAGAATATTCAGGTAAAATGAGATGATTTGGCACTTTAAGCACTCTCTGGAGAAGAAAATAAGATGTCTCATGATAGAAAGCAGTTTCTTGAAATATTTGTCTCATACAGACATATAACACTGCCAATTTAACTGTTACAATCTTCGAACTTTATTTACAATAGGAAAGATCAAACATTTAACTGAGTTTCTCCACAGGGAGTGGACCTAAATAGAGGAAAATTCCAGCAAGGGTGGTGAGCCTGGAGTTTGTTTACGTGTTGAGCTCAAACAAGCTAATAGGACCTCAAAATTCAAAATTAGAATTGAAAATAAAAGGGTAAAAACAAAAAATAAGTCAAATCAAATCAAACGATCTATGTATATTATAAACCATAGCCTGCAGACCCAGGCACAGTTTGTTCGGTTCGTTTTCAGCCATCAATATAATGCAGACGAACTCTGAAGCTTTTGGAAGTTTCATTCACAAAAAAAAAATGCAAACATTTTTTGTACTGAAAATTCCTTAATGATATAATTTAAAATTTTTAAAGAATAATTTAAGGCTAAAAAAGAAAAATAATAAATATTAAAAAAAGCTTTGGCTTAAAATCTCCACTAAAAAGTAGAAGATAATTTTCCCCTTCACTTAATATAGCAGTTTCCTAGACTATCCCCTAATTTTAAATTTCATTAAATTAATGAAATTATATTACATTTCTGTGTAAAGTGGAATGCCCACTTTTCATACAACTTTAGGCCCGACTCCTCTAGGCATGAGATATGTCTTAAACGAAGCATTAAGATACTCTGAAGATATTTTATTAACAGTGTTTACCGAATTTCTTGGTTGAAAAAAATTGGACTTATCTACTTCTCGTGATTAAACGGAATTGGTGAGTCGAGAAAAATGACTTCCTACAAGAAAAATGTTCAGTACAGAGTTCTAACGGCCATGGAAGAAAGAACTGTTAAAATATATGCGAAATGTAGTAACTCGGATGTATGTGATCCAAGTGCATGAAAATGGGATTGCCGGAGACCAAAACGTCCCGAAAAAATTTTTTGAGTCGGGAAAACTACACCACCCGATAGTACTCGGCGAGACCTTTAATTTGATATGCAGCATTCGGTATTGGATCCACCCCCCCCCCCTGCCGGCCTTCCTACCCGCCAACAAAAGTATGCAAAGAAAAATGTTCTTCTACGAACTGTAGCTGGTAATGAGCTGAAGTGAGCAGTAAAACGCGTTTTCCGATCGGACATAATCTTACCGAGTTAGAGCCGATCTAAGGTGCGAAAAATCTATACCTCAGTTCGAATAGAAAAGAGTGAAATACTAAAAAGTGAGTATGGGACTGCTATAAATTGCTATTTAAACCTCCGAGTATAGGAGTAAGGGTACTCAAACTTCTCCTCAGGACCTAAGGAATTCGCTTATGTGCTAGATTTTCCAAAATATACTAGATTAAACTTTGACACACACACCCGTACCCCCTCAGGCTTCCGCCACTTAATCGAAATAAATATTGTTAATAATAAAATATGTTTAGCCTAGGTGTGGAATAGTTCGTTGAAGCTATGACCAGCTCAAGCCAAGGATATTACTATGGGGTTTAGTAGTCCAAGGGCCTGGCCCTTCAAGCCTGACTGCACTGATGTTTAACATGATGGTCAGGAGGCAGGAGATGTATTTAGAAGCACACTTATGGCATCCGTTGAAGTTGAGGGAAAGACGACGGTGTGCCTATATATGCAATTTTTGAAGCCTTCTGAGTTTAATATAATTGTAGGCCTTACTTAGGCATGCACTTTAATGATGTACATCCTCAGTTGAGGTTCAAGTCCCCACTTTTTGTGAAAGATTCTCTTATAGCCCACAAGAAGCTATGCTAGCTGTCTTTACCCTTTCTTCGATATTTTCTTTTCAGCTCTAGCTCTTAGCACAAATGATGTCCAGCTGATTTTAATAACGTTCTTCGTGATTTTTTGGTAACACCTTTACATAGCGCTACCAGTCATAGATTTACTAAAGTGTGTGATTTCTTCAACATAATAAATTGTATTGCATCAAGTCGCAGAAGATTCTGTTCAAGTTTTATTTAACATCTAAAAAAAAAGAGTCAGCTTGCTGTGTTCGTTGGGTAGTATCTTATGAAGCTTTGCTGAGTCCTTTATACTTTCAGTGGATTTCAGTGGATTAATAATAATCCATTATTTCTGATACACAAATTTTTTAATGAGTAGTATCGGATAGGTAACAAAGTTGACTTAAGGGAGTACAAATTTTTTTTTTTTATAATTAATGATTGTGGTAGAAAAAACTATGACAGTCTGATGGATCTGATTGATTTGTCAGACCGCTTTGCCCTTTAGTTGCACAAGTACATTTAGCTGGTTTACGGATTAATTTTATCTCCCGGGGATTTTGTTACAGGATATGCACCCATTACCTATACACATATGTACATTGCTTAATTACATGTAAACATACTGTTTTCTACAATTGAGATTCAATTTTGAATGCATCCAATGAAAAACTGGTGAAAATGAAACAAATACATGTTTCGATAAGTGAATGCAATAGTTTAAACCCTAGATAAGGGTACTTGGAAATGAGATAATCCCTTGTCAAAAGCTCATGTCGAACAGACCACTATTGTAGAATCAACTCAATTAGTTTTACAAACATAATCCATACATAATATAGCTAGCTTCACATAATAGAATGTTTGAGTATATGTATGTATGCACCCATGATGGCTGGTGTCCGCAAATCTCATGTACAAATGTTACGTCAGCTATTATACATATATAAAATACAGTTGATTACCTCTCTTTACGCAATTAACACTCTTTACAGCCGTATGCTATTTATACATGTTGTATATACATACATCTTTTTTGAATTAAGCCGAATGAAAACGCGTCTACCGTTAGCAGTTTAACTTTTTAAAGGATTGGATGCCTGCCTATCTAGCAAAATCTGAAACGAATTTACCATTCATAATGACTCAACGTGCTCTTTTAAAGGTAGCGAGGGAACATCCTTCGATAACTTTTCATGGGTTTTTCAGGATGTCAGGTGGGACGAGGGAAATTAGGACACAGCCACTCACAGCTGGACAAATCAAAATTTAAAGCCGTTTAAAAATGCTTCCCGTCAAATATCGTATTTCTTTCGGACGGAAATGCCTAATCACAAAACCATTTACCAGAGTGTTTCACAAAATTTACTTATGCGCGACGCGAGCAACGTATCTCGGTTCGGACAAGTAAAATATGTACATACATAGTTTACGCAGTCTTACTTGATCAGTAAGCGCTCTTTTAGCACGCCGAAATCGATGTTATTCTGTGCACTTTTATATCTTGAATAAAACTGGGCATAGAGCTTTAACCTATTCCTAAGCATTTCTGTCCACCTGATTTTACGATAAATCTAGCAAGCTGAAGTTTTGGGTTCAACTATTTTACGATTGAACTTTTTACCTATACTACATATATCAAAATTCGATAATGGGAAAAATCCTTCAAGTAGGGTCCATTCCTTTGTTGTTTTTTATGTAAACTTTTTTTTATTATATTACTAAGCCAAGCTAGGATATCTTATGATGCATACATAGTAAAGCATGGCAGAGAAGAGATAGGGTAAAGATTGGGTCACATGAGGAGAGTGAGATTGTAGTCTCAAGAGAACGCAGGAGATGATAGACTGCTCCACTTTCATATAGTTCATCGCGGAAATTTACTGCACGGCCGAAAAAATTTTGGAGGCAGAAAGTGTGCGCGGCTTGCAGCTATTAATCTAAAAGAGAGAGAGAGACTAGATATTTCATCAGAACATTGACCAGACATGTAGCGATAAAGGAGCAAAAGGCATCCAACATTGGGCCAGTCGATGTGACAAATAAGTGCAATGTCGCCAATGAGCTTAAAAGTTCTCATTTGGACGGATATGTAAGAAAAACTGCAAAAAACGTAGGAAGGCTTACATTTAAGGGTATAGATTGTGATAAATAATTGGTGTTGATGATGTGTTTTTTGATAAAAATAGTAGCAACATAAAAAAAAAACGAGTTCAAATTAAGAAATTTTAAGTTCATTGAGCCATAACTTCAAAACGTAGAGGAGGAGGGGAAAATTTTGTAATAGAAGACTGGAAAGGTCCAACGATTATTTATCTAACAAATCACCAGAGGGTGTAACGTTCAGAAGATACAGGGTGATCTATAAAGGCATACCCAAATATATTTAAGTTTAGTTATCTCGGCACATAACACCCTGTATTTTAAAAACTGCAGGGCGTATGGTCACAGATAAAACCTCGTTGTATGCAGAACTTCATGGCCTTTCAACTGCTCAACCAGCTTCATATCCTTCTCCCATCAAGAATTATGCTTGTCTAAACTAAAAATTTCGGATTTTTTTACTTTTATTTTGATTTGACTTCTATTATTTTAGCAAAAAGGTCGTTAACATAACTATTTTTTATGAAAACTGTAAACTGTAGATTCTCCTCTTTAATTTGACCTATTACACCCTATTTGTTAACTGTAGCAGTGAAACAGTTAATAACTCATAACCTATTCAGGTCACACCGAAATTAGACATGACGTGATAAGGGAACAAATTATTGTTGAGAATAGGTTTGAAAATAGTTTTGAGAATAGGTTAAGAGGTAATAACTCTTAAGGGTTTAACACATAGGGTGTAATAGGTCAACTTAAAGGTGAAAGTTTAAAGTTTACACTTTCTATAAAAAAAAGTTATGTTAATGACGTTTTTGCAAAAATAATAGAGGTCAAATTAAAAAAAAAAAGGTAAGAAAATCCAAAAATTTTATTTTAGACCCTTGTAACTCCTGAGACGAGTGGGGTGCGGAGCTGGTTGAGCAGTCGTTGGAAAGACCATGAAGCTCTGCATACAATGAGCTCTTAACTCTGACCGTACGTCCAGTAGTTTTTAAGATACAGGGTGTTATGTGAAAATCTAGCTTTTTTTCTTAATCACCCTGTAACCCCCAAACGGTTGATGTGGAACCCCCCTGCAATACAATTTTTGTATGTCTAGGTGTCTAGTATCCGTACATTTCATTTCAAGTTTCTAAAATACACATTGTATATTAATAAGCTAAAATTTCAAGTAGATTCAAATTGAAATATCGGCCAGAGCCAGATATATTTTCGTACAGTTACCATGCATTTTTTTTGGAATGTAAAAACTAATGAAATTCAACCCGTTTCGGAAAACCACAAGAATTCTAGGCAGCATATGTACATTGGTTTAAAGTTAATTATAACTGCATTCCTGCATTCCTTAATATTGGAATTATTCTTGTTGCAGCTGGCCAACCAGGATCAACCCGGGACCTAATACGATTGGCAACTAACAAAAATCCTTTGAGCTGCGTCTTTACCAGCCGATATACATAAACCCGGAAGTATTAATAAACAATTAGCTCATGTTGATAAAATTGCAGGCAACTTGCCTAAAAATGAATGTGAATCCTTTTTATGGCATCAATGGTGTTATGGATAACACATTGCTGAAGATTCTATGGGTCTAGGTTCGATCGGCACCTGCGCGGCATGGCTTCCGAATGATACTTCAACCGGTTGTGAAATCGAGTTTCTCTAAGGACAAACTGATTTGATTGGAGTTTATTCTTCATTGTGGTCGCAATGGCGGCTGTGCATATTGTCTAAATCAATTGAAATTAATGCTATAGAGCTGAAAGCAGAAAAAGTCCAAAATATTTCTGACCTATGTATTTTAAACAATGTCTTAACAATTCCTCGCGAAGATTTTGGAATGGAACCAGCATTTGCCTCTCGTACGGCTGAAATCAGTCCATATGCTTATAGCCTTCGTAATAGTTAATCCGATCGTAATTGGTTAATGCTATCCAAGGGTAAAGCCTACATTCTACATTATTTGACATTGGATTTGCTGGTTCGAATGGAATTTTTCCGTAGAGGCTCCCCCTTATATACATTCAATGAAGAAGTGGTACGATTGACCGCAAATTAAAACCTCTATAACGAAGTTTCGCATTTTTAAATAAATTTCATCGTCTCGAAATTCCGCATTAATAAAATTTCGCGTAATAAAATTGAGAAAAATCGCGCTTTTATAAAAAAAAATTCCTTTTACAAAACTAAAACAAAAAATTATATATCAAGAGATTTTGTTAAACTGCGATCTTCATAGATGAGATTTTGAACTGCGAGCTTTTTATACGCTATGACACCATAGGTATACTAACTTTGTCGTTCCGTTTTTAAAGCACAGAAATAATACCAGTAGAGTAAAATGGTATTTTGATTTTTGCATGTCCGTCTGTCCGTGTCCTCACGATAACTCGAGAGCACGTTCACTTAGAATGCTGAAATTTTGCAGACTGGCAATTAAAAAAAAAAGTAAATTTAAGTTCGAAAACGGGATCAATCGGGCAACCTCTTTTTGGTATTGCCATACAAAACTTTGGTTTTCCGCTACACATATATTTTTAAACTGTCTGAGAACGCATTGGCATAGAGAGCTGAAATTTTGTACACGATATTTTCATAAAAATAGTAAATACAATTTCAATAAGTAAAAAAGCTATAATTGGGCTACAACCAACTGTTATGATACCCTAGACCTAGACGAATGCCCGTATGAAATTTCGTATGGTCACCCATCTGTGCAAGTTTGATTTTTGAAGTGGTTTTTCGCGGTTCGTCGGACAGCGAAAATGATTATAAGCAATTTCATAGGATTACATATTCTGAAAAACTTTTCAGTATACCTAAATTTTTGTATGTAGAAGGGGCTGCCCGGTTTCGTCCATTTTTATACCCTAGATGAAATCATAACGTTTTAATTTTCACAAAACCAGCAGAAATCCTATTGAAAAACTGAATGAGGGCGTTGAAAAATTATCTATAAAAATATAAAATTTGGAATAGAATCTACTAGCTGCCCATATTCTTGAACCGTTGGAGTTCGTATAAATAGAAACGTGTCCGCGGCATTTTATTGTGCGAAATATCGCTAAGCTATTATTCGGAGTCCCAATGGTTAACTTTTTGCCAACATTCGCCATGTTAGTGGAGGATCCTCAAAATCTCACACCTATCAGGCATATAATATGTCGTTACATGCATTTTTTGAGCTTCAAGAGTGAAGACCTAAGTGTAAAGACTAAACCGAAGCAACCGCTCTTTTAACGCTGTGTAATACCAATTGTCCGAATATTGAAATTCATTGAGCTAAGATGGGTTTTGCGATATTTTAAGAAGCCGACGTACTGGTCGATCGAACTGTGCCTGGATCCGTCTGTTATTTGCCTTTATTTCACGTGCTGAAAAGAATTTGTCGGTTTGTGTACATGTATACCTACGTACATATGTTGGTACTTTTGCACCAAATCTATTTTCTCATTTTGCGATAATTGAATTGTTTAGCATTTGGTTACCGTTTTTAAACGTATTTTGCCAAACAAAAGCAAATAAAAGAGATTTAATGTTGTCGAGAAAAACATGATGTAACCGACGACATATTAGAGAAGAATAATGATGATCGTAATAAATATTTGGTTACTACATTTCCGGTGATTATTACTGAACACACAAAAATAAATAAATAAGTTAGTAAATAAAATAAAAAGAAAAGGTGTGGTCCCTCAAAGTTTATTCGTAAATTTTCGTTAACAAACATTATTGTGATTGCAATTCAATATAATGGGAGATTTATAATTTTTCGAAAAATCCTGGAAAACTTTTTGCCGGCCTTTGATACTTTATTTATCTAATATATAATGTATAGATAATCCAAGAAATAAATATAAAAAAAGAACTCCAATATGGATAGGAAAGAGTCTCAGTGTCGGAAGCTGAAATGTATGCTTATAAAACTGTAATGCGTTTTGGAAACAAATTAAAATATAAAAAAAAAAACTGTAAGATTATAAGCTGTTAATTATACACACTTACTCCATTTATACATGTAGTTATCTCCAATTCATTTGCATATTTATGTATTCCTTCATATTTTCACTTTTATTCCCAAAAATCGTAAGAATCTTTTCACTTTCAATAAAACATTAAATTTGGAGAACTTTTTCTAAATTTTCTAAATATTTTCCCTCTATACAAGAAGAAAACTGTTTGCCTCTGTAATTTATGTTTATTTTTTAATAATACAACAAACTTATTAATAAGAACAAAAAAACTTTTAAATTTGAACACCAATACACTATCACCAGCACATGTTTTCCAGTTCTACTTTATTTTTATTTTTTTTTATCTGTTACTGCTTTTCGTTATACATTTAAAAAATGTAGTAATAAGAAAAAAAATATTTAGGATTCAAATATACAATAAAACGCCCGGAAACAAACATTGAAATCAAAAGACCTTCATTTGGCCGCAGTATTCACTATATTTAATTTTTATACTTTCGAAGTATTATTTGTTACAAAATTTTAACAAGTTCGTATTTTTAGCGCCTTACGAAAAAAAATATAATCTCGAATTTTTCGTTATGTTAATCAAGATTCACCACGGATTTTCAAATTCTTTAACTGGATCCGTTATTATAAAAGTGCCAAGCAAAATTATGCAAAAACCAAACTGTTAACGAGTTTTACTTTAGTTTTTGAAGTTTCTTTTATGTGCATATATTATATATATATATATATATATATATATTATTTATATATATATATATATTATTATTATTTACTTATTTATTTATTTTTGCTTTTTGTGTATATTAACAAAATTATCAGTCGTCCTTCAAGTATCGAGGCTACTAACAAACAACACAAAACTGAACATAGCGTAACCGCGGACTTTGTCGAACGGCTTTTATCTTCTAAAGAGAAAAGAGCTTTTCTCGTTATCGTTGCTGTGCCGTCGTCATCATCGTCATTGTCGTCGTCGTCTTCGTCGTCATCGCCGTTGTCGTTGTTGTCTTCTTTGGTAAGCTTCGATGTCGTTTACCATATAGTTTACCACCAACCTCCCATAAGAAGAGTAAGTTAGGTATTCAAAAAGTCACAGTGGTTAAGTCAGCCGAGTCCAACCGTTAAACCGAGAAAGATTGGAGCCAAAAAACGAGCCGGGTAGTTGGAACTTCAGATTTAGAGTACATATAGTTTGAGAGCTAGAAATGACAGACAAACGGACAGACGATAGACAGACAGATAGATAGACAGACTGGAGCGCCCGTCAGGCCAAAAAATCGACCACAAACCAAAAGAGAAAATCTCATTTTCATATAACAGCAAACGGTTACGCATTCTGCCGTCTATACATTTTCCCCATCTTCTCTATGTCGCCTCCTATTCCACGTCTATCCTCCTCATTCCTTTTCTAACCCCGGCAAAACCGTTAATTTCATTTTACACCCTTCTTATACCATTTTATAAAACCAAATCTACACATCACAAATATAAACTATACACAAATCTACTATTCCTTGAGGTGACTATGGTTTCCAATCCAATATATCGAGTATAATAAGTGTGCGTGCGTATTGTGAAAATGTAAATGTACGCGTAAGATAGCTCGCCGGTCACCACTGTCGTCGCGCCGCGTCTGCCTACATTCAGTTCGTGGTAATCTGAAAGCTTTACCATCCCAATCTCATATTCTGTGCTTCACACCAAATATAAAAGTTTCATGGTACACAGCACACGGCAATCATGCGCATAGGATCAAGAGACAAATATTTTTTGGAATCGAAGCCTTGCATGATTTTGCCCCCCCCCCCCCTCCAATTTAGTTTTTGGAGAAAATTCCTAATAAAATTTCGTAAAGTGGGAAAAATTGTAAAAAATTATGCGAGAAGAAAGGGTAGAGTTGGGAATGTTTTTTTTTTTTTTAATAATAAGACACTTTTACGAATCATAGAGGGGAGGGTAAGGGGAAAATGATAAAAGGAATTTGAAACTTTAAAAAAGCGGGGAATGCGAGCGCTCTTAAGTTCTCTTAAATTTCCCTTTAGCAATTTTGCTGCATTTTGACTTTTAAAAAAATGGGAAGAAGATACAACTCTCGAGCAGCAGTTTCCAACCCCACAAGCCACACACACGTCCTTTCGGTAACTCACCACCCGGTCGTCGGTTTGGGTCATACTGAATCACACAGCCCACCGACTATATAGGGGCCATCCACCATAGCCATACTAAACCTGGTGCAGACTTAAAACGCAAAGCATAGCTGCACTACACCACGCACTTTAAAAAGATTTGAATTTTTCCACTATATAGAAAAGCGAGTCAGAGTTCATAGTGCAGTTGTAGAGTTATAGTTATAAATAGTTATAAATATATGTAAAAAAAAAAATACATATAGATAGAATCAGCAGGCTGGCGACGACATAGCGGAGAAGGACGAAACTAACGTATGATATCAGTTTTTAAAAATTATGAATAGATGCTCCGAACTAACTCTCAGGGACTGGCTTGGCTGGTTGGAATATGGAAGGAGGATTGGGTGGAATATTATGTGATAGCTTGCCTGGCTCCAATCAGCATTCCATGTGCTCTATGTAGCTGGTAGCCTCCCTTCGCAATGCGAAATTCATATATCCAATATTTAAATTTTCCACTTCGGTAGTACTTTATGGCACTAATGTTGTCACTATCACTTCTTTTCTATAGTGGTTGCGAAATGCAAATTCTAGGAGCACTGATATAGTCTTTTTATCTAAGTTCCTTTTAAGCTGTTTCTTTTGTGCAAATATCGCTAGAATAGAAACAATTCGCAATGTAGCCGGCTCACGTCAACCAGGGAAATTTTTACGAAGCTAATCTTCATGCGGATTCTATTGCTATGGGTGCCTCTACTCCTTTCACACGTTTTCCAGTTACGCTTTAGTAATTTCAGACTTTCCTACTTTTGACACCATTAAATACGAAATCAGGTAAAGAAGTGCTTGCGTAAGTTTACGCATACTGCTGATTACGGAAAATGCACACGATTTTAAGTTATTTGAAATATAAAGTGAACTGCTGGAAGATACAAAAAAAAATTGTATACCATTTAATTCGCGGGAGGTCAATTCCTGGATAGAAATTTGCCGTTTCCACCACCTTAAATAACCTGCTTTTACCACAAATAATTGGGGCATATTTTCATTTCATATGTCTATTTAAGGGCAATTACTTCTTCTTCGTAAATAAATAAAATGAAAATGTTAACTCTGAATCTTACACAGTTTCGTACGACAGCTTTTACCTTGCACTCCATAAAATAATTAAATGCCTATGTTTACAGTGACTACTAAGGGCATATTCCACTCATAATCTTTCATCTTCGCCTTGTTAGAGCAACTAGTGAGCTCAAAAAACAAGCTGAGTTATTATATCAGTTAGCACGAAGTTAAGACCAAGGTTGCTTATTCCAATTCGTTTAGTCAACTTGATTTTTGACATTTAGGGCCTATCTGAATCCAAGTCTTCGTCTTCGGCTTGTTATTACAGCTAGTAACGTAACATCGAGTCAAGCTCTATCCGAATCCATGTCTATGCCACCGAACTGTGTATAACAGTTTAGATATCTGGTTAGCTTGATCATCGAGGTTCGAGTTGACCATTTTAAATAGACAACATATTTTGAGGTTATGTTTATTCGCTGACTGTCGAGATCAAGCTAAGCAAACAAATTCGGACAGATTAGCTTCGTCTTGAACTTGATAGAAAAATGACGAAAGCTGATAAAATGAAGCATAAATACTGCGTTTTAATTCCTTTAAAAACAAAATTATGAATGGATATGAGCGTTCATATAGCAGTCATGTTTTTTTTTTTTACTAATAAAATTTATCTTTATTTTTTGCATTATAGCTAATCGTAGTAAGTAGATACAATATAAAACATGTCGCCAAAAATTTATAATTTTTTGGTGAATTTGACTGCATTTATGATGGTCAAGGAATATATGACTGCCTTATAATTACAACCCTGACTTGTTTAGCATGTCATAGACAAGAGAACTTGTTTTCAAGCTGATTAATGCATGGCGTGTGGTTTAGGTAAAAGCATAAAATAAAACAGGAAATCTTTTAACACAACGTCACATATCGAGTTAAGAACACGATTTAGGACACCCGCTAACCTTAGCTTCGTCTTCGTCTAACTATTATAATATCTGAGCTTGTTTTGTTACGTCATTACAAGACGAAGACATGGTTTCGGACAGGCCCTTAGTTTTCAAATTGTTCATAATCTGTGTGCGGTTCAGGGAGGTATTCCGTGTTCACGAGTTGATTTGGACGATCTTGAACTTTTGGTGATGGTTATGAGGCTTCGACGCAAGAACGTATTTGTTGTCCGGATTCGCCTCCCTCTGTTTACGATTCATTGGCTTCATATATCGACAGGATTACTGACACTATGCTGCCCTCTGATGATCTTCTGGCTTTCGGCGACTTTAATTTGCCGACTGTTACGTGCAATGAGACTCTGGTGAGGAAAGTTTTCGGCCAGCTGTTCGTCAGCACTTTTCATGCTTCATTGACAATATCGTTTCTGCAGGTCTTTTCCAGTGCAGTGGCATTTCGAATGACTCGGGTAGATTCCTTGACTTTGTGTTCTCTCCGGATTGTTGTGGTGTTCATGCCATATTCTATTTTGATTCTATATGTTTGAATGTCTTATTCTGATGATTATTACTTCAATTTTGTTAAAGCTGGCTATTCCAGAATTGGCTATATTGTCTGTCTAGCCATGACTGGAGTAATTTACTCAATGAAAGAAATATCGATAATTCTGTTAAGTTATTTTATGACTCTATTTTTCTTTGTTTTTTTCCAAACGTACCAATTTCTAGATCTAGGACTTAAAGTCTTAATCAGCCATGGCTTAATGCGTCAATACGCCATTTTAAGAATTTCAAAACTAAAACATGGAAGAGATTTTGTTTTTCAAGGAGCGACGAGGACTATTTAGTTTACTCATATAATCCCGGAAGGTTTATGGCTGCTGAACAGTTCTGGTTCCTTATTAAGACTTGCGTTGAGAAGTCTGATGGATTCCTCTCATCTTTATCCTTTGGTGATGCTGAGAGTGCTGACTCCACAATTATTGCCAATTTGTTTGCTAATTTTTTTGAATCTGTTTTTAGTGATTCCAACTATGATATTAGTTTTAGCGATTTTATTCACTTGAAGATGCTTCCTTCGACCTCTTTTGAAGCGAAGGATCTTGTTTTTGATGATGCCACGATTTCGAAACGTATTTCGAAATTGGCGGATAGTTTTTTCCCTGGTCCAGACGGCATCCCGTCTTTTTTATTGAATAAATGCAGCATTCCGCTTATCCCCCATTTTATGTCACTTGTTTAAATGGTCCTGTCAATGCGGCCAAGGTTTCCTAAGCTAAGGAAACACTCTCTAATTTTTCCGCATCATAAAAAAGGGAACAGGATTGACGTAACTACTTATAAACTAGTTGTCAGTCTTTCTGCTATTTCTAAAATTTTTGAGGCTATTATTTTTGATACACTCTATTTCCACTCTAAGCCGCTTTTAGGTAGCTTCCAGCATGGTTTTACTAGGGGTAAGTCTAGAACTAACTACTTATTAGAGTTTTCTAAACGCTGTATGTCTGCCATCGATGCAGATAAACAATTTGACTGTATCTATACTGACTTCAGTAAAACATTCGACAGGATTAGCCATAAGCTACTTTTATATAAGCAAGGTTTTCCTCGTCGGTTCCTACATTGGTTAACCTTTAATCTGTCTAACCGTACCCAGCAATCCTCTTTTCGTGATATACTATCCAGAAACATCCTTAATACTTCTGGAGTACCCCAGCGTAGTCATCTAGGACCTCTGTTGTTTGTCATTTATATTAATGACATACACTTGTTACTACCTCATACCAACATTCTCTGTTATGCTGTCAACGTCAAGATTTTTCGTTTTATCTCGAATGACGATGACTGCGCTCTGATTAATTCTGACTTGAACACCCTCTACTCCTGCTTTTCTAAAAATTTTATTACTTTAAATGTTGATATTGTCGTAAGCGTAGTCCTTCATATCTGAATTACTTCATCAATGGAAGTTTATTGCCCAGACTTAACAGCACTAAGGATCTGGGTGTTATTTTGGATTCCAAACTTTCATTTGAAAGCCACATTTTAAATATCATCAATAGGGCTAACACTACATTGGAGTTTCTTAAGAGGTGATCTCGTGAATTTAATGATCCTTTTGTATACTCTTGTTAGGTCGATCTTGGTGTATGCCAGTCCCTATTTGGGCTCCATTTTACTCTCTGTCCATATTGATCGGATTGTGACGGTCCAGCGCAGATTTCTTAAATTTGGTCTTCGTGGCCCACCTTGGAGTGATCCTGTAGTTTTGCCGTCTTACGCTGATAATTTCAAATTGCTCTCCATCGACACCCTTGAGAGGAGGCGTGCCATTTCTAGCTTGGCCTCCTAATCATCTCTGCTCCTTGTCGCTCCTTGAGAATTCATGACTTTTTATATTTACCGCTTTGTGATATAAATTATAGTTTTAATGAGCCTATTACGTCGATGTCTCGTTTATATTATACTCATTGGCATGAACTCGATTTAATGACTAAAGCTCAATTAAATTGTTTCTATTCATTTTCATTTTTAGTTTGTATTATTGTTTTTCTTTTTTTGTTGTCTATAATGTAATATGTCGTCCTCACGTATTTGAGTTTTTCTTTTAATTTCAACCTTAGTTAAATCGGATTGTACTATTTTGACCTTTTTTTTGTTTTAACTTTGTAGTAGTCAGCCATTAATGAAATTTGTGGAAATAAATAAATCGCGGAATATTGTGGTAAAATTTGGTAAATTAGCTGTGTTAAATCCGGCGTGCACGTTACGGCAAATTTTCGCAATTCATTTCCGCAAACAAACAAATTTGAAAGTGTTCCTACTCGTAGTTAGTAAAAAGATTTGCTAAATTTTTCATGGCAGGTGTAAAAAAAAACTATGGCCGAAGGAGAATAGTATATATGGGTGTAGGTGCACATAATCTATTGTATTTAGATTATTTGTGATGTAGGTGTTAAAAGCGGGGTATTGTTTTCAATAATATTTCCTTTCAAATTTAAATTTATCATTTTTTCTATACATCTGCTCAGCTAGAATCGAAGATCTATCTATATGAGCTAAAGACTTCTTATGATTTGTCTGGAAATACATGCACAATGTACTTGCATGATTTTGTTTATTTTAGGAATTAATATCTGCGTTATTTTTTTCCTGATTCGTATCAAAGGAGACTATCGATTGACGTGGGTATCAAAAGTTGTTATAAATGTGAACATGAATTGTAGGATAAAAACATCAAAACTTGAACCAAATTTAATTCAGGTTCTATTTTGATGCTTTATGAAGTTTGAAATCATGGCAATTTGATAATTTGCCTCATAAGCCAAATCATGACTCTTTTTATATCGAGCATTAAAAAGTTTTTGGAAAAATGTTAAAAATTAGCAAATGACTTTTGGGGAGAAAATGGTGCATGTTGTGTGCAATGGGCTGGTTTAGATGGTGTAGTTTTTGCGTTGCGTGACCGCCCATTATCTTTTGTGCATGGAGGGGAAAACTTCCTGTGCGTTGTCACGGTATAGTTTTTGCACGGCACCCACGAAAATAAGAGCAGTCCTTTAATTATTTATTTTGTCATCTAAGACATTCTTTTCCGAGTGGGGTTCACGTTAACTGAATATTATTTGGACTGTCAATATTTTTATTAAATATCTTGCGCATTTTGAAAGGTATGGATATTATCATATAGCTTCCAAAACTCAAATTATGAAAATATCATTTCTATTTTAGACATGACTAGGAGTTCAGTTCTAGCTGAAGAAGATATGAAAATGGCTTTGAGTTTAGAAAATTCTGGGTTTGCTTTAAATGCTTACTCAAGCAGCGATAATGAAGATGATTTAAATGTTACGGGCTTACTAAGCCCTTCTAAAACTTTCAGGTATATAAAGAAAATAGGAAATGTTGGGTGCAAGCGTGGAAAAAGCAAAGAAATATCAGTGGTTCATTTAAATTTTTAACTCGCGAATTAAGAGCAAAGAACCATTTTTCTTAGATGCTGCAATTAATCTCATTTTTTCACATATTATCCACGCAATACTTAAATTATATTGCATATGTGTTGCACAGTAATTGCGCTATTACTTTTTTGTAGTTCACTCCAAAGTACTTTAAGAGATTTTTCTCTCTTGTCCCTTTTTATATAGTGTTTATGTTTTATATTGCGCAAGTTTTCAAACCCTTGATAAGATAATAGTTTTTCAATTAATTGGCGGTTCTATCTTAAGCTTATTTTATTCTTTTCCTACGCAAAACTTTGAAATTAAAATCCCAATTTAAAAGCACAACAAGAAATACACTTAATATTTTTCACTTAAATCACCTGATGTTAACAAATTTTTCTGAACTGCCCCGAATACAAAAACAAGTGAAAGCGACATTTTTCTGAACTCCCCCGAAGTCATAGAAAACAAGTGAAAGAGGAATTGATAAAAACTACTACATGTTCGTGCGCGATGCTCAGGCGCTGTTCTGTGTGCGACCTCCCGCATCACCGCTCATCTCCCTCACAAGTGTGCGGCGCGCAAAACTAGGGCTGAAAATTGGATCCGGATTTGCTAATATCCGGATATCCGGATACCCGGACCTGCCAACTTTCCGATTCCTGAAATCCGGATCTGTACTATCCGGATCCAGATCCGTACTATCCGGATCCAGATCCGTACTATCCGGATCCAAATCCGAACTATCCGGATACGGATCCATATTACCCGGATCCGAATTCGAACTATCCGGATCCAGACTATAGAAAAAAACTTCAAATTTGCGTTGTTTCAATGAGAAAATGAAAATGTCATGAAATTTATATTTTCCCAATGAAAACATGCAATCTGGAGGAAATTTTGACCTTTTTTTGCTTAGTCTGGATCCGGATTCGGATAGTTGGATTCCGGATATTTCAGCACTAGTCTAAACTAGTCTAGCATAGAAACGCAATTGCTCTGAAGCCCGATTCTTTAGTTTCTCAAAAGCAGGCTAATTGGATACCTAAAAGCTTTACTAGTTTGCGATAAACATTTTGACCAGAATTTTTTTGGGAAACAATTAATGTTTTCCGGCTCTAAATCAACATTTCATTTTAGATATGGAGGAATGAAGAACGAAAGAAACGTTCAGCCTGACAATTTAGGAGAGTTACCCGGGGATTACACGGGTCCGTAGAACTGACACTGACAGCGTTTGGCACTTACACAGGCTCGTGTAAGCCCCTGTTGACTACTCTTCTTTACTGACTATAGTCTGTACTGACAAGATTTCTGACCAGACAGTACAGACTAGTCAATAAACTGACGAAGGGAAAATACTTGGCTCTGCTATTCAAAATTGATAACTTCAAATAATCAAAGACGAACGTAAGTCAAATAAAACCCGAGAAGATCATGTAGGTACATAGCACGCCACTGCAAATTTTTCCGAATAGTATTTAAAATTCGTAATTGGATTAAGTTTTTCGTCGTTGACACTTCGCAATTATAACTCAAACATCGCGAGGAAGGCACTGAAAATAACCAACTGTTTCTGTTGTATACTTTCATTGAAACAATAAATTTTTAGCAGCTAAAATGTCTTCGGACAATTTATGTCATTATAGAGTAGCAACAGTAGCTCTCCATTAGACTCAGTTATGTGTAATAACTTTCCGCTCACTTCAAGATCTCAAGTACTTGTGATTGGATATTTAATTTAATTGGAAACAATAAATTTGATCTTGTCAGCTAGTCGATCTTGACCACATCTATGACTACAACTTCCAAGATAGTTGTGTCTATTGTTGTACAGATTATGGTGTGTCTTGTAACTCCAAGGGAGAAAAACTCCAAGTGCTTCAGAAAAAAGCATATTCCAAGCGCTTATTGATTTGCTTCCATATCACTAGCTGCTTCTACATATATGAATTACCTTTGTTGATAGACATACGAATAATGAAATATAACCTTTGTAGGATTTGTTCCCCCTTCCTTTGGAGACTCGAATGTCCACGGGGCCCGCGTAATCTACTCCTACATGCGTAAAAGGTCGAGTAATCGATATTCGTGGCTGCGGTAAATTTTCCATTAGTTGTTGGTTAGATTGCGCGGTTTCGCGAAAAAATTTCAGGCATTTATGAACGTGATGTCGTATCGATTATCCAATAATTTCTTCTAAGAAATGACAGCATTAGCTGAGCGCCTCCATGCAATGTCACCTTGTGAGCTTGATCAATCAATAGCTTTGTTAAGTGGTGTTTGCTGGATAGACTTACTGGGTGTCATTCAGAAAACTTTAAATTTGCTTCTTGGAGATGGCCCCCCACTCTCATCAGTTCATTTTTATCCAGAAACAGACTTAGTGAAAGAAGTCTACTTTTCGATGGAAGCAGTTTATCCCCCTGTATTCGCCGTTTTTCGTCGCTATACATTTCTGACTGTGCACATTTTAATAATTTTTGTAGTGCAACCCGCAGTTCATATGCCTTTAGCCATTCAATTTATCTTTTCGGTTTAGGTCTTCTGCTATTATTTACGAATCGATGACAGTAGGCTGTTATTCGAATTAACCTGTTTAGTGATGAAAATCTGCTCATCAACGTGCACTCTTCCTTACCAGTCTGCATAAAAAAGTAACATTCCTCTTCTCTTCACTCGTTTATTGTAGATCAACAGTAATTTTTATTGGCCATTCAGTCGATGATTTCTGAAGCACTGTGGTCCATTCCACCAGAGTGAATTCATGGCGAGTGCTTTTGAAGATATTCCTCGTGATGCGCAGTCTGCAGGATTTTCTCCTGAAACTACATAAAGCCATATTTCAAAATTTGATGCCGACGTTATTTCTGTAACCCTATTAGCGACAAATGATTTCTACCGATTCGGTTGGTTACAAATCCAAGAGAGGACGGTAGTTGAATTCGTCTACGCATGTATGGAAACTATATTTTGATCTAAGCTCTTTAGAACCTTTTTAAAGAGCTTTGCGAGTAAGATTGCTCCACAGAGCTCTAAGCGAAGAAGAGGTATTTCTTTCAGTGGTGTTACTCTAGTTTTGGATGTGAAGGCAGACGTTGGAATGCGTGGAATCAATTATTCTAACACACAATACGGCTGCGTATGTCAGTAGTTACTCTATTGGGATCCTGCGACCGATTTTTTGCATCCAGGATTCCGCCACAGATGGCGCTACTGTCGCTATGTGGGTTTATGTCCATTCTGAATGAGAGCGTGGGGTTGTGTCTTGAGAACAAGAAAGAAAATGTGGGATGTTAGTTTGTGTCTTGGATAGATGTGTGGTGCGCTTAAATGTAAGCTTTTTGATTATGGTTTTGTTGTTTTCAAGTGTTGCGCCTAATTTTAGGCTTTGGTTTTGAATTAATATAAGTAATAATTATAGTTTACACTAGGAAATTATTGTCCATGCTAATGGATTCTAGTGGGTTGGGTGGGCGTTTTAAGGGGAACGAAATTTTCATCAGAAATCCTCTACGGGTTTTCGGGATATTAGCGAAATTTGTTCAAACTAATAATTGGCAATTAGCTAATTGGCATTTATATAATTACTAACTGGAAATTATCAGATTGTAATGTGGTGTGACGCGTTTTACTGGAGTTTTCAAAAATAAACAAATTTAAGTACTATCAACACTTGCAGATAAGAAATATGAGGCACATTGAAGCAATTTCGACAAATCTCTCCTCAAATCTTTCTACATGTAAACCAATTTAGGTAATATCTACCCCTTAAATACTCGCGCAATGTATTGTATACAAGGAAAGTAATTTATGATTGATCGAAGCAGAGCTGGGCAATACTTAAGTAAAAAAAGACTTAAGTACCACTTAAAGTACATTTTCGTTACTTAAGACTTATTACTCAATACTTTTGAAATGCCCATATTTAGTACTTGAACGTAAGTACTAGCGTCTATTTACTTGTACTTAAGACTTAGTTTTGTACTTAGGTACCAATATTTTTACTTATGTATTTCTGAGTCTATTAAGTATCTACAAATATTTAACTCTTCGTAGAGAAGAAAACACAATCTCTAGCGCAACTCCTTTTTTGTCGACTTTTAAAGCACGCAAAGAACTGTCAAAGCATGTGCCGCACTCACGGGTCAAGGCAGAACCTGAGACAAACTAAAAACATACAAACAAGACTGGGCAAGTAGGAAAAAAACCAGTAACGTCTCGTTCGAATATAAAATCGACGATGCCTCGACTTAATGACATAAGCACTGACATGTATAATATGGACTGACTACGTTCATAGAAATACACTGCAGAATGTCAGCTCACTTCTGTATTGCTGACTCTTTCGGTCTAAGCACCAAGCAACTGAGAGAGAACTGAAAACAAATAAAATAATGGATTCGTCGAAATACATGATTTTAAATTAATCATTTAGGGTTATTACTGATAAAAACTGTTTTACCAAAAACAATATATTCATTAGATAAGCAGAAGAAATTCTAAATGTTTTATTAAAATCACCTTCCGAGCTGCATGTACACTTTTTCAACTTCCTGCCAATGATTTTTTTGAATATTGGCACCGACGTACGAACTCTTTTTGACACAAGCAATTGCGCCCACGTAAATTAGAAAAGTAAGCAGTGCATATTATATACGTCAGTGGACATAACCAAGGGAAAGCAGGCAATGCCTCACTCCAATATAAAATCAACGATACCTCGACCTGATGTAGGGAAGGCCTCAATTTTTTCTTAGAAATTTACTGGAATTTTTTTTTCTTAGAATTGTTATGCATTATTGGAGAGGTGAAAGTTTTACTCTACCTGCAGCGTCGAAAGCTATAAAAAACTATAAATAGTAGCCACTGGTTACTATACATATTAAAGTTTTCAAAAGGTATTTATTTATTAATATCTATTAACTGAACTCGACAAACTTCATTATATTACTGCCAGTACTTTAAAAAGTACTTCAAAAAGTACTCAGTACTTTTTATAGACTTAGTACTTAGTTACAAGTACTTTTCATACATGCGGTACTTGTACTTACGCTGAAGTACTCAGGCCTCCGGTACTTGTACTTAAGTACTTTTGCTTTGGTACTTGCCCAGCTCTGGATCGAAACTGTAAATATATTTAATGGAAACTAATAGAAAATTTCAAGTTAAAGTTAAAAAATATGGTTGCTGTGAGGTGTATTAAATATTAAATTTCAGTATTTATTCACATCAAATTAATTATTTATTTCTAAGTCTTAAGTTATAAACTTTTTCCTTATGTTCTAACATATATTCAAAATTGGTAGCAATATAAGTAAAGTTCTATGAATCCCATCTTGGAAACGAAAGCGGCCCAGAGCATATGTCTCCCAAGGTCCTTTTCTGGGCTCATATTCAATTATAAAAACTTGTTGAGCACTAGTACTAAATGTAACTTTCATTATCACTAATAATTTAGAAACAATAATAATAAAAAACTAGTTTCACATTATTGATTTTTTTATTTAACGATTATAATCATTAATTGGATACAGATTAACATCATGTCGAATAAACTCTATTTTAAACGTTCGCCCGTTAGGACCTCTATTAATAGAATAAAAATCTCTCCCAATGTATTTATCTCCAGTATAGTATCGTCAGTAATTGTGCTGTGCAGGATGATACGAGATCCAAATGCGGTCTAACATCTTCTAGCACCCAGAATCTTGTATTCCTTATTAAATTCCATTTCAGATGTCTTTAGAGATGGCGGGTATTGCTCCAGCTTCTTAAGTTCCTCCAATGCGTTTGCCATTATTATTTCAGATTACTTTCTCCTTGGTTGTTATTCGTTTCAACTCCTCAATTTATAGTCATGATTCCAAAATAAGTTTAATCCTGCTTAAAGCAAATTTGCAATATCAGCACATTAAGTTGAATGATTCATGTAATTTGATACCACACTTCCTGTAAGCAGCCCAATTCCAAGAATTTTTTATTGCAAACCGATCGAAACGTTTCATTGGAACTCGTAAACAAATTTTCACATCCTGTTGTAAACAAATTTAAGCAATAACAGCACATTAAGTTGAGTGATTCATGTAATGTGATACCACACTTCCTGTACGCAACAAAACATTTTATTGTTCCAAGAATTTTACCGATCGAAATTTTTCATTGGAATTCGCATAAAATAAACAAAGTTTCACATTTTCTTTTTATTTACATAAGAAATTCTTGAAATGCATTCATGTAAACAATCTCATTTGATATCATTCATATTTGCATATTCGACCAGCAGAATAAAGTAATCAAATTAATTTGAGTGATTTATGTTTTTTTTGTTTATCGTGTAATTCGATATCATCTCAGCCTGTAAGCAAATTCCTTGGAATTCATCCTGTGCAATGATTATTGTAGCGGCAGGATCATTCATGTTTACAAACCGTTTCAAACAAACTCTTGGGGAGCACCAGTCAATCTAAGTGAGGCTTAGTGCTAGAGTCTAATTAAAAAAAACTAAAATGTCTATCACATTAGTAAATTTCCACTTTATTAATTAGCAACATGCGAGCAGATGTGTTAAAGTGTTTAAGTGATGTAAATTCCGCGAACAAAAACAATATTGTTAAAGAGTGCAACAGAAAAATTCGAAATTGTCGAGGGGTATTTCGACTGTGTAATAAGAATGCTACGAAAAGACATTTGGCTTCATACATTGATCAATTTAAATCGTTGTAAGTGTTAATTAAAGCCCCCCATGTAAGAAGAAGTGATTATGTTCAGTGGGAAGAAATAAAAACAGCGTTCGCAGGTAGAATTAGCGCAGGTGTTATCGTAAATATAAGACACCTAGATTCTAAGCTATTTATGCAAGATGCATCCAAATTACTTACTCGTCGAATTAAAAACACAACAATTTCATATTAAAGTTGCTACAACGTTTTTTGGTGAATTTATTAAAGAAACTGGTAATAATGAAGTTATTAAAGGCATTAAGTATTTTTAAGCAAGAACTGCTGCAACTGGTGCAAATTAAATATTTATGATCCAATACTCACTCAGTTAGGAGAGTTTCAGGAGAAAGATAGTGGAAGGGCACTGCATTCTGTAATACATTTAGCGGTACATATCAACAAGTTTGAACCGATTCGAGGATTGTTTTATATAACTCTACCAAAGGATATTGCTTTAAAGCAAGCTTGTATCAATGTAAAAAATTATGATGAAACATGCTATCAGCTATCAGCGCTATATCCAGTTAATAACTATTCACGTCGATAGGACCTCATCAATTCCACATTATTCAACTGTACTTAATTTAACTGGGATAACATTTCGCAAGATACTTAAGCAAATTACGCAATTTGAAGACCAGAACGATTTATCAATAAACGTATTCATCCTAGAGAAAGAGCGTTCGTTCAGTACAGTTCCAGTTAGACTTACGAAACACAGGATGAAGCGACATGGAAATCTCTGAATGATACAAGATGACAATGATAATACTGCAATGGATGATGATTATATGAAAGATGATGATGGTGATAATGATGATGCTGGCAGATATCATTCCTGGATTAAAGAACTTTCACGCCTCGTATTGAGGCAAACTTCAAAACATAAGCGCAGAAAGTATATTTTTGATAGATGTTTATTCTACTTTTACTCTGAAGGAAACTTAGCATCACACACTCCTAAATACGAGAAGCAAAATGATTGCACAAATTTGTTTTCCTCAGAGGAAAAGAAATGGCTGGAATATAAGAATTATAATCCTAAGATCAAAATACACAGCGAATCCAGGAACATGAAGTTCACAGCATAGGATTCTATTTCCACTGCAAGCATGATGCCAAGCTCTCATATTACAAAGCATATCGAGGCAAGAATTGTCAACAATGGTTTGCATTAGAATTTCAAAAGATTGCACCCATAGCTGTACAGAAAATGCTGAACAGCCAATGCAGCCACTGACTAAAGAAGAGCAGCGTTCACATATGGAAAATACTTGATGCCATATAGGTGAAAAAACGTTTGCAGCCAATGAGGAATGAGTTCGGGATCATTGCCACTTAACAGGTAAATATTGAGAATCATAATTCAATTCATTTTTTTTGTCGTAATGTCTTTTAACAGGAAAATACCGAGGGCCAGCGCACAATGCGTGTAATCTCATATATCAAGATTGCTCCATAGTTTAAGTCGTTTTTCAAAATTTATCTGGATATGATGCCCATTTCATAATTAAGGATATAGCTACATCATTCCCAGGAAAAGTCGATCTCTTACCAATTAACATGGAAAGATATATCTCGTTCACCAAGCACATGGAAGGCAGTCACATAAAATTCAGATTCATCGATTCCTTCCGTTTTATGGCTGAATCTTTAGATAAGTTATCGTCATTGCTGCCAATGAATAAATTAAATACTACAAGATCAGTATGGCAGGGATTGGATGATGACACTATCAAACTTTTTACACACAAAGGTCTTCCCATATGATTTTATTGATGACTGAGATAAATTGGATTTCCGGAACTTGCCACCACAGGAAGCGTTCTACAATAAACTGACTGACAGTGCTATATCTCCTGAGGACTACAATCATGCTGAAAAGGTCTGGCAAACACGTCAGATCTATATCTTAAGACTGATGTTCTCCTATTGGCTGATGTGTTTGAGAACTTTCGAGAAGTATGCATGAAGACTTACAATTTAGATCCAGCACATTATTAAAATTAAAGCTGATTTCCACATCATATCCTTCAGAGTTCGGTTAAATTGTTCCACTATTGATGCTTTGAGGAAACTGTACGTAGAGTAATGATTAATTACATGCTTCATCATCAGATTTTTAAAGAGGTTGTTGTAGAACTCCTTTCCATCATCAGTCTGCAGATTTTTAGGTATTTGTC
This sequence comes from Dioctria rufipes, assembly GCA_963924295.1. Classification (NCBI taxonomy): domain Eukaryota; kingdom Metazoa; phylum Arthropoda; class Insecta; order Diptera; family Asilidae; genus Dioctria; species Dioctria rufipes. Next base: position 571,322 of record OZ002741.1, read on the forward strand.
CCTCGCTTAATATAGATTGCATGGCATCTCTTACTTCTACACCAGTTTTTCTTTTAATTGGAATAGCCCATACGTATTTGGAGACGGTATCAATTACTGTCAGTAGATAGCGGTAACCCTTGTTCACATATTTGTAGGGATCCATTTGAACCAAGTATGCCTGCCACCAGTCATCTAGCCTCCATTTTAACATATTTTCGTTTTGGAGGGATAAAAGGTTCCACAATTTCGTTGTCTTCTTCTTCTTCTTCTACTTTTTCATCTTTTGGCTCCAATTTGACTGAAGGCTCGTTTTTTACTCTAAACTCTTTTAAGGGTTTGGTGATTGGCTTAAAAGTTTCTTCAAGTTGAGCTTCTGCTTCAATCCTTCCCGTCTTTAGAGCTTTAAATTTCCTTCGCACTGCATTCCTCGTCTTGATGATTTCTTTTAATAGATTTTCATTCATCTTCGATATTAACTGATTAATTGCTTTTCAAATAGCTCTGATAACAGGTAAACAGCTTTTCAAATAGGTCTGATAACAGATGAACAGCTTTAATCTATTCAGCAGGTCCACAGGATTCGGTGTGTTTTCAGCTGAGTTACAACTTCATTTCGCACGTTTCATCCTTTTATAGTACAATGAAGGTATCAAATCCTTTACGGTAGCGTTCCTTGTTTAATGAGCTGTCCTTATCAATCATCAAGAAACTATATTCATCCTTCCAACACGCAGCACAGGTTCTTTGAAATTTTATCGAACTTCATGTCCGTATTCACATGGTTATTATAGATATGTTTCAGATTCAAATTCTTGCTTGAATAAGATGATTAAATTAGCATTGTCACGTATTAAGTGCTTTGGTATATGCGTATATGTTTGTATATCTCCGTAACGACCCATGTAAAAATAGCATCGCACATTATCTTGCACATCATCGAAAATAAACACTGAATGTGATTTGGCTTCCTCCGGGGGCAGAAGACTATTAAATTCAGTCATCAGCAAATTACCTGTAGAATTGCATCTGCCGGGATACCAGTACTGTGGGCCAGGAACAAAGTTACAACAAAGATTGGCGAGAGGAGATCCGGTCATTAATCCACTGGATGCAGCCTGCAAGGAACACGATAGAGCATACTCGCGATATAAAATAAAAATAAAATATTAGCTGAAAAAGCCTGGCAGCGTACCAAATCTATGGATGCAAATATGAGTGAACGTGCCAACGCTTGGCTTATAACAAACGCAATTTAGGCTAAAATTCAGCTAGGTATGGGTCTTAAGGCTAAAAATTAACGCCCACCCACATTACCAGAAGCAGTACAAAATGCACGGAAGATTTTAAAAGTCAAAAAACTAAAAGCCTTGATGGAAACTGCAAAAATAGCTCCTAGTGCAGTTAAATATATTGTGAAAAGAAAGAAGAAATCAATTAAAACTTCACGAGTGATACCTGTACCAAAGGTTGTTGGGGCACTTCCGTTCCTCATCCCGGTTTTTGTTGGGCTTTCAGCATTGGGAGCACTATCAGGAGATTCGGCAGGCATAGCTAAAGCAGTAAATGATACCAGTGCAGCAAAGGCAAAATTGGAAGAAAGCAAATGTCATAACCAAGCAATGGAAACTATAGCGGTTTATAAAGATGGAAAGGAGCTGTTCCTGAAACCGTACAGAAAAGGACTTGAACCTCAACCAAAAAACTATTAAAGACGCTGCTCAAAAGACCATTAAATGAGTTGAATCTTCACAAGTATACCACACACTTGCCACACTTCAGAGGAGTATTTATGCGTGATAATCTACCTAAAAAGCCATGGAAGCAAGAAAGCAGTATTGTTAAGTTGGACATCTTAACTGGAGCAGGTAGACACTGGGTAGCGTACTACAAGAAAGATGATAACATCGAATATTTTGATAGCTTTGGCAATCTCCAACCACCAGCTCCCTAAACTACTTGGGTACTAATATAACGTACAACTACAGTTCTTATCAGATTGAAATTGGGACATTTCATTATCAACCAACATGTCATTGACACTTACTCTCACGGGAAATTCATCTCTACTCACTGCTAAGTACTTTCCTCCGCTAGAGCTAGCAACGGATTATGCTTGCGAACTAATAGATTTTCAAACTTACAACTTTATAGCCAATATTTATGTGAGCAATAATCTAGTACATGTAGGGAATGAGGCTGTTGAGATACCTGTTGGATCCTATGAGATTGATGATATAGCAAAATATGAACAAGGATACTTGGATAAAGAAGGGAAAAGGATAAAGGCTAACAATAATACATTGAAGAGTGAAGTTAAGGCAACTGAATAAATACATTTTGAAAAACAGAGATCCATAACTCCTCTGCTAGGATTCAGTAAAAGAAACTTATCTGCTAGTACAGTGGATACAATAGAGTTGCCAGTGAACATCATTAAAGTAAATACTAGACGCGTCGAATGTAATATTATATCAGGATCACTCTTTAACAACACAAAAGTACACACTCTCCACGAGTTTTTCCCGAACATGGGGCCAGGGTATAAAATAGTGGAGGTACCCAAAAATGTGATCTATTTACGTGAACATCAAACGTATAAGCTCTCTAACATTGAAGCTCCTTGACCAAGACGGCGACTTAATCAACTTCAGAGGAGAGACTATAACCATCAGGTTACATTTGAGGTCACAGGATATTGATATACAATAATAATAAATACGAGCTCGTAGCAGACAAGATCATCAGTCAGCGGGAAACCTTGAAGCGGTAAAGAGCTACATTAACACCTGCAAATTCAGCATATTTACAGTCGATAGGGCTTAACGCTGAAACAATGAATGAAGCAATACTTGATATTGCAAAAGACGCTCGCTTTGATAACAGTGTTACTAAATTTGAATATCACTCCTATTCACCATTTCTAAAATCGTTTAGAAACAGCGATGAAACCCGTATCTCTGTACAACATCAGGACTTGAATCATCTACCCAGCAGGAGTTTTCTTTACATTGAGGGGTCGCAGGCAAAGCCAGATGGAACCGTTTCCGCAACCGCAAAATTAGCTAACAACGCTCCAACTTTTTTTTTATGAAATACGCTATGAATTAAATGCAGCGGAAGTTGACCGTATAAGAAAACTTGGGATTACCACAACATTAAAAAACTACGTATCACTAAATGCAAATGTAAGCAGGATACTACTCAACGGCAGTTGGTCGCCAGATTCATCCGTTATACCAGCCAATGGGCTGTTCAACTATTGTGTACCTCTGAAATATTTATTGGGACTCGCTGAAGATTACAAGAAAAATCTAATAAATTCCAAGCATGAACTCATATTGATCCGGAGCAGGACAGATGCTAATGCTAATCACCACAGAGGAGGTAAAAATTGAAATTACCAAACTTCAATGGGCATTCCACATATTACAGTATCCGATGATAAAAAGCTGCAAGTATTTAAAATTATCGGGAGAGGTCGCCCGATACAAATACCATTCCGTAGCTGGAACATATATTATGAGTATCCAGTACTATCGGAATCTACCCATCAAACCTATTCAGTTAAGACTTCCACTCAACTGGAGAAACCTCGATTTATCATCTTAACATTACAAACGAATCGAAGGAACGATAAAACCAAGGATGTTAGCAAGTATGATCACTGCAAACTCACCGATAGTACAGTTCATTTGAACTCAAAATCATATCCCTACGATGATTTGAATCTGAAATTTGACCTGAATAGATACGCATTGCTGCAGGAAATGTATATAAAGTTTACACAATCATACTATGGTCATCAGTACCAACCGTTCCTCACATGGGAGAAGTTCAAAACCGATGCTCCGATCGCTGTCATTGATTGCTCACATAAAAATGAAACAATAAAAACTGGACCCGTTGACATAAGGCTAGAATTCAAGCCATCTGAAAATATCCCGGCTAATACATCAGCATATTGCCTGCTTCTACATGATCGAATAGTGGAATACAGTCCACTGAAAATTGAAGCTAGAAAGTTAAGTTTAGAAGATGGCTGCCATCGTAGACGTCCAAGGATTAAAAACAAACCCCAATGAATTTATCACTAAAGAACTGGCAATTTTAATCAATGGAAACCAGATGGAACACTTTATATTTCAACCCCCGTTCAGATACAAGGATTTGACTTCAGCAAAAAAGAGACAAGTAAAATGGCTTCAACAAAATTGTCATGGATTCTGCTGGGATGATGGCTACATACCGTATCACAAGCTGTATACTATAGTTGAACCACTGCTTCGAAACAAAAACATATCTAAAGGGGCAAAAGATAGTTGGAGAGGGTGAAATCATTACCAACGTCGAAGATGAATACAACTGTGGAAAACTAAAAGAGATTTACACAATACGCCATCTTGCCAAGTTCATATTGAATAATGTGCGATAAGAAATACTTTTGTAATAAGAAATTTTATTGGAAATAAAAACAAATATTTATGAAACATAAGACTTTTCAATACACCTACCCTAGACCCAATAATAATTTGCTAGCAAAATATCAAGCCAAGGCGATGTCGTGTTGTGAAACTCGAATGATGCTGATATCTACAACTTCCCCGCTAAGAGAACTTATTTAGGTGCAGTACTTGAAAACAGCAAAACCAAGATGACGTCATGCTGATATCTAGAGCTTCCCTGCTAACAAAAGAAAACAGCAAAACCAAGGCATGCTGGTAGCTCCGGCTAATGCCGCTACTTATTCAAGAAATGGCGTTTGCACTTGAATCCTGTAAAATCCTAGGCGCAACACTTGCAATGGTCCAGAACCAGGTAAAATCGCTAATATCTCGGAAACCATAGCCCGTAGAGCATTTCTGATGAAAATTTAAGTGCAACACTTGAAAACAGCAAAACCATAATCAAAAAGCCTACATTTAGGCGCACCACACAAGACACAAACTAACATCCCACATTTTTTGCACAACCCACGCTCTCATTTAGCATGGACACAAACCCATCTAGCAACGGTCGTGCCATCTGTAGCGAAATCCTGGAAGCAAAAATTCGGTCGCAGGATTCCCATAGTGTAACTACGTATGACTTTTGTGAAGCATCACAGAATCCATGCAGTTCGCATGGTATTTTCCTAGTAGTGGTGAGCCATCGAGGAACTTTAGTGTATTCTAGGAGTTCTAGTTCCTTTCTATATATCAGCCAGCATAATATCTCCAGGAACCTCTTCATCCCATGTTAGCTGTTATGATAGTAGGTGCGAGCCATCCCAGTAGATCAATTAGTCACGCGATGTCCGAAAGAATTCTCCTTTTGGTTAATAAACCTTGTAAAGGTGGAAGTTCACTTTGTAATGAATCGTTTACTGGATTGCAGATAATTCCTAATGTTTTAATTGTCTGATCTATATCAATAGATAGAGGTAGGCTGCATTCTAAATCGCTTATAGGAATTCCTTGTACTTCGTTACAATTGCTTACCCATTTTCTAAGCTATAAACCTCCTGCTAAAGTGAGATTATTTAATTGCTTCTATAACTCAATAGCTTCCGCTAGTGTGTCTACACCAGAAATTAAGTCATGTACATAGAAGTCCCTTGAAGTCACCCTGGAGGCCATTGGAAACTTGTCGGATTCATCTTTAGCCAACTGTCGTAATGTTCTTACTGCTAAAAAAGGAGCTGAAGATGTTCCAAATGTTACAATCTTCAATTTGTACGCCTTTATTTCTTCGTCGGAATGGAATCTCCAAAGAATTCTCTGAAAATCGGCATGTTCCTTGATTAGTTTTATTTGCCGATACATTTTGGCAATATCTGCTGTGAATGCTATTCTGTGTGTACGCCATCGCAAAAGAATTTGTCTCAACTCCTCTTGAATAGTAGGTCCGACTAAGAGTACGTCATTGAGTGACTTTCCTGATGGTGTCTTGCATGAAGCATCGAAGACTACGCGATATTTAGCTGCCTTCCTTAACAACTCCATGATGTGGTAAGTATGAGCATGTGAAGTAAATATCATTGTCAGATTTAATTACGTGATCCAACTCTGTAGTCGTGACTACTTCCATGCGTCCCATTTCAATATATTCGCGAAGGCAGGCATTATGTTGTTCTAATAAAAGCGGTTTTTCTTTCAATTTGTTTTCTAAGTAGAGATATCTTTTAAACGCAAGGTCTCTTGATTTCCCCAAAGATTTACTTTACCCTGATGGGTCTGAGAACGGTAAGCTTACTGTATAAGTTCCATTCTTTGAATCCCTTTTGTGCGTTTTCCGATACATCTCCTCACATCCAAGTTCGCTCTGAGGCATTATTTTGTCTGGTTTTAACTTTTCAATCTCCCAAAATCTTAAGGCTCAGATCGAGATCACATTCTCCGTGCATTGTAATGATGCTTCCTGTAGTACTGTGGATTTGAGACGGACCTGACAATATCCAACCAAGCGTAGTTTGTTGTGCAATAGGGGAACCTAGAGGGCTATTTATGATACCATTTAAAAGTATATCGGGATATACGTCCGCGCCTAGCAGAATATCAACCTTCCCCGGCTTCCAGTATGTTGGGTCAGCTAATGTGACTTTAGTAAGATGATTCCAATTTTGATTTGCGATGGTGTGAGTTGGTAATAAACTCGTGATTGAAGAGTTCACCCGCAAATTCTGTGCTATATCAATCTGAGGATATAGATTTAAACTAATAAGTCCAAGAGACTTAAGAGGTTGACTGCTACTAAGTCCACTGATAGACGTTAAGACAGATTGTCATTTCAATTTGAGTTTTTAAACGGCATCTTCCCAATGCTATTGCTAAGAGCATGCACTTGGAATTAGATTCAGATGTATAGTAGATCTGAACATTGGAGCTTGATCGTTTAGCTTCAGCGAGGTTAATGTAACTCATTTGTGAAGTACCTGGTAAGTTTAGGGATGTGTCTTGCGTTGTTGTATGTATGTTAGAAGGCTTTGTGATATGCAAGAGCATATGGTATTTCAACCCACATATATAACATTTACTAGTGCTTGTGTATTTATTAGTTTGATGCCGTTGGGAAAGACAATTGAAGCAAAGACCTTTATTTTTGGCCAGTTCGTGCCTCTGTGGTATTTTTAATTTAAGAAATTCTGCACATTGTCTGACGGAATGGCACTTTTTGCATATGGTACAAGCAAAGATGGAAAGACTTAAAATTGATAACAGTTTGCTGTTTAAAAGGAGAGTCTTTTGCAATAGATTTCTGTTGTTCAGAAATTCTTTCCAAGGTATGAAAGCGTCCCTCTAGAGACTCTTGAAGCTGTTCGGAGGTCAATAATTTTGATTCCCAGAGTTGATACGTCTCTTGAGGAAGTTTCTAAATAGTGATATACACTATTATTGGATTCCAGGAATCAGTTTTAATGTTAATGTTCTTTAATGAGTGTACAAATTCTTTCGAAGTATCGAGTAATCTTTTCAATAATTGCGAATTGAGCATCAACTAAAACTCTCTTGTTCTCGTACCCATCAAATAGAGCTTGCAATGCGATATCATAATTAGCATCCGTTATGTTCAAGTATCGCAGTATTTGCTCTGCTTCACCTGATAAATTGCATTTCGGATAGTGCAACTTCTGCACATTGGTTAAAGAAGACTTCTCATGGACTAGAGCCGTGAAAAGCTCTTTAAATGAATTCCACGAAAGATAGGACCCGCTAAATGTCGGTATGCTTATCGTAGGAATTTTTAAGTCACTTTGAGCCGTATTGATAGTAGAGTTATTAACAGTGGTATAATATTTTGCAGGGCTATTTTTTGTATTATTTTGCTTGACGAGTTCTAAAGCATCTGAAATCTCTCCTAATGAAAGATAATAAGTCTCTTCTAATTTTTCGTATACTGACTTATTGAAACAATCGTTCGTGTTAATATCTTCGTCAGGAGTTGTCTCCACAATTTCCAAATGGTTAGCTGTAAAGTCTGACCAAATGTTCTCTATTCCATTTTTACGACCATTTAAATATCCCAATGTATTCTTACTTGTATCATTTTTATCGTAATTTTTTGATTTTAGGGCATTTTGTTTTTTAACTAAGCTTTCCATGATAGTTTCTATTTTATTATTTCAAAAAATTTAAATATTAAATTGGTTAGATTATGTAATAATTGTAAAATATTACGCAAATACGTATATTTGAATATTAAAGTTATTGATGAAAAAAGCCTAATACATACATTCACTTACTAGTGTCCCAACAGTAATATATATGTATGTAACGGTCAGTTATTGATAGATTTCACCTTTTTTTATTTGTAACTTATTTGAATCTTGCATCCATTTACACTATGAATGTCTGTTTTCTCATCCACACTCACTTTCTAGTTCTAGGCGTGCACATTTACATTCGGAAATCCTGTTTCAGTAATAAGATCCGGCTCGAAGGAACAAATGTTCAAGCACACAGTTATCGTACTTGAAACTTGCTTATTTATAAAAATTCCCGACTCAGTTATCGCACCTGAAACTTTGACCACCTTTTTAAATATTTATTGCACTAGATTAATTACATTTAATTACAGTAAAATAAATAAATCGCTAACCAAATTTACAAATTTACTTCTACTTTTTGTTTTACAATGCATAGATTGTTTTGATTAAAATTTACTTTGGCGAACCAAAGTTTTTAAGTTGCTCCAGTTTCTTGCTACTTATCTTTCTCGTTAATATAGCAATTATGTTCGTCGGCTTAGATTTTTTGGACTGAAGCCCGACGGTCGGTGCGCAGTCCATATTATATACATATATCAGTGCACCAGAGAGACGCAGTCATCAAACGCCGTCCATTTAGAAATTCATTTGATTGCCACCAATGCAATAGTGTATGATAAGTACTATAGTATATAAGAAACATTGTCAATTTATCGGTCAATAAAAATATTATTATTATTAATGCAATAGTGTCCATTCGGGGCGATTTTAATAAGCCTTAAAATAACGAGTATAGTGCATGATATCACTATACTCGTTATTTTAAGGCTTATTAAAATCGCCCCGAATGGACACGCGTACATGCATTTGCAATCGATTAGAAATGCGGTTCTAGTCTTTTGCTCTCATGGGAGCGGAGTTAAGGAAGTAGGAAAACTAGATATTAACAAGTAAAAAGGCTAGAATTGGTCTAAGACCAATTCTTATGATACCCTAGATGAATACCCGTATGTTATTTCGAATGGTCATTTTGATTGTTCGAATGGACTAAGATTTCATATTCTGAAAAGCTTTTCAGTACAATAAAACTCCAAGACTGATCGTTTCCGAAGTAATACGTAAAAAACCTAAATTTTTATATGGCGATTTAGCCCAGTTTTAAAATCATATGTACCATTTCTATGACAATGCCATGTACAAAATTTAAGCTCTCTACGTTGACTCGTTTTCAGGCAGTATCTAAATATATATGTAGTGAAAAGCGAAATTTTTGTATGGCAATCCTACGAAGATGTTACCAGATTTGTCCCATTTTCGAAATAAAATTTACTTTTTTTTTTAAAAACCCGCGCGCAAAAGTTCAGCTCTCTAAGTGAACGAATTCTCGCGTTATCGTGAGGAAGGACAGAAGGACATGCAAAAATCAAGATAACTTTTATCAATATGCGTAGGTGTCCAATCCATTTTGCTCTACCCACTGATTTATAACAATATACTGAGCGTATTGCCATATTCCTCTAGGAAAGAATGGCACAAGTTTTATAGTAGTTTTATAGTTTAATTCCTTATAAGTAATTAAAATATCACTTGAACACAAGAAAATAATTTTTTTTAATTTAATTCGATTTACGGATGTAAAATTTTATCTGATTGGTTGAGTTTTACATGTTTTTTTAAGTAGTAAACGTTTTAAAGAGTGTTCTAACGGTGGTATACAGAAACACCATATTTGTGTCACATGAAATAGATAATCGCTCAGTCCATTGTTATAAGTCAGTAGGAAAATGCTAGCTCGAATATAAATCAACCTGATGTAGGAAGGCCTCAATTCTTTCTTAGAAATTTACTGGAGACTTGTTCCTTAGAAGTTTTATGCATTATTGGAAGTTAACAACGCCAGAAGAAATGATGGCTTATTCGCGATTTCAGGCCGACAAAGTTACAAATGAAAGTATTGTATCTCAAAATAACTCCAATCGGCCACCAAAGCGAATAAAAATTCTACCGAAACATTTTTTTGTAAATTTCTAAAAAAAAATTGTTATTGCATATTTACGCGTTTCCGTTCATAAAAATTGTTGTCAGACTCCAAAAATGTAAGAAAAAATATCCATTAAATTTCTAAGAAAACATTAAGGGCTTCCCTACATGAGGTCGAGGCATCGTTGATTTTATATTGGAGCGAGGAGCATTGCTCTGGTAAAAGATAGAAACTTAGGTGTGTGCCTGAAAATTGAGAATATTTTCTGTTAATAACATTTCTTAGCTATAATTTTTCCCGTAGTTAACTAATTTGGTGACCAGAAATGTTGATAAGGCTTTCATCTGTATATTTACTTATTTGTAATTAAACACAAACTGTCCACCGTAATAATTTTAACATGGAGCATTGCACCAAATGTGCGAATGCCAGCAACATGATCAGCCCCATCTGGTTCTGACAATCCGCATGCAAAAACGCAAACATATCATCTATGTATATTGTCACGGAATTTATAGAAACTTTCCGCTTGCTTCTTAATTTAATTTTCCATTTTTTTCTCCTCTTCGGTTAGAATCAAGTACATCCAATCGATTTGGCTATTGACAATCAACCGAATTTCTGTCTGACAAATTAATTTCATGTTGTTCCTTCGATAACTAAACCAGCTCGTAAATTTTTTTATTTATTTTTGTCGAAAAAAAAGCGTCTGGCACATGCTAGCAGCAAAAAAACTGTCTGGGAATAATGAAATTATATTATTCAATGTTTATAAAAACTAATAAAAAAGAAAAAAATCGAACTAAAATCATTTTGAAAATTGCTTTGTTTACCTGCGGAACGGAATGGACACAGGTAAACGCAACCCCTCTCACCAAACAGATGGGCCGCATATTGAGATGGTGGCACTGCTCTAGCTCTCGTACTATATGTAAGAATTTTTAATGTTCTGCAACTGGCTGCTGTGAAACGAAGCTGTTGACGCGTTTGCTGAAAGGAGGCATTGCAAAATTGACGCGATTTTGAAATTATAATAAACCATTCCAATTTGAAAATAATTTATTTATTTACCTAAGGTATCTGTAATATATATAAGTTACTGAAATAATGTGTCAAAGAAATATGCATTAATTTAAATAATAATTTCTTGTAGAACAACAGAAGGAATACAAAATTCAACAAAAAAGTCTCTTACGACACAACTTATTCGAATCGTCTTCAGCCACCAATAATGGACACAAATTCTGAAAAAATATGGTCGATTTAAATTCTATGAAAGAAATGAAATTTTGCCTATATTGAAAAATATTTTTAGTTCGTACCCGATATATTAAGCCGAGATCAGTGAGTTATTGAGGTTTGCTATGAGATCTTCCATATATGTATCACTTTTTTAGTACTACCGTCGATATATGTGTATTTCTTGTCTGTCTTTCTGTCATTATTACGTAAACGATTAATTGAAGGGCATATTAGTTCCTTCTTATTCTTTATTTTTTAATAAATAGTGCTAGTGTGGAAAAGTTTACGACGTTTTTTTATTCATTTTGTTTTTCTTCTTTTTTTTTTTTTTGTTTTATCAGATATCTAACCTTGCTCGAACCAGATTTCACCGTTTCCAGATTCGTGCAATTTCTTAAGGAAACTGTGGGGCGCCCAATATTGGTGCAATGTTTTGTTTTTTTATTCTTTGTGGTGTCCAGTTTGTTTTACCGAGGTTTGTTTGTTTGTAAAACAGGAATCCCGCCCGTCTCCTGAGCTTAATCGGTCAACAGGGGAAGAGAAAAAAAGGGGACGACAATACACAAGTTATTGACCTGGTATATCGCAATCCAATAATTATTAATTTGCTATCAAATGCCGTATTGCATATTCCTATCATTTCAAACATTCGGGTTCACTGAAGTCAGTGCATGCACCAACGGTGTGAAATGCACCAACGGTGTGAAATGCACCAACGCAACGGTGTGAAATGCACCAAGGGTATGAAATGCAGTATCAGCAATTGACGCGTGCCACACTCAAATGCATTGCTTTTTGGAAGTTCATGTTATTCATTCATGAACGAAAATATGTGAATCATGAATGAAATTACTGATGACAATGAACCCAACTGCTTGTTGCTTTTACAGATTTTGTTTTTTTTTGTTTTTTTTTAGCATGTGCATGGTGCAACTATGTTATTGTTTGATGCATTACACTACAAAGACCAGCCTGGTTTATTTGGATATATTTTGCAGCCCTCTCCTCATGTTAAGCACCTTGGAGTCTACCTTGAGTCGAAGCTGACGCGGGGACTGCACGTAGAAGAAAAAGTTAATGTGGCTATGAGGGTCTTCGCTCAATGCAGGAGAACCTTTGGTTATACCTGAAGTCCTGAAGGGACCATTAAACCACTTACCATTACCTCCGTGAAGGCGCAGATGATAGGCCTTCAGCTCCATTGCCCCATATCCACCCCATAACACTGAGGGCAGCAGCCATTTTGTTCAGTGTCCCTTTTGACCTGACAAGAGAGCAGTATCGGACCTAATGGCAGAAACACATCCAGGCCTCGAGGCTTCCTCGAGGTGTTGTCAAAATTTCCAACACGGGTTTTTAAGTGATGCAACACAATACCAAGCCAGCAGCTAGCCTCAAGGCCTAGCCGCAAAGCGCGCTTTGCACAATGTTCGAAATTTTTCTCTCTCAGGCCTACTTCTGTCAACAGATGTACTAACAAAATTACAATGACAGCACCGAGCCTGGTGGTATCATTTTGTTTTCATTTCTCTGCGGCAAGCCTTGAGGCGAGCTGCGAGGAGGCCAGGCCTGAGGCTTGCTTGGATGTGTTTCTGCCTTAATCAACATTCATAGTGATAGGGCTCCGGGAGGGTGAGAGAAGAAATTTAAACCTTACCGTGCCATCACGTTATAGAGATGCTTTATTTTAGCAATATGACACAACATCTTATATGTCTGTAGTAAGAAAAGAAACTAAGGAAGACTAACTGAATTAGTTCACTACATTTATTCTAATGATACGGTAATTAATATTTTAGATATATAGGGTGTCCCAAACGTACCGCATTTCCTTTATACCCCGGATTACTCACTCAATTTCGAGAAATAAATTGTATGGTAGGAGACGGCTCTCCTACCATACAATTTATGCACGGTGTTGGCGGTAGGGGGGTTTAGGATTTTTAGTACTGTTTCCACTTTACACCTTGTAAATTTCTTGATATACACCCTATCAAGGCGAGATTTATCTCAAGTGATAGCAAACCATCTAAGCTTTGCAATGAATGTCCAACCAGCCCTACTGTCACCTTCAATCTTAAGTTGTAGTACGTCAAAGTTCAAAAATTGGAAAAAACATCCTATTTTTTTCAAATTTTAACGATTTTCCCGCCAAAATACATGATAAATATACAGTTTATTTACAAGATTTAGAGACCCAGGAATGTTATCTATGATTCATAAATTCATGAATTTTTTGCTAATTTGCGTGGAATTGCATAAATTAGACGCGATTTCTATTGTTATTAGCAAAATTAATGAAATTATGCATCATAAAAACGGGAATATCTCAAAAACGGTAGCATTTAGGTAGGTACATATGCAGGATCAAATGAAAGGTAACATTCGGAGGTCTCGAAATCGTGCAAGAAAGTGCTATCCTTATCTCATCTTTTAGCGGAAAAATCGTTGAAATTGAAAAACAAATTGCAAAATTTTCTAATTTTTTTATTTTGACGTCTTATAACTGCCGACGGAAAAGGAATAGAGAGGTGGTTGGAGATTTGTAGGAAACCGTAGAGGGTTTACTATCACCTGAGGTGCAAGTCACCTTCATAGGGTGTATAACAAGAAAGTTACACGAAAGTTACATGGTATTAGGATAGAAAGAACAAAAATCACAGAACCCCCCTACCGCCCTCACCGTACATTTTCGGACTCTCCTCCCATACAACTTTTTTCTCGAAATTGAGTGAGGAATCCGGTGTATAAAGGAAATGCGGTAGGTATGGGACACCCTCTATATATATACAGGGTGTTTCCCCTTAGGAGGTCCATAGAGCGGGAGGTGATAGTACTCACCTAGACGAACCAAAAATTGTATGGCAGGGGGGGGGCAATATCAACCGTTTAGGAGTTACAGGGTGATTCATAAAAAAAGCTAGGTTTTCACAAAGCACCCTGTATCTTAAAAACTACAGGGCGTATGGTCACAGTTAAAGGCTCACTGTATGCAGAACTTCATGGCCTTTCCAACGACAGCTCAACCAGCCCTGTACCCCTCTCCCCTCAGAAAGTATGAAGGTCTAAAATAAAAATTTCGGATTTTCTTTCCTTTTTTTTTACTTTGACCTCTATTATTTTTGCAAAAAGGTCATTAACATAACTTTTTTTTATAAAAACTGTAAACTAGGGACTCTCCTCTTTGATGTGACCCATTACACCCTATGTGTTAACTGTAGCCGTTAAACAGTTATTAACTCATAACCTACTCCGGTTACATCGAAATTAGACGATATTTTGTAAAATGACGTGCTAAGGGAACAAATTATCGTTGAGAGAAGGTTTGAAAATAGTTTTTAGAATAGGTTAAGAGCTAATAACTCTTTAACGGATACAGATAGCACATAGGGTATAATAGGTCAAATTAAAGAGGAGGCTCCTCAGTTTACAGTTTTTATAAAAAAAAGTTATGTTAACGACCTTTTTGCAAAAATAATAGAGGTCAAAGTAAAAAAAAAGGAAAGAAAATCCGAAATTTTTAGTTTAGACCTTCATAACTTCTGAGGGGAGAGGGGTACGGGGCTGGTTGAGCTGTCGTTGGAAAGGCCATGAAGTTCTGCATACAGTGAGTCCTTAACTGTGACCATACGCCCTGTAGTTTTTAAGATACAGGGTGTTTTGTGAAAACCTAGCTTTTTTTATGAATCACCCTGTAACTCCTAAACGGTTGATATTGCCCCCCCCCTGCCATACAATTTTTGGTTCGTCTAGGTGAGTACTATCACCTCCCGCTCTATGGACCTCCTAAGGGGAAACACCCTGTATATATATATATGTATGTATTAATAAAAGAATTTAATTAATAATCAAACAGCAATTGGCAACAAATTACATAAGTTTTGTTGATGAGGATCCCTCGCCGAGGCGCCTCCGATAGGTTCCACCATGCCACTGGATTCTATTTTAAAAGTTTGTTTAAGGTTAACAATGAAGTAAGTGCGTGATCCGTATGCTCACACAGTTGTTAAGATTTAAGTCTACCTCTAACCTATGGTTAGCATCTGTATATCTCAATATAATGACTTTGCTTCTACCAGGTTGAAATGCTCAAAAAATGTCAGATTGCGAGTAATCCTCTTGCAGTAGAGTTATGTTAGCCAGCTTCAATTCTTGGATAAATTTACATGGATTTCGCAATATAAGACGCATATCGACATCAGACGTATCAGCTCCAAATCCAGATTTTGTGGAAACCAACAGATATAGACATATAATTTCCGCCACTGGTACTTTTTATTATTTTCGCTTCCGTTGGTTGTGATGTTATGGAATTTGACCAAATTCTCTGTTTAACATTATCGGTATTATCTCCTCAGATATTGTAACCTTACTTTTTCAAGATTTCGTTTGACGTAAAAAGTTTATTTACAAACATACTGGTACCTGAATGTTTCTCTATAGGCTGTGATATTATTGATAATACAAATCTGACCACAATACAAAAAATTGAATTAAAAAGATTGATTGATTAAATTTTAGATTATAATTATTTTAAATTTAATGGAGAATTTTATAAACATGACGAAGATCTCGCAATAGGAATAATCATACAAAATTCACAAACCTTCAATTAATCAACTCAACTTTAATTATCGCAATCCAATTACAACACTTCCGCCTGTTTATTACTTTCGCTTGTTAAAACCGCAATGTCTAAAACAAGACTCTTTTATTGGCGGTGACAACTGTTATATTTATACCCTAGAAACTCTCCAGATTATTCTGGAGCGTTCTATTCCAGAATCTTCTTAACTATTCTATTCATTCTATTCCTGAACCTTATCGAAGATTCTATCATCGATTCTCCGAACCTGAAGTTGTTTACTCTCCATTGCCAGTAGATGTCACCAGTTTGCTCTTTCTATTGCACGTAACACTGCCCCCTTCTTAAAATTGTTCGTCCCGAACAACAGGTGGTCCACGGTCTTGATGCTCGTAGTATTGACACAAGCTGTCCAAATGAACAATTTACGCTTGCCTCTTGTGCCACGCTGAATCCTGTATACCACGTCATTAATTCTAGTTACTACTGAATACGGTCCCTCCCATTGTTGTTGTAGTCGTTTATGTCGTTTCGGATTGTACAGCCAAACAAGATCACCTTCGTTAAATCCTGCGGAATTAGCACGTAAGTCATAGCGGATCTTCATCCGATCAGTATTTGCTGCTAATTTCGATCTCGTGGCCTCGTGCACATCAGCTAATTGTTGTTTGAGCTCCGTAGTCTTCTGGTAACATTTCTTCACCTCTGGGGGTACCAAATTTAAGGTCGCCAGGTAAACGCATCTCCCTTCCGAATATGACCTTAGCTGGGGTTTGTCCGGTAGTGTTATGAATGGCTGATCTATAAGCCATTGGGAAAATAGGAATATGCCGATCCCAATCGTGTTGATGATAGTCAACTACTTTCTTAAGATGCTCGATCAATGTTCTGTTGAAGCGCTCTACCATGCCATCAGATTGTGGGTGTAGAGAGTTGTTCTGGTTTTTCTTATTCCCAACATTTTACACATCTCCTGGAAAGTCCGCGATTCTAAGTTCCGTCCTTGGTCCGAATGAGGTTCGTGAGGAACACCAAACCTGCTGACCCATTTCGTTATTATTTGTTCCACAACTGTGGTTGCCTCTTGATTAGGGATTGCATAAGCTTCAGGCCATTTACTGAAATAGTCAATAGCAACTAATATATAACGGTTACCGCCATCCGTTTCTGGAAAAGGTGCAGCGATGTCTACAGCTATCCTTCGAAGGGGGCTCCGACTACTTATGCATTTCTCCTCTGCTTCTGTGTTGCGACCCTTTGCAAGCAGTACAGACAGTACATCTGCGGCACCACTCCTCCACATCTTCTTGCATATGTAGCCAATAAAACCTTTCCCGTATTTTGGAAATTGTTTTGTTCACTCCCAAATGTCCTCCAGAGGCTCCACCGTGCATTTCTTCTAGAACATCTTTGACGATTGATGCTGGCACGACTATCTGCATTCGGAATGATTCGCCGTTAAGTGCTTCCCATTTGCGTTTTAATATACCACATTCAACATGAAGAGAGCTCCTATGAGCCCAGTAACTTTTCAGCTTCTCGCTCCGTTCCGAAATATCCTTCCAGTCTGGTCTTTCCATGTCTTCTTTCCAAGCGAGAATGGGTGAAATGTCCGGATCTTCTCGTTGTGCTGTTCTCAGGTCCTCGTTGTTCCAACCTGTATATGGTTCCACGGTTACCAACTGTATAGTTGCTGTTGTATCGTTTTCTTCCACCCGGGCGCAATGTTTGCATTCAGGTTTGCATGGACATCGTGAAAGGGCGTCTGCATTTCCATGGATACGACCTCTTCTGTGTTGGATCTCAAAATAATAAACCTGGAGTCACTCTATCCATCTCGCCACTTGTCCCTCAGGGTTCTTAAACTGTAGAAGCCATTTGAGTGTTGCATGGTCTGTGCGAAGGATGAATTTCTGCCCGTAGAGATATTTATGAAAATGTTTTGTTGAACTTACAATGGCAAGTAGCTCTTTTCTTGTAGCACAATAATTTTTCTCTGACTTTGAAAGTGCTTTGCTATAGTAAGCTACTGGAACTTCTTGACCATTCTCCTCCTGCGAAAGCACTGCACCAATACCTTCATTGCTGGCATCCGTGTCTAATATAAATGTTTTTCCCAGCTTTAGATAGTGAAGTACTGGAGCTTCACAGAGCTGTTGCTTCAAATTTTCAAAACTTTCGTTGCATTTATCCGACCATATGAACGGCCTTCCCTTTTCTGCAAGTTGATGTAGGCTTCTTGCTATATCTGCAAAACCTTTCACGAATCGCCTGTAGTAGGTAGCTAAACTAAGAAAACTCCGTAATTGATGTTTGGTCTTTGGAACTGGCCAAGTTTTGACGGCTTCTATCTTCTCTGGATCGGTTCTTACTCCTTGTGATGAAACTATGTGTCCTAAATATTTAACTTCATCTTTGAATAGAGCACATTTACTCGCACTGAGCTTCAATTTCGCATCTTTGAGTTTTTGAAGTACGTCCCGTAAGTTATTTTTATGTTCCTTGAATGTCCTTCCGATTACTATTATGTCATCCAAGTAGACAAGACATGTTTTCCAGGTTAAACCACGTAGAAGACATTCCATTAGTCGTTCAAATGTGGCTGGAGCATTACATAACCCAAATGGCATTACTTTGAATTGCCATAAACCACTGTCAACTGAGAAGGCAGTTTTTTCTCGGTCCTCGGGATGTATTACCACTTGCCAGTAACCACTCTTTAAATTCAGCGTGGAAAACCATTGCGCTCCGGAAAGGGTATCCAACGTGTCATCAATCTTTGGTAATGGATAGCTATCTTTTCTCGTCACGTTATTTAGTTGGCGGTAGTCTACACAGAATCGGGTGCTGCCATTCTTTTTCCTAACCAGAACAACCGGCGATGTCCAAGGGCTGTTAGATTCCTCTATTATTCCTTGTTTCTTCATGGAGTTCATCATGTCTGACACTTCTGGTTGTTTGGCTAATGGCAATCTTCGTGGTGTCTGTCGAATGGGCCTGGAATCTCCTGTATCGATCCGATGCTGGACAAGATTTGTTTTACCATAGTCATCATCATTCATCGCAAATAATTCCGAAAATTCATCGATCACCTCTTTGGCATCGTTGTGTTGTTGTTCACTTAAGGCACTGGATGAAAGAAGTTTCTGAACCTGTTGGGTAGTAGCTGGTATAGGTTTTGTCTCCTTGACGTTATTACCATTATCCAAATTGACGATTTGGTAAACGGGTTCACAATTTCCAATTATAGCACCTTCTTTTAGTTGTACCTCATTTTCGGATACGTTTAGAGGCTGGCGATGAATTATTCTTTCCAGATCTGCTTTAAAACTGTCAAGCTGCTCAGTAAATTTTTGTTGTTCCTACTCGATTTCTTCAATTTTCAAATTTTGTTCATCTAGCGAGTTTTTCAGAAGATTTTTCTGTTCTTCCAAACGAGTTTCTAGGCAATTCTCCAAAGAACTTTTTTGTTCGTCCAAGCGGGTTTCCATACATTTCTTCTGCTCATCTAAACGGGATTCCAGAGAATTCTTTTGTTCCTCGAGAGAGTACTTTTGTTCCTCATTGGAATTCTTCTGTTCATCAAAACGGGCTTCCATAGATTTCTTTTGTTCCTCGAGAGAATTTTGTTGTTCATCAAAACGGGCTTCCATTTTGCTCATTAAAGTACTCAAAAGCTGTTTCATTTTCATCGCAGGCTCTACTTCAGCTTCGGTTTCTTCCAAGTTCTCTTCGAAAACAAATGTCTCAAGATTCTTTCCTTCCTCTATCAAAGCTTGTCTAAGTCGCTAACTAGAATTTTCTTTGCACCTGTCGTTTGTAATGACCGGTTCCTTAACTCTACTTTAAAATCATGCATTCGAAGCTCCTCCACTTTGCGCCCCATTTAGTAATTCACTTAAATTTGAATATAAATTATTTTCCAGAACTTTCAAAATTAATCACACTTTGAATTTTTAAGTCAATTGCCACCACTTTATTTCGCGAATTTATTTCACTTCTGACACCAGTTGTTGCGAGCGTGGCCTTTGGTTCGTTATTTAAAACACAATATTAAATATTTAATAGACTAGTTCTTTATTTCACTCTAATCATACAAAATTCACAAACCTTCAATTAATCAACTCAACTTTAATTATCGCTAATACTGTACTTTCAATTATCGCAATCCAATTACAACACTTCCGCCTGTTTATTACTTTCGCTTGTTAACACAGCAATGTCTAAGACAAGACTCTTTTCTTGGCGGTGACAACTGTTATATTTATACCCTAGAAACTATCCAGATTATTCTAGAGCGTTCTATTCCAGAATCTTCTTAACTATTCTATTCATTCTATTCCTGAACCTTATCGAAGATTCTATCATCGATTCTCCGAACCTGAAGTTGTTCACTCTCCATTGCCAGTAGATGTCACCAGTTTGCTCTTTCTATTGCACGTAACAGTATGATACATAGAATGCTTCAGATACCGATGAACCAAAGGGATAAAAAAAGAGGAAATAGATATAATTAAACAAATAGTAACTAGTAACGGTTCTCTTAAAAAAGAAATTCACAAACTAATAGAGAAACATGAAACAAAGAATGCAATAAGAAACCGGATACTAAAGATACCCAAGCCAGATGGGTTTCTTAACATACACAGGAGAACTATCAGAGAAAATCGCGAGAGAATTGGGAAAACATAATATTAAGGTAGGCTTCAAAAACCCAGTGAGTTTAGGAAATAAAATAATTAAAGTAAAGGACAAAACTGAGGTTCTAGAAAAGAATGGAGTATATAAATTAAAATGTACGACTTGTGAAGGTGTTTACATAGGTCAAACTCGCCGTAAGTTTAAGGAAAGAATTAGGGAACATTTTAATATGAATAACCAGACATCAAATTTTAAAATACATTTAAGAGAACACAAACATAGTTCAAATGAAGAGGTCGAAATTTTACACATAGAAAAGAAAAGGAAGTTGTTAGATTGCTTAGAGAACCTAGAGATAGATAGAGCTAAATTAAATTATACACATATACTTAATGAATGCATGCCATGTAACTCTCCATTGCTGTTACCATTAATAGGTTAGTCTGTAGAAATTAAATTAGTCTACTGAGGATGGCACAAACAGCCGAAACCGCGGTATAGATAAGAAAAGTATTTTTATATTTTGATTGTGGATGACAACACCAAATAAATAAAAGAACCAAAAAAAAGTGAAAACTTGTGTTTTTTA
This sequence comes from Dioctria rufipes, assembly GCA_963924295.1. Lineage (NCBI taxonomy): Eukaryota > Metazoa > Arthropoda > Insecta > Diptera > Asilidae > Dioctria > Dioctria rufipes. The sequence continues at coordinate 592,524 of OZ002741.1, forward strand.
TTGTTTTTATTGCTTCTTAAAACTTTTTTTAAAAAAAATTGGTTACTTGAACTCAGTAAATTCAACTATTGGCTTATAAACAATTTACTTGCCAATCAACTAAAATGATTAAGTACCTACTCAGAATTACAAGAATCTACAAGTCACCACATTCTTCTTCTTCCTTCCGTTTCCACTCGTCTCTTGAGCACTTGTCCCAGTCAGACTTCAATCGTCTGGTCGAGTCTCGTGAGCAGCACATTCACCGCCACGCTGTGTGCTGTTGCTAGCCATCGGGTAGCATACTGCTGCCTGCGGTACGCACACACATGAAGAAATGACTAACCACTCATTAGTGTATAATGATTCATTATAAACTGCAGACACACAGCCATTTCTTTCATTAAATTGTACTGTCAAACTGGTTTTGATTTACTTACGACATTAAAGAAGTGATATGGATGGAATCAACGCGATAAACTTTGTTTTTATTAATTTTAATTTTTATTTCTTTTTATTTTATTTCATTTAACGATTGAGAAATGAGAAAAACATTTTATTAAAAAATATTTTGACATAATTACTTTGTGCTTTGCGTTTCTTCTTCTTATTTTTCAAATCAGCCGATGCACAGCGGAGCTCCATACTTAAATTATATGCTAAATCTAGCACATTTTTCCTCATTATAGTTATAATGAAGGAAGAAAACACTTCATTATAATCTGATTTTCGAGCCGTAATGACGTATACCTTTGTGACACACGGCATTTTAATGAATAGTTAGTACTAATGATTCATTAGATCGTGTTCTGTGTCTAGGGTATAACAATGTACTGTGAATGGAGCGTCGGCTGAGCTCGAGTCCACTGGGTTTTGGCAAAGGTATATAGAATACAAGATATTCCCATTACGAATCTCTTTCCGCCTTTAGTGACTAATTATCGTGAAAATGTATAAGAAAGCACAGAGAACACAATAGTCTATAAAAATGTATATACATTAGTCACAGAATTACGTCACATGCTATCAGCTGCAATGTGTCAACATTTTAATGGGAGTACTTGTCTTCTATATACCTTGGGTTTCGCCCTAATATCATGAATTTTATACGATACCCGCAACAAAGTTGCCACTTTCGTCCAATTTGACCAAGGTTTATCCAATTTTTAAGAAGACATTTTCTAAAACTCGTTCTTTTCTCTTTCTGCAAATCCTCATCTTTCCAAATCATGTGTTTTTGAACTGCATTTATTTAAGAATGACTTTTTATACTTTAATACATGAAAGAATGATAGCTGCATATATTAGAAAAACTTAAATCATATATTTAAAAAACCTGCAAAGCTTGAAGCTGTTTTAGTAATTTTTGCTATATGAGAGTCGTTTATTTTATGAATATTGACAGTCTTAAGCGCGAATTACAATTACGACTTCGACTTTGGCTTCGACTTTGCTCAAATGGTAAACATATGTCGCAAGATACAATTGCAACTTCGACTTCGACTGCGACTCCGACTGAAATTAAACCTTGCTCAAAGTGCAAAGTTGGTGTTCGCTGCAGCCAACTTCAGTTCAATCGCAGAAGTCGGGACTTCTGGTTTGTTCAAGGAGTTGAAGCTTTAATTTAATTACAAATTTCACCTCAGCGTCGACTTCGACTTAAAATCAAGTCGCAGTCAACAGATCAGCCGTAATTGTATTTCACGCTTAACTTCTTCATAGCCACTGACATATATAATTATACATGTCAGTGCTTATAACTTAGAATAAAGAATTAAAACCAACTAGCCATAGTGCCATCGTACACGCAGTTGCCATGCAGCACGCGCAAATTTGCGAACTTGTGCCCACCTTTGTTATCATAATAATTTTGCTGCGCTGTAGTTCCTTATATGAATACCGAGCTTAATTGTGTGCATGTTCAAACAACTTACAGGTTTTGATATAAATAATAACTGTCTGTAGCACAAATTCACAGCACTTAATGATAATTATATTATTATATTATCACCTCAAATCACAGGTAAGACCTGAACAGCCGTCCGATCAGCACATAATTTCAAAATGGCCGAATCAGTTTGCTTTTGAGTAGGATTGGTATGCTGCTCGTGCTGCAGTTCGAAACTTGGCATTTCGGAATTTTCCCTCACCCGAATGCCGCTCCCTTAAAAATTTTCCGAGTGTACTAGGCATACTTAAATTTGTTGGGTCCAATTTTTACATTTTAGACCTTTTGAATTGTATATTTTGAATGGTGGCAACGCTGACCGGCATTTATGTTTTAACAAACACATATACGCAACACTACTCCCTCCAGGTTTAACTCCTCGTTTGACTAATTTTCCATTTAGGCAAAGGTGTGATTTGTGGATTGTGCCGAAAAACATTTCTTAATCAAAGACTAATAATAAACATTTTCAAAAGCTCTACTCGATAATAAAAATATTGCATATAGTTTTAAAGTACGAAAAAGTGGATTCGCTATTTACGCAATTTTGTTGACGATTTTTCTGATGACAGCTGTCAGGTGTTTTTGTGTTTTCAGTTTTAAGTTTTTGGGAGTTTTGTGAATGAATTTATTTACTTATCTGTTATAGCCGACATACGAGAAACTAAAAATTATTAAATCATGTCATCGTCGGCGATTTACATCTTAGATGTTAAGGGAAAGGTAAAAATATTTAAATCAACTATTTCCTGTGAAAGTTTTTATCAAAAGAGTGACTGGCATCTGTGCCTGCATAAAATCCTTTCAGCCTTAGACTTTAGAAATAATTATGGCAAATATTAGAAGTAGTATTGATTAATCTAATCAGCGTGCTTCCTAAAACTCTCTTGTTCTTATTTGTATTATATATTTAATGTTATCACGGAATCGAATACAAAATATTAATATTAATAAAAAAAAAAAAACCCCCGCTTTCGGTTACGTTACATGCTGATTCTTCATCATTACTCTTAACCTCTTTAGGTTCTAAATCTCACCAATTTTTCAAACAGAACTAAAGTGTAAATTTTTCAATTGCATGTGTTATATCTTAGGATAGCAACGCAGCATATTGTAGATTTAGCTACGAATTGGTATGGCACGGGTACTCAAATAAATGTTTATGTCGTTACCTGTTACCCTTTGTACAAATTTATCTTGACCTAATTTCACTTTGGATACACATAGTAGCTGTGTCCTTTTGTGTCCGCAGAACGGCAGAACAAAAGCAACGCAAAAGAACGCCCCATACATTTTCGTAGAAGATTTATAAATGAAGCGAACAGTACAAATAGTTCGCTTCAATCGACAGAGCAATTTGTTCTCTAAAGGATATGGGAGTTCTAGAACAAGGTACAAAAAAGAACACAGCAAGTGTTTGTATTCATTACACCGCAGGACGACCCATCGTGGAAAGTAGTTAAACAAAACTAGAAAAAGCACATGAATTATGTAACGTTTACATTCCTACGATTTAAAAAGTTGACTATTCGTGCATGCTACATCCGCTCGGCAGTTCAGAGAAAATAAAATGATCACGGCTTTCGCATGACTTTGAAGTACATACAGGGTATTTACTTTTGGATCCTTAATTCCCTCGAGAGACATAAGGCGGAGTCAGTAGTTCTATCAGCAAAGCACATTTAATATAAATATATCAAACTAATGATATCGTAGGAAAATAGGGGTGGAGTCTACTTTCGATCTTATCGTAATTTACGTGTTTTCTCAATCCGGCATGTATACGATGTACATAATGCGACACTTAATGTGGTTAGGAGTATTATTACATCGTCGCGCGTATCAAATCAAATTCGATTTTATTTTAATTGTATTCATCGGTAAATATAAATCCTTAGTGTTCCGCAAGTAATTCAGATTAAAGCTTAGTGTGAGCATTGTGCTGTCGCTTTGTTTGCTTCTTTGGGACCTAAAATGTATCTTTACCAGCGACTGACAGCTACGCGATCAATTTGTGTGTAAAAAAGCACTCAGTTAATCTAAAAATGAACAGAATTACAGAGTTTTTCGAAAGGATAACTAAGGTCCTTATGCCATTCAACTTTGCTACTTTGTATAACAGTTTACGCGGGCACCAAGGTGACTAAAAACAAATTCATCCATCCTAATGAAACATTTTGCTAAAAACTCAGGTAGGGCTATTGAGGTATTAACAAATAAATTTCACATTTCAGTTCGGTGCACATCTAAAATTTAATTGTCGAGAAACGTATGAATTTGTCAATCTAGCCCTGTATCCAATGAAGCTTAAACGTGAAATGAATGTCCACGATTTCAGGGCTCTTTAAAGGAAAACAAGACAACTTTGTGTGGTGCAGTTTTGTGTTTACTATTTGTATTTCCAGGGTAATAGCCTATTACGTTCTCAGATTTGAAGCTCTGAACCTCAGCAAGCTTTGAAATCAAATTCTTTTATACGTATATTAATTTTATGTACTGGCGTTGGAAAGTTATGCAAGGTGTAGATTGATGATAAGTGTTCTCTCATACGCAAACAACACAGTAAAATCCTGCAAGAGTATATAACACAGGAGGGGCATAAATTAGAAATTCAGCACATTATACCGTTGGCTGTAAAAGATGCTGTTTCATGGAGATCTGAAGGAATAAAGGATCGGAAGAATGAAGTATTCTTAGATGTTATTTAATCTGGTAATCCTTTGAGAAAATGGAAATGTACGATAATAATAATCTATCCGATTTTAAGTAGATAAAATTATCGAATGCCCTACTATGTACATTACATATATTATGCTTACTTGATCAAAATATTCTATGTAAATTATCAAAAAAGCTGTTGAAAATATCCTATGGGCACAATTCTAAAGCTCCCATGCCGTTCAATAAACCATGTCAAATATAAGACGGAATGTTTTCTTTAAACAAAAATAATTTTGTATTCCGAGCAAAAGATTGCAATAAGAATAGGCGTTATTACCAGGGATGTAAAGGACTCAACAGAAATTTGAGCGAACTCAATTCATGTTTTAACTAACTGATTTAATTAAAATTGAAGCTGGAACTGAAATTTCAATCAAGTAAGAAAAGCTCACAAAAAAGTCATTCATTATATTATATATTATATTAATTTAGCTTTTGCTAATTTTCTTATCCAACATTTCTCGTCCTCTCAATATAATGCACAAATTCAACTAATTGTGGAACCTCTAAGGAAAATACCATACTTGAAAATGTTATAATTCAATTCAAGGAAATTGTACTTACATTTTGCCATAGAATCAGCGTCTTACTTTATATTTTTTCCATTGATACGTAGCATCACTTGCATTTCAAAATTTTCGTAATCTAGACGACGTCTATTAGGAGTTAACGTTAGTTAGTTTTCCTATGCTAAATAATCTTTCTACCGAAGCACTACTAGGCAGTGCTGTGTTGTATTCGGTAAAAAGGCTTTTTATCACCGAAAAACGTTTGTTTTCAATTACGGTCGAGGTTTTGTCTGTGGAAAAATTATACTCCAAGACCAATTTTTGCCCTCCATTGAACTTTGGTCATCTTCACAATCTGAATCTCAAAATGGCGTAGCTTGATTGTTTTTTGGGATTGCGTACTCATGTCGAAACATTCCAGGCTTTCATTTATTCTGCAAATAATAAATTTCTCAACCAATTATGCGTGGGTGTTCAATCCATTTTGCTCTACAAGAATTTATTTTTCTTTGCGTCACGGAATGATAGACTTATTAGACAGACCCTATAGATTTTATCTAGGGTATAAAAATCAGACAATGCCAATAATAATGGCCATAACAGAACTTTTCAAGTCTGAAGTTAACACTTATTTTCGGCTGTAAAATTTAAATACAATTCACAAAACTGAGTTTCCTCATGTGCATATTACATTCCCTTTATATTTCACAAGTATTTCTATAGATAATTGTAAGTAGAATCAAGTATGGGAAAATACCATAAGGTCTTATCACATTATTGAATAAGTACAGTTGTACATTATATTGACAGGAAGAAGAAATGTTGGCTAAGAAAATTAGCAAAAGCTATTATTTGATTGAAATTTCAGTTTCAATTTTAATTTAATAAGATTCTCCTTTTGTTATTTAAAACATGATTTGAGTCCGCTCAACTCAAATGAAGAGTCCGCTAAAGTTTCGAGCGATAAACCAGCACTCAAGTGTTGAGTGGACTCAAATCCTGAGTTGATATGATAAATGAGTCCGCTCATTTACAACCCTGGTTCATATCAAATCAACAGAAAAATCCAGATAAATACTCAAAATTAACAGGACCGCAATTATTTTGAACAATATTAATTGTGCTCCTTGCTAAACAGTTACAAAATATCAACGAAATTTTATTTTTGAGTACTTCTTTGGTTTCATTTGAAGTGACATGTTTGTGCGACAAAACGCTACAAAAAACGGCATTTCAGAACATTTCTTCGACGTCTGTTGTAAATCGACCAGAGCGCATTTAATTCAGTAATGCCTGCACAGAAGTTTGACCGACAACATAAATTGTCACATTTTAATTCTTTTAAAATTTCACAACAACTCACTTTAAAAACTAAAATAAAAAAGAATAAAATTCTTTTCAGGTGTTAATTTCACGAAATTATCGAGGTGATATAGATATGTCCGTGATAGATAAATTTATGCCACTTTTAATGGAAAAAGAAGAGGAAGGCCTTATAACGCCGATTCTGCAAACACCAGAATCTACTTTTGCCTACATAAAAACAAACAATTTGTACATAGTTTCAACAACCAGAAAAAATGCAAACATTGCTCTAGTATTCGTATTCCTTCATAAGATTGTTCAAGTTTTTATAGAGTATTTCAAAGAATTAGAAGAAGAAAGTATTCGAGATAATTTCGTTGTCATATATGAGCTTCTGGATGAATTGATTGATTTTGGCTATCCGCAAACAACAGATAGTAAAATCCTGCAAGAGTATATAACACAGGAGGGACATAAATTAGAAATTCAGCCTCGTATACCGATGGCTGTAACAAATGCTGTTTCATGGAGATCTGAAGGCATAAAGTATCGCAAGAATGAAGTTTTCTTAGATGTTATTGAATCGGTTAATCTTTTGGCAAATGCAAATGGAAATGTTCTACGAAGTGAAATTGTTGGAGCCATTAAAATGCGGGTTTATTTATCGGGAATGCCAGAGCTTCGTTTGGGACTAAATGATAAAGTATTATTCGAAAGTACAGGACGTGGAAAATCGAAATCTGTTGAATTGGAGGATGTTAAGTTTCATCAATGTGTACGATTGTCTAGATTTGAAAATGACCGGACGATATCATTTATACCACCGGATGGAGAGTTTGAGTTGATGTCTTATCGGCTAAATACACATGTAAATTATTCTTATTCTCTTACTGTATTCAATTATAATTTACAATTTTCAAGGTGAAGCCTTTAATCTGGATTGAATCAGTAATTGAACGTCACGCTCATAGTCGTGTTGAGTACATGATAAAAGCCAAGTCACAATTCAAACGACGATCAACGGCAAACAATGTGGAAATAGTCATTCCTGTGCCAGGAGATGCAGACTCACCGAAATTTAAGACAACTATTGGAAGTGTTAAATATGCTCCTGAACAAAATGCTATTACATGGACAATAAAATCGTTTCCAGTAAGTTTTTGTCTTCAATCTATTGACTCGTTTCAGTATTCAAGAAATTGATCACAATTGCCAAAATTTGGGATGGGGGCATATATAATAGTACAGCCGATTTCAGCCCTCTAATTGTAAGAGAATTACGCTTATTTAGGATACATTTCGTGCGAAATAATTCGATGTGTGCTATAAACGGTGCTCAAAATGTTGAATACTGAGACTGGTTAATTGTAATGATAGTTTGAAAATACAATTTTTCTTGCACCTTCTGTAGGGTGGCAAAGAATACTTAATGCGTGCTCATTTTGGACTTCCTAGTGTTGAATGTGAAGATACCGAAGGAAAACCACCAATTCAAGTAAAATTTGAAATTCCATACTTTACTACATCTGGTATTCAGGTAGGAAATACATTTACATTTTAAACAATTCCTGTATATAACGTCTAATAAAAAAAATTTTGTAGGTTCGTTATTTGAAAATCATTGAAAAAAGTGGATATCAGGCTCTACCCTGGGTCAGATATATCACACAAAATGGGGATTACCAGCTCAGGACAAATTAAAAGAAATTGATTTTTTGTTACACTCCTTCAAGGTAACTTACAACAGTCCGCTTTTTGTTTCCATTCTCCTCTCTCGTAGCAAGAATAAAGACTACAAATTATCAGGTTTTTTAATTTCCGAGATACATGTTTTTTTTTTTTTTAAAGATCTACAATATTTTATGTAATTTTTGTTTTCAATGTAAATAAGTTAAAAATGTTAAAATGAAAAATGCTTTTATTTCTTTCGAACCAAAATAACTTTAAATGGCATAAAGTACCTTCAGTACATCGTATCTGCAACATACAGTATTCGAATATTCCTTTCAATATAATCCAGCTACCTATTGCTAGTTCTGAATTACTTCAAAAAACTAGGTTGACTGGCGGCCACCGAAACAGCTTCCAGTAAGCCACACTTAAACCTCAGATCCGTTGCAATCTACATACATGGAAATTGGTTTATGAATTCTACCAGTTTCCAGATCGTTTCTTCTTCGTTTGGCAAGATTAGGGAATTCACACAACAGATTCTGATCTGAATGCTTTCACCTATTTGTCCAGAGGCAGTGTCCAGTAATGTCTGTCGTGATATTACGCACGTATGTACGACTCTTCCTCAAGACTGCTGTTTTGTTACAATATATTTATATTTTGCAATTTTTAAGATTATTGAGATCGTTAATTCCTGTCATGTACTGATCTTATGTCTGCTTATAAATATGGTATTATGGGAGGCATCCCATACAGTATTAGTATCGCTGGATCGAGTGTGATATTATGCCTTGACTGCAGCTGATCGCCTTATCATTACGCATATTTGGAACTGCCTTTAGCAGCACTGTTAAAATGCTTTGAATTAGTATATCCTGCTGCAGACTGAGTATGCTCCAATTACGACATACATTTTTATACCTGGTTCTATGGCCAAGCGAATAACCTCACTCCTCTCTGTTAGGAATGCAAGTAGAGATCCTTTATTGAAATTATGCTGTGGAGTAATGTAACCTTGGCTTCCCGTATACAGTGCTCAAAATAGATCTCTAGTGTCCTGCTATGACCTATATACGCACTTGTTATAAGGTACAGAAATATATTTGATTATCCAACAACCTTACTGTGCGGCTCGTTAAAATAATAATATTTTTATATCCTAGATGAAATCTATAGGGTATACTAAGTTTGTCATTCCGTTTGTAAGACCTCGAAATAATGATGGTAGAGCAAAATGGATTGGACACCCACGCATAATAATAAAAGTTATTTTGATTTTTGCAAGTCCGTCCGTCTGTGCGCACGATAACTCGAGAACGCGTATATTTAGAGAGCTGAAATTTTGTACACGGACTTTAAAAAAAAATTAAGTTCGAAAATGAGACAAATCGGGCAACTCCTTCGTGGGGTTGCCATACACTGCCTGAGAGCGCATCGATATAGAGAGCAGAAATTTGGTACATGGTGTTTCCATTGCACTAGCAAATAAAATTTCAAAAATGGACTAAATCGGGCAACTCCTTGGTGTTGCCATATATTATATTATTATTATTATGGCAAAAACTTTAATTTATACATTTGTCCATAACAGAAGTCTAATTAACTTAATTGAAGAGTAATACTAATTGTATAAGTGTAATACTTAACTATGAGCTTTATTACATTTACAAAAACTAGTCAATTTTGGAGAAAATGTTAGTCCGATAAATTAACTATGTGTTATACTATTTGTCTGTAAATTAACCTAAATTATTCTCTTATCGTTCTCTTATCGTATTCATAACTATCATCACTATCGAAAGAGCTAATAGATCTTCTCGTATGGAAGATAGTTTCATCGTGGGTGGTAGGCCTTATATTCGAAATGACGCGCACTAAAAACTTCTAGAAATATATGCGAAAAACCACCTCAAAAATCAAACTGGCACAGAAGGGCGACAATACGAATTTTCATACGGGCATTCATCTAGGGTATCATAAGAATTGGTTTAGAGCAGTTCTAGCTTTTATACTCGTTTCCATTATTTTTGTGCTCCAGAAAGAACATGATCATTTAATGATTTTAAAATTACGATAAGTAATGGTATGACCCGGTGCAGTGTAGTCTAATGTTGTAAGTCATTAACGGGAATTCGTCGTAAAAATTACTCAACGAAAATGTTGGATTATGGAAAGTCACTATGCATATTCGTGAGGATATACCCAAGCTTTTCTTCACATATATTAATATTCAGACCACCACAAACCTGGATTAGACCTAGTGAACCATCATCTGCGACAACGGTTACATTTAAAAAAAAGTAGAATATTAATTTCATATGGATATAGTACTGAAAATATTCAATTAAGCAATCCAGATTATGTGAAAAATATTGCTACACCATTGGCAATAATACCAGTGGATTTTTTACCATTTTATTTAAGTCATGCAGAATTTGCAGCACTTCCTTTTGGAGCATCAGTTACAGAAGTATCTTGTACAGTTACACCTATAGGAACAAGAACTGCATTTGATACGGGTACAACATTAAGTGGAACCGCAACATCAGAATATGTACCTATTGGTTTAATTTGTGAAGGCTTAAATAAACAATTTTATGGAAGAAATAAAGAATATACAGTTGATGCTACAAATCCTATGAAACCAACAGACGTTAAATCTATAAATGCCAAAGAAATTGCTAATAAATATTACACACATGTAGTAAGTAGTAATGCATTATGTGTACCACAATCAATCGAACAATATTTTGTGGACGAATGGAACCGTTCTGAAAATCCAGACAGAAGAGCATTACCCAAATACATGGTTCATAATTATGGTGTAGCAAGTATGGATGAGAAGGTCCATAAATTTTTAATAAATCCAGCTGTATGTCAGGAAATCGTACATTATACATACAAACCTAAAAATGGTCTTATAAAAGCTGCAAAAGATCATTTTGTACTCTGGAATAGAAATACAAATGCAGTTGAAACAACTTTTACTCATCCAAGATCAATGATGTTACAATTTTTTTCAGATGCAACTAATAAACCTGCAATTGGTGATGTTGGTTTAGGAAAAGATAAAGAAGATTATATATTAATCAATCAGTGTCTAGAAGAAAATGTGAGAAAAATAGAAAATTACGGCGCATTTCATCCAGCACGTGGAGCAACAAGTTTTGAAGCACAACCACAATTACATATTGGATTAGTTGCTACACCACAATTAAATCCAGCAACTGCACAAGTTTCTTATCTCAATACTGCATGTTATTGCAAAATAGAATGTCGGTGTCAAGTTCAGTTTGATGTTAATTCAGCATTCTCTATAAACAACGCAATTAGCTGGCCATTAGAAGTGAACTTCATTGAAAATGCAGCAACGCAGTCATATACAGACGGGCAAACCTTGTTTGGTAATACAGATACTAAAAGTGGGAACATGACTGGAAAAAATTATGACGATAGTTTTTTAGTACAATTTTTTAAAAATGGACAACATTTCCTATTATAGCTAAACATTCTCGTTCTAAATGCTTCATCTTTTGGAAAAATATCGTTGTTTGATAAAATTATTACAGGTGTTCTTGTAATGACTGCATCTCCTTGATATTTCACTTTTGCATTAACTGTATCACCCCCGAGAATCATATTTAATGTTTCAACTGCAGTTGGTTCCATCATTGGTTCATTCCATAAAATGATTCTTCTATCAACACATTCCATTAAGGAAAAGTTACAATATCTATTAAAATTACCCATCTGCCCAAAATTAATAAAATAGTGAACAATCGTATCAAAAAACATTTTTTACCAGCATTTGGTGGTGATAAAACAAATATAGATTTTTTTTTTTTTGTATTAATTTATCCAATACGGCATATACATTATACAAAAAATTTCTTACTTGTATAATGTTATTAGTAAATTGAAACATTGACAACTTATCTAAGATATCTAAAGATGCTAATGTTACCTTGAGGTGCATTGAAAAACAAATGTTCGCAACTTTCAAAAAATTTAAAAATTTCTTTTAATGTCATCTCATTATAAAAATTATTTACTATTCTAACACAATTTTTAATTAACACACTATTTAAATCATAAAATTTATATTTTGACTTTAACCATGCTGATGTGTTGAATATTTGACTTACTGGTGATGTCGGTCGTTTTTGTAAGAATAAAACCATTTCATCTCCTTTTCCTCTTCTTGCACCTTCGGAATTTTCTTCAATTCTACTGCTGCACCAGCACCTCCTTCTGGTCTACAGGCGATGAAGTTAAGAAAGTGCTCCTGTATGTCGCTTGTTTCCAGCACTGTTCCTTAGGCAAGTTGTATATCTTCGAGTAATCGTACACATCCAATTTGATCACTCGGTATCCACATTCTCCTGGCGAATTCAAAGTAATTACATAGTCTCCGTCCCTTCGTGCAATAGATGCCGTATTGCACCAGTGTTCGATGCTATATTCGAATGACGAAACAATTGATCGAGAATATCGCCTGCTGATTCCTGTGCCGGTCCTTTTGATGTACTCGGCAAATTTACATCTACAATTGCTGTTGGAGTACGAGCAGTCGTGGATGACATGGAAGTGGTCGCAATGGTGGAGTTTCGGGTCTTTTAATATATTGTAAATACCTTGTTGCATCAAAAATACAATCTTCTTCGCCGTTATCATCTTGTCCTTCAATGCCATTATAATTAGCCTCTTCAATATTGGAATCATTTGATTCATGATTCCCTCGTGCCACAATATCATCCACAATTATAGTATCGTTGCCATTCCGTTCTCGTCCGGTTCTTAATTCTCCAAAACCTGCTTCACTAGTAGTTTCCTTTTCTTCGATGAATGAGGAAATTCTTCGTCGCTTACTGTCTTTCTCTTCCTCCCATAATTCGTTTTCCGATTGTTCTGAACCATATTTATAGTCTGTTTCGTAGCTTTCTGTAGACGATTCTTGGATGTAATTAAATTCTCCTCCGTTGTCTCCTTCTGTAATCCTTCCTGATTCAGGGGTAATTCCTCGTCGTCGCTGTTTTGAATTATTGTATTCTTCTCCACTGGAGTATGATTCAAAACTTCGTCGTCGCTTACTACAATGTCCTCCATGCTTGGCCTCCTGAATTTTAATATAGTTGCTCCTGTAAATTTCTTCGCTTTTGGTAATGGAATTTTCAAAACTATTATTAACAACTTCACTACTAAAACTATTTGAATAATTGTACGAACACACTGAACTGTCTGAATTCATTTAAAATTATTTCTAATTTACTTGACTTTAAATAGCAAAATTGTAAAAAAATTCTAACGACGACAAAATAATTTCAACTTTTTACGGGGTAACAATTATAACACATTGACGACGACGACAACAAAAAAACAACATGCATGCATGATCATGGGCTACGCCCGATCGCTACGGTAAGATTTTTTGCTGTCGTCGTCGTCGCCGTGAATGTGTTATAATTGTTACCCCGCAAATGTTGAGCAGTAGACGACACTACATGTTCGGATTACTTATCCAGGTTAAAGCTATTTGTGGATAAGCCAGTATTGGTGTGCAGCAGTCACTAGCAGGTGCATTAAATTGATGGGTAAAACAGCCGTTCACAGCAGAATAAGCTTCAAGGCGTCGTACATTCATGTTATACCTAATTTTTTGTTTATAGTCGCATCTGAGGGTTTAAAATAATTTTTGTTTGGCGGCAGTTGGTCTGACTGAAGACAAACTTGTGTTACACGATTTATATTAGTAGGCATTTTTAGATGTTCGGCTATCAGATTACTTGATTTCCTTTCAACCGCGACTTTATTAGCAAAAAGATGAATTTCCTCTTCTAAATTTTAACTTTAATGTATAATAAAATTAAAGACAATATACATAGTGCCATTAAATTAAATTGAAAAAAAAAGTAATGAATAAAGATTCAGGTAAAGAAAAATTAGCATCAATTGACCACAATCTGTGAACGGGCAAAACTTGCAAAATCTGCACGTAAAAATCGCCACATAAAAGCTTTACATCGATCATCACGATATCCATGAGTGTTTCGTCCTTTGAGCATTATGTTTCCGAATGGTATAGCTAAATCCACACAGACATGTAAATACATATTATAAAAACAATTGGCAATATTTTAGGAAAATATTTACCGACTTCATTCACACTAAACATTTTCTGATCAATTCCATCCTTGAGGAACATACAAATATATAGGAAAGCATTCTTTCTGGGAGTTGTTAACTGATGCAATATAGGCAAACACTGGTCAAATCCTTCAGTCTTAAGTAGAGTATCCGCGTAAGGATGCAAAAGTGGTTCGGCAGGTGATTCTATTAACATTAGTAGAGCTTCAGCTGCTGTATGTGGCGTTCCAGCTGAAAGTTAAACAGTTTATAATGTATATTTGGAAGGTCAAATATGGGCGAAGCTTACGAAATCCATCTGTTGACCATGAATCTAACCAGTCACGTACTTCATTAATATTTGGATTTCTGCCATATCTGCGATCCAGAGGAAATAAGCCCTGAATACCCTTACCACTATTATATAAGTAATCGATTAAGAGAAAGATTTCTCTCGGCATGGTAACTTTGCATAGTGTTGTATCCACTTGTTCCTCCTTGTGAAATAATTTAAGGTAATACTTCCTTATAATCTTGGTAAATATATTATAGTATACACAGCTTACAATTTCCAATAGCTCCCTTAGCGTATATTTACTGATAGACCGTTCTGTTCGACATAGCGTATCAACAGAGAAACCAAAGCAACTTGGCTTATACTCCCCCATTATAGTAATGAATATATCACGGCCATCTTCCACATGTAAAACGAGAATATCCAAAGGAATCTTCCCTTCATACCCTGGTTGCTGCTTCTTATGAACTTGATTGACCGAATGAGAGTCAACGAGAAGTTTTATACGTATACTAAGGCTTGTACCTGTGAAAGATATTAGCAGCTGAGTTACTATTCACAGTCATTTTTATGATGAAAGCAGACAGCATATTGGGATCAAGGATTTTTGTTTTGGCGTATGTCCAAATAATTGCATTACAGAAGAAATCACAAGTAATTGAGTGACGAATTTGTTTAAAGGATTCTAGTGATCAACAAAACGAAAAGACTTAGAGAAATCAAGTAAGACACATATAGATGACTACTGATCCATAGCTACGCTCATATCATCAGATACTTTAAGCAGAGATGTAATGCAACTGTTGTTTATGAAAACCCGCTTGTGATGAGTTTGTTATTCAAGTAATAGGTAAAATTAATTATTGTTGTTCGACGACAACTAGCTATAGGCTTTAACCGTTAAGGATAAATTCTGATGGAAAAGAAGTATAGGTCCATAGATGAACATAGAATGTAGCTTTTAAGAGTAATATGATATTTTGTGCTTAAAAGTATTATATCTATAGCGTAAGAATTACGTAAGTACCTGTAATTAAGTTTCCTTCTTTTGGTTCCACTTCTAGCCAATCTTCACAGATTCGTTTGTCTAATTCATTTTTGGGCTTAAAGGAGAATTTTACTGGTAAGTGGCAATTGTTAGCGACAGTAAAGTCCCTAAACATCCTTTCATTAAAATTTATAACATCAAAGTCGATATCGGTTTTTTCAACAGTGATTTGTGGTTGATTGTCATTTTCATATTTATCAACCCGTTTAAGAACTTCTTCGTGGACTCGTTTGTACTTGTGCTCATCTTTCGTCTTGATCTAATAAGAATTAATTTTAGAATTTATTTACATATGTATAACAACAGAAACTTACACCAGTCAAAAAGACAGAGTATACTGGCTTGTGATCACTAAGACGAATATCCATAATATTATTATAGCTAAGTTGTTCGATACGATCTCCTTTCCATAAAATACGATCACACCACGCAGGGGCACGGCACTTCTCACTAAATTAATTATGATAGAATAAAGAAAAACTTTATAATAAGTTGTAATTGAATTTAAAAACCTGCTATCCCAGTTGTCTGTACCTGGATCGTATTTGTAGGTGGGACGAAATTTTATCTCACCTTCGGTAAATCCTTCGAAAACATTTCGAGCATGCATTTGAGATCGCAATTGGTCATATCTTAGTAGCTCTGGAAAATTATCATAGTCTAAATTTTGTCCAGGATTTTCGGTAATGCGATAATTGAGGTCTCCGATCCAAAATATGTGACTAAATAAAAGATATTCATTCATTGGTTTCCTTTAAACTTAAATATATATTAAATTTCTCACTCATGGCTATCAATTGTTCTCCTTGAAAATGTTTCATCGAACACTAGTCGTTTCATAATTTCAGAGAAATCTTCATTACGTCTCTCCACTTCGGTAATATGTGCCGCCAAATGAGAGTTAACAAAGCAGATATCCGCTTCATTTAAGGTCATACTAACACCAACGCCACCCTTATTACCCATAAAATTAAGGGCACCGGTACCAACAGTCTGTATACAATAGCGGGTGACATTAGGACGTAATTCTCTACGAACAATAACTGTTAGCATCATTCCAACCAGACGAACCGATACAAGTTCTTCGTAAGTAGCCTCTGTATGAAGGTTCTCCATGATTTTCCGTCTGTGAAATAGACAAGTTTTTGTAATATAATTTTCAATTGCTAAGAGTTCTATAGAAACTCTTCTAAAATTACACTTACATCCACACAGGATCTGGGCGGCTTTCACTGAATGTAATCGCTTTAGGTGACAAGTCAAGCTCCTGTAACGCAACTGCATATATATCAGGTGGTTCATCTGATGCTGTTAGCCAAGCACGCAAGGATATATCATTGCAGGGTTGACCATTTATATTCCATGTGGCACAATATACCCTTTAAATAATATATAGTTGTGTTGTCGTTATTAATATTTTCTTGATTAGATAAGGGCAAGTATCATCTACTGGAAAAGTTGATTGAAATGGCTCTTTTAATGTGCACACTATGAATACAATCTCAGGATCTAAATACCGATTTACAACAGCAACTTTGAGATTTCGAGTATTACTTATCGACTATTATATGGAAACTTATGGTCACATATACTCGTGGAAGATCTTTTAAACACCAATCAAATATCGCAAATTTAATGTTTTCTAATTGACGAGATAGCAGCAGCGGCAGAAAATTGTTTTCATTGGTTGAGAGGGGTTAGCTGACTGAGGGAAAGCAGAACAAACGATGTCACTCCCTAGTACTGCTGTATTGCAATCTGATACACCCGACAGCAAAACTATTTTTGATGTTCTGCCGAAGTCGCTGTCGTATAATCTGATTCAACCTATATACTCAATTATCCTATTTACTTATGATAAGAGCTTTTAAATGTGAGCATCTCTGGAAAACTAAGCCATGGTGATGAACTCAAATGAGCCCATCCCTATTCTGGGGTTATTAAAGTTGATGAGTTTCTTTAAGGCCCACCTATCTCTCTGGTACAAATATTGAGAAAAGTCAGACTGGGAAATGGGTCAATTGTCAGTAAGAAGAGCCTTGAAGTATTTTTGCAAGGCAGGGGAAGAGTATTTTTAATGCTGTATAATGTTGACTGTTTTAGTTTTTAGATAAATATTTTATTGTATACGTTAAACTATTTCAATCTATAAAGGATTTATTAAATTTTATACAGCGAATATTAAAATAAATATTTGGAAATGTAGCAACAATATAATGTGTAAGAAATTATCAGACGAAGACGATATGAAATAGACCCAATGTCATTCCACAAAAAAACCCATATTGTTACGATTGAAACAGTGTCGTGATCAGAGAGCCGATCTTAAGCGTACGATGACTATACTTGCGGAGTTTCAAAAACTATAGTATGGACCACCCATATCACTATAAGAACACAACATTTAACTGAAAAAAATCTTCGCTCCAAAGACCCAATATGGCCTCCAATTAAATGGCTGCCCGGCTAATTTCGCCAGGACACTACGGGAGTTTTTGAGTAGAACTATAATCGCTAAGCCCGGCATTCTAGCCATCAAAATCTCCTGACATCACATCAATGGATTACTCTTTGTGGGGTACAATGAAACATGATTATAGTAATATAGTCAATACGGTGTAAGCAATGAAAGAAGAAGATGCGATATGCAGATACGATAAGAGGATATCCTTAAAAGATTAATCGGGCCACTCGTAAAATAGTGCTCAGTTCTTTAGCTTTGTAAGGTATACGTATACAACACATACATTAACAGCTCATCATCCCTTAAGCTGGTTTAACTAGGAGGATTGTATTCAGCACCAGTCATTAGAATGTCGACCATCAATGTCAATTGTCATACCTTAACCAGCAAACTACGAAATTAGATTAAGTGATAAGTACTAAAGTAATTATACACCCATACGATATCTTCATCCCCGTAGTGGAAAGTGGTATTGAGCCTCCTGGCGTCGGTAAACTGAGCACTACGAAGAGAAACGAAACCTTTCTTACGAAGAGGAAGGGCGTACGGAAGAAATCCACATGAGTGGACTTCTCTTCACCCAGATTAAACTGCAACACAGCAAGGCGGCGTCTCCTTTGTTAGGACGTTGCCTTGCTGACTTGAGTACAAAACCCCAACAACAAAAAGTGGTGCTTGTGCAAGAGCCTTGCGTCTGGAAGGACCGTATCCGCGGTCTAACGGAGCCGCCCAAATCCTGTATGACACCACGTACTCTATTCCTAGAGCTTGTGTTGCTGCTACAAAAGACGTTGCTCGCCTCTCCGGCGGAAAAAATCAGGAATATTGCCGCCTTGGAGAAGGCAGTAAGAAGGCTCGGAGGAAGACTGGCAGTTCTACCGCGAGACTCAGAGTAACTACAAGAGGCTTGTTAGGAAATCAAAAACACAGGCCTTTGCTGCTCAAGGCACTTAGGAGTGACCCCTCGACCAGGCTGTGTGTTCTAAGAAGGCCAGATGGCTCCTTTACGGCATCGAAGGAAGAAGCCTGTAGACTTCTTCTCTCGACGCATTTCCCAGACTGTAGGCTTGAAGACCTGCAGTTGTATGGCGAACATCCCCTACCTCTCTGCACTGATAGTGATTGGTCCACTGCTGCCACGGTAGTTGATGTCGAGAAGGTGAAATGGTCAATTTCAACCTTCTCGACTTTTAAAGCCCCGGGTCCAGACAGTATTCTGTCGGACTTTCTTAAGGCAGAGAGCGTTGTGCTGGCTCCATACATCGATTCCATTTTCAGGTCATGTATCGCTTTTGGATATGTCCCTGAGGTGTGGAGGAAGGTGAGAGTTGCCTTCGTTCCGAAACCTGGCAAGGCTTCTTACATGGACCGGAAGAGTTTTCGAACCATAAGCCTCTCCTTGTTCCTTTTGAAATGGCTGGAGAGGATTATTCAATGCTTTGGTTTTAAGTTCATTAGCATTGCTCCATAACAGATCAGGTGCTGGAAAAGGAATTGATTAAGTTTTGATATGATTGATAATTCTAATCCACTTTTATTATATCAATGAAAAAAATTTAAATTGTACAAATTTCAGCCCCACTGAAATATTTGTAAGCTACTTCTATACATGTCCATTATGAAAAATAACTTTCAGGCAGTTTCAGTTACAGCTTACATTCGAGCTATGCTTAGGACTTTGGCTACACTAAAAAGCTACGCTAGAAACATTTCTAGGGGTAAAACTGGGTCCCATTATGTTTTCAATGTTTGTAACTTGAATTCGGATGCCAACGCTTATTGATCTGAATCTATATACTACTTTAATTTCAAATAAGCATATATGAAGAATATTCAAAAACAAATTTAACTTACCGATATTTCTTGTAAACTATGTATTCATGCTCATGTTTTTTAAGTTCATCTTGAAATTTTGATTCGCCTCTTTTAAGAGGCCTACTTCCGTCAGCAATAAATCTATCAATATCTGTGAAATCTTCCCGTTTGTAGGAGTTCAGCCACGAGAAACTGATAGTACCGGCACTATCCTTTGGATCATTACTGGAATTCAATTCAGATTTTTTGCACTTGTAGTTCAACAGCGCAGATGTAACGTGTATATGGAATGCACCGAAATCATTAAGACTAGTAGAACTGTACGGATAATAGTAAAATACTGATCGACCGCTCGAAGAAACAATATCAAACTGAAGTTTAGAAATTTTTCCTTTGCAATCTTTAAATAATTAAAGATAACATTATTATTACCGTGCAAAATACAAATTTATGATAAGTTTTTACCTGTTACTATTTCAAAATCATCATTCATTGGGAAAATATTATCAATTGTTAAGTCAGAGAAGGTGTTTGGGGGTAAACAGTTTACAGCAAATGAAAAGATCGCGTATGTGCCAGTCGAGGTTACAAGAGCTAGAAGACGATTGGGCGCTTCATTTCCGATAATCTGATAAGTTTCAAGGAGCTGAAATAGGTTAATTCAATTAATGAAAAACAATTATGTTCTACATTTGCATTTCTGAAGCACAGCATTAACTACTTACTGCAAGAACGGATTCACCTCGACGAAATTTTTCTTGAACAATTTCAAGTGTAGAATCTGCTGCACTACGTTCCAAAAATTGAAAACTTTGTGAGACATTCATCATTCTCTTCTCAAAATTTTTTTGTTTTGTTTTATTAAGGAATGAGGATCCCTACCCTGAAGATTATCGATGCTATTTTATTGAGACGTACAGTCCAAAATAATCTCTTCTCAAATTATATCATAACAAACACTTATTAATTAATTTCATTTGAAAAAATCTTGTTTTTCTCTGATTATTTAAAAACAAGACACAACCCACCTCGCTAGCTAACATGACATTTACGATGTCATTGCCGGTATTACCAGACAATATCGGACTATGTTATACCCTAGGCGTTCACGCAGCACTTTTTAAGCGTGAAATACAATTACGGCTGATCAGTCGACTGCGACTTGATTTTAGGTCGAAGTCGACGCTGAGGTGGAATTTGTAATTAAATTAAATCTTCAACTCCTTGAACAAACCAGTACCGAGATTCAGCTACGTCGAAATTGGCAAAAAGTGAGTGATGTGAGTCACTTTTCTGCAAATTTGATTCTGCTAAGAAATTCACTCACTCACTTCACTCACCTTCAATTATGCGGTGAGTTGGGAGTGAAATCATCGAGCAGCGATTTTATTTTAGAAATGGTAAGTACGTATAGTAATTAATTATCACTAATAAACTGTAACTCGCCATTTGCATACTAGAAAGTTTTAATTGATGGACTACAATAAAGTTATAATGTATTAGAGGGGATGCTTGTTAGTGCACAGCGACCCCAATGCACGGGAGAAAAGAGCTGAAAAATTAAATTCTTAGAATATGTTATATTATATTCCTCCTTATTATCTGCATAAAATGTTTAGAGGACAATATTTCGCAGCCGTGTTCATTTTCACACATAAAAAAGCTAAAAAGCTGTGAAAATGACGTTCGAAGTTAATATTCGAAAATACTCACTTCACTTTTTTAAAGGAATCATTTTATTTTCAAAAGTGAGTGAATGAAGTGAGTGAAAGAAGTGACTGAAGTGAATCACTCACAAATTAGCTGAATCTCGGTACAGAAGTTCCGACTTCTGCGATTGAACTGAAGTTGGCCGCAGCGAACACCAACTTTGCACTT
The DNA here is from genome assembly GCA_963924295.1 of Dioctria rufipes. Taxonomy (NCBI): domain Eukaryota; kingdom Metazoa; phylum Arthropoda; class Insecta; order Diptera; family Asilidae; genus Dioctria; species Dioctria rufipes. The sequence goes on from OZ002741.1 coordinate 614,283, forward strand.
TGAGCAAAGTTTAATTTCAGTCGGAGTCGCAGTCGAAGTCGAAGTTGCAATTGTATCTTGCGACATGTATTTACCAATTGAGCAAAGTCGAAGTCATTGTAATTCGCGCTTTACTAATGAGAGTTTTTGTGTAGGCTTACACGCTTCAATTTTTACAGTTGGCATACATGCAGTACTGTCCCTAAATATTTTTCACATAAAACGACGACCACGTCGGCGTTGTTAATGTAAAGGCCGGAGCACAGTGCGAGCGTTAGCACAGCCGGCGTTTGGCAGGTCCTGTAGAATACATGAGAAGAAGTTGAGCAAGTTCCAAGGTATATAGAATACAATATATTCCCGTTACGAACCAAGTTCCACTATTAGTGACGAATATCGTAAAAATGTATGGGAAAGCATGGTACAGAGAGCACAATACTCTCTACGCTCTCTCTGTCTTTCCTATAGAAATGTATATACATTAGTCACGAAATTACGTCGTAGAACGTGCCAAAATTTCAATGGGAATTTTGCATTCTATATACCTTGAGGAAGTTCTAATGGTAAAGTCGACTGCTGCGCTGAGCAAACGCTGGGGTAGCTCTAGTTTCTACTCCAGCGAACTTTGACATTTGGTAGCATGCTATTCGTTGTTTACAGCTAGCAGTTGATTTGGTTTTAGTGAATTCGAAATTGTCTTCTCAAGAAAAGTTGATTAGTTTGGTGTGAGATGTGTAGTTAATTCATAACTTAAAATGCCGGGATATAGAAATCTAGAAAAAAAAAACAATAAAAGTCAGGAAATAACAGTTGTCAACGCTCACACTGTCTTAAGGCTGAAACAAAGTGCGAGCGTTAGCGCAGCCGCTGTTTGACACTTCCTGTAGAATACATGTGAAGAAGTTGGTAAAGTTCTAATGGTGAAGTCGGATGCGCCCACTGCGCTGAACAAACGTTGGAGGTAGATCTAGTTTCTACTCCATCGCAACTTTTGGCATTTGGTAACATAATTTTAGTTGTTTACAGCCAGCAGCTGATTTGAATGTAGTGAAATTCAGAAACTGGGGAAATTTCAATAGCTTGAACTGATTTAAAAAATAAATAAAATAAATAAAATGAAAATGTCACAAGAAAAGATGATTAGATTTGTGCGAGATGTGGAGTTAATTTATAACTTAAAATGCCGGGATTATAGCAATCTAGAAAAAATGTATGAATTCTACAAATTATTTAAATTGACAACACATAAAAGTCAGAAAATAAAAGTATCAAGCACTACACTGTGTAAGTTCACTACTCTATTCGCTATACCCAACGCTTATTTGCGTGGCGCTCATGCCGGGGTTTGTAATAAATAAATTATCAACTTGAATTTGAAGTGATCAAACGCTCAACCTGTATTAAGCTAAAGTTGACTACGTCGAAGTTATCAAACCCTCGCACTGTGTTACCCGGGAATTACACGAGATAGTACAGCTTGCATGCAAGCCTCCCTTCCAACGTTCAAAATGGCCGGCTTGCTGGAGTATTGGTATGCTGATCGTACTCCCGATCGAAACTTGGCATTACGGCATTTTTCCTCACCCTGAATACTTCTCGCCTGTAAAAAGTGCCAATATCCACCCCTGTGGGGCTATGGCTTTCATCTTGCATGCATCTTGCGAATGGCACTGAGGCGTAAAGTCTTGCGTATATTGGAAAATTATAGCAATAAAGGAAGTAGCAGAATGATAAAAACCCAAGAAAAAATGAAGAGGAAGGTGTTGGTAAATGACGTAATGTAAAAGATCCCAGAAAATCTCATTTTTCTAGATTAAATTTATCAAATTCTTCTTCTTAGCTGCTAGATTCGTTTCAAATTCTTGTCTTCCACCCACTTCACAAACACCTGTTTTGCTTCGCCCGTGTGAATGTGTACAAGCGCCAATACACGTTCGTACGAGGGATGTGTTCAGGGTCCTTAAGGGGATCAACGTCTCCAAAGCCGCAGGTCCTGATGGTTTTTCGCCCCTGTTAAATACTTGTCTTATTCGACAGGAAAATTCCCAACTGCTTGGAAACTAGCTCACGTTCAGCCTATTCCCAAGAAAGGAGAGCGTAGCGGTCCCTCAAATTGTCGACCAATTGCGATCACTTCGATTCTTTCAAAGGTTTTTGAATCTATCATTAACTCAAAATTGATGTAGTATCTAGAAACTAATCATCTCATCAACGACCGCCAATATGGCTTCCGAGCTGGACGCTCATCTGGAGACTTACTGACCTTTCTTACACGGAACGTTGGAACCGTAGTCTTCACAATTTTGGTGAGTCTATAATCGTTGCCCTGGATATTTCAAAGGCCTTTGATAGAGTCCAGCCCTTTTAGACAAACTTAAAGCACTTGGTCTCTCCCCTCCTCTTCTATTATGGATTGAAAGTTTCCTATCTAGTCGCCAAATATGTATTGTATTAGATGGCGTTACATCTGAACCGCATCCCATAAATGCCGGTGTGCCTCAAGGCTCTGTTATCTCTCCAACTCTCTTTTTAATTTGCATTAATGATCTACTTTCCCTTACTTTCAATCCCATCCATAGTTTTGCAGATGACAGTACTCTTGATTTCGCTCCTTTGACACTCTTGCGGACTCCACGGGCAATGACGCATCTGTTAAACGAGATTGCATGATTAGATCATTGAATAACGATCTTAACAATATCCTCGCTTGGGGCAAAGCGAATCGCGTCGAATTCAATGCATCTAAGTCCCAAAGCTGTCTCATCTCATTAAAACAAGATCATGACTTAACCACACCCGTTTCTTTTGAAGGAGCATTGATTTCTGATTCACCGTCACTAAACATTCTTGGCATTAATATTTCCAGTAAGTTAAACTGGACAGATCACATCTTCTCTGTTGCCAAAGAAGGATCGAAATGTCTTGGATTTCTGAAAAGGTGTAAGAAATATTTCAGCCCATCAAATCTAGCGCTCCTCTACAAGTCCTATATTAGACCTAGAATGGAATACAACTCCTATATATGAGCCGGGGCTGGTCGCACAGCCTTAGCTTCATTAGATATTGTCCAAAAGAGAGCCTTCAAGCTCTTCACTCGAGCACCGCCGCAATGTTGGATGCCTTTCGCTCCTTTATCGCTACATGCATGGTCAATGTTCTGATGAAATATCTAGTCTAATCCCTTGTAGAATGATTCCTGCACGCAATACTCGCGCTGCAAGCCGCGCACATCCTTTAACCCTTCAAATTACTTTCGGCAGTACAGTATAATTCCGTGGTGCTTTTTTATCCCGAACAGTGCGAATGTGGAACAGCTTACCATCTTCTGTTTTCCCTCCGGCATACAATCTGCGGAAGTTTAAGGGCGACATACATCGGCACCTCCGCCACTCTCCTCATATCCCCTAATCCTTTCCCTATCTCCTTCCTGCCATGCTGTGCTTTGCATCATAGGGTATCCCTTGAGCTTGGCTTAATAATATAAAAAAAAAAGAAAAAAAAACAAGCTGTACTATTACGTGTAATCCCCGGGTTAAGCTAAAGTTCACTACGCCGAAGTTATCAAACGTCGGCTGAGTCGAAGTCGTGTACACTCGTACTGTTTTAAACTAAAGTTGACTACGCCAAAGCCAAAGCCCACACAGGGGGATATTGGCACTTTTATATGGTGAGAAGTATTCGGGGGTAGGAAAAAGTCTGTGGTACAAAGTTTCGATCGCGAGTACGGGCAGTATACCAATACTACAGCAAGCCGGCCATTTTGAAATTGCGATATTTCTGAAATTTCTCATCGGACGGCTGCAAGGATATCTATTTGCGATTTGAGGTGATAATATAATAATTAATAATCATTACGAATTTGTGGGACAGTAATTGTTTATATCAAAAACTGTGACTTAATTGAACACGCACACAATTAATTTCAATAATCATATATGGAACTACGCGAAGCAACATTATTGTTTTGGCACATCTAAGCCAAGGGAAGGAAATTCCTTCTTTCCTTAAAAAGTTCTCGTCTGGGTTGGGCCAAAGTTATCAAACGTCGGCTGGGTCAAAGTCGTGTACGCTCGCACCAAGGTATATAGATTACAATGTATTCCCATTACGAACCATGTTCCACCATTTGGTGACTAATATCGAGAAATGTATACGAAAGTACGGTAAGAGAACACAATACTCTCTCTCCTCTCTCTGTTTTTCCTATAAAAATGTTTATACCGTAGTCACACATTTACGTCACAGGCTATCAGTTGCAATGTGTCAACATTTTAATGGGAATACTTGCCCTCGCACTATTTCGGCCTTAATTCTGCCAACTTTTCGAATGACTCTGAAATCGAACATAGCTATCGCCACCATTGCAATTGCCAACATTTAAACATGAAATTCATTTGTATATATATAGTATAGTTTAGTTGTGTCAGCCATCGCCCCAAACTAACTAAAGAAAGAGGCACGGAGTTTTGTTTTTTAATTTTTTTTCGCAGAAACAATAAACTCGAAAATTATTCTTATCACAAGTGATAACTAAATTACAATACAAGTAGTTACAAGCATCTAGGCATGCAAATTTCGTGGTAAATGATTCGAAATTATTACTGCAAGTTTGCGGGTTATTCAGTATTCTGTTCCGTTCAATTCAAGACAAAACGATAATCATTAGATGGGAATGCATTTTTAAGTGTTATTTCCTTATTTTATTATCTGTTGAAAGTGATTTAACTTGAATTACAGCAAATAATTTGATCTTTCCATATCAAGAGCAGCTGAAAATATTTTCCAAAGAGTGGTTTTAACTTTTGTTGTGTGCATGCCTTCCGCTGATACACAAGAGATAAACAAATTGTTTTGTGAATAAATTAGTAAATAAAAAAATAATTTATAGTTCTAGTGCATTTTTTCGCATTATAAAAAGAAGTAATTTTACAAATTCAGTATACATTTTTGCAATTTTGATTCATTCACGGTGAAAAGCCTGTCAAATTTGGCTATCTAGCAGCAGCAGCGAACGGGAACCCCCCCCGCTACACGAATCATATTCAAACCCACACACACATTTATATAAGGGGCCCAGAATCCAATCGAGCCTGAACGTGATAACAAAAAGGCGCTCGCCGTGTGATTAGATTTGGTAAGTGCTATATGTGAGTTATTTCCAACTTCATTCTTAAATATTTTATCGTTGGAAAAATTTCATGACATTTCACCCGAAGTCTTCTCTGTTTCTTGCCTTTATTTAAGTTTTTGAGGTCGAAAAAAAAAAAACTGAATTCAAGTAGAATTCATATGTGAGTCATGCATGGATGTAGCTGATTTGTGATTTTCACGCGATTCCCGCTCGCTGTTTCTTGGATGGATTGTTAGAACTTGGCTGACTAGTGGATGACGTATTGCATTGCAAGTCCAGTTCGTTACACCTACAGCGTGTCTCTTGCTTTTCAGGCTTTTTTTGCTTAAATTTCCTAGTACTGTAGTTATTGCTGTCAGGCTAAATCATTTCCGAATATGCCCAAGCTCAGTGTTGTCAGCCAAGTAATGTCATTTCAGTTTTGTGAAAAGCTATGAGCACAAAATGTGGATATTATACAGGGTGTTTCCGTCTAGGTGGTCTATAGAGCAGGAGGTGATAGTACTCATTTGGACGAACAAAAAATTGTAAGGCAGGGGGATAGTGGAGAGGAGTCCACATCAACAGCTTGGGAGATACAGGGTGATTAAGAAATTATGCTAGTTTTTCAGAAAACACCCTGTTTCTTAAAAAGTACAGGGTGTATGGTGGTTCATTGTATGTAGACTTCATTACCTTTCCCGACTCGTCTCTTCTTCGCAGTTCATAACATATTCAAGTCATACCGAAATTAGACGACTTTTTTAACAATTACGATTTTCAGTCACTAAGGGAACAAATTATCTTTGAAAATAGGTTTAAGAATAGCTTTGAGAGTAGGTTAATAGGTTATAACTCTTTAATGACTACAGATAGCACAGGGTATACTAGGTCAAATTAAAGAGGACAGTCCACAGTTAACAATTTTTATAAAAAAAAATTATGCATGCTAACTACCGTTTTGCAAATAACAATAGGTCAAAGTAAAAAAAAATGGTAAGCAAATCCGAAATTTTTACTTTATACCACCAGAACACGGAATAGGAGAGGAGTATGGGATTGAGTGAACAGTCGTTGTAAAGGCCATGAAATTTTACATACAATGAGCTCTTGACAGCGACCATACACCATGAACTTTTTAAGATGCAGTGCACTATGCCGTAAAATTTTTTGTTCGCCTAGGTGAGCACTATCACCTCTTGCTCTATGGGCCACCTAGGCTTAAACACTGTATAGGTATATACAGGGTGTCCCAGACTAATATGACTATTTTGCCAAATGATTCCCCTCGTCCAGACAGTTTAAAAAATTGTATGGAGGGGCGGGGGCGGGGGGTTGGTTATTTCATCAAACAACCTATATCCTAAAAAATACACGGTATACGGTCTATTTTAAGACGGCATTGTATGCAGAACCTTAAGGTCTTTCCTACGAATGTTAAACCACCCGCATAGCCCTCCCTACTACAAATTTATGACGCTTCTAATTCAAAATTTCGGGTTTAAATATATTTTTTAATTTTCCGTTATTTTATTTTTAAAAATACCCTCAACGAAATACATTTTTGTTACAAAATTTCGAAAGCAACGAGTCTCCTCTATAATTTAAGCTATTAAACTTGTGTTCTATCTGTGATGGTTCAGGTCATACCGAATTTAGACGATATTATTTTAAAATAACGCGCTTTAGTTACTAAGGGAATAATTTATCTGTGACAGCTAATAACCCCTTAACCGTCACAGATAGAAATAAGTTTAGTAGCTTAAATTATACAGGAACTTGGGGCGTTCGAAATTTTCTAACACAAATGTATGTTGGTTGGGGTGTTTTTGAAAAAATAACGGCAAAATAAAAAAAAAACCGAAATTTTTAGATTGAAGCGTATAACTCTGGACTGGGGAGGGCTACGCGGATGGTTTAACATTTATAGGAAAGACCTTAAGGCTCTGCATACAAACGTCTTGATTTGGACCGTATACCCTGTACCTTTCAATATATATATAAGGGGTTTAATGAAAAAAGAGCATATTTTACTAATCACTCTGTAACTTGATAGAGTGACATTGCCCCCCCCCCCCCGCTGCCATACAAGTTTTTACTTTTCGGGACGAGAGGAATTATTTGGCAAAATATAGTCATATTAGCCTTGTGTATATAGTGGTTGCAAAACGCAATTTGACTTAGTACCTTGTTGTAAGATAAGATAAGATTGATTTATTAGTTCATGTAACTATAAAGCATACTAAAAATATGATTATTTAACAAATTCACAGTTCTACGTCATTAATTACATACATAATATTAAAATTTGCTGTATGTACATTTCAAGGAACATTTTCTAAAATATATTGAACTAGTTTTCTTTTAAAACAGTTTAGCACTCTTTCATTCTTAACTTTATCAGGCAAACCATTAAAATTTTTTAAACCCTTGTACAATAAAGAATTCTGCGTACTAACTCTATTCCATTTCTGCAACCTGAAACATTGTTGTGTTGTAGAGGCGCTAATACTGCTGAGCAGACGTAACCAAAGGGTAAGTTAGCAATGCAATATAAAATCAGCAATGTCTGGACCTAAGGGTAGCGACATACGATTAGGTTTTTCCCGTCCGGCTGGCCGTCTACGGTTTTTACCGTCGCCGTGATAACATAACATACCAGACGGTTATTCTCGATTATTTTGTGCATACAAGTCAGTGGAGTCAGTTCAGTAATCTGCTATAAAATATGGAAAACATTAGTGATATTGAACATGTAATTATTTTACTTTTAATTGAGGATGAAGAAGAAAAGAAAAAAAAATTGCAACGTAGATTTTCAGTGCATCCGCTAAATCAATTTAGACCATCGCTTAGGAAAAGTTTTTTAGCTTTTATGGAATGTCTTCTCGCTCTTTTGATATAATATTACTTCACATAGTTAAGGAAAAAATTTCAAATCAAATACTCTCAAGCCGATCTACGCCAGGCATTATACTACATTAGAAAAAAACCCTAAAACTATTCTAAATATCGCATGCGCACTCCAAAAACAATCTTAAATTATTTTATTAAATGTACCTACAGTTTCGTTCGCTGCTTCTGTACTGCTGCACTGCATTAAATTTCAACAAACCGTCCGGGAAAAACCGAAACGTATGTCGTGTCACATTGCACTCAATGAGCTTAGAATTTCATTCGGCAGCAAACCGTATGTATCAGCCGTCATCAAACCGTGGCCAGCCACAGTTGCTTTCAGGTTTTGAAACCGGTCCGGTTTTAACCTGATCGTATGTCGCTGCCAAGTTAATCACTTGGGATTCATTAGGCACGGAAAAAACCTAATCGTATGTCGCTACCCTTATGTAGGTAAAGCCGCAATTTTTTCTTAGGAATTTACTGGATTTGCTCATCGACCGAGTCTATGCTCATAAGAATTGTTAGTAGCCCAAGAAATCGTTGTCAGTCTTCAACAATGCATAACAATTCTAAGGAAAAAATTTCCAGTAAATTTCTAAGAAAAAATTACGGCCTTCCCTACATCAGGTCAAACCATCGTGGATTATATATTCTATTAAGGCAATGTCTACTTGCCAGCCTTTGTATGTTTTTTAGTTTGGCAATGCTCTTACGGCTTATCCCTTGCGCCCCTTATCCTGCTTCAGTTGCACAGGCAAACAATCGTTCAGGCAATTTTAAAGTCTCTTACGGCTTATCTCTTGAACCCCTTGTCAATACTTCAGTTACTTTAGCGACTGAGCGCGATTAAAGCGTGAAATACAATTACGGCTGATCTGTCGACTGCGACTTGATTTTAAGTCGAAATCGACGCTGAGATGAAATTTGTAATTAAATTAAAGCTCCAACTCCTTGAACAAACCAGAAGTCCCGACATCTGCGATTGAACTGAAGTTGGCCGCAGCGAACACCAACTTTGCACTTTGAGCAAAGTTTAATTTCAGTCGCAGTCGAAGTCGAAGTTGCAATTGTATCTTGCGACATGTAACGGGTTTTCCAATAAAAGGTGTTATTTTGATATTCAAAGAAAAATACCATTTTTTGAGATAAATGATCGGATCTTTATTTCATTATAAAGAGGAAGGTATGCCGTTAATAATGGAAAATAACATCAGCCAAATGACCACCACGACCACGCCTACCTTTCCTTTTCATGAAATTTTCCATAACCAAATCGCAAAGTGGCTGCCCTATGTCCTCGATAGCCTCACGAATTCCATCTTTGAGGTCTTGAATCGACGCTGGGCTGTTGGCGTAGACCTTCTCTTTCATGTGGCCCCAAAGGAAGAAGTCGCAAGGTGTTAAGTCACACGATCTCGGTGGCCAATTGTGATCGACTCTTCGAGAGATAACACGGTCCGGAAACTTTTCCCGTAAAAGATCAATGGTTTCGTTGCTTGTATGGCACGTAGCGCCGTCTTGTTGAAAGTAAACGTAGTCCAGATCAATACCATCCAATTCCGGCCATAAAAAATCATTAATCATCTGTCGATAGCGCAATCCATTCACCGTAACTGTTGCTCCAGCCTCATTTTCGAAAAAGTAAGGTCCAATGACCCCGCGGGACCATAAACCGCACCAAACAGTCATACGTTAAGGATAGAGAGGCTTTTCAACAATAACTCTTGGGTTTTCCGAGCCCCAGATGCGACAATTTTACTTGTTGACGAAGCCATCGAGGTGGAAATGGGCCTCATTACTCAAGATGAGTTTTCGATGGAATTCCGGATCATTTTCATGCATTTCAAGGACGCAATCAGCAAAGACTCGACGTTGTTAATGATCGGCCGGCTTGAGTTCTTGTGTTAACTGAACTTTATAAGCCTTAAGACCCAAATCTTTATGCAAAATACGGTGTAATGACGTTTGTGGAATGCCTAATTCCAAAGAACGGCGAGGAATGGACAAACCTGGGGTTTCTTCAACACTTTCGGCTACAGCAGCAATATTCTCGGCTGTTCTTGAGCGACGTGCACGGGTGTTATTCTTCACATCACTAACTTGTCCCGACAGCTCGAATTTTTCTACCAATTTCTGTATTGCGGTCCGACAAGGTGCTTCACGACGACCCAAAAATGTTCGAGTTTTACGAACCGTCTCGGCCACATTTTCACCATTTTTATAGTGAATTTTAATAATTTCAATGCATTGTTGAATCGTGTATCGTTCCATTTTTATTAATGTCGTAGTTTCTACTTGTCAAATGTCAAAAAATGACAGCTCCAAAAGTAACATCTACCGAAATAGCGGGCTAATTAAAATAACACCTCTTATTGGAAAACCCTTTATTTACCATTTGAGCAAAGTCAAAGCCGAAGTCGAAGTCGTAATTGGAATTCGCGCTTAAAACTGTTCAAAATGGTACAAGTGGAGTCATCTGACATTATAAGAAGGAAGCATTTTCGCAACCACTATATAGTTCTATACACAAGGATATTATCTGGGACACCTTTTTTTTATGTTCTCGGAATTTGTAACCAGTTTTTGTTTTTATATGAAAAATATACAATAAGCTTATGTACTCACTTGCTATTTTCAGCGTTCATCCAAATTAGATAAAAGGTAAAAGGTGTACTAAAAGGAAAACACACATTGATTGTAACAGTTCATTCATGCTATTGCCGAAATACCTAAAGTTTTAGGTAAACAATTTAGATCCATTTTTCCTAATTATTATGCCTCAGTTTAATATAATATTTATTTATAAGATACAATACAGCTTTAATAAAAAAGAAACCTTTTTAAGAACTTCATACAATTTCAAATTATTGTTTAATTCCAATTTACATGATTCAATAACTCTTAATAATGGTAATCTGTACTCACATTTTACGTCTTCTGGCAAGCGGTCGTAAAAGACTAGACCTTTGTATGTTAAAGAATCTTGCGTGCTATCTTCCTAAGCTGAAATTGTTATTGAATCTTAGCTATATGGTTGCACATACTCAACAGGCAGTAAAATATTTCTCAAGTACTCTGGGAGCATATTCGGCTGTATTTTCAAAATGAATACCATCGCGTATAAGTTAATCTGTCTGACGTTCATCCACTTTAGAGTTTGTAACAAAAACGAATCGGGGTATGTATATTACACTTTAGGATCATTCTAATGGCTTTCTTCTGCAATAGTTGTCGATATTTGAATAAGTAAAAGAGTTGTACAATAAGTAAAATGTGGGAACAGTATTGCGTTTGTATACCCTAGATGAAATCTAAAGGGTATTAATTTTGTTATTGCGTTTGTAACACCTGGAAATAATGATGGTAGAGCAGAATACATTGGACACCCCCGCATAATATAAAAAGGTTTTTTTTGCATGTCCGTCCGTCTGTCCGTCCGTCTATGCGCACGAAAACTCAAGAACGCGTTCACTTAGAAAGCTGAAATTTTGTACACGGACTTAAAAAAAGTAAAATTAAGTTCAAAAATGAGACAAATCGGGCATCTCCTTCGTAGGGTTGCCATACAAAAATTTAGTTTTCCACTATACATATATTTGGACACTATTTTTATAGTAATAGCAAAAAAAAAAAAATCAAAAATGGACTAAATCGGGAAATCCCTTCTTGGTGTTGCCATATAAAAATTAGGTTTTTTACGTATACTGTGAAAACGGATCAGTTCTAGACATTTTTATTGTACTAAAAACTTGTTTAGAATATGAAATCCTATAAAATTGGTTATAATCATTTTTTCTGTCCGACGAACCGTTCTAGAAATATGTACATATATGCGAAAAACCACTTCAAAAATCAAAATTGACAGATGACCATAAGAAATTTCATACGTGTATTCATCTATGGTATCATAAGAATTGGTCTTAGACCAATTCTATTTTTTTTACTTGTTTAAATTTAAAACACTTAGGTAAAATAACTTTTTTGCACTCTTCCTACATATGTATGTATGTACCCAGCGAGTTTCTTGAATTTTAACGGTTTATCTATCACACCGAGATATTCGATACTATTCACACATTCAACTTCTTCCTTATAAATAACAACTGTTTTGTCATCAATATAATTGAAGCACATACATTTTGTCTTGCCTAGAGTTAATTTTAAGCGTGTTCTGGTTCAACCACGTACTTAAATTAAACAAATCTGTGTTTACCTGTTGACATTGACATCGTTTATTTGTACCCTTGCCACTTACATAGATTAGTGTGTCATCAGCAAAAAGCAAAACCGTACAATACTGAAGATTAGATTTTGTATCATTAATATAAATTAACAACAGTATTACACCCAATATTAATCCTTGTGGGACACCCTGCACGACTTTAGGTTCGGAAAGCTGATTATTTACTCTAGTCCTTTGCGATCTACCGTTTAAATAAGATTGATCTATGAGTTATTTTTTTTTAATATTACTTTGAAAAATTAATCAGCCACAAAACTTTCCAATAAGCCAAGTTTACCTGGACGAAACACCTCAAACTTATTTGTATTGCACACTTTTTCTATATGGACTATCACAGATCCTTTCTAAATTCTTGGGAAAATTTATTGAAGAATTTTTTATTTTCTTTAATATAGGATTGTAAAATCATATCACAGCAATAACAAACTTCTTTAACACATCGCAGATAAAGTTCTCATCATACCGGTATACTAGGTGATCTATATAGAGCTACTACTGTCCATATATTATTTTCTTTCTGAACATGAATTATTAATATCCACAAGATACAATTTAACTCGCAGCACTTATCAAATTCACTTGCAAGTCTCTTTTTATATATATTAAAATTACCGCCCGTATGTCTTGAGTTAGTTTAAATTCAGATCCTTCGATATCCTTTGTTTCATGTGTTTCAGTTCATAATATTAAGTCTGGTTTGTACTTTTTAATTATCAACTCAAGCTCTAATGTATTAGATAAATGAGGTACTATGAGACCCAGGGTTTTTTCAATATGTTCTCAAATGTTTGACAAACATCAAACATTTGTTAAACATATGTATATGTGGAATGTTTGATCAGTGCGGACGTAAATTTTACAGTTTTGGATTCTTAACATAGTTTCAATTTAATCCAAATGAAATGGAAAACATTAGTTTGTTAAAGTTTGTACAGTACTTTCAGTCAGTTTTCAACAGCTGTGGAAAACAGTAGTTTCGTAATTTTTTGGAATTTTTTAATAACAAAATAATCATGAGTGAGAATTGGGAGTAGATAAATATTATAAAATTAATAGAACTGTATTCTAGGCACTAATCGAGTGAAGAGTACAAGGAAAAATTAAAACGTAATGACTTCTTCATATCAATTTGAAGTGAGTTATCAGTGGCTGCGGGTGAAGCAAGCAAAAACCAAAACTCATTGCTTACTCAATATCAGCGTGAAAAGCATAGGGCCAGAAAAAGTTATTTTTTGCTATGTTAATACGTACCGACATATGATATCAACTGTTTTGAGACTTTAAACAAATACATTAAAGAATGATAAGAATCAAAAGTGGCAGAAAAACTTCCGAGCAATGGCCAGCCGTTCATATAGCAATTCCATACCAAAAAAATAAAAAAATTTGGATCCAACGCCCTCCGAAAACAAAAATCGAGAGAACGTAGGATTACCCGAACGACAAAACTTATTGAAATCTCAAAATCCTATCAAACTGTTCATAATAATGTACTTCGGGTCACACTAAACCGCAATTTTTTAATATAAAGATAAATTTGGCTTTGGCAAAGTAGATGTAAAGCTCCTCTCAAATAAATTCTCATTTTTCCCGAAAATATCAGAGAATCCAGCATGAATTTCTCCCACAGCAAAACGAATGTAAACAAAAGCAAATATCATAGCAATTACACTAACAAACATTTGTTTTGCTATAAAAAACATTGGATAATTCTCGTAATATTTCAGCAAAAACCGGTTTTCACAAAAGTGTGGGAATATTTTATGAGAGTAAAACCCTTCGCCAATACTAATTTATTTACGAAAATGAACCATTTGCCAAACTGTTTCGTTGCATGTAATCTATGCTTTCTTTTATTTTTATTCATAAAAGTTTTAAGGAGAGTTTGATTATTTTCTCATTTTTTTCTTCTTTCTTCCTTTTCTTGTCGTGTACATTTTAAATGTAAAACACTCGGAAGTCTCACCTGATTCTTAACTTGCTGTTAAGTTAACTTTGACATTACATTGGGCTTTCAAATTAAAAAAAATATAGAAAAAAAAGACGATTTTTATTAATTTTGGATTTTTTACCCTCTCCGGACGAGAAACCCTGCCCTAAAAAATAATTTTTTTGTAATGGTCTAATATTAATACATATATCAAAAATTTGCGGATGTTCAGTTCTTAGTTTAGGAGATACAGTTTTTTTATTAGCGTCTCTGCAAAATCTCATATGTAAATTTTAGAATTTACTTCAAAAAATGATATTTTTTATTGTTTTTAGATACTTAACGAAATTAAAAAAATAAAGCATATTATAATAACAGTTCTGTTTTATTATTTTATATATTTTCCAATTTTGTTTTTAGTACAAAACGAGTATTCATTAGCACTAACACTACTGTCATTTACAGGTATAAAAGCGTAGTACTTTTGCGTATCTGCTTTTGCCTTTACACGATTATATCCATTTTTAACTTTTCTTTTAATATCGGTGTAATCTTTTGTTGAAACATGAACACATTTCATTTTTAATCTTTCTGTGAAACAGCCCAATCGTACTGATGTTTCGATGTTTGAATTTTAATATCTTGCAAGCAAGTTTTTGCTGCATTTTTTAGAACTCCTGCTAAGGCATCGCAAGGTCCTTTCCAATGCCTCAAGAATAAACTCTGTGTTCATATGATATATATTGCACCAGGTCATCCTATTTTTGTATTTACTTCCAGAGCCATCCGAAAAATGAGTAATTTTGTAACAAAAGATAACTTGTAACGTAACAAAACGGTAATATTCGATAATTTATACAATTTTTATTCACTTTACACAAGCAGCATTCGCAAAATATTTTTCTATCTATTCACTTTAGATTCAGAACAAGAAATGAAACTTTATTCCATAATATTGCCCTTATATAGTTGTGCATTTGCTACGTTTTTAATGACAAGAACATTAGTTTAAGTAACAATTAAAAGTCTGCATAATTAATAGATAAAAGATAAGAAGACACATTGTATTCAAAGTTATTTTAATTTCGATCACCAGAATCATCATATTTACCTACCATTATTTACATACATATATTGCTAGACAAATAAAATTTAAATCTCTCGGAAAATAATACTTTCTGATAGGTCAATACAAAAAATGGATGACCTGGTACGATATAATCATTTAATTTATTAGATTGATTTGCCATTTGTATACATGATTGTAGGTACTTGGTACGTGTAAATAAATTATTCGTTATCATCAAATAAATTCCTATCTTACTTAATATTTATTTTAATATATTCCGACATTCTTCTTTTAAATTCAACTAAACCTTTAATATTTTTAATATCTCTTGACAATTCATTAAATATTTTGAATCCCTTATATATTAATTTCTTAAATAAAAATTATGTACATCTCTTACATAGCTAATATGCTGAACTAAATATTCAGACATCAACTATTTTTAATTTTAAATACAAAAACGTATACATTAAAATATATTCTTTGTTTCACAACGTCTAAGAGCATCCAAATTGTTTGAATGGCTGTATGTATATCTGTTACATCTCAAGATTGATCCCATTGCCTTATTTTGTAGATCTGTAACTACACGAATTTGCTGCTCTAAGGAAGAGTACAGTGAAACAATATTCAAAATGTGGCTTGGCGATCACGTTATATATATTAATTGCACTGATCATTGTTATGTTTCTTCTTATTCTACTTAAAACAGCGATTTTTTTGCAGTTTTTTTAGTCGTGTATTCCACATGTGAACTAAATTTCAATTTATGATCTATAATAACACTTAAATATTTTATTTCATTTACTTGTTCAATACTTTCACCTTCAATACTTATATTTATATCCAGTTCGCTATTTATCACCATACATTTAGTTTTTTTAATATTTAATTTCAACTTATTTATTTGAAGCCACTGATTAACACGATTCATATCTTCTTGTAAAATATAGCTAACTTCACTGATATTGTCCCCTTCGATGTAAATTAAAGCATCATCCGCGAAAAGTGCAAGTTTAGAGTGTTTTATGACCCTCTTCATATCATTAATATATATAAGAAACAATAGAGTTCCTAGTATTGATTCCTGCGGGACTCCATGCCGTACTTCTATGCTATATGTAAGTTTGTCGTTAACTTTTACTCGTTGACATCTATTGCACAAATAAGTTCTTAACCATTCATACTCTTTATCTTTTATTCCGTAAGCTTATTTAGTAATATAGATCTATCTACATTCTTGAAAGCTCGCTTCATATCCAAGGTCTCAGGGATGAAAGAAGTCTATTTCCAGCAAAAGAGACAAATATATTAGAGTTATTTTAAGAAAGTGGAATACAAAATCAGGTTGAATGATCTTTGTAAACATTTTAAATTTTATGAAGAATAATATGTAATGAAAGTTTTCCGGATTATAATGTATGAAATAATTATTACGATATTATTTCAATATAAGTCCAACCAGAAGTACATATGTAGTTCAATTAAGATTGCGAGATAGTTAATATGAAAGAAAACTTGAAAATAGAAAGAACCAAGTCAAGGCAACAGCAGGTACTCAAAAGTAGGGATGTTGATAGAATTCCAAGCAGACGGTTCAAAGCTTCGAAGCTTCGAAGTCGAATCCTTCGAAGCATTACGTTTTGCCAAAGCTTCGAAGTATTCGAAGCCTCGAAGCATGAAAGTTCTACCAATGCTTCGAAGCTCCGAGGCTTCGAAGCATGAATTTTTCCTGGTATCTGTTTTTTAGTGTTAAAGTTAAATTATAATATTCGAGGTGACTTGAAATAATTTTTGAACAGTTTAAAGGGCTTTTCGGAGAATAGACCTATTATAAGTCTTTTGGTTATGATAAGAATATATAAATATATTTTATTATATATATGATTTGAAACGCGATGGCATTAAAGCTCTTAACGCTAATTTCACACCCTTTTTGTCTTGTTTTCAGTTAAATTTTGTCACACCTACAATTCTTGAATGAAAATACACTCTTAGAATTTTATATAAAATTAATACGATGGTGGACGAATTTTATCACTTATGGTCAGATTCGATATGGCGGATTTTAGGGATTGCAGATTACGAATTTGTTTGATCTTAACTTCATTTCATAATTACGATCAAATTATAATACTGGCAAGATTTAACTTTTGCTTAGTTATATGAATAGTTTAAAGTTTTGACCCAAACAGTTTTTATTTTTTAATTTGACAGAAGAACATAGGTACAATATATAATTTTTTTTTAAAAACAAGCTCAGTGGATATGATATGGACCACGGTGGTAGTGGATAGTGCCGGTTGGGGAGAGGGAGGCATAATTTAAAAAAGGACTAGAGGAAATAAAAAACTGTACTTCATGAAGTCCAATAACAAAAATGCTGGTCGTTAAACATATCGAATACAACAAGAAATTAGTTCGTAACATTAAAAAAAAAAACACAAAAAGAAAGGACTCACAATTTGTTTAATAAATCCCTATTTTGAAATTAAAGGACATTTTCCAATATATTTTTCAACGACAAACAGTTACCTTGTTGGGATACTATATAGCGCCCGCTGTAGAAAATACTCCTTCTGACGCTGGAGAAGTTGCTGTAATACACAGGTACTTTTTTGCTAGCTGTGCTAATTAGGAGAGCTTCTTTTCCCGAGACTTCCACCACTGAGTTTCATCATGAGTTTTCTTAAAAAGAAAATTCAGGGCACTTTTAAACGAGATCTAAAATTCGATAGTGTTTGAAGAGGAGAACATGGTCTCTTTTTTTATTTGTGACCAGGGCCCAGATTCACTAACTCGGAGAGTTGTGGAGATGATAGTTCTTTTGACACTTAACTCTCCACTCCGAATTCTGTAACTCGGGGAATTTGTATTAAGAATTACCAAACTCTCTATTCCACTCGACAGAACTCGGCTGGGTTAGTTGTGGAGAAGTAAGAACAATATTTCTCAACTGAACTGTCTGCTTTTGTTGTGTTTTGTGAAGGTACCTAGGTAACTAGGATTTTCAAATTAAATTTTGGACTCACCGCATATCCTGGCTATGTTTACAAAAACAAATTATGGAAATTCTCAAAAATACCCGCTAAAAATTTTAAATCACGCGAAAATGATCAATTTGGTTGTCTTCTAGTACAGAAGAGATGCTATAAAAATTTTAAATATGCATGTTAAAGCTTGTATATAGGATTAAATCGCATATACATTTTGTTCCCTAATTAGATATGTAATTAGCAAAAGAAGTGAATCAGTCCTTCTTAAGATGAAAAAATGGCCGTTTTTTGGTACAAAAATGGACATATTTTCAACTCATCATTATGAAGAACTGGTAAGTCGTGGAAATTCACTTTTCAGGAGAAAAATTTTCATAAAAGTGTACTAATGGATGTGAAACAAAGAACGGCAGAATTATATGCAAAATATAGGAAGTGGGGTGTATATGACCCAAGTGCAAAAAATCCGTCTTTCGGCGGTAAAATGCCAGTTATGAAGTTAAAATGATCAAAAAAAGTACACCTCTCGATTACCTGCTTCCCATTCTTTAATTTGATACCAAACATGACGTATTTTGGATAACCCCCAATGAGGGGTGGTACGACGCCCATACCCAAAAGCCCCTCCCCCAAAAAATTTTCATCCATATTTTTGTACTCTAGATCCTAAATCTGATGGGAAAAACCCCACTGCTCTACGACCGTCCCACACAGAGTTAGCCGTCCTTCAATATGCGACATTACAGTGTTTTAGAAATTGTATAATTTTTCATTTCTTCATCGAAGTTCTTGGAAATTGCGTTCTTTTTCGTTGAGAAGAGGGAGTTATTAAAACGATAGAAATTAAGGAAAGGAAGAGGTTACTGTCGTCAGTTTGTTAGTGACCGTAAGTTAAACGTTTTCTGGCGTTTTCCTTTTAGGTGCTGGGGTTATCTTGAACCTAAGTTTCCGTGGTGTAGCTCTAGGTATGCTTTCCAGTTCATGTTCGAGAGTCATTTTTTTAGCCTTGCGGGCTATTTATATTTCATGTATAGATATACGCAAAGAACAGATATGACACTGTTAAATATGACAGTGCGTAATGGTGAATATGATGACTATTTATGGGATTGAAAGGAATTAATTCCTGCTCTTTTTGGGAATGAATTGATTCTAAAAGTTTCTCTAGATCCGTGTTTGTTGTAATATTTAAGGGATTTGTTTCTATATGCGTTTCTTTTAGAGAAAACGTCATATTACGAATTATACTGAAAATGTTTATTGTTGGGATAAAATGGGAATTAAATTTGGATATTTTTACGTTATGTCCGTGCAGGATGAATTCTTTGCTACGCACATAACAACCGGGTGTTCCTGTTCCTTGCAGGGTTTGTGAATTAATGGAATTTTCACAACTGAAATCTATATGGAGGGAATTTTTTAGGTAGAAAAACCACGCGTTCTGCTGCGATAATTGCGTCCAACAATGATTCTGTTCTAAGGTTAAAATTTTACAATCGGATGTAATCGGCTTGGGGATGTGATCTTGCAGTAAAAATGTATATGATCCAACGTTGCGCAATCGTGGATATCCTGTATGGTTAATTCAATAAAATGTTCGCGATTGTAGTCTATTAATATGTATTCCTTTAACGGTTCAATATACACGAATGATCCGTTAAAGAGTGTAGGTAATGGTATTGCTTTAAATATTTGGTATGTAAGCGGGACTCTGAGTTCTATAATTATTTTATTATTGAAGGTATTTGCCGAAATTGTACATAATTTGTAAATTTGTGATAAGATATTGTCTCTAGAATTTATGGGAAGCATTATTGAATTCGGCAATTTTTGCCTGATATTCAATAAAAGTTCCTCTATTTGTTTAGGTGATATAAGTGTAGGGAATCTATTAGAATATCTATTAACTCTGACTGGGTATTTTGGTATCTGAATGTCATTAATGAGACTAGTTAAATGACTGATTCAAATTCAATTGATATCTTATTATCAAGTGTTATATTTTCCATCAATGATGTGGCTATCTGTATTGAAATTAACTTTTTATGCATAACCATAAATTCTTTTTCAATTGTGGCTTTTGTTTTATTAAAAATGTTTGCGGTTGCTTCGACTATCGCGGTTTGGTTTTTCATAAGTGATAGGAGGGAGTTTTGGTTAAGGGTGAGATTATGGATTTGCTCATCATATAGCTTGGCATCATCTTCGTCTAATGTGCCGAAAAGAGCTTTACAGATTGAGCCTATTGCATTAAATAGTGCTCTTTGTTTCCTATTTTGAGTTACAAGAAACATTATTCCTATACTCTATATTTGCTATAATAATTCGGACTTGAAATTTGTCATGTCATAGCATGTCACTATCTTCCATTCGTTGGTGTAGAGGTTGGCTCTGCTAATCTCTTCGAAGTAAATGCCTGCACTGGCATTTAGCTGATTTATCTCTATACTTGAGCCGTAGGCGAAAGGGATGCAAATTACAAAGAATACTATTTGCATCATTTTGAAAACCTGGAAGATGTCAATATGGTCATATCTCTGAATGATGTTTGAAGACGATGAAGTTGTTGTTCTGAGAATAGTTTTAAGTCATTATTATGAACTCTTTTATTTTTATTATTGATTTCAATAGTGGAATTTTCGGGGGAATTAATCTCCATTATCTCATACGGACATGACCATAGTGGCGAAAACTTATTATCTCGTACTCTGCTTTTTAGTAAGACTTTATCACCAGTATTAAATGATTTTTGGACGGAGCTTTTGTCGTATTGTATTTTGGATTTCTCTTTATCTGCTATGGCTATGTCTTTAGCTATTTTGAAACTATGTTGTAGACGCGCTTTTAACCCGTTTGCATAATTGTCATAATTATACCAAATGGTTGGGGAAGATTGTAAATTGTTTGGAAGTTCGGCTGGGAGTCCGTAAAGGAGTTCGCGGGGAGTATAATTTGTACTCAAGTGGGGGGTGGTATTATGACAAACATGGCATAAAGAATCCCATGTATCCCAGTCTTTCGGATCTTTTGCTACATAAGATCGGAGATATTCTGCTAAGGTTCTGTGGTTTCTCTCCAATGCACCATTCGTCTGAGGGTGATATGGAGTAGTTTTAAGCCGTTTTATTCTCAGTAATTTAGATACCTCGGCGAACATGCCACTTAAGAGATTAGAACATTGATCTGTGAGGATACTTTCTGGAATACCATGTCGACAAACTATTGTTGTCGTGAAGGTTTCCGCTAATGTCTTAGATTCGGTGTCGACTATGGGAATAGTCTCAGAAAATTTTGAAAGGTCGTCTTGTTTCCAGAATGAGAAACTGGGAGACGTCCTACAACATCTAGGTACACTCATTCGAAATGTTTGGAGTTAATGCTTGAGATTTTCATTGGAATTTTAGGGTTTCTGGATGCTTTGTTCACCTGACAAAATTTACATTTTCTTACATATTTGACCACGTCGTCTGACTGCCAGGCCAGTAGAATTGCTTTTTATTTCTTTTGATAGTACGGGAAATACCTTGATTGCCTCCCGTTGGTAATGAGCGAAAATCTTTTAGTACTTGTTCGATATCCTTAATGTCGGATAAATATTTTATTGAATCTTGATGGTGTTGAATGTTTATTTGTTGATTAGCGAAGATCTGGCTAAAAGCGTTTTTAATAATTATTAGATTCTGTGGATCTAATATAGGGAAGGAGTTATTTATTTGTTTTAACTGATTTGTTTCTGTGTATAAGCAGATCTCAGTTAAAATCTTTTCGAGGTCTGATCTATCTATTTGGGATCGACAAGGCAAATTAGTTTTTGATATAATTATTGTGGAGTTTTCTTTTGAAGAAGTTCAGTTCAGTTTCTAAAAGTGAAGATTTATCTGAAAATTTTAGTTTCGAAGTCAACACTTTTTCAAGTTCTATATCTTGCATTGGCAAGATGAAGAATTTAGGATTCACATTCTTAGTCAGTAAAAGAGGAAAATTAGTCTCAGTTATCATGACTGAGTAATTGTTAACTTGTGATGGAGTTGAATTTTGTTTAATGACACTCGTGTTGGGAGTATTCGAATTCGCCTGAGCTTTAGCTTGATTCCTTGTTACCACATTTACTCAGGTGGTAGCTTCTACGAAATTTTTGCTACTATCCGGAATAGCTCTACTGAAAAGTCTGCATTTGTGTTGAGCTTACCTGATTTATGGACAATTTTTTAGTCATATTCCTCAAGACGTATTCTCCATCTCATCAGTCTTGAGGAGTGGTACTTCAGATTCATGAGCCATACTATTGGTTTATGGTCAGTTATAATTGTAAACCGTCTACCATAAACTTATGGTCTGAATTGTTCAACTGCGAAAACGATAGCTAAAAGCTCTTTTTCTATTGTTGAGTAACGAGTCTCTGCACCATTGAGAACTCGACTCACATAGGCGATTGGATGGTCTCCTTGATCATCGACTTGTGAAAGAACTGCTCCGATGGCGTAGTCACTGGCATCGGAGTTGACAAAAAATTCTTTGTCGAAATTGGGATAAGATAGGATCGGTGCTGAAATTAATTTATTTCGCAATTTGCAAAATGCCTTGTCGCAGATTGCGTCGAACTTTAAAGGCGTATCTTTTTTTAAAAGATTTGTAAGTGGTGTGGCTATCTTCGAAAAATTGGGTATAAAGCAGCGATAGTAGCCGACGAAACCAAGGAAGGCTTTGATATCTTTTTCCTTCTTGGGTCTGGGATATGACTGAACTGATTTTATTTTTGCTGGATCTGGTTTGACTCCATTTTCTGTAATTATGTGCCCTAAATACATAATTTTTTTTCCTTAAGAAATGGCACTTGTCGGGTTGAAGTTTCAAATTGAAATTGCGGAGACGGCTAAATACTGCTGTGAGTCTGGAATTGTGATTTTTGGGATTGTATCCATGGACTACAATATCGATCGTCCATGTATACGAAGCAATAGATGCCTTGAATATTGTTCATGGCTCGTTGAAAAGTAGCAGGGGCTCCTTTTAAACTAAATGGCATACGATTGTTTTCGTAGTGGCCATAGGGTGTGCTAAAGGAAGTTTTCTCCCTGTCCTTCGAGTCAATTTTTATCGGAAACCACTGGCTAAGTCAGTGTTGTAAAGTATTTCGATTTCCCCAACTGGTCCAATATATCAGTGATATTAGGCAGTGGGTACGCATCGCCAATAGTAATGTCGTTAATGCCACGAAAGTCTACCACTACTGGCCACTTTTTGTTCTCATTCTCATCTGGGTTTTTAGGAACCAGGAGAAGTGGAGAATTCCAGGGACTATGTGAAGGATTTATAATATCGGATTTCAGCATTTCTTGTATTTGCCGGTTAATTTCAGTTCGGCTTGCCTCAGGAAGTGTGTAAGGCTTGGTATAGAGGGGCGGTATGTCTTAGAGTGTCTCGATTTTGTGGGTAATCGCATCTGTATATGAAACGAAATCCCCTTCTAGATAGAAGAGATCATTGAATTCCATACAGATGTTGCGAATACTCTCAGATTCCTCATAATTGCAGTGATCCAATCTCAGTTAAAATATTTTCGAGCTCTGATCTATCTCTTGGGGAGCGGCCAGGTAAAGTAGTTTTTGAAATGATTATTTTTGAGTCCTTTTTTGTGAAGAAGTTCAGTTCATTTGCTAAAAGTGGAGATTTATCTGAAAGTTTTCAAGCTCTGTATCTTGTATTGGCTAGATGAAGAATTTAGGATTCGCATTTTTAGTCAGTAAAAGAGGAAAATTAGTCTCAGCTATTATAACTGAGGAATTGTTTGTTGATGATGGAGCTGGGTTTGGAGTAATAATACTCGTGCTGGGAATGCCTGAGCTCTAGCTCGGTTCCTTGTTACCACTTTTACGCAGGTGGTAGGTTCCATTGTGGGTCCAGTCATAAAAGACCCTACGTACCTACCTGTGATTATTGGTTTAATGCAATTTTATGATCTGTCTTGAATCTGCCAATAAACCTCCAGTGCTAAAACCGATTCAGGTATTGGCATGGTTTTTTTTCCAATGATAGAGGGTAGTAGGGGCATTAATTAGAAGCAATAAATTTGGGTTACATGGAAGAAAGTTTTTGAAATAAATAACGGTATTTATGAAATTTGTGTGTAAAAAAAATCAAAATTTTGGAAATATTTGAAAATAACTTAAAGATGCTTAATTAACAAATACAGAGGAATACACTTTTCGACAGCTACTATTCTGGGCTACTAAATAAGCCAACAATAACCAAAATCTATAGGGTGGTTCAAAAGTTGTACTCATTTATTCCCATCAGGGTTCACGAATATTGGCGAAATCTTCAACTGGCCACAACTCCTAAAGGAAGGTTTGTGGAGGAGTATGTGGAACAATTTTTTGATCGGCTTACTTCAAGGAATCGCGTGGTATACCGGAAGGTATCTTGATCAGAATCACCCTGTATATATATCGTGGTAGGTTACTATGGAACAGTTCTGCTAGGGAGCAAAAATATTTAAAAATTTATAAGGACTCCCAACGTCAAGATAAAGTTATGTTGATTGCAAGTAGATATTTCTGTTAATTAAGAGAGAAAAATAAAATGAAAATTTGGAATTGAGTTGTAACACACAAAAAAAAATAATTTTATATTAGAATAGGAAATTCTGGAATAGGAATGCTGAAAAAAAATGTTTTTTTTTTTTTAGGATTCCTCCTTCCAATCAAAATCTCTCCGCTGAACGATAGCCTTTGGAAGTTCTATCACAGGGGAGCGATTGGTGATTTTTCGAAGTCTTCTGACTAGTAAGCTCACGAGGTCTTACCGCAGAGGTCGCTTCGCGGAAGGGTGAAAGGTGATAATAGGATTAGTTGGAATTATGTATTTATAAATATATAAAAAAAAAAAAGCTTTAAGCTATGATTTTGTACGATCTCCTAAAGTAAAGAAACTTTACTTGCACAAAAATATATGTTGCTTGCACTATGTCGTTATATTTGTATAAATGAATTGATAATGACAATAATTTGTTTCCGCATATAAAATGAATCGTGCATAAAAATTTTTGATTTCGAACACAAAATGAATCGATTATAAAAATAATGTGTCTTTGTATATAAAATGACTTGATTATAAATATAGTTATTTTTTGCTACCTTTTATTTTATCCAGAGGTATTGTTATAGCTGTTAGTATGTTTTATATTTTAATACTTAACTAATTCTGAAAGTTTCATCGAAATTGGAGGGGGTCGAGTCCAATGGGTGATATTTTTGGTATGGAATTGCTGTATACATTTACACTATTTCGCCAGTTTGTATTTCATCTTCTTATTTTTGGCCCAATTCCATTAACTAAAATATCGAAGTCACTTGTACGATCACTATACTCTAATTTTCTGTCTAAAAATTTTCTGTTCCACCATTTCCTTTTTAGAAAATTTTCCTCAAACGTTGAGGCAAGTACGACGAAAAATGCTTCAATGCACGTTGCTTTACTTGGAGAATACATTTTTCACACATATATCCAATCAGATGTTTGATAAATATTTGACAAACACTTGTCAAATATTTATCAAACATTTATCAACTGCTATAAATTGTCAAATGTTTGACAAATGTTTTTTTTTGTTAATGTTTAATTCGCCCTTAGTTATTGAAACTCTAGCTAGTAAGAATTTTCTTATGTCGTATGTAGTTATTGTCCCGGGTTTCTTACGGTTATTTTTGTGACCATGATTGTCCAGATTCTCTGTTAGATTGTATTTCTGGGTGGGATGACTAAAACATTTTTGAAACCAAATCTACTTTTTATTGGGTTGCTGACTATACACGCTTTCGGTGCTCGGTCGGTTTTGAAAAATTCAGCCACGCTCCTTGTGTTCTGTTTGTGCACTAATTTCGTTCTGTACCGTATTGGCTATCAGTTGGTCCAAAACTTTTGACAATACATATTTGGTCTAATTTTTTGAATTTACAAATTGTTTTTGTTTTATATTAAAGAAACAGTAGAAAAAATGGTGACATGTGCAGTGGTTGTGCAAAGCTACAGCGCCAAGAAAGCTGCAGTATTTTATAAAAAAAAAAAAAAAAAGCGTACTGACAACAAAAGACTTGGCAGATATCTTGAATCGTTGAACCACAGTTTGGAGACACTTTTTCATCCATACATTATGTTCTCTTTACTTCCCTTCCTGCTTCTTTTCTTGCGATTGGGATTTCAATTTTTCTTTCATTTCCATCATCAAAATGAGATCTGTAAATTTACTAATGACTTTCTCTAACTTTAAATGTTCTCGCTAAAAAAAAAATCGCCCAGTATAATTAAAATATGTAATAACCATTTTTTTGCGAAAAATGTTGATAATAGCTCTGTGTTCTTTTGTGTAGCTTTTCTAGAACTCCCATATACTGGAGAGAATAAATTGTTCTGTCGATTGAAGCTTCTCGCTTCATTTATAAATCTTCTATGAAAATGTATGAGGAATTCGTTTGTGTATCTTTTGTTCTGTCCTGTCTGCGGATACAAAAGTTCACAGCTATTGTTAATGTTCGAAAACTGGAAAAATCATTCTGGCTGCAGTTATGCACCTCGCAGGTAATACTAACGGCAGATACCGCCTGCTGTTGCCAGCAATTAGAATGCTTATATAGTAAATGGTGTGGTTACGAGATAAAAGTCTTACAAGCGCCAGGAACGCTTGCTGGCGCCAGTACTTTTTTGCGGTGGAGTCATTTATATTTACGAGCGCCAGTTGTTCAGGTACAATCAAGTTTTTGTACAAAAATGGATGTCGAAAAGCTGGTTGGGACCATAACTTCTTCATTAGTTTTCTGCCTGTAATGAAGAAAATTAGTGATATCAAAAAATTAACGAGGTAGCTTTGGAAGTTACGAGCGATCAACGATCACATTCCGTCAAGTTCCGTAAATAACGAACAAAAAATTTCTCTTACTCAAGCAACGAAAATTGGGGAATGGAGTATTTCCCTAATTATGCTTTCGGATAACAGAAGCTCTTCATTTGGAAGTTACGAGCGATCAACGATCACATTCCGTCAAGTTCCGTAAATAACGAACAAAAAATTTCTCTTACTCAAGCAACGAAAATTGGGGAATGGAGTATTTCCCTAATTATGCTTTCGGATAACAGAAGCTCTTCATTCAAAGATACTGCCATAGTTCGGTACGTTGTTATAATTCCAAAGATACTGAAGTGAAAAGTACTCGCGGTACGAAATACAGTATTTAGTCCCAAAGATTTTTAATGTAGTGTAGTGAAGATTGTCTTCGGAATGTAAAACTCTACGAAATTGATTATGATTATTTTTACCGGCCGGTGGACGCTCTAGAAAAAAGACTTCGAAAGATCATTTTCAAAACAAAGGGTAGTAACATTTATGGGTGTAAACAACATTGGTTTTAGATTAATTAACTCTCTTTCCTAGTTATTGTTTGTAGATGTTGCAATCTCTAATAATTCCTATTTATTTCCTTTTTACTGAATTAAGTCTCAAAACAACTAGTTTACTAATATATTTTCTACTGCTGCGAAATTTTGAATTATAATGCGTTGTTACCAACAGCCGCATTAGAATAATTCAAACCTTTAAGACAATTAGGATTACCTGCTACATTTAGTCTATAGCAGATATTAGCAGCTATTTTGGGTTGATTTATCAAAAAAGCAAAGGCACAACTTTTGTTTTTTTAATAGTTAACGAGACGAGAGCATAATTTAAGCTATTTGAGGCTATGGTCGGCTCTGGAGCTAAAAAGTTTCTATAGAAAAATTTGTGCATGTGTGATTTTTCAGAGAAATTGTTTAATTTTTAAAAAGATAAGAAATTAGAATGCTACCATTCCTTTGCTTTACCTTTTTTTGCACAATTCAATTTGATGTTTTGTAAATAGTGTAAATAAAAAAAAATTAATATTAATATATATTTTTCCATTTGTTTCGTTTCAGAAAGCTCAAACTCTCGATTTTCCAAGAAAAACACAAAAGAATCCAAAAACGTATATATTTTATATTGGGAACTTTTGTTTTATATTACCTTAAGGAAGAAAATAAACGATAGGATTTTCCGTTTTCTACAATTAAAATTTTATAGAGTCTATTTTTGACAACATGCGTGAATACAAAATTGTTGTACTTGGCAGTGGAGGTGTTGGGAAATCTGCTTTGACTGTCCAGTTTGTTCAGGTTAGTGAATGAATTAAAACTAATTTTTTTGTAAGTAACCCTGCGAGACAAAGAATCGAAGCGAATTTTGTGGATGGACATTCATACAAAAATCCCATGTGAATAAGATTTACAAAAAAATATATATCTTCTCGGACCGCTCGTGGCGGCTTAAGCTGATCTTATTTCAAAATGTTGAGCTAGTTTCATGGGGAAAAATATGTGTGAAATGTGACGAAAAGAAATTCAAATTAAATTGTCGTTATTAGTCATTTATTTGCCTTCTAGAAAAAATAATAATAATAAAATAAAGTTTTATAAGTTCAAAGAACTGTGGAACTATTTGGCTTCAGATTCACATAAGCCTTAATTTCTATAACATTCGAACGAACTCCATGTAAGACGACGACCTTCAGTAGACTGCCGAAAATTTCTTTTATAGACTGGAGATTCAAGCTTAGTGGGAAAAAGTAAGCGGCCATGAATTAAGTGTTTAAATCTTTAGACTGCAAAAAAAAAACGAAGAACTGATTGGCTGTATGAGAAATTTTATATTGAGCTCAAAGACAATAGTTTTCAATTAAGAAACGACGCACAAGCTTACTACCTTATATAACCGCATGGCCCCTGTTAGCAGCAGCAGGCAAGGAGTTAAAGATATCTGTCTTAATGGAAAACGAAACTTCAGGCCCTATATGTAGGACTAGTCTTTAAGTGCGGGACATAAAGTTCCATAAGTAGGGATCCAAGAGACTCTAGCAACAAATGTTTCCTGTACAAAATTGCGTGGCGTTGGTATGGTATGGTAACACTGGCATTAATGGTAGTTGTTGCTCCGCTCCGGTGCGGTATGGTATCTGAACTGAACGGTTCGATTTTGTTGGCAACTGCTTCAAATCGGTACGATTACAATCCACTAATTGAGTCAGAGCTCAAGCTCAAAATAAACATAGCATTATAGTGGATATGTTATAATGACTTTAAATTGGAATTGCTTCGGTATATAATTCCAAATCAAAAAGTAAAATTTTCCATAACCGACTTACAGTTCTGGAGTTAAACATTTTTATTAGTTGGTGCTATGAAATGATCTACAGTAAAAAAAAAGAAATTTACATAAATGATAATTTTTTACTTAACCGCAATACTGAGGTTACTCAGTGCTGCTATTACTGCAAGTATCGATCTGCTCCCATATTCCGTCAATTAATCGTCCATCGTATTCGAACCGATCCAGAAACAGCTCCGATCCGCTATAAATTTTCACCTCAAGGTTCGCGATGTTCACACTCTGCTGTTAGCATATGGTAAGTCGAACGTCAAATAATATTTATAGACTAGATGAAATCTATTCGGTATACTAAGTTTGTCTTTCCGTTTGTAACGCATAGAAGTATGGTTTGGATACCCATGCATAAAATTACAGGTTATTTTGGTCTGTCTGTCTGACGATAACTCGAAAACGCGTTCACTTAAAGAGCTGAAAATTTGCACATGGCTTTTTTAAAAAAATCGATTTAAGTCCGAAATGGGACAGATCAGGTAACCCCTTCGCAGGGCTGCCATACAAAAAATTTCGTTTTTATACTCTAGATGAAATCATCGGGTATATTAAGTGTGTTACCCTGTTTATAACGCACAGAAATATGCTGGCAGAGCAATGTGGATTGCCACACATACATAAAATTAAATATATTTTGATTTTTGCATGTCCGTTCGTCCGTCGGTCTGTCTATCCTCACTATAACTCGAGAGCGCGTTTAGTTTGTAAGTAGTGTTTTCATAAAAATAGTAAACACAATTTCAAAAATGAACTAAATCGGGCAACCCCTTCTAGGTGTCACAATACAAAACTTGTTTTTCACTTTATTTAACTTTTATTTTTATCTAACGTATAAAGTTATTGGCCTTAGACTTGTCTTCTTCTTTTATTTTGCTTCAGTAAGTAAATCAAGTTTGGTGTCAATTAAACTTAAGAAATTAATTAAGAAAGTGTGCAGAGAATTAAGAAGTGCTATTTTCCCCCTTTCCAGGGCATTTTTGTAGAAAAATATGATCCCACTATTGAGGACAGCTATAGGAAACAAGTAGAAGTTGATGGGCAACAGTGCATGCTAGAAATATTAGATACTGCCGGCACAGTAAGTATTACATGCATAGCTAATTTTTAAAATAAAAATATTACAATTTCCTTTAGGAACAATTTACAGCTATGCGAGATTTGTATATGAAAAATGGCCAGGGATTCGTTTTAGTTTATTCAATTACAGCACAATCAACATTTAACGATCTCCAAGATTTAAGAGAACAAATTTTGAGGGTGAAGGTATGGTTTTGTTTTTATAGAAACTTAATTTATTATAATTTTTAATTGTATTTACTATTCTCGTTAATAGGACACTGATGACGTTCCTATGGTTCTTGTAGGTAACAAATGTGATTTGGAAGAGGAACGGGTTGTTGGTAAAGAACTGGGTAAAAGTCTAGCGAGTCAGTTTAATTGCGCTTTCATGGAGACATCAGCCAAAGCTAAGATTAATGTTATCGATGTAAGTCACCATTTATTATGTGTTATTTTTTTAGCATAGAAGAGAATTTAGATCTACGATGAACAATTTTCAATCCATAATTTTTTTAGTTTTATAGCACATAAGTACTTTTAAAGGTAGTCTCTGTAATACAGTGAAGTACAACAGGATGATTATTACTTTAAAGGTCGCTGATAAAATTTCGGTTTTTATCGAATGCTCTATAAAGTCACTTCCACTACTCTACACTTTTTCTATATAAGTAGGTTAAGTATAATACAGTGGACTGATAAAAGATCTCTGTTAAAACCTCCAGGGAATAATATCAAGTCGTAAGCAATTCAAACCAAATCAAGAAGGGAAAGCGATCTGGAAATTTGGGGGAGGAAAGAGACGACATATTTGATTATTTAAATAATTACTGTACAAAAAATCATCAGCGTAGTGATGTGTTGTACGATATGCCCTAAAAAAAACATTTTAAACTCCTCTAACCACACAAATAGATAGCATTTACCCACACATTTATTATTCAATTGTTATTTTACCTTAGTTTTATTTTTCTATTATTTCCATCATCAAGCGAGTTTTTTATGTGCCATGGACAATAAGAAGTTTCCTCAAGATTGTGCAATTTTTTGAAGTTTTTACTAAAATATGTCTCGCATTATATAATCCTTCATGCGAGATTCGTAGATTGGTAGTAGGACCTAATTGTAAAAAAGCTCGGTTGAACACATTTCTGTGCCTCTACACCACGCCAAGGTAGTGCAGAATTTTGTTAGCAATATTGTTGATAACGTCGGCGTTTGGAAGCATATCACGTTATTCAATCAATTGTGACTGTTTCTGGCTGAATATTTCTTGCAGGTAATTGCACCCAGATAATACAATAAATTGAAGCATTGAATTATGTATTTCCATTTTCTTCATCTTATCATAACTGTTATTGGCTATTCATGTAATCCTGTAGTAGGATGGGCTTCAAATTGAGTTTTGTGCTCTTGCAATTGCCTTGAGCCGCCTGAATTCTTTTTCTCAGCTTGTCGACTATGTATTTGCTCCTCAGTTCTTCCGTTCCTCTTCTGATATTGTTGCTGGTCTGGTTGATATTTGTGGTGTTAGTACTCGTGTAGCTTGTGATTTTTTTTTTCTCGTGAAAGTGTTACTAGAATGTAGCGGGATATTGTCTGCATTATATCTTCTGATTTAAACTGCTTTTTCATTATTTCATCTGGTTTAACGAAGTACTTTTCATCGTGGAAAATAGTTCGATAATTTTACGATATTCCCTTGTTGCTCTTCTATTATCCTGTTTCATGATTTTATTACGTTGAATTCCGTGGGAGGCTTTCGATTGGTCCATGCATCCTCGTTAAGTTTAAAACCATTTTTCCTTCTATTCTGGAGGGAGTTTTCTGAAATTATGATAATTTCTTTATTCCAAGTGGAAGTTATCAATTCGTTATTTCTTTTTGGTTAAAGGAAAGGACTTCCTTGTATTTCATTCATGATCTAAATTTTTAAATACAATACAATACAATTACAAATACATTACAAAAATGTTTTGTTGAAAGACCCTGGTCAAAGCCACGATCTTAAACGGTGGGTACATAGATCGACAGTGGTTACTGAATTATTAGCATGAACGGTGGGTACATAGATCGACAGTGGTTACTGAATTATTAGCATGAACATTTTTCCTTCTATTCTGGAGGGAGTTTTCTGAAATTATGATAATTTCTTTATTCCAAGTGGAAGTTATCAATTCGTTATTTCTTTTTGGTTAAAGGAAAGGACTTCCTTGTATTTCATTCATGATCTAAATTTTTAAATACAATACAATACAATTACAAATACATTACAAAAATGTTTTGTTGAAAGACCCTGGTCAAAGCCACGATCTTAAACGGTGGGTACATAGATCGACAGTGGTTACTGAATTATTAGCATGAACGGTGGGTACATAGATCGACAGTGGTTACTGAATTATTAGCATGAACATGAAAAAAAAGGTAAATTAAAAAGTATAACACTTAAAGTGTTAAGCAGGTGCTAAAGTAGGTAGGAACAATACTTAAATAGGATATGTCATTGATTCTACATATAATAATAATAAGAGTTTTATTGAATTTTGTACATATATAATAGAAGCAAGAATTCTATAAGCTTATAACAAAATTTATATTAATAGAGATTTTCAACAATTTCTCCTTTCAGATTTTCTACGATTTAGTACGACAAATAAACAAAAAATCTCCAGAAAAGAAGCAAAAACAAAAGAAAAAATCACTTTGTGTTCTTCTCTAAACAAAACTTCATATTTTATGAATGCTAATTACTATTTGTTCCTCAATTTTCTCCCTTTTCCCTGTATTTCTTTGATAGATATTTAAATTTATATATTTTGCATTCCCTCATATTTTCCTACATAAGACGTAAATTGTGGTATAAAATGTATGTCTCTCCCTTTTCCTTAAACAAATTTTAAAAGTAATTGCTAATTTAAAATAAAAGTCACACTAAATAAATAAAAACAAAAAACAAACAAAAATGAAGGATTAATAATATTAGTAAGATTAAAAAATATAAAATAAAGAAGATTAAAGAAAAGGAAGACAAAAACAGACCTATGTTCCCAGACAAATATGTTAAAATACATCTATGTATATCTATATCTACCCATATTGATCTTTTGTATGGATTAATCATAGTAAGTTTTTTATACGACTTCTATGATTGCATTATTTCTATAAAATACTTTTATAGGCATGGAAAGGATTTTGCTTTTATTGCTCTAACTTTCTTAAATACTAAAAAGAAATTTTTTTTGTATTAATAACAACTTACTTCCACTTATTTTTACAATTACCTCCTCCTCCTCACCCCCCCTTTTTTTATATATATATATATATATAAAATATATTTTTACGATTATTCATAAAGTTACAAAAATATAAAAATGTGAAAAAGATGATAAAAATCAAAGGATGAGTATAATAGTGAAAATTGTTTTGTTAATTTACATTTGAATTTCCTTTCCTTGCAATCCTGTCTCTCTTGTCCTCCTTTATTTATATCTAAAACATCATATTAAATACATAAGTTAGCTGTACTTACACTTTCCATTCTAAATCCTTTTTTTTTGCAAGCATGTTAAAAACATTCTTAATTGTAAGAGATAAAATGATAAAAGATTAATGATATCATGAAATCAACATTTCAGATGCTTTGCGCTTCTGAGGAACATTCACATTAAGACGCTTGCCGTAACAAGTTCATAAATTTTAAAATGCATCTTCTTGAGGAAAAGTATTCCCAATAATAGCAAAGAGAGAATAGTAATTTTTTTTAAAGGAGATATTAATTCTAAATTAATCAGTGGCACAGATGCTTTTACAATTAATTAACTTCTTCCCTTTTGTTGTCACTTTCTCATTATGATAATCTTACCTCACGCTTAGAAATCAGATCTCAGCTCATTCTATTCGCAGTCTCTGCAATCGGCAAGAATGCTCCATATCTGCGTATTCACTGGTCGACTCATCGTTAACTATACTTATAGGTCAGCTTAGAGTTATTAAGCTACTTTATTTTCGTTTTAGCTCAGTTCTAGCAACTGTCATCCAATCAAGACAAGCTGAATTGGCGCTGGTATAAATGGGACTAGAAAACACATTTGAATCTAAATTTTTTTCTAGTTCCGGTCTAATTGTTTAATGGCCCAAGTTAACTACGACATAAATTGGAATAGTGGTTGCTACGATTGCGCGAATTAGTAGAATTAACGGTCAATACTCACTTCGTCTGTCAATTTTACTGACTACAAACGCTTTGCGTTCGATCAACTGATTACTCAGTTCATTATAAAAATGTCAAGCGGAGCAGACATTCCGTTTCTTTATGCATTTCTAACGATTTCTTCCTTATTCCTTTATTTTTCTCTACAAAATAAAGATTACAATATATATTAAATTCTTTTCAGTCATTTCCCACTCAAAAGTGAGAAGATGAGAAATATAAACATAAATTTCCACTAGCATCTACCTTTTATTTTCAGTTCCGTCATTTTAATTTTACGTTTGACAATTTGCTGACTGGCCAGATATCTAGTCAGTAAAAAAGACTAAGTCAGAATGGGTTTGCACGAGGCTGTGTCAGTGTCAGTGGAAGTTCTACTGATTCGTGTAATCCCCGGATGACAGTTTTGGTTTTGGTTTTTTACTTACGATTCTGACAGAAAGGCGATATCGTATTTAGTTATTGTTGTAGAGATTGAAATCACACTTTTCCGTCAGTTTTACGGTGTAAACTTAAACCATGACTTGCTTAAAAAGCTTTAAGCCAAGGTATTCTGCCGCTTCAACCCTGTTCTCTCAATTACGAATTAAGTGCCAAAAATTTTGGCCCTTATTATGATCGTACCTCACTTCAAGTGACACGACTGTGCAAAATTCATAGGAACGCAACTCGACAACAGCAACAGCATCAGCGAAAACAAAGAAGAATATGCGATGATCTGTCGACTATTGTTACCTGCTATTTATACCCTAGATGAAATCTATATATATAGTTTGTCATTCCATTTGTACGTTTGTAACGCATAGAAATTATGCTGGTAGAAAAATTGGATTGGACATCCACGCATAATATTAAAAGTTATTTTGGGTTTTGCATGTCCGTCTGTCCGCACGATAGTAAATATAATTTCCAAAATTGACTAAATCGGGCAACCCGCTATTGGTGTTATCATACAAAAATTCAGATTTTTTACGTATACTGTAAAAACGGTCAGTCCTAGAAACCAGAATATGAATTTGGTTATATATATTTTTGATTGTCCGACGAACCGTTCTAGAAGTAGATTCGAAAAAACTATCAGAGAGGAGTGACCGTGCGAAATTACGTACGGGTATTCATCTAGGGCAGGGATCGGGGAATTCTTGCACCTATTACCCCAAAATATATTTATTTACTCCGACGTTAGCCCCTTGATTTGAAAGGGAGAAATCAAAGATTAATTAAATTAGAAGGTTTGTTGAATTTATTTATATGGAGAATACAATTATAAATATAACAAGTTTTGAAAAAGTGCGATAACATGAATAACTCTCGTTATTGTGAAGCAAAAAGATTTCTTTGAAAACTTCCTCACGTGCGGTTTTGGAGGAATGATGTTTTATTTTTAAGTAGCAAAGCATTTAAATGACTTGTTCCCGCATATTTTCTGCCAGTTTTGCTGAGAAGGACATTTAGTTTTATGGCTTCTTTCTGACCACACATAATCTCTGCCATTTTCAAAGCTGCTCGTTTAACCATTTTTTTCAAGCAATCAACCAGGCCACTTCAAAACTAGTATTCCCACAATTTGGAAGACAGATGTGGGTGCAAGTCTCTCTTCAATTGACTCTTTGAAAAATTCTGTAGTCAGTACTTTCAGACAGACAACACAGTGTGGGTTTGTTATTCCTTTGTCTTCTAGTTGTGTAAGCCCATAATTGACGAACTCTTCCAGGTAGTATATTCTTTTTCTAGTTGATGCAAAAAATACAGTGCCTGAGAACCTTATACACGCGTTTTCTATAGTTACACGTGTACACGCGTAATAAGTTAGAGGAAAACTTTGCATGTACAATTTGTGTAATTCAGTACTGCTTAATTAGATTTTTTTGCAGGTTGAAAATAATAAAACAGTAATCTGTATTCACAATGCAGAGTGGAGTAGAGTAGCGTAGTGGCAACTGCCATCATTTTTTTCGCACGCAGTAGTTCTGTTTGGCTTAGAGTAGCGCAGAGTGGAGCTGCATGGAAATAGGTTCTATTCTATTTTCACGCTGCCATTTCCGAAAGCTTACAAACTGCAATTTTGAACTACTAGCATGTAAATGGCGTGGAAAAAACTTCATACTTCTGTGTATCATCAATATGTTCAAATGTTATTTCCTGTTTTAATATTTGATATGAATGCTAATAATAAAACAAGAGGTATTTTTTGCAAACTTCATGATTTAAAAACCAAAAAAGTACTATATTGTTTTGCTAGTTTCGAAGCAATCTGATGGTGCAACATTTTTCTCCACTCCGCATTGTGAATGCGATATAAAAATTATTTCATTTTAAATTACGATACAAAAAAATATTATTTTTCGATATAAAAGAAACTGAAAATTTGGCTCTCCAGTGAAGGTATTTTCAAGCCAACACAATTTTCTGTAAAATTTATTTATGGCATTCGAAACACTGAAATTTCGTAGGGTGATTATTTTTCCTATCAATAAGACGAGATATTTCTTCAGTTGTTATTTTCCGTAAATATGGAAAACAGGAACACCTACTATTTAAAAAGTGAGGATGATTCCTCCGCTTATGCGTATGATTGAAGATTTAATGGCCCCCTCGCTAAATTATTCACCCTTATTATAGTTGTCAACTCACCGAAGTGACAAGCTCCGCAGTCACTCCCACTTCACTTCACTTTTCGTATTGTCGTTGTCGAACGGTGTGACGTGACATTTTTTTTTCCAAGCTTTATTATCGTCACTTAAAGTGACAGATAGCGTCAAGGCACGATATACACAGCAACAAGGTATGATCGTCCGGACTGTCAAGTGCGTGTGACGTCACACGAAGCAATTTTAAAAACGGGAAAAATAAAGTGATACTATTTATGTAAATTTATTCCACTGAATCCATTGAAAATGTTGCAATAAATATAATATGAGTTTCTTACCATAAATATACATTGAATTTGTTAGTTTAAAGCTCATTTCAGGGAAATCAGTTCGGATCAAAACAAAGTGCCACGAAAGTTGTATCGACAAACAAAAACAAAAAAAAAAAATGCAAAATAAGACTGAAATACCTATAATTTGCACTCTAAATTGATTATTTAAGATCTTTTTATTATTTCTATAGTGAAATTAGTTAGTGGTAATGGTAGTTTTCTCAAATAGAAGGCAAATTTGCAATGCATCATAACGAAGTGTAAAAAGTGGGGTTAGTGGCAAATTAAAATGTGGAATACAATTCTAATATACTTTCTTCAATTTATCTTTATGTTTAGAAAGTAAAATTGATCCAGTAGAATAAGTTTACATAAGTATTAAACTTTATATTTTTCACTTCTTAAGAAACGCGTCATACGAATCGACATACACAGGAAAAGGTGAATCTATGGTGCCGGATAGTCATACTTGCTACTCTGTATACCGTAGCGTCAGGGTATGAATTACATTTGTAGACAAAAGTAAGGTTTGTCTTATTTCGCGGTATTGTTGTTATATTTGAAAGTGTTTAAAAGAAAAAAATATAAACGAGATGTATTCTGCATATTTCAGCCCTTTTGCTATAAAAGGATGCTTCACCATAAAATCTACCATGACTTCATATTGTTTTGTTGTTGTAATTTTTACATTAAAAATGCAAAAAAAAAATTAATTTAATTTATAAAAAACTATTGAATGTGATGTTTTAATGAACAAAAAAACCAAGTGAGTGAAATTGTCACTTAATTATCACTGACATCGACATTTGTCTACTTAATACAACAACAGCAATATGTCCAAAGTCGTATGTTTTCGACAAATGTCACTTTAACCGACAATCATAATACCATATTTGTGTCGTACCGCCATTTCTCACTAAAAGTGGCAACGATAATAAGGGTGATTAAATTACGGCTTTTAAATTTATTAATAGTAAAATTTTGTCAACAAAACACTTTTTTTTAGCACGTTGGTTGGTTTATCTATAGACTTGTTTAGTGATGACGTTACTTCCAGATGCCGTGTTGCCAGAAAAAAATTTCTTTCATAACAAGGAACACTTTTTATATAAATTAATTTATTGTTTATTGCTCAGTACCCCCCAAGAATTTAATTCGCCGACCCCTGATGTAGCTCTAGCTTCACTATCGCCATTTACAATTTATATAAAATAAGTTATGTTAAACAGTTTTTTTTATTAAAAAAAAAAAAAAAAGTAACAAAAAAGTTTTTATTTTAGATATGGCTAAGCTAAAAAGATCGTTCAGTATACTTCTATTCTTCTTATGTTTTTTTCGAATACAAGGTGTTTCAGGAGGTGATAGTATTCACCTCGCAAAAAAAAAATGTATATCAGGGGGAGGGGAGCCATATCAACCGTTTAGGAGTTACAGGGTTATTATGACAAAATGCTAGTGTTTCAAAAGTCACCCTGTATCTTAAAAACTACAGCACATCACCCTGTATCTTAAAAACTACAGCGCGTAAGGTCACAATTAAGAGCTCATTGTATGCAGATCTTCATGGCCTGCTCAACCAGCCCCGTACTCTGCTTCCCCCAAGAATTATGATTGTCTAAAATAAAAATTTCAGATTTTCTTACCTTTTTTTAATTTGACCTCTATTTTTTTTTTGCAAAACGGTCATTAACATAACTTTTTTTTTACAAAAACGGTAAACTTGGAACTGTCCTCTTTAATTTGATCTAGTACACCCTATGTGTTATCAGTAGCCGTAAAGGTTTATTAGGTCTTAACCTATTCTCAAACCTATTCTCAAAGGTAATTTGCTCCCTTAGTGACTGAAATGACGTCATTTTAACACATCGTCTAATTTCGGTATGACTTGAATAGGCTATGAGATAAGAATTCGTTAAAGGCTACAGTTAGCACATAGGGTGTAATAAGTCAAATTAAAGAGGGGAGTCTAGAGTTTATGTTTTTATAAAATAAATTTATAGTATGTAAAGTTATGCAATTTTGTTGGAACACAACAACAAATCAAAATCAGCATTTATAAAAGACGTGAAGATAAAAAAAAACTGAATTGAGGTTGGAACAGTGTAGAGAGAAAAAATTATGTTGGGGGCAATGGCCTACTTCTGGATGATTGAATTTTTATCCAGTTATTCGTTATTAAGTGCTGTAGAGGAATAAACTATCATTTAAGTCATTGATTAGCTGTTCCGGGTTACTCTAGAGTAGAAAAGAGCAGAAAACGTGTTTTATAAATCTAAAACACTGTTACATAGTGCTGTAGTGTGTGCGGCTCTGCATTTCAGAGTCCACTGAAACTGAACTGAAGTGGTCTAGATTGAAAGATTTCTCTTCTAAATTTTTTTAAAGAAAAGCTAAAGATACTTCCACATCAAAAATATAAACCGAAAACTCTCTTTATTCCACTTTAAAGCAAGATTTATCTCAGATTTTTAAGAAAAACACAACTTTTATAATTTATCGAGCGAATTCTTCAGGGGAAAAAGTTTTTCAGCCGATAAAAGTTTGTTTTTCTTAAAAATCTGAAATAAACATACTATTTTATTAGTAAAATTCTTGGTTTATCCCATTTCCCTGAAATTTATTAATCATTGGAGCAAAAATCTTGTTTTAAAGTGTAATAAATTGAGTTTTTTGGAGATTAGAGATATAAGATATACAATGTGGTTTATAATAAGTGCAAAATATTCGGAAGATGGAACTGTTAGCTATTATTTCGCATTAAGCTATCTATAGAGTGTATACAAAAAATATTACAGTATGTTAAGGGGGAAAAAGTTTCAAAATTACAAGCCCCCATCCCCATTCCAATCAAACGGCGAATTTTGCAACTCACCTCCCATACAGTTCTTGAACATCTTGACAGGTACTATCATCCATTTATTCCGAACTACCCTGTTTAAAATTGAAATATAAGTCGACGTCAAGCCGGAATCGAGTGGTAGACCAAATCATAATAGTTACCAGAAAAATATAAAAAAAAAATCCAAGTCATGTATTTTTCGAATTATAGACATTTCTTTTGTTTTCGAGAAAATATACACCCGTGATGGTTTTTTAGCTCCTGTTGCTACAAATCTTAACTTTTTTCAATTTTATTTTTCTTACGTAATTCCGAATAGTGCTTATGTAACCTGTTGCTTTAAATTCTAAGCCAACTGCTCTGGAAGAAAATGTCACATTTTGCCGAACCAAGAATAGAAAATTAATACTTCACTCAAACTGCCGTAGTACATTTTTTTTTTCAGTACAGTCAGTTAAAGTTGGGTGAAATATTAATTTTCTATTCTTGGTTCGGCAAAATGTGACATTTTCTTCGTAAATGCGCCAGCGGAATCGCGTAGCCGCATTCTTTTGGAAACCGTAGCTTTACCTAGGTTAGGTTAAATCAGAGAGGTGCCGCGAAGGAAAACTTAGCATG
Organism: Dioctria rufipes; assembly: GCA_963924295.1. Classification (NCBI taxonomy): domain Eukaryota; kingdom Metazoa; phylum Arthropoda; class Insecta; order Diptera; family Asilidae; genus Dioctria; species Dioctria rufipes. Next base: position 655,381 of record OZ002741.1, read on the forward strand.
TTTCACTAAGACAATTGACGTGTTAATTGTGCCTCATAGAGGAGCTCAACAGGTGTCCCAGACAACCCACCGAGTCTAAACGTAGCTGTCGCCTTTTAGTGCTCCAATCCCCGAACATGTGATATGGCCTTTGAGCTATCCATTCCGGAACCCTGCTATTTCATTACCCTCGATATTTCTATGATTAGGCACCCAGCATAGGGTCACCTTGTGCCATATGGAAAGCACTTCTAGGCTGTCTTTGAATAGCACCAGCATTTATTATATCACCACAGCATCCGTTACCTAACATAATTCATTCAAGCCTTGCATAAAAGTATTCGCAGTTGCTTGGGATAACAAATATAATATAAACATTTATATACCTACAATACAAGCTTTCAAAATGTATAATATGTATTTAGAATGAATGTAATCTTTTATTCAATCAATAAAAAATGAATCCTTTCCCATTTATTCTTTAACTTCTTAATTTTGAAAACATGTTAAACAAGAGCGTAAAAGACTTAAAAAACCTACCTATAAAGATAAGATAACAAAAAATATTAATTGTAAAACTTATAAATTTATTTATCTTTTCTTCCAGTTGTGTATTTTTCTACTGACAAACGTAACGATAAGAAAATTTACTTTAATGTTAACTTTTGTATTTTCTTAAAAAAAAAAGCACGAACAATGTTGCTTTTATTAAATATTTTATAGAAAGGTAAACAGAAACAAACTAAAAACGGGAAGGGGGAAATATACAGAAATTTTATAGCTACATATTATGTATATAATATACTAATTTATTAAGTTTATATACTTAAAACAAAATATCACTACCGCAATTATTTACAATTATTATTAGTATAAAATTTTATTGTATTACCTACATGATAAAAAAACGTGATTAGGAAATCTTTGGAGGAAGCAATGTTATTTGTTTTATATCTTAAAACCTATTAAAGAAAGACTTAAGATGAAGTATAAATAGTATATGTATAAAAATATTCATAGTAAAAACAGTAGAGTAATCAAAAGACGCGACGAAATAACATTCATTAGTATACTACGTGTTCCTCGTGGAAGCTAACAAGTGACTTAACTGGTTCGATCAGGAGTGCTGTAGGGGACGCAATCAGCACTCATGAACCTGACAATCTAAAAAACAAAAGGGTAATACTAGTTTGGCTTTACTACATACTTGATGGAGCTGTTTCTTCGCTGTAAAAATTTTTGTAGTGAAAATTCAAGTTTGGAAAAATTTATTTCGGCATAAAATTGAAATTTCTGGGGCAAATCCAAAAATATTGTAAATATGATGGATTCTCGAAATGTAGTGAAAAAGTAGCAAAATATTTTGATATAACACTATTCTACCAAAGGTGTCAAAACTATGTCAAGAGAGCCCTTGTAATAGTGAGAGATTCTGTTTCATAGCTTGGGAAGGATTTCTCGACGATTTTGCACTACCTCAATTTTTTAAGGAAAAGATAAATTTCGGCTTGGCCAAGGTGCTGAAAGGAGAAGGAAAATTTCTGTCAAAAAAATTCTCATTTTTCCCAAAAACATCAGTTGCACTCACTTAATCTCTTTAGAGCAAAACGAATGTAAACAGAATCACGTGCTGTTCAAATTTCATTGGATTACAACAACTATGGAACATAACAGGACTACAACATCAACTTCGGAACAAACTCTCAAAATATTTCAGAAAAACCTGCTTTCGCAAAAGAATGAAAACGTTTTATGAGAGTAAAATCTGAAACATCCGCCCCTTCTCATTTATTTACGAAAATGAATCAGTTACTATTCTGTTTCGTTGCATGTAATCTGCGCATTCACATATTTTGCCTTTATTCGTAAAAGTTTTAAAAAGAGTTTGATTTTTTTCTTCTTCTTTCCTTCCTTTTCTAGCCGTATACAATTTATAAAGGAGCGTCTCGAGTGAAGTGAGGTTTTACCAGAGTAGCGTGCATGCACAATAGAGAGTGAACTTTATTCGAATTTTTCGAAATTACATATATGAAAATGATGTGACAGATTATCATGTGTTTACATTTGAGAAGGCAAAGTGAATTGATAAAATTTTGCATTATTATTGTTTTTAATAAGTATATACAAATAAAATTGGACGATTCAACAATTTACACCCAATTAAATGCCTTCCTGAATCTCTTGGTGTATTGTTCGCACGGTTGAGAAGATCATAAAAGCTGACTATATCTTACTCTCATATAATACCGTCGCCAGATGATTTGTAAGGCAACGATATTTACAGAGCCCAAGTACCTTTCATTTATTTATCGGTTTCCTCTTAAGTTTTCCTGCTGGCAGAAATTGCTATTGGCCTCGAGGCTTTACAGTTTATACTTTTTCAATTTCCACTTCAACTTGTTTATTCTTGAAAATACAAATTAAAATTTATTGCGGACACTTTCGAATGAGTGCCATCTATTTGTTTGATTTGTTTTGCTTTTATCATATAATTTATTAATTTTCATTAGTTAAAGCACAGACAACATACAACTAGATAAGAAAATCTCCATATAAGCCCGGATCACTTTTTCATAGCTCTTTAACTTTTTATTCAACCAAAGAAAGCTATCATTGTGAAGAATTTATGTGGCATAATACAGCAAGAGAGAGAAAGAATGTATAGAGCTTTCTATTAGAGGGCCATTAGATCGCTTTAATTCGACCGATTTTTTGTGAGGTTTTTACATCTAGATGTATGTTGTCACAGGTTAAAGTTTTCAATTATCAGTACGACATCTGTTAGAAGCTAGTGTTTCGAAACAACTGTTGAAAGCTTTTGAAACTACCAACATAAGATTACGACTTGTTCCAATCTGTCGGTACTCTCTGAAATCCATTCAAATGTGAAGCGCGAAGAACTAATATTAGAGTGCAAGCTTGAGAAAGGGAAAGAAAAGGCAATCTGATGACTCAACTCTTTGTGGCTAAAATCTACTTAAAAAGTGGCTAGAAGTAGCTAAATTTCAAGAATTTGTGGCTAAAAAGTTGCTAAGAAACGTTTTACCACTGACATATAGGAATGCTTAATTTTCTATATCACATGGGCACAATTTCTTGTGTCAAAAAAAGTTCTTACGTCGGTGCCAACATTGAAAAATTCATTGGCTGGAATTTGAAAAAGTGATCACACTGCTCGAAAAATGATTTTTATAAAACCTTTGGAATTTCTTCTGCGTATCTAATGATTATATTGTCTATGGTAAAACAGTTTTTATCAGTAATAACCCTAAATAATTAATTTAAAAACGTTTATTTTTACGAATCCACTTATTTATTTGTTGTTTACAGTTGTCTCTCAGTTGGTACTTGGTGCTTAGACCGACAGAGTCAGCAATATATAAATGAGCCCACTTTCTGCAGTGTATTTCTATGAACGTAGTCAGACCATATTATACATATGTCATGTCAGCAAGTTTAACGACATCTTCAGGAAGCTCGTAGTTGAAACAACTTTGCCCCAACAAGTTTAAAGAAGTCCTAACTCTTATTATTGAATTTATTCTAGTCTGTAGTTTAGATTTCACTAAGCTTATCAATCTGAACAGGCTTTTCACCTTCTGTACTCGAATGCGTTAAAGATAGCAGTGAAATAGCTAACGCAGAAAGTTCGCTAAATTGATTTTTGTCTGCAGCACTTTTATATTTAGTTACCTCGATCTAAAAAAGGCTAGTATTATTGACGTTTTCCAACTTCATAAAATTAATGTTATTCCATTTAGTTAAAATCTTGTCAATAATTTCTTTTTCGGCCCCCATAACTTCCGCCAATTCTATTATTTCTTTACCTTTAACAACTTTTAAGACTTTTACTACATTTAATATGGCAATTTTTTTCAATGCTTCAATACTTATAGGTAGGTTTAGATGCAGCTCTTATATTAATTTCAATGTAAAATCCTTGCATCGGGTGCGTACAATATTTTCTTCCTCAGCCGTTATACTAGTTTTTCGAAAGGCAGACTCAAAACTATAACCCAGGTACGGTGACTGATCTATGTATATGTATTTTAACGGGATGAGGAAAATAAGTCAATCTGTTGTTGTACAATTCTCTTTCTTAGCAGAATGAAGAATTACCAGAATCAACCTTAAGTTAATTCTATTAAGGTAAGTGTAAGACGCCTCAAGAGAAATTGTATGTTAGAGGTCGCATTGTATTAAATTAACACTCCGTTTTTTTTTTTTTGAACTCTGAAAAACTTTATTCCGTGCACTTATTTATATACATAAAAATTTGCTGGGTTAGGTGAATAATTGTTTACGAAAGAAATTGAATTGGGTTGATTGTTTACATTGCTTAATGCAATTGATCCATAACATTTATTGCGTACTTGCTCGTCAACAAATTGTACCGCAGAAATTGTTGCAAAATATGATCGAACTAAATTTCTGTTTATGTAATTGCAAGCACAAAGAAATGCTTATGCTACTTAATTAGGAGGAAAAAAATAGAAATATGTTGAAGTATCTTGAAGTATTTTAGATCCTTATCAATAATGATGATGATGATAAAAAATAATTGTTCACGCGTGAAATCATGATTTTTCCGCAAAGCGACTTAATTAAAGACGTAAGGCAAGTTAAAGATTTTGAGGGACCGATGTTATCTCCTTCAAATAATTTCACAACTTCAGAAACCACACTTTTTAAATAAATTAAGTAAAGTTGATTTGTTGGGTCCTTGTACATTGAGTGTAAAATATCGGCTTTATGACATTTTTTTTTCTCACGACTCAATTGAATATGTGCTTAACGATAATTCATCCCACAGCTTTAGTACAAGGTATTCTCATTAAAATGTTGCAGCTGATAGCCTGTGACATTATTCTGTGACTAATGTATATACATTTTTATAGGAAAGACAGAGAGAGGAGAGAGGAGAGAGAGCATTTTGTTCGTACCGTACTTTCCTATATATTTTCACAATATTTCGTCACTAATGGCGAAACGTGGTTCGTAATGGGATGTCATTCCGTTTGTAACGCACAGAAATAATATTAAAAGTTATTTTGATTTTTGCATGTCCGCCTGTCTGTCTGTCTGTCTATCTGTCTGCCTATGCGTACGATAACTCGAGACCGCGTATACTTAGAGTGCTGAAATTTTGTACACGGACTTAAAAAAAAAGTAAACTTAAGTTCGAAAATGAGACAAATCGGCAACTGTTTCGTCATACAAAAATCTCGTTTTCCACTATATATGTATTTAGGCACTGCCTGAGAATGCGTCTATATATAGAATTGAAATTTGGCACATGGTGTTTTCATAGTAATAGCAAATAAAACCTCAAAAATGGAGTAAATCGGGCAACCCCTTCTTGGTGTTGCCATATAAAAATTTAGGATTTTTACGTATACTGTGAAAATGATCAGTCCTATACGGCTTTAATGTACTGAAATCCTATGAGATTGGTTATACCATTTTTACTTCAAAAATCATACTTGCACAGGGAAGTGACCATACAAAATTACATACGGACATTCATCTAGGGTATCATAAGAATTGGTCTTAGACCAATTCTAGCTTTTTTACTTGTTCAAATGAACTTGCATCTCGTGTAACCCCCGGGTTACTGACTGGACTTTGACATTTAAAGTTAATTATAGTCTGGACCACAATTGCCGTATTCGTAAGTAAATTTACTTAAGTGTGACGAACACGCCCTTTAAATTTAAGGTGGTAGTCTGGTAACTTCCACGTTTTTAAATGCTTTTTTCGGGAATTTTTTTAACGGAAAATTAAATTCAATCGGATTGATTTTTTAATATATTATTAATGGTATATAAGGGTGTACAAAAAAAAGTTTTTTTTTGTTGAAAGATTTTGTTATAGTTTTGTAGCACTGAATTGAGCGTCGTAAAAAAAGGCAGGCGGCTGGCCGTGGTGATTTCGCCGCTTGAAGACATCTTTTACAAAAAAGGCAAAAAGATTATTGTTCTGTAAGCTAGTCATTCTGGTTGGAACTATGATTAAACAATTTTGTTGAAAAATAACAAAATGGTGGACTTCGAAAAAAGTGACTTTTTTTAGTGGTAATCGGGCTGCAAAATGGAAAGTTAATGATGAAAAAGAAAGACCCTAGTTCGTGCGAGAGCTATTAAGGGGTAGATTAACCTAACCAAATTTCAGCCCGCTCGGTTGGATAGAACATGTTTTATTACCCCACCCCTTCCATTCTTACACTCTTCGAAGATGTTTACGCACAAAGTAAGGATTTTTTTTTTGAATTTCGATATAACTGAGCTCCAAAATTAAGGCCTAACCACAATGTGCATAAGCTTGATGAATGGTTCCTTATGTATCACTAACATTTGTATAGTATTAAATTAGAATTAAAACTTCACGAACGGTTTCTATTCCTATTTCGGGTTGTTATTATGAAAAGCAATTGCTTGTGTCTGCATATGCTAGCATATGCACATTGTGGTTAGGCCTTAAATGCATGTGAAGAAATAGGTAAAACTTATAGTATATATAAAGGTATCCGACGGTCGAAGCAAGTATAATAGAAGGGTCCAGTCGTCTGCTCAGCGCTTGCCACTACGAGGTACTCCCGTATGTGTGCTATAACTTCGTCAATATTTTGAATTTCGGTCTAAATTTTTTTATATTGATAATATATAGTACTTTCGAAATATTACAAAAAAATCGTTTTTTCTAAACCAAGTTACCAGACTACTACCTTAACAGATGTTCAAAAATTAACTTTAAGGCATCAGAGGGGAACTTTCGTTAAGTTTAAGGTGCGCTTTGAATCGCTCATTCCGTAAGAACGCGCTGTGTCAAACAATTATTACTAAATGATTCAAAGTGCAATGTAAAAATTAAAATGGAATAAAAATGGTACTGCGAATTAATAAAAAGCAGAAATCTTCGATTAAATCAGCTTCCATTTCTTAATTTTTTCACATTTACCACTTTTTAAAATTGAACACATAAAATGTCAACTTGATAACCCTTACAGAATTTGATATTTATTTAGGCTAAAAATATCAATTTTTCGTAAGTAAGGCCCAAAATACATTCACGGCCTCAGGCCACGGGCCACAAGGCACTTGAGGCTGTATGTATTTTCATGTAATTAATAATTTTTTCTTCCATTTTTTTTTTTTTTTGCAGAATTATTCCAAAAGAATATGAATTAATTCACACAGGTGAACAACTTTTCTGACTAATAAATGAAATTCCGATTAATTACAAATCCCCCGCCATATTGAATAACCTACCATTCTTATACTTCAATGTTGGTAGTTGTATCATGGGGGCCACGAGCCACAAAATTTGAGATTTGCTCAAACTTGGCCATGGCCACAGCGTGGCTTGAGGCCTGTGGCCGCGAATGTACTTTGACAATACATTTACATTGATTCAGAGGCGTGCATCCAGTGGCCTGTGGCTTGGGCCTAAACCTCAGTCTCGTTAAAATTTTAAATTTCTTTACGGCAATATTATGGTCCAGCCTTCTGTGGAAAGGTGGTGTTTTAAGTTGAAATATTTTCCAGAGTGGTTTAAACTTGTGTTGTGTTTCTTTTGTTAATTAGTAAATAATAAAAAAATTTATAGTGGTGAATTTTTTCGCATTATAAACAAGGAAATAATTTTACATGACACATCTGGCGTCGGTTAACGGTAGTTTCCATATTTTATAATTTGTAAAATGCTTACTGATTTAACTTGGATTATAGCAAATAATTTCCTATCTTTCCACATCAAGAGCAGTTAAAACTATTTATTGTGTCCATTGTGTCCATTCTAAAAAATAACGAAAGTGCAAAATTTCACTGAAAACGGAAGCGTTTGGTTCGTTAGTAAAAAAGAAGTGTTTTTGTAACCTAAAATTCGCGTTTTTGTTTTTTTTAACTATTCAACGACGAAAATTACAGCTTTCACGGAAATAAAGGATTATAAGAGTTTTCTTTAAATACAAATTTTTAAATATTCGGTAAATTTAAATTTACTGTGGACAATTGTGATTTCTTATGCTTAGTGTTAATGTTTAAAAACATTTTTAAACTTTTCGTTGTTGAAAACGTTTGCAGCTATCATGGACACAGCATCCCTGTATGATTTTGGTGATTTTTTCCTTAAGGTAAGTTTTCATGAAATTTTTCTGCTGTTGTTATTACTATTCTGGAGTATTTTATTGTTCTGTATTTCATTGAAAATGCATTCTTAATTTATGCCGGCTATTTTATGATTTTTTTTTTATATGTTCATATTGCTGCTTCGTGCGTAATAATGTTCTATCTATTTTCCTGTGTATCCACTTGAATTTAAGCCTAAATTATCGCCCAGTACTAGCCCCAAAATAAAATGTGCCCGAAAAACTCCCTCTGGAGTTGTTATTTGAATACCTATTTTTTCTCAAAATTTAATCTCTTCAGCGAGATGATAAAAGGATGAAGTATTTGAATGTGCTTGCCATAGTATATGGATATGTTCCATCTGAGCATAACGTCACTAGTTGCCAAATTTCCAAGAAAATGTGTGGGAAAACATTTTTTTTTTCATTTTTTGCAACCTTTTACTGCACAATTAACCATTTTAAAAGATTTCCTTTGCTTAACTGCTATTAAATATGCACTTACAAACTCAATGCGATTAATACGCTTACGATTTCTTCACAGCTATTAAAATTTTGGCAACTGATGACGCAATGAAAAAAGAAAAAGTGTTTCTCTCAAGTCCTGCTACAAAGATATATTTTAAAGAAGACAAAAGATGTTGTGGTAAGGTCGGGAACTAGCAATAAATTGCACAAAAGAATCGTCAGCCGTATGACGTCCAGAGGATTATTTTCTTCTGCTACTAAGGCAAGATGGTCTTTTGATCGTTAAAATGCTTAAGTTTATGTTGAAAAGTGCTGCAGTTTATAAAGTGAGAATGATTTTTGTTTTGTTTTCTTCAATTGATATTTTCGAGGCATATTTTAAAAACGTTTGAAACTGGAATTCAAGAGGCTGTAAATGCTTTTATATGCTTTGAATTCAAACTTGGATTACCGTTTTTTATTACCTCTGTAATTTCGTTACTTATTGTATGCGCTGTAGGATTTTGGAATAAATCTTCCCATCTTATGTATATGTATGCCATTAATTTGTATCCACTTTGGAAAACGGATCGGAAACTGAACTTACAATGTGCTGTAATTTTGTACCATTTTCTGGAGGAACTATTCTGATATGATGTGTATTACTGACGAGTTTAAATTATGTAGTGAATTTTGGATTGCAATGGCATCTTTTCTTGTGGTATTACTTTTACTTAAAAGATGGGATACAAAATTTACAGATTTTTTTTTTAGACAAATCGTGTTTTTGGGAAGTTGACTCATCTGCATTCTTCTCTATACAGGGTGTTTCCACTTTAGAGATAAATAGAGAAGGAGGTGATAGTACTCATCTAGACTAACAAAAAATTGTATGGCAGGGGGGGCGTTTAGGAGCTACAGGGTGATTAAGAAAAAAATCTAGTTTTTCACAAAACACCCTGTATTTTAAAAAGTACTGGGTACATGGTCACAGTTAACAGTTTATTGTATGCAGAACTTTATGGCCTTTCCAACGACTGCTCAACCAGCCCCATACCCCGCTCCTCTCAGAAGTTACTGGGATCTAAACAAAATATTTTGGATTTTTATACTTTTCTCTTTTACTTTGACCTCTATTTTTAATGCAAAACGGTCATTAACATAACTTTTTTTTTTATAAAAATAAAAGATATAAACTGTAGACTATATTTTTTAACTTGACCTATTATACCCTATGTATTATCCGCAGCTTTTAAAGAGTTATTAGCTCAAAACATATTCATGTCATTCCGAAATTAGCCGTTATTTTTTTTAAATGACTTGTTTTCAGACAGTAAGGGAACAAATGTAGGTTTGAGAATAGCTTTCAGAATAGGTTTTGACCTAATAACCCTTTAACGGCTGCAGATAGCCCGCAGAGTATACTAGGTCAAATTAAGGAGGAGACTCTATAGTTTATCGTTTTTATAAAAAAAAGTATGTTAACGACCGTTTTGCAAAAAAAAATAGAGGTCATTTAAAAAAAAAAAGTAAGAAAATTCGAATCTTTTAGTTTAGACAAGCATAACTCTTGAGATGAAAGAGGTACGGGACTAGTTGGGACTAGTTGGAAAGGCCATGAAGTTCTGCATACAATGAGCTCTTAACTATGACAACACGCCCTGTACTTTTTAAGATACAGGATGTTTTGTGAAAAACTAACCTTTTTTCTTAATCACCCTGTAACTCCTCAACGGTTCATATTGCCCCCCCCCCCTCCCAATTTTTTGTTAATCTAGGTGAGTACTCTCACTTCCTGCTCTATTGACCTCCTAAGGGGAAATACCCTGTATAATTTTGACTTGAAATTAGTTGATTCAATTTCAAAAATTTTTAGAGTCACTAATTGCGTTAATTCTTTTATTGCTACTTAAATGAGGTTACTCATCTCAATGTACACCTACTAAATGTTTTTTATATGCTTTTCTGTTGGAAAAAGTTTGCTCGCATTTATAGGTATCAATGGATTTTAATTTATGTTCACATTTAAGCTGTTCGATAAGTTCATTTAAGGTGCGAAAATGGTTTATATATGTAGTTAAAAGCTAAGATAAGTAATCAAACCCGTTATACTTGGAGAAGATTTGCCATAGCTAAGATTTATTTCATAAAAATATTTCTGAATAAATAACCATTCCCCGTGGCATTGAGGGGGGATACTCTAAGTGTAGAACCTAAAATGCTTTGAAGCAAGTATCTAAGCATGCAATAAATTTGGAGAACTTCAATTTTACTCCATATATATAAACATAAAACACAAGCAAACTTGAAAAATCTTTTGTAAGAACTACAATTATTTCCTTCAACTCGTTGATAGCAGTATCTATTATGCAGACGTACACAGTAAAAAACTTGCACAAATTGTTGCCACAAAGCTTAGGTATTTTTCGATAAGATTAAGGAATATTCCCTAAAATGTAAGGAATATTCCCTAAAATGTAGGGACTAGTCCTTACATTTTAATGGAATATACCCCAAACTGCAGGTTTTTTTTTCCCTAAATTTTAGGGAGTAATCCCTGCATTTTAGGGAATAGTCCTAATATTTTTTACAGTGTAAGATATCTACAGCTTCTTCTATGATTGTAATTTTTTTCTTCTGTTGCTAACAAAATAGCAATTTTCCTTGTTTTCCAAATCGTTTCACGGGGATGATATTTGCGTTTAATAATATTGTTATTAAACAGTCTCGAGAGCCTGGACAAAAAAAAATTCATATTTATAATACCAATTTACTATAATTTTAATTATTTTTACTTTCACTGCAATTGGTGAACGATAATTTGACTCGTTTCTTTTGTTACATTGGCCGACCGAGAGGATTGAAAGGCGCTCTTTAATCGATCGATGCCTGGATCCGGCGACAATAATATGTCTCCTTAACAAGAATATAATTTAAACAATTTTTTATATTAATTTGATTTGATATTTCTACTTTTCCATGCCTCAATAATACTGTAACGTTGCTCTAACTTAATTTAAGCCCGTTAACCTTTAAGATTTCAAAAATTCTTTGAAACCGAAGAGCCGAGAAAGAAATCTTGAACAAATAAAAACTCGTCGCAATTTGATTTCAGACTGAATATTTTATTGCCCCAAAAGTCTTAAAATATAAAAAGTAAATGCTTACATCTAGGAAATATTATTTGTTGTCCCACAATACATTGACAAATGTTAAGCAACTACATTTTATTTACGCTGCCTTCATTGATCTAGTGAGTGCAATGAGTGCGGAATTAGCTCTATTGTTGCGACATGGATTAATGAATCGAGAACAACAAATGTACAGAGGTATGCAGTTGATGAATTAGGACAGAATTCTGATTTGTTTGTTAGTAATTTTATTTGCTGTTGACAACGAGTTAAACTTTTTGTAGTTTCGTAGGCGCGCAATACGTCTTTCCCGAGTTCAGGTTGTAACAGAATTTTTTTTAGGATAGAATAGATAAACCAAACTAAAATAAAACAAAATAACAAAGGTATGATAAGCAAAGTAGAGTAACATATAAGATTTAAAATAACACCCTGACTAACGTAATGATACTAATACAACTTAACAGAGTAAAGTTTAAATATAAAAATATAAAGATATAAAAATAAAAGTTCAGAAAAAATTTTTTTTTCTTTTTTTATGTCAATCTAAAGAATAAATCGATATTAAAGAACACCCATTATTGGAACCTACTTAATCGAACTAAATAAGCTTTCAAAGTTTGTTTCCTTAATTTATTCAGGAATTACTTATATGGGCTTTGATATCGGCCTTTTTCTATAAATTCAAACATGATAATTTACTGAAGTCAAAACTAACTGATTGGTTTCTCAACATTAAAATTTTTCACAAAATATATTTCAAAAGAAGCTTTTTAAAAACTTATCGATTTCGATTCGATTGGATACCGCAATATGACTATTAGTAGTATATATCAGCAATAATACTGTTGCATGCAACAGAAAGAGACAACTGGTGACATCTATTGGAAATGGAGAGTAAACAACTACAGGTTCGGAGAATCGATTATGAGATCTTCGGGAAGATTCAGGAATAAAATAGTCAAGAAGATTCTGGAATAGAACCCTAGAAGAATCTGGAGAGTTTCTAGGGTATAAATATAACAGATGTCACCGCCAGAAAAAGAGTCTTGTCTTAAAGCAGTGTTAACAAGCGAAAATAATAAACAGACGGAAATGTAATTGGATTGCGATAATTGAAAGTACAGTATTAGCTATAATTAAAGTTGAGTTGATTAATTGAAGGTTTGTGAATTTCATAAGTGTAAAGCGAAAATAAAGAACTTCCATATTAAATATTTAATATTGTCTTTTAAATAACGCGCTAACAACAATACTGTTTTATTTTCACCAACATCACAATTAGAAGAAGATAATGCAGATGTTGGAGATTTTGCACTTTTTTTTCTATCCACGAGGCAGCACTAGAAGTAAGACTTAAAGTGCTGATATCATCTCCGAACTGAAATGTAATTAAAATAAAAAGATAATAAAAGTTATGGTCGGAAACCATTAATTATAATAATGCGTAAATTCAAAAACGTCGATGTTTTGCGCACCATACGGCATCATTGCAGCATCGTGATGCGCTGTTGTTTCTGATGCTGTAAAGTCTGATTCAGATTACTGGACAGCGACAGCGGCAGCAACGCAAAACAGTTTTGCTGTCGACTGAATCAGATTTCACTACAGCAGCACAAGGCAAACCAGAATCTTCTGACATTTCTGTATGCAATGGCAGCATATCCACGCTGCCTATGAAGGCAGCGGCAGCAAATTTAGACTTTGAGATGACTCTGCAGCACGACGTTTGTGCTGCTTGCTCTCAATCAGCTGATCGCTCTCAACCAATGAGAACGATTTGCTGCCGCTACCGTGCCAATCTAATTCAGGCTTTACACTGCATTGCTGTTGCTGATGCTTTCTCCTGACATTTTTGAGCGTCAATTGTCAAATTGTGTTAGTCATTAAAAGTATAAAGCAATAGTCAGCACGACAAAGTATTAAAAATGGATAAAATTGCTTTCAACGTATTAATTAATTCTGCATTGGAAAATGTAGAAACTTGTGCCAGCAATTTATTAAAATCAATTTTAGAAAGAAAAAGATTTTTAAAACGAAGGAAACTAGTTAATAAAATCATTGCAAAGTCGAAGAATACCAAAATGATTTCGAATTAATAAACGAACAGCGAACGATGATATTAAGATTTCCATGAGAGGGTCTACTGCATGCTTTGTCCCATACACTTCATCTAATATGTCGAAGTATTATGAACATGTCGCGTCCAGTTCTGTTTTACGATTTCTTTTTTTTTTTATTCTTTTATAAGTCATAATCAAATTTAGGTATTTCCTTGTTATTTCTGCTTTGGGATGTGGAAATTTGTTGTCTATAAGCTTCATTTCCTGTAACATTTTTCCCCATAACACACTTTTTTTCTTCCCACTGCTAAAGTGCTCTTCATTTTTCAACCTAAGGTTTAATAATAATTTAATTTGGTCGTCCGTCCAATTTACTTTCTGTCTACTGGAATCATAAGTCACAATTAATTATTAAGTTAATATTTTGCATTAATTACAATTTATCTTTCCATTCTGTGGTTATGTATGCTCTTAGACGCCGAAATAACAGCTGTATCACAACAAAAGCATCACTTCCTCCCACGATGCGCTTGTTTCTTAATTTTAAGGCATCAGATGCGTTCGTGATGACATTACGATGCGTTTTTAAGCTCATGATGTTGCAGATGAGGCATCATCAGCGCATCGCTGCATTTTTGAATTTACCCAATAATTATAAGTTATTCAGCTCGCCTTAACATGTCATATGCCAAAATCTACCTTGGATTGGAATTTATTGCAATATCTCTTCTCTTATCTCACGTCGATACTTTCATGCCATATTTTTTGTTACGCAGCAAACTAAGATAATACTGAAGAAATTTTCAAAAATGATCCACTGGTTCCCAAGAAAATGTCAGAAGATGATTCTTGAATTTTCTTTCCATCATTACACATTTTGCTCAGCAACCAGTGGGTTCTTCTGGAAAATATTTTACATTTATGATCCTTTAGTCCTTCCACGACTACTGAGTCATCTGCTGTCAAAAACCATTAGATACCAAAATCTCTAAAAACCAAACCTAAATTTCGTGTATGCACTTCGGAGACATGCAGTTATATTCCTCTCATTATTCCACGTCTAATTAGTGACGATGAAATTGTACACTTTGTATGCAGTTTACTAATCTGCAGTCTAGTTATCTGACGATGAACTGTATGTGTGTGGTGTATTTATCTACAGATCTACAGTCTGCAGTCCATGAACTGCCGATCTGGTTGACAATCTAATCGTACAAATTTTCAACATATACACGCAGATTACCTAGGCTGTAGATCCAATCGTATGATTTGAACTGTTAATGGGTGGCGGAATTCAAATATATCTATAGTTAGGATCTGTAGATAATCTGTAAGTGAATGGGGGGCTTTAGTGTGGACCATGGTACAAAGAATACACGGTATGCTGGTATGAAATGAAAGCTCTCTAAAGCTTTCTGTGGTGTCATAACGAGCCACTTTTTCAAATGAACATGAGAATAAATGAACTAAATACCATTTTCTGTTCAAATATTGCCCTGTTCTAATCTACAGCTTTTAATGACTACCTACTCTTAAAACAAAATCTTCATTTTGTGAAAACCAATTTTAAGTAGGGTTTTTAGAATCAACTTCTTCAAGGATACCCACTGAACACAGAATATTTTCATTGCGTCCTATAAATATATAAATATGTATATTTTAATTTAAAAGAAAATTTAAACTCAACGAAAATAGGAAATTAAAGTAGTAGAAATATAGATAGTTTACGATAACAAAATGTTAAAAGTAAATTACAACTTTTCTAAGATTTTTATACGTTTTTAAATGGAACTAATTCAACATACCTAATAAGTATGATCTTCATCTATGTATACTTAAAGTCTGTAGTAGTAGGGTAGTCATTCAAACCACCTTTAGATCTTATGGAACTAAGAAATTATCTATGATATTTTGATTTAGTCGACTTGTATGTAAGAATATAGTCCATTTTAAAATACTTCCTTAAATATATAAGCAAATCCGATTAATTTGTTATTAAAATGCCTTATGCATTCATTCACTGTGCACGTTTTAACCTTTGAGGAGAGAACTAAAGGAGATGACATCCCATAGTAAAGTATATGTATGGCAGCGTAGCCAAAAATTTTCGCCATCTTGATTTTGGCGGGGTGTTTGACTGTCACTTTTCTATAAACAAAGAGCCGCAAAGTATGTTTGGCGCAGAGACGTAGCTACAAAAGGGATAATTTAATTTTTATAGAAAATGGTTAATGACTATTGGACTAAGTGATAGTAATATAAAAAGGAGTTATATATGCTCGAAGATTTAGATACAACAAGCCATGTTGAGAAAAATACTTTTAAAGTACTATTGTGGTAAATTTGGTAAATCCCACTGACATGCATCTATACGTAAATTCGCAAATAATTTAAATATATCGTCAGTGAGAGCATACTTGCTGTAATCAAAACTGATGCCACATGAAACAGGAGATCAGTCAGTCCATTTATATACATGTCAGTGGGTGGTGCGGAAGACTGTGCGGAGTTTCTAAGAAATGTGTTTGAATTTTCGAGCCATTAATTTGTTGCGATATTTAAGGCATCAACAATTTTTAACGCCTCCTCTGGCACCTCACAAAAACAAGAAGAAGAACGAAAGTTGCTAAGCTTTTTTCATCACATGTCGCCTCCTTTAGTTCTCTCCTAGAAGGTTTTAACCTAATACCATCGACAAGAAAAGTGGCTCATTTTGAGGTCATAAAAAGCTTAAAGCTTTCAACATGGCGAAAACACGTTCAGATACCAGCATACTTATATTCCTTGTACCTGAGACAACTTACATCTAGATGTGCAAAACTCACAAAAAAGCGGTCGAATTAAAACGAGCTAATTGCCCTCTAATAGAAAACTATACATTTTCTCTCTCTCTCTCTTGCTATATTATGCCACATAAATTCTTCGCAATGATAGTTTTCTTTGGTTGAATAAAAAGTTAAAGAGCTTCCAAAAAGTTATCCAGGTTTATATGGAGTTTTTCACATCTAGATGTACCATGGTGTGGACGAGCTCGAGCCAACCTTGTGCACGCTCGCGCCGCGCCTTTGAAGTTGCCGACTCCAAATGGATCGGACGCGCCAGCACAGGCGAGTTCACGCCACCTCAACTGATCCACGAAGTCTCTGTAGACTCCTCTTGTCTAAATGTCAGAGTGCATACTTCACTTCTCTTTGCACGAAAGCAGTAAAAATTCAACACTGGCGGGGAATCTAAAAAAAAAAATTATTTGCAGCCAGTCCACCTGCAAGATCTGTCTGCATGCATCTTCCTTTTAGATTTCCCAAGCAACAGTATTTGTATAGCTATAAGAAAAAGCAGGTGCTACTAACTTATTGAAGTTGGTTGATACTGGCTGCATAAACGCCAATTGTGGGTTGTCACTTTTGATAATAACTAAATTGGGCTGTCAGTCACCGTGGCATATTTCTTGGTGTTGAAAAATTCCTCATTGCATTTATCTTTACTTGTGTTGTGGACGAAGGGGTTTGAAAATGATGCATCGTTCCATTGACCACTAGCCATTGAGGTAGAATTTAACTGTCACATAAGTGCACGGACAAAAGTTGAATTGGAAATCGCAATGCCGTACATGACTTGCGATTGATTATGTTTCACTTGAATCACCAGCTCTTAAAATCAACCATCACTATCAATCTAAAACTAATTTGAATTGTTTAGTGGCAAATATTTATCACAATTATTATAATATATCAAACTTTTGCCACCAATCAGCGTGGCCGCAGGGATTCTCTTTATCGTTTCTGTCACTGACCTTGCTTTCCCTTTTTTCTAATGCATTTAGCTCACTAGAAAAAGAGAAACATTTCGAAAAACTATGAGAGAAAACAAAGAAAATGAACAAATAATGAAAATAGAATAGAAGAGATTTCTGATAGAAGACTGTGATTTTTTAGTAGGGAATGGGGAGATTTGATTGACTGATCAAAGAAGTAGTTTTCTCTTACTTTTACTGCCATTTATTTTTTCTTCCTTAAGGTGAAAACCCATACGTGTTTAAGTTCGTGCTGGCCAAATGGCTGCCGCGCTTGCCGGATTCGACGCGAAAGTAGAGCAATATGTTCTACTTTTAGCGCGCGGCAGACGCTTTGACAGTTCTTTGGGATGATTTTAAACTGTTTATAGCTTGGTAAGCTACAAACGCAAGAACTGCCACATCTAATAATTCTGATATATCCATTATTTCACTTTTAAATAATAATTCAAGCTTTTCTATCACTTTTTCTTTTTATAAATAAATCTTAAAGAGTACCAACGCGACGCGTCCATTGGGCCATGCTCAAATCGTACACGCGTCTGCCGCGGAGAACTGTCAAAGCGACGCGAAGCCTGCTGGGTTTTCGCCTTTACTCCTGTTGTGCTGCAAGATGAGCACCAACAAAATCATGGAGAAATACTTACTCCAGTGACACGCGATGATACACACGCGATACACCGTACTGCTCACTGAGACTGCACTTTCTGTGAACTGTCTCAGTTCCATATTGAGCTACCAATTTCGAAAACATCCACTGAGCAACTGAGACACGTGAAAATGAATTTTCTTGTCTCAGTTGACTGAGTTTTGTTATTTTGTGATTTTAATTAATAATTAAAGCTTAGTGAGCTATTTGAATAAACTAACAACACTTTTCTCAATTTATTACTATCCATTTTATGTGTTTAAAATTATTTAAATGTCAATATTGGCAAATCAGCTGATTGGTTTGAACTGAGACAACTGAGACGATTGCTCAAAGTTTTGTCTCAGTTGTTTCACTGAGACAGTTCTTGCCGAAAGCCCCTCATATATCAACCGTGTATAAACTACGTGTACCATGGGCTGATACACATTAGATACAAAAACCGGTTTTACATCGTGTCTAGTCTCGAGTGTGTATCATCGTGTGCCACGGGACTTACCAAGCCACGAAACCAAAACCCTCGAGAAATACTTCGCAAGTCATGGAAAAAACCCCCGCACTACACATGAGAGCCCCAACTTAGTCCTAACATTCTAAAATATTTGCAGTGTTCTTATATAAAACTGACAAGTTTGATTTGAATAGCTCCTCCGCCCTATTCATACAGAAAAATGGTCTCTTGATAGTCTTAAGCTTGCTTTTTTCTTCGAAATAAATTTTTTATACCTTTCCTAACAAAATTATTTTAAAGAATTTATCTTAATTAAATGTCTACGATTCCCCAAACAAAAACTCTCAACTGGGTAATAATTGGATAGGCGAATGTGCCGTGATCCGATGATTTTGAATCAATCTGCCTGCAATCTGTCATTGGAATCGCTGATCTTTCGACTGTAGGAATCGAAATTGAGTTGCGGATGTGAGGGATATACCATAGGATTATTCAAAAATACTGGACACTTTTTCAAATATTTTTTTTTCATATCCACAGTATATTTTTTATCTTCTTTTTTACGATTCTTCTGATATAATGTTCTTTTTCTTTATTTAAATATATATGACGTAATTAAATATAATTTAACATGATTGTGTGTGTGTGTATGTGATGCCTAGGGCTGGGTGTATGTGTCTTTTATGTCAGTTTCTTTTTTCCATTGTTTTTTTCTTATATATTTTTTCCAAAAGAAGACATTATTTACCTCTTAAGAACATTCATTATTAACATATCTAGTAGAGTTTTTTTCAACTTTTTTATCTTTATAATTTTGTTGTTGATATATATTACTTCAAGTATTCTTCATTTTTACTTAAAATCTACTTAAATACAGTATCTTTGCAACTTAAATACTTTCTTCTCGATAATTGAAATGTATAAAAGTTTTCGCTTTAATTCAGTTATTTTTTTTTTTTTGGTATTTGGACTGATTTATTTGCTTTTATAGCTGATTATTTTGTAGAATTTAATATTAAATATGTTAGTTTTTTTCTTAGTGTCTTTTTTCACTTTTTTAAAAAAAAATTCAACAGCAAGAAAGTTAGTAAGTAAAATAAAAAAATAAAATAAAATAAATATTGGTGTGAGAATCTAGTTACTTTTTTGTTTTTAAGAAATATGTATTTCAAAATTTTTGTGTTATTTGGAGTTATTTTAATGGAATTTATTGTTTGTTATTAATTTTTATCCTTTTTTATTCCTGCTTTGAATAGTGTTGGGGTATTGTTTTTAGAAGATAATTTTGAAGCTTAAATAATAGTTTATTTAAATAATAAATAGAAAAATAAAAATTATTATAATAATAAAATATATAATATTGCTTAATCTTTGGTTAAACTTTAAGTGTATTTATTTAACTAGTTCAACGTTGCTTTCTTGATTTCAATTTGTTGTTTGCTTGCCTCTTTTTTGTTCTCATTCCGCTGTCATTTCATTGTTAACAATATTTATTGATTGGAAAACTTAAAAAGATCTATACGAATCAACCATGGATTAACTATTATAGCGGCAAGAAAGTGGGTGGCGTTGCGCAGTTTCACTCGGAGAGATACACGAAATTATCTCAAATAATGGTTGATGAATCTCGAATGTACACATACATATACAAAAAATAATAGATCCCAAAATGGATACAAGGCAGTCTCTATATGCTGGTATACAGAAATGAGTCCATAAGATCATCAACATGTAAGCAGATTGGTTGGAAATGTTACTCTTTATCTTTGCTTTTAAGAAACATAACACTTACGGGAGTTTTACATACCTATACCTGTTTCATATCGTCCATTCGAAAATATGACATGGTCTACAAACTTCAATATTTTTTCTCTTTTGGAAGGCTTATCGATTTGCTTGCTTTATTTGGTATCAACATTAAGATGTACGTATATATTGTAAACTGTCAATTTAACATAAAGAAGAAAAATCCCTGTTGAGTGTTACGACTGTTTATGCGACTAAAAAGCATAATTGTCTTGAGTGGGAACTAAGAATTATTAAAAAAACAAAAGAATCAAAGACTTGTTCTGTGCAAATAAACAATGATTCGGAGAACTACTTAGAAGTGGGAGTGTTAAAAATATCTTTATTTTGCTTGTACACGGATAAAAAGCATATGTGTAGAAAAAGAGTAAATTTCTGAATACAAGATGCATAAGACTGCATTAGATAAATCAGATAGGTATATACATGTAAAAAAGCCTACATATCAATTCTCAGTGACTTAGATTATATAGCATATATTATATAATGATTCATTTCTGACATGTATGACTTTACGGAAACAAGTACTGATATCTATTTCATAATTTTAGGGCTTCCACATACTTTCGCAGAAGCAAGTGTCAAATCAATCACAATCTACACCTTTTCATATTACCGTTGAAACTGATAAGAATGATCATTTCATCTTTGATGAATGCAGTTCAGAACGCTTATGTTTTTCTATATGTCACGCACCTATTTACCGTAAGTGTTTTGTTTTTCACTGATTCGCATTTTATTCCTTTTTCTGTTATTTTCTTCTACTTGGTGCAACTCTTTCTGTGAAATATTGGCATGGTCTGCCTTTGTCCTTGAGATATTCGCATCATTTATTACGATTTCCTTTTCAATTCTATTAATTAAAACAAATCGTTACCCCAAGAGATGGACTAGAAGTGGCCCCATTGAATTAATAAAACAGAAAGTACAAGAAAAAGAGAATGCAGCATTTGGATGTTGTTTTAAAGATTACCACTTATCGTTTACAAACAATAAATGCACGGAAAGACTGAAATAAAGTTGTTCACTATTTAGCGAATAGTTAGATTTCACACTTTGCTGTGTATTTCTTTCTTATTAAATGTGTAAAAAAGAAAATTCCTGGAATAAATAATCTAAGTCAGGCCCTTGTTTATAATTTGAACGACAGAGTAAAGTGGAAATTTTCTTAGATTTTATGGAAACTGTGAAGGGTTCTCTGCTGACCGATCTATAATCTATCATGGTGGGTAATACGGTCAAAAAATCATCCTTTATTTCCGATACTATTAATGCTGACTATTCGGTTTTGATAAGTTGAGTAAAGAGGATCAGGAAAAAGTTGAACAAGCGATTCCGTAAGATTCGTTTAACAAATTTTATTATTGCGATTCCTACTTTTATTGTCGAGATGCTCTATTGTCCCATATGCAAAGGTAGCAAGGATATTTAGTATATCCACCTTGCATTCCCATAAGGAAGCCAATCATCAAAAAACTTCTATTACTCACCTCCTTATACTTTAAACTCCACAAATATAGCAGAATGAGTCTACATGTTGTTTGCAACTTCTTGAGGCCATTTTTCCTCCTTGTCACAGATATGCTCAATTACACTAAATGCTATATGCAATTCTTTCTTTCAAAATTTGCATTAATTTATTATTTTATTTATTTTTCTTTCAAATGACGCATACTCTGATGTTTAATCTCTTTCTATTGAACAGCTGTTCTAGAGATTTCCCTTGTTAGTATATGCTCGCCGGTAAAAACCTCCATCGGTGTAGGGGAAAATCGGTTTTTAGGCGAAGGGAGTTTAATTAGTTGAACTCGCTAAAGTTAATTCGTTTTTTTTGCGCCGGGTTTTGTATTTTGCGTTTCTTTAATTAAAATACTTTAAATTCTTCCGCTAATTGTATTAATTTTAAATAAAAGCATTTGTATCGACAATTTAGTGTTAAACCTAGCATTTAAACTCATAAACATGTGAATATTTCAACAATGAATCGTGCTGTGCGGTGCTGTATAAATAAATGCCGAAATAATCCCGGAAAAACATTTTTCAGGCAAGTTGAAATCTTGAACTGAAATTAAACCAGAGCTATTTTTTATGATCTTCAATGTGTCAGTGGCAGTTCAAAATTTGGTTTTATTCTAAATAAATGCGCCAAACGCCCATACAAAAATATTTCAGATTTACTACTTCCATGAGCATAACGAATCCGTTAATAAATTTCCACCACATATTGGGAAATGCCGAAATTTTTCGGGCTTATTAGTTATTGCTTCAAGAAAGTAAGAAATATATTTTATATACCAACTTTCATCTTTTGTATGGATGGGGGAAACTACCTTGGCTATGCATTATTGTAGTGCGACTGAGACAGCGAGTTAAAAACAAAAATTGAGAGAACGTAGGATTACCCGAATGATAAAATCTTCTTTAAGACCTTCAAAATCCTTTCAAACTATTCATAATAATGAATATTTCGTACATCGTATAACACTACCTCAATTTTTTAAGAAAAAAGATATATTTCGCTTTGACCAAGGTGCTGAAAGGAGGAGCTAAATTTTTGTCAAATAAAATTCTCATTTTTCCCAAAAACATCAATTGCTCTCACTTAATTTCTTTAGAGTAAAACGAATGTAAACATAAGCACGTGCTGTTCAAATACCATAGGATTACAACAACAGCAACTTTGGAACATATCATACGATTCCAAGAACAACTTTGGAACAAACTCTCTCAATATTTCAGAAAAACCTGTTTACACAAAAGCGCGGGGCGGGAACATTTTCTAAAAGTAAAATCTGAAAACTCCGCCCCTTCACATTTGTTTACGAAAATGAATCATTTCCCATTCTGTTTCGTTGCATGTAACTTGAGCTTTCACATTTTTTGTCTTTTTTCGTAAAACTATTAAAGAGATTGATTTTTTGTAGTTTTGCTTCGTCTTTCCTTCCTTTTCGCTGTGTGTACATTTAAATGGAAAACAGTCGGAAATGTCTCCTGCTTCCTAAAGGCAGAGACACATTCAGGCCCCGAGGCTTCCTCGAGGCGTTGGTGAAATTTCTAATACAGGTTTTTAAATGAGGCAACACATAACCAAGCCTAGCAGCTAGCCTCAAGGCAAAGTTTACCTAATAATAAGTTAAGAAGCTGTAGAGCAAAATGGGCAAATTTCTGGTGTTTTTTAGAATGAAACAAGTAATTTCATATACTTTCGTCTTTTGCATGAATGTGGGAAAGGAACTTGTCTATGCACTACTGTAGTGCAACTGAGACAACGAGTTAAAAACCAAAATCGAGAGAACGTAGGATTACCCGAACGACAAAATCTTATTACATCCCTCAAAATCCTTTCAACCTATTCATAATAATGTACTTCGGGCCACACTACCTCCCATTTTTAAGAAAAAGATAAATTTCGCTTTGGCCCAGATGCTGAAAGAGCTCAAATGAAATTCTCATTTATCCCGAAAATATCAGAGAATCCAGCATGAGTTCTCCCACTTAATCTCTTCATAGCAAAACGAATGTAAACAGAAACAAGTGCTGTTCAAATATCATAGGATTACAGCAACAACATGTGTCCTTTTAGATGTTTTACAACAACAACATGTGTCCTAACATTATCAATATTTCATGAAAACCGGTTTTCACAAAAGCGCGGGAGCATTTTATGAGAGTAAAACGTAAAAACTCCGCCCCTTCTCATTTATTTACGAAAATGAAACATTTGCCATTCTGTTTCGTTGCATGCAATCTGTGCTTTCACATTTTTTATTTCTATTCATAAAATTTTTAAAGAGAGTTTGAGTTTTTTTCGATTTTTTTTCTTTCTTTCTTCCTTTTCTTGTCGTGTGCATTTTAAATGTAAAACACTCGGAAATCTCACTAGCTTCTTAACTTATTATTAGGTTAACTTTGCTCAAGGCCTAGCCGCAAGGCGCGCTTTGCTCAATGTTGGACATTTTTCTCTCTCAGGCCTACTCCTGTCAACAGATGTTTTTTTTTCTTTTGTGTTCTGTCAAACCAGATATTTGTCAAACAAGAAACACTTGAAATTTATAATCAACCATTTTGAAAAAAGATAATAAATTATTTCTGCCCAGAATGTAAAGGAATTGCCGAAAATACTATCAACATTACAATGACAGCACCGAGCTCGGGCAAGCTTTGAAGCTAGCTTTGAGAGGTCAGAGTTGAGGCTTGCTTCGCCCACGTCATCCGTAGGTCCGACGAACAACTCGAACTCGACACGAGGACACAACGTCTATTCACCTCACCCAGTCTCGCTCACGGTTTACTTTTCATTTTCAGTTAGTTTAGTAACAAGACGAGCGATGCAGAATATACGCGTGGGTGGGTTAAATGAGTATTCGAAAGGGTTTTTGGTGTGATGCGTTTTTGTTCTTTTTGGAAATTTGGAATAGTTGCTTAGGTTAACGAGTATCCAATTTAAAATCGTAAAGCAAAAAGGGATTGCTACTTACCAGCGGTTGAAAAAATGAAATGTCGACGATGTTCCTAATTTTAAGAAACGGAATATAGAATAAAGAAGCCTAAAAGAAGTCGCAGAGCATGTGAAAACCACCTCCAAAACTGTAGAAACGAAGACCAAGAAAGAATCGGGGGCTAACTTGCTAAAAATTTCGCAAAAAACAGTCCCATAGATTTGTTTCATCAAAAATACTTTTTGTCGGCGATTTTCACACGGAAGGGATTATTTTAACGGGAAAGGGAGTAGAAAACTATGTGCAATAAAAGCGCCTAGTTTTTAAAATAACCCAAAAAAACTGCTCATAAATGCTAGTTTGAGACCATACGCTGTCTGAACGGTTTAGTTCGCAATGTTTCGTTGTATGTATTCTGCGCTTCTCCATTTTTTGTCTTTATTCGTCAAATTTTTAAAGAGACTGATTATTTTGTTATTTTTTTGCCATTTTTCTTAACTATAACCCGTTATATCGCTGGACAGATTAATTTAGTGGCATCGTTTTTATGAAAATTTATATAATTTACGCGTTTGATTTGTGTAGAAATAGATTAGATTTCCCATATA
Organism: Dioctria rufipes; assembly: GCA_963924295.1. NCBI lineage: Eukaryota > Metazoa > Arthropoda > Insecta > Diptera > Asilidae > Dioctria > Dioctria rufipes. The sequence goes on from OZ002741.1 coordinate 680,872, forward strand.
AGGTAGAATACGCAAAAACGGGGAGAGCTTGTTGTAAAGAATGTAAAACATCTATAGCATATAGTGTTTTGCGTATTGTCGTAATGGTGCAGGTAATGGGAGAGCCAATTCAGTAGGCTTCCAAGAAAGCGACAATTTATGGTTGTGTATATAACCTGAATCGACTTAGAAATAAAACCGCGACATGACTGAGGGCAATAAGCTATTTACTGTATGTGTAGATTTTAACGTAGGTAAGGCGTAAAATGAAAATCTTTGGGTTGTTGCAGCACTTTACGCAATTGGAATACATTCATATTTCCCCAAATTTTCCCTTAGTCTTTTCTTATTCGACATTTTACTACCCCTTGTAGCTGCTTTTATTTGCACATTTGAGAACTGGAGTATTCTTTGCTCAGTTCACGTAAATGTCAGTAGTTTTACATAATATTTCAACAAAGAATTTTAACAGAGCTTGGCTGCCACTGGAAGTTGTGTGTAGTTTACATATACGAGTTTTCGATCTTGCCTTTACCAAATTTACATTTGTTTTTTCTTCTTCTTTCATGAATTTGTAATATAGGTAGGTATTCATTTTAACATTTAAATTAGAATGAATTATAGTCTACTTAAAATAAATTTTTTGGTTTTTTATCCATTTTAGCGCTTTTCATAAATGAAAAATTTCTTTCCTAGCCTAATAATAAAATTTTACATGCTTCTCTCCTCTCTTTACCTCGAATTTGTTAAACTCAATTAATTAATTACTACTAGTGGTGACTTATGTTCTATGCTATATATTATAATAATTATGAAATTTAAATATTTTACAATTTTCAAATAATTTCAATATGGTGCATTTTAGCTTTTGCCTATTCACCTCACATTTTTTGTTTTGTGTGTGCACAAATATTTACGTTTAAAATGGAAAGAGACTTAAAACATATTTACATACATATATAGTCATATATATATAATAATATATATATATTAGTATATAATATATAAAATCGATGTACTTTCACTTAAAAAACTCCTTTAAGTAATTCTTCCAGGAAAATATACATCATTTTGAGTTAAAATCGTCGACTCAACGCTCTGGGGTCTGTGTTATTTCGGTACATATAGTCATACTTCAAAGGAGATGATCTTTGTAAACAATTATCATTCATCTTGGTTCTCGAAGGAGATGGGAGTAGACGAAAATGAAACATAGATAACTGCACGTAGTTGTCGTTTTGGTATAGACGATTTCCCATAAGAATTTTCTTCTTTTTTCTTTTTTTTTTTTTTTTTTTTTTTTGCAAAAATTTCGTTCATTCTTTATTTGGCGTCGTTTCAAGCAACGGAAACCTATTATAACTGTATTTTTTGATTAATTCTCGGAATCGTTCCAATGTTGAAAATACTAGACAAGAAAGATGTCTGATGTTTCACTTTTCGTGCATGCACTTCCAGTTGGCGACGCTGCACTCGCTAAAGAATTGGCACGCGTCGCTGCTAATGGTGAACGCATGTCCTGATTAAGTGTTGTTGTTTGATTTTGGCCGCCTTCATAATAGTAGGACGAATCTGTAGATAATAAAATTTTATTTTCATTTTAGAATTAATTTAAGGACAGATTTTATGTGGTTTTTGCAGATAATTTTATTAAAATTGAAAGCATTTGTATGTACAAAGCCTTCGTGCTTGGATATGAAAATCTGCTCTTTCTCTCTTTTGGCGTCATTAAAAAAAAACACCCATATATTTTTTGTTGTTTCCTAAATGAAGCTGGGTGGTAAGATTTATATACTAAAGCACAGACAAAAAACTTCTAGATGTTGCCAGCTTACATTTTGAAATGCTTTGACTTCAAAGCCAGAATTCATGCAAAATTTCCTCGAAAATTGTTCATCTGAATTTTTAAGCACAGCGAGCTGCCTGGTCCAAAAGGGTTGAATCTATTCATATGCCTGGGCTCAGGGCAGTCAAAATTCATGTTTTTTTTTTTCGAACTTACAAGAAAAATCATTCTTTCTTCCCTACTGATGGCCGCCGGACTGTGACTCATTTTTATACCCTCGATAAAGTCATACATGAACACAGATATAATCATGGTTCTGAAAATGGATTGGACACCCACGCATAATAAAGCAAAATGAATTTTCATTTTTGCGTGGCTGCCCGTTTGTCTGTCTGTTTGTGAGACCGAACGGTAGCTTGAGCTTATCTGAAATTTTGTATATATACTAACTTCGGAAACGGCTAAAATCGGTCAACTCTTTCATATGGTAACGAAGCAATAATTTCGTTTTTCACTACACCATTTGAACTCTGAATGAGAACGCATTGAGCTAAAGAGCCAAAAATTTGTAGGTATATAAATTCTTCTTAGCCAAGATTGGTTTATTACTGAGATCAGATAGAAGCTCTACTTATATCTCACCCTTATTGCCTGTTCTATAAGCTTGGACTTATCCGCACATTAAAGGACTCCATTCACTGTTGTTCAACCCTACCTCAACTTGAAGTTGAGGCGATGAATTGAGATGTGTGTGGGTCTGTTGAACCCTCAATCGCCGGTTGAGAGTGAAGTTGAGCTGTTGATGGGTGCCGGAGATCAACTTCGGTTTTTTTGCATAAACGGATTGATGCGTGCGTGGACATGTTGTTCAACTGTTAATTTGATTTTATTCTATTCGAAGCGTTTAGAAAATTGAGCGTTGAGCTTTGCAATTCTAAAATTTTTGTACGTTTTGTTTTTCTGATAATTTAATACTAGCTGGATACATCTATATAATTATTTGTACTAGGTTTATAATAATAATTTTAGACAGAATTCTGGGAAGACTTTATAGAATTGCACAAATATATCTTGTTTGGTACCTAATTAACAGTTTCATGACTCAAATGCTTTAGTCTTGGCTATTTTTTCTTCGGTTTTAAGTTTCAATAGCAACTGATTGTGATCAAATTGAGAAGTGTGGTGGGATGTTGTCAAGTTGATCAACCACTGCGCCAGCTTAAAGTTGATCAACCACTGTGCCAACTTCAACTTGATCAACCACTGTGCCAACTTCAAGTGTGTGGACCACTAAAGTATGTACTTACTATTTGAAAAAAAAAACAAAAAAAAAAACAAAAAATGAAAGAGAAAAATTTTGCCCAATAGGCAGTACAAAATGCTGGGTCGAAAATGTTTACTTACATTTAAGTATAAAAGGCATGTGACAATAAGGTTCTATTCCAAAAATTTTCCATATTCAGAGTTATGGTAGAACATTTGCCTTATCCCAGGACGAAAAAGTTTTTTGAAGGTGTCGTCGCATGAGGTATTTGAATAATATTTTTAGCTTCTTCTTTACATCTCATTAGATGTCTTCAAGACTGCTTCCCGAGAACAGTAGTCGGGCGCTTGCCACTGCAAGTATATGACTATGAGGCCAGGAGCTGAAATGGAGAAAAGCAGCGATCCATGCTTTCGAAGAAGCGCTTCAGTAGACTACTTAGAGCGCTATTTATTTTTATGTTTTATGAGTAGGGAACGAAGAACATTGTTCCAAAAAATATAATAATATAACCAAAACTTCAGATTACACTTTTAATCAATCTGAACTTCACATTTAAAATGAGAAATACCTCACTTCGCACAATAGTGGAAAATCCACAGTTTAGATTCGTTAATAATTTGATGAAATCAGCCTTTCTTGCAATTCTTCTATAGAGCTTGCTTCCAAGTAATGGCTATAAAAGCTCTTGAGTTACTTATTTGCGCATTTGCATATTTTTCTGGATAAATCAATGAATATTCTTCTAAGAAGCTTCCAAATGATGCCTAGAGAAGCGCTCAAATTGTACTTCTTTCAGAAATGCTAGTTTTTCGTCCCAATGAGAAGGAAATATTCAAAAGTGTTTGCATTAAGGGTTAGTGTTGTGGATGCTGTTCTACATCTGTCTTACGTCCCACCGATGACCAAAAATGAATAAACTGAAATTTTCGCGCTTGTCATAATCAGAACGTGTTAACCACCGATTACTAATGAAAATCTATGCTCTACTTTCATTGGTTTTTAGATTAGTTGAATAGCATTAATAGAAAACGTTTGTAAAGTGTATACTACTACTATTATACAAGTATACAGTAAATACAGAATTCATCTAGAAGAAACATTTGTCAACAAAATTCAAATCACATCCCATGTATGATTCAGAAAGAGAGTTTTTCTGTGGAGAAAAAATTAGATAATTCATCCACAGCAGATTTTGCTGCGAGATTTTTATTGGTACTAACACGGATATAAGCTCAGATAGTAACTCTGTGTGTAAGCAGAAATACCAGATTTAGCGGTCTAACCGACCAAACCGCTCTTATATCCTTCATACACATTCACTTGCAATCCATTGCTGTCCTCGTCATCAGGTTTTTAAGATACTATTTCTACTAGAAGGTAATCCCTTAGGTTTAGGTTTTATTTGTGTAACTACTGTTATACTTGTGATACATATAGGGTAATTTAACTGGGTATTTAAATTAGCCTACATATTCTGAAAAATACCCCGAAAAACGAAGGAGTAATTCCGGGGTTCTATATCCTCAAAAGTTTCAGGGTAATTGCAATTACCCTGATAACAGCGCCAACTGGTAGTGGCTAGAAATATTAAATTTGTGCAAGCACCAACGAGGTAATAACTAACGGAGGTGCAATCATATGTACGATCCGTGTATATGAGCGTACCCAAAATTGCCCTGCATTTGTGTATGTTTCACTCCGCCGTTTTTGGTCTTCGCTGTCAAATCCATACTTAGGTTGGTTGGTTTTGGGCTTGGTGCATTGATGCAGAAAAACCCCTGAAATAACCGTAGGGGCATGAAGCAAATATTACTCACAAACTTTTTACCACTGAACTTTTCTTCTTAATTATTAACTTTTATACGTTCACGTTTGCAAATTCAGTAAATACTTTTACGCTTATGTACAAACAATATCAGTGTCATTGTGTTAGAATTGGGTACGCGATATTTTCTCATTTGCATCTCCTTTAGTTCTTACCTCGTTGGTAAGCACATATTCAGTGATAGACACAACAAAACAAAAAACGGAATCATCCGTATCCGATTTATATGTATCAGGGGTCTCCAATTAACTAGGTAATTCAATTACGCTGAACTAAATACCATTTAAATTTATCCTATGTGTATCACAAACATTATAAAGCGTATATGAGTATTTTTCGATATATTAAAGAGAATCTCAGAGTTTACAGACTTCTGTAATAAATATATAAATATAAAAATGGTTCACAGCAAGTATTGGTAACAAATACTCACTGTTTACTTACTGAGGAGTCCGCCAGCTGCTGGACTGTATCCATATGAACCGTAGGCACTGCCGTATTGTGGATATGCTGGACTGTAGGCATAGTCTGAGCCTGGAACCACAGAACTACCACCTGTTGAATGAAAAAAAAAACAAATCTATCTAACTTCTGTGGGATTGAAATAATTTTTATCCAACTATATTTAGACTTTCACCAACCAATAAAACTATGCTAATTATACAAGTCGAGTTCATTCATTCGAATCGAATGCAGTAAAGAGCATAGCTACACATGTAATCGAAGATTATTAGCTGGATCAAGACCCTAATCGAATCGTTGCGTGATCCGCTGTTAATGAGCATCGTTCATCTTTATTCTGTTTACACACATTTCTATAGTCTTTACATACACTCGACTTGAATCAATCCCCTCGATTTCTAAAACTAGCGCCAATATCTACTGGAAGAAGTGCTCCTTTCTAGAGGAACTCTTATAAAGAATTAAATATGTATGTAAGAGAGGTGTTGGTGCTGTGCTCATAGTTGTTCAAAATTGTGCAAAAACCATTGTTGCAATCGTATAATCGCCCAGAACCAATGCAGTATATATTGAAAAGCAAAGGACGACTTGCCTGAATAGTGGCTAAAACTAGGCAACATAGATGAATAGCCGCTAGGTCCTCCTGTAGGTTGAAGGACTATCAGAGAAGATTGATCGTTTGGTGAGACGCTGTGATTATTGGTGCTACTGCTTGGATTATTGCTACCTGCGACACTCAAGCTATTGTTGTGATTCGTTGTATGTTGCTGCGATGTTGCAACAGCTATTGATACCGTTACATGATCATTCGTTGATTGTTGCCCACCACCACCACCGCCATTATTATTATTGTTTTGAGTGCCACCATTTTGATTACTATTTCCGGTGTTAGATTGATTTGCATTGCTTCCGGCATTGCCTGATGAATTCGTTGATTGCTGTTGCTGTTGTTGCTGCTGCTGCTGCTGCTGTTGTTGTTGTTGCTGCTGTTGTTGTGCTACGGTATCGTTGGGTACCATCGTTATTGGCAGACCTGGTGACGATCCAGAATCTGTTTGAGGGCTAACTACTGTTCCTAAATGAGTAATACTTGCGTATCCATGCCCATTTTCAACTGATGTAATAGAGGAAGGGGTAGAAGTTTTGTTAAAATTTTATCGTTTCAGCTTATCTGATGTTAGTAGGAATCGTTTTCGAAAGAAAATTGTTATTTCGTGGTAGGGCGGGGGGGGACACATATAGAAAATGTGTCAAGCATTGTATATATGTTGGTGCATCAGTTATAAAAGTACAGAATTTATTTATTTATGTGCTTGAGGTATAGAGCGGCCAAATTTTTCTATGTCCATCACCAAAATACTCCCCGAAAATATTTAGGTAGGTATGCAGTTGGGTCGATAATCGCAGCCTGCAGTCAATCTTACCTGTATGATACGGCGACAAGGATTGATCGAGTATTCCTGTTCCAAGTTTCATTTCTTGCATGGTAATTGGAGCTAATGGAGTCAATGAGCTTCCTCCTACATTTTGGCAATATATTTTCGTTCGTTTAAAATACTTCTTTATACTTTCTACACACTACTTAATAACTGTTTAAGCTATACAAAAAAAAACCTTAATGATTCAACTCACCAATAGAAGCTCCAATAGGTGGGGTGTACAATGAACTTTGTGACTGTGATAACGTCGTTATACTATCGTACAATATCGAATCAGTGCAGGTTGATGCTGGGAAACCATTATGAGTATCATAGTAGGGTGTGCCGCCATTTGTTGTAACACTACCAAGCTCCGACAATAATTTATGTTCATCCTTGATGCACCACTTACCCGACCACAGCTGCATGAAAGAGGGGAAAGCAAAAAATAATAATAATAAGAATAGCAAACCCAGAACTGATACTGCACACCCACTTACATTTGAATACAATTGATCACCGCTGTAGTGAATCCTTTGCCTTTTGATATCATCGTCCGGATGAATATTGATGTCTCTATTTTCATCTGAAATAAGAATGACTATTGGTTCATTAAAAATATTGAATTTTTCTATTATTAATTTGAAAGTAATTGGAGCAGAGATATTTTAGATTATTTCATTAAAGTATCTCAAAAAGAATTGATTAAGCGGTAAGTGATGTCATCTTTTGGTGAATAGAACAGTTGTGTAGGACTTAAAGGCTCAACTACAATTTACGTGTACGTAAAGCTAACGCTCCCTTTAATGTTCACAAATTAACTGTAACTCGTCGGAGGGGAACTTTTGTTAAGTTTAAATGCCAAATTGCAGTGGTTAGTAAAGGTGCGGTTAGAATCGCTAATTCGTAAGAAAGCGATGATGTGTCAAACAATTAAATTAATACTTAATGATTAAATGTGCAATGTAAAAATTAAAATTGAATAAAAATGGTACTGCGAATTAATAAAAAGCAAAATCAACTTCCATTTGTTAGTGTTTTCACTTTTACCACTTTTTAAAATTGAACACATAAAATGTCATTACGGAACTGCGCATTAATAGAAGGCACAAATTTTCAATTAAATCAACTTCTATTTGTTATTTATTTTTTTTTACCACTTTTTAAAATGGAAAGCATTCAATATCAAGATAATAACGCTTATTTAGGCCAGAAATATTAATTTTTCGTAAGTAAACCTCAGTCTCGTTCAAAATCGTAAGTTCTTTAATATTCAGTTGTAGTTGAGCCGAGCCTTTAGAAGGAAGTGAAATGTGCTTTTTGCATTCTGTTCAATGAAGCTTTTCACTACAATTAAACAAGTTCCAAAAAAAGTTGTTCCACACAGCATTTGTTCAGGCATGAAGCAACAAAGGTTTATGCAACAGCTGCAGTAATTACTGCAGCTTAACATTTTCGGTCTCCACCAACACTAAGGACTGTCTCTAGCTAAATTGCTGCCCTATAGTGTATGCGACTGACTTGAGATGTAACAAGGATAGAATGGCAGGGCAAGAGATAGAGTATATAAACGGGGGCTAAATGTGAAACTATATTGAACGCGGCGGCGCATGCGTCCATGGTTTTGATGAGTAGCACAGCAAAGCTTTTTATGCGTGATCTTCATTTAATGCGCGATGCGAGATGCATCACCGCATCGGTTTAATTTTTCAACAGTAGCCAACGCCATAATATGTATATTACGGTGGGAAGGTATTCAAATAAGTCCTGCTAATCAAATATGGAGCTCTGCAGGGGTCAATGCTAGACCCATAATTTTCATTTATATAGAATGTGCAACTCTCTACTAATGCAGGAGATTTAAGAATTTTTCTTCATATTTCATGAAAATCTTGAACGATAGATAAACCGGATTTAGTAGTAGTGGTAGTAGTCTAGTAGCTAGCATACCTAAGGAAAATGGGTGGAAAAGCTCATTCCCAGGGAAAAAAATTCTACCCTTAGGCATCTAATGAAATTTTTCACTGGAAATGCTTAAGAAAAAGTTAGCTGCAGGACGTTCTCGAAAAAAGTTAGAAGCAACAGAAACAATAAATAATTCAAATCCACAATTTTCCGGCAATTTTCCAATGAGCATGGGTGGGGGTGGCATCTAATTAACTAGTGAACTTGAATGAATGGTAGCGTGAATCTACAACAAAAAGAGACAGTATATTATGCATAGTGTTCCTGTCTCTCCGACGCGTCCTTTGGGAAGAGCAATTGTAGTGCTTTGCTTTTGGCATATCATGATTTATGATGGGTTCGATTTAATATTCATGGAGATGAAGTCTTAAGTACAGGTATATACGAGATTGGGGGTGGACATTGTATTGCATTTGCATTTTAACCCTATCTCCTCTTTCCGTAATCTCTACATAAACAATCCCACAAACAATCTGTGCTCATTTAATGCGGTAGTTAATAAGACTACCTACCTATATTTCGTCACGACATTTTGGACGTGCTGGACACTCCACCGCCCATTCTTATCGTTCTGAAAATTGGCATTCTTGACTATGGCACAGTTGAAAAACAATGTGGATACACGGGAAAATGTCGGATATGCTGTTTTTGTGTCATTTATCCCTTTAGATGTAGACAAGGGGGTTTCTCTCTATCCTTATAGAAACGGGTTGAAGTGCTTCAAAAACAGCAAGGAGCGAGTTATGGGCGTATGGAGAGAGAGAGGGTTACTGAGATGACGAGACTGGTGGTTGTTGTGAACTGAGCTTTTCGTGTTTCGGGATAGTCTGTACGATTTGCAACGATTCATAGCACGGTCTGTATATATGTGTACATATACTAAGTACATAAGTTTAAAGGGACTCTCTGCCAGCGGCTATCTGGCACTGCATCCGAAGTGGATGGGAAGAAATTTTCTTCCCTCAAATATGGCGGAGGGATCTATAATCTACCGTAAAATGTGTAACTATATACGTACGAATATCTACATACATGAGAGAGTACAAAACCTCTGGAATGAATGGTTTTGGTTTTGGCTAGCGCACAAGTCTTTTGGGGGCAGCAACGATGAAGTATATCCGGTCCTGGAGAGAGCTTCCGGTCGTCATATCCGGCCACTGAAGAGAAGGGTTTACAAAGAAGGATTTCCCTTGTTTAAGCATTTTTTCCTTATATATTTTGTCCCTTCTTGTATCCTTTAGGGAACATGAAGGAAGGAACATAAGAAGATATAGCCTTTGTGCTGGCTTGTAGCACTAGCAACTCATAAAAGGATTAGCGCAAAGCAGAGAAGTATGACCAGGAAGGCACTAACTGAGTGTCATCCGGGAAAATCTAGTTGCAAATTTTATTATTTTTCCGAGGAATTTTTTATTCTATAGCTGGCCACTTGAGTTCTGGTGTCGTCGTTATTTTAATTCCCTCCAAGAGGGGTTGCTTAAGTGAAGAAGGTGGATCAAGTAGGATTATAAATCTTTTCGGAGGAGTCAGCATAAAGGAGGAAAACGAATTACAGGCATATAAAAAAAATTGTGGAGGCAGCCAGAGAGAAATTGCATGGTAGATAGGATTAGCGTATACATGTTTTCCGTTTGTAGAAAATTAAGACGCGAGCGAAGGTTCTCCAGAAGGAAAAATGTCTGATTAGTGGTTTAAAACAAAGCTTAAAAGCAAAAGGCATACGCATAAAGAAAATAGGGAAAAACATGTCCCATTAGCAGATATGTCCTGTCCCGACAATTCTTCACAAATTGGATCAAGTGCGCTTAAAGTAAAACCTCGTAAGCCTGTTCAAAAGTGATAGCGGATCAACACACAAATCAATTTTAAAGCCGCCACCAATATAATTGAGTCTTTTTGCTAGCATGTATGTACATACAATATACATATACATATATATTCAGCCCCAGTTCAGTTTGTCATGGATCACTTAAGATTAACGAGTAAATGTGAAAATCCTGCAGCTTTCATCTCAATAGGGGGCTTGGGAGAAGCGAATCAACCCGTTTTCTTCCAGGGATAATGCAATTTCTGCCGGGGTCATAGGATTGGCCACGTGGTTCGTCATTGGTTGTCGAAGTTTTAGCATAATCAGCATTGGCTCAAAATAATTACTTTAAATGTTCAATTGGCTGACAGGACAGAGCAAAAAATATTTTGGGGGAGTAAGACAAAGAAGTCATCAGGAGACTGGTGGATGAAAGGACATACATATAATGGACTTTCATAATTTATTGTATCATGGATTAAGATCACCCGGGATGTGAAAATATTGGATTGTTTAGTGCATTCCGTGCGCTTGAAATAGAAAAATAACATGGGAGGAGGTGTGGGGAGTAGTTGTTTTCAAATGACTTTGGCAATCGGCAAAAACACCCATTATCCGGTCACGTGGCTAGGCTGACTTCATGAGCGTAAATTCGCATTAAAACTGCTAAATCAGGAAAGTAGGTATTAAGGGTCAGAAGTGGCTATACATATTATTATTCAAACTTGTAAACTGGAATGACATAAGACACACCACCCTAATATTGCGTTTTAAACCACCCTACTTCTACCACCCTTTGACAAAAAGCACAAGTGTACTGAATCGATTAAGAAACGAAATTATGACAAGCAATCGACTTTTGACATTATGAGAGTGGGTAAGGACCCCTAGTAGATGGCTCATGCGGGAAGTTTGTGGTGGCCTTAGCACGTGATTCTCTCATGACCGTTATTTATGAATTTTATCAATTAAAATTTTTTCCCTGCTACTTCTGATGATCTTTCCCGAAAACTTTCGATACATTTTCCATTGACGAAGTCAGTGGGAGGCTCACCTCAAATATGACATCGATCTGTACGCTGGGGCACTGGGAGCAATTTCGAGAAGGGTTATTAGCAAGAGCAGGTAAGCATTATTCTTCAACATGGCCAACAAACTCAACGCGTATGAAATAAACAGATTGGGCGCAATCTAGAAACTTGGTGAAAAATAATTCAGTCTCCCGTAATTCAGATATAATTTTTCAGATCTAGGATTAGCATGATAATTAAAGTAAGCGTATATAAAACAGAGCTCCCAGATTCTCTACCCGATCTACCTTCAGCATACATAAGCATAACAGAAATGTGATCTACTCATTACAAGCTTTTAAGTCACTTGGGTGCGGATGGGGATTTTTCTGCTATAGGCACAATTTTGCACGAATCGCATTGAAATTGAATGGTAAATGTAGTGCGTAGTATTATCCAGATACTCCCCTACCATTCCATTATCGTGCGAGGCCTAAAAATTAGCCCAATTCCATTATGTTATGGATAGTTTTCCCAGCATTTTATTTATTTGCAATAACTTGATAAAATGCTGGCTGTAAAGGTTTGTGTAGAGATTTCTGAGGCAACTTTTGAGTTGTTCTCTTTTAATTGAGCTGAGCTTCGCTACAAGGTTTTTCGGTTTGGACGCGTCTAGCAGGTGTTGGCTGATCCTTCCTTATTCGTAGGAGAAGGCTTTGGTTTGGGCACTCAGCTGTTTCGCAAAATTGTCTGTGTGTGTATGTTTGGGAATATGTAAGGCCTCATATTTTCTATGGTCAACACATCCTTTAATCAATTAGAAAGTAATGAGTTTAAATAAAAGTCCATTTAGTGAATTCGTTGCAGTGAAAGCGGTAATTAATATGGAATAAGTCTTAAGCGCATACACTATTTTGAATATTCGTATCATTAGTCATAAACAACAACAAAAAAAGCAACAACAACAATAAAAACAGTCGCAACACCAACTCAAGCAACAACAACTACTACAACACCAATTGCAGCATCAACAAAAACCGCAACAGCAGCACCAACAGCAGCAACATCAACATCAACACCAACAGCAACAATATCAACAAAATCACCAATTAAAATAGCAACAACAACAACAATCATAACGCTACAGCAACAACAATAACAACAATCACAACACCAATTGAAGCAACAACAACTACTACAACACCAATTGCAGCACCAATATCAACACTAACAGCAACAAACACCATCAACAACACCAACACCATCAAAAAGCCATAGCAACAACAGCACCATAAAAAAGTCATAGCAACAAAAACAACAAGAACAGCAGCAGCAGCAACAACAACAAAAACAACAACCGCAGCAACACCAACATCAGCAACAAAAATATCACAAGTACCCCAACAACAGTAGCAACAATAACAAAAACAACATCCGCAGCAACACCAACATCAGCAACAACATCATCACAACTATGCAAACTACAACATCACAACTACACCAACTGCAGCAACACCAACAGCAGCATCAACAATAACAACAATAACAACATTCATAGAGACAATACAACACAAACATCAACATAGCTAGCAACGGAACAAAAAATTACTCACCATGATCATCGATTCTTTTCCGTTTGATGCTGTTTCCATTGGGATCGGTATGCTGAATTCCTAAAATACCATTTATACTATAACCAGCTGTCCTGTGTTCACCTTGACCACCACCGGGATTAGATCCATTACCTGGAGTCAATTGGGTTTGTTGTTGGTTCTGATGTTGTGCTGTACCAGCTGCAGAATGAACGGAAACAGCTGGAGCATGAGCTATAACAGAAACACTACCAGTAGATCCTGCATTTGTACCACCTCCACCACCCCCGCCTCCTTCTCCACCGACAGGACCTCCGCCGCTACCACCACCGCCACTAGTAGCATTTTGTGATTGCGTTTGCTGCTGCTGCGACTGCTGCTGATGATGCACATGTTTAGCCTTTTCCGCAGCTTTATTACGCACGATCCTGCAAAAAAGATAAATGTCATGAAGGACGATCCAAATTAACCTTTTTGAGAATAAAAACGGCTTAATACAAAATCTAAAGATAAGGGGAAAACATAATTTCACCGTTTCGATCCGATGTAAAATTTACTTATATATGAATGTATGAGATATCCTTGCAATTGGGCACATTACACCGAAATGAATAGAAATGGATCGAATCGAAATGGGTTGGGTAAATTTCAGCTTTTACGGATGATGAAAAATCATCTGTAAAGATTTGTACTCTTAAGAAATAAAAAAAAATGTTTACATGGATGGCTGTAATAACCCGGAAAGACCAAATCTGGCAAAGTCTTCGAAACCGAACGGAACTATTGCTGGATCAGTGCTGCAAAGCTTTATTTTTTTTTGTCATAAGGAGATCAAATAATGGGAGCGAGATTTATACATAAGCATTGTTTATTATTAAGCCAAGCACAACAAGTACCCTATGATCAAAGATTCTATAATAAGAAGATATTGCAGGCACATTGTGTAGTAGGGCCTTAGTGAAAAATAATGAGGAATCTCGGAGATTTCGCCACTATTGAGAAATTATTAAAACTTCGCATTGTATACGGCCTCACTAGTCATGAGCACCACAGCTCTCAATTTTTTCTTAGAAATTTACTGGAAATATTTTCTTTAGAATTTGTATGCAGTATTGATGCAGTATTGATGTCGAGAAGGCCTCAATTTTTTCCTTGAAATTTATTGGATATTTTTTCTTCCGAATTTGTATGCATTGTTCGACACAGGTGCTTGGAGTGCGGCTAATAATTTTTATGAGCGTAGACGCTAGTTAAGCCGAGGATTACACGAGACAGCTTGCATGCAAGCCTCTCTTCCAACTCGATTTTTAACTTGACAGCAGAAGGCAGTTCGGTTGATGTCTTATCATCTTGCATGCAAGTTCATTTAAAAAATGGCATTGAGGCGTAAAGTCATGCGTATATTTGAAAATTATAGCAATAAAGGAAAAAGTTAAGAGAAAGGTGTTGGTAAATGATGTAATGCAAATGATCCCAGAAAATCTCATTTTTCCGGAATAAATTTATCAAATTCTCTCGAACATTTCTTTTCCGCCATCTTGAAAACTGCATAACGTCAAATTACTATCACTTCAGCTGCCATGGTTTTTCATCATGCAAGTACGCTGAAAGCTGTACTGCCGGCATGGCAGTAGAGGTTACACGTGCAAGAAGTATGGCAATGCAGCTTCCATGCAAGCTGTACTTGCAAGTGTAACCCCCGGGTAAGCAATATGCATTCATTTCTTCTTAGAAATTTACAAAAAATGTTTCGGCAAAATTTTTATTCATTTATGCCTAATCTACAAGCAATGTATGGTAAAACCACGTCGTTAAAACGATATCGTTTGCTGAAGAATGCATATAAATACACGAAATAAGCAAGTAGTGGTAAACTGCGAAATTAAACAGCTGTTGATCTGTCAATTATCATAAATGTAATTGCTTTCTCGATTGCATTGTAGAATTACATCAAAGAAAATATTTGGTGTCAATAATTTATACAAAAATACTTATAGTAAACTTATGTCGATTTCCATTGATATTTTAAGAAAAGTGCACGTCAATCAGTAAAAAACGAGTTCAATGGAACAACTTTTGACGCGATGAGAATGTAATAGTAGCTCATATCCGTATAATTTGTCAGATTGAAATTTTCTGGAAAAAATAATATCACGAATAACGTCAAAATTATGAAAATTGTTGCTTAAAAGATTTTGGCGTGATTGCGGATGAATTTGGTAGAGTAATAGTTGAAGATTGATACGTAATTCTCCATTCAGTTGTGACATTTCTCATGTAGATGTGTACGTTTTTCGGTGTAACACCGCCGATTTTTCCGGTGTAGCACCAGACTCATTTGACGTACACTTTTTCGAGTAGTGCAGGTCAATGGAACGATTTCGGTGTAACACCGCAAGAAAAGTGTAACACTTCTGCTAGAAAACTTGATCAATGGAAATCGGTATTGCCTGGGACAAGTCAAATAATATAAAATATTGCTATGAAGACTGAAAGTACAAGTCCCAGTTTACAGCTGTTTTGTTCAAAAATTCCCCTACATGGTTCTAAATTAGCTGAATACAGATGAGGTATTACTATATCGTTTTGCCTGTGCGCGCTCATTTCGTCAAATGAGTGAAAGAGAAGAGACATTTTTCCACGCATGAATTTTCAAAGGCAAGAGTGTGAAGCAAACACAAAAATACATGTCGTTTTGACGACGTGGTTTTACCATGCATTGTAGATTAGGCATTAGTGGCCGAATGGAGTTATTTTCAGATACAACGCTTTCATGTGTGCTGTTGTCGGCCGCCAAAAATGCATACAAATTCTAATGAAAAAATATCCAGTAAATTTCTAAGAAAAAATTGAGGGCTTTCCTAAGAAGATTTATGTGGAGTTTCAGATATTCAATTCTATTTTAGAAAATTGAGTTCTATAGACATGCTATACCATGTGCCTGCAAGAGCCTTTGCTATGATGCAAGGTACAGCGTGGCAGGAAGAACATAGGAAAAGGATTAGAGCACATGAGGAAAGTGGTGGAAGAGAGGTGCTAATGTATGTCACTCCTGAACCTTCGCAGATTGTAAGCCCGAGGAAAAACAGAAGAACAGAAGATGGTAGACTGTTCCATATTCACACAGTTGGGGATAAGAATGCATCACGGAATTTTACTGTATGGTCGAAAGTATTTTGAAGGGTGAAAGGATGTTGGGCGGCTTGCCAATCTAAAGAGCATTAAATTTATTGGTAACAAAAATTTCAGTCTTCCAAACTTAAATTATATTCTGTACAAAATGTAAATTTTGATAAATTTTGATCTTTTGTTGTGCTCTTAAGGTGCCTGTGCAATGGCGCCTTTTAACGCATATAACGCATGAATTTTATAGTAAAGTTGAACGAATTTTTCCACCAAAGCGCAGCGCATGTTATTTTCGCAATTGATTTAGTTAGTGTAGTGGAATATCTACGTGAATAAGTGGAAATGTAATCGCACGAAGTTTGTGCTGCTGCAAGTAATATTTTTGTTATTATTGAAGAAGAAGGAAGAACTAAAGAAAGAAGGAACAAAAAAATATGGATGCGAAAGAACATTATGGAAGAACTGAGAGAAGATAAAGATTGGCTCTTCGAAAATTTTACAAGGATATCCTCGGCAGATCTCGAAGTTCTGCTTAAAATATTTGAGCCAAAAATAAAAAAAGCAGGATACAAATATGAGAGAGGCCATTCCTGTTCATATAAGGTTATTAGCAGCAACACTTAGATTTTTGGTCACCGGACTCTTATTCTAGTTTAGTATTTTTGTTTATTTCTTTTCTCTTCGTAATTTGAAAAATATGTTTTCTCCATTTTAAAGACTTTTCGGTGCAAACGGCCTACGACTGAATGCGTTATTGCGCACAGTTATCCCATTAGGAACGGGAGACCATGCGCATAGTTGCGCTGTACTTCTAGTCGTAAAAGCGCACAACAAATTATAGGAATAGGCATGCGCTGCGCATGCAATATAAGCGCATGCGTAAAAAGACAGCGTGTACAAGCACCTTTAGGCCTATATTTTTGTCACATATTTTCACATTTCATTTCCATTTATCTTTTTCATCTACCACAAAGTTAACTAAAATTAATTTGCAGTGAATAAACTTGAAAAATAAAATTACGACAAATTAGTCAACTGCTTCAGAGGTTGTGATGTGACAACAATTTACTGCTAGGGTAAGTGAATATTCTATACGTTCACTTACTGCAGGCAAACCGCTGGTTTTTTTTAAGCAGAGCCTCAGTTTTCTTTTGGTTAGTTTTAGATCACTATGCTAGGGCTGTATAGGTGACCATGGGTCTAACAATCGTGGTGTACATCCCAAGACTTAACCGCAAAATTGTCACTTCTCTGAAAACCTACAAAAACACGAATCTGACGTTTACAATACACAATAGCAAGTTAAAATAACTTAAACACGTCTTGCCTTTCCACCTCCTCGCCAAAGAACCGATAATCACGCACACCGATGTTTCACTTCTTTTAGTTATATGTTTTAAGGAATCACCCCTTCCCTTATATCTAGAGTATCTTAAGCGACTATTCACGATTTTCTTAAATATAAAGAAGTTGGAGATAATGAAAACAATAATTGTAAATTTGAAAAAAAAAAAATACATGAAACTTGTAATAGTCCTTAATTAAGGAGATTTAGACCTCAAATAAGGATGTAAGGGGATTTGATGAAAAGTATGGAGATCACCTTACATGTAAGGAGCATTTGCATCACTGGGCTGGATCGAATCGAATTGAAATGGCGGAAATTTGTTTGGCACTATAATCGGGAACACGTCATTATATAAAGGGCGAAGGGAAGGGATTAATATTGGATGAAGGTGGGTGATATTTAAAGGGCAACGTTTTATGCACAAGCGGCATATATTTTGCTCCTGAGTTAATCATAAAATGCCGTTCCTCTTTCCTAGAAAATTTTCCCCCTTTACTCTTCACAGTAAACACGACTTCAACATTTTGTCTCACCTTACAATCGTAGTGAGTTCGTGTAAAAACAATTACTTGAGGAGCGCAGTAATTGCTCGTAGATACTATATACTTCTATATGAAGTCAAGTGACATTCTGACCCCCTTCCAAAACACAGACCCGTCTCCAAACAAAACAAACAACATCAACTTGATAATGTAAAGAGCAACACGGCAGCGATAGGGTTGCAGGCTGTCAGTCACCGGAGAAGGGGTAGCATGGTGGTGGCAGCGGAAAGGTGAGTTATTTCCTCGCTTAAGCTCATTTGCTATATGTAGGGCGTGTGAAAACCATAGTGCACTGCGTATCCCCGATGCTAAGAATTGGAACACACGCCAGTACAGCACCGCAGAATTAACGAGGGTTAGCAAACAAGGGCTGAAATTCTAATTATTTAGTAAAATTGAGTGGTTTTCCCATAATTTCAGCAAACACAGGACGAAAGAGGGATTATTTGGCATATACATAGACCTTAAGCCTCCCGCACATACTCGCCACTTTACTACTGAGGGGAAACTCTTAAAGTGGATGCATTTGACTTTACACTGGGGATTTGTTGCCACCACTTATGCTGGATGGGTGCGATATTTACGACATGATTACTTTTAGATTACAATGGGGTTGGCAATTGAGCGAAGGAACCAGAGCCATAGAGAAATAAGCAAGGGAGACGTTTTACATACACGACACCGACGACATATTCAAGGCCGATTCCTTTGTTTGTTTATCTGATTGACCCCTGGTGGCGAGGGAAGATTGTCGCGTCGATGGATGATGATGTTGTTTTGGGCATGCACTTGCCTCGGCGGGGGTATCAATCTGATAACTCAATTACACTTATTAAGTAATTGTTTATAATCGAATAATGGGGCAAGTGCGAGGGTGTCAAGTAATAAACATAAACAATGGGAGGGAATAAGTTTCAGTTCACCGTTACTTGTGTGTGGAACGATGGGAGAAGTTATCATTGCGATCTTGTGACAACATCTAATTTCTTTGTGTTTAATAGTTTGAATTGATTTGTCAGAAGACGAAGAAATGATCAAGAAGTGACATCTGCTATTGATTTCTTAAGAGCTTCTTGTTTAGGCTATTCTCTGGGTATGTGCTTACTACCAGTGTCATCTTTACGCATAGGTCTGCTGAACCTGAGGAAAGGACCCCAAGATCCATTGGCCCCTGCGATTGTAAACCAACCGATGACCAATTCTTCAACCAGTAAGACAACCAATTACAAGTTAGCTTAGCTATTAGAGTTTGCCTACTGAAACTAGACCGCGGGATTTATTCGAACTTTTAGACATGGCAGGAAATTTTCATACAAATTAAGGTATAGTGACGGTCTTTGCAGCTCCAGTATTTTTTAAATTTCCGTCATTTTTTCATGGTATATTTTCAGTAGCCAAACTCAATGAATTTGATAATCAGTGAAAGTTTTTATACTGTTGATTCATGTTAGGCCTAACGCACACTAGAGACTTTTTATCACCCAATTTTTTGGTCACTGTCGCTGTTCTGTCGTCGCCGTGAGCTAGCTTAGTACGCACACAATCAGTATCTGTCATCCCAAAAATTCGTCAATATAAATTTCGAGGACATTTTACAAGGATATTGGAAATATAAACGAAAGAAACGCTATTTTGTCTTTCCAATTTGGACCGAAAGGCTGCTTAAAGAAAAATTTCACTTGATGTTTGATGAACTACGATCCTATCCTGAAAAAATCCTTCGATATTTCCATATGAGTGTTGGAAGATTTGATGATTTACTACTACAGATTTTGAGACCTGTGCCCATTGAACCAACCATTTATCACTAGTTAGCAAATTATCAGTTTATTTGTTGTGTTCCACTAAATTTTAAAATTGTTTAATGAATTGATAAGTGCACGGTATATGTATGTTGAACAATGGCAATAACAAGAACAAACGGATTGCTAAAATTCAATAATTAGGTATTGGTCATTATTATTTTTACGAGTTGATGATAGTGAGTAGTTCATTATGGCATGAGCCATTCTGTTAGTGGGTAAGCACTGTTTCCAAAAACTACTACAACGGGGAATGGACGAAAACTACACACCATAATTGCGCTTTCCGTGTCGGTATACATAGTGCTCTTCATTCATTGTAGGAGCATCTATATTAATCATAGTTCCATCGATGCATCCAGCTACTTGAGGAGAGCTTCCAATATCAAGAAACTGTAGCGACAATTCTTGATTGCTTCTGGCCAACGAATTGTTTTACCCATGATCACATTGATTATTGTATGTGATACCCGATGAAAAACCCTACATACAATTGATTTATTGATACCATGCATATTGGAAATTCTATTGTATTGAGCTCGATTTCTCAACCAATGCAGAATTGTCAGTAGTTGTTGCAAAGGACTTAAAGAATTGTTCCGTCCTTGCTGCTATGCTGCAAATATCCTCCAATCTTTAGCGGACCATATTCTATTTGGACACGTGTTAAACGAAAATTTTCAAAAGTGAATTTTTTCTGACTTTCTCTACAACTCAGATTCTTCCTCAAATAATCTTTAGAAATGAAAAATTTCTTTATTTCACTATATTAAGTTTATTATTATTATATTTTAAAAGAAAGACACTACCGATCACAATGAATGTCTATTGGAAAAGAGAATTTTTTGTTGGCGTTATGTTGCTTAAATTATCAAACTTCTATTGAATAATTTTGTGCAATGAAAATTGAGAAAAAGCGATTAATTTGCTAACCTTATTACATACTCATTTTCTGATTTGTGCAGCAGTAATTTGAAAAGCTGAGAACTTCTCAATTTTCAACACTCAAATGACCCAGTAAGGCAGGAATAAATTCTTCTGAGTCTTAGCTATCGAAGGATCGATTCTTTTTCGTATCAAAATGAATTATTTTATATGGACAATGTCCGTTTTTTCGCCTCTTTGATTGGTTTTAACAGTACCCAATAGAAAATTGAGCTTATAATCGATTACAATTGATTCTTGAATCATTGAAAAATATATTTCTTAAGTGACCCGGAATATATTTGAAATCGGCATGCAATAAATCTTTAAATATTTTAATGCTTCGATGTAGAACTGGTTTAGATTGAGTTTGAATGGCTTTCAAAATTTTCTAATTCAATGCTCACTCACTCATTTACACAAAATAATTTAAAAATTGAATAAACCCCACGACTTTAATGTCTTCTTGGCTTCTAATCTATATTTTTCACTTATCTCAACAAAACTACCTCAATCCACTTCCACTTCAAACTTGCAACTTTGGGATTAATTCTGTTTAGTTTCACGACCTATTCCGAAATCTTATTTAGAATCGAAACTGAATCGATTACGAGTCGGGTTATTTGCCCGCAAGGTTGTGATTCTCGAATCGATTCATCCAATCCGTATTGGAATTGATTCTAAAATACATGCAATAGAAATAGATGCCATATGTCTCACTGGGGAGCTCTTTCCAAATTTCACTTTGGTGCAGCAGAAATTAATTAGAAATTTTGATAAGTTGCTAAGTGATAACCGATAAGTTGTTGGTGCAATAGGGCTCTGCTATAACTTTTCAAAGAACCAATATATTATCATCATCAATTAAACCCGAAAAGAGACTTCCATCAAGACTTTCGTGGATATTTCTCAACACAGTTTTATCTTCAAATTGCTATTACAGTATTCCTTCAAATTTTCACCCCTATCTATCATTTTGTACTTGTATTCATTATTTATATCTTCGTCTCGCACTATCATTGCAGCAACCATATTAAAAAAAAAAAAAAATCTCTACAACGTCACCCGAAACATTGGCAGTCAAGCAACGACAAAAATGTTACCACTGCGTGCATATTCATATAAACGTGAAGGCGTTGACAACACAGTTACATGACAAAAAGTCTCCAGTGCACGGTAGGCTTTAACATACTTTACGTTATTATTCCTGTTGATAATCCAAAGTATTTTAGAAAATAACTTCTGTTAGGGGCCCTAAAGTGGCCCCACTTGGTTTACTACCTCTATGAAAATTTCTGTCACTCTTCCATAAAATCCTTTATGAAAGTTAAGGCGCTGTAAAAGATGTAAGTATAGTCCCTGCATAAATGTTACGTGACTCCATATAAGCGATCATTGGGTATTATTGGTATTATGTAAAAAGCAAAGCCGAGCCTTCGAGGCAGGTCTTCTTCTTCTGTTTTCTTCTTCAACTATCTTATGGGACATAGGGCAGATGGAGAATGGCATCTATTTCTTTAAAAATAGTGCCGTTGTGTCTATAGGGTTGGTGGATTTTAGACCAACGAATACATACCAGCATCCATTCAAAGTCGGTAAATCTGTAGACAACAGAATTCTTCGACAATTGGTAGGCGTCGGCCAAAGACACTCAACACTCAAACATATGAACCATAAGAAAGCAACAAACTGTGCACCGATGTGTAGATCGTACCTAGAATATGAAGCCAAATAGCTTTGAGTCGAGGATGGAAGGTATCGTCAGAGAGCTTATAAAGTTTAAGAGGAGCTGCTATTGGGAATGCTCAACACTTTCAACAAAATACTATTGAGGTTCAATATATTATATAATAACTACAGAGCGATTTTGCAAATTATCATTACCATACCAAACAACTGTTTCCATAACCGTACAAATATAGGGGATATATCGAAGAGCTCCTAGAAAAACATTAATTGTCCAGGTGCGCATCATAAGAATCATGATAAAAGCGAGGATCGGAGGTTACTTCACAACGCCCCCATTGACAAATATTCCTTTCAGTCGCGTAGCATCTAAAATGGCTAAATGAAGGCAGGGCTCTTCATATTCGAATATCAAATATTAAAGTGAGTTCTATTATAGTTCACAAACTCTAAAGTTAAGGCCGTACCCCTCGTACCCCTATTCCAGTCCACTTCTATACTTATATACGAAATAATTTCTAAAAAGATATATCTAAGTTGAATTCGAAAATTCGCTGGCAACAGTACGACAGGCAAGGAAATAGAGTTTAATTGGCTATGCAATATCTCGCATCAACAACTAAACAGCTCCGCAGCTGAAAACCGAGTCGATCGTACGATCGAGAGCAATATTGGTAAAAGCCCATGCAAACTGAATCGAAGACTTTTAAAGAAAACAGGAACCTCCGCTTATATTCTATGCGCTCTTAAATGTTATCTTCGGACCAATTCCACCATACACCAAATTTCTACTACTGTGCTAGACTCTGGCTTGACAGTTGTGATTGCCTTCCTTCCAACACTTTCACTAAACTGTACTACTAAGACCGTTGTCATCAATGTGGATACCACTGATTACCCCACCCCCTCCCTGCCCAAAGAGCTCTTCTTGGTTGCATACTCATTTTGACCTTTGTGATCATGTGTCCAATAATTAATTGCTGAAATTCGCTTTTTTCTCAAAACTTGTTAAACAATACTTTTATGTATGTACTTGCTTGCATGGACTATGTACCTACATACATTTAAAATAATTTCGTTAATTACTCTTTCACCTGATTATAGTTTTACAACGGCAATACAGAAGTGTGGCCGCACGTACTGAATGAGTCATTGCTGGCTGCTTCTGTATAAATCGAATTGCGAAAACCCTTGGTGAAAGCAATTTAAATAGTTTCTGACTACGAAGATAATAAGGAACAGTTGGAAAAAACAGAGAAAAACTGTGAAAGGTGATTTCTGCTTCTTATATACGATAAGAAAAGTCAAAACAAGACGAGATATTTGAGCTGGGGTACAAAATCTTGTAGGAAAAAATAGGTATGCAAAAAACAGAGGTAAACGCGCAAACCGACAGGCAAATTCTTCAGCATCTATTGATTAGTTCAGCTTTCTTCTTCTCTGACTGTGCTAAAGTTCACGCCCAGCGAGTTTTAATGATTGTGGGGCAATCAAAAGCTGCAGCAGTGGTTAGCAGAATTATAGTGTGTCAAAATAAATTTTTTTTTTAGCTCAAAAGCAAAGAAAACCTGATTTTTTTGCAGCAATGAGCTCTTTTTGCCCCATTCTTCTCCTGGTTTTATTTTTCGCCAATAACCTCTAACAGATTTCATCCTTTTAAAGTTGAAACATATGCACTTGATTAAATTTGTTGCTAGCCCTCATAGAACATATATACCAACAACATCATCATCGTTGCATCATCATCAACAACCCCCTCAGAAAATCTAGTCGGGTTAAATAAGTGCCCATTTGAGTCAATCACTTGAGTTCATTCAATCCCACTAATCGAATTGAACGCAGTAGCATCAGGGCTAGGATAAACATAAGCAATATAGATGTAACGCCAGCATCATTAGCAGGAGCCACTATTTTATGTGTGTATAGATGTGTGTGTACCGTATATGCATGCAGTATAGTGCCGAAAGAGACATATAACAAGAACAAGGTGAAGGAAAAGGGTGTCGAACCATACTGGTCGAACTGACTAGCAAAATTGTAAAATCTAGACTCTGATGGTTTTCAATCCCTTGTTGCCAAAAGGGGCGAAAAAATATGTCACTCAATTTTAGCTTCAACTGGGGAGCGTTTAATGCAGGAGTAGATCAGCCAGGATATGCCTAGCCTGGCTTAGGCTGAACTTCACTATTCATCCCCATGGACAGTTAAGTTGAAATCCATTTACTGCGTTAGGACTTCCACCAGTTTATTACTTCCATTTGGTTACCCTTAACAAGAAATTTAGGGGATGCGAGTATTCAAGACAAATGGCGATGACGATTTTTTTTTTTTTTTGTATCATCAGCAGCAGAGCTCAGTATCAATGTTATACTAGTGAAAGTGTTAGATGGTAGGCTGGACGAGAGATGTTTCAATCACTGCAGCAGCAAGGCAAACAAAAGATCACCCGACCCAAATAGATTGTCACCCCAGCCCCTTTCATACTGCAATTTGAGTTGGAAGGGGGGAAAATTGGAAAATATTGAGA
Source organism: Dioctria rufipes (assembly GCA_963924295.1). Classification (NCBI taxonomy): domain Eukaryota; kingdom Metazoa; phylum Arthropoda; class Insecta; order Diptera; family Asilidae; genus Dioctria; species Dioctria rufipes. The sequence goes on from OZ002741.1 coordinate 705,938, forward strand.
CATATGCGCTACTAACATCATCTTCAATCACTCAATTGGGATACAGTGGGTACAAAATACAATAATAATAATGTCAACGAAATAAACTAGGGCGGTATGCATGTGCATAGAACTTGTTAACTACCTACATGTATATACACATATACTCGGTAGTGATCCATCAAGGAGTGTCCCATGGGGGAATCTTCAGATTCCATAGACTCTCTCATGTGCCCATAATGATTCAATTAAGTTTAGTAAATAGAAAGTGCAGTGGCGTTCTTCACGACCAAAACCTTTGATTGCGGCACTTAATCCCCTGCATCCCTCCATCGGCATTCACGCTACTTCTGTTTAAAGCCAAAGGCATCCACATCCAAAGTGTAATTGCCCCAAGGAGTAATTTCCTTAGCCGCATTAAATTCAGATACCACATATATACATATGTACATACGTTACGTATATACTGCACGAATGGCAACGAGAAGGGGCTCGTAATGATGGTTTTTTTCGGGAGGGTTAGGGGTTGGGCATCGTAGGCACCCATTGCTGAACAATGAGCTCTCGTTTGTGTTGTTGTCATGCTATTCATTTACCAAAGTGAGCAAATTCACATCGCAATTTTCCTCTATCGCCTCCGCAGCAAATTTTTATTATACGACAGCACTCGGCAGCAGTAACACCAGGCCCATCCCGTCCATTTCGAATTACTCCTGATGGCAGCCGCAAACATCTTCTATAACAGTTGCCACTTCCGCCATCACAGTATCTGCGGTGTAGTTTACCTTCATCTCCGTTAAATCACCCCTGATTCTCAAGTGGTGAGGTTTTTTCAGCAAATGAAAAACCACTTTCAGCTTGTTACCGCCCGCAAAAGAGCTCCCATCAACCCCGATGATCACACGATGATGATAATACGGCCACGATGGCAGCGAATAAGAATAAGAAAACCATTTTCTCCGCTAGCATCATCTTCCTTTTATCCCTTCCCAACGTTAACACTATAGGTACTAGTTACATGCTATACCCAAATGTCCGCGTTGCCTCATTCCCAGCTAAACTTTATCCCGTCCTCCTCCAAACTCAGAATAATCCGACTAATGGTGGAGCATAAAAACCTTATGACTAGGAAACTTTGCACAGCGCAGTCGAGGATGATATGGGGGGATACGAGGGTTGAAAAGATCCACTACCCTGACATTTGTGTACACAAAATCTACCCATTTGTTGTACTACTTTCCTTTCGCTCCCAACACATCCCCCTTTATCCTGAAAGTCAGTGAATTCATGTATATCGGCTTGGAAAATTCTTCCACAGATTTCTGGCAAATTTCAAGGAGTTTTCTTCACTTTACTACATCTTAACTGATACAGATCCGACCCTTCTTGCCTCTTGTGTTATCTGTTCTACCCGAGGGGCCCTAAGCTCGACAGTCGATTGTACCGTAGTTTCGTCAGATTTTCTGTTCCGTGCAGATTCTCTACAGCTCTCCATGGTTACCATTAAGAAATGCTTGAAAGGGTATTTACCATCCCACAAACACACACACACACGCACACTCATACACAGGCCAAGCCAAAGCATAAAGCTTACACCAACACACGCTCATGCACACTTTGGATCAGGAGAGCTAAGTAACAGCGTCTTGAGAGCACGATTTTCTGTGCCGTGCTTATTAAGATTTTTGCTGGGCTTGGTGGGTGGTTGATGCATAGCAAAGGGATTCGATTTCATCTAAGAAAAGTGCTCAACTTGAAGGTGTTCTTCGTGCTTTAACTGTACCTAAGGGAGAAATATTCGATGATTTTCTTTTTCAGATTTTTTTTTTCTTACCCCAACAATTGAGCACTTAAAGGGTGGATTACAGCTTTCTTCTGTACCTTCAATAAGATAAGGCGGATGGTAGCAAGATTTACGAAGATTTTGGATGAAAATATTTCCAGGAGTTAAGTTTTATGCAAATTTCTTATTTGAATGCTTTTCCCTGGGCGGAAAATTGACTGATTTTGGTTGATCCCATTTTTTGCGAAACCATTAACAGCTGAGCGTTGAGTCCTATAGTTAAAAATCCATGCATGAAAAACATTTTACCCTCTGAGCTAAATTTGTGTCTTCTAATCTATCGTTTCAGTTAAGGTTAGGTTTTCATTGAACTCTGTATATTGCGCAACAGCAAATTTCTTATGGTTTCCACTCGAGTACCTACTTGCTTACAGGTGTTTTTGTTTTACCGATCGACGAAGAAAAGATTATCCAGATTCAATTCCATATTCCTCTTTTTATTGAGGGAATAACATTACTTAGGTCTGACTGCGTTATAGGTTCCATTATAGTACTTGATTGGGCCCCTTATCCAAAAATTTTAATTCAGAATTATATTAGGGAGATGGTTGTATTCCAATAAAAATTTCTTAGATGCCTAGAGTTATTGGGGGTTATCTTAGCATTTTTGCATGGGGCAATACTACTGCCAACTTCATCGCGAGGCTCCGCAATTAGCTTCGAAATAACAGTATATATCATTCTGTGACTTACGGCGATCATGCTCTTTCTGAAACCATATGCAGAGATCGGTTTAGTGTTTCAAAAATAATGATTTTGAGGTGAAGGATGCAGAGAGCTCTGGCGCACCGAAAAAGTTTGTAGACGAAGAATAATGCTTCCATTTCCTTGACGACCCATGTCAGACGTAAACTGAACTTGCAGAATCATTAAGAGGTGATCACACAACAGTTGCCAATCGTTTAAAAGCATTAGGAATGATTCCAAAGGAAGGAAATTGGATATGGTATGAATTCCAGCTGAGAGATGTCGAATGGCGTTTTTGTCACGTGTGACCAGCAGCTCCAACGGCAGAAAAGGAAATGCTTTTTGCATCGTATCGTGACTGGCGATGACAAATGGATACAGTACGATAACCCGACGCGCGTAGATAATCGTGGGGTAAGCCCGGTTATGAATCAATATCGACCGGAAAGCCGAATTTTCATGGTTTCAAGCTCATGCTCTGTATTTGGTGGATCGATTCTTGGATAGCGTCAAAAGACGGTTCGTTTTTTCGACATGGAATTCATATGCTGCCAGAGAAAGTAGTGGCTAGCGTTGGACAATACTTTCAATGACACATTCTATAGTAAATTTTCAAAATAAAGTATTTATTTTCACGAATAAACAGGGAGAACTTATTCAAGTTCTCTATGAAAAAAATACGAAAAGGACGACAAAAAGTACAAGTAATTTAGGGATGAGCCAGGAATGTATGCATCCACGAAGTCCGAAATTAGAAAGGAAATTACTTGAGAATTACTGGGATGCACGGATGGACTTCACTTGTAGACGCATTTTGTTTGAACCACGACTGACATAAATATAACATTAGAACGAAGTTCGTGTAGTCCATCCAAGGTTATCGTTATGTTAGGCTTTTAAGAGGATGTAATATGGATTGCAATTAAGTAAGTGGTGATATTTTGACAGCCGATAGATTTTATGGGCATGCAATGAATTAATATTAAACGTATCTTTGGGGGTTAACAAAAGAGTTCTACTGAAGACTATCAGCCTTAAAGCGAGTAGAAAGTTAGACATAGCCGTCGGTTTGCCTACATATGAATAAATATATTTATTTATTTATTTATTATTATTTGTTGGGGGGATGCGGATAGAGTTCTCATTTCTCATCCAATCCATCTTTGCAGCAATTTATTTTGCACTACTTACGAAGTTGTGCGCTTTTAATCGAAATAATATTCAGTTTTTTTGAAGTTATACATTTTGGACCTTTACTTTTTAATCGTTTTGAAGAGAAGTCCAGTTATATAGTTAGTACGGAACGGCAGATAATTTTTTTTTCAAACACTTTGATATACATTACTACAAAACAACTATATGGATAAATTTTTGCTGCACGCATAATCTGGCGTCTATTTCTGCCTGGAAAATGGTTAGTGAAGCGCCCAGCGCCTGTGCGAGATGGCCCATCGGCCGCATATATGGCCCACGCCTGCTCTACCTTCCATTTTTCACCCATCCGTGTATCATTTAAGATATCATTTTTCAAAGAGTACCTAGGTCCTCAGTGTGCCACAGTTGACGGTCTCCTAAGATTACCTTAAATGATGTTATGTTAAATGATATTCTTTGATGACTTTCAGATGGCTAACCAACTTGTTGGTACTCAAGAGATTTACGCTCTGCAGTCTAATTGCACTGAGGATGGCCTCTTTCCTAAGATGCAAATATAAAGGGAGTAGGTCCAGCATAGCCTATAAGGCTGGAATTGGGCATTATGGTACCAGTTACTCCTAGATATTCAAGACGTTGTAGGTTTTGTAAACTAGCTTCAACTGTCTTTTGTTTAGTTTTTGCCCACCAAACGCGTGAAGCATATTTGACCATGGGTGTTATAATAGATGTATATGACCAAGGAGTCTTTTTTGGCTTAACACCGCAAGTTCTTCCAAAAAAGCTTGCGGCATGTCTATGTTGCCACTGTGGCCCTCTTCAGTACCTACTCTTTTTAAGACGGAGTTCCAGGTTAGTCGTCTATCTGGGATAAAGCATAGATGAGCGCCTTTTAGAATTCCACTGCTGGTCCTTCATATGAATATACCTAATTAAAAATGTTTTTAGGTACACTTGATGTTCATAGTTGGCTGTATTGTTCCTCAATCCTGCAGTAATACAATAATTTTTCCGATTGCAAAGAAGCTATCCCCTGAGCTACATACATATGCATGTGTGTCTAACTTTTGTCATATCACTAGTAGCATCGTGATAATCGAATTTCCATAAACAACGGCAACTTATCACGGCGAATAATTATGGGTTGTTTACGGGGGCATTTTAAATTGATCTACAATGATCAGATCAGAGCGTCCTGCCCAGGAATTTATTTTCGGAAAATAAAGAATTTTTTACTTCAAGTTAATTTTTTGATTCAACGTCCTCTTGAATCGTGGACTTTATGTACTCGTAAGGGTGTCATTGGCTACCCCATACCGATTGAAACATTCACTAACGCATCAAATCATTTTTTGATTTATATCTTTCAATTTCTGTCTACTTTCAATTTTAATGAATTGCCTCGACCACAAGGGGGCATTGATGGCACACAGTATACACAACATACACAACAGACGCAGTAGCGGTTAAAAAATCATAAACCGAAGGAAACCCGTAATGAAAGGGGACTGAGAATAATTTATTATCGTTTCGTTCTATGAGGAGTCTATTAAGTGCGACCGACGTTCTCTTCCGTTGCTTTCAAATGGGGAGCAGCAGTATAGTAGCATGTTTCTCCGTTCCATATTTCCTCTGTAGCACCCTACTGCTGCTTCTCCTATTTTCCCGGGCTAAAGGATCACATAATGCTATAGCAGTACCATAGCTTTCCTGTTTTCCTAAAAGAAGCGATTCCTTGATTGGTTGTTGCAGGAACTATATTGTCGTTATTCTATATATCCTGCTGTTGTTGTTGTTGTTACTGCTACTGCTATACTGCTGCTATTTTACAGTCCAATGTTTTTTTTTCCGTATGGTCTTCGAAATATTTGTAAAACAGGCGAATGCTGCACGTGTCAGCACGTGCCTCCATTAGATTCGAGTGAGTTTTGATGTCGCCACACATTGTTTTCGCGTTCTGAATATTATTTCATATTCGTCAGGTCTAATATATTAGATTGCACCTTCCCGCCCTCCCACCAACCACACTTAAAAAAAGTGTATCAGGACAGCAGATGATGACAACATTGTTAATAAATTTTTTTATCGTTTCCCATTAAAATAGTCTCCCAAATCTGTACACAGAGAGAATGGATATCTGTTTGTACATAAATATGTTGCAAAACACTAAATGCATTGAACGGTTCCTTTTAACCGAAGGCCGAGGTGATAATAAATTCGAATCCCATCGGCTAATTACGCAAATGATTTTGGGATAACCCCGGACCTAATTTACTGGTGATGGTGAACAACAGGAAAACTCTCTGGATGCCCTCTGATGAATCGCATAGGTATAAGCAGGCAATGAGTACATTTTTACCATATCGTGAATCCTGATTCTATAATTGAATTTTTATAGTCTGTCATTTATTAGCTGCCTAGACACGGTACGCACATAAAACTCCATCTTCAGCTCTATACTTAGTTAGAAGATGGGTGACAACTGACAAACCACTGCTCTGGGAATGTTATTTGTGGCTTGGATTGAATTTGGCATTTTGCTTTCATCTTCCAATGCTGGCACAACACAGTTACTGTCTTTTGTCGACTTAGGATAATTCATATGCAATGACTAAAAAAGCCTTTATTTCAGACTAATTCACGGCGAAAAATAGCATCATAATTATTGATTAATTGAGAGCACCGATCACTCTTATCGATTATTGCCTTGACGGCTCCTCCATGTGCAAAGCCATAAAAAATATGTATATTAGAAACATTGGGAATTTTGGTACTGTGGAAATTGCGCGACCTTGCTGTGCCAGTAATTATGAATTCATTTACTATATATCTTTCAATTTCATACACGTTTTTGAAAATTTTGCAAAATATGATTCAACATGAATCAACATTGATGTTTTTGTTGATTACAAAGTCCTAAATGCTCATCTACCATTTTTAGGGTTCCGTACCCAAAGGGTAACAACGGGAACCCTATTACTAAGATTTTGCTGTCCGTCCGTCAACAAGTTGTATCTCATGAACCGTAATAGGTAGACAGTTGAAATTTTCACAGACTGTGTATTTCTATTGGCGATATAACAACAAATAATAAAAATAAAAGAAAATTAAAAATTTAAGGGGGCCCTCATACATGAAACGTGATTTTTTCTTCGTTTTATTCTCATTCATTATTATTATCATAAGTAGGCATTTTTTTTTCAAATAATTTTCAAATGACAGCATTATTTTTTCACATGACGCCTGCACTCTCATTTAAAAAAATTAATAAAAAGTTCATAGTGTAGAGAGTTTGAGGAACATATTAAAAAATACAAAGACGAATTAGATTTGGGTAAAATTAAACAGAATCTTCTTCAGTAGGTAGACTACATTAAACTGTGTGTGACGAATTGATTTTGCATGCTCATTTAATGAAACCTGTTTAGAAATACTGAACGATCAATGGAGGTCTTTAATAATTTTTTCAAAAGATAAAATCCAAGGATATTTTGAAAGATAAGGTTGGCTAAAGATATTAACATGTTCGAAGAACTCAACAACTATATGCCTTCCATCTCGTAAACTATGGAAAAATAGTAAATATCTAAGTATAGTGAGTCGAAGCAAAAGCTCTTGCCAGCTACCCCCAGAGGAGCTAAATGACTACTTTACTTTGCGAGGCCCAATACAAACATTGACTGTTATTCCTGACTTTATATCTGATACGTATATTGGGGATTTTTCATTTGTTAATGTTAATAGAGCAGGTCATTCTGGAAATAAAATCTATCAAATCGAATGTGGTGGGCTTGGAAAATATTGATTTAAAACTCGTTAAGCTCTTACTTCCAATAATAATTTCACCTATTACGCATATAATAAATTCCTCAATTACACAAATGCTTTATCGCTCAAATTGGAAGGAGGCTAAAATTATAGGTACATACATAAAAATATTTAAGAGCAAGTGCACCACGTGATTATAGGCCCATTAGTATACTACCTGTGTTATCTAAAGTTCTCGAAAGGATTCTCTTTATCTAATTAAATGACTATACAAATCACCAGGGACCTTTTTGTGAGAATCAGGAGGGATTTCGTTCTGGGCATAGTACTACTACTGTACTTCTGTATGTAACAGAGATTATGAGACAAAACGTGGAGGATAAGTGCACTAGTATTCTTTATTTTCTAGACTTTACAAAAGCATTTGATTGTGTGGATATATATATATATATATATTAAGCAAAAAGTTGAAGGAAACATTTAATTGTCCAGTTCAGCTATTAAGCTCATATACTCACATCTTTCTGGAAGATTTCAGGTGGTTAAATCCTATGATCGGCTTTTTAGTAGAAAATCTTTCTATTCAAGTGTTCCTCAAGGATCAATACTTGGCCCTTAACTTATATATGTAAATGACATAGTTGAGTTTCCAAGATTCTGCTCTGTTAAATTGTACTCTGATGATTTCCAGTTACTTTTACTAATGCGAATTAGTGAATTTAGTGTAGCAGGTTTAATAGTGACCTTGTACAAATTGCTGAATAGGCCAAGAAAAATAATCTAATGCTCAATCCTTACAAGACTGAAGCAATTATCATCTTTAAAAATTATGTCAATAACTCGAATTTACCACCATTGATCCTTGATGGTACGCTCGTGCCATAATCTGAATCGGTTCGAGATCTTAGAATGATATTTGATGCTAAGCTTGTTTGGGGCAGACACGTAGATTCAGTTGTGAGTATGGTTTACACTCCTAAAGAGACATGTCTCCGTCTTGTTAAAGTCTTGCTTATCCCAATTACTATCTACGCAGAAGTTGTGTATGGGAGCCTTATTAGTACGTGTGTTGTTAAGCCTATAATTCATGCACAAGGTATATCTATGGACTACGATGCTTTGACCATGTTGCAGAATTTTCAAGGAGTTTTTTTTGCTGCACTTTTGATAATTATCTTAAATTCCGAACTGCAATGATGATGTTTAGCTTCATAAATAAGTTAAGTCCTAATTACTTAGCAAATTGTATAAGATCTTTGTCTTCCAATCGTGTAAGTGGTCGTTTGATATACCTTGGCATCGAACTAATTTTAGCACAAAATGCTTTTTCGTCTACGGCTCGCAGGTATGGAATGCCCTGCAAATTGAGATTCGACGTCTGCGATTTGCTGGCAATTTTAGGAGGATTTTGTTGGCCCATTTTATTAATATGTAGATATAGTTGTCATAAGTGCTTTAGTATTTTAATTTTTAATTTATTTTCCTTGCTTTACTTTCTTAAATATTTGTCACTTTATAAAAAACTGTAATTTATCTCTTTTTATTTCTTCTCGCTCATATTGCTTTTTTCTCTCTTTATTCTTTCGTTATGTTATAATTCACCTCTATTATTTACCATTTTTATTATTCACTTGTTTAACTGGAATTTATTATTTAGATTTTGCGCATGCTAACGAGTTTTGTACTCATTTGTGTTCTATATTTTGAATAAAGTATTAAGTAAGTATATTGGCATCCTCACCTCATAGTAATGCTACTCATGAAAGTATATTTTTCTCCTTAACGAAATAAAAAAAAAAACTCATATGAAATAAAAAACCGTACACGGAGACAAAAAGTAAAAATTCACAACAAACGCATGCCCCGTTTGAGATCCTTATTCGATTGAATTCGTTTCGTTCAACTACTTTTCTATCAAATAAAACGAAAACATATTTACGCGTAAATTGAAAGATTTTCCAAAAACGCGTAAACATCTGCGTGTTTAAAAAAAGCTTGTTAAATAACAATTCATTTTGAAATGAGAAAATAATTCATACTTTGACGTTCAGTATGATGGCTAAATGCATTTAGATTTTCATTAACCGATCTGTTGTTCATTTTGAAAGCAAAACGCCTTCACTTTGATCGTCAACAGAGTTAAATTTAGTATTATTTTTGTAGATTGGTTTCAGTTCGTTCACATTTCGAGTCTGGAGTCTGCTTTTCGCAAGTTAAAGGGTTTCTTTTAATTTTGGTGTTTCGTCTATACTCACTCATTTGAATACCCTTCTAGAAGCTGATTGGAGTAGAGGTGATAGAGTAAACTAATGAAGCGCACACTGTCGAAATTGTTCCCGGCTATCACAGAAAAAAAATTTAATTTGGTTCAGTTGTGAGTATGTGAATTCTTGGAACTTAAATATTAAATAATATTGTGTATTTTTTCGTCCCAAAATTACACCTGGATGTTCGAACTGAGTCCTGAGTTCTTTCACGCTCATTCGTAGATGGTTACCTTGGGGCAAAATAGTTCCTCCACCTTGTTTCCCCTATCCTGTGGGACCTCACAGGGTTCCATTCTGTGCACTGTATTGTTCAGCATTTACATTAATGATTTGACCGAGTGTACGCCGATGCAAATTTATTTAAGTCGTCCTTTAGGTTTGATCGAGGATTGTGCTGCTCGCTTGAATAGTGACTTGCATAATATTTTCATCTGGCCCTTACAAAAAAAGCTCAAGTTGAATCTATTGACCCTACTACGCTTCCTACCATTTCATTGGGCGGTTATCCCTTGCCTTAAGAGGATCGAGTTCGTAATCTTGGCGTGTTTTTAAACTCTAACATGAGATGTTGTGACCTCATCAACTCAAACATAGCAAAAATATATGGCAGTCTCCGCCGTCTTTGGCTGTCTGCTAGTTTACTGTCGCCTAAGCTCCGTTGTCACCTTGTTAAGTCTCTCATTCTGCAACATTTCACTCATGTCTCTCTTGTCTTTCCCAAGTTCGACTCGCACTGTTCAAGGAAATTGAATGTCGCTTTCCACGACTGTACTAGATTTATCTTTGGACTGAGGAGGTTTGATCATGTATCTCACCTTAATTTCACTCTGCTGGGCTGCTCGCTTGATATATGTATATTTGAAGCAGAGAGCTTTAATATTCCTGTTTAACTTGCTTCGTTTTTCCCAACCGGTCTATTTGAGTACCTTCTTTCAACCCTTAAACTCCACTAGAGGGCTCAAACTGCTACTTCCACGGTTCCAAACCTCCATATTCGACGGATCTTGCATTGTTCAACTGACTAGAATCTGGAACTCGCTGCCTCATCATATCCAGACAACTACCTCGATCGGCAACTTCAAACGACTCCTAAATTCCTATCTTGGCATAGTTGACATTGGCTTGCGGTGACCTGTACGCGCAGCTCTTTTCCTTTTTTTTCTTTTTTTTTTCTCTTTTTTAATCTATCATTCTTTTATTCTTGTAGATATCTTTTTCAAATCTCTTTAATAATATGTTTAATAAAAAACGTATTTTCGATATTTTAATATTAGCTTAATTTAAGTTAGGTTTAGTTTTATTTAACTCTCTTGCCATTTTGTTCGATGCTTGAAAAGATTGTAAATCTTGTAGCATCAGTTCCCACAATATAAATGAATTGAATTGAATTGAATTGAATTTCTGCCCTTATGTTTCAATCAGTTACCATCACCTCCTTCGTCATACTCATATTTTTATTGTGAGACTTATACGGAAGTATGTAATGCAAATAAGTTTGATAAGTTAAATTTAGTCATAAATAAACGAGTTTTCAATTATTGTTGAAATGAACGCAAGGTTGTTCGATGTGAATATTTTTACAATCAGGATACATGCGTTCAATATGAACGTTTCTTAATTGAGGGACTCAAAAGTAGAGGGGCATGTACAAGGACACACTTTTGAGATATAATACTTCAAAATTGGTTGAATTTCGTAAATTCTGTGTAAAGTCTTAATTTTATGTAATTATACTAAAAATAAGACGGATATCCCAATAATTTCATGTTGTTGTTAAAATAATTTTCGGTGATTTTTGGTTTAGCAAAAAGGCAATAATTTAATCCCTTGCAATCAATTAGGACTGTAAAAAGTGTACTTGTATCCCTATGCCTTTGCAGCTGTTATTCAAATATAAAAACGAATAGTAACTATTTTAACATTATTTAAAAAAGTACAAAAGGAAAAAAATCCAAAGGAAAACTTTTAAGTTGTTGTTGAATTTGGAAAAAGAAAGTTAATTCAATATTGAGTGTGTAAAAATCTTACACTTCTCTGTTTGTTAATATCTAGAGCAACCCGTTTTTATGAAAGGTTTTTTAATAAGGTAATTAAAAGACAACAACGAAAATGGTTATTTTAGAATAATTTTATTTTAAATTATGTTTAATAATTAATTTAGTGCAGTGGTTGAAATTGTATGTTATTTATCCGCCTTAAAATTCGCGGGTAAGTTTTTATTAACGCCAGCCTCATGTCATTTTCAAAATTTAATTTATTTATATCTTTTCTTTTTAAACGAAGATGAGTTGAGAATCCATTCTCGCAGAAAAATGTAGACACAAATGGAACTAAAAGTAGAAAGGCAAGCATCGTCACATTTGTGTACGAATGATACATACCAACCACCCCAGAATTGTGTGAGCAATTTTTCATTAAATATGTTAGGTACGTGCCGAGGAATCATTCCGATCATTCCGCAAATCCAAGAATGCAATTTACATCAATGGAAGTAACGCTGACTGAAATTCATTTTCAATGGATTCGAGATGCCTTCAAATTTTCATTTATTTCACGTTCAGTTCATCTACCACAGTGCAGAGGTTTTCAAATATGGCAATGTTTCCAAGATATAGTTTTCTTCGCCAGCTTTGCAGCTTTGATAAAAATTCCACGATATTATCATGAAATGCGATAATATTCGTTTCCTTTCCTTGAAGTTTGAGGTTAATCCTATTTTGCTGTTCTAATATATCTGCTAGATATGCTACTCTTTTCATCCAAGCTTTGAAGTATACAAAAATGTCATGTTTCCCTTGAACTTCCAGGAACGACTTGATTTCATCTTTTAATTCAAAGATACGATTCACAACATTTTCTTTCGACAACCAGCGTACTGCAGTGTAGAAAAGAAGAACCTCGCGATCAAAGTCCATGTCTTTGCAAGGTTTTTTTTAAACAGACAGGAGGTGTTAAGAGCTCCAGATTTGATGTAATTTACGATTTTTATCTGCGAGCCAAGTACCTCTTCCAGGCGATTTGGAAGAGTCTTACTGGCAAGGGCATACCGGTGAATCATACAGTGGATTCCCCTTGTTTGGAGAACTAGTTCTTTTACTTTTTTCTGAAAGACCGATTTTGATCCAAGCATAGATGGTGCACCATCCGTACAAACCCCACCGATGTTTTTTCACTTCATTCCTCCACTCTCAAAAAACGTATTTATCTTCATAATATCTTTACTTTTTGTAGTAGTTTCAAATCCACTACAAAATAGGAACTCTTCTTTGATATCATCTGAATGAATGTATTTCACGAAGACAAGCAATTGATCGCACAAGGTTTCGTATTTGATTCATCAACTTGAAATGAAAATAATGGGGAAACCTTGATTTTATCCAAAATCCGCTCTTTAACGTCTACGGATATGTCTGATATTGCATTATAGTAAATAATTTTTTAGTTAACTGTGTAAGTTGGCGACCCCACAGAAAATACATTGCGACCCCATACGAGGTCGCGACCCATAGATTGGGAACCCGTGTTCTAGAGCGTTAATCATTGTAGTCAGACTCTAAGATATTAGCAGTTTTATTGCCAGAGCCCCTTTCCATTTCTCGTTCTGGTTCGTTACTATGTTCTGATGGGCTCCCTACTAGATCGCGCTGTTTTTTCTTCTTGCCGCCCAATTCATGTGGAAGGGATTTGAAGAATTGGTGGTGAATAGGAGGTGTAATTGGCAGGAGCTCTATTAGATTCTTGCACTTACCTAATTTAATTTTTATAACGTTTTCGTACAGTGGAGTTAGTTCAACATGGGCTGCTCTGCCAGGTGTTTTTCTCATGTCAATTCGTTCAAATGGCATGCATATCTGTGTTGACAGTTTCTTTATAGAATAGTGAGAAAGGTGTAGACTTTTCAAAATGCAGCCACTACATTTTTCGTATACCTGATATGTTATATTTCATATGCACTGTCATCGGTTGAATTTATTTAAAGCCCCTTTGCTTCATCCTAACTACCGTAAATTTTCTGCTGGATCTCGATACAGTGCTACACCAGTGATCAGGAACAAAAACGCTTGAATATTTTTCTTTGGCCTTTTCTATAATGGGAAAATCTTGGTCACACTCCATGAAAGAGTGGCCATATACTAAAAAGTCTGTGATCAATGGATTTGATAGATTTATTTTTGACACCAGAACTTAATGATGTTTTTGTTTTTATTTTGTCCGCTAGCATTATCGCTAAAGGCATCAATGTCGGTAATTGTGGATGAAAATTTGATAATAAACCGCAGGAGACATGACATAATTTCCTGAGAGCCTCTTGACGCTACATTTTTCGGCCACATAAACATGGTTCCTGATCCGGACACTAAGTTGTGAATCCCGAAATTGTATGTCCACAATTGTCTCCGGTAATAGACTTCACTATAAGTAAAACAAGGGGTATTTTGCAAGTCATAGAAAAATGCTATACGATCTGATCTGATCTCTTTAGCGTTTTTCTTAGCTGCTCTCTCAGCATCCGCTTTCCTCACGGTTTGTGAAAGCTTACATTGAAGAAAGTGTTGAAAAATGACCTATACGGATTATTTGATGGTTCATGACGACCTCTTTTGTCAGTTTCAATGGCACCATCATACGCAACTGTGTTTAAGTCTTAGGCGCACGGTAAAAGGGTATAAGTGAACGTGTACCTTTTTGTCTCTGAACAAAAACACCTACTTGAAAGTCGTTAAAATAACGGCTGCTAAAAAACAACACAGGATTGGAATTTAGTGATATCCCTTTGTCACAAACATTTTGCAATTTATGCACTTATCTCAATTTGTGATAAAATGTTACTTGTACCACTCTGCTTTTGACCCATTCAATTGTTAAAACAAACGTTAACGCCATTTTAAAATCGAAATCGTTTGCTTTAAACAATAATTTCGTTCAATTTGACATAATCATTTTTCTCCGTACACTGCAAAAAAAATAATGTACGGTTCCCTATATTCAGTGGAAGGTATTTACGTAAAATAAGTCTTAGTGTTCCCTTAAAAATTGGCAATATACCTTTCGGTTACCTAACGTTAATCAAATAGTACATAGAAAAATATATTCTGGATAAATTTCCTTTCAAATGGTGTATAGGACCCTTTATAAAAGGAATTTTTGATGAAAAGTATGTACTTTTACCTAAGCTGTGTTATTTTCGTTATATTTTATAATTTTGTGACCAATAAGTTCTGAAATTTTAAAACTAAATCGAATAGAAATATCCTCTCATTTGGTAAATTTGGAAATTCCATAATGTTATGGAAAAGCGAAACCCTTCACTTTAGTAAAAATACGCCAAATTGCGAGGCATACATTATCTTGTTATAACCCGATGAGTTTTATTCTGACCTTTGTGTTTTATTAATTAATAATTTTAAATTTTTTAAGAATTCAATAATCGCGCAACCTTAAAGTGAAGAGTAAGAACAATTTGTGCTACAATTCATCACTAGAATAATCGAAGTTATGTTTCAAAATCTTCATTGCAGATCAATGTATTTATTTTGATTTAGTAGGTACAACCTAATTTGTAAAGCATTATGTCTATATTTTGTTTTTTCTTTGAAATAAATTTATTGTGTACCTACACTCATTTTTTCCTTTCACCTATTCCTTAATAAAAAATGAATTATTTTAGGAAAACTTAATTTGAGGGCAAAGAACCTACCGCTAATGTAGGTATTGGTGTCTAGACATCAATTGTGCAAAATATCAGTCATTATGTCTACAATTCTCTATACTGAATGTTTATTGCCATCTGTAATAATGTATTATTTACAGTTGTTTAATTGTTCATCAAAAATTGTTCATTGAATGTTCCCTTGCTCCTTTGGAAAGAATTCCTACATTCGGCAGAAGATTACGCATCTACTTATGCCCCTTTATTAGAGGTACTTCAAACACTTGTTTACCCTTAATTTGTTCAAAAATTTCTCTAAATTTTACGGATATTTCCACCCAAATTACATGTAAACGATTTCCCTTCTCCCGATAGAAAATTTATTAAAGCATATTGAATTCAAACTGCCTATGTGAAACTTACGTATCTGCAAAGCCCAAAATATAATTTTCCTCCAAGTTAGCGAAATATGCCTAAACTTTGTGGCACAAATTGTTGCCACCGAAGGGTTGCTAGACAGACTATTGAATTTTTCCCCGTCCGAATAAGAATTTTCCCCAAATTAATAAGACAGAATAAAAAAATAATTCCCCAAGCTTAATTATGAAATTAATTCTTTGTATTCTTGAATTTAAACATTTTTTTAGATACTTTTTTAAATATAATTTTGCAGATACATTCCATATCCATACATATATTCTAATAGGTATTTTAAATTATAAATTGTGTTATGTCACTTCAGCATAGACCAAAATAGTTTACCTAAATTTATGAATATGCTTGGAGAATATTATCATATTCTTGAAAATTACACAGTTGAATTTTTGTAACATCTGTTTGGTGGGCTTAAAATGTGTACAACCAAAAGGTCTCATTGAAAATCGTACCCGCATTATTCTATCTGCAGTTTCAATAGCTAGTCTATTTCTCAACTTATTTTTTACTCATTAAAAAACCCCATAAACTTGAAGCTAGCTTAGATATGTTACCAAATTGCAATCGATACCAGCAGCATTTTTTTTTATTGAGAAATCAGTCCAAATTGTATTGAGTTCCGATCATTGATGAAGATGAATCAAGTTCCATTTATCAATTGTGGAATCAGTATTTCCCACGGTAACAAAACTTAAGTTTACCGTTATATCTAATATATCCGCCTTCATTTGGCAAACAGCTGTAACCGAAGACAACATATGAAGTTTTTCCAGTCATACTATATTTTCGGGAACTCTACGTGTAATTGTTCGTATAAAATGACTAAGAATGCAGAACATCTTTCTTTGATTCTTTTAGTTCGGTTAATTAAGTGCGTAAAAATTAAAATAAGATTTTTGTTTTTTGATATTTGAAATATCTCCAACTTTTCGCAGTATTAAAAGAAATTCCCCACGATTTTTCGCAATATTATCATTTCACCAAAATTTTCCCCGGGGAAGAAATTATTCCCCAAAATGGGGAAGTTAACCCTCAATCTGGCATCCCTGCCAGCGAATTTAGGGAAATATATTTCATAGTGAATAGAAAGTATTATAGTTTGTAAAGAGATGCACGAAGGAGCAACGATCTTACAATTAATTATGTCTTACAGAAGCTTTGAATTTGTAGACGGTAAATATGTTCCTATTGTGTAACACAAGTTCAGTTACTAAGATCTATTTTTTTATTTTTTATTTTATAGTCGATTACATCAGAATATTTTTGGTTTCTTCTGTTGTGTTTTTGTTTTTTTTTTAAATTAGTGTGTTTGTTTGTGTTTTTCTTATTGTTCTTGTTGTTAGAAATAAAATCTCTATAATGTGGTTCGCTTCTTTTTTCTTTTCTTTTCTACCACGCTTTTCACCTTTCTTCCACTCTTTTTCAATCGAATCTAATCTACCACCGATTTTTCACAGAAGTGGCAACACTCTAAAAGAAACATAAATGATTGAGGATAGATAGTTCAGTGTCAAATTACATAGAATAAAGGCATTCAGACCAGGACACTTACTGCAACTCAACTAAAAGAACATTGCAAAACATGTCCTCAATTAGATAGAACCAACTAAAGATTTCTTCGAGTACGAACGAAGAAGACCTGGAGGAGAGCAATCCTCGCAAAAATTAAATTACAAGAAACATAATTAATGCTGCATAGAACATGGCATGGCATGTATAGTCCGATGGCTGAGCCATAATTTCTATGATCTGTTCCAGAAAGCATTAGATGAAATATGAATGAAATGCTAAAATGAAAAAAAAAGAGACAATAAAAATGTACCTAAACCCTAAGCCTCTAATCGATTTTCGATTAAGAATTTAACAACACTTCCGGGATAGTAGTTTTCATCAACAAGGTGTGTTCGGTAAGAGTGTGTGCGTTACTTTAGTTTTTTTAGAAACCCAGCTCGATCGAACCACTCAAGCGCGATCAAATGACAAAATTGTCTATGGAAAGGGAAAACTTTCCTTAATTTTGCTGCGCCTTTCTTTTTCCATATTTCACGGCTGCGCACTATCTCCAAATCAGCGTATACATGAGATCATTTGTAATTGCAACGGTTTCTCATGTCTGGGCAATACATACTTCTTAGCCCCTTTCCGTGAAAACAACAGTCTCCAGGTGAAACATAAATCTCTTAGGTGTAAATTTAAAATTAGCTCTGCAATTTCTACGCTCTGACAGTTTCGAGTAGCGCTTCGACTCTGTTCGTTGTATTGTGGGCAATACGATAAAAACAGTAAATTAATTTGGATAAAAACAATAAAAGCTGAGCTGAGGTTATGCGCAGGTCTATAGTAATGCAAATGCAGAGAATTACCTCAAATTAATGAGCTCAAAGAAACTCGAATTCAAGGCGCATTTTAACAGTTTGTTCTTGAAGCCCCAGCTTTAGGTGGCTTAACGTGTACACTACTGACTGACTAAGCAACTAGAATGTTGGTACTTATATGAAATTTTGATTTTAGCTATACTGCGCAGTGCAGTGCTATTATTACTCGTGTCAAACATGCAAAATGGTAGTAAGCCACGCACAATTACTTTTATTTTGTTTTCGGAATTGTATCTAAGCACAGAGATCATTTCTATTCATTCTACGGCAACTAATTCAAGAAGCAAAAAAAGAAAAGCATTTATGAAATGCACTCCCGGTAGGCCCAGAGTAAATTCATAATGAAGCCTTACTAGAAGAAGTAACAATTATTTCGTGGAGAAAAGGTTCTATTTGCTTTTACCTAATTATTGACACCTATGCAGATGCAAACTGAAAAGTTTTAAAGTCTCTACTTTTTCCGAGTATACACGTATTTTTTACATACATACATACATACATATGTATTTAAATATTATATCTCTTTGCCTTTCTGCGAGTTTACAAGTGACTCGTTCTATAGTATTTTGATTGCACCGCTTGGTTATGTTAGGCCAATATAAAAGATTTTATAATTACGGACTTTAAGTTCTGCCAAGTGAAATTGATTTGGGAATCATCCTGTCTGCCTAATATCGAGTGCTAAACGAAGAACTGTGGAGCTGGTCAAGTTAAGTTATATCCGACGTACATAGAATGGCGGAAGTGAATTAAAACGCAACGAAAATTGACGACCTCAATTAACCGAATCTCTTGCCGTGTAAGACAACTCTCTAGCAACAAAAAAGTACAATGCCTGAGAGCCCTGAAATATTTTCCCGAACGACACTATAAAATTGACTTTCTGTACAGTTCTCTAAATGAAAATCAATTGAGTCAAAATCACGGCAAAAATGAAATAGCGACAAAGGAAAACGAGATTCCCTTGAGCGTCTGACAAGCCACCCTGCTGATATGAACAGATCAGAATGATTAAGAGCCCTAAGGGACATACATAAACATGGAACTGAAAACGTATGTCACATAATATCAGGCCAGGATCATAGTAAAAGATGAGAAGACGCATGAGGATAAAATTATTATTTTCCCTACGAGGATATCTCGCTGCATTGAAGTTTAACTGTTTTGAAATTGCCCATATTTTGGATGCAAGTATCTTCGCAGATGCGAATGTTTCAAGGGATGCTTAGCTACATTCAATAACCAGTGAAAACTGACAGACGGTTCAATATCAAATGATAGAGGAGGAAACAGGACCGCTCCGAAGGACCGCGAAATCTACGTCTGTATGTAAGTGTGACTGTCGCTTTTCATAATGAAAAGAAATTAAATGTTTCATTCACAGGGGAAGGTGACACAGAGCGAATGATATATGAATGACATTCGCATTAATTTCATTCTTCAACCAAATATCACGATTTGGGTCTTGTTGAGCCATACATACATAAGTGTTTGTTTACTGTTGTTCCGTATACATATGGCGTACAACTGATTATTATGTAATTTAACAGATGTTTTTCCGTTGTGGGAGGATGAGAAGAGGGTTTCCTTATAGAAAGTCCGATTATGCTGGAGCTTTGAAAATCAGCTGTAAGAAACTCAATTGAAGCAATACGGTTAAAGAGTTTATTTGTAAAAAAGAAGAATACGGTTCTAGTTAATAAGTAGTACCTACATATACATAAGTATTTCGTATATCAGCAAAAAAAGGAGAGATTTTGAAAAAAATTATATTGGATTCAGAGATTGGACTAAGAAAACCATGCCAAGAAGATTCGAAAAATTAAATCGCTTTAATCTGAATTTTTTCTTAGAGTTAAGTAATTTTTTTTTTATATTAAATATTATAATTAAGTATTATAATCTGATGCAAAGTGCAACATGGCTGGAAGGGGATGATGAAACGATTAGGGTGCATGAGGAGAGTGGAGGAGATGCTGGGGTAAAATGGGAGGAAATTTGTCTCAAATTTTCTTATTTATAGCTTGCTTCAGAATCATGAGAGACTTTTAATAAGGCAACAATTTACTTCAAATTTAACATATACATATATGGAATTTTTACCTACACTATCAGAGCAAGTTGCTCTACCAAATCCAAACTAATCACTCCTAAGTTTCTCAAATTAATGCTTCCTTTTATTTTGAGTCCTCTACAGCTAATTTTTAATCACTGTCTGACTAAATCGTTGTTCTCTCGGAGACTCTTTGTGATCTGTAGGTATCATTCTGGCTTTCGATCTGGTCAATGGTGTGACACAGTCTTACTTAAGCTGATATTCGAACAGCCTTGGGCAATGGTTTGATAGTGTTGACCATTGAAAAACTTCTATGTAAGTTGTTAAATTATTTCAAATTATCTTCGGTTCATTTTTAATTTCCTCTTTCATAGGTCTCAGCGGGTTGCACTTGATAAGAACTTACTTCCACTAGTTTGCGGTGTAGGTTTTACAAGAGACATACATATGTATGCAAATGATGTGCAGATCTATCTGAGTCGACCAGTTGGTCTTTTTGACAGAGTTGTCGATAGAATTTCGTAGTGGTCTATATCGAACAAATTAATGCCAAATGTTGGGAGATCACAGTGCACTGCTATGGGCTTAAAGGATCAACCATTTGCCATTTATCGTTCAGGTACGTAATCTTGGTATTATCGTTAAAGTGCGTATGAAGTTCAGTGACCACATTAATGATTGTTTGTCCCAAATTTACTTTGGTTTCTTTGGCTATAGTTATTTCCCGGTATTTTAGGTGTTAATATGCGTTTAAGATATAAGATTCATTTTTGGCCTACGCAAAGACAAATTAGAAGGCTCCCCTCGAAGTTTATGTCAAACAAATTAATTTTACTTTTTTATTTACATAGAATTATTCACAATTATGCACGAAATTATCTAGCAGAGTAGATATATTCATTTTCTACAGTCTCGGAGAGGTTACAACCTCTTGATTCCTCGCTCGCGTACATCTATCTTGGAAGGTTCCTATCTTGTCCAGGCGCTTCGATTGTGGAACATTGTTCCATGTAGTGCTCAACGCTCAGGCACTCTTCGTGCTTTTAAAGGGCATCCTTTTTGTTATATTGTTGAATTTCTATTGTTTTTTCTATTTTCTATTGTCTTAAGTAATTTTTCATTTTATATTTTCTGTAATTAGAAATAAGTAATCTTGTGGATGTTGACTTAGGCTGCTTTTCCATATTATATTTATATTTAGATTTATTTCTTTGAACTTTCCGGAATATAATTTTTCTTAAACTATTCCTATTCTTACCTTTATATAAATATCTGAATTATAATAATAATAACTTACCTAAAGGCCGAATGAGCTATGATATTACATTATTACGGAAAAGTTATTACATAAATATTTCCATAGAATTACCTATGAAGATATTTTTTCCTATAGACGAAAATTAAGGCTTTAAAATCTAAGGAGCTTAACCACCAGTTAGTTGAGAGCATGCGGTTTAAGTGAATCATGCTTTTTATGCGCAATTACGTAATCGGAAACTTAATGTCTGATGTTAGAACTGGAGTCAGGTGAATGCAGGGCATTCTGATGTATAAGTGAATATGTTTCAAAATCTACCAGGACTTTGACGTTTAAATGTTTAGCTAAAACCCAAATGTGAATAATAAGGACACATTGCATCGCTCCGTTCGTTCATGTCATATTGTACGGATTGTACGGAAATCATTTTGATAGTATAAAAATCGTTAGTTGAAATAGACGAAAAGAAAAACAAATTGAACTTTGAAGGTTGAGGTTTTTAATTTGTGCTAATAATAATCCTTAATTTTTAAAATTAATTGAGCATTCCTGAGGACTGTCATTAGTATACATAGAAATATTTTCCCTTCTATTCATTTCTCAAAATATTCAACAAATGAATCTGAATTGAAAACTGAGAATTTGACCTTTTAACTTGTGATTTTGTAAATTTTTCTTCCCTTTATACATACATACGCCGTTATTGTTGTTGGATTAAAACGAAAAGAGAGTGATTTTTATCTCTAAAGACATAAAACAAGGGTACCAATTCAGTCGTCACAAAGAATTCCTTTACAACTTTAGAAAATCGGACGGACAGTCATGAAATAAGATCTCAAGGGACATTGCAATAAAACTTTGATAAAATCAGGATCAATTTTTCCACATACATACAATACATATGTAGATGCCCATCTATCCCATATAAATGATATAACATAGATTGTACATCCACATACATACATACATAGGTAACGCAAGGAAAAAGGAATTTGTAATAAGGGGAAGAAAAACTGTCCCTTTTTATGTCCTATATATTTACGGACATCATGGGGATTAAAGGGAAATGTTTTAAATAATTTAATTAATTATATTTACAATTTACATAAAAAAAGAAAAAGAAACGAGAAAATAAACTCACCTATTTATTGATGAAACACTAGGTACATTGTCCTGAGAACAAATTCCTTCCGCTAGAAGTCTATCGCGTATTTCCCATGCAAACATTGTAGGATTTTCTCGTTTGTAATTGGCGATTGCATCGACTACTGGTGGTGTTGCCACCTTTGGTTTTGAACCGCCTATTACACCAGCCTTAAAGCTTCCAGTCTCATAATATCTGTGCATCATATAGAAAGAAAACAATAGCAAAATTATGTACAAAAAATAAGTGAAAAATATTTATTTAAAAACGTTAAATATTAACTAATACTAAATCACATATTTCTTCTAACTTTTTTATATCTTCTACTTTAACTGTGGACCTAACAGTGAAATATTATACTTGGTTGCAATGCAACATCCCAATAGTTGCGCAATTAGATGATGGGGGTCAATTAATATAGAGGCAACTCGTTATACGCTAGATAATTGAAGCGACTAAATAAGACATACTTAAAGTTACAATATCAAACAACAACAAAAAAATTTTAAGCATTCGCTTCTTCACCGTAGACACTAGAAGCTCCGAATACAACAAACAACAAATTTCCCGCTTTAGGTGAATGTAATAAATTCCATCAAAGGAAGGTTTCTGTCTTTCATTTATCCTGCTCATTACCGCTTGTAATCCTTCGCCATAGAGCAATTTAAGTCAATTTCCTTGGTGCAAGATAAATTGGTAAGGATACAACTCCTTCATAGCGGGGAATGGCTGGCAGAAGCTACCGCCTCATCATCATCATCATCATTGTAACTACGAAATGTGTTCGCTTCTAAAGAGTGGTAATATCTCATATCACCGCTTCTGTTCCTGTTTTTGGTTGCATGTAATTTATTTACAGATCCTTTAGGATTTCATCGGGGAAAACGATTGTACGAGCACATCAGCATCGCGTTAAACAAAAACAGCCGCACATGTTCATGGTAGACTGCTTCTTCAATGCAGAATTATGCAAATCGGATCGCAAGTAACAATAGGAGATACTTATATGCCTCCTTGCTATCCTATACCGTACAAAAGCTACCAACTTGAATTATATGTAAAGTGCAAAGATAGAGCGAGCAGAGATTTAATTATTTCAGCATTTGGGATATGCGAGATTAAAAGATTAAGCGATGACAAACGAATGATACTATCCGGGATAGATTTTTAAGAAGAAAATTTCAATTCAACTTGGAGAGAACTTCGGGCAATATGGAATACCATTTAAATTTGAGGCAACACACAGCCCGATATAGTTTAAAAAAAAAACAAAAAAACATAAATATTGCAATTAAGAACTTCACGCATCTGTGATTAATTATTTATGATTTTAAGAATTACAAAAATTAGGATATATAAAAAAAAAAAATAACAAATATGAAAAATATGATTTGGAGCAAATATCCTGAGGTAGGTGGGTACTGGTATTCCATATATCGCGACTCCGCCTTTTAGACCAGGCAATAAAGACAATCAATTCACATTAATTGCAAAAGTTTTTAAATTTTTATGGAATGTTGGGTGAGGTAAAATATCTACAAAATTAATTTTGAAACCATCACCGCGGTTGCAAGTTTATGTTGTATATTCTGATGGGATAGGACATACGAAGGGCTATTTAAAATACAACAACAAAAAAGGCAAAATACTAATTATTGATCATTTTTTCTTAGTTTCCGAATCTTGTCTGAGATTGCAAACTTACCAGATTTTGATCAGAAACGATTTGAACGTTTGCTCAATTTCAATTTCAGAATTTTCGTATTTTTTTTTGCAAGATGACAGCCAAAAAAGCGATTATTGCTCCATCCATATAAAAAATATATGTATGTTGCGGGCAACAAGTTAATACAGGTATCTCCAGGTAAGTTGCTACAAATAGAAGCATTCTTTTACAATAAAAAATGATATTGTGGGGGCGAAATGAATTGCAAATTGAGCACAATCTCGAAAATATTAGGAGTAAACATTGCGTTGAGTTTGCAGAACTTTTGGAATTTTTTTATGGCAGTTATGATAAGAAGTTTTGTTTTTCTACAATTTTGTGCGGCGATGGTTGCGAAATTAAATTTAATTAAATGACTGGCCTAATTTTGTATAAAATTACACCATTTATTTTTTTGGGGTCAGCCAGAAAGTAAAAAATGAGCGCTACATGATAAACTATGTTACTATTTGGATGCGCGTATTTTGTTTAGTTACAATGTCAGGCGGAAAGTTTTTTAAATTTTTTTCTTATTTATTATTAAATAAATAAATTTTCCAAAACACGAAAAACCAATATTTTTTCACAGAATGCGCACTGAGTGACACGTAGTTAGGGGCACTTTCAGAGCTTTCTGAAGTAGTTTATGGTATTCAACCGAAGACTAATTCCATAATGCCTGACTTTCCTCTACCATTATAAAAGGTCAAAAGTGACGAATTCATCTACGTTATATATTCCAGCCGCACATTTTTGATTTAAAAAATTATAGCAAAGCTGACAGAGATGAAGCTATAAAAATGTCTATTCACTGTCACCTGGGTTCGCTGTTAGGCAAGCATTTCCTGAAAAAAATAGTTTTCATTAAAAAAACGCGGTTGATTAGCAGAAATTATACATATAACACTATTTTTGTGTGTACTTAGCTTGCACCGAACAGAAAACGTGACTGACACCAACTTTCGCTGCTACATTTATGTATCATTGCCTCTTTTGTAGTGTGACCATTAAACATTTGTTGTATAGTTAATTGTCGGCTAGGATACTCAATTACTGTCGTTTGCAATTTTATATGGCATTAAGTCCACATTATAAAGAACAAAATTAAACGAATATCACAGATACGTGAGGACGTACCTTAGAAACATAATGAGGATGTGAAATGAACCAAACCGAAAGCACAGTTGAACGAATGGAGCAAGTACATATTCGTCACGGTCGTAATAAATTTATTCTGTTTTCAAAATTTTCGAATGACATTTGAACTTAAGCAACGAAGAGCAGCATATGCAAAAGGAAGAATCAATATAACCCTGGGACATTTGTGCATTTATAAGTGACGGTAAAGTTTTCAAGGAAAAGTTTCGTTGAGCACTTAACGCTGGTCCAAAATGGACGTATACATAAGTAAAGCTACGTACGTAAGGCGAACAAGTCACCTAAATTAAAAACAAAGAAAATTATCTTAAGCGGCCGTAAGGAAACTTTCGTTAAGTTTAAATGTCAAATTTCCGTAAGTAAAGTGCCGTAAGCGTCGCTATTTACGCTATTTATGACGGTGGAAAAAGTAAACTTTAATTTCGTACAGTTTTCTAAGGCTCTTTACATCCATTTTGGGCCAGTTTTTAAATCAACTGGCTTTAGTTTCATTAACTACATATGTCGACTGGTTTTAGTGGTAAGCGTATAGCTAAAGAACTTCTCAGAGCACAATAGTGAAATTATAAACACTGACCGGAGAATCCCAATACTCTGAGGTTATAGGTTACGAAAATCTGAGATACTTTGAGATTTGCCTGGACATCTCTGATTTTATTCTAGTTTACATTTTCTAGATTCCAAAAATCATTGCCCCAGTTTAGAGGTAACGTTACAATGAAATGTCGACATAATTTGTGATCCATCAGAGATCTATGCAAGATCTAAAGGGTACACTGCTTTATGCATGTCAGAAACAAAGCGCTCGAACGTTGGAATCGTTCAGATTTAACATACAGAGTTTAAGTAAGCTATGAGTAATCGGTAATGCGTAATTGGATAGGTATCGGAGACTCGAGATCCTTTAGGTTATATTAAGCTTTAATTTGTAGAGGTGAGGTGCATAAGTTCCTATATTCAGATGGATTGACCCAATGATGACAATAGTAATTTTTAACTATTTAATGAACAAATCCCTATCTATCGATATTTTAACATGCTCAAAAAATGTCAAGCCTCAACCAATAATGGAAAAGAAAAACAAATAAATCAAAAAAAAACAAAAACAAAAAACACTAACCTCGATAGTATCTTCGATACACAGCCATGACTGACCCGTAACTGTCTAGAAATATCACATGGACGGACTCCGTTGTGGGCTAATTCGACAATTCGCTGTCGAACAACATCGGGCAAAGGTCGGCCATTGACGAACACTCCACCCAATTGATTTACACCACCATGACCTGAAAAATAGTAATAAGAAGAATTAGTGTATTCAATTAGAAATTACATTATTATGTTATTATGTGTCTCAAAGAGATTGGTATAAAGATTTGCATATACAAAATAATACAAACTACCTCCGAATGGCATCGTCCCGGCAAAAGTAGTATCACAATTCATATATGTAGATTGGATGTTGTAGGTGTTTGCTGTGGAGCACAAGGAGACAAAATACAAAAATAAGCAAACAAACGAAAATCACAAGAAGCGGCAGCTCTGGATATGAACATTTGATACAGTTTCCATGGTATTCAGTTACAAGAGATTTTGTTTATTGTTATCTGAATGGAAAATAGAGGCACCTCTGCTGTTGCATAGGCTACCCGCCGCCAGGAGGACGAACAGTACGTTAGGTAAGTTAAAAGCAAGGTGAAATTTATGTAGATTCCTGCAAGGTGGAAACAGAGACGACTAACAGGTAAAATATATTTTTTTTTTGTTACATTTTGCACTAACTCCATCTCTTGTTCTACATACAGAAACAGTGATAGCTACTTTTAGATTTGTACATATATATGTATATTGAGAAGTGCAGTACTGCCGTACCGAAATACATCTAACTATAGAGTACTTGGGCACTTGGGATACTTGGGAGAGGAAATGGATACTTTTGTCGCGCAATGTGCTTTTATTCATTCCAAAGAAATATCAAATAACAATTGAATGCGAGATGACGGCAAATGAGAGATAGTAGTGACAGCAAAAGAATCAGATTCGGTGGATGATTTTGCACTTGTCTTGTTTCCCTTCTCACGTCCCCAAGGGCATAAGGGCGGTAGGAGGCAAACCGGATGGATAATATATATATATATTTATGTATGTAATATATTAAATGCGATATCTGATCATCTAGGAAATCATACAGACATTAAAGAGACAAGAATTTTACCGGAAAACTCTCAGGCTAAAGTTACGTAAATTGTAAGAACATATAAGAGAAGCATCTGTCTGTGTATATTATTTGTGTATTACACAATTTGCATTTCTTACAAACGCTTTGCAACTAATTTAAGATGTGCTGCTTAAAAATGGACAAGCGATGCTAAATCTGAGAAAGTACGCTTATTTTGAACAAAGTATGAAATCATGCGGGAGATACAGAGGAATATATTAAGGGGTTATACCTCCCAAATTTTTTTTATTTTTTCATGTTTTTTTATATTGGCTTAAATCATGCCAAAACAACCCTAGAATCAAAATCTACTATGCCCAGGTTCTGATCTAAGCTCAAATTTTTTTAAATCAATAAAATGTCGACGAACTAGAATCCACAGCACGAGAAGTGTCCCGCCGGATTAGACTCTTGGTGTACTTGGCAGCGCAGTAAAGCGCTTGGTACGCTTGCAACGTACGAGCACAATAATCCAAAGCATTAAGGACGTTTTCAATGCAATAAAACCAATTTATGAAGAACTTAGCTCCGACAACCTTCTGTCATGCTGCTTTTTGCGTTTTTCTCGAAAACATGTTTTCAAAATCGGCGAGCAAAAAGTTTACATCCGATTGACTTGAAATTTTAACTGTAGCTTCATCGTTTGATTTTAGCGATTGATTAACAAGAAAAAAATTTGTAAACAATTTAAGTCGATTTTTTCGTCGAAAACACGATTTTTTATTAAAACAATCGCCATTTCGCGAAAAAAAATTCTAAAAATATAATCATATGTACTTCACTAGCAAAACTCATGTAAATAATGAAAAAAAAAATTTTGTTTTTGATCTAGGACGAGACTTCTACTGCTCGCCGCGGAAAACCTTTTTGAAATAGCGGTTTACGGTAATCACTACACAGCCCCCATTTTGTAAAAAAATGTTAATAAAAAATTTTTCTCTCTTCTTCAAGGGTTGCTTAATCAAATGTTAAATTATTTGTATGACATTAATCTCAAATGTCCTTAAAAAAAAAAAAATTAAAAAAGCCTTGTTTTTATAGCGTTTGGGAGGTATAACTAACCCCTTAACTATAATTACTCACATAGAAAAAAACATCTCCTAAGTATAATTTTAGATAGTCAAATTTGTTCATGAAACAGATTTAAGAAGATTTTATCGAATCAATGATAGACTTAGGGCATATTTCACGAAATTGCAAATTTGTAAATCGAGTTTCTGTTTCACAAAGCACAAATCACTATTTCACAAAATTAGTGATAAGAAGCTGAAAAATTTTTAGATAAACAATTTTGCAGAAGCGTCGTTTCATAAGATTTGTAGTTGAGTTGTAAACTGAAAGTGTTTCCTCACCAATTTATGGATATCAAGGCGAAATAATCGATTGAAAAATAAAATCTTTGAAGCAAATCAATAGAGTCGAATAAAGCATTTTACTTTTTATATAATTTTTTGAATGTGTTGTTCCTTTTAATTGGACTACCAATAAAGGACGAAGCCAAAATGAAGACGGCAAGGGTGAGGGTAATGGAAAACTTTCTTAAAGAAAAAAAAATGCAGCTTGAAATCTACTAAAAGGCACGGAATTTGGCACTAAAGAGATGTCGCTAAAATAGAAGACGAAAATCATTCAGCTGTGTAGGAGAACATTTTCAGTTTAGTGCATTTAAAAAAAATGAATTATTAAGAATAAGAATAAATTCAATTCGATCACATAACTGTGCACCTGTACCACAGAATAGGTAGAAAATAATTCAAAATTACAGTCTGATGCTTTCCGTGAATTTGTTAATTAAAACAACCCCAACATTTGATTGTATTTATTACTTGACGAGGTAGCACACGTAAATTTTTCAGGCATGGACATTTTTCCTTTGAATCCCCAATATGGTTTTCCATTATTATCCGAGTTGATCTAAATATTCGATTATACCGTTCACTCTCTGGAGTTGAGCTCCGTAAAATTAATGTAATCAATCATTCATTCTTTTAAAGGATATGCGCTCTTCCCAAATTTTGAAAAAAAGGGATTTCTTCGCAATACTTGGAAGATGCATATGTATGGATTGTAGAAGGAATAGTGGGTACCGGATATCAATACGGAATTAATAATATAATAATTATAATATTATATTTAGCTTTGCGATATGTACACAAGATTACAATCTTTTACTATAAAAAAATAAGGTAAAACTAAAAATCAAAACAAATCAAATCAAAAGTAGCCTAGCAACAATAATTTGCAAGACAGAGACAGAAAATTATCCAAGAAATATTAAATATATACGTAATAATGAGGGGAAATTGTTGTTAAATGTTGAGCTTTAATGAGAGTCTTAAATGCATTGAAAATTGGGCCCTCTAAACACTAACAGGTAGACTATTCCAAAGACGGTCAGCTTGAACAGGGAAAGAACATTCCATAACTAATTTATTGAATCGAGGAATTCCAATATAATGAGTACGTGGCGAAGAAGAAAGCTAGTGAAATTCTCTGAGACATTCTGGCTGGTTACTCTTTAATATTCTGAAGAGGAAAAGATTTAGTGAACAATCAAGTCGCGTGTTAATAAACGGGGAAACATGGTCCTCGTAGGCCATAAACAAATCGCACGCAATCATTGAAAGCCACCTCTATCCTACGCCAACACTCACTATCCAAGCTAGGAAAAAATGACGTCCACATGTGAATACTCGACGGGAGCCATAACCTTCTTACCTTTTTGAGAATTATACTAACATTATTGCAGCACATCATGTTACAGTTCAGAGCAAATCCAAAATTAGTAACCCTTCTGGCCACTTGGATAACAAAACCATTCAAAATTACTGAAGGTATATCGATGACGTTTAATGCGCTGTTGTAGAAAACCATGCACTGTGATTTTGCAGGATTAAGCAGAAGTCCATTGATAATCGACCACCTGTGTATTCGACATAGGTCAGAATTAAGACGTTCAATGCAATCCTCAAGCAGACCAATAAGCTTGCTTAGATACATTTGGACATCGTCGGCATACATGTTTACCCTCTAATTTTCTACTATTACCAAGGGAAGGTCATTAATAAGGAGACTAAATAATAATGGGCCAATCACAGAGCTTTGAGGTACACCACAAGCACAGGTAAAGCATTTGAAAATTCATCAGCAACTTTTACCTGCTGAGAACGATCACTGATAAACAAGGAGCTAGTTGTTTATGAAGTAGAAGGCTATGGTCAATACTATCGAAGGCCTTAGAAAAGTCCAAGAGAACTAAAATGCTAAAATCATTATCATTCATGGCAGTAGTAACCCTTCGTAATGCGGTTTCACAACTGCGAAAAGCATGAAATCCTGATTGCCAAGGAGATGAAAAAGATTAAATGCTTATGGGGCGAAAGTCACTAGGTGATTTGACATTAGTACTCTTTGGGATCGGCAGAACAGTAGCAGTCTTCCAAATACTGGGAAATGCGGATGACATTGGGCAGTTATTAACTATCGATATTATGCAGATTCGAACTGGTTGGGATTGAGACAGTTTCATGAGCAATTTTAGGTCGAATAATTAAAATTATTTTTTCTGACTTACGGGGCGGATCAAACGAAAAGAAAAATTAAAGCTGAACAAAAAACCATCGAATATATTATAATTAACGCGAGATGACGTCTTCTTATTTATATGATGCTATCACTTTGAGTGGAGAAGAATTTGTAGAAAATTAAACAGCACCTTTCACTTGTGAAATATTCTCGGGTACTGTAAAAATCTACAAGAAAGTTCTATTCCTACAAATAAATTGTGGTGAAACAAAAAAGAAGTTTTGTGAAACTAAAAATATCAGTTTTACTACAATTTTTGTGAAATATCACTAGTAAATCGTGAAATAGGCCACTCCTATAGGCTTAAAATCGTGCTGCATATTGTGAATATTTAAAATTTTGTTGGTGGAATCTAACTGTTTCGGTGATCATAAATGTTGTCTTTGTTATTCTTGTCAATTAAATAGTAGGAGCTATGGCAACCCTTACAGTCCTTTATGTTTCTATAGTCGGAACTAATGTCTCCGTTTATTTACTGTTCTTTTTCTTTTCTTTTGATAGATCTAAAATTTTTCGAAACATAGTCCAGAGTCTCCATGTAATTTAAGGCAGCTAACAGGACCTTAGCTAGATAGCCAGATTTTCATAGGAGTTTGAGATGTTGAGTTCTAAAATGAACGTAAGGTTTGTCGGGATTATTTGGTAACTTATGGGGTCTTGCTCATTTGCACATACCATACGTGCTATAGCCATTATATCGCCATTAATATACTGTAAAGGTAATATTCTATTAAGGTGAAACGGCTATGCACCAAGAAGCTCTCGATTACACTAGAAAAGTAAAATTAATTTTCGAAAATGGAAAATAAAAGTGTTCCTAGAGTAACAACACAACCTGTAGGACGCCAGAATAAACCTGGAAGAAATTGGAGGCTTAAAACAATAATAAAACATATGCTTATGTCTGCACATAATGTAAGTAACTCCTGTAAAGTGCGAGTGATATTTCATATGCTGATTGTACCATTTTTGTCAGTACGTAATCCGGTGGGCCATGTCGTATGAGAGTTTTAAGGCAGTAGAAGCAGAGGAAACACCATGAGACGAAAGTCATTCATGAAAATGGGAAATAAATGTGCCCCTAGAAAAGAGCCCGACACCAGACCTCTAACTGGAAAGCACTAATTTTGTGTGCTGTTGTAAGGTTCTATGAACGGTCGGTCGATTTGATGCCCAAAGATAAGTATTGATCCGAATTAATAGTTCATTCTGAATCCTTTGTGAATATAGTTCTAAAGGTATGACTGAAACGGGACCACGAACGACCCTCTTCAATATATCATAGGCTTTGATTCATAAAACTATCTTGGAATTCAATATAAGATGAAAATGAAGGAGGGAGGTTCAGTGTTAAATAAATTTTTGAGGTTTGTATTGATGCATTTGCGCTTGATGACAGTATAAAGGATTGCATAGGGAAGATTATTGAATTCAGGATAATTAAGTTTGCTTAGTCCATGTCAAACAAGTATATGGTTTAATATAGTTAATAAAATCAGGAATGTCAAAAGGGAAATACATATATGTATGTGCATATGTACAAAAATACGACCACCATATAGCATCCAATCTGGCAAGCCAGACAGACAGGCAGGCAAGCAAGCAGTATCGCCACCATGGACGGACAGTCACAGTGCACTTCAAACACTTTTTAGATAGAGCGCTCTGTAAATTATGTTTCACACGAGCTGTTGACGTTTGTTAATTAGTAAAATTTTAATTGCTACCATTAGCAATGAAGTGCATTTTTTGGACCGCCGCCCTCTCCTCTCTACCGGCCCTTCAGTGACTCTTCTTGGCACAGTTCAGTTGTTGGTGCAAACGCTACAATATGAATGGTGTGCGATTTTGCGGTGCAACGAGGTACTCATTTCATCAGGCCCACCTATGTACAAAAAATTACAACACTTATGTATCAGAAAGTGCGTCACCATAAGTGATTATGTTGTTTGGCATAGCATATCATATCTAACTTCCTTGTATACACCTCTCGCAAACCCTTCAGTTCAATATAGTACATAATATCTTCAAGGAATTCGACACTATCTGTGGGCACACTTATAATTGATGCACTTTTCGGCTGCAATTTATATAATTCTGAGAAGTTCTTGCGCCCTGGCCTGGGATTTGCATCATTTAAGATCACGGTAGTGTGGCTTAATTAGTGGTGCAAATTTGGCCCTTTTCCATTTTTACTCATTTGTCTAATCGGGGGGGCAATCATGCAGACGCGGCGATGAAATGCGCAATTTAGCGAGAGTAAAATTCTTTGAAGGCAACTGTAAACGCTGCAAAAATATTTGAATTTGCGTAATTCTTTCTCGTGCCGAATTATTTCAACATGTGGCTAATGCATTTTATCTCTACCATCCTCCAATCGTATATACAATTACAATGCACCACAGTTATACACATTTCTACTATCTGGGCAGATCGGTATCAGCAGAACTGAAATAATATAGCAAATAGCATATTCGTTCCACTGTTTCTAGTGCGGCGGGACGTTTGGTTATTTGGAAGCTAGGCATGCATATATACTATATTAGGGCCGATGCGGTGGTGATAATGTCAGTACCCACTACCCTTATACATATGCTATGGATGATTGCGGATAAAGTATATTGCCTGCTTAACTCTTTTCAGCTGAAATTGAGCATCAGGCCACTACCATACCAACCGCATAGTAGGCACAATCGAATCTCCTTCCCCCATCCAATATACCGAGATACAGCTAATCCTGTTCGGGACCAGGAAATAAATTTAATCGCGTACTCCATAGATAAAGTAAATTCCCCAGTGCGAGTGACATATGTAGCCGAGTGAGCCACTTGGATTCAATTAGCACTCAAACGAATGGCAGCAGGAGGGACTCCTCGAACTACTATTCCATACCAGAGCTGATGCAGCTCTCCCCTCCTTGTTGCTATTGCTGCTGTTTTTACTTCCAGAGATATGACATAATCCTGTTATCGTATTATGATTATCGGAACATTTGTTGAAGAACTGGAAGAATTGCGCTGAATTACCCACATGCTTGGCAAAATCAAGGGTGGACGATTACACACCAGAAGGGTCTAGTGCAGGAAAACATGTGGAGGTAGTCGGGTTACCCCCATGGAAAACTTAATCAGATTTTTATTGCACTTAAGCGACAGACAGCAACAGGAGTTGCACCAGAAGGACACACAATTAAGTGGATAACATGGGCTACTGCTTGTTTTCGATAAAGATAAAGATCTCGATAATAGGCTGAACAAAATGCATAAGAGGGACTCTATCTGTCTGTTGAAAGTTTTCTGGACGGCGTAAAGGTGAAGTGATATTAAGTGATTAACAAGTGCAAGCAGATTTGCGGTTACTTATTCGATGCTATACATTGGAATGCATAAATATGATGTTTCGTTTTGATATTGTATATGATATGTATTTTCCGCAAAAAATAACAATAGAATTGGAGAAAATTTGTCAATGTGCAAAGCCTCAAAAAGCATATCTATGTATGTAGGATACATCTAAGAATAATTACATAAAATGATAAGTCTTGTCTAGTACACCTGTAGTTATTGATGAGGGAAAGACTGGTGGTGTGGAAAGATAACCAAGGGACTACCATCCTGATTCGAAATTTAATTCATAAAAAAAATGCATTAAAATAGTTTACAAAGCAATTTTTGTTCTTTGTAAGATTAATTTCGCCAACAATGCATAAAACCATGATCGATTAGTCTCGGCGCTGAGACTGCATCTCAATCAGAGGTGGATTTACACTGGAACAATGACTCCACAGGAATCCATCGACAGGGACAGCGACAGCGACCATCTTATCGAGACTATGTTCAAAATGTTTAAATCGAAAATTCCATCTAGGGCAGAATGGGTCCCATATTCTGTGCTTCAGCCATTGACAAACCATATTATCTACACAGACGGTTCCAAATCTAAAGAGAACACCGGAGCAGGCGTTTTCTGCGAGAAGCCTAATATGGTAATTTCCATACACCTTGAAAGTCATGTCACAATTTACCAGGAGGAAGTCAAGGCCATCCTGGAAGCGGGAAGATATCTCCTCAGCTCAGGCACTGAGAACAAAACTGTCAAAACTTTGTCAAAACCCTTTACAACCTCCAAACTGGTATTGGAGTGTAAAACCACCTTGAACTCCCTCTCTCGGAATAATAATAATACAACGATATTAGCCGGAATGAAAATGCGGACTAGCTTGCTCCTCTTCGTACGGTCTTGGAGGCATCTTTCTCCACAATCGGAATTGAATACCAAAACACCTTAACTCAAATATTTTGGTTTGGGACGACCGCCAACATAGTCGGCTTTGGTTAGATGACCCTTCGAGCAGAAATACAAAGGAAATGTGGGGAACCTAACCCAAACCTAATGGGATTAAACAAGTCAACACTGAGGACTCCTAGTTTCAATTATCACTCTTTTCTCAGGGGTCACCTACACAAGATGAGACTTGTTGATGATTCTGTATGCATGCGATGCATATAGGAATCTGAAAC
Organism: Dioctria rufipes; assembly: GCA_963924295.1. Classification (NCBI taxonomy): domain Eukaryota; kingdom Metazoa; phylum Arthropoda; class Insecta; order Diptera; family Asilidae; genus Dioctria; species Dioctria rufipes. Next base: position 741,741 of record OZ002741.1, read on the forward strand.
TGTGACTCAAATTCTTTGTTACAGTCCGGCCCTCTCAGGAAAGTGTTACACATTCCTTGGATCATACCTCTTGGGCGAACTGCATGAAGCCGGAAAGTAAAAGCGTCCGGTTAGGACCTATGATCAAGTCTGGAGGGTGAAAAATAGGTCTTGTTGTGGTCTATGTTCCAGGGAGCCCGTCGTCGTGGTCGGGGCTTCAACCTCGCTTCAATCCATCTATCCATGATCGATTAGTGGGAATTAATACATCTTTGGATGGATGCGTGGAAGTCAAATGACGAATCACGAAGCTCGTCTGCATGTGCATTACAGTAGGATTTAGTAGCCGAAAACTCTATAGATGAAAAGCGCTCAAGTGAACACAGAAATTCAATGAATTGTCTCGAATAATTGCTTTGTATCTTCGAGGCATTGACTCAACTATTTAAAAGGCTAAATCTTTTAACTGAGATAGGTCTACTCACCATTTGATGTTTTTTTCAAATATTGCATTAAGATCTGGCGATTTTGATGGCCAAGGTCGATTTAGTTATCATCGAACCAATGTTAAGCCTTGCGATGGGTGTGTTCTGGGTGGTTAAATGACATTAATACCTAACGCAAGGGCTGAAGTATTATATCCTCCAAGATATTTGCATGGACTTCTTCGTCCAATATTTCTTTAATCATAATCAATTGAATCTATGCAGTACAAGAAAAAACAGCCCAGCCCATCACACTGCAGACACCGCACATTTTATATATTATTTATAATCTCAGTTTTGTATTGAGTTTTAAATCCTACAAAAACTTCTACATTCAAGCTGTACGTAATTCTCCAACCCACGTACGGATCCTTACTTCTGTCATTAATTTTGTTATTTCATTTAGTCACAAATTGAGTTTCCTATGATAGTGCTTTCGGGAGGGGTTCGAATCCAAAAGAAATCTCATCGTCTGGTATTTATCCGTAAGAACGATACCTGTTTCCTCCATTAACGTATTGCGATTATCCGGTGGATGTAATTCGAAACCATTTTATGGTACCGCTTCTACCACCGTTGCTCGGTGTCTATCCAATCACCAGCAGCTCCTAACTCAGGGAGCATTATTCCAATTTTGGAAGAACATATTTAAAAAAAGTGCCTCAACGACTTATTCCCGTCTTAGTCCTTATAGATACATACATACGTATGGCTTTTCTTATATTCTTCTTCTTTGCATTAAAATGGAAATTTTCTTCTGCAGTTTTTCTTATTTTATTTTGCTATGTCGGGGTTGCTGGGAAATTTAATTAAAGCACGATACCGAGACTATGTAAAAAAAAAAGGTACACCGTGTTATAATAAGGACTGTTTCTGAGACTTTAAACAGTGTTGCGATACTTTTAAAGAGCTTGAATTAATTATTGGGGGCAAATTACGTGCTCTCTTGTGGCTGTTGAATTTTATGTAATTTTTAGTATAAAATTCAAATTAACGATAAGCTGCTCAAATTCTTAATTTAGCTAATGTGAACAAGTTTGATCCTCTTTAAGCAACTCGTTCTATTAGGCGTGGAAACCCACCCGACCCATAAGGATCATTCACAAGAAGATGAAAAGATCTTATCACGGAAAAGTTATTGTGAAATTAGCTTGGTAAGTTGTCATTACTTAGGTGACCGGCGGCAGCCCATTCTTCTACTTTAGATTCGCAACAATTTATTTTGGATAAATGTCAATTCAACCAATCACAGGCTCGAACATTTACTACACATATGAGATATGTTTTGACGATAACCAATCTGAGAATCTCAGTTGTCATGGGTTACGTTCATCGTTATCATCATTCTTTTGAAATTCATTTAACACCTTTAAACATTCGCATATTATGGATATAAAATATTTTAGGAGGAGTATGTATGCTTTAAAGCGCCAGAAGAAATGACATCAATGATCCAGTCGTCTGAAGATCGGGGGGACCAATGACGAATCTGTTGAAGTAGTGGGCCAAATGCGAATTAATTGCATTAGAGTTGGATATTTCGTGCTAAATGCTTTTTGAATAATTAAACGTGTCAAGAATACAATTAACAATATTTTGCGAGATACTTTGGAACTTGTACGATGATGTGCCAGTCATATAAAGCCGCCATCCCAATGACCGATTTACATAAATCAATCGAAGCGTTGTTGCTTTGACTGGAAAGAGCGCATTTTGAATAAATATTCTACATTTGCATATAACAGTAATTTTGGTTATACAAAAACTTTTTTTTTTCGACACACTTTTTATTTAATGTGATATTTTGAATTTTCAAAATAGAAAATTCAATACTAAAATTACTTGAACTCCCTGTTAAAAAGAATAGGTACTGGAGAAGGCCACAGTTGCAACATGGATATGCCGCAGGCTATTCGGCAGAGCTTGGGATTTTAAACCAAAAATTGCGCTATGGTCATATACATCTATTATAAGACCCATGGTCACATATGCTTCACTCGTTCGGTGGTCGAAAACTAAATAAAAGACAGTTCAAGCTAGTTTACAAAAATTACAATAAGAAGTAACCATGTGTACCTGCCCAACTGCAGCCTTAAAGGCCATTCTCAGTGCAATTAGACTGCAGAGGACAAATCATGTGCGTACCAACAATTTGGTTGACCACTTGAAAGTCCTCCAAAAAGAAGTGATGGCCAGCTCATTGCCATAACTTTGAAATACCGTTTAAGGTGATCTTAGGGGACCATAAACAGTGGCGTGGCATACTGGGGACGTATCCTTTGAAAAAGGATCTCTTAAATGGTACACGGATGGGTCGAAATTGGATGGTAAAGCAGGCGTGAGCATATATCGACAGAAGTACCATCTCGCAAAGACACTGGGGGCCTCACTAATCATTTCCAGGCAGAAATACATATAGAAATTTACGCTCGTGAAATAATAAAGTAAACAAGATGACGCTGATTTGGATGACAGGACACGTGAGCATTAAGGGCAACGAGACTGCGGACCACCTTGCAAAGGAAGGAGCCAGATCACCGTTTATTGGCCCTGAGCCAGTTTTTGGACACCCAGAAAAACACCTCAGCTCAGATCAGGCTTTGGAAGAACAAAATTAAAATGGCACACTGAGAAAATATCCCGAGACTAAAGTATGAGATCTGTCACTTCAGTATGGAAGACGATGAAACCGCTGAGCACGTTCTTTACGACTGTGAAGTTTTGTGCCGCATAAGGTTGGGACATCTAGAAAAGGCATTCTCAATGCCAGAAGATGTTGCAAAGATGGCTCTTAAGAACGTCATAGGATTTGTAAAAGACCTTAAGGGGTTATACCCACCTAGGCAGTCGAGAAAAATTGTTTTTTTTTTTTCAAAAATGTCATGTTTTTATCTTTTTCATCTGTTGTCTAGTAGCCTACAATTATTTTTTCGTACCTGAGATTATTCTCCAATTTCTTTGTTTTGATATTTATTGTCATTTTACTCACAGAATAAAAAAAGAAATGTAGCCATTTTTATGAAATGTTAATGTCTACTGGTCATGGAATAGTAAGTATAAAATATTTGCTTTTTTTATTAGTTTAAACTAGAGGTAAATGCGTTTTTCTCAAAACATGGTTTTGCATATCGGTGTCACGAACTTGTCTTATTTTCTTTCAATCGATTTCGATCATATTTTGTACATTGGTTGCAAACTAATTATTTAGTACTTGTCTCGTAAGTTTTTTCATATCGTGAAGTTAAGAATATTTATTGAAAAAAAAAAAAATTCCAAAATTTTGGTCGAATATCTCTTTTTCAACTTTGAATAGCTACCATGTCCCCTTGGAAATTATTATTTTGAAAATTGACATTTTGGGGGTGATATCACAGATGAAGATCTTATAGAGCGCGGTGACTAGATGAGGGGCGGAACCTCTGTCTGCATCCCCTCACCAGATAATAATAAACAAAATTACTTAACAGAAAATTTATTGTAAATCTCTGTATAATGTTCTTAAAAAAAAACGGCTTCTGTGTAGGTAAGCTGGGTGTAAGACCCAATATGGTAAAATTTTGGATTAAATAAGTTAGCCAGAAGCAATACGTTCCTTCGAATCCTTCCATATAACGTAAAATAGAGTCTACATACCCATAGAATTCGATGTTATACTATATTAAAATATATAACATAGGGTAAAGGACTTTTTTCGTTGAAGATTCTTTGCCTAAAGCCACATGGACACAAAATGTGTAATGTGAAGTATTCCATAATTATAAAAGATGCGAAATGCATTCATTGGAACTGCGATCAGAAACTCATACTGTGTTATCAGCGAAACAGAAGCCTCATTATCCCTCCATAAATTCGTTTTTAAAGAATGTCGCTAATTTCAGTGTGGGTTTCTTGCTTGGCATATAGTAAAGCTAAGCTCTATTAGGGATGATATCAGTAAAGTCCTGTTAAGGACTCAGTTCCATACACTTTTAGAGCACACCCTTAAATTCTATTATACGAAGACAAAAAAAAAAAAAATCAAAATATTCTTAAAATCTGGCAATGATTTTCGTGTACGCGATTTACTTTTATCTTGTATATAGTGAAGGAACTCTAGATGATGTCATATACCTACGTAAATCGATTCACAAGGAGATCCTATAAAATCCGCTACATGCTGGGATTCGATAAACTCGAAAGGGAAGAGAAAAAAAAATGGAGTAAATAAAGTGATAGTAGAACGACCGTATATACGCTAGCAATCATCACCAGGATGATGGGTACGAAATCCGTGGTACTGTTTATTGTCGGATGTCAGGAATTCAGGATCCACTACGTTCACTGTATTTGGTTGTACTTGATTTGATTATTTTTTTATGGGGAGCAAGGTATAAGAAGCTTGTAAGAAGTAAGGTAAGTAAGGTATTTTTTTTTTTGCAAACTTTTCCAACTGCCTGCATCGCAGCGGAAGAATTTTACTTACAATTCTTTTTAGTATTCTAGATACGATCGCGATTTGCCTTGGCGGGAGTGTTGCACATCATTTTGCTTTGTATAGAACAAATAATAGGCCACTTTTGGATAAATTTTAAAAAGAAAGATGAAAATGTCGAGAAAATATTAAAAACTCAATAATTCTTCAATACTTTCATACTTTTTATAAACTTTGCCTTATCTTATGCTAGACATATAAACACATATTAATTCCGTGCCATACATTAAAGGAGTCACGTAAGTTTTATGCTCCTGTTAGCACTGACAGTATCTTAAAACCTATAACTAAACTCCGCAAACTGTATTGGCTAATTAATATGACAACAATAAAAAATTAAATTAAATTAAATTAGAGAGAGGTTCAGTATTAATATCATTACCACAAATGCAAAAATTTCTACGGAAATTTGCTGGACTGTTAGTATCAGTTTCGGCTAAAATATGGGTAAATTTGGAATAGTCAGTTATAGCAGTAGGTACTACATAAAAACAAGTAATGGAGAAAAGAAAAATTAACTTTAACAAACTGAGTTTTCATCTTTTGATTCTTTGGAAGCTCGGGGGAATTTATCACAAAAAATAAAAAAAACTCCGGAATTATTTCATAAAAGTCATCAAGAGTATTCCATGAAATGAGTTTAAGCTCGTCTACTTATAGTGGCAGGATTCTACCAATGAAGCCTACAAATGGCAAGTCGAATGAATCTCCGATGGAGACAGTCTCCATGCGATTGATGTTGACCGTTGACCAAGGGGGGAAAAAAAAGGGAAAGATCTAACACGAAAGTGCAGTGAAAGAACTTCGCTATAAACACATAATAAAACTCCTCCTTGGATTATCTCTTTACAAAACCATAAGTTGCGTTAGTCCTAGAAGCAGTAGCATAATTTTTTTCTTTCCTTCCAAGGAGAACGGAGTATTTTATCAAGTCTAGTTCGTCTTAAGTGCACAAGTTTTCTTTTACGAGAAATATATGGTAATAATAGAGTAAGTGATATTCAAAGGAGGCTAGTTTATAGAGCACTCAGTTTTATTTAGAAATACTGCGAAAAATTGTTTTTTAGTCAGCAAAGCACACAAAGAATTCTCGCATTAATCCGGGTAAGAGAAACATCATCGATGTAAATTATGATAAAGAATGTGGCCCAAACTGCTGCTCTGAGGAACACCATAATGCTTGATTTATTTCGTCAAACAGAGTTGTGTGAAATATATGTACCTCGCGCTATATATGACGAGATGAAGGAGGATGAAGCCAATTAATTGACAGAAATAGTATTGGAAGAGCAAGAGCCAAGAACAGTGAAACTTCTGTGATTGATTTCGTCTGAAAACTGTAGCAATAATGTCGACATATTTTCTATCTTCAGCAGTTCGCAAAAAAGAATTTCGAAGATTTTAATGATAGAACTTAAGTTTGCAACAGGTCTTAGTTAGAAATGTCGTCGACTTACTGCATTTCTTGTGCAGACGAATATTCATAGAATTATTATTCACAAAACTAAAATTCACAGACAAAAGGAAGTCTTGAGATTTGGTAATTGATAATTTCTCTCCATATAGAGTAACAACACCGTTGTGTTTCTCCCAAATTTTCATAAATATGTTTCTGTTTTTTATATTTCTCATTTTGAATCCCATGCGGTAGTATATATGTAAATGTGTGTTGTGTGACTTGGAGAAAAGCCTAAGTCAGGTGCAATTTGTTAAAGGAGAAAAAATAAAGAGCCTCCAAGGTAGCCCCAAGAAGGTATCCAATCAGCTTAACTGGTTAACGACAGAGTACTATCAGAGACCGCTTAAGAAAATCCCTCTTAGCGGTTTTTATCCATACAATTTTGTGTTCTTTTTTAAAATTATCAAATTTTTTTCATATATTTGTTAGGGAGAAACATGCATGAGTTAAAATCCTTCCTTTTCATGCCTATCAAAATTATTTTATGATTTTTATATTATTTTTGTGTGCTGTCGTGTGATGTACATAGTAGCCTTATATATGAGCTGCTGTTGCGGTTAAGCGTGTTTGTTATGTGTTTAGACTAGAGGGGGGGGGGGGGGGAATGGCTGAGCCTGGCCGATAAACCAGGATCGGTGTAACTCTGGGCCATACTCTCGATACATACATATAGAATAACAACACTGTTCTTGCCCTTACAGGAGCCAAGTGACGCTTCACAAAATTCCCATTAGGATCGAAGGAAAATAGTAATCGACTGAACTGGAATAATATTATCAATAAAAGAAAATTATCAAATGCTGACGTGCAGCCGTGTAGGTAATAGTGTAGCAGTAGTGTACACAGTAGGCATATGAAGTCCCCAACTCAACAAAAGGGAGCAAAATTAAAGTAAGCTTATGCAATATATTTGCAATTGAAGGGGAACACTTATATAAAGTCCATACACTTGACAATTTAATTTCTAACCTGTCGGCTGGTGATCTTACGTTCCTTATAGTGGTCCGCCCGATTGTAATCATAAAAGAATTCGGGGCATAGGAAAACCAAAAACCACACAGCTGTGCAAGCAGAGGCTGCAAGGAGTTCCTGTTCAAAAATTTCAGCACACTTAAACGGCCCTTATTCTGGAAATAATTGCTGCTTTCCTGCTACTGTACAGACTGCTCGCAATAGGCTTTCTACACTTACAAATATTCATTCAAAGGCACTTAAAGGCATAATTAAAATTAACCTTAATATGTAGTGCCACAAATTACATACTTGTAAAATAATATAATAATTGTTTCACAAGCATTGTGTTCTCGACATAATTCTAACAAAACTAGTCTTGTGGCCGTTGCTTCCATCCGAATTCCAATTATGGAGTCGGTTCCAGTATGGACAGAATTTTTGAAGGAACGGAATACCCGGATATTATAAGAATTGGAGCTTTTTTCTTAAGCCTCGTTTCCACTAATAATAATTGTTCCAACTTGTTCGGAAACACGTTGTGAGCTTGTTGCGAGCCAACCTGTTAGCAAAACTTTAATTGTGTTTAATTGGTTTAACTGCTTAGGCCTAGTACTAAGCTCCGCGCTAAACTAAATGTTTGCGGGTTTCCAATATCGGGCCGTTCTTTAGCATCTAAAATACATATGACAGCAGAGCCTCAGAGAAAAGATATATTAAAAACAAGAAGAAGAAGAATTTTGGAATTTTTTTACGGAAATACAACGCGCGGTCATAATATTTCTAAAAACAGGTACCTAGTTAAAATTATTTGGAAATATTATCGTACTTATCTCCGTACTTACAGCAAAGACGTACAAAACTACGTTAACTACAAAAATCCAGTCAATAAATTTATCAAATCTCAGAACTCTGACAATAAATATTTTTAGCGCGCTAAAGAACAGCCCGGGCGGATCAATTCAAGCTAAATTTTCTGGAGACTTGCTGGTCGTGCCATCTCTAATCAAAAACCCAAAAAGCCAAATTTAGCGCGTTAACCTTAGTACCGCTCTCGCTAAAATTCAGAATAACTTTTCACCAATAACTTTTAGCTTGTTAAATTTTCATACAAAATTTAGCTTAGCGCGAACCTTAGTACTAGGCTTAACATTCAGTACTTGAGAATAGATTCGGAATGGATAAGCAGGAGTTATTAACGTCTTGTTTTTCGTTTGTTATTTGTACCGGAAGAAAAATGAAAAAATCGCAATGTAAACGTTAAAAGTGCTAAATTCTTAGGTTTCTCGAGGAGCATGAAATGGGAGGAGTTTATCACCCTTTAATGGAAAATTTACAACTTCACATTGGATTTGAAAATTTTTTCCGACTTGGAAGATTTATGACATTTAGTTGCGCCTAGTATCAAGAAAGAAAATACCAATTTTCGAAAATCTGTATTACCAATAGGCAGAAAATGGCTACAGCAATTATGATTCTTATGGCAATAGTTACGCGGATTTAATGTATCATCATTGAATTTCTAAGTCTACTGCATATATCCAGATCACCTATACCAAATGTTTGAAGCAGTTTTTCTCCTCTCCAGTATTTTTAACTAGCTGAAACGTTCACTAGAATTAATAGTTAGCGAACATAATAACTCCATTTGCATTTAAATGAAAAATCTGCCCAACAAATTCTGCAGATTTTTACACCCGACATGTGTCTGGGCTTTCACATAACGTTTCCACTTATACAGAATTTTGCCAATTTATTTCAAAACTTGTTGAGTAAGAAAATTTGTATTAATGAAAAAAAATGATTTAGAGCGCTTCCTGCGTATCGACTAAGTCGAGTAAGAAAAGTAATATGCAAATTCCGGCTAATTGATAGGCATTCTCCGTTCTATTTATATGTTTTAGTTTTTCCATTTTCTTTGAAAAACATAACCAAGGTCTATTCTCAATACCGCTGGAGTTTCTCTTCTTTCGAAACGCAATGAAATTGAAATCCGAGCAGAATGACATTCCGACGGTATTTGCTATATATGTACTTCACAGGCAATGTATGTATGTATAATAGCTGGCCCAATATCCGGGAAAGCGAAACCATATAGAATCTGATATGATAATGCACTAATTTCGCTTTAGTTCTTCAAGGTACAAGCTTTTTAGTATTTCTCACTATTCCCGATCGTTTTTGGGGCTATGCTATTCAAAGAAAATTAATTTGTTGAATATCCATTTATTCATTTACACTTCAACGCCGCCCAGTTTGCGTTTAGGTAGAGATTAGATATGCGGCAAAACAAGATGATTTTATTTATATATAAAAAACAAAAAAAAGGTTCCTCTTAATTGTAGGTACCTGTATCAATCTCTAGAGAAACCTTCCAAGCCTTCAAGCCTGCGTCTCGTCGGTTGTCTTAAACATCTATTTTTTTTTCTGATTGGCACGATTAGCTGGTAATAATCGTTTCATTTCTGTTGACAATAAGGTTGTCAAGTGCTTGTAATACTTAATGGACAGAAAATTTTGACTCTATTAAAGTATTAGGAATGTTTCTTAACACTGATTGATAAAAATGTCTCGGATTGCGATCGAGAGAATCTCACAGTTTCGCTTATTCAAAAGTTCTGTGTAAATGATAACATGAAATTAATATTGTTATTCTGATTGAAAGAAGGCTACCGAGGAGTTTCATGTTTCGTATATACCTACATGAAAAAAAAAATTGTATTTAGGTGCGACAGCCTTTCGCACTTATCGGAATTTTTTCGAATTTTTTCAATTCAACCATACACACCTTGATAAAGTACAGAATTCCAAAGTTAGGATACGTGTTATTGCCTCTAGACAGAAGATCAAAAGAATATTAATATTAGCGTTTAGCATAAATCTTGGCACTAATCATAATTATAGTCCGAAGGTTACATACTTACGTTTTATGCAGAAAGTCAGAAAGAGGATCCAATGCATAAAACTCTGACCAGCACCAGGCTTTTAATTTCTGATTGACTCATCGACACGATCGAGAAGAAACATATTTCTTAAAAAATTATTAATAATGCAATATTAAAAAAATAATTCGTGCATGTTTCAATACTTTTGATGTGTTTTATTGTAAATTGATTATTGAACTTGAAATGAATATTGTAAATGTAATTCTTGCATGCAAAATCCATATAATATATAATGTATAAGCTACAAACAGAATAACTGCGAGTCTATGGCCTAAAATTCGTAAAAGAATATCGAATTAAAGTTTCTCAGCAGTATTTTTCTGCTTTTCTTATTTTCATTTTTAAATTTAGAATAAATTACATTACAAAAAAAAAAAAAATAAAAGCAAATAAGTAAAATAAAATTACACAGATGAACGTCTTTTATTCAGAAGAGTTTCAATGAAGCTCTTTCTTCTCAAAATCGCTTTATATCTTCTAATGTCCCTTTAGATAGGAGATTCAATTATTAATTTTAATACATTTAAAACAAAATCCGAATAAAAAACGTTGCTCTACTGATAGCATAGGTAGCATAGCATAGGTAGATTTAGTATTCTTACAGGTGTAGTATTCCATCATATTTTGGTTGTATCGATATGCCGTAGATAAATCCATGTTTTTACAAAATACTTTTATCTATGATTTGTTGTTTTTTTCCTTCACTTTTTTTGTATTATAAGAAACATCACAAGAAGCGATTAATTTTTATTTTATATTTTTTCTTGTAGAATTAATTATTAACACTTTTTTTTTTTTTAATTTTCTAATACTAAATTTATTGCACTTTATCTATACTTTTACACATATCTTTCCTTATTTCTTGCTTTTTCATTTATTTCTGTCCTTAAGAATTTTTACAATATTTTTACACTTGAACAAGATTCAAAATTCAAAAATTGATGGAGATGGTCTTAAATATGTGAAAGTCATTATCCCATTTTTTTTTCGGTTTAATACAGTTTTGTCTTTCCTTTGATTTTATTCCGAATAGAAAATGAAAAAAATCTTTTTGTGCCGAAACAAAACCCGTTTTCAATATTACCAAGTGTTGCAATATTTACAAAAATCACACAAGCAAAAACAGTGGGAGATTTCAGTTAGAAAGATTAGGCGCCCCATCTTCATAGCATTTTATAGCATAAATATAAAATAGAAGCACTCACTGTTTACAAAACAAAAATCGACGCACAATTTTCATATATACAGCGCTAAATAAATGAAAAAATTTTGAATTAACTTAATTTACGTTAAAAAAAAAATTGGAAAAATCAAAAAAAAAAACTGTCGTTCAAGCACTTCACAATGAAAAAAGAAAAGAGCTGGAAAATCCGCCGTTTTCTATAGACTTGGAAAAAGCTAAGGCAGTCACCACCGTCTTCGTCGTAAGCACGAATCAACAACCAGAACTAAACACACGCGATATTAAGGACTCAAAGTGCGATATAAACGTGTTTGCAACTCGATTGTCACTACCCAAAAAATGTGAACGTCGCCGTAACAAAAACATCACACGGATGAAACGGCAATGCAACACAACTCGCACCAGAGGGCGCCATTGTATATTTTTGTACATACCCTGCCTGCCATATGAGCCTCCCCCCCTGATCAACACTACTTTCTTTGCCCTGGCCTCTGCTGGGTACTACTACTGACTAGTACCACCGGCAACGACGACAATATTGAGTTCGAGTACTACTTGGTCTGGTGGTGCTGTGCTGGCTGAAGTATTACCCCATAACATCCCAAGCATTGCGAAATTATTGTCTGGTACTGGTGGTGTAACTGAATCTGTTTTTATATGCTTGCTGCTACTGGCCGCGTGAGTATATTTGTATATAGAAATATGAATGTAGTGAAGGTGGACTCTGTGATGCTCATCGCTTCAGTTCGGTTCAGCAGCATCCAACAGATACAAGAAAGCTAAGCTGAAAGGAGCCCCAAAACGTGGGGATGCGCAAGTAAGTACCAAACCAAGAGCAAGACACCTTGCTGGCTGCAGTTGAATTCTGAATCCTAGATAAGGGATGATTACTCTCTCCTTATAGCAGCATATTTTGGATGACGGGATAACAATGGGACAACACGAGTAATCGAAGGATTTTTTTTAACTAGCGCGGGAATTTTTAGACCTGATGTTAAATTTTAAGGGAGTTTTCCCGCAATTTTGTTAGAAAAAAATCTCATTTTTTGTTGGTAGGACTGCTGATGGTGCTTTCTTTTTTCAGCTTACTAAGATCCCAGGCCTTGCAGGTTTCACTAACCCTTAGCTAATTATAAAGTTCTTTGGTTGCAGTGATTGGCCGCTGCTCCTTTCTATTCTTCTGAGCACTGAGCATGTACATAATATCAATCAGCGTCTAATAATTATGATGGGCGGGTGAAAGATAGAGAGAAGACACCTTTAAGGTGGACAGTTTTTTTTTAAATATTTCGTGCTAGGTAAGTAGGTATTCCTCCGTTATATTATAATAAGCTAGTATGCTCGTATATGCAGTTATTTATGCAGATTAATACCTCCTGGGCGCTGTAACAGTTTAGTTTGAATTATCAACAGATGTAAAATGGTGGCTTTCGAAGATATTTGATATTTCGACAGAAGTTTTGGTGAACTTAAGATGATCTTGTCACTCAGGTGCATATGTATGGAGTTTTTGGAGTAAGATTTCTTTGCTTTGCATTCTTATCCATTTTTTGTGTGTCCTATTTGATCTCTTTTCACAGGCTTTTATTCATTAGTGTTGTCGGGGTAAATGTCGACAGAAAACCATAATGATTTCTAGTCAAACTTTTTGAAAGTATTTAAGAAGTTTTTTTTTTATTTTCAACAAGGCCATAAAACTAACTTTAACAGAAAAAGACAAGAGGCAGTAGAACTAATACTAGGCATCTAGTAGGGGTCATTACTGGTCACTGGGCCATAGAAGACCATGTTAGAAGACTGGAAATAGCGTGAACGATTTCTGCAGGAGCTGTAAGGATTCGGCTGAAATCTATAAACTATGCTATTATAGATAGTTAGTTATTAATAAGAAGTTTGGGGGAGCTGTAAAGCAAAGAGTTTAGATGTATCCTGAGATTCGTAAGGGAAACAGGATGGAACTAGTGCGGTTTTAAGGGCTATCCCCTGAGAAAAAGGAGCACAATGGACCCACTGGAGGTCTGAGTGATGCAGGCTAATCTGCCAGCGGCAACCCTTTTACCTAATCTAACCTAAATTTAACACCTTTTTTAATTGTATGTACTTATTCCAATTTATTCCGGTATTTGCATGAAGTGCTAAATAGGGTGGAGGCTTCGAAGCTACCCAACCGCATTTTGTAGGATATTTGCTATATGTGTAACGCCTTTTTTGTAACCAATGTATATTGTTATAGCTCAGGGGGTATACCCTAAAACGAGAAGAAAATATGAAAATAGTCATTATAGTAAATGAGGAGAGTAGCAGTGGTGTCGATGTTGAACTGTTTCCGTATTCACAAACATCTTGAGATTTTACACTGTACGGCCGACAAAAAAGAAATTGAAATCTGTAGTTTATAGAAAGAATAACCATAATAAAGTAGTAGCGAAAAGCATCTAATATGTCAGCGGTGCTCCTAACAAGTCGATGTGGGATGTTACTCTTATCGATGAGTTTGCCGGCTCTCTTTTGAACATTGTCAAATGTAACTAACGCCGTACGATTCCAGTTTTGATTATGTAAGCAACGACGCCATTTAATAATATTAAATTATTTTAATTCATAATGCTCATTTTGACGATATGTATACTCATTATTGCAAATTCGCAGAGATATTAGAGAACTGCTATCAAAGAATTCATAAACATGATATTGCCGCTAAGGTAGGCTCCTGTGTATTAGATATTACCAGTAATTTGCCTAACTTTAGCTGTGTTTAACACTTTCTATAACTCAGCAGCGTAATTTTTTTCTTAAATGAAAAAATATTTGCAAATAGAATTTTAAATATTCTTAAAATTCACAGAATTATTCGACAAAATACGACCTTTATATGTGAAATACCACCTTGGTCAAAAAGTTTCAGGACCGACTACCGTGTAGCACTCTCGATCAGCCGACTTAAGTTTTTGCTTTTGTTAGGTTGCCACATATGCCATTGACATTTCCACCAAATTTTAACGTCTTGTTATAGAGTTACATTGTGTTGAATACATCTGCCTCCCTTCGTGTTTTCGTTTTTTTACGATTTTGAAAATGGAACCAATCAAATTTCATGCTAAAAAAGAATTCAACGCTGCGAAAGCCCTGGAAATGTTAGAGGAGTGTTTCGGCACGCATTTATGTGTGACGCGAGCACTTTAGAAGTTTTAGATTTTCATAGATTAAAACGGTATTGTACATCATGAGTTCTTGGTCGAAGATCAAACAGTTAACAACGAGTATTATTTTGGCGTTATGAAACGTTTGCGTGAAGTAGTTCACCAAAAAAGAGCGAATTTATGGGCAAACCACCGCTGCGTCGCACAATGCCATCGTTATCCGCGGTTTTTTGGGCAAGAGCAGAACGAATATCATTCCGCTGCCACCGAATTCGCCTGATTTGCCTCCTTCGACTTCTTGGTTTTCGGTCAACTCAAAAACTGCTCCGGGGAACGCGTTTTAGTAGCCGAAAGGAGATAAAAAATGTTTCGAGGATTGTATCAAGCGCTGGTTGCAATTTTGATAAATAAATTTGTACTTTTAATTTTCCAAATAAATTCCTGATACCTTTTGATCAAGGTAGTAGATGGAATGCTAACAGCAAACGCTTCAATTTTATAAAACCTGGTTTGCTTGCTCATCCTTTATTTTGCAGTCTCAACAAGCCAGCAATAAGAACTGAACTTTAACAAGCTGTTTATTTTTTTTTTTGCCTCAATAGACAAAAAGTACATATGTATGGTGTCTCTACATACATAGTACAAGATAAGTTGCTCATAATTCATCTAAGGATCAGAATCTTTTATTCACAATAGCTAATATTGTGGTACAGTCCCCCGTTGATGGAAAGAAGAAGTTCTAGAGTAGTATAATAAAATCCAAACATAAGTATACTCATCTGGCCAAAATGTCAACGAAATCAAGAGCTGTGTTGCAACTTTATGTATGTATGTATGTATGTATATCTACATGTAAAGACAAAAAACTAAACAAATCGTGTGACGGGAGGGTGAAAAGGGTTACAAACAACCATACTGCCTTAGATCCCTCTTTTTTATTTATATCGTCCTTTCGCCCTCCACATATAATCTTTTGTCTAATAGTCAATCATTTTTACGACAGCAAAGTTGGTACACATATTTTGTGACGAAAACATTCATTACACGCCTAATTGCCTCAATAAAACAAAAAACAAAAAAATAATATCACGTAACAAAGCAGGTCCTTCTGCACTACAATATTTTCTCTTTTAATCAAGAAGAAGAAACTACCCGTGATTTTTGGTGAATTATCATATAGTAAATTGGTTCTCTAGAAAGTTGTGTGGAAAGAAATTTAAGGCGCTTGTCATAGAAAATTTTATTATTTTTACATCCCTGAAGTGGCATCCCGTCGCAATGTGCTATTCGGATTCAGAGATCAACAGCACAAAAAACACATATACATACCCAACCCTAACAAATACGCCTATAACGATTTCAACATTTTTCCACTTTAGTCGGCCTCTCCATCATTTAGGAGAATGGAAAAACCGCACCAGAAAATCTTCTTCTGTTTTCCGTTCTATCAACTTTGGACAAGAATTTCCTCGAATGAGAAAATTTCCTTTTCTTTTTTTTTATCCCATCCTATCCTAGTTGGGGGCCCCATTCAATGTATCCTTGAATGGAGAAAACAACAGAAGTAGACAAGCTGAAGAAGGAACAAAGAGAGAAAATCTTTTCCTTTTGAATAACAAAAGAAAAGCGGTAAATTTTCTCCGATCCTATACCGGCCGTCAATATCGTCGTCGAACATCCGCCGCCATCCAGCAGCAGCTCTTGTACCCCTTTTTGGAAATACCGCGAAAGCATCATTTGCCGGCGAGCTTGCGCTTAATGCCTAAGAAGGAATGAAATTCAGTTGATTTCGGATGAGGAATCACTGAAAATTTTTTTTTTTTGTTTTTTCTTGCTCCTTCGATTTTTCACTATACATCGGAAAATTTTGGGGTGGCTTCCTTCAAATGCCTTGTGCGCAAACCAAATCTGAAAGCAAAATGAAAGTGTGCACCGCCCCAGATTTTTCGGCCTCAGTGTTCTAAGCCAATGAGCCATCAGCTATGGGCGTCTCGACGCCAGCCAGGAGGTACCATGCCGTCGCCGTCGTTGGAATCATGTTCTGGTTTCTGTTGCTGTTGTTGTTGTTATTGCTGTAACTTTTACCAGCTGCTACTGCTGTAGTCGTCATTCGCTATAATAATATGACTTCAAACCCGAATTCTCCTGAAAGAGTGAGGGGCGCTAGGAATTTCGATCCAGCTCTGTACTCCTGCTTATGAGGGAGCATATTCATCTGTTGAGGAGAATAAATTCGCATGCAGACGCAGAAGCATAAAATCCCTGTATGTAAGGGTGGGGGTGCCCTTTTATATGTTGTGTTGTAAACAGCGGAGTTCGATTCCTCTCGAACACAGAATGACGACAACGACGAAGACGACACGGCTCTGAGAAACATTCCCTTTTCTTGTGGTGATGGTGCAATAAGTTGGAGAGCATTTCATGAATATACTAGAAAAGCAATTTTTCTCGAGTCCATTCTGTGCTAGAACAAACTCCTTTCACCACCTTTAAACCACCCCAACCACCCCCTATCTATTTTTTACCGGAACAATGTTTTTGTTTTAATTTTTTTTGCGCCATTATGTTATGTAGGTACTAGGTATGCTGGCAGAGTCTACACAAATTTTTAGAGAGAATGGAAGTAGTTCAGGATAAGAATTTTATTTACTTTTGGAAAATCACTAATCAAAGTCCAGGTGTTCTTTTTTTTCGAATCATCTCAAAATTTCATCTGGTTTACGTGTGTAATACAAAAATGGAGGCTCACATTCAACAACTGTTACATAACTTACTACAGGTAGGTATCTACCTATCAGAGACTTGTTTTCTGAAATCTGGATTTCAATTGTGGGCCACATAAAATTATTCCAGTTAAAAACAGCTTAGAGAGACGAAAGGATATCGCACTGGAACCCTTTTAATACTTATAAGTATTAAAACACAAACGTCATAGGCCTTATGGAAAATCTTAAGTTAGAATGAGCGCCCTAGGGCATTTAGGGGTATGATGACACAAAAGATCTTATAGGTCGCGGTGACTAGATGTGAGGCGAGACTTCTGTCTGTATCCTCCGCAAATAATAATAATAAAAAGGCCCAAAATCCAAAAGAAGCTTTGGTTCTTGTATTTTAGATTAATGTCTAAATGCAGTAATATTGAGCTTGTTTCCTTAGCTTTCCAAAGATGGTTTAAATTTGTCACCTTCCTTAATAGAATTTTAAATAAAAGGAGAGAAAAATTTTTAGCGGAGCCATAAACACGTCACACGGTGATGCCAAAGTAGAGTAAGTTCTAACTTAACTCCGAAACAGGTTTCAGTCAGCCACTTTTAGGACATTAGACTTACGACTTCATCTTCGTACTATTTTCTTGGGGCATATTTTGAGTCATATAACCGGTTATTATCTCCTCTTATCAATGTAATCTTGTAAGTTGTGTCCTAGCTCTAATGATCTGTTCATGGATCCTGCTGTTCGCTTGACTTGAATTCACAATCCTCGGAAATTTCAAAGTTGGACTCTGTACTGATGAAATTTTGGTTGCCGGTATACCATATAAAGCCCGCATTAGACTTCGTCTTCTACCCAAAAAATCTGGTTGATTTTAGACTCGCTCAGGTACTGCTAATACTCCACTTGGACTAAAAATTTTTCCTGTTGAAACTGTTTCTAATACTTGAAAGATTAATGACCGTATTCTTGACAAGATTGAACTATTTTACTAAGTATCTCCATATAAGTTAGTATTTACTTAGCCCGTTACTCCACAATTCAAATACCTACAAAATTAATTTTTAATTTGATTGTGAAATGCTGGAAAGAGTTTTGTGTAATCCAAATCCAGCAAATATTAATAACCGATTCATTTTATCCTAAGTTCCGGAACTCTTAAACAATATTAAAGAGATTTAAAAGTCATTGAAACCTATAACAAAAATGAAAAACCACTTCAGGCAGATGGCAGAGGATACATGCTGAGGGAGGGAATCTTAAACAAAACTTATTGCTGTAACACAAACAGTACAAAAGTATGAAAAACTCCATCTAGATTGTCACAAAATGATGTTCCGCAAAGGTATACCTGAGGTCCCATTGTATACATAACAATTGCTTGGGTATGTCAATCCCATTATTCATAGTTTTCAGCTTGAGCAGCCCTCTTCTATCGGATGATTGGCTTCTCACACTTTTTCAGCTTACATATGAATTTAGTAACATCAAAGGGAATCAAGGTGTTGGCGGGAAGGAGAGATATAGAAATACCACATAGTCCTCCAAAAGGGACAAAGTAGATAATTTTAAGTGCCGGTAAGTACTGAGGGGTAAATTTAATACTCAGGTAATAATTTATCCTCAATATCCATACGGTTGCAGTTGAATGCTATGAAAGGATTTTTTAATAAACTGTTCCCTGTCAATGAGTGATACTGGAATTGAAAAAGAAATATAGAGGGTCCCTGGATGGCATGGCTCAGTAGAATATCCTCAACAATCAGTAAACATATCAAGAGGAATGGAAATGTCAAGAGGAAAGTTAATCTGTGCCCAATTGTGATCATGAGCGCGGGTAAGTTACAAAAAGGGGCGCATTTATAATGTTTTTGTTTGTTGTTGATTGTTGTGGAGGGAAACGTATAGGAACGGTAATATCCGCATTTTATACGGACATGTTATACCTAATCAAGCAGGAAACAAAGGAAAAATTAAGTGATTGTAAATCAGGCTGAAAAAAGGCATTTTAGAGAGAGAAAGAGAGAGTGAGAGAGATATAAAAGTAATGCAGCGACATTAATTACTCGCAATACTTTGAGCCCTGAAAGATTTTTTTTTTCACCATCAAAAGGAAACAGGGGGGAAAAACACAACGTTCACAGGGAGTCCTTAAACGACCATCAGATCAATTAGTAGAATCCATTATTTGTGGCGATTTCTGTGGTTGCGGTGGGTCCGGTCGGGTCTGTTTTTGATCTGTCTGACGGAGATTTCTCAGACAATATAAGAAGTATGAATTTGTGAAACCCTAAAAGAGTTGCCTTTGGATTCTCATTCATAGTCAATTCGATGGGATGTGGCACATAAACAGGAAATCAAAGGAAACAGACAACAACAGAAGTATAAACCGAAGAAAAAGATATGAAGGTGACCAAGGTAATGATGATAATAAAAAGCGACACTAACTTGATTTTGCAACTGATATGTATATTATCTCCTGCATAAGAAAGAAGCACCAACAAGGCGCTGCACAATGAACGGAAATTTGATTCTGTTGAGAAAAACGTAAAATTCTTTACAAGAAGAGGGGCATCGTATTCAAGTGAACTGGACGGTGCAAGAATTTCTTCAAGCGCCCAGGCTTTGCAATTGCGCTCGGAGATTATATCCTCCATGTATAATTCCCATGGATCTGCGACAGAATGGGGCATATATGATACGATGGAAAGTGTTTCTTTAAAAAAGACAAAAAAAAAAAAAACTACAAAACATTCTTATATGAAGTTTTTATAGTGCAACCATTGCTCTGGGGATACCCCATGATGTAATGCACTGAATTGAAAATACTGGAGATGCAAGATGCAAGGGATGAGGGAAAAGAGAAGAGATCTAGAACAATGTTCTCGATTTTTTTTTATTAGACATTAAGCGATAAAAATAATCAGAAAATAAGAAACTTTTTAAGAATGTAATGTAAATTTTAGTTGTTAAGAAAATGATCAGAAATTGTGAATTTTTGAAAGACTGATGAAATTATGGGGTACTTTTAGTTGTTTTCAGTAATGCATGGAAATTGTCGTGGTACAAAAAAAATTGTAACATTTCGATTTTTGCATATGTCTGTCTGTTTGTCGTGTGTCCGTTCATCCATCCAGCCGTCCATATTTCCGTAATATGGTACTCGACAATGCATTGACATTGACCTAATATGACAAACCAATGTAAATTTTGTAGAAGGGTCAAATCGGGCAATTCCTTCGTAGTGCTACCATACAAAAGTTGAGATTTTCCCTATATATTTTGTCACGTCATTTGCTCGGCTGGAGGCTTTTCTCGGGCGCCAATAGTTTCGGTCGGTAGTAAAACATCGGAGAAGGTTACAAATGACAACAGGTTTGAGCTCAAATACTTGCTTTCGTCCCTAATAGAAGTGTAAAATGTTTAAAATAAGATTAAAGGCATTAAAAGCGACAGAAGAAGAATTTTTTATAAAACAATGCAACTGTTCGAGCACTAAAAAATTTAAAAGCAGAGGCAGCGGCAACAGCAGAAGCAGAACTTGAAAGTTGATCAAATCTCAAAAATTCTGCTTCTGCTCAGTACTGCCAATATAAAGAGAGCTAAAATTTTTATTTTTTTATTTCATTGTTGGCATCCTTTCTTTTAGAAGTGCTAATGCGATAAAAACAAAATGTCTATGGAGGAAAAATTAATTAATTTTGTAAGAAATAACAAATTAATTAACCATTAACATCACGATTTTAAAAATTATAACAACTCACACGTGTAATTGACAAGTAACTATTTTCTGCTTCTACTTTCAATGTGGTTGACAAAGCAGAAATGTCGGATTTCTGCTTCCGCTTTTACTTCTGCCGCTGCTTTCTGCTTTCAATGTGTCACGGCCTTTCGAAAGAACGACTAAATCTAGCTGAGAGGTACGATGGGATAGCTTTCCGTTGGACACGTACTACCACTAGTTGTCAGTTTATCAGGTACGGGCGAGAACAGGGTAGCTTTCCGTTGCACATGTACCAACTAGTGGATTCCGTTGTTTACGTACTACTACCACATTTCCGTTTTTCACATACAAGCGGAGTTCTAGGCAGGGGCGAATATTCTAGGTTTCCCG
Source organism: Dioctria rufipes (assembly GCA_963924295.1). Classification (NCBI taxonomy): domain Eukaryota; kingdom Metazoa; phylum Arthropoda; class Insecta; order Diptera; family Asilidae; genus Dioctria; species Dioctria rufipes. Next base: position 763,180 of record OZ002741.1, read on the forward strand.
GACAGGTCAGTTAAATTTCAAAAATATTTTGAATACGCCGGTCTGGTGGGAGGTTGATGATGATCTGGTGAATCTCTACCTATAATATTGGTTTTAAAAGTAATTGTGAATCATAAGCAACCGAAAATTTCCTATGGAACACCTCACAAATAGTTCTAGAAGTGTTTTGCTATATACAGGTTCGATATAATTTCAAAATTACAAAAATTAAAAGCTACTCTCACTACAAGGCTAAATAAAATGTGAGAATGATATTTCAGACGATGGATCACTGCCAACTTTGCGAATTTAGCATTTGTCAAGGATTAAATGAATTTCTCCATATGTTTTATATACGGCGAAAGATTTAGACTCGTGTTTTATCTGTTCATACAATGCAATGATATGGGAGTATGCACTCAAGTACAGTCTTGATAGTTATGCATATACAAATACGGATGAATTGTCGAAATTAGTAATGTAGTAGTGCCGGAAGAACTATGCAAAGCATGAATCTTCTATTGAACAAGTTATGCATGTAGACAACAGTTCAAACTGTTTGTCTGTTTACTCAAAAGAATGTCCAAAACGGAGCCCCTCAGTGCTTACTATGCCATTTGGTGGTACCAACTTAAGTTAATATTATGCACACTAAAACTCTAATTAGGATGATGCTTTTTCGAGCATTAAACGTATATGCAATGGCGTAAAGATGCTATATGAAGAGAGTTCTGAGAAGAGACTAACTAATCTCGTGATGTTGATGTCCTATTGAATTTCGTTTAAAGCTGCGAAAATTCGGACAAAAATTGTGCACATTACATCTGGTAATGGCGGTACTTTCATAAAGTGGATGTTTTTATCATTTTAGATACTGCAACTATCTCAGGCAAATACATCTACTCCAAATTCATTCTCCCGCTTCTGCAACGATCAGGCACTAAATTCTATAAGGATCAAAGAATGTATGCATGATTTTTTTAAACGCTTATGTATGTTTTCAGCTTACAATTATTATTGAGTCCTTTTGTCACCTACTAAATCACTCATCAATGAAATTTCTGGAAGGATTTTCATCGATTAGTTAAAAGTAAACAAATAATACAATACCGAACGCCAATAAGCCGAAGAAGTAGAAAAAGAAAAAAACCAGTGCTCATGTCAATTGGGCAGAAAATCAACACTAATGGTGGTCGGCGGCCTCTTGGGTTTATTATTGATTGATTTATGAATCTGGCTAATAAAATGTGTAAAAAGGGCTTTCATTACTTGTAGGGGGCCCCCTCTTAAGGTGGCTGGTTGCCTCGCCACCGAAAACTGATCTGCTTTTTTGTTCTTTCCAGATAGCTCACCAGTAGGCACAGGTAAATCCAGGTAGAGCAGTTATAGCATATTAGGGTATGCTCGTATCATATACTTTTCCCAGTTAGGTAGGCGGAGGTTAATATGCGTGCGATTAACTTGGGCCAACCCATGCCTGATGCATAGCTAGTGCTGCTATTACTAAATCTGGACATCTGAAAGTAAGCTCATAGTTGCTGACCTATGTACAACCGACTAAATTATGCACATTTTGTGTGAGGTAGCATACCTAACCACTTGTGGGGCTGCCTCAGGTGTGCAAATTGCTTATAGCCGAGGTTGGTGGGGAGCACCAAAGGCTGCCCTATGTATTTGCCCTGTCTTGTTTAGTTTCAATTATACAAACATACTTGTCAAATTACTCACACAGATTTGCTAATTTTGGAGTTTTGGTTGGCTGTTTCACAGTGACCCCGCGAATGTAATTATGCCTGAGTAAGTGCGACTTGTGCACATATAATTATGTAAGTATCCATCACTGATTATTGACAATGCATTACTTTGCGGCGAGAAATATTTAACTGTTTTATCAGCATATCTCGCCTTACCTAAATATACTTTTATTGCCAGATCAACGGCAATTGAAAGTTAAAATAGCTACGTAACAGGAGCGACAAAAGTGATATATCTCAAAAATTCCCTAGAACATTTCGAATTTAAGCAACACACAAGTAAGACTTTTGTGGTGCAATAGGTACTTTATTTAGCGAAAAGGTAAGTAATAAGCGAAGATCCTACTACCCAAACAACTTATGTAAAAATTTACGTAGATTATAAAAAAAACAAAAAGCGAAAAAATTGAAAATAACTGAGCATCGCAGCATTTCTCCAGAAGATTGATGAGTGCGCTTTGGACGACCAATCGTGAGACTGTGTACTGTGAAACAACATGAGCAGCAGCAGTAGCATAGTCGAATAACACAAAACTACCAAAGATCAGTCCAAATAATTGGAAAATTAAAGAAACGACAGAAGTCACAACTGGCCAATTTTATAGAGTGCAATTTAAGATCTTATAACAAAATGAGTATCGAAAGTTGATCATTTAGGCCACCGTAAACTCATATCTGTACTGCACGATCTGGTCGATAGCTTCGAAATATGCAAGGAGACAAGAAGAGGACAACCAGCCGTGCTCTATTAAAGAGTGGAAAGAGGAAAGAGGTACGATAACCAACGATCTCTAGTATTCATTGTCTGCGAAGTCATGATTCCCTTGAGGTTAATTTTTCAATCTCCATTCAGGAAGTCAGTTAAATCGAATTATGGTTAATCGGCGATCGATAAGAACTATAACTCGTAGCTTTGGTAAATCTCAATCAGATCAAAGCTTGAGGCTGTATTTGGACGAGTTATGTGATCTTAATCGATCACCACCTGTAAATGGTCTCGGCCTGACTCACTGCTCTATAGCGAAAATTATCTACTAACTCTTATTAAAGAAAATCAATTATGCAACTTGAGACAAGGAAACATACTTATTACATAAAAATACTCAATTGTGTGATTCATTAAAAAGCAAAAAAAAAAAAACAAAAAAAAAGTGAAATTTTCTTTGTTTGACCACAGCAAGGCCTTGCCCTGAATTAAAAAAAATATATTCATTGGCCATCCCTTTCCCCCATTACTTTAATTATCGACTCAAAATTAAAGCGGCATTAATTAGTTTTCCTTCAATTTGTACTTATTCATTTCGATTTTACACTTACCATGCCAGTACCGACTGTACCACCAGCCGCCGCCACTATCGTATCGTCACTTAAAATTTCAACAAATAAACAAAGCAGTTGTGTGCGCATCTGATTGAGACCTTCTGCGCGCATGATCGTTCTAACTCTGGTTGCAGGACAGCTGGCCGGCATCTTCATTTGCGCACTACTCGTTGTACCCTCGCGTTTTATTGATCCACGTGCTGCGGATGCAAAGTGCAAATCAATTGCCATTGCATAATAGCGTTGTATATGCGCGCGCATTCCTATAATTTACTGCGCGCGGCTGCCAGCAACAACAAACGGCTTAATGCATAGCACCGCGGAAGCAGAATGGCGAAAAGGAGAACGTCGGAAACTGACAAACGAGAAATTCGATATCAGTGAAGTGAAGTGAGATGGGGCGCCCCTGCCACTAACAATGAAGAGGACAAGGAATTTGCGGGGGGGGGGGGGGGGTGTATTATATGTATATGCTAGTGGAAATATTAAAGGAAGATCGTGAGTCCTAAATCTCTGCTGGATCATGCCCTGTCCGAATTAAAGTCGGTACAGAACGTTTACCTGTACGGTGGAGTTTGTGCACCTGCACAGACACCCAACCAGCCAACCAGTCAGCTATAGCTAGCCACACAAGAATCGTCCGGTCACCGCTTCGAAAATCGATCTTCATGTGGGGATCATTGGTGGAACCTGCAAGTCGTTCCGTGATAAAATTTTCCGATAATTCGTTTTGGAGAGGAATACCCCACTTTGAGACTTTGCTTCTTCAGTCCGCTGCTTTACTTCTTAATGACAGCGCACAGCCGCACCTCTGCGCAATGCAACGAATGGAACTGGTGACACCTTTCCACTATTGACGACACACAAAGTATGTGCACATCATCCGACAAAACTCTCTCCTGATGTTCAGTTTGTCTACCTTCCTAAGAAGATTTGCACACGGCTAAGGAAAGAGGACAAGGAAAAAGTGTAAACAAAGGGAATTCCATTGAAAGGATCCGTCGGGCGCCACTTGTTCTCTCCATCTTTAATTGACTTTCATCTGACGGTGTGACGTTATCTAAAAGCTTCCTTTGCTGTTCTTTTACTATGATCTTCCGGGAACCTCCTGCCCTTGTCTTTATGTTGTAAAAGTTGAATCGGTCCGGTCGGAGTAAAGAGTGGGTTTTGAGTTGAGATCGCGATTCGGATATTGCATAAGGAAAGAAAATAAGAGAAAAACAAAAGAAAAAGAAAAAACCAAAGAAAAATATCGGCGGGCCATGACTTGACCATTTTGACTGTTGGTGGTGTATAGTAAAGGCTCCAGCTATTTGTTGCAAGCTGTTTGTGTCATTAACTTCTTGAAAAGGTAAAATCACGTGGGTAGTTTGCATGTTTTTCATTCGTGTGGCATGCCTGCAGCGTCGATTTTGGATCTAGCTATTGAGCTGTACAGGATATTTTTTTCTGTTCCTAGTGTATATAGTAGTTATTCAATACCTAGAAATCGTTTATGGTCCTGTCAAAGAAGCATTTTAAATTTAAGTTCATTTCATTTTGAAGAAAATTATACAAAGTTATGCTGCTGCACAGATAAAGGTCAGCATACCTTTTTTTTTTAAAGTCACATACCTGAAGATGTAAGATATTCGTTAAATATTTTACATGTTTAAGAAATTACATTTTGAATGGCTCCTTCATTATGGGGCTAGTTAAAGAAATTTATATAGTTTTTGGCTAGTGCGTTCTAATCTGTCGCTCAACTGTCGTGTCGACGAGCGATAATTTTTTGATGGATAACATACAGAGCTGGGCAAGTACCAAAAAAAAAGTACTTAAGTACAAGTACCGAAGGCCTAGGTACTTCAGCGTAATTACAACTACCGCATGTATAAAAAGTACTTGTAATTAAGTATTGAGACTACTAAAATGTACTGAGTACTTTTTTACAAATTTTGTACGTTGGCAGTAATATAATGAAGATTAAGAGTTTAATTAGATCTATTGAAAACTAAGTAACCACCGATACTGCTGGCATTAGAAATAAACAACTAGTTTGCTACTCTTCCAAACCCAAACGATTCTAAAAAGAAAGCAAGTCTACTACTACTTTTGACCTTTCACAAGAAAGCAAACAATGGGCCCTAGTCTGTAATTTTTCATAAAATAATATTTTATGTTATTTTGTGGCGATAAAATTCCTTCTTCATAAAATGAAAATAAAATATTTTAAAAATTCGTATTCTGTCGTGGTTCCATAAAATTATTTTATAGATTCTTTTACGAACACGTAACATAAAATATTTAGTACATTCCGCTATGTTTTCTATTACTTTTTAAACAGCTGGTCAATTGACATTTGCGAGATACTCTATCAAATCACCCACTAAATAATCATTTATGAAATGAAAGCAGTTGCTTTCTTAATAGCTCTTGAGATACTTGACTGTAAAAGTGTTAAAATATGACAACTCCTGACTGTAGTTTGATACGAACCATGTCCGTACAACGTATAAATTCAAAGCACTTAGGAATGAGGCTCTAGCACAGATCAGATATATGAGCCGTTTATTTTGAAAGTGGTGCACGTCCATTTTCTTTACGACGAAATATTGAAATATTTTAGTTTAAATTCATTTATAAAAATAATTTAAATATATTTATAGGATCTAATAGCGAACTTTTGTGTGTTTTGAAGTTAAAGATAGTGTAAATTTATGTTTACTAAAGAATTCTGAAGAAAATAGAAGTACTATACCCAAATGGACTTGCACCACTTTCAAAATAAACAGCTCATATATCTGATCTGTGGCTCTAGTTTCTGATAAGTATTTTAACTCCAACCTTATCCAGCCGAAACAAATTTTGAAACCTATAGTTGTGCAACTCGCATGGTTCGTAAAAATCGCAAAGATATTACAGATTTCTTCTGTGATCTCTTCTGCATAAAATTAAAACTTTAGACAAATTGCATTAACTATTTATGTTTTACCATATACCGAGTACAAGTTTCTACAATTTCTGACAAAATTGTAATTCTTATGTATGACGGTGGACTTTTGGTTTTTAATTAAAACTATTCTCACGAATGTCAATTGACCTTAAAAATGTGCTGCTTATGATCTTTTATGTTATCCTCCATAACACGAAATATTTTATGTTACGATGCATAAAATAAAATAAAATTTCTGGTACAGGATAGGATTTTAGCGAATTATTTTATTTTAAGGCATAAAATAACATAAAATGATAAAATTTTACCAACAGAATAGGGCTCAATATTGCTCAGGTTATATTTTATCGAGTTTTGTTCAGTTTTTTTGTTCAGTCGAGCAATATTCTAGTTACCTACTTACGGCTCACACAACTTTGAGGGAGTCGAATATGCATATATAAGTTGCATATAAGGTTGCAGTTTTGTTGTGCATCCTTTTTGTATCCTTATTCGGCTTTATTAGAATCGCTTAACATGAAAGTGCATAGAACTGAATAAAATCATCCATGGTACAAGAACTAGATGTCGCATACAATACAGAGTATTTTATATGGAATTCCGGAATAGACCACAACATTTGAAATGATGGGAAACGTCGAGTGATTATATATTTTCACATCTGCCGTGTCGAGGAGATCAATCAAATAAATACAAAACTGCTATTAAACAAACACTTACTCTCGACCATGCGATATCTAGTTATTGTGCTATCTATGATAAGGCTCAATAAAAAATGAGCTGCGCTAGAGATTCTGTTTGCTTTTGTACGAAGGACTAGACATTTTTTTTTATATGTAGGTACTTAATAGACTCACAAATATTTAAATAGAAATTTTGGTATACTTAAGTACAAGACTAACTCTAAGTACAAGTAAATAAAAGCAAGTACTTTTCTTCAAGTACTAAGTTGAGAATTTCAAAATTCTGCTAGATATGTTACTGCTGCTTGAGGACATGTTTTAAATTTTTTTTTTAGTGCTACCAAAAGAACCGGGCACATTCGATATTTAAACACTGGGGGATAAGGAATTGTAAAGTTTGATGGCATGACTGAAAAACAGGCGTTTAGTAAGGAAGTATTCAGATCTGGGCAGAATGCCATTGACTGTTCTAGTAGATCTCGCGAATTGAAGGATGCTGCATAGGTAGATTGGAATGCGATATTTGATCAATTTAACTAAAAGGATTACTGATCGGAAATTCAAGAATGTTAAAAGATCACAACCCAGAAGTAGCATAAGCTGACACATGATGAAACATGATCAGCAATTTATTAAAATTAATATAATCAAGCTTGCCAAATACCTCGCAACCGTATATTATCAGAGGGATAAGCTGAGAACGAGCAAGGAACATGGAACATGTGAAAATTGTGCTAAAATAGCTCTCGAAAGCTACAAAGAGCGCAGACCACTATATACTTTACGCGTTATTGATGTGATGTGATCACCCAAAGTGAGCGTGTTATAGATAATTACGCGTAAATTTGGGCGGTGTTATTATGTATAACGGCAAATTAAGTAGAGGTCTCAAGGTCATTTCGATACACAGCTAAACAATACGATTTTCTAGGATTCAGCATTAAACCATTGTCAACCGTTGATTGATAGATTGAATTTAGCAATTCCATCTTCGATAAGTTTCAAAGGTCGCGATAAGAAAAGTTCAGTATCATCAGCGTAGAGATGTATTTTACTGTGTGCAATGCAGTCGAACAAATCATTAATAATACTGCAAAAAAGCAACGGGCCAAGATCCGAGCCTTGCGGAACACCAGAATTGGTTCTAAGGAAGGTAGAGTATAATTACCATTTGAAAACACTATTTAAGAACGCCCTATTAGAAAACTGAATGTAAGCTTCTTTAAGGTTATGGAAAAATTAAATTTAGTAATGAGTTTTCTCCATAGAATAGAGGGATCTACAGTATCGAATTCAATTCAATTCAATTAATTTTATTAGGAGGTTTTACAACAAGATAATGTAATCTTTGAATGCTTTGGAGAAGTTAAGAAACACCAGCAGCATTAATTTATAGAAATCTATTACTTGTCTAATAACATTGACTGCAATGGTGCAACTATGTATGCTTGGAACAAAAACCAGATTGGAAGTCATGCAGGAGACTATTGATGAAGAATTTGAAAAAGTTGCTACAACGTTAAAGTTTCAAAAGCCCTAAAATGCTGATGGGAAAAAATCGGATCAATTATGTCCAGGCATTTTAGGCACACGTATTACTTTGGAGCGCTTCTTGTTTTGGGGCAATGTTGAGACGGTGAAAGAAGTGTTAAAGATGTGAGCGAGTGGCAAAACTGAATAAAGTACAACAATTTTAGCAAACCTTGTAGAAATCCCGTCTATCTAAAGAATGAGACTTCATACGGCACAAAGTCTCATAAATTTCATCCTTAGAAACTTGGATGAAATGAAAATGGTACATGTACTTCTCCGAAGAGCCTTAAAAATGTAGTTTTTTTTGCTTCCCGAATTCGAATTTGAAACCATTGATTTTATATCGCTTCCACTTTTCTTATGCAAAATTATGAGCTGATATAGACCTTGAAGGTATCTATTAAAGCACGGGCAACTCTGATTAGGTAATTTGTTACGAATGAGAATAACGTATCTCTCATGTAAGTGGATTAAAACATTATTCAGAAACTCTACTTGATCATCAACATCAGGCATAGATTGTACCGTGTTCTAATCTATGGACTCCATTCGTAGTTATAGTAAGAGACTGTGTTGGGTTGATATTCTGAAAGTACGTTAAAATTGTAAATAATCATAATTAATCATGATCGGATAAAAATATTTGACTAAAAAATAAGGAGTTAGAAGAATCTGCCATTAAAACAAAATATCTAATAGAGACGAAGAATTGTTAGAGAAATAAATGTGTAGGCTCATAATTTACTCGGTGGATATCTAAGGCATCGATCATGTGCTGAAAGGAATTGGTTAGGTAGCAAAATTGAGATTGAAGTCTCCACCGATAATTATAATATACTACACTTTTGCACAAGATCAACAAGTTCGTTTAGCAATAATTGAACTGTCCGGCAATTTGGTGGCTTCTAAATACGCCCAACCAAACATCTATTGCTAGTTGAAAAGACTTCACACCTTATGTATTCCTCCACATTTTCACTAGTGATGGCCAATAAAACAACACTGTAGCGAAGGTTTTGTTTGAATAAGCCGGTCATTAGGGAATAATCTAGAATATTATATTGTCGATAGTCTGGCAAGATCAACGATCATCCGTTCGTCCAAGGTATTACCACTTTGTACACATCCTCAAAGCTTTACTAAAAAGCTTCGAAGGCCTGCTGCACTAACGGTACCGCAGTTAAGGATCAATGAAGTCAAAATTTCGGATGAGGCTTTATTTTTCATTACTATTCAAAAAATATAAAACACTTGTTATTATCATAGGGGATGTACCAATCGGAAATTATAGGGCGGGGAGCCAATGTTTTACCAAACTTTGGATATAAAATGAGAGTCGAAAGGAGCACAAAGGTGGTTTTGAATATATTCAATGTAATTAGGATAAGTAAGTGCACTGGATATCTTCAATGAGCTTTTAAGTTGAGTTTAGAAGTTGCAGGGCTTCAGACAAATTTCTTCTATGTACCTACATATATACAATACATATGTACATACCTACGTATGCATATATTTAAATCCAAAAGACGAATGTACTTCTGGTTCGAATTCCTATATGGGTTTATATTTGCGGGAAGAAGGACTTGAAAAAAGTAAGTTTTTCTAGTCACCCCCACCAAAGCTCTTGGAAAGTATACTTTAGTATCACATTATAATATGTAAAAGACGCCATCACCATCACCTCCTTAAGAACAGGAGAGAAATTGTGCTGGAGTTTTTATGTGCCTTGATAATAATTGAAGTCACATGCAATTACGCCAACTCCAGCCCTCTGTTGTGTGTACAGCCGAGAAACAGAGTATAGCTAAGAGAAGAGAAGAGAAGCGGAAAACCCCGAGATTAGCTATGAAATCACAAAACCGTGAAATATGATTCCGAGCATCAATGGTACAGCAGTAAGGAGTAGCAAAGTAATAAAACCACAAGACAAATTTTGCCAGACGCTAAAGAAATGACAGTTGTGTGGGGGAGGAATGGTTTGGTGGTGGATGATGGTAGATGATGGTGGATGATGATGACGATGATGATGATGACGATTTAAAATGAAAAGTATTTATTATCTACAGGGAAGGGGGACATCTCGGTAATAATGAAGACGTCTCGCTAATAAATTATACTCTGATCTGATAGCTATCTTCACTATGTGTGCGTATGTACAACATATGTAGGCTAAATCAGATGGAAATCGCATTAAATTGGATTAACTAACTACAGAAATGAGAAACTGTAGAAAAATCGCAGGTATGCAAATGTGCTGGATTGAATTAGTTTTAATAATTTTTTAATTCTTTTGAATTCATCGAAAATTGAAAGCAAAACATTTTGTTTGCTAATTTTTAGGAGACAACAAATCTTCAGTTAATTTTTCCAGCCATTTAAAAAAACCTTCTGCCAACCTCTATACAATCCCCCATTGGTTGGGTAAAGAGACTATACCTACTATAATAGCCGTTCACAGTTGGATGAGAGCCTGGCCTGGTTCGTTGGTGGTTGTGAGAGCTGCACAGAGTACATATATCGCAAGGCAAGGGGGATTTTATGGAAATTCGTTCCATCATATAGCACTTTCTATACTGGTTGGGATATGTCCTCCACTCGGGAAAGGTCAATTATTTATTATTATGAATGTGTCGTTCTTTCACTGCTCCTGATCCTGACTGAGGGTATATAGGAGACAGGACAAAGAAGATGGAGGGTCTATATAATCAAAAGTTCGCCGAATATACATTATACTCTGCCATAAAGCATCGCAAAGAGGAGGTGGAATATTGATGGTGGAGGAGGTGGTCTATGATTTTGTACTATATCTAGATAGGTAGATATGTAGTGCTCTGGAACAAGTTGTAAATGGAGCAGTATCGGCAGTAACACGATATGATGATGATGTGATAAATCAAAATTTTACAGGGATCTCATTTGTAATCGGTGAAACTCCCTGGCGCATATAAACTATACACCTACCTACCTTGTATAGATAATCCAAGTAGTTGCGACCCGGTTTTAGGGAGAGACGTCAACTGAACAAATAAGCCGACAATAACAATATTATACTATAATACTAACACATCTTTATCCATCAATCGCATTGATGGATTTCGTACTTTCAAAATAATTGTATTAGGTATACACCTACCTTCCCTTTTCTATCTGTGTTGTTTTTGTTTTTTTTTTTTTTTGCCCATCTAAATTTGGCGAGGAGTGATGAACTTCACTTTATAACCTCAAATTCTTTGCTATACCGCAGGGTGCCTGCTTTGTTGTTATCATGATGATAATGGAAAATAGGGCTGACGATGGGAATGAGGATGGGGGTTGTAGATTACACGTGAACTTCTGAAGAATGGATTGGAGATGGATTTTACAACCCTCTTTTTAATGCTGTGCAACTTTGGGGAATTACAGTTAATTTTATGCTGATGATTTTTGGATTGTCAAATTTGTCGTTGATGTTATTGGCGTTTATTTAACTAGGTAGATATAGATGGTGTGTTTAAGCGAAATAAATAATAAATACAAGAAGATTTTGTTTGTCTATTGTCAATTTATTAAGGTGGTTCCATGAAAATAAACTGGGAGACGTCATATTTCTTTGGTTTCTTAATGCAAGTCGAAGAATTCATAAAAAAAAAACTGTGTCCTTGACAGACCTGTAAAATTCCAAGTATACGTATCAGCACCAGCACCAGCAGTAACTGAACTAAAAATCATTTGAGTACGAGCGCAAGCCCCGATACTGGTACTTAAAAATGTTCAAGTACAAGTCCAGGTACTTATAAGTCTCACATAGCAGCTTTTAACTACCTTATAAGCACCAAATGAATGGAGATGAGCAGACGACGGAAAAAGAATCAGAAATGGTGAAGACGAATCAAGAAGTGGTGGTAAAGGCGACAACGGATGTGAACATAGCAATCAGAGACGGAGTGAATATTTTAACAAAAAATAAAGCAGGTTAACTAAGGAATTCAATATATTGAAGGACTTAAAAATAATAATCACTGCACAAATTAAAAAAAAAATGACCGTTACTATCCCTGCTTCTAAACCTCTATTATTAGAAGGCGTATTTAAATATTTACAAGAGCTGAAATACTTTGCGTTACGGTGGTATGTATCTGTATAGTAAGAGCGTACTTTAGTACTTATAGGATACTTAAGCTTATATATGGGACTTATGAGTACCAGTACCTGGACTTGTACTTGAAGATTTTGAAGTAGCCAGTATCGGGACTTGTATTTAACAATTTTTCGAGTATCAGTACCGAGACTTGTACTTAAATAAGTTCCAGGTCTGGTCCTTGAGTTGTGTCAAATAAAATTGTTTATTGTGCAGACCAGTTAGTTATTTGTGAAGTTTTTAATAAGGATATTGTTGTCATTTTTGAGTATGGTGGACCTTAAGTAGGCAACCGCACTCACTTTTAAATGCTCAGTATATTCGATGGTAAATTAAGTTGATCAACATAACAATAGCTATATGGAAGGTCGTATCAAGCTTCTGCGTTACGCGCGTAACTGATACGTTCCTTTCTCATTCCCTCACCGTATATTTCTCTTCCAACCAAAACTGTACAAATGCATCAAGGGGCAGTTACCAATGGACCAGTTACAGAGGTTGCAGAATAGATAGCCGGGGCGCCTATTGTATAGATGACCTTATGAAGTAAAAGTAAAAGTATCAGTGTCAGATTGGACATATCGAACAGAGGAAAATGTGATCGTATCTTCTCAATCCACGAATAAAAGTGATCCAGCCATTGAAAGCGACACCCAGCTTTCTCTTACAGATCGAGTCCAAGTGACCCAAGACAATGTTTCCATTTGTGAAATAGGGCAAGAGAACTGTATTCACCAGCCTAGAACAAAGAGCAGAAGACAGAAGCCTCGCAGGCAACCAAGACGTTCGAAGTATGTCATAAATTTTACCTAATGTGTTTTTAATATGGTCGCAGTATATACTGGAAGTGTTGAGGATAATTCCTAGCTTCGAACAGACAGGTAACGTCTGTGCCATTCAGAATTACAGTTGGAAACTGTGAGACATCAAGCCTATCACGATTTAAAGTCATGTATAATATGTATGATTTATTAGGATTTTAAAATAAAGTGTGCTTGTTGGACCACTCAGAGATTCTCTTCAAGTCTGTATTAATTCTTCCGACACAATCCTCTATCAAGCCAACCGACCTATTCAAATATATCTGGATGTCATCCGCATACAGGTGCATTTTGAATTCCTCAATAATGTTGAACAGATCATTTATGTCCACACTGAACAATATGCGGTCTAAGATTGAACTCTGAGGTAGCCCACAAGTAAGAGGCAAGCTTCACGAAAGTAAATAATGGACGGTGACTTGTTGAGATTGTCCAAAATAAGAAATCTTCCGATAAGTGCCGCCGAGAATGAAGAAAATCTGAACTTATCTAATAAGATGGTAAGGAGCTTGGATGGTTAACGCTGTCGAAGGATTTTGAAAAATTCAGGAGTTTCAAGTGATTCTTATCGAGAGCTCTACGAATGACGGGCTTTACTTTCAATAAATCAGAGCATCACAATTGTGCCCAGCTCTGAATCTTGACTGCGACTGATACACTTTAAGCAGCTGTCATCATGATTTGTAGATAGAAGATGCTTTCAAAGGAAGAGGGTTGGATTCAGATAAGAAGTTATCGTATAAAAACGAATTTCTAGCGTCCTCTTGTGCCGATTTGGAATAATTAATATTTTTCCTCACATTCTTCATATACAATTTTTATAGGTAACAAAAAGTAAGACTTCATGCCTTTCACACCTACTTACATATTATATTAGTGTCGGTATATTCTACTTTTGAAACTTATTTATGATCATATGTTGCATCCAACCATTCCCACCACATAATCAGCAACAAATCACACTACGGCCGACTGTCAACACTGAAGTATCTTTGCAATTTGCAAGTGATCCAACGTGGTGGCAAAATATTTAAAATGCAGATGATGTTGATAAAATTCGAACAACTAAAAATAAAACAAAAAACATAAAATTATCAAAACAGCTAACTTCTGTTCACACTTGTTTGTCACATGAGCGCAGGAAAACTGAAATCGCTCCAATTTGCTTGGCAGCTCTGAGGGGCTGTATCTGGCCTCCTGTACACTTGATCTCAGTGGATAGATTCTTTATATACTTTTTATCACGCGTTTAGGTGAATTTTATTACCTACAATATGACATCTGAAAGAGATCCATGATGCAGAATAATGGTGTACCGCCGCGGTTCAGCGACAGCATCGTGAATGAGACCACCAGGAAAATACTCTTCACATGAAATTTCACGTGGTGGAAACTTACAAAGTTGCACATTTTAGGCAAATATAAGTACGGGCGGAACAGGCATTTAAAGATTCCTCGCGAAGTCTTCTAAGTTTGGATCTAAGAGTGTTAAACTCCGTGGGAAAAATCATAAGTTCAGTGACATTTGTGTTCTTTTGCAAGAACAGTGGTCAGGGCAGGGCAATTTAATGTTTTCCCGTATAGAACAAAAGATCTGTGAACGTGGACTTAAAGGGGGGTTATCCCCGTACTCTTCAATGTAATTTAAATCGCAAACCAAAACCACCTTTAGAATTAACAAAAAAAAAAAAAAACAAAAAAAAAACAAATGAAAAAAAGAAATAAACAAAAGCCAGAGGAACAGCAGATTCTTGAAAATGAGAAACGGAAGTTGAAGTTGAATTTCTCACGTTCGGACACACAACGCACAAACACCTGGACTTGGGTTAGTAGGGACTTGGGTTAAGCTGGTTGGACACTTTGCTCCTCTTGGGAGCAGTACTTGCTTTTTTCTTTCTTTTTAAATTTCATTTGACTGTTAGTTGCTAACACGCTTACTTCTACACGTTTCGTCTCGATAGCATTTATGTAAATTGTTTTTTCTTGTCGGCACTGACTGCCCCCCCCCCCCCCCTTCCTCCACCACTACTATACTCTGCCTTTGATTTACCCAGTTAAAACAAATAATCAAGCTTTTTTCTTCTGTACAGTTATTGAATTTGTGGAAACTTACAATCTCTTGCACTACTGCGGTTACAATTTCTGGTGTGGTTTTTATATCAAGAACACGTCAGAAAATCGTATTAGCGCAAGTGGAACTGAACGTAACAATAAAAAACAGGAAATGCGCGATGAGAATCACCTGAAAATTGGTTAAAAAAAGAAACTTGTCGCTAGTTCGAAGTCAAATCATAAAACAATCTGCAATCGTCTTCTAAGACTGTACATTCATGCAATTGGCATCCGCGATTCAATTCTCCTCTTCAAGTCTAATCAAGTGTGTAAGATAATGTGTAAAAGGGTAGACATGACCTCGACCCCGATGGATAAGTCGATGCCAAACATACTTTTATATTATAATGAAGTAAGTGCTTCCCTTGATAAAGATACCGGCGGCGTCGTCGTCGTCGTTGAGAAGATTAAAAATTTCAAAAGAAAAATATCACGGAAAACAAAAAAATACTCACTTACAGCTGCATTAATTTTCCCACTATTAAAAAATGTTTGTTGCTATACAAAACTCATCCCGACGGGCAGTATGTGTCCCGTCCCACCCGCAAGCTTATTATATGAGTGAAGATATGCGCGCACTGTAAAACTCGAATCATCAACGCGAGTCGATCCGATCCAAGTTAGTTGGCGGCTGAAAATGAAAATGTCTCGAAAAGTAAGAGCTTAACAGTCTGGGAATGACCTTGAATTCATGGGAAAATTCTGAAAATTGTATACAATGCTCCTCTAGGTAAGCAGGGTCACAGTCTATATAATATATTGTAAGTATGGTCGAGATGGGACCGGAAGAAGCTAGAAGAAGTGCAAGAGGATGACGGTGAGGAAGTCTCGCATTCGATGGGATTTTGTTGATCAGACGAGACCAATGTGCCACTATTGTGCTCAAGGTTACACGGCCAAGAAAAATGCTAATATGGCTCTATTACCATAACTCTTAAAAGAGAGGGACACCCATCGGCGCAACTTACACTTATACGAAAATGCCGATCCAGTTCGTATAGTGGCACTTATCAGACAGACGAAAGAAGATAGAAGGCGGCAGGCAGTAAAGGTGGGTTATACAGGTATCACCTAACGTAATGTGGGCAATCCGATTAGGGAAAATTATCTTCTCTTAATTTGTTGAATAAATTTTGCTCAAAAATATGAACAAAGGTGGCAGCATAGAAGGGAAATATTGCAGTAACTGCCTACCATTTTTTAGCTTGATGAAGTTTCCTAGATTTTAAAAGACCTTAACTATTTTCATTGCCGTCATAAGCGGTGACATAAGACATCACGACGGAGGAAAATTAATAGTTTTTCCCAGCATTTCACTCTCCGCCGCACCATTTGGATGATAAGTAGCTCTGGCAGCTTGAGAACCGATTAGATGGATTGGACGGGACATGGAATATTATTTTTATGTGCCTAGGAGAACAAAAGTAACTCCAGCAAATGGATTACCTTGCCATAGTTGTATTTTCCCAGTTCATCAAAATAAAGACATGGAAAGATAGGGTGGGAAGGGGGGAAATCGAGTGTTTGTTTCAAGTTTTTTATTCGATTCTTCTTTTCTTCTTGTTAAAACCATAAAAACAAGAATATCTAATTGGAATTGGGCAAAGATAAGCTCGATATTGGCGTCGTCGTTGTCGTCAATCACTGAAATACAGGCGGGTGTCGGACGCCATTTTCTAATTCTTGTCAAGATTCTTTCTTCTACTGAAAATTAAGAACTTCAAGGATTCATCATCCATTCTCTTTCTTTTGAGCATGGTCACATACAATGGAAGATCTCAGTCTCACGAGGCTGAGAAAATTATCTAGAGCCAATCATGCACGTGTATCTGCTTCGACAACTTAAAATCTGGAAACTTGAAACTTCCAGAGACCTTTTAAAGCCTCGGATTTCTCATCGCGAAGCTATTTTATTTAAGTGGACTCTTAATAACATTTTGATATTTTTCTCTCGGTCTCCAGTAGTCAATTTCATTGTTGGAAGATTGTGGAAATTTCTGGTCTGAAAAAATTTAGAAAGGGAGAAGGGAATAACTTCATCCCCTCGTACAAAATTATGGGAAAAGTCATACATCCAAAGTTCAGCAAATTAAAATTGACACAAAAAATGAATTTACCTGCGCAAGTATGTTAAATTAATTGCGCATGACCGTGAAACTCAAATATTGTGCATTTTTCAAATAGAAAAGCTTTGAAAACTTTGATGAGAATAACACAATTGCACAAATTTGCTTATTCATACATATGTGTGTAATTGAAGTGACTAGAACCGTGATTAGGGATGAGACTTTGTATTTAATAGCTGATATAAAGTAGCACTGACCACTTTACTCTTAATTTGCGAATGTACTTTTATAGAAGTCTCCTCTTATCAATGAAAACTGAATAATTAGTTTTCAAAAGTAACGTGAACTGCTCCTTTTCGTACATAGGAAAAAATTGTGGGAATTTGGATAATAATCTGTGGGAAAAGTTTCCAGTAATTCCAATTTTCGAGGGAATGTTGGTCGCAACAACCTTCCAACACTGATCAATTTAATATTACAGTTGCCATTTAGTGAGTAACCGTTAAAAAAAAAAGACTGATATTTGGAAACGTTTTTTTTTTTTATATTTTTAAATTATTTTAAATTCTTGGACATCGGTAAATATAAAATTGCTAGAAATTGTGGAAGACTGCCTTTTACTTTTGCAAGCAGGAGAAAACAGAGAATAAAAGTCGTTTTCATTTCTCTTAAGCATTTACTGGTACCTCTATCCTGATTTATGAAGAAGAACAAAACATCGTTCTAGAATACTATGCATTATAGCATAACAAAGTGATTCTCGGACTACGCATTTCATGTATATGAAGATGTTTTGGAGAGCACCTATTTTCTACTACGCTTGGAAATTTTCTGATCGGAGAGAGGGGACTTGTAGTAAGTTTTTCATCGTCTATCACTAACTGCCCACACTTATATATATTTTTAGGAATAAACTGCGAATACGCACTGGAAGCGTGAGCTTCGTGTGGCAGACTTGTAAAGTACTTAAGTACAATGGTACTTAAGTCCTAGTATCAACACCAGGACCTGGACTTAAGTCCCGGTACTGGTACTAACAAAATTTTCAAGTACAAGTTCCGATACTGGTACTTAAAAATGTTCAACTACAAGTCCAGGTACTGGTACTTATAAATTCCACATATCAGCTTTTAAGTATGTACCTAAATATAAGTACCTAAGACTTATGAATACCAATTCCTGGACTTGTAGTTAAAAACTTTTAATTACCGGGACTTGTACTTAAAATATTTTAAGTCCAGGTCCTGATATTGATATTTGTAGCTGGAATTTTACAGGTCTGCTTTTCCTATTTTCTCGCTTTCAGTAGTTAGTTTCCATAAAATAGGAGTTGGAAAGCCCGATTCGAGGAATCGGATGAGGCTGAAATTCTGTGGGAGCTACAGCAGTCTTGAAGAAAGAGATATATCTACGATTATGTGGATATATTTATCTTCTAGAAGACCTCTTCTATATACTGTGCGATTAGTGCTTAGAATGCCATTGACTAGCATAGTGAAGTGTTGAATTGATCACTTTATATCTATCAATAGAGAATATTTTCAAAAATATCGCTGTGACTCATATACAAACAGAGTTGAATTAAATGTGAATCATTTAGATTTATTGTGATGAAAATTTTCAATACCATTCCACATTAATTACTTTCGGATAGAAGGCTTTTTTAAAAAATATAGTTTTATTTTATTTTGACAAACGTTAATTTAATCTGGAAAATCCTTAAACCAATTTGGAAAATCTTAAATTAAATATTGAATTTATATTATAACTGTAGATTACCATAACAGCCATCGTAGATAAATTGTCTGGCAAAAAAATAGACACATACAAGCTGCATTTATGACAGAAATCGTTTTTATAAACTAGATAAATTGTGGCTAGCATCAAATAATAATTTTCTTATACAAAAATCCAGCAACAGATAAACTCCAATCAATGTTAGGGCTTAGTAGGAGGTAAGAGATGAGGATAGGGGAATATTCACGCGAAGTATCAGTTTTTCATCGATTATTCGATCCATAATATAATTTGATGCAACTATGTGATCCTCAAGATGAATTATGGCGCAAAGTTAATCGAGATCAGATCGCGACGAAGAGAAAAAAAAGCAACTCTTCAAGACATGAATTGTATCGCTTCGAACCAAGTTGGTATCTAGCCGAAGGAAAAAACCATTAAAAGGTCAGTCCTAGTCTGGGCAAATATGAAAATTGCAGCGTGTCATAAATAATTTTCGCATTATTTGATATGAAAATTATCGGACAACAGAAGATACATGCTAACTCATATATATATACAATATACATGTATTTACATATACTAGTATATTCTCATGATACGACCTTATTTAGGTAATCGGGATATTTGCCGCCTGTTTTGTCTTATATTTTACTTTTTTCAAAATTTCTGATTTATTTAGCCTAAAGCGTGGCCCCATAGACAAGGAAATAAGATCATTTCCCAGTCAGAGTACAAGCTATTTTCCTACAATGAGTGCTCAGTGAAGTGATCTTCGGTCCGAATGGAAATGATCGTGGTGCTCGGGTAAAGTATTCCGATATCACTTAACTGCATGAGATGAAATTTACTTGCATATAAGATGCATAAATTGTTTTCTACTGGTGCGGTGGTAGATACAGTATAGAATACAGTAAAATGCAAATAGTTGGCCGCCGACATAACGTACGTAACCTAGCCTAGCTAGAGTTCGAGTATATAGCCATATAGTTGCAGCAACAAAGGGGCAGGACGAGAACGGTAAGTCAAGGCGAGAGAGAATTAACCTAACCCACCCACGTGTATACATACTGAGTTTGGAACGATCAATTTATCACCTGTCTCGAAAAATTGATACCTGATCATTAGAATTGAACGCTATTTTCGTTTATCTAATTTTATGGCAGTTAATTAGCCGACACAAGAGTATACCTAGATGAGTGCAGGAAAGTCGTGAACAGCCGCCATACATAGTTTCTCCGGTGTGTAGTCTACTAATCCGATCATTCCAGCCGATGGCCGGCCGGTCGGCCTACCTATCTACCAACAAGGAGCAGGGTGGCCTATTCTGAGCATTGATCAGCACCGGTATATAAGACTAATCGTACCTACACTATACTAAATATAGCACAGACATAGTTGCGACATCGTTATAAAAATTTCAAAATGATCTTGACGAAAAAGCTCACGTCTAACTATCGTCGAGAAAACAAGGAAATTCAATTAGCACGTAAATTTCTAATTCAATTACGAAAAAAAAAAAAAAAATTACATAGCAACCTTTCCTTTCCTTCCCTCTGGCCGTGCATCGAAGGATAACCCGCTGCTACTGATCATATACTATCGGTCGGGGTAATTGTAATTAAATTTACTGCAAATTAGCAGTAGTAATCGGAGCCCATGTGCTCAATGAATAGCCAATTTGCACAACTTAAAATTTGAGTTAAGCAAAATCCGCTCGCGATTAACGCGTTTATCGTGTTTATGGTATCAAATTCGCCAGGCGTGTGCATAAAAGACTGCGGCTAATGCTAAGGCAAGCTGACCGCTGCGATTACACTATATTCTGCTATATATTATGTGTACAACACATGCGGACAGGTATGCCAGTATGTGGCTATGGAATAGTGAAAATTTATTTATAACATTTAAAGCACGAAAAACAGAAATTTAGCATGAGTTTATAAGTTTTGTGCAAGTCTTGGCTTGATTAGAAGAAAAAATAAAAAACTTTTGGCATAGTACTCATGTCTTTGCCCTCCCACCTGGTCGGTATTCCGCCTGCAAATTTTATTCGATCGACTAGGCAGCAGCCAGAGCCAGCAACTGTAAAGTAGGCACCACATGCAGGCGGTGCATACAGTTGGCGCAAAAGCTCTGATTAATACGATGCGTTTATCTAATATGCGCTAGTTGCGTTGTTAACACGTAATCATCGAACGCATAAGTCAGGCGGCGCATGCGCACATGCAAAGTAATTCGCAATTTCATTTTAGATAGAATGGAAGAGGGGATTTACCCTGCCGCGCCGGGCTGGCTAAGCTAATACGTATCATACTATACTATATAAATATACAGAGTAGATACCTCACGATTGCATCTAACCGATTGCGTGTGCGCATAAACTTTACGCACTTTATTGACCTCTTCGTGGTGCTCAGCTCTGAGCTCATACACATACGTTGAGAAGATGTTTCGATAATCTGTGTGTTTTTTTTTTTTTTTTGGACCCCAGACCCCACTCTTCCTTTCAATGATAATAGTATTATGGAGACGATGAAAAGGTGCCGGAATTATAATAGTAAGTTAAAAATGTTCAGTGGCAGTAGTAGCAGCAGTTATATGGACGAGTAGGGATTCTCTTAAGTTTCTTGTTGGATATGTTCTTGCTTATGCTATATTATGCTGTTTAACATCGACCACGAGCACAGCATCAATATATTTTATCCGATCTATAGAACGGTTGCCGCAACAGTGCGAGCGCATCATGTGTGTGCTCCCAGATATATGTATGTTGTAGAGGTAATAAACTGAGGCTCCCTGCATGTGAATATCTTAAGCACGTGCTTGTAAGAAATTTATTGGATCCGATGATTGGGAAAATGGAAAATTATCGATTGTTTGTTGTTGTAGAAGCCATTAAGGTGAGAAATGCACTCTTGAAATGAACTAGCATGAATAAGTGATCCCTTGGCTCATACATTTAATACACAGTCGATTGCTGGACAGGATCGAATATATGATATTTATGTATGAAGACAACGACGATGGGGCGACGACGTGATATATCTGGAGTGTCATGCGCGGATATTATTCTCATCGAGAGAGATCTTCTTATTGAACTTCGTTATAATATAGTAGGAAGTAGTAGTACACATATAATATAGTAAACTAGCAGAGGTAGGTACTGCGAGGAAACTCAGAACAGATCAGAAGGGGAGGAGGCAAGATCCATCACTCGGTAATTGAGTTCAAGTATTTAATCGAATTTTAGAATCTTTTCCCGGCTCTTACCTACAATGAGAATTATTAGAGTTTGTTGCTGGAAGACTATGAATGCATGTTATATCTTGCAGGAGTAAAGCAGATATCTGTTTATTTCTCTGATCGTATACCTTCTCAAGATGATTTAAGTTAAGTTAAGTTGAAAGAATGAAATTGAACTGCTCGTCATGATAAACTTAAGAAAATCCCACCTCTGTCTGTAGCGTATTCGAATCCTAGCATGCTTTTTTTACATTAAAAAATAGAGTAACACCTTTATTTAGCCATTTCGGTGGGAAAACATAAAGCAGTCATTATCTCTAACTCGATTAAGGTATCCTTT
This sequence comes from Dioctria rufipes, assembly GCA_963924295.1. Classification (NCBI taxonomy): domain Eukaryota; kingdom Metazoa; phylum Arthropoda; class Insecta; order Diptera; family Asilidae; genus Dioctria; species Dioctria rufipes. The sequence goes on from OZ002741.1 coordinate 785,823, forward strand.
TTCAGGCAGAGGTCCTGTCATTCTTGAGCATGGTTATTTAGTATTTTCTCTACTTGAGCAGAGAGAAGATTAGATACAATGCGCGCAGCATGCGGTCTTCAAACTCGAAGGTCAGGAATCGGGACTATTTTGCCTATAAGAGCAATTAAAAAAGTTAGAATTGGTCTAAAACCAATTCTTATGATACCCTCTAGATGAATGCTCATGTATGTCATTTTGTATGGTCACACATCTGTGCAAGTTTGGCTTTTGAAGTGGTTTTTCGCACATATTTCTCTAATGGTTCGTCGGCCAGAAAAAATGATTATAACCAATTTTATAGGATTCTGAAGAACACTTTCAGAGCATACGTAAAAAACCTAAAATTTTTATATGGCAATACCAAGGAGGGGTTACCCGATTTAGCCCATTTTTGAAATTATATGGAAAATAAAAATAAAATTTCAGCTCTCTACGTTAACGCGTTCTCAGGCTGTGTCCAAATATATAGTGAAAAGCGAAGGAGGTGCCCGATTTGTCTCATTTTCGAATTTAATTTCACTTTTTATTTTCAAAGTCCGTGTGTAAAATTTCAGCTCTCTAAGTGGGGGTTCAATCCATTTTTCCCTACTAGCATTATTTCTGTGCGACACACTTATTATACAATATGATTACCTCTAGGGCATAAAAAGGGTACCGGGCTAAAGACGCACACGAGCACGTTAATATTTTTGGCACAAGTAAAGAATGACCAATTCAAGGATTTAAACAGTTTCTGTCTAAGTGTCACCAAAATTAACAGAAGGTTACAGTTTTACGAAATACTTACAAAAAACTATGAAGAGAACAAATAAACATAAGCATCATCTCGGCTGGACGCCCCGACTTTTAGAATGTTCTTTATGTGCTACTACAACTACATATATAGTAACATATTGAATTCCATTTATATATAGATATCATCCACATCTTCACCATAGGTGTCGTCTTCACCAACGATATATAATTGCGTCAAAAATATCGAAACGAATACTGATCTTACTTCAACACATTCTACTTTAGCGATATTTTATGTTGCTGCGGAACGTCCTGCTTGAGACATTCACGATATGTTTTTTTTTTTTTAATATGGACAGCTGTTACTCAAGGCTGTCAACAGTCTTCTTTTTTCGCTCTTAATAGTACTTTTTTCTGGAGTGCTTGTACTCGCGACGTTTTTGGTATTTGGTAGGATAGCTAGTAGCCTGCTTTTCGTATCTTCTACTTTTTAGCAAGTTTCACTATCTATCGTGCGTCGTTTGTCACCTGTCGTCTGTGAGTCGTAAGGATGCAATTGGTGTTCTAGGGAGCCTTTCATGTTTAAATTGTTTACGCCACAATTGCCCTTGTGCATACATGTATGCCTTAGGCCATTTCATGCTGTTTAGAGCCAACTAGTTTAGTTTTTGCATCAGAAGTTTTTCGTAAATACCACAATAATGTCAATACTGCAACGAAGAATGCGAATTCTATTAAGTCGGATTTATATATGGCCCTCTCGCATATTAGATGCCAGAATTCTTTTACATGTTACATATTATTAGATCTGATGCATATATATGTGTGTGTGTGTGCATTTGTGTTAATAGAAAAACTGTTAGTGTAAACATACAAACGAAATTACTTCCGTTTTCAATTGATAATACCTAATACAACACATTATCCGCAGTCGCAAAAAGGAAAATGGTTTTTCCGACTTTTACAGCGCTTTAATTACGCCAGTAATTAACTTGTGCGCAATTTCCTTTGTTCGATTCGTCATTAGCGGAGGTAACATCGATCACCGGGTATTGTGGAGAAACCAAAACTCCTTTAATAAAGCAAATCTTAAGTCATTTATGATCTACGACAGGTAAAGGTAGCGCGAACACGAATCTTGGACTCTTTGAACAAAAATAATAATAATAAAAAACAACAACAACAATAGGAAAAATAATAGCATCATTTTGCTGACTTTAATATACGAGGGGGCAATTACTTATGCCCAGATATATACTGCTACTGACTTTATGATTCATTCGAGTTGTTGATAGCAGTATTTCCGATAGTAAATCAGAGCTTGATTGGCGGTTTTTCTTGGTGTTTCTATAGTATATACATAGCTAACTATAGGAACTTAGTGCTGCGTGTTCGATATTTGTGGTTCATCTAGAATACAGACCACTCCGGCGATAGTTGTTTTAGTCTATAGTGGCACTTAAAGCGCCAATAATTAAGAATGAAGCGCTAAATTTGTGCTGGCAACATTTTTCATGACAAGTAAGTACCTACTGACTAATTAGCAAGCAATCGACACAATATATGTTATAACACAGATATTCAAGCGGGAGATATAATTGTAGGAACGAAGCAGCCGCAGATTAGATCTGCAATAAAAATTCTGTGATTAGTGACGACGCAATACGACGATACCAGATAGTTGGGTATATAATATATTATGTTCCCCTGCAGGCGATGAATAATGTTCTAATTACAGATAACTTGCTCTCCGCAGACAATTGGTAAAATATTTTTCCTTTGGTACTTTGGTATAGATAAGCTAAGCAATTCCATCTCGGATTAATCTCTTTAAAGCTACGATGCTTATACGTAATTTGGGCTCATTTTGTTCTGTCCAATTGCTGATATATGATAGGATTTTGTGCTACTTTTTGCTGCTACATACTATGTAATCCTAAGTATGCCTGGGTATCCTTAGTCTATTGATATTGCTTGTATGTATATACCCAATATACTGTCAAATTACTCAGTGCGTAAACAAAGTCGATCGTGCGCGCACTACTATGCAGAGTGCATGTTTTATAGGCTTGTCTCGTGTCTCTTTTCGATGTTAAACATTAATGTGGCCGTGCGGTGACCTTGATGGATTTAATCCATGCAATTAGTCAAACATGTCTCTAGAGGATTCTCTACTTATTGCACATGTCGGTACCTATAGAGTTATTCTTACATAATCAAGAGAATACCAAAAAATGGAAATAAAAAACATTCAAATAATAATATGGCGTAATGTCAAACAAATCCTCTGGTAATGACACTAACTGGTACTCTTAGTCTAAGGAACATGGTCTTATCACCCCTGACATCGCCTTAAATCATTAATCTTACTTATTACTTCGGGAAAATGAAATGCACACACACACACACACACACATACGCAAAAACCAGGCAAGACAAAATGTAAAAACGGCTAAAGCAAAATTAAATTACGGCTAAATTCAATTCAGGTGTGTCACAATGTTTCGCCATGAATGCCATCTATTGAGCGTGCACTAATAAATCTCTTTAACGATCGTCGAACGGTAGTTGTGCTGTTGGTCAGCAGCTACCAACCATATTGGAGTGTGGATAAGATAATTCCCGAATGATGAAGGGGATATCAGATGCCCACAACTGGCTGCATTTCGAGCAGCAAAACATATACTAATACAGCACATAATTGTGCACGATAGTATCCATCCGCGGATTCAGATTAACCACCACATTCCATCCAATAACCGCAAAGTAATTAAACTCAACAACAAAAAACAACTTGGTAAACACTTGGGTACTTGGCAAAGAAAATAAATAAATAAAACAAAAAAATAATAATTGATAAAGTAAAAAAAAAAAAAAATTAATAAAGTGAAAATCGAAAACTATGTATGTCTACTTGAGCAACCTTCACGCGCTAATAGTATAAATCATTAAGAGTCGCCTCGAAGCAAGTAATATCTCACAAGTGATCCTCTTACCCCCACTCCCTTTGATTTGCCCTATAATCGTAAAATTAATTGCCCCAGGAGCCAATTACGATCGAATTGAAATGTCCCGGACGCAACAATAGTAACCAGCAGCAAAAAAAAAAAAAACTAACAAACCACGCCATGCAAATAACACCAGCCAGCAGCAGTAGTAGAAGTACGTACTATGTAGCAGCAGTGTTAACGCCACCTATTGAAATTGTTGTGACAACTACAAATCATCGAGTACACGGGCTCCATCGATAGATACAACGCGATCTGTGACAAATATTTAACACGCATGCGTCATTGAATCTGTTCAGCCGCATAAATAAGATGCGATCGATCCGGGCGAACCTTTAGCAATGGCATGTATTGGCCACGGTGTGGTAAGAGAGCGCCAGTGCGCCCACCAAAAGCTATCAGCAGAGGAAAAAGGAACCAACTGATCCAATGTACTCTGTAGCTGTACATAGGCTGCTGCCGTTTCAAATGTTTGCTATGCCGCCGTGGATGGATGCCCATTGCCCGGCCTAGACTTGGTTGAAGCTCTCGCGCATGTGCACATCATGTGTGCCCAACTGCCCACTAGCAACATGGGCTCCCGTGCACGATCGCATCGTTTTGATCGATTAATCAAATTCGACCGTTGTATTAATCACACGCTAAAATTACACACGTGTACAGGTCCGAAGTGCGCATGTGGTTTGATGGTGGCACAAGCAGAAATATCTTTACCTTTTTTAGAAGTTTGCGGTTGGCGTGGCGGTGCGGCAGCAGAGCCCATGATGCCTCCTGCGCATGCTGAGCTATGGATTAAGTTGCAGCAATTAAGTAGTAGAGATTCCTATGAATGTTGGTAATTCTTAAAGGGTATACGGAAGCGCTTTATTTGACATCTTCGATTACTTTTGTTCCGTGCGATAATTCGGAAGCTTAAAAGCGCTGGCAGATTTTGAATAAATTTTAATTCATTTAAATACGAGCGCTAAGTTTTAAGGGTCAACTAATGTTAACTTTTAATTCAATTAGAATTAGAATCGACAATTTTAAGCTCTTTGCTCCAAGCTGAGAGCATTTTCGTATTGTCTCCATCTCAAAACCTTTGCTATCAGAAATCTGCACGTGTACCTGCAGGTGTAATTCTGCTTACAACGGATTACTCACTATAAGGCCATTGGATGCAAGGTAATGGACTAATGATATTTCATTTTGGTATTTTAGAGCCCATCTAAAAGGTGCTGCAATCACAGCATTTTTTAAGATTCAGTTGATTTTCTCCATCTGCCCTATGTCCCATGAGGAATTGGTATTTAAAGAAGTTGAAGATGGTAGCGAGTGTCAACAGTGATGCAGTCATTTTACCAAAATGGTAATTATTGTTATCAAGTGAGAGAGTCCAAATTATTTAAAACAGCGGGCGTTGGACTGAATAGAAGAATGCAAGTAGGAATTAGAGGTGTACGTCGAATTTAACCCTCGGGGTTCCACCGTTAAGGCCTATACCGTCATCGTCACCATACATCGCTCATCGTCATCATCATAGGGAGGTCTTTTCAACGTAAGTAAAACTCTTGGCTGCCACATATCGCTCCCATATCAGATGGTGTGAACGAATCGAGACCCTGTTATGTGGTGTACTTGATGCATAAACTTCGCTCGAGATATTTTGTATTTTTTTCGCCTTGCTGCTTCGTCTAACTCTTAGATATTTTTAACGCTTTTATCTCGGATTTTATCCATTCACCGTAAAGGCTTCAATTACAATTACCTCAGTTGATCTTCAGGCTATTAGATAAATTTTCGTGTACAAGAAGACAAGAAAGAAGGTTAATCAAAAGGGACGGAGGGCAAATCATGCCCAGGAAAATCGATTATTGCACTATCGATAAACACAGGTTCATGTATTGATGTAAATGGGATGATAGAGTGGCTTACCATGAGGCGGCTTAGATGAGAGGGTTCCTACCTAGTAAGTGGGTAGTTAGTTAGATTGGTAGCCTGCCCGATAGGTAAACACATACCTATATGCATGCGAAGACAGCCAGAAGAAGCTGAGTCGGTCAGGCGATCTAACACGAGCAGGATGAATTTCAAGTAAACAGAATTGAGGAGGAGTTGTGTTACCAAGCAATCTCCCCTTCCTAAAAAAAAAAATTTTAAGCGGACACGTGCTGTGCTGCTGCTGCCGTTATTTATGTATGTCAGTGATTGTGGGCTTTTCCTTATCGATTCGCGACTTACTTCAGCAGGGATACCTTGACATTGTTATACATATAGATAAACTGGATGATTCTAGCTAAATGCATACTTCCGAGGAATTTCATACATACATATATATCGGTAAGAGTATCATGTTTGGTTTTACTACTCAACTGTTAACGGTTTCTTCTCCATGCAATTAAAATTGAGTGAGATCCGATTAAGAGAAGAAAAAAAAATTTTCAATTGTCAACGATGTAGAGGCCATTACAATTGCTGCAATTTCTGTGCAGCTACGGGGCCAATAGATCTTGACCAAATTGCATAATTTTCAAGTAATTGATTGTAAGTACCTTAAAAATCGATTAATCTCCTCTATCCAGACTTGCTAGACTAGGCGAAAAGTCCATTATTAGCTCCTTCACACACAATAGACGACGTCGACGACGACTGTGCTATTGACGAAAATCCGTAAACGTGAACAAAGAGGCCCACATTTGTGACTTCAGGTCCAGGGGCTCTAGAGGAATAAAACGACACGCAGACTGCTGCTGCTGTAATGCAGCGAAATTGCAGCACACGTCAACGTGATCGCAGTCTCTCTGGTTTGATCAAATGGCGATTTCTTGCTTGACCCTTGACTTCAAAAAATTTATTTTGTAAGTTTGACCTCACGAGTGGCTGTGATTGTTACTGCTGCTGCTGTTTGTGTTATGTAGACGGAGACCTGATCTCTTCGAATGTTATATAAAACTGGTATAATGGCTTCGATGACGATTTTTTTCCAGTACCTTCCTATATATCCCAGCGACTTGTTTATGGCTCTTATCCTAATCAAAACGTAGCGAGAAGATCTCGTTTTCCTCTCTTTATCTTCATGCAGAGTTCATGTAATATAGCATGGGAACTTTGGATTTTCTTTACTTTCCCTCTCTTATACAGAGATCACAATTTGCAATTAGAACTATAAAAATCGATGCTGTATTCCAGGCCTCAAATATATCCAATCCATTATTGTCCGTCCGCGACGACTGGCTGACTGGACTGGAACTTCTAAAGTGGATATACATAAAGGTCTGCCTATGTCAACGGTAGTTAACAAGTTGGGAAATTAAACACGAGTTTCACAGAGGCGAAACACGACAGGAAAACAAACACATGCCAGGCACAGCGTTCGCGGGTCCATTCAGTTGCCCATTTTATAACGACTAAAAAGTAATTTTGTCACACAATTAACACCAACGCCTTCAAAGGCTTCCAGAAAGCTACAAAAGATAGAAAAAGTCCCTATAGCTCTTTGGGGCTTTGGTTTGAATCGAGAGCCTTAAGACGATATATGGTCTGAGGTGAGGCTATGATATATGTATCACTAGCAGGAGAGGAGCAGTGGCACATGCGCGCTGTGCTATATACACGTCAGACTCAGGAGGGCAGAGGGCAGACAGAAGTTTCAATAGAGTACTTTGGATGGCAAAAATCTTTTAAGGAATTTCTGTGATACATGAAGTTCGTTTAAACGCCCGCTTAGCGGTAACATAAACATACGGAGGAAGTACTACACGGCGTATAGCTGTAAAATAAATTACCATTGAAGGTATAGTAAGATCAGAGCGAATATATATATCTACATATATATGTATGTATGTATGTAATAAAGAAAACCTTCGGCAGGCTAGCTTACCTTGGGATTGTAATGTAGAGGCCACGAGAAGCAGTACAGCAAGAAGGATAATCTAATGGTAAGTATTCTACTGACATTCCTATATCTGTGGTTGTCGCCAAAAATTTATTAAATTAGCCCTGAGTGGGCGATGGCGACTTTGTAATTAATCCAACTATTCAGCATCTTGAAATCGATAAAATTGGTAGAATTTGAAACTTTAAGTTTTATTTGAATTTCAATACTAAGAAAGAAAAACAGATCGTCGTAAAAACCTTCTGAACAGTGGTCACGTGTTATAAGTTTTAAAACTGTGAACATCCAGTTAAAACCACCCTCGCATTTGTTGAAGACTGCGCAGATCTGCATTGAGATTACTTAGAAGGTTGTGAATGTTTCACGCAGGTGCAAAAGAAGCCCCAAATCTGTCTATAACTAGCCTTTAGTAATGCACGGAGTGAAGTAGAGAAGGGGGGGGGGGGGGTTTAAAAAAAAACAGCCTTTGACATATTGTTGAGAAGTGGGAGATTCACGCTCGCCCCACCACCCAAAGCCTATATAAAATTGAATGATTTCGGTTCTTCGAAGGCGAAGGATGATCCAGCTAATATTAAATAAATATAAGTCAACGAAAATTCTTGAAGCGTCAACGAGTATAAATTAAGCGTCATGACAACCTTAACTGGTTATTAGGTCTGAACATTTTTTGTTGAGTTCGTCAGCTATGGAAGACATGGTGGACTTTGTTAAGAGGAGCACCATGACGAGACTCAAGTAAAAGCCAAATTGTTCGGAAGATGGTTGACGTAATAAGACCATACGCTACCCCACACTAGTCAAGTAAAGAAAGCAAAGGAGGATGTCAGTAAATATATGGACTCTGGTCCATCTTCAATAGGAATAAGTGATTAATCATTGGAAAGGTATTGATTCCTTGTCCGATCGGAGTGTAATATAGCATCGAGTAGTATGGATTTTTTTACGTTATTATGTCCCTTTGAAGATTGAAAATATGTAGGGGCATAGTAAAGATACTATGATGTCTGTAAGATACTATGATAGTCATTTCTTCTTTGTACTGATGACTACATATGTTCTTATACGTTTTATGGATGCAGCAACTAACCTCCAACATTGCATTTTCTTGCAAACTCTGTTCGCATTCATTCAAAAGATACCACTGATATCTTCCGCAGTAGAACCCTCTAGGACACATGATACAGTTGCGGGAAACTTACATTGTAATATCCAATCGATAAGCACATCAATAATCCACAGTTTACAGTCACAATACAAACGAACGACTGCACTCGCTGATACCTATGTGTACGCGCCTATCCGTCTTGCCACTAATCGATAGCGGAGGGAGGGAGACGAAAGAAGGAGTGAGCTCAAGACTGGTTTCTGTGTGGCATGTGACACCACCGACTCATTCCTAATGTTTCCCAAAATGGCAGTGGATTATGAAATAACCAGAAATACGTTATTTGGCTATTGCTAAATCTCACATGTACAGTACAGTATAACTCTGAACGGACAGGGATTTGGAACTAGGCGCAATACTAACTTCTATTCAGCTCAAAAAGAGCTATCCAACCATGTATTAACATGACTATTGGAAACGTGGGGGGGGGGGGGGCATCCTTTATCACGGCATAAAATTTTAAGGACCAACCGGACTCAAGTGATCGCAGTACTTATGGGAAATGTCGGAATGAATAACTTGATGCTTTGTGTTACCACTTTCCTATTTAATGGAGATCCATAGAATAAACTTAAGAAGAGCTCAGACCTATTTGTAATGCGTTCGAACTCTAACATGCTTTTTTTTACATTAAAAAAAGAATAAAATAAATAATAAATTTAAGAGAGAATACCGTTCTAAGAAATGGCAACTTTAGCTAGTACAGTAATATGTGGCTAGTACAGCACAGGAGACCGTTTAGAGGACTATGGTTCACTTTACCTAAATTGCATTTTGCCTGTAATTACAGGACAGCATTGATGCGAAAAAAAAAATATATATAGTACAAACAAAGTGGAGGACACTTGATGAGGTTCAATAAGAAACAATACATTCTGTGTTTTTCTTCTTCTATCACCTGCTAACGGGGCAAATTACACAGAAAATAGTTTCAAAAATATTTACAAAAGTTCAATCGGTAGGGCAATGCACAAAAAAAGAATGGAGTGCAATTTAAGAGAGTGACCGGTAATTAGTGGTGTTTTAATTAAATATGGCGGAGGACGATTATTAGAGATTGTACAAAAGAAAATATAATGAAAGTAGACTTACCATCGCCTGATATGCTGCCCTGAGAGCTATGAGAGTCTTCTGAAAAAAAAAATTGATTTTTAACCTATCTGAAACAAAATACATTTAATGCATATAGGCATTGCAACAGAAGGAGTGAGAGTGGTGAATAAATTGAGAGGGAGAGAAAGAAGGACCAAAATCAAATTCAATAGATGGCGCTCTCTATTGCATCTTTCAAACAGCCACCTCAGCTACCTCTGTATATTTTTTTATATTTTAAATGTGCACTTGTATATAGGACTAGTGATATACTGACCTGTGTGCTGTGGGCCTGTTCTCTCTACACTGGCCCCGCTAATATCAATCCATTCAGGCGGTACTAGACTACAGGTAAGTCCATCCATTCTGTAGGCTAGAAACAAAGAAATAATACATTTTCAAATAAACATTTTCATACAAAAAAAAAAGTAATTTACGTTCGCTATTTTGTTAATAATTTCAACGAAGAGGAAGCACTTGGATACAGAAAATAAAATTACAAAACTACCAAACGGAGACTACTGGAAGACGTTGGCTGCCGCGGGTGAGAGACGCGATGAAGGTGGCGGTCAACAAATTACTTAAGAGCTCTAAACAATGAGCGATCGGCCATTCGGGTTGAAAAAGCAGAAAGGAATCACAGCAGCGGCAATGGTAGTCCCTAGGTAATCTGACTATAGTCGTGCGCGCGCTTCTTTTTGTTTGATCAATAAATTTCCAAGGTGGAGGAGGAGGTGATCTTCAATTAGCGTATATAAGTAGCGAATTCTTTTGGGCGCAGCCAAACTTATGCTTTTTCTGGTTGAAACATTGGAGGAGGAGAAGAAGAAGTGAACCGGTACATTTCCTCATAAGGCACAATAATATGCTTAGTCCAAGTATGGTCAGCCACTTTCTTCATTGATGCAAGCCCTCCTAGCCGCCCGTGTGTGCTATATTCATGGTTTACTTCTTGTCTTGTTTTTTTTTTTTTTTTTTTTTTTTGTTTTAGTTTATATTCGTTTGCCTTATTTCATTTGTACTTTCCTGTAATTTCTGTCGAGGAATAAAGATATTTTCTAGTCGTAAACAGGAAAGACAGCACCGAAACAGCTGTTGCACACTGTTGAAGAGGTGGTGAAAAATACAAATAAAGGGAGTCCAACAAATGGAAAAACGAAACAAAAAGAAATACATGCAGGAAGAATGTAAAAAGTATAAAATAAATAAAGAAGTGGCACACGTCCCTGCGGAGCGAATCTAGAGGCACAGAGCGAGCACTGAACTATTTATGTATAACTAGCGTGTGGGTGGGATAAAGTAATCTGCCGATTGCTTGACTTGATTTTTTTCCCTATATTATTTTAGCTTCATTTTACATTGTCCCGGTACCTTTGGTCCAAATACGAAAGTTAAAAAAAAGACGATCTAGGATCAGATAAACATGGCGCAGAGCAATGTGAAATTCTACTTCCGCGTTTAAGTAGACATTGATAGAATTGAAGGTGGGCGCTTGGGTGCGCTTTATTTCAGAAAATGCTTTGAATATTTTTTTAAGTTAGGAATTTCATGGAAGTGATGGTTTGAGGTGAATTAATATCACCCAGAGGATCACTTAATTAATCAATAGGCCTTCATCAGTTCAGGATGCTCGGCATCCGTGAAAGCATTGAGTCAGGTGCTATTCAGCCTACAAATGTCATGACTATATTACTGCATTCCATAAGCTCTTAAGTCTCAACATACGCTTGCGGGAAGCGGAGCTTCCACCAAATAAGTTTTATTAAGCAGAAATGTAGCAATCTTGATTTGTAAGAGATCTCCTGCTTTGAATAAGCAAATCCAGTCTCAGTAGCTTTTTTTTTGTGAAATCACCATGTTATGGAGAAAATGGTAAGCGAACGCCGAAAAGTCTATTAATCTCCACAATACGAACGTCGTCACATGAAGGTCGATTCGAGTAATTATATTTCTGTTGGGCACTGTTTTCACTTGTCAAATGTGATGAAATTTATCAACTTGTTAAAGGCTTTAGCGATCCTAATAATAATAATCTTACTTTGTTCCGTCCTTGGAAGAGATCATTCTCTTCAGTCTGACTTTAGATCTGCTCTTAGTTGTACTACTGATCTATTAAAGGTTACGGAAGACATTCGCATGGTAATTCCCGTCAAATGCAATTGGTGGTCTTCGAGCCTCTTGTCGATAAATTGTGGCGTCCGACAAGGTTCGATCTTGGATACATTACTTTCTCGATTTACATCAACGGTTTGCCGAATGTAATAAAATATTGTCAATTTACTAGTAGCTTTTAACTGTGTTGAATTTTTAGTCTATTCGTTTTTTTTTTTTTCTGTTAGTTTTTCTGTATCTACATCCTACGTTTTGTCTTACCTGTGTAGAGTTTTTAATAAAACGAATTGAATTGAATTGAATTGGATCATTATCAATATAATTTCCCTGTAATATTTGACAGACGTCGCCAGTGGTGGTGCAAATGATACTAAATTTAGTTATGTCTTTATCGGCCTGGGCTCAAGCTCCTGCGGCGGAGAAGGAATTTTGCTAGGAACAGATAACTCCCTCTCCTTCACATAACTGTGTGTCAGCAATATAAAATGTCGAGCTCTCAAGTATGGAACAACGGAACGAGGTTCATCAACTAACAAGATGTAGTAGTTCTAAAACTATCTGAGCTTTCATCAATAATAGATTTTTTCATTCACTTTTGCTGTTGTACCGGAGAATCCCAAAAGGTAGCCATCTTGAACAAATATAAAGTTTACCCGATCATGAATCATAGTTCTCTTGCTTTTCCTCCTTGGGTGTAATATGAAGAGTTTGGCGCATATAATTCGTATTCAGAATTTGTTCTGAATTTATATGAGATGAGATCAGTTTGACCAAGTTGCACTGATCAGTAGGTTTCTGCTATACGCTATTGCTTTTCTTTTTTTCTTTGTTTTTTTTTTCGGGCCACTGCAGGCTCACACAGTTTTAATTCATTCCAATTAATCTGTTTTTTTCTGATTCTTTCCAAAAAATTTTTCTATTTCTTCTAAATTTTTCAATTTTTTAATTTCTTTCCATTTTTCTATATTCGTGTGTTCTTTTGAGTCACTCACTTTCACTATTTGGGACCTGTTGATGTGACCTAACGGTTTCCGAGATAATGGAACTTAAACATATTTTTTTAAATCACCCTGTAACTTCTGAACGCCATATGATGATGATTTAAATTTGTTAGATTAACGCTCGCTGGGCCTTCCATTGGTTTATAAATTTTTGACCTGTTCCTCTCCGTTTTGAAGTCATGGCGTTTCATGGTAGAAACCTTAACTCATATCTGTTTTTTTTTTATATTTAATAACTCTTCTTTCGAAAGGACGTCATCAATATTCGGAGATGACAACAAATACTGGACACTCTGTCTGAGATATGCCATACGGATTAGCACAATACAAACTTATACTCTGGCGGCAAAAAGGTGCTATTTCGCACTTAAGCAAATGAAGACTCATCACCATATTTAGAAAACATTGCTTGCATTGTTCGTGGCTTAACGAAAAAAAAAAAAATCTGTGGAGGGAGAATATCGAACTGAGTACTACGAACATGTCAAGGTCAAGATCAGATCATCAGATCAAAGATTAAATTGAGTCTAGGCTATGATGCGGTAACATTTAACAGCAAGTAGCTGACTTCATAAGGATATCATCGTATCGCTAGAAACTAATCACTTGAAAGAAAATTGTGTTGTAAGACCCAGTATGTGTCTTTGAACTCTTGATTTGAACCGAAAGTTGCCGCATAAATCAGGTTCGAATGGATAACTCCTGGTTCCACTCTTCAGCAGAATAGAGGAGTTTTATGTTGGATGAATCATTAGTCCTGATGATGTCCTTTAGAATATTTCTTTATCTACTTTGACCAACAACCAGCCACAGAGTAGTGCAAATTCAACCCTTTTCAAGCGAACCATATAAATCACAGCTGCAATGGATATGGCATTTTAACAAGAGAGCAACAAGCTGGACATTATTAGTATAATCGGCCAACGATTTCTTAATATCCTCATCGAGGTGGCTGGAATGGTGGTGGGGTTTCATAACAACATCTATATTATGCTGCAGCACTTTGTGCTGGATTAAAAACGCTTTGGACTCTGGGTTTGGTATGAAAGGGAAATGGGCACAAAAATTCCAGACTGAAGAGTAGGTGAATCTCTTGCAATACTTAAAAACAAAACACAACAGCAAAATTCTTCCAGACCACAAGCACTAGCACATAGCAAGCACTCACTGAAGTGGTTAAGTGTAGACTTGCGTGCAGATGCCAATGAATGCAACATCATAGGTCTAAATAATAAAATGAAAGAGCCGAAGCAGGGGGGAATGTGGAGGGTATTATCGTGTTAATATTCACACGTTATTCGCTGATTCGTTTTAGAGTCTAGAGATGTACGGAGCTAAAAGGAAATCCTCTTCTACAGGTAAAAGGAGCAAATAATTCACGCGAATGCTACAATATAATAGGACTAGATTTTAGAGGAGCTGAATGGAACGGGTGCAAGGTACTTTCGTACTGTGGTCGGCTTGGTCGGAAGGTAAAATCATCAAAAACTTTTCATGTTGCACGGAAGTAGTCCTGAGTTCTATTAAATAGCTGCCAAGATATACGGTTAATGAGGTGATAGTATGTAGGCAGTGTGAGGAGTGATTTATGCTAGTTTTTATGTTATTTTCCCCATTGTATATAGAGATATACTCGATGCGAAAGAAAAAATACAAGTGGGGAGCAAAGAGTATATATATACATACTATGTATATGCGAGTATGTAACCCCAAATCAAATTTGATTAGAATGATATGCAAATAATGCAAAACAAACGGAAGCATGAAGTATGTAGAGTAGAAAAAGATAGCCACAAATTTATTACATACCTTTAGGCTTGTCATCCTGAAGAGATAATTGATGCTGATGATGTGTCATTAGTCCACTGTGATGCTGGGATTGAAGTGTTGTCAAACCATGGCCATGATTTAAGTGCTGAATATGCACTGATGGCTGCAGTTCCATGCTGATCATAGCACGAAAACCTGCAAATAATATAAAAACAAAAAAATTAGTAACAAAAAATTTTTTTTTTAAAAATTCAATGGTTTTATTAAGGAGAGGATTGACGACACTAGAAGCTAATGATTATGCGATCTTGTACTTAAAATAAATAGTTAAGTTCTAAATAAAATTGAAATTAAATAACGAGCGACGAATGTTTCAGGTAACAGTTAGAAAACCATTTCAATTCTAGCTGGCTTAGTTTGGCTTATTTCAAAATACATAATACCTTGAATCATACAAAATTTGGTTTATAACTGCCACCCCCTTCTAACTGCTAAATGTGGTGTAAATATGTATCTTAAGGGGAACAAACCCTTTATAATTTTTTTTTCCTCATATTTTGAAAGTATACTGGAAAAATGAAAAATTAAAATATTAACGGAGTTATCGCAGTTATTCATACCGTATACTAGCGAGTCAGGTAGCTTGGGGTAGAGCATCCTTTCTTTCATAATACATTTGTATAATTTTATTGTCCCATTAGGATTGTCCCACAGCAGCAGATGGAAGATAATCAGCTTTCCGATAAAGCAGAAGGTTTATTGTATGCGCCTGGAATCGCTGATTTATCGATAAGTCACTAAATTAAATTTTTTCGTATTGAAACTTTAAACGCGATTATCTCAAAAACTGTTGCTGCTGTAGATCAAAAAATTATTGATCGATCTGGATGAAACTTGCAGAGGTTTCTCTCTATAATATTATCCGAAGGATGAACCTAAAGTTTTATAAATATCGCGGGGTAAAAATGATCGATGTAATTTTTTTATTTTATAGGTTTATTCTTCCCCTGAACATGTCAGTAATCGATAAATAATTTTCTTGTTTGTTTATGATTAATAGAAAAAAAAATTACAGAGGCAGCAGTTTTCGATGTCATGCAAAAGACAGCTGGAGGAACTATACCCTACAACGCCCGCCATTTTCTTTAAAAAAAAAAAATTTTCTACACCTCAGGACTGTAGCAAAATAATGTTAAAAGTTTAAAATGATGCGTTTATTTTATCACGTTTAGAAAAATTCATAAAAAATGCTTTATTTTCGGGCGTCTAAGGGTTCGCTTCCCTTAAGATGAGCGCTGAAATAACTTCTAAGACTTTAGAAGTGAAATCAAACCAAATATCCGGCCCAGAGAAAGGCCCTATGTACATACAGATGTATGTTTACGGTTCTGAGGAGCTACTATGCATAGTCTCGCCAAAAATGTTGCTTAACCTAAGATAGCTATGATACTATAAGGACTTAATTGTCTACAAATACTTAACCAAGAAACGTACTGAAAATTTAAATGGCGTTAACCCACAACCACAATTATTTTCGAAAATTTTCAGTCAATTCCCACATCTTTTTTCTTCTCGCTGTCCTTCTAAATTATGCATATTATCAGATAGCGCATTGCGCACCGATATGATATAGTCTTGCGTCTTGCGCCAATCGATCATCAACGGAAGATCATCATAAGAGCGAAGGTTTATGCGGTCTGATCGATTGGCACAAGACGACCAACACTCTACTATAACTTTATTGGATCAATCTGGGATGCTGATTGATATATGTAACTTAAGTTGCGCGCGATCAATGGTCAGATTTCAAAGATTCTCAGTATCAAGTGTATAACAAGCGCATAACATATTTACGTGTGATCGGAACAACAACCAGGCGTGAGGGCAGTGAAACAGGAGTTCAGATTATGTTAAGTGCCACCATATAAACATTGGCACAGCCGTCGAGTCGCGGCTCGCTGGAGTTATAATCTAATCGCTGCGAACAACACTTGATTCGATCTGATCACAGTGCCGATTGATCCGTCTTCATCTCTAATCATTCTATAATCTCATCTCTCAAGTAAACCAATTTTGATTCATTTTTTTTTCTCTCGTTTGGCTTCTTGAATATATAATTCGAAATTGCCTCTGGTCTGGATATAGCAGAGAGAAGGGCCGAAGCGGTAAGAGGACGGTACTGGTATAAAATTGATTTATCCGACTGAGAGTTAGCTCTGATTGCGGTAATTTTTCTGTTTATTGATATAAACTGATTATTACACACGCGTCTGAAATATGGTAGCAAGAGGAGTTATCGCGGTATCTGTCTAGAAATCAGCTATGGTATAGCCGCGATCATCTAGTTTGGCATCTCGGAAGAAATGATTACCACATGAAAATTGTATTGAAATGCTTGAGAAAAATTGACGACTTGGCATCTCATTAAGCAGCCGCTACTTCAGATTTGTTAACACTTATTATGATAAGCCTATAGGGAAAAATCCTTCAAACTTACAAAAAATAGTCTTTTCTAATCGCAAAATAAATCAGAAGGTGTGAACTAGGTACACATACTTCATACTTATATATGAAGACCTTTGGGCTTCTTAAAAACAAAAAACTATGTAAATCCATACTCATCCCAACTTTGAATTTACTCTTCTTTCAATAAGCACGTCATTACTACCAATTTTCATACCGAATTTAAGAAACACAAAGCTTTACGGTGAAGCTACACGGCGAGAGACCTTGGCCTCCAGAAAACAATTTTTTGGTCTCTAGAGACCCAGAGAGAGACCCGTGTATACACTTCGGAGACGTAAAAAAACTCTATAGAGATCTAGTCTCTATCTAGAGACGTTTTGATCTCCAGTCTCCCGTCATGAATTTTAAAACAAGCCGGTCTCCAGGATCGGTCTCCGGTCTCCGAAGTTTGTTTATTTGTCATCTGCAGGTCTTCGGAGATTATTTGTGTATTCTGGTCAATTAAGTGTAGATCTACTCGGAAAGGAAAGGGGATATAGTGGAGTGAGTGTAAAAAATTGTTACAAAGAAATTAATATGAAAATTAATATAATTAATTTTGGGCAGAAAATTTGTTTCGTCAAAAGGGTTCTAGTAATTTTTGAAAAACAATCACTCAAATTTGTTGTATATATTTCGTAAAATACACCAAGTATAAAGTTTTTAAGCTCTTTTGACTCCAGAGACAAAAGTCTCCTGTATAAAAATTTCGACGATTTTAGTCTCTATATAAACCGGACACTGAAGATCAAAAGTCTCTCACTGTGTAACTTTACTTTAAGTTCACTCATCTCTATCTCTCTTTTATTGCTACTTCTATGGCTATTGCTGTGACGAAATCTTTAGCCTGATCCCTTGTAGAGTTCTTCTTATGTTGAAGTCAAATTCGGCCGTACGGTGAAGTGAAGCAGAAGCATAAGCAGAACAGTACGAATGTAGAACAGTTTGCCATCCTTTGTTTCCCCCTTCAGCTATGAGCCGCAAACAATCAAGTGTAATGCACACCGTCACCTCCTTGGCACAACCCAATAATACTCAAGTCCTACATCTTTTTTCTCCTGTCAAGTCTGCTGCTACGATATAATAGAGTACCGCTGAGTTTTGGCAACAACATAGAAAAAAAATATCACGCTCTGTAGCTTTCCGTCATTTTTTGAACCCTAGTTACATAAATTCAACGAAAATAATTTGATAAGCTATAATTGCCTAATCTAAGGAATTTATTTGCGTTTTTTTCTGGATTTAAGTGAAAAAAAGGTGACAAGTGATATAAAACAGAACGCTTTCTGCTCCTTAAATCTCATATTAACACGAGAATAAGTTATAATTGGTCTTTGACTAACAATATTATGCCTTAGATGAAAGTAAAAGTGGAATTTCCCAAATTCGGAATGGTAATTCCGAAAAGGGTTGACCCGATTCAGTTAATTTTTAAAATTATATTTACTATTTATATGAAAACGCTGTGAACAAAATTTTAACTCTATACGTCGACGCTATGTCAGGCAGTGTCCAAATATATAGTGAAAAACGAAATTTTTGTATGGCAACCCTACGAAGGAGTTACCCTATTTGTACCATTTTCGAACCTAATTTTACTTTTTTTTTTTAAAAAACGATTGTAATGTACTGAAAAGTACTTCAGAATATGAAATCCTATAAAATTGGTTATAATCATTTTTGCTGTTCGACAAACCGTTCTAGAAATATATGCGAAACCCACTTCAAAACTCAAACTTGCGCAGATGGGTGACCATACGAAATTACAAACGAGCATTCATCTAGGGTATCATAAGAATTGGTCTTACGTTAGACCAATTCTAGCTTTTTTATTTGTTACTTCTTGTGGTAGGTTCGTAAAAGTTTTGAAATCCTTTATATATTAGTGAATTTGGGTTCTACTTCTATTAAATAAGCCTAATCGAATAGTTATATCTTCCCCTCTTAAGTTATACGGCTGAAGATCTGATGACATCCTAATTATCTACTGTAGATATCTCGGTAGACAGTCCTTTCTATAAGTTTAAAAATGAAAAGAACTACATTAAGATGTATTCTTTGGCTGCAGCTCATCCAGTTTATGGGGTCTAGCTGATTTTATTAAAACCTTAATTTTATTGCTCTCTTATTCTTCTAAAATAGGCGATTTTTTTTTTCAATTAAATTATTTTATGTCCATTAAAGCTTAATTTATTGTCGATAATAACACCCCTAGATACTTAATTGGAATCACGCACTAAATTTTTTCACTATCAATTTCTAAGTCGTCGTAATATGAACTATTTATGGCCATAAATTTAGTTTTAGTTCTTTAATTCTTTCTAAGCCAATCACTTAATTCATTTAAATTCATTTTAATGATTCCTGCTACATCTTTAAAAAGTCACAAACACTAAAGCGTCGTCAGCAAAAAGTCTAATTTTTGAATGATTCAACGCTAAATGTCGTTTATAGTATTTATATACCAAGAACAATAATGTCCCCAGTACTGATCCCTGTGGTACTCCCAATTTTATATCAACTGGTTCAGAAAGCATGCCATTCACTCTAGTCCTCTGTCTTCTTCCCTCTGCATAGCTCCGGAACCAAATGTACTCCTTTCTCTTCTATACCATATATTCCAAGTTATGATAGAAGAATTTGACTGTCTATAGTCTCGAACGCTCTCTTAAAGTCTAAGTATACTGCAAGATTAGCGTTGCTTTCCTCCATTTCTTCTTTTCATACTATCACTGTCAAATTTAAAGCTGTTCCAGGTATTTTTCTATATTACAACTCCTTCTTCGTAGAGTTACCCATTGACAAAATTCCGACATTACACGTACTTTGGATAGTGTTTGGGAATGTTGTAATTATATTGAAATTTTTGGTGTAGTTTCGAAAATGAACTGCATAGTGGCGCATTCATTTAGTTTTATGGTACCGAAAAACTTGGTGATCAATGATGTTTTTTTTTCATTATTATTTATTATTATTATATTTGCATGTTTTTATGGTGTGGTAATACAGAAAAGTTACACAACACGTATTTACGTATTGGTACAAAATATTCAATGTGTAAACATTGTTCTTATAGATCCCAACACAAATTTAAAAGCTCCAAAATAAGCAAATCCGATTTTTTTTTATCGTAATTTTACATTTTGTTCACTATTCTCTATTTTTTTTCTTGATTAAATTTTTCCACCCATATCTACTGACGTATGTGGCTTTTAAACAGAAAAAAACTACGCGGCAACTAGTGGTAATCACGCTGAAAAAATTCTCATTACATTAAGCAGGTGGGGGAGGGATATGGTAGGTAATAAGATAGGTAGGTAGGTATGTAGTGTAAGTCTGGGTAGTATTTAATGGTTAGAAATAGAAAAAGGTCCCCCATCATCTTCTCACATTGTTTATTGTACAAAAGCTTTAGTTTTCGTTATTTTTTTTTCTACTTTTCTATTCGTCGTTTATGCTTCTCCGTAGGTATACAATAAAATGGGCTTGCGCAGTTGTATTAATTTCAGTAACTTTGTATGCATAGTAAATGCGCCCGTTGTCATATGAATTTGTACAAATGTACTTAAACTTGGAGAGTTAAATCCGATACGTTTGCATAGAACGCGTTGAAATAATCAAATAAAATTCTATTTTAGAATATAACCTCACATTTTCAATAAAGGTAAATGTTTTTAAATTTCATTTTTTATTTTACTTTTATCTTTAGTTTTCTTATAAAATGAAGAAAATTCCTCGGCAGTAGGTGCGATAGGTAGGAGGAAGGTTTGAGGATTTGTCCTTTATATTTTATGAATCACCCTTCACTTCTGAGTGATACATACTGTGATGATGATTTGAAATTTGTTGGATAGATAATCTTTGGAATTTTCAAATCACCCATAGCCTTTTCTCGTGCTCCCATCCGTTGTTGCGAGGTTAAGGTTCAACAAAGTCAAAGTTTCAGAAGTTTACTATTATAAGATTAAAAAAATATGTCATCAACATTAGTTTCTCATATCAATATCAGGAAGATTAAAGTAGGTACCTGTCACTCTATTACATGTACATTTCTCCATTTCCTGCCGTAGGTGTGTCTGTCTGTTTGTCTTCATTATTGTCTGTCCGGTTGTGTGTGTTTTTTTGCCTAATGGTATTACGCGTTGACATTTTGGTTGGACATATTTTCTTAGCAATTGTAGAACTACATAAAAGATATCTAAAATCATCAATTTTGTTGATACTTCCCAATGCTAGAATGATATTTTTTGTATTTTTTCATTATCCTCAGATAACCAAAAATCTTTGTTGTAATTTTATTGAAAAATTCTGCACATTCCATTTGGTTGGACGAGCACATATGTGATTCTAGTAAGGTTTAGTACACTGAAAACAAAACACAATCTCAAACATCCAAGGCTCCGCTCATAATTTTTTTTTCGCGTTTCTGATCGAGTTTTGCCATCTTCTTGAATATTGCTTACCTAATTCGGGACATCCTTACCCGCATTCAAACTTTATCCAGAACATTCGGAGGGAAACTCCTTTCATCTAAGATTCAGTACAGCTGTGGCGGATTGACGACGCGTTTTGAACTACCTTAGGCGGCCACACCGCAATTGTAGGGTTTGTACATCGAAAGCCACTTTGAGCACTGCAAAAGGGTGTTTTAAGTAGGCCACGTTTAAGATGTTTAAAAAAAAATTAGTATCAAGTAAGTCAGAATTCTTTTCAGTCAGCCATTAGAAAAGGACGATTTCACTAAAAATATAGAAGAAATTACTTTGAGGCTACCTATTTAGTGATGCTATCTAGTTGTTGTTCCATTTTTTTCTAGATTATATAATCTTTTACAGTGTTCCTGTACCCAAGACTTTTCAGCACGCCTGTCCGCAGGATGCCACTACCACAAGGTGGCATAAGAACAAAACCCCATCTTGCTTGCTCTGAAGACAAGCCCATTCCCTCAGTGTCGACATAAGGTTGACCACGACAGGCTGTTATCATCACGAAAAGAACTTCATAAGCGTGCCTTCATTTTGCGAGCTGTCGACTCAATCATTTTCTCACTGTATCGACATAGGGTTGTCTCAACACGTCTGTTGGACGTTTAGAGCAACCGGCAATAATGTGTTATCACCTGACACGAACGCTCCTTCAGATTGTTACAAGAACAGTCTGAAGTTTGCAGTCGCCTTCATCATTCAATCATAATTGAAGAAGATATAGATTTGACTACGCTTAGACTCTTCCCAATCTGTCATATTGACAGACTGGACTTAGAAGGGTTATTTTCTCCTAACCTAACTCACGCTACACACACAGTGTGACATTCTACGTATTGTTACGGATAGACTGTCTCTTTCTTCCTTATTTGAGAGATTGAGACCCTATAAGCTTGTGCCGCGGTTATGGCTTGGATCTTTCATTGGCGCCTAGTTGACTACTTCAATCCGAGGTGAAACGTTCACTCTGGTGAAACATATAAACGACTTGTTGTATAGTCAAATTACCAAATAGCGCGGCTTCCCACTCAACCCGACCAAAACTGATGAGGTCGACGTGATAACACAGAGCTCCTTTTGGTAGGAGCAATCAGCAATCAGCTACTAAATATTGGGACAGTTTCAGCTACCCTCTCCAGTGGGTAAGGAACTAGAAACTGTCTCAATACCAGACCGAATCACCCAAGATTCAACCAACAAATCAGCAAATCAGGAGTCAAACCCAATCAAGATACTGGATATTAAGAGTTATACACCACACCAACAAGACTGAGAGGTTTGGAATACTTACTAAGTATTAAAAATACACATCATTTTCATTAACTTGCACATTTCACACAAATCTCGGTGTAAACCTTTTCTTGGTCACAAGGTGCACCTCTCGTTCTTTCTATTGTTCGTGGTTTCGTTGATCTGATTAGTGGTCTTCTGCGGAGAACCACTCAAAAATCACTTCTGGTCAGAATAGTGCCCCACCAGAGACTCCTAATAGTCGTCCAATAAGCGCCTCTCTTGACCCTGCACTTAATGCAGTCTCACTCAAACATAAACCTTTCTGGAGATGTAATTCGAAAATGTAATTGGTCCAGTTGGGGGCAGTTTGCTTCAGCACATATTAAACAGCAAAAAACAATGTATTACCACACGCTAGCGGCTCTTGATGAGAATACTGCCCAAATCATTAGTGACGTAACTTCCTATCCGCTAGAAGGAGCTGAATATAATAAATTAAAAGATACGTTGATCTCCAGACGTACCGGAAGTGAAACCCGTCGAGTAAAGATGCTGTTAACGGAATTGTCTTTAGGTGATTCACATCCCTCACATCTGTTAAGAGAAATGCGAAGCTTGTATTAGGGGAAATTATCCGCGGAGGATTCGTTGGCTTCATCCGCCGACACCATCGCCGCAGTTAACACTAACTCTCAAGTGTACGATGTCTCCTCGATTTCTGAATGTTGCGATCCTGCACTCTCTCAATTATCCGATCTGGAGTTTAGCCAAACCGGTCGCGAATGCTTTAGCGCTTCGAAATAATCCACAAGATCATAGTAACTTTCAATCTAGAAGTAAATCCAAACAAAGATCGCCATCGCCCCGTTTTCAGTCCGGACAAAAGCATAACGTTTGCTGGTATCATAAAAAGTTCGCACGCAAGGAGAGGAAATGCATTCCTCTTTGCTCTTTTAAAACCCAAAATCCTAGTGTCAATTCGGCCATTTCTTCTTCTCGACTTTCGTCAAACTAATCGGCCATCCGCCATCAACGACGGGTGGAAGTGGCTGTCTAAATAGTCATCTTCATCTTTACAGCAGGTCTTTCAACAAACATTTTTTAATCGACACCCTGGGGCTGATGTATCGGTCATTCCGGCTACACCAGCCGATCGCCTCGCAAAATCTTATAAGCCTTTTTATACCCTAGATGAAATCTAAAGGGTATACTAAGTTTGTCATTCCGTTTGTAGCACCTAGAATAAATGATGGTAGAGCAAAATGGATTGCACACCGACGTATTTTGATTCTTTAATGTCCGTCCGTTTGTCCGTCCGTGGGTACGATAACTCTAGAACGCATTCGCTTAGAAAGCTGAAATTCTGTACACGGACTTTAAAAAAAAAAGTAAAATTAAGTTCGATAATGACACAAATCGGGCAACTCCTTTGTGGGGTTGCCATACAAAAATTTCGTTTTCTACTATATATTTGGACACTGCCTGAGAGCGTGTCGCCATAGAGAGCTGAAATTTAGTACATGATGTTTTTATAGTAATAACAAAAAACTTTTCAAAAATGGACTAAATCGGGCAACCCCTTCTTGGTGCTGCCATATAAAAATTTGGATTTGTTTACATACATATACTGTGAAAACGATCAGTTCTAGAAATTTTTATTGTACTAAGAACTTCTTCAGAATACGAAATTCTATAAAATTGGTTACACTCATTTTTTTCTGTCCGACGAATCATTCTAGAAATATATGCGAAAAACCACTTCAAAAAACAAACTTGCATAGATCGGTGACCATACGGACATTCATAGCTTCATAAGAATTAGTCGTAGACCAATTCTAGCTTTTTACTTGGTCTTATCTACTTATGAAACGTAAAGAAACAGATTGACACTGATTTCCAATGATATTCAATCCACGTAAATCTGTTATTTTTTTTTCCCATCAAATCCCAATTAATTTAGTACTTTCTTATGTAACTACGCTACCTTTATACAGTTGGCTGAAGTATTTAAATAAGTTTTAATCCATCAAGAAAATAAATACATAGATAATAATTCGCATCGTTATATTCGGACAAAGGCATTATGTGCCATCTCCGAACTCCTGTGTATCCTAAAGATATTACACAGACCCGACCCGCCGCTACCCCTGAATCCTTTCAGATCCTTCCGTGATCAGCACTTTTTTATATCTCGTACATTGAGATATTCTTTCTTGGATACATTTCTTCCAGAACTTTAAGCCTAGACCAGGTCATCAGAGATTGTTAAGTAAGATGCGCAGCTATAGCCAATGTATCTGTCTCAATTGTAGTTAAATTGTGTAAAAGGCTTACCAGTAAATAAAATATTGCACCAAACGGAAACTGTATTATTTTATAAATACTGAAAAAAAAAAAAATATGTAAGATAAGCATGATGACAGAAAATCTTCCAAGAGAACCTTGTACTTATATGATGGTATCTGTCTTGCTTTGTCATGTTGTTGGCAGACTCAATAATATCCACCGCATATACACTATCCAAATTGACGTAGTCCGCACTCCGGACAGATAAGCAGTAACAGCAGCAACAGTCGGAATTTATCCGTATATTTTTGATGGTATTTTTCTATACAACGTTGAAATGTGCTCCATTTATCGCTGAATTGAACCTCTGCCTCATATTTGCGATAAAGGATGTAACAACAATAATAACTATATGAGCGCGCACCCATATAACAGCACATAGCCGAATCATAATGGTACTTTTCATACACTTCTGATGGTGGAGAACAAAGGAGAAGAGTGCGGCGCCCGGCCAAGTACCTTCAACACTCATCTAAACTTAATAGTTTCAAGAAGAACTATGCTATAGCAGCAGCAGCAGCAGCAGCAGCAGCATCATCATCAGGTGAATTTGTAGCTAAAGCAGCAGCCCATACAAGCTGCTCAGGTACCTCTATACAGACGTTCATTTCATAGAAGGAACCCCTCCCGTAATGCACCTTATCCATTGTCAACAGCTGGATGCAATAGAATCTCTGGCCGGTCGTCATCATCATTACAATCATCATGATCCTATGCACTGTGGACGACTTTTGTTCATGGTTTTCTCTCGTTAGTTGGCCCCTGGCTTTGGTTATACCTGTATAATGCATGTAGGTACCAATAACTATACCCATCTTTGCAAAAAGTTAATCGAAAAGCCGTTGAGAATCAGCGTGTGGTTTAAGAGTATATATAGGTAGCGCGCATGATGCACCTGATATAATTTCGCAGTTCCACGGCAGAGAACAGGAGAAATATAATAGAATCACCTGAACCTGTTTCAAATGTTAAATCTGTGCTCTAACTATATATAGACGAAGATATGGTGTACGTACGTTTCTATTTCAGATCCTTGATTAGAATTAGGCTACTGAATAGTTTTTCCCTATGCTACACAAGTAGTCCACGCTTATATTGGGCACCTCGAATTACATGTTGCCATATAGGATGAATGGTAGCATCACTCAAACTTACATAGATCTTTTCACTAATTTTTAGAAGCAATGTACTTCTACTCTTCAAAGAGGCATTCCTCGACTTTCAGATTTTCTGTGCATGCTCTCATAAAAGGTAGACCGAGCTTTGTCTAGGTACACTGTCTAGTCTACTCTGCTCGTAATCTAATATAGTAGTTATGTAAAAAATCATAAAGATGTCAATTGAGTATGAAGAATATTGGTGTGGATATTGATCTGTATATTCGAAATGGAAAAATATTTTTCATCAAACTTCCGCAGATCAGACTCGACTCGCAACATTTCGCTGCGTTATGGGTTTACCCAGATCCGAATCTCATTCTTGTGTGTAACCTGCAAAACCCCTTTGACGAATTCTAAGTCTTCGTTGGAGCCAACTGTCTTCGAGTTAAATCACTCCCGATCTTCAAGTACTTCGTTCACTAATTTAAAGCCTCTTGACACAATCACACTAACGTTAGAATAACGATGGAATCTCAAGCTTATCCCCAAAATTGGCGAAAATCATTATGAAGTCTCACAATAAATGCCCAAGAAGGTGATATTTATTAGGTTTAGATTTTCTGGTCTCATGACGTTATTGCATTCTGTTTATGTAGATAAAGTTAACAAGAACCTTGTGAAAATTTGGTCGGTAATCGATTTTCCGGCTACTCGCGTCATACATAATTTCGGCATACAAACCTACATATATCGCCCTTGTTATAGATACGAGACTTGGCTTACACAAACCATAAATTAGTCGAGAATAGGTTGTCGAAGTATATATAATATTGAGAGGTGGGGGGTGCTCAAATAAAATTTTACCTTTTCCATTTTATACAGAGCTAAGCACTGTACCGAGAAAAATCTTGTTGAAGTGTGCCGATCACTCTTGGATGATGCCTTCCATATATACCTTTTAAAAAGTCCCCAGTTTTCGGATGTAATTACTGTCTATATTACCACGTCGATTACCCATTACCTATTCGCATTCTGTTTTTGATAAAGGCGTAGCCACTCAGGTATTTCGTAGAGCACTAAAGTTTTGTTACGCGCATAAGCTGTTAAATGTTAAATTGTCGTAGATTGCTCATCGCGCCAGTTATTACGATCTACAGTTTTGAAATTCACAATTAACGAAACCGTCGATTTCTGTATCTTATAATGTTCTCAGATGGATCGATTGAAGCTCAAGTTTCGGTTCACTGTTCGCAGTCCACAATCACAATAATTAAATATGGCTTGATCGGTCGAGGATCATTTCAATCAACATTTGCAATCTTCGAGAATGAACGCTAAGAATTAGTGTATAAAAAGAAATCTTTATTCTGCCCACGAAGAACATTATGAATATCAGCACAACTGCTCTGAAGTCCGAGTAAGAAGAAGCATGCGTGGCGCATTTACGCCTCCCATACTCAAAACATATTGGAGGGACGACAGCAAAAATTTGCATAGAGAGACCTATAGTGCGCAATATTGTGGCTGAAAAATGATGCATGGTCTTAGGCCACACTATGGATTAACATGGTTGATAACGCCCGAAATGATTTATTCTCTTGTTGCACTGGTGCTATACATTTCAAAATATCCGCATGCATTTGTAGCTGGCACTCCAGCGATAAAAGTGGATTGAAGCACTCACTATTATAACCCGGCCTCTGTTCCATAGTCGCTTTGGCGCTGAGTGCATGCCATAAAAGCATATGTTGCAGTCAGCTGCTTCGCTATATCTTCTTCGGTTTGAAGTTATCAGAAATTTTGCATTTATGACAATTTGCTGAACTTACATAATTCGTTTTGTTTTTATTACCATATGTATGTATGTTTGTATATAAGTCGTGCGTAGATGAATATTGAAGGCATTCTACGCAGGTGATAAATGACACTACTTGAGCAAAGTGACAATTTCTTATATTGTGGCGGTTCAAATGTCACTGGAGGAGACAGAGTACAAAAAAATTTATGTGAAACAGTTATTTGTTTTGAGGAGTTAAACTGCTGGCACAGTAGACTTTTTACAAAACTCTGACATTCCAATCTTGAGAAAGTCAAAGATCAGAACAGGAAGAATGTCCGGAGAAAAAGTAGTACTGCGCTATTGCGGCATACCTGGATTTAGAAGGAAAAACGAAGACGTGTAGAAATTTGCCTGCGCATGAAAACAGCTATCGATTGTGTAACTTAAGAAGAAAATAGATCAAATTCCCATCAAGGGCAGAGCAGGGAGGGATTAGAATCAATGCCAGTTAAAAAAAAAAAAAACTTGTTCTGATGCTGGTGGTGGTGGTGGTGATGATGATGATGATGTCGGCAATGTTAGCAACGATAGTCGTCCACGAGAATCATAATGGTGCCCAGCCCAGTTTAATCTACGTCTGATGGCTACGATTTCATGAATCTGCGTATGTAGCCCTGTGATTGAAAACTATCTTATTCTTTGCTTTATATCACAGCCCCCCCCCCCCCGGTCACAGCATCGCTAAACTATATATATTTTATTGACAGAGATAGGTCCATGCATAACACTGTCATTCTATGTTATAGCTAAGAGGATCGAATGATTGTGCGTAAGAAGCTCAATTCATTCCCAACAACTTTTCACATTACACAGTGGATCATGTTCTCCGGTCACTACTGGTCGTCGTTCTGCAGATGGAATTTATCATATATACAGCTTCATATACAATTTCTTATCGGCCGGCGCGGTGTTTGTCATTGGAACTGCAAAGTCTCACTACAAATCACTGGAGAAGAAAAAAAAACGACCAGATACAAAACCTATTTATCAATGAATTCAACTTCAGTTGCTACTGATTCTTATTGATTCTCATTAAAAAGAGATCAATTGGTGTGCGGAGAGGAAGGAATATCGAAATGAACGTGTAACAAGACCAGAAACTCTTCCAGAAAGACGAACGGACAGCGATGAAAGGAAGGTGCGCTTTTGTGAAATTATGTTGTTTAAAAATTCTAAAGTTGCATGGTGTGAATGGATACATTGGAATGTGAAGTATTTATGTATTTGTACTTTAAGTTTAAAGTGTCTTTTTACTTTTTGCAGAAATACACCAAACATTTTTCTGAAGAAGGATTATGGAGAGTTAAGAAAAGGATTCCGCACAAAATACCTTGCAGATTTAATGCGCAACACTCTGCCAACAAAACTATCTTCATAGAATGTCTTGAAGGCACTTAGGAGCAGATGTAGACGAGCTTTATCTGTTTCGTAATTACGCAGTTGTGTATCACAAGTATCCACTGAGAAGGGCTTATGGGATATGAACTATAGCAAACTTCTAGGAGACGAAAACTTTTCTTTTGATTTTGATCATACTTGAAAGTTAGACAAGTAGTTCGACACCTTCGGCTTACAATTGTCTGATAACGTAATATATCCTCTTCCTATCTCTATACAATTTTATTCCCATGAATATTGAGCGGGAAAAAGACCAGCTAAATATTACTTAGGGTCAATATCGTTTTGATTATTTTCAGGGAAATCAAACTGCTCTGGGTTGAAACTTTAAATACTTTCAATTGGACACGATTTGCTCGGCCCAAAACAGAAATTTTCGGTGTGTAATTAGTTAATTAAACGTCATCTGATATCAAGATCTTAATGAATGTAGAAGTAATGCCTGTACTGTCGGTACACCGTAAATAAAATATACATGTAAGTTGACTATTACGAACTTCCATACCAAAATTCAACTATAACTGACGAATTCACACAACAAGTTACCATGGCATTGCGGTTATATCACTAAATACATTTAGATATGCCGACGAATATACAAATGCTGATAACCTTGAAAACTTCCGTCATGGGAGACCTTCAGCTATCGTTTCTTCTTCGTCCAAATATCCCTAGCAACAACAATATCAAATTTAAAATGCAAAAAAAAAACAAAAACGACTAAAACCGAAAGTAATATCAACAAACCAGCTATGCACGTACATTTTACGGTTACATATATATACATAAACCTGCCGATGGCATACTGTGTAAAATAACGCGGCGATGTTTCCTAGGTTAAACAATGCCAGATAACCCTAAGTCTGGTAAAACAATGAGCAAAATTAATTCCACAATTTTTTCCGTTTTTTTTTTGCTTTTTTTTTTATATTCACTCCTGTTGCTGCTGCTGCTGCCTTTTCAAACCAATCTTTCATTAGCCTGGGTTGGTTATTATTTTTTTCTTTGTCTGATTATAAGAGACAGAATAGATAAGAGAGTCAACCTTATTTTATATCGTGGATAATTTTCAAGTCTCAAGTGTAAATTAAGGCTAAACGTCTTTGTGTAAATCTTATGCCCATTATAAAAGTCTTCTTGCTTTCCACTTCCTCTCACGTCAGATTAATAAAACAATAACAAAACTAAAGTAAACATTTTTTACAGCCTTGAATTTTTTTTATTTTTTTATTTTTGAAAAATCATTATCAACTCTTGATGAGAAATTTGGGTAGCGATTGTGTTGGCTTTATATGTGCGATTATTATAGGTTTCATTTGTTTAATTTGCAATTAGCTATAAGTCAAATTTAAGCTGTTATACTACAGATGTGCAGCAGGATAGAGAAAAATCAAACAAAATATCCAATTTCAAGACATATATCTATGGCCTTAATCAAAATTAATATCTTAATAGCAACCCATCACCAGTGAAGGTTTCATAAAGTTATATAATATGTGAATATAGTCATCTCAGGTGTGGCCAAAATTTTATAATCAATAAATTTTCACAGCAATGAGATGCTTATAATACAAAAATGTTAATAAAAATTTCCTTAAATGTCTAAATACACCAAAAAATATAAAGAAAAAAAAATTCAATCATTGATCGAGATTTGTTGTCCAAAAAGTCAAATCGATTAATATGAAGATACAAAATACAAAAAAACATGACCGCTGCCGGCCGCATCAAAAGTTCCATTGGTCTCTGGATCCAAATTAAGTTGCACATTGAAAAGTTTTTCGGAGACGAAAACGATGAATAAATGAGATAAGAATCTTCTTTTCCTTTTCCTATATTTCTTAATGTTTATTTTTGCAATAATTAGGATGCTAAAAGAAAAAAAAAGCAGACTCGAGGCTGTCTCCGCAGCATCATAAGATCATTTTGAGGCACGATAAGAACCTACATAAGAGTGAGAGTGGCATTTTAAGCCGCTCAGACAATTTAATGAATACATACGGCTGAGAAATTTCTTGTTTTATATATATACATTTTTTTTTTCATCTTAGCGGTCATAAGTAAGCAATTAAATCGAATTTATCTAAAATCATCAGGATAACTGTTTTATTAAATGCTCAAATTGAATTAAGTCGATATATGAGGTCTTTTCTGGAGGGCTAAGCCTTTATTTTTGGACATTTATATATATATATAAAACAAAAATAAAAATTATATTGTTTATAAAAAAGTTTTTAAAATCTCATCAGCGATTCTCTAGGAAACGTTAAAATTATGTGAAAAAAAAAAATTAGAAATACGCGAACGAGCAATAAAATTGAAAATTTCAAGTTCATCGCTTAAGTCTTTCGTTTTTCCCTGTGCTGAAGTTGACGACTCTGCGGAGGGTCTGTTAATTTTTATCGCAGAACAAGCCAATTTGGGTTGATTTGAAATAAAATTGGTGCAGTATGTTAATTCCATTTAATTTTTGGATTGTGGTTTTTATTTTTATTTCTTGGCGATGAAGTAAGGGTTCTTTAAGATGTTGGTAAAAATTTGCATCAAGATTTTCAGCGAAACTGAAGTCAAATTGAGATTTTTTTATGCTCAGATTATAGGTATTGCGTTAAGGATATCATTGCGCAAGTTTTAATAGAATAGCTGGATATAGTTACACAATGTGATTAAAGATTTTCTTCAGTTTTTTTTTTTTTTTTTTTTTTATAAAAAGTCATGTAAATTAAAATTAATGAATCAATGCCTCAGGCATCATTGGTACCCAATGATATACATTGACAATGATATTATGAGATCTTAAGTGATATTTCATTCGTGCACGCAAAACTATATATCTGGTCCTATGTTCCACGAACAATTTTAGAGTTTATGATGCAGAAGTCTGCCGGAAAATGCATATAGAGCTAAGTAGTTGAGAAGTAAAAAGATTTTATTCATTGTAACTCTAAGCTTTTTCTTTTACTATAGATTAGGCTTGGAAGAGCTATCTGTCAATCGACTTATTATCGATGGATTTAAGCAGAAGGATGATATGAAGGTCTGCTCTTTCATATGTGTTCTAAAAATTAAAAATTAAAAATTTAACACCCTTAAAAGGAACATTCAGAAATAAATTTCGTCAGATTTAGATTTGGTTTTTTTTTTTATATTAAGTATATTTGGAGCCAATCCCTATAAAGAATTGTCGTAGGACATGGACTGGTCAAAAGTATTTTTGTGGTTAGAAAATGAACTAAAAATGTATGTGCTAAAAATGGCATTGGTATATAAAGCTCATAAGACCACAACGGAATATTCGTTTAATTTTTAGCTACCTACCATAATATTTTTGCACAGAGGCATCGAACATACTTAAGGCTTCCAATATTTTTCAATTAATGAAAGCACTCATTAAAATTATTAAGTGGGTCGAATCGTAATAATATTAAGGATTAAGGAGTTTTTACAACTCCTAAAATTACGTAACGTAAAAAGATATATGTAGATAGTCGTCAAGAATTATGCCTTCCATAATGTAATGACCTTGTCGGAAAAAAAAGTGTGATCGGAAACGAAATCAAACTTCTCTATTTTTAATAAGAGAAAATTTTCACTGACTGGTTTCTTATATCTCCTGTTTTACCAACGCTAACCGCAAAGGTTAACTATTCATGTATTCATGATAATGTTTGAGACATCCAAATCAGCCTGCCTTTGGACACTATGCTTGACCGCCTGAAAGAGTAACATGCTGATAAAAAGAGAAAGGTATAGCGTATGTATCCTTTTCACCCAGCATCGTTTCCACCACATTGTGAAAACGTCTCATAAAAATTCACATCCTTTTCCTGTAGCTTTTCTGATCGGAAAAGATATTTTGTTCATCTGAGCCAGTTTTCTACTAGTTCTCTAGTTGTAATGCAGCCAAAACACAAAGAACATTTTATAAATCAGTTAAGCATTCCCGCCAGATTACTGTTTTTAGAATAGTCAATAGTCCTGAATGTGAAATATTTTGGAGCATACCTCGAGGAGTATATTCTCAAGCTAACTATGATATTTCTGTAAACAGAATGAGTATCGAAATTTTCACATCCATAGAAAATTTTATCCGTTAACCGTCCATAACCTAAAAAAAAAAAAAAAAACTAATGTAAGCAATTAGTAGCTCTGATAACGGATTTGGACTTAAGTCGCCTCAGCAATAAAATGTAGAGACGAATTCATGCACAATACAAATGGATCCAAGGAAATAAATCAAGAGTTTGTGGAAAAGTTACAAATGTGAAAAGAAACAGTTAGAATCAAAATTGGTAGAAATATGGATGGATCACAGAGTGAGGAGTTCTTCTATGTTGGTTTACATGAATCATAAGATGGTATTGTAGCTGCAATTAAAGAAGTCCTTTTATTCTGATATTCAGTGACTGCATTCACTATAGCTCCAGCAGTTCTCTGAACATCCGCTTGGAGAACCTCGGAGAGAATCTATAACTAGGTATTAATAGTTATAGGGACACTTTCCAGGTCTACCTTTTTTTTTCAAAAATAATCTGAGGACAATTTTATGTCTACAAAAAAAAATAAATAACAAAATATAACAAAAAAAAAAACGTCTAGTGAAGTCAACTTATTTGACATTGTTGATACGAATTTAAAAATTAAACAAAATAACTGTGGAAGTTTTCATAATTCATCTTGTGGCTAAAAAATTTAGATGAATTTATGCATAGAATTTAAAATAATTCCTAAAACAATAAGAAATGAATTTGACTTTTTGGGCATAGGACGATAATACTGAGATGTCCGAAATTATTATAGGTACCATCTCCTCTCCATAAACTTACCACACCGGACCAGAGTAAATTCTTATCCGTTTCTGTATATTATTGTGTTCAGCCTCAATGTATATTGCGTGAATAGGTCTTCAAAAAAAAATAGAATAAATAAAAAATACTAAAAACTTAAACACTTCTGATTAGAGGTGAACTAGACACACACTATAAAATCGCACTCCTTTATTAGTATTTTTATTTTTTTTTTTTTTTTTATTTTAAATAGTCAGTAGAGAAAATTTTTCCAAAACAGATTTTTTTTTTTGAAGAATTCATATTATTTTTGTTATAGCTGACATTGAAATTTTTGAAAATTTCTTGTTTTGTACATTTTAGTCACGTTTTTTATCACTTTTTTTAAATTTTTATGATTTCGTTTTTTTTTTTATAGTAGATAGATATACTGTCACAAATTTCAAAATTTTCCGGTTTACAAAATCAATAGGGATGCAAGTTGAGGACAGACACTTTATCAAAAGATCGTGCACAGTATGGAGATATTTTTCAAAACTTCTTTACTAATCGTCGCAATTATGATTTTATTTTCAAAAAGGTACCAAAATTTGGCAATTTTTTCATACACGGAAATTTAAACTAAAAAAAATAATCACAAAAATATACTTTAAAAAAAAAAAACCCAAGCAATAGAAGGAATCCAAGAGAGCGGAAAAAGTATTGTATAATTTTTTTTTTTTTGTTTTTAGTATTGAAATTTTTCACAACAAAATTCTGAACGTAATCAAGTAGGTATTGCGCAAAAATATAAACAACACACGATCGTTGCGATCACCGGTCCGAAGACGGTGAGATCTCGATGTAAACTGCATATAGAATCGTTCAAGGTACATCAAGCACAGCGGCTACGGTCGGACAGCCCCAGGTGAGGTTGTATTGTGTGGTGTAGAAAATTGTTATACCTGTTCCGTCTTGTACTCTATAAAGGTAGTATCCCCCATTGTATTGTTGAATTTTTATTGTTATTATTCTTTTTAGCCATCGTGTTCGCTGTTTTATCTAAGAGCTTTACTGTAATGGCTCTGTTTAAGCATAAGTAGGTATAGAGGAAGGAATAGATATGTACGTATAAATGGAGAAAAGTTGTAACGTTTCTAACTCTATAATTGTTTGAAGATGTTAACAAACAGTTGAGATGAGTATATGCACGTATGCATATATGTATGTATGTTTGTATAGGCATAGAGGGTGGAAAAGATAATAATAATAAAAAGACGCGAGCTAAGTATTTCCTCTCTATTGAGTCCGTTTGCCAGTGATGACCAATTTTTACATGGACACTATGGCGCAGACTTTCGAATAAAATTTGTTGAGCTACAAAAATATTTCCTTTAATTTTATCAATTTCAAGATATCTAATATTAAATATATTCTAGAAACTAAATAATAATAAAAGAAAAATCGTCTATCCAAGCATATGCATACCTATGATCACGGGTAAATATAGGTTTTCAGACGTGCAAAACAGACGTTTTACAATTTTTTTTTTTTTTTTATTACGAACTTCTTCAAGCAAGCATCAGTGTCGCGGTGATAATACAAAAATGCGCTCGCGCAAGCGCGCATGCCAAAGCCAATTGTAGTTACCTACATACATATATTCCAGCAGCTTTCAGGTGGAATAAAACAATACAACATACAAAATACACCACATACACAACTTTCTACATTCACACATGCGCACATTTTAATATTGTACTTGATCGGATTTAGTCTGCTTTAACTAACCCACACGAGCCAGTCAAGTGAACAGCACACAAAGTTTCGTATAACCGAGGAGGAATACAAGAAGTTGAAAGGTGCGCTAAAAACAGGCGGGTCTACCTGTAAACTTTTTATCCAATCGAATGTAACCGTTTCGTGTTATGAAAGGCGGAGCTTAAGACTTTCTTAAAATAAAATGGAAAACAAAAAAACACAAAAAAAAAGATCCACGAAAAGTTTGTTTTACATATGTATTTAGGAAGAAGAAGAAAAAGTATTGAATGAAAAACATTTTAAATGCGCGCGCAGCTTTGAGTTTTTCTTCTTAGTTAGCAAGGGATTTTCGAGACATTTTGCAAATTTCAATTTTTCGGCATTGTGTTGTTGTTTTTATATAGGTATTTATGTATGCATGTATGTATGTAACTAAAAGATGTTGGTATGTAGTATATAATATTTTTCAAAGAGTGGAAAACAAGCTTTTTCACATTTTTCAAATCAACAATATTTTTTGGACTTCTGTTTTGGAGGGCGAAAATGAAAGTTACAAATAATTATGTAGCGTGAACTTCCTTTGATTATGATGAAACCAAAAACATTGTGTTGGATTTTATTACAATTAATAAAATTATTAAATAAGCAAGAGTATCTGGAAATGGAAAGCTTTTTATTTTGATATTCCATTCTTTGGTAAGGGATTTCAATTCCTTTATTAATGCTGTAATTCAGTTCCAAGCCACAGACTAAAATATCACTAAAATACTTACAGCATTGTGCTAATGGCTCTTCAATAAGGATTCTGTTTTTGCATTTTGCCATTAGTTGGCACGGGGTCGAATTCAAGACACATGAAAAAGCCAATGGGTTATGTACTAATACACCATTGTTACTAAATATGCACTAGGTATCGTAAAAAAGGTAACTAAATGGGAGGTCCTTTAGTTAATCTTAGGTTATGTTAACTATGGTCCGATATTTCGACATTAGCTTAGAAAAGAAAAAAAAACAATATTAGCTTAGTTTAGTTGGTCGTGGTGGGTTAGTATTATTTTTTCTTTTGCGAAACTAAAGTCAAAATATCGGACTATCGGATTTATCTAAATGTTCTGTGTCGTAGTTGCAGATGATAGAACGGCCTACATATGCCCGTCTCCAAAATACAAGTGCTGTGAAACGCTTCCCTTAGTAGGGAATGGTAATCATATTACTTCTGTGGAAGAATTTTCAGTAGTAATTACACATAATTATTGCAAAAATTTCTATAATAAAATAAGTATCAAGAGGTAATCATCAGTCGATGCAAAAATAAAGCATTATTGCATGCGATGAAATAAGAGTCGACTTCAAATCGGTACGTCTTATGTGCGTCTATTAATTCATGTGGAACTCATAATCTAGCTTTTTCCATTATTCCATTTATTTTTAGATAGCAGTACATATTGTAATAATTATGGTACTCCGAACTAATTCCTTTGATATTTTGACCTGTACGACTCCATTAATCACTGTGTGTTTCATTTCATCATTGTAATCTCTAAATATGACCTCGGTAGCTCAGTTGGTAAGCGAGCTGGCTACCATCCCTGGGGTCGTGAGTTCGATTCCCACCTCGACTTGGTCCTGTGCTTCTCCTTCCACCTAGTTTCCTTCCATTTCCTGCATTATTCCTTAACCCTTGCTATTAATTAATTCTTCAATCGACATTTAATTGTATTTGCTAAGGATATATTCGATATAACTTTGTAATTAACATGTGGCTATGTTATATTTCTAAGGAAAAAGTTGCTATTATTTAATGTTAGTAATTTCTATAATTAATGATTCCTCAAATATAATGATGTCTATGATTATGTTAATGATTCTATGATCTATGACTGTTTCTAATGCTTGCCTAATGTATACATAGCTTATATGTAAATATGTAATATTTGCAGTCTGTAAGATTGTGCAAATCGTTAGACTGAATAAATAAATAAATAAATATCTCAAATGTTTTCCAATGGCTCATTTTATATTATCACGACTCACTGTCAATTGAACTTAATTTAACTCTTATGGCCCCCCCTTCGTTTTCAATATCTTCACTAAAAGCTTAGGATGATAATCGAGTTCGCTAATCATTTTCTCTTACAGTCATCTAACGAAATCTTTCAGGAGTTTCTCTCAAAGCCGCCAGAACAGGCCATTCATTACGCCCATTTTATTTCAAGTTAGCACTTAAAATCTTGCGCACGCACCGATTAGAACAAATACGAAGGCCATGGAGGTTGTCTGGTGCTCCAAATATATTAACTCAAATCCCTCACCAACAGTGTTTCTCCGACTATCTTCTATAGACTGGTCATATGTGCTTCCAAATGAACTAAAATTATGCTTTCAAATGTGTTCGGAGAACTTGTTAACGTCAGAAAAATGAAAGGAAATAAGTCGTGCTATGATTTCATATAGGGCGAGACTTTCCACGAGACTTTCTGAAAGATTGAAGAAATTACGTATGCAGATAATTACGCATATAAACTTATTAATAGATCATGGAAACTTGACAAGAGCTACAAAAAAACAGTAGTTCCATTTCGAATGAACTCAGCTTTCACAAGACTAAAAACTCGGCTATATATCCCGCGGATGCTTCATATGCTGATCTTGATACATGAGTGTGTGAAGTCAGCTACCCCTCTCTTGTCGTCAACAGATCCAACACAGTTAGATCCGCCACTATCGGCAAACTAAATGCCATTAGACTAACCATGGAACACGGGTCAGCATTAGGTAAAAGGAAACAATTCATCCTAGCTAATTCCTAAGCAGTATTTTAGCTCAACTGTCACGTCATCAAAATCTTCAATTTAGTAGCACAAGAACTCGCACAAAGCTCACAGGCCTCGCTTTAAGCTACGTAGCTAATGGATGCGCTGTTGGGAATCTCGTTTCGGAGACACTAATTGCGCTAGTATGCTTTCTATGGATAAAAAATGGAATAGGAACAATCAATTTTCCATGCATGTTTTTCATGGTCCAATATGCGCATAGATCAAATTAACAAACTGGATAAGGCATACTACTACGGCGTTATTCCTTGTCGAGTGTTACAGGACTCTACAGCCCCGAACTAAAAAAAAAAGTTCTGCCAAATATACTCAGACACAAAATCCTACATTTCATGCGCAACAACCAAGTAAAAAATCACTTTATTATAGCCCGCGCCAGGAAATCGTGCCGGCACAAGTTCATTTTGTTTTTATTAAGGAAGTCAACAAGCGGATAATAAAAACCCCCTGTAAAAGTTCTCATTAACTTTTTGCCCCTCTCCGCTTACGGCATCGTTCTGCATAATGGTGAAACTCAATGAATCTTAAATGTAGAAAAAGCTCTTCACTATGGATATGAGAATGCTAAATTAAATGAGTGAAGATTAAAGGAAGACTAAAGGAAGATATTTTAGGGATTCTTATTTCAAGGATCTGATAAATATTGCAGTTTGTTGAGAACAAAAACAAAACTTAATGGGCCTTCCGAAAATATGTATGCTTTTAAATCTGTTTTAAATCACCGAAATTATCTTTCTGATGGGACTCTGAATTTATTTAAGCAGCGACCTCCTATGCTGCCCAAGAAAGTCTCTGTTTTCGTTTTCATGAGATTCTAATCACCAGCGCAGTACCGATAAAAATCCAATTAAATTCAAACGAGCGGAGACACAAAATGTTCATTGATCCTGAAATGCATCATAAATGTCGTACGATTTTACGTAAACCACCCCAAAATCGACATAATTTTCTACTAAAAAACAAAAAATAAAATAAACTACAAAAAAAAAAAAAACAAACAAGCGGCTATCAAAAATTTACGAACATCCCCAGAAGGGCCAGAATTTTTTATGTGCGGGAGGGCACTATTTAGGCAGATTTGGTTTTTAGTATAGTGGTCAGAAATTTATGCCTTGTCCTAGCTCTCTCTGTCCTCTTGTTCACCCTCTTTAGCCAATATATACGACGGGTATACCTTTTGGCAGTTGCAATCCTTTTGGACCGCTCGCTATACTGATGCCATAACCATTACATGGTCCATTTGCCAGCATATGGCACAAACACTGAAAGTGGAACATATCAGCGTAAACAAATATAACAACGTACAGATAAGCCCCCTCCTCTCCCCGATTGGGCTACCCCTTTCGTATGACCAATTTGCCGATATTTTAATGTCTCAGTTTCTTTGGGATTCCGAGCCGAACTCATCTAGTTACCGGATTCAACCGCTGCCGATATAGTCAGAGTCACACAGAAATGTCGAGGATATAAACCTATTTACCTTCCATTTACCTCTTCGTCTCCTCCTCCCATTAATTCCAGAAATGAATGAACAAATCCGCTGTGTATCCATGCCTAATGATTGTGCTTAAAGCTCATTCATTCTTTTCTTCTGTTCTGCTGTTTATTTCCTTGTCCTTTTACGATAGTGCATGCATTCGGACATAGGATGCACTTTTGGGGGTCCAAATTGAGATGTTTAGACCACCGCGGGAAATGACGTCGTTATCCAAATAAATCGAGTGGAAAATCAGTTAACACAAATCGAACACAAGGACAGAGATGACTTTGATTTTTTATGTAAGAATTAAACGTGAGGTGGTCTTTCGCTGGCCGTAAATTAATTAAGACAAGATCGTCTCGGTTGTCGCACAAATTGAAAATTAAAATTTTAATAATAATTCATAAAGTTTGCAATGAATTCGATTTGAATATTAATCATAATCTGGGGAGTACGCTGATAGGCGGCGGCGGGTGCTAAACAATTCAATTCTGAACTCTATGTGTAAGCGGCCACAATCGATTTCGATTTATCATCAGGTGGGATCGAACACAGCAGCATTGCACCAAATAAATTTTCACCGATTTCAATTTGGACTTGCAAAAGGAGAACCTCCAAACACCCGTGGGCGGTGTTTTATTATAGGAGAACCATTTAAAGTGGGCCTCCCGGGGATCTTGTCGGCATGTTTTACGCCTGTTGAGAATAGAAAATTTTTCGCAGTTGTTTTTTTTTCTAATACTAATTTTATTGATAGTAACAAGAATGAAATTTGGTAGAGGTATGCAGCATTTTTCTTGAAATGCAATTTTAAATCTTTTGTTTATTAGTAAAAAGGGGAGGTCGAAAGAATTTTTTTTTTTTCGATTTTGTTTTTGTAACAGCACTAAAAGGCTCCGTCGTAGACTCTCCTCAATAGTTTCGGTCATATCTGCGCCAATAATTATTTTAACGTATTCGAAAGTAATTTTAAACTCGTCTTGCAAGGATCCTATTTTAATAATAATAATAACAATAATTTTTTATTTGCCTAGGTATAATGATACAATTTTAAATTGCGCAAAGTGGAATGGTTAAATAAAAATCATGGTTACTACAAAACAGATCTATAAGATTCCAAGTACAAGTACCACTACCCGCAGTACCTGGACTAAAACTCTTTTAAGTAAAGCACAAGTTCCGATAAAAATTTCAAGTACAAGTCCAGGTAGTGCTCCTGATACTTATAAGTCTCATAGCAGTTTTTAACTACCTTATAAGTATAACTAATGAATGATAATGGATGAGCAGACGACGGAAAAAGAAGCAGAAATGGGCGACAACGGATGTGAACATAGCAATCAGAGACGGAGTGAATATTTTAACAAAAAATAAAGCAGGTTAACTAAGGAATTCAATATATTGAAGGACTTAAAAATAATAATCACTGCACAACGACTATAACTTAATTTAAAAAAAAAAATGACCGTTACTATCCCTGCTTCTAAACCTCTATTATTAGAAGGCGTATTTAAATATTTACAAGAGCTGAAAAAGTTTGCGTTACGGCGGTATGTATCTGTACAGTAAGAGCGTACTTTAGTACTTATAGGATACTTAAGCTTATATGTGGGACTTATAAGTACCAGTACCTGGACTTGTTCTTGAAGATTTTGAAGTAGCCAGTATCGGGACTTGTACTTGAAACTTTTTCGAGTACCAGTACCGATACTTGTACATACTTGTACTTAAAAATAATTTAAGTCCAGGCCTTGGTACTGGTACTAGTACTTAAGTACTTTACAGGTATGCTACAAAATATCACTACGAAATAAGCAATGTGAAAGTTATGGCAGTAGTAGAAAAATAAAGTAAAGAAAAGAAGTATAAACTATAGACTAAAAATAAAAAAAGGGTACAAAATAGTAAAAAGCAAGAAAGACCCCAAGCCATGCATTGAATGTTTTTTGACAGCTGATTCCACCTCCGAGCACACTGAACGAACAAAGAACGCTCACCATATTAAATTCTGCATCGAGGAATCAAAAGGTTTTTATGTCTGGTTGCAGGAACTGTAGGTTCTCAAATAGGTTCATCGGATGCTTAAAGTAAATAAGCTTGTGCAGAAATTGCAGGCTACGAAAAGTGAAATGTGTCTCTAAATTGCAACCCAAAAGAGAGTTTGCATGGAATGAGATGTGGCTATTTCGAGATAATTTGTATAGGTATATCTAATCACATCAATGAATGCTACTATTATTAGAACTGGAAGGATTATGCTGGCAAATATAAAATGTGGAATCACTAGAGTTGTCTCAGACAGCCATTTATCTTCCCTACTGTCATT
The DNA here is from genome assembly GCA_963924295.1 of Dioctria rufipes. NCBI lineage: Eukaryota > Metazoa > Arthropoda > Insecta > Diptera > Asilidae > Dioctria > Dioctria rufipes. The sequence goes on from OZ002741.1 coordinate 828,677, forward strand.
TTATTGTGATTATAACCCAACAAGTTAATGACAGAAGTGTTACCCTATTAAATAGAATGGGAAGAAACATATTTGAGTCAATTGCCATTTATGTAAATCTTTAGGCAGCTTGATTTACTTGGATTAAGTGCTAAACTATTTTGCAAAGACTCATGAATGCGTTATAGATCATCATTAAGTCGACTTATACAGTTCTCCATTACTCCTATTGATCTGCGGAGATAAATTTGCACATCATCCGCATAAAGATGGACAGAGACATCCAGCACTACGTCGGGAAGATTATTAATATATAAACGGAACAGTATAGGCCCCAGTATGGATCCCTTAAGTACGCCGCACCTAAGAAACTCATCCCTTGAATAATTATTCTTGATTCTAACACTTTGACTACGTTCTTGTAAAAGGATATTTATCAGCATATAATAGCAGACGAAGAGAATACGAATTGACTGGATAGTTTTGTTACAAAATTTGAATGATTTATGTAGTCAAAATCTTTGCTAAAATCGAACAAGACAAGTATTGTAAGGCAATACTTATCCAAGGACTCATATATATCACAATTTACCTTCAATATAGGGCAGTCTCACAATCATATAATTCATAATTTGCAAACACATCAGCCTTTCAAAGAGTTTTCCTAGAAAGGACAGCAGGCTGATTGGAAGAAAGTCTCCCATATGTAAGGCCAAAGACTTCTTTGGAATAGAAACAACAAGAGCCTACTTCCAGCGCACACGAAACTGTGAAGCAGCGTTGTCAGATTGTCAAACTTGAAATTGTCACAAAATGGGAAAACCTGGTTAAAAAATAATGTACAAGTAAATAAAAGCAAGAAAAAATAACATAATTCAAGAGAATTCAAAAAATAAAGTAGGTATAAAAATACGGGAAGAATACACATAAATATAAATAATATAAACGTTAAAAAGAAAATCAAAAATTAAATAAATTAATTATATAAATTTGTAATGCTTTTCCGTTGGCACAAACTTCACACAACTTGTTTCGTCTGCTTGAAAATTTGATCTTATTGAACAAATAAAATTGAATCATTTCGCACCTAGTTTATTCCTGTAAGTAGTTTGGACCTCAGTAACATCTGAAAATATTCGTTCTGATTTCGTATCCACAGCGTGTAATAAACGAAATTTTGATAAAAAGTGGAGTTACGTTGTGTGCTAATTAGGACGACGATTAAAAGGGGGGAGAAGCGAAGCAAAAATCTGTAAGAGCTTATTCAACCAACAAAACAAATATTCTTAGCAATTTCCCCACAGATGTACTGAGTCAAATATTAAAATTTCCTTTTCCCTTTTCCGTAAAATTTGGTTCTGTAATTCCCATAAATTGGGAGAATATTCACAATCTGGCAACGCTGCTGTGAAGTTATAAGACAGTAAGTAAATATATGCGTAAAACTCGCCCCAGCGGGAAAAAGAGCGCTCTAACAGACGCGTAAGAGCGTTATTTTGATAGCTCGAAGCGCTTCATCAGCCAGGGTTGCCAGATTGGGCGATATCTCGCCAATTGGGCTACTTCGAAATCAACTTTGGCGGCAGTAAATTTAGGTGAGTCGCCAACATTTTTTCATTGATTCCATTATTTTCGTCTCAGGGTCAACCTACACGTAGTAAACACGGTAGTTCCTTATATGATTATCGATTTTAGTTGTGTACATGTTCAATCAAATTACAGTTTTTGATATAAATAATATCTGTATCACAAATTCACAGCACGTGATGAGAATGGAACTGCACAGTCTTCCAATCAGAAATATTAAATTCTAAAAATGACTGAAATTATTCGCTTGCAGTAGGATTGGTATGCTGGCCGTGCTGCAGCTTAGAAAAGTGTAGCACGGAATTTTTCCACTCCCGAATGAATTCAATTCACGAAAAGTGTAGCATGCTAACAGCGTGTGAACTCTATAGCTTATGATTGCTTCTGCCGCATTCTTACTATTATAGAGTGTCACTTAAATGGCATTGGCGATAAATTGGGCTACCTTTGATTGAAACTGGGCAACTTTGGGCTACCCTTTTAGAGAAATATGGCGATATGTCTAAAAATTGTCTGGCAACCCTCCCTGTCCATTTCTGTGTCATTTTAACATTTGATGTCCGCGGAAGGAAGCGTTCTATTCGAGCTTCTCAAGAGCAATTTTTTTGTAGCTTCTCAAGAGCGCTCTTTTCTAGCTTCTCAAAGGTGCTCTCATAAATATTATAAAAATTGATCAGAAGAACATTTCAATAGTCACTATAAAAAATTGAAATAAATAGAAGAAAATTTAGCTGGCAATGCTTTTTATTAATTTCAATTTTTCATTTTCATTGTTTCCTTATTAAAACGATTTTTGGGACATCAAAATCCCATAGCCGCAACGATTTTTCAAAGTCAATAAAACCAATGCTTTTATTCTTTACAGCCCCTGTAATTATTGTAACTATTTAAAATTACAAGAAATTACAGAATACCATAAATAAAAGTGAACGTTTTTTTGCAAACCGTCCCAGTTAAATTTAAGAAGCAGGTCATCTCCAATTGGTAAGTGAAATGCATTTGGCAATGCAAGTCTTTCCAACAATTTTTACCACCATAAAATCTCTCGATGCTTCTTCCTTCACACTGAACTTTCAAATAATGAAGGACTAATGCGTTCTGACTTTATTTTGCATTTTTTCATGGAAGCAACATAATAGTATGTCACGAACAAAAGCCGAAAGCCTGAAATTTTACCGTGATTAAGAGAAGTGCACATTTTTCTATTAGAAAACCTTCAAGCTGCATATGAAGCGCTTCCATCGTACCTCCGTCCGCCATAGGTTATAAGCGCATTAACTCCGCTTTTTCTGGAAGCGCTCTTATTTTACCCGCTGGGATAATATCGAATTTTATTAGTACAGAACCCTTGTGTATAAGATATATAGTGATTGCGAAAATGCTTCCTTGTTATAATGTCAGATGTCTCCACTTGTATCATTTTGAACAATTTTGCTCACACTCAGTCGCATAAAAGCTCTGCAACTGAACTATGGACAAGGTGTTCAAGAGATGCCGTAAAGCCAAAGTCAAACTAACATAACAACATCCAAAGGGAAGTAGAACAACCAATAAAGCCTCGCTAGAATAGAAAATCAACGATGCCTCGATCTCGACCTAATGTAAGGAAAACAGCAATTTTTTCTTAGAAATTTACTGGAAATATTTTCCTTAGAATTGGTATGCATTATTGGAGACCGACAACGGGTGCTGGGGTCACTAATAATTTTTATGAGCATAGACGCGTAGATGAGCTTAGTAAGAATTCATTTCTTCTTAGAAATTTACAGAAAATGTTTTGGGCAGAAATTTTATGCAGTCTGGCGGCCGATTGCAGTTATTTTCATATACAATACTTTCATGTGTGCCGTTGTCGGCCTCCCTTAATGATTAAAAATTTTACGAAAAATGTAAATTTCGGAGGGCTTCCCTATAGTAGGTCGAGATCGTTTATTTTATATTGGAGCGAGGCCATGCTGTCGGCCTCGACCAATGCATAAAAATTCTAAGGAAGAAATTTCTAAAAAATAATTTTGGTCTTCCCTTCATTGAGTGGAGCCATCGTCGATTTTTATACGCTAAATGAAATCTAAAGGGTTAAGTTTGTCATTCCGATTTGTAATATGTAGAAATATTTATGGTAGAGTAAAGGCTAAAACATAATGTGAGCGACACGACAAAAACGCCGTACAAAACGTCCGTGAAAATTAAATTTTTTCTGTTATTTGTGTTCTAAATTAAAAATAAAAAAAATTTCAATGAATAAATTAAAAGATATTATTAAAGTAGCATGTGTGGCCGTTTTAGCTAATGAAGATAAAAAACAGAACCAGCACAAGGCTGAACTACATTAGAAGTATTCGTAAGTACATATTTACTTACGTACAGCGAACGCGCCCTTTAATTTAACAGGCGTACACAAATTAAATTTAACTTGTGTGGGGGGGAACTTTCGTTAAGTTTAAATATCCAATTTGCCGTAAGTAAAATGCGCTAAGAATCGCTCAGTCCTTAAGAACTCGATGTGTCCAAACAATTAAATTATTACTAAATGATTAAAAGTTCAATGTAAAAATTAAAATGGAATAAAAATGGTACTGCGAATTAATAGAAAGCACAAATCTTCGATTAAATCAGCTTCCATTTATTAATTTTTTCACTTTTATCACTTTTTTAAATTGAAAACATTAAATATCAAGATAATAACTCTTACGGAATGTGATACCTATTTAGGCTAAAAACATCAATTTTTCGTAAGTAAACCTCAATCTCGTTTAATTTCGTAAAGTTATTTACTTCTATTGTAATTCAGCCTATAGAAGAAGAAGGTGTGTCCAAGAGTTATATCAAACTCAGCCGGAGTTGTATAATACGGTGACATTTTACCACCTCAATAAACTTTTCTTCCATTTTTTATTCAACCAACTGTGATATCTTCCACGGCATTGTTATTTGCTGATATTTTTAATCTATCAAGTGATAAATATGATTGCAATGAACGTATAACAATACAAATGAATGCAACCCAAAATCATAATATTGCTAAACGGACCCTATTTTATACCATACACCGTCATGTTATTAGAACCCAATTAACAGCGTTTTTACGACGTTTTTGTCGTGTCGCTCTCATTGTGTTTTAGCCTTAAAATGGATTAGACACCCACGCATAAAACTAAAAGTTATTTTGATCGCGTGTACATACTTGGAGAGCTGAAATATTGCTTATGGATTTTTAAAAAACAAAAAGTAAAATTAAGTTCGAAAATGGGACAAATCGGGTAATTCCTTCGTAAATTTCGTTTTTCACTATAAATTTTGACACTACCTGTGTTTTCATAAAAATATTAAATATAATTTCAAAAATGGACTAAATCCGGAACCCGGTTCTTGGTGTTGCCATATAAAAATTTAGGATTTTTACGTATCCTGTGAAAACAATCTGTCCTAGACGGTTTTAGTATACTGTAAAGTACCCACTTCAAAAATCAAACTTGCACAGATGGTTGACCATACGAAATGACATACGAGTATTCATCTAGGGTATCATAAGATTTGGTCTTAGATCAATTCTAGCTTTTTTACTTGGTTATTCTATATTCTTACGACTTGTCCCTTGAAAACTGTTCAAAATGGTACAAGTGAAGCCATCTGACGTTATAACAAGGAAGCATTTTCGCAATCACTACACAAAGGTTCTGTACGCAAGGACAGAACATAATTATTTTTAACAATTACATAATAGAACTATCTGTCCTAAAAGATGTTTTACTCAAAGTCGTTAATACTTACTTTAAATTCATCTCTTAAATTAACAGTCAAAAGTTTGGTCTTCTTCATATTTAACTTCAATTTGTTTCTCCTGAACCACAGACATGTTCGAATTTATTTTACACTCTTGTAAACTTTTACCTTCAATATACATACACTAGTGTGTCATCTGCAAATAGATTTATCCCACAGAAACTTATCGGGTCATTTATATCGTTTTATGTATATAAAACAGTTCCAAGAACGGAGCCCTAAGGTACTCCAAGTACACATTGTATTCAAGCTAAGACAGGGTTTGATTAATCCTTGTTCTGTGACACCGTTCACTCAGGTAATCTTCGCATTACCTTTGATTCCAAAGGCCCGTTTTAGATCTAAAAATACTATCAGGACGTCGAACATGTTCTTGTCCACTTTTTCTTTCCATCGACTTGTAATCAGATTTAATGACGTCTCGCAAGAATATGTTTGTTTTACGGAATTCTAATTAGGTTTACAAAAGTAATTGGTTCTCTTCCATGTATGTTTCTAGTAATTTCTCTATTAATGGTAGAATGTTAATTGGTCTATACTCTTCGCACATCTTACAATTTTTCACCTTTTCAACCGGGATTACTAAGGACACCTTCCTACTTGTCGGGAATTCACGTCTAGGCAATGAAATTTCGACTGCTAGCTCTCTTCTATTTTCAATTACCATTTTTGCACTGACCGGCTTCTTATTTAATGTTTTTAGAATTCATTTATGTAACGCAGTAGATGCATATAAATCCTAAGGAGGCTGTTTGTATAATAATCCGAAATTTTATTTTATTTTTTTTTTAGATAGAGTGTTGGGTCAGCTGAAAAATAGATACACTTTTCCAACTCCGGACCTTAAATTTTAACTAGTACTGCAACTTGAGCTTTTGCAGAGATTTTATTTATGTTCGATTTTTGTTTTTTCATTTTTTTCAAATCCTAGTCACTCTTTCATTTTAGGAGAGTAGAAATACCCTGACTATATATCATTTTGTTCATCAGTCCTATAAAACCACGTTGAAGTTGCTATTTATATAAATATTGTGCATTAGCTTATAGTGGAAGTTGATGAGAACCACACTTATGGCTCATAGAACCGTGAGGACATATTTTCACTATTAGAATACTGGAACGAACAATTCTATACTTATACAGTTTTAATACAATATGTATAGTCGATCGCACCCAGTAAGCAAAATGAGCGGTATCCGTCTATCTGGAAGCAATAGGAAACCATAGAAGTCATAATTGAAATGAGACTCGAATCGATTTGGAACGAATCAGCGTTACCAGCATGTGCATCTAAATATCTATTTATACATACATAGGTATGTACATATATGCACCTTCGAGCCTCTGTACTATGGCATTTTGTTATCTTAATTTATTCAAATCTGTGTGCTGCTTGTAAATAAGATAACACCCTCAAGCTAAATTTTAGATTAATAGAGATATAGCTCGGTGTACCTCGTTGATACTTAAACACGTCTCAAAGCCCTCTTCTTCTATGCTATACTTGAATTTACACCAATTTCACGAAGGAGAACCTGTTTCTAAAATGTCTACATGAGAGTCTCCCGTTGCTTCCTAGTTGTTTTTCAGCTCCCTATCAAATTATTTAAGGCAAGATCAAAAGACGATCTATTTATGCCCATAACTCCATACTGCACTCACCAAAAGAGTAATCAGCGGACAGGCTTGGTTTAAGCCATACTCTAAGAATCACATGAATTGCGCATGTTACTTGAGCTTTAACTTAACTAAGCAAGTAGTACTTTGGTGAAATATTGAAAAATTGTGGAAATTGTGCGGAAGAGACGTTCAGGGCAATGAGAAGAACGCCTGAATCCATTGTGCTCGCTTGCAATATAGAGGATATAGCATATGCAGCTCTGTTGGGCGCAAGCAGTGGAGGAGCTGATAGGAGGTGATTAACGAGACCATTCCAGCTCATTTGCAACTGATGCTACCTGTACGCAGCCTGAGAGTAAAAATATATTTTGAACATCTAGAGGAGGATAAATTCGTGCGATATATGTAAGTACGTAGGTATGTAGGTATACTATAAGTGCACATGTGATATAGAAAAATAGCATCAGGAAGGATAGAAGAAGACCTATACTAATACTATGTATACACACATATATGTAAGTATATTGTAATGGCTCCATATTCTCCTAAGGAAGGCTGCCCTGCACGCAAAGGAAAGACTTTTGAAGGAGTTTAGCTCATTCTTTGACGCCAGATAAAACACGTAAGTAGGGAAAATCTTATGTTTTGTCGTCACAGTTGACCGGTGACGGGTCCGGGGTGAAATTCATTCAAAGACTGGACAGTCTGCCCACGTTGTTTAATACTGGGGAGCGAGCTAATGAAAAATCATTACATTCACTTAAGACGAGAATTTGATTTGGATAAGCAAGCGCTCTGGAGAGGATTGTAATGTACTAAGTGAAGATGACTTCCGAATAAAACACCAACTGGGTTATTCCTATTGAAATTTAGTGCTATAGTGGATGCGCTCGCAAATTGAGCTATTCAAGAAATTTTGTAAATAAAAGGGAAAAATGCAGATTCAATTTTGAGTACCTTTTCATAACTCAGAGGTGAAAATAGAGGAGAATTGTATAGAATATTTTCTAAAATTTGTCTTGGTCTTTGAGCCGTACAAGAGCTGTGTATATTTGTCGCTATATCTTCTAAGCCGCTGTGCCGAGGCAGACCCCCTGGGAGTTTGATAAGGATTGAACCAATCTGTGACCTTTCTATAACAGTAGCCGCAGTATTTTTTATAATTATTTCAGAAGTAATTGGGATGTAACTCCAAAAAGAATTTATTTCGCCCCGAAATCATTTTTAATTAGTAATTCTATAACTTTGATGGAAATGAAATCTTTTAGATAGGTAAGTACCTACATATGCATGCATAAAGCTTTCCAAAAAGCAACTCTTTTAGTGTTTGTTGCAAGTTTTTTCATCTAAATACAGCGAATACGCGAAGGGTAAGGATTTATTTTTGTCATTTTCGCTGAAAGGGTTTTTGATGGGGCCCGAAATTGTCTACGGGCATTGCACTTTTATTACAGTTTTCCAACAAAACCTCTTCGATGATGGAATGGCTTCTTTGTTGATTATTCTTCGAGCAGTGATGAAGATTAAGATCATTTTTACTAGATGACGGAACGGGGTTTTGTGAAATTTCAGAAGGTAAAAACGTATATAACTACGCAAATACTACAAACACATAGGTAAGTACTTTTTGAGATTCGATGAACCCAGTGGTCTACTGCGAAAAAAATTTAACACACGTAGCGTATTTGGAAACGACCATTGAAATATAATATCATCTTGGCCCTAGGATACAACCAAGCTTTTTGCCGATCAATTTTGCGTTGAAATTGATCGATAATAAAACTTTTGTTAATATATAACATATAAATACGAAATCAGGTTTGCAAGAAGCTGTTACTAGAATAGAATAGAAAAGATTAGAATAATTAGTATTTAGAATACTTTCAGCAACAGTAACATCGTACAAACTCTACGCATTTCTTTTTAAAACAATTAACAGACGCCTCCCTTTTTATGTCTTCTGGTAACTTGTTCTACAAGTGAAAGCCTTATTTATTGTTATAAATTCGTGGTTAAATTTCTTTACCACCGAACGTACATTACTTATTAAAGAATGAGCATAAAAATACAGCAAGATACGCTAGATGAACATACACGTTAAATAAAGTGAAAATCCATAGTTCTGTATGGTAACACCAAGAAGGGATTGCCCGATTTAGTTGATTTTATTTAATATTTTTATGAAAACATTGTGTACAAAATGTCAGCTCTCCACGTTGATGCGTTGTCAGGCACTGTCCAAAGAACGAAATTTTGTATGACAACCCTATAAAGGATTTGACCGATTCGGCCCATTTTCGAACATAAATGAACTTTTTTTTTTTAAAGACCGTGTGGAAAATTTCAGCCCTCTAAGTGAACGCGTTCTCGAATTATCGTACGGACGGCCGGACATGCAAAAATCAAAATATCTTTTATTATTATGCGTGGGTGTCCAAGCCATTCTGCTTTACCACCATTAGTTTTATGCGTTACAAATGGAATGACAAACTTAGTATACATACCATGTATGCAAACACCTTTATTGTATTGAAAATGTAAAGGCGATAGCCGAGAGGGAAATCTTTGCTGTCCCCCAAATACATATGGATAACTGCCATCTGGTAGTCGAATGAATTTCTCCTATCTTTACATGGGCGCCAAAAAATAAATTAGCAGCAACTGCAACAATTTTACCAAAAAGCAACAAATACATTACCAATGCATTATCATCAGCTATCCCAGACCCCACTACCCTCTCATTAGTATTTAATAAAAAAGAAAAAACCGAGACGACTCATTTGTTAACCATCATCTCTGTCAAACAAGAGGTACTGGGTTCAAATATCCGAAGTGATTACATTAGCTTTATTATAAACCATATGTAGCTGCAGTTGAAGTTCATTTTCATCAGCTACAAGGCGTCTTAAATAGGAAGTCTAGGCTTTTTTCAGGGACGTAATATGTATGTGCGAAATTTCAAAACAATCGGTTAAAGGTCAGCATCGAAGGAAGCATATGAATCAAGAAAACACTAGTTCTTCTTGCTTTTATGACTGGTTTGAGCATAATGTAAAAAAAAGTAGCTCCTCAACGATTGTAGCGTATTCCCCATACGCTATCCCTTTTCCGTTCCCCCTTCATTTCTTGTTGTCTTGGCTTCTCTACCTTCTGTAGGGAAATCCCCATCTTTTCCGAGTAGCTGAAAGGGGTAAAAGATTACATATTATTTCGGAAAATAGCGCTTTGCTACTTTCCCATAAGGCACCTGTCCTGGCAAAAAGCAAAAAAAAAACCAATTAAAAAACACAACTGAAAAGAAAAGTCTCCAATAAGAATTTTTTTTAAATCCAGCTAAAAATCTAAAAAATTTAATTTTGGCATCGTCGACGTAAATTTCACGACCGTATACCGGACAAACGGTATCTCGCCCAGCAGTAAAATATCATCCGACGTCTTCGGCCAATAGCTACCCTCCGCGTAAGACATGAACAAGTAGTCGAAAAATTTTCGGTAGCTAGCAGTAGTGAGTGTCAACCACTGACTTATAACAATGGACTGAGCGATTTGCTATTTCATGTGGCACCACCGTTAGAACACCCTTTAAAACGTTTACTACACAAAAATATGTAAAACTCAACCAATCAGATGAAATCTTACACCCGAAAATCGAATTAAATTAAAAAAATATATTTTCTTGTGTCCAAGTGATATTTAAATCGCTTATAAAGAATTAAACTCATTCCGACTTTAATTTTCAAAAGTTGCTGTTAACTGAATCCTGCGTATGGGCAAGAGAGACGGCCCATGGTAAACACTATCTTTACCTTATTCTTGCTGCTGTCATTGCATCTACAGCCAACATAAAAGCATCAAATGGCATAAGAAAACGTTTGGTAAGCAATATTTTGTGTTGGTAACTCCAACTCTGCCATAGGGCGAAAGAGAGAACTGTAAAACTTGTGCCATTCTTTCCTATAGGAAAATGGCAATACGCTCAGTCATTTGTTATAAGTCAGTGGTGGCAACAAGTAGCACCAAAATGTTCCACACACACAATCACACACAATTACGTTGGAACTAAGTAATTCTTATGGTCTTGACGACTTAGCCAGGATGGTTGGGGGCGCTGGACCCGAATGTCAAGCCAGGACTTCATCACCACCTTTCCTCTTTCCTCTGCGTCGACGATTCTCCGGGTGATAGTGCACATGTCCGGCGTTGGAAAACACACTCCACTTGTTCTATTATTATAATTTGTTTTTGTTTTTTTTTCTTTGCTTTAAGTGCAGCAGGGGCAACGTTTTGGGCTTCAGCTCCCAGTACTGAAGTTTTCTTCTTTCAACGTCCATGCAATTTTATTAGTCCGTCTGTCCGTCCGTCAATCTCTTTAGTCTGTCCGTCAGTCCGTTGTAGATCTAGACACAGCTTTCAAGAATCTGAGGGACGTGGGTGACAATCCGACTGTACACTAGCGGGAAAATGCTGTGTCGTCACCCACAGAGGTCCTGACGATGATTTTGTGGCAAGAGACGCTAGCTGCAGTATCTGCTTATGCTCAAGTTGAAGTGAGTGGCATACTCGTGTGCGACACGATTAACATGAAAATCAAATCGATGCCGTTCACTGGCTGCGAGATTTAGAAGATTACAAAAATTGTAACAATCATCACATGATGGGTAAGTCTCAACGGCAGTGCCAATGGATTGGTCATATCATGAAGAAAGGCAGCAATTTATTTGCTTTAAGCTTGCAAGGCCTCTGGACTCCTAATTAGAGTCTCAAGGCGCTAAGGATTATAATGCTTGGAGAATGGAGTAATTGTACCAGCAATGGGCAGCAAGTCATTAGGCTAGGTTAGATTGTGGCCATCGTAAAAGCATTCATTGTGATGCCACCTTATATTGGGACCCAACCGGAAAAAGATTGCTCAGAATTAGGGATGCGCTAAAACCGGCCACAAGAGTTGATGAGCCTTACCAGGTCAACCTTTTGTCCACTAATTACCCCAATTCGAAAAAAATAACTACCATATTCCTCCTGCCCCTGATAACTACAGTAAGACGCATATCATCCCGGTCCTTCCTCAGCAGAGATTCAGTCTTCTCCGGTCACAGCTGTATTGAGATCACGCAAGTGATCAGTTCTCCCCATCTGGGATTTTCCAGCTTACACTAAGTCTGTGAGTCTAGAAACCTCTTCACTGCTCCCAGGGGCCGTCCTATGTATTCCTCCGCTAGACATATATTTATAGCGGAGCCTTTCTGGTCGAGCATCAGATGCCTCGCTTCCAGGTATGTCACTGTAACCATGCATCCAACAGCGAATAACTCTATGGTTATCACCCAGTTTACGAGCTTACAGCGACACCGTTGCACTAGGCGCCATCTAATGGTGCTCGAGTGAAGCGCTTTTTGCAATCAAAGCACCTTATTCGAGCTGTCAATATAAATCCTGACAATTCGATCACAAGGTAAACATCATAAATTGTTACCAGCACAATACAGTAGTCCGGAAATTGGTGCCATTCCTGTATTTGAAGGAATGTTGAGTACATTTCGGCTCCTACTCTCCCATTCATGCTCGAACCGTTTTTAAAGACACATATATCAGATTCATTTGCCATTCCTGCCGACTAGGAATGCTAGCTGAGAATGCTTTCTCAAAGACTAGTCTGGAATAATGTAATCTGTAGCTCTTCGTGTCAGTCGCTAGGACAGATCTTCAGTAATCTGCTGTGACCGAGGTCTACTGTTATCCAGCAGCCTGACTCTCTAATTCTTAGAGCACTTTTTACAGCTATGCATTTCCCATGGATGTCAACGAGCAAGAGCTGGAGAATAATTTCCATTGCTGCCGCTGGCGTTGTTCGAAGAACACCTATAATACCTAGACAGGCAGCTCTCTGTATTTTATAGTACGACTTTTCAGGTGTGTCGCTTTCTCTAGAGCATTCCACCACGCCAAGATTCCATATATAAGAATAGGCCTTACCGTAGAGGTGTACATCCAGTGCACAATACGTGGATGCGTTTACCCCAGCTTTTGCCAAAAGTTTTCTTGCAGGCATACAGCGGAATTTTTTACGCGCTCATTCACATTTAAGCTGGAGACACCTGTCTGTCCTAACCTACTTTGACATTTCTGTAGAATGAATATATGAGATCAGGCTATCTAGAACCCAATGGTAAACTTGGTGAGGCCGACCATGTTAAGTTTGAGCTCGAATAGACCTACTTTCTACTCTGTTCTAACTTTGGCCAGCTTTGACAGTTAATTTTTGTTGTCATTTAGTGCCAGCATTGTTTATGGGAAAAAGTGTAGGTACGGGAAATTATTTGAAAATAAATTTGGGAAATATACTTACCCTCACAAGTTATTCCTGCTGTAGCATATTATTCCAGTCCCTTATAAGAAGTGTTGAATGATGAGGACATTTGCCATGATAAACTTTAAGCTACACTTTTGTGCCAAATGACCTGATTTGAGGTAATTAAAGTACAATGACCTTTGTGTGACAAAAATGCAAAAGTTAGCATGGTTCTTAAAGTTATACTGATTTCGATGTTGGAAAAGTTAACACTGTGTGTCTCACTTTATTCGCCAGCACGACATTAAGGAAACATGTGTCAAGATGTATCAAAGCTAAGAAAAATCTGATTAGCCTAACTGTTTATGCGATTTTATTACTTCGGAATTCGTATTCTTAGCACATATGGATTAACAAAAGCATCAGACTAAATTCCTAGTTTAGCAACAACTTTTCTGACGTTGCGAATCTACCCATATGTATGTTCCAACCTCAATTTACCATTCAGAAGTTGTTTGATCATCGTGACCTCGAATATTTTCGAACAAATCGAATTAATCCCGCTATAAGCCACCGGCGCAAAAAACGAAGGAGTCTCCCCACACCATTGATCCCAAACAAATAACAAAATTCTTTCGAATACGGATAACCCTTTCTCTATGTTGATTCTATGCATCAGGGGAAACTATAGTTAACCGGATTCAGTCGTATGCCTTGCATAGCATAGCAATAGTACGTAGGTAGTAAAGAAAAGTGCATATAAACAAGTGTTCCTGGCGATTGCTGACTTACCGCGCGATCTTTGCTCAACTACTTATAAGCAGCACCCATTATAGCACTGCATAAGCAACAACAAACAGAGCAAAATAGTATAAAGAACAGCGCACAGTAGCGGTGCTGCCTCAGTGTGCGCTCGCCTGCACTGCACCCATATAGTCCACCACATCGACCGCAAGTCCACACAATCGACCCGACGATGGACACTTGTTACCATTTAGCCGTGATGGCCAGCGCAGCTAGCTTAGCTACCACAGATCTGAAAGCTGCCCGAGAATCTTACAGACCGTGCGCGCGCGGACAATAGGGACATATTTCACAAAAAATATGCAAATACAGTTTGAATGGAAACAAAACCCTAGATAAAAACGAAAAATATTAATAATAATATCAGCAGCGCTCACATCTACCGATCGCAACCATGGTAGGTGCAGTAGGAGCCGTAATAACAGCGACTGTGTCACAGCAGCGACCAGGCCAAGGCATCTCTCGGCCTCGGGGCACCACAAAATTAAACAAACAGAAAAACCGAAAAAGAAAAAGGTCCGATCCGAAAACAAAAAGAAATTGAAAAACTCTCGTGACTGCATTACTGCAATTCGTGGCCTTTAGATCACGCTGCATTTGTGGATGTAATTCTTATTTTATGTCGCATTTCTTGGCTCAAATGCGAAGATTTTTGTGCAAAATTCGATCGCCACGATCCGCGATCGATGTTCGAAGAAATAGCTGATTGTAATTATTGTTATCGCCTTGTGATTGCCAATTCGAGATGTTGCAGGATGACAGCAGCCCACAGGACCACAGGCAGTATTACATAATAATCCTGTATTAGTCAAATCGGTCCATCTCATTCTTATCGGTCCACTTCCAACCGAGTTTCTTTGCTACTTTTCCTGCCGTAAGCGCGCACACTCATTCCGTCTGTTATCGCTATAAAACAAAGTCGTGTACAACAAATTATGCTCGATTAATTAGCCGCAATAGTTAATAGCAAATTCCTCCTCATCCGCTCCGCCCGCATCACCTAACCAAGGTGTAGTAGGTAAGACATGCATTCACATGACCAGCATGCATTTTGTTCGTCATTCTTAGGCAGGCAGGCAGGCAGGCAGGCAGGAATACACTCTCCTTAGTTAAGAGCTATGGTCAAGAAATTGTTCTGGATGGACCTAATGGACTTCTTAAATCTTAAAGAAAATCCAGATCCAGAACATCTCATTAACCCACTTTAATGCATTGGACCCTCCGCCTTGCCCTTGGAAGCCCCGTTGCAAAATTCCGAATTCCTATTTGTATTTCTGTCGCGGTGTTACTCTGGTGCTACTGTTGCTGTTGCTGCTACTGCTACTGACTTTCTACATTGAAATTCCTCGCATTCCTGTGTTGGATTTTGTTCACTTTTTCACTATTTTGAGACATTCATCACGCCTTTTGTTGACTTTTGGATTTTTGCTTCGCGTCTTTCGCAACAAAATGCAAAATATTTGTGCAGCAGATTAAGAGCCGGGCGCTGTTGCACAGGTGAGCCACATGTTCCACTTATTATTGTTGTTAGCAATGTACTTATAGTTATAATGTGAAGGTGTATAAGTGGATCTAGACGGTTGATAGTGTCCAACGTGCTCAATTTTAATCTTTTTGTTTTGTCTGCCTCCAGTGCACTTGAGGCTATTTTGTGATATCAGCAATAGCAGCAGCAGCAGCAGCAGCACCACCACCACCACCACAACCAGCAAACATAGTAGATTTACTTCATTAAAATTACAAAACTAAATAAAACAGCAAAATGAACGTACATATAAAATGAAAACCGCTATTGTTGCTCGAATAATAATCGATAAGTGATAGTGACTACTCAAGAAGTTATATTAGCGATGGGCAACTAAAAAGGCAGAGAAATATGCGGAAACAGTCGCCAATTTGTTGAGTGTTTGTTTGATGGGTGAAACTTCATCGATTAAAATTTCTTTTTGTTTTTATATATTTTACAGACAATTTTGTTGTTATCAATAGCGTGGATGGAAAATGTGTTGATTTCATCAAATATCGAGGAATTGGTAACGTAACATAACGCCGCCGCCGAATACTAACTCTTGTAGATGATACGTACACACATATCAAAATCTCTTGTCCTCCAAGTGGTTTGTGTCAAAAGCCTTAGCGACCTTTCATGACAGGAGTTTTGCGATACGAACTACGATAAAATGTATCAGAACCAGAAGATCTTAACTTTTCGTACAATCAAACGAAACTGCACTTAAGAAACTGTTTAATGACCACGTTCCTGTTCATCCTGAGCATATGATAAAAAATTAATCAGACCCATTTAGGTTAGGTTAGATAAGAGAGGTGCCACTAGAACACTAGCCTGCATCACTCAGAACTCTAGTGGGTCCATTGTGCCCCTTGAACTCATGGGATAACATTTTAAACCACCCTAGATTCATCCTTCTTCTACATATAACGAATCTCAGGATAGATCTGAACTCTTTACTTTGCAGTTCCTCAAGACTCGAAAAGAAGTAGCTACATAATAGCCTACCTCTTTCATTCATCAGAGCGATGTTGCCTTACTTCCCTCTTGAATATACTCCTAAATGGAGTATTTTATATTCCAATTAAGAATTCTTTTTTTTAGTCTTTGGTTTGCATTCCCAAACGGGGAGCTTGCTCATAGAAGGAGTAGAATTGAGTAAGATGTACTCCTTTTAAATTTTCTAAAATAGTCACCCCGTAGACTCCTATTTTCATTTCCATTGTTGAAGTACAAACGAAGAAGTGATTTATTTTGGGCCCAACCAAGCACGTTGCATATAATTTATTAGGTGCTGTACAGATGATTACAAAATCTTATATCGTACAATTAGGTGCAACAAACCATGAGTAACATCAAAATAATAATAAAAAGTAAATAAATAAAAATAATTCCAATAAGAAAATAAATAAAACTTGAATATAAACAGCACAAAGAAGAGAACAAAAAGAAAAAAGAAAAGAGAAGACAAACAAAAATAAATAAACTTAAAAATTAATTAAGACAAAGTTAATTTGTTAATTTTTGTTAATTTGGATTCCGTCTTGCCTAACTTTTTGCATTAAATCTTTTTTCGTATCTTTGCACTCTTGCTTCTGATGTTTTCGGTTTAATTAACAACACTGGGCTCGATTTTAATACAGCCGCATAAGAGAGATCGCTGGCATAATTTTGTTTGGTTTTATTTAAGTGTTTTGGCATGTCGTCGACCGCTTGTTTTTGTTTTTTCTGCTTCTTCTTTTTTTAATATGGATAAAACTGCATCTAACCGAACATTTAATATTTCATATTATATGTTTTGTATTCCACACAACAAAGTGTATGGACAATTTGTTGATCGTACTCCGTTAGTTTCGTATATTTCGTGCAGTACACTTTCCTAAATATCCCACCATATATCCACAGAAATTCCTTTCGAGAAATTACTAAACGTCACCAGAGCTCAAAAAGCATTTGATTAGTTTAGCCAAGGTCAGGCCGGAACCTGTGCTCTGAATTAAATTTGGAAGAGAGTTCCATTTTCGGGCAATTTGGACGAAGTAAGAGAATTCACCGCACTTAGATGTACATATCGGGACAAGCAGTTGTAGACCTCTATTCGACCGCAAGAACTGTAGGCTTTCGGAGAGATATATAGGGGATTTAGTATAAATTAACTTTTGGAGGCAGATAAGCCTACGACGAGTCAAATAGGCCTTGACAGAGGTTCCGAGTAGAGATGTAGCAAGCGCAGATACATGCGCACTCCAAAAAAGTATATAAATAACTCTTCTTTGACAAATTGAGTCTAGTCTGCTGAAAATAAAGCTCCCATAGTTAAAATGGGGGTACAGTAAGAGTTATCGCCAATTTGCTACGAAAATCTACTGACAGGCAGCTGATTGACGCAGATTGCCATAAATTTTCCCCATCTAAGCGCTGATGCAGTCGCAACAATTAAATCTAGAATTCAGTTGGAATCCTAAACTCTTAACTGAGTCAACATATTCAAGCGTGGAAATATTCAACCGAGCTGATGGCAAATCAAATATTGGGAACAACCTTCAATATTACGGCAGGCAGTAAGACTTGTTTGGATTATGTGCAAGCTCATTATCTATTGCTCATTCGATTGATTCAAGCAATACAGTCCTCGACCAGGCCTATGGATCTGCTAAGGTGCAGCTGAACGTCCTCGGCATACAAGCGCACAGAAGCACTATTCACAACAGAAGGGAAGTCATTTATATAGAGTGAGAAGAAAATAGGGCATAAGACCGAACCTTGAGGAATACCAGCGATAAGGGACTACGGAGCGGAGATAGAATTCTGCACTTTTATAACATGTGCACAATTTGAAAGGAAAGCGAAAATTACCCCAATAGCCGATGAGAAGAAGCCATATTTAGTGTCAAGCTTGCAAATCAACTTGACGTGACTTACCGCATCAAAGGCCTTACTGATATTGAGAAGGACCAGTACTGTTAAATTATCATATCAAGAACCTTATGGATATCAGATGTGACCTTTAAGAGTGTAGATTCACAGTCATAGCTGAAATCCTGATTGCCAAACTGATAATATACTCTCTGCGACCACACACTCCATGATTTGTTTGTACATAATTTTTTCGAGTATTTTAGCAATTAAGTACTCTAATGGGGTGGAAATCACTAGGTAGGTAGGGATTTCTTTAGAATAGGAACAACTATTGCCTACTTCCATTGAGAAGGAAACTGCGAAGTGGTAAGATACAAATTGTAAATACATTACAAGGAGGTCGCTAGGCCCAATAGAATTAGACTTAATGAAATCCAAAATCGAAAGAATCTCCAGCCCATGTCTACATAATAAAAGGAGAGACCTTCATGAGAGCAGCATTCGTGAAGGTTGTAAGCAGGCGTAATTGCAGCCATAGAACTAGAAGCCAAGCAGTAGTTGTTTAAGTCAGCAGGTTTGAAGTTTGCAACTAACTAACTATCTTGCATCTTGCATCAGTAAGAACGATTTCATATGTATATTAAAACATTACTACCACTCGTACAATCAATAATATGCATCTAATAGAGTGTTAGACAACTAGGAAATAGGACTATATATGTATATATAATCAAATTTAACTCGAAGCAAAGCTACAATTGGTCTAATACAGCCTACCCTAGCTAGATGAATACCCGGATGTAATTTTGTATGGTCACCATCTCTTCAAGTTTGATTTTTGAAGTGGTTTTTCGCATATATTTTTAGAGCTGCTCGTCGGACAGGAAAATACGGTGTACAAAATTTAAGCTCACTACGTCGACACGTTCTTAGGCAGTGTTCAAATATATAACGAAAAACGAATTTCATCCTATTTTCGAACCTAAATTGACATTTTTTTTTTAAATCTGTGTGCAAAATGTCAGCTTTCTACGTCGACGCGTTGTCAGGCACTGTCCAAATATACAGTGAAAAACGAAATTTTTGTATGGCAACCCTATGAATGAGTTATCCGATTTGTCCCATTTTCGTACTACAATTTACTTTTATTTTAAAAAGCCCGTCTGCGAGATTTCAGCTCTCTAAGTGAACGCATTCTCGAGTTATCGTGAGGACGGACAGACAAACGGACATGCAAAAATCAAAATGACTTTTAATATCTATTTCTGTGCGTTACAAATGGAATGACAAACTTAGTATGCCCCTTGATTTTAATCTGGCTAAGAGGGTCTTCTCTCATTGCTGGTATCATACGAAATTTTGGGAGCGGGCTAAGAACTGCGTTCCCCCCAGCAGTTACAAAATTCAAAAGCCTAACAATACAAGTTATAGGGATAGCAAAACAGTTGCTGAGTTTGCAACATTGACGACGGGCAGCAGCGGCGCTATAAACAGCCGTCTACATATTTTAGACAAATCCTTAAATATTTTTTTTTTTAATTGACACTGGGGCAGATGTGTCAGTACTTCCAGCGTCTTCAGTTGATCGTCGTTCCAAGTCAAATTTACAGTTGGCCGCAGCAAATTCCTCGACAATCGACACATTTGGTCGAAAACTGCTAACTCTAGACTTGGGCTTAAAACGGTATTTTATTTTAGCGGATACTTCAAGACCAATTTTGGGTGCAGACTTCCTTAGTCACTACGGGTTCTTGGTGGATATTAGAAGAAGAGTTATCATTGACCCACGCACATCCTTAAGCTCTTATGGCGAAAAAGTTTCGACGTACTGTCCGTCTCTTTCGATACTTTTTGAGCGGTCAATAAACCCCGAAATTCGAAATTTATTATATAAATACCAGGCTATTACTTTAGAAACGAATTTACTAGCCCAGTAAACCTCACCGAAGGGTCACTAGTCGTCTCGAAGGTGCGACGTCTGGCACCAGAGAGGTTAGCAGTGGCTCGGAAAGAATTCGATTTCCTCTTGGCACAAGGCATTTGCAGACTCTCATACAGTAGCTGTTCTTCTTCGTTGCACTTAGTAAAGGAGACGCTAGATTTAAAAAAGGCATACCACCAAGTCCCTATTGAGCCCAAAGACATTCCAAAAACGGCTATATGCACACCATTTGGTCTCTTTAAGTTCACTCGGATGACGTTTGGCCTCTGTAATGTGGCGCAAAACTTCCAAAGGTTTAGTCATGGCATCCTCCGGGAATTTTATTTTGCTTCATTGACATCGTAGTAGCCTCTAAACCTGAAGTTGAGCACCTCAACTATCTGGAATTAATTTTTAAACGTTTGAAGTAACATTTTGGGTCATTTGGTTACCGAACAGAGTATTAAACCGTCACCAGAACGTGTCGATGTTATTTCAAATTTCAATTTACCTAATAATATCAGAGAATTGCGACGCTTTCTCGGAATGGTAAACTTTTACCGGCGGTCTCTACCGTTGGTAGTCAAAATATCATGCAGTCTTAAACAATTATTTAACAGGTTCCAAAAAAGACGGTTTGAAAAAGATCGATTGGTCAAAAGAAGCCATAGAGGCCTTTGAATTTTCAAAGATCAGCTAGCGCAAACCACACTCTTTGCATTTCCTAAGGCTTTCGAAGACTTAGCATTGTTTGTCGACGCTTCGGATACTGCGGTTGGCGCTGCTGTCCATCAAAAGTGCAATGGGAAATGGCAGCCTTTAGGTTTTTACTCGGTTAAGCTTAATACCGCGGAGTGTATGTACAGCACTAATGATAGAGAACTATTAGCAGCTTACAAATGCATCAAATACTTCCGCTACCTCCTGGAAGGCCATTGCTTCACCCTGTTCACGGACCATAAGCCCTTAACGTTCGTCTTCAAACAGGACCCAGAGAAAGGCTTTCCTAGGCAACTGCGGCATTTGGATTTCGTCAATTCACTACAAATATTAAGTACATTCCAGGTAAAGAGAATGTCGTAGCTGATACGCTTTCAAGGCTGAACGAACTAAACCTTCCTAGTTCGATAGACTTCGCGGCGATCGCTGAAGCACAAGGCAATGACGCAGAACTTCGTATCTTCCGCAAAAATTTTTCGATTCAGTGCACAATTTAGCACACCCGAGTATTCGATCCACTAAGGAAATGATCACAGATTGATATTTTTGGCCCGCTATGAATAAAGATAGCATGACGCTCCTGTTCGGCTTGTCAACAAAGCAAGATCTCTAGGCATATTCGTAACAACCTAGGTACTTTTCCACCCTGCTCTGGACGTTTCCAGGATATTCACGGGAACATCGTAGGCCCACTACTACAGGTATTGCCTCACAATCATCGATAGGTTCACACGATGGCCTGAGGCAATTCCACTAGTCGACATTAATGCAGAAACAGTGGCGGAAGCTCTCTGTCAGGTCTGGATAGCTCGTTTTGGAATACCCCGGAGGATCATTATCGATCAGGGCTCACAATTCGAGTCAGCTTTGTTTTCTGAACTTTCAAAATTATTGTCTTTGAGCGAAACCGAACAATGGCTTACTACCAACAGGCAAATGGGTTCTGGAAAGACGGTATCGGACTCTAAAAGCTGCTTTGATGGCGTATAGAGAAAGATCCTGGACTAAAACGTTACCCTTCGTTTTGCTAGGCCTTAGAACGGTACTCAGAGAAGAATTTCGGGCTACGCCAGCCGAACTAGTTTACGGTGAGAGCTTGAGTCTCACCGGTGATTTTTTCCAAAATTCACAGTTCCTTCCCCAAAAAAAGACATTTTACGCAATTCGCAGACTTCAGACCGATCCCAGCTTCAAATCATTCTAATCAAGCTCTCTTCAAATTCAAAGAGATCGAAAAGTGCTCTCACGTTTTCTTAAGGACAGACTCAGTAAGGAGTGCATTAGAATCTCGTTTTGAGGGCCCATACGAGGTCATTAGACGGTGTGATAATTTCTTTACGCTTAAAATAAGGAACCGCGAGGTTAACTCGCCTTAAGACTTATTTTGATGAAATCGATCAGCAAACAACATCTAATAGTAATACGCTGCCCAAAATTCTTAGGCGGATAGTTCCTACAGGCAAGCAACATTGAACACAACATCGGTTCATTGAGCAACGACAGCAATGACCAACATTTTAACACGAATAATTCCTTTAGGCCGATACAATTGGACCGTTTAAATACAGCGAAGTGCTCTCAGCCAGCGTCTGGAGACTTCTTGCCGGACCCTTTGGCGTCAAATCAGATACAACATCCCGGAGGATAAGGTTCCTCCCGGATGGAAATACTGTTATACAACAACAAAATACTGGGATGGGACGAATCACAAAGCCGTCTGCTAAATATGGCTAAAACCCAAGGTTTTGCTGATGGGGAGTGCTGTGGCGGTATATAGGGCGACATTACGCCTGGCGGGTCACAGAGAATTTGTAGGGTTTAATCTGACTATCAAGGAAGTACTTAGAGATTTGCGAAAGGTGAAGATAGTAGGCCTAGAATAAAAATAAAAACTGCAATTGTAAAATTTTCTTGTCTAGTTGTCAGTTGACTATAACATCGTTTTACTACGCCAATTAATAAAAATAAAATTAATTCAAGGTCTCTGTGAAAAAGGTAAAATAAAGAAGCACAGGGAAATAATAAAAACACAATCTTTATACCTAAATAAACTTATAATAAATAACGCATTTAGTTTCTATTAGACCTACTACTGATACAATAGGATTGAGGACAGAGATAGTTTTAGTGGGACAGCGAAGTCTTGGCTATCCCCACAAACCTTTAGCTGCACATGGGTTATAAGACAGAGGGTTGTGCGCTGCATGTACACCTCGATCGTTAGACCCATGCTCACATATGCCCCTTGTGTATGGTGGCCGGGAACGCTTGTGGAGATTGCGATCCGGAAGCTGGCGGGCCTGCAAAGGCTTGCTTGATGGAGTACTCACTAGGAAGATACACCGCTGTCTTTCAGGCTGAAGTCTTCGCTATTGCAACGGCAGCGAAGATAGCCCTTGAAATGCAAATCAGGGCTAAATACATTGCTATCCTTTCGGATAGTCAGGCAGCCTTGATGGCTCTGAGTGGCCCGCAGATAACATCTAAGTCACTGGGGGATTGCAGGTCGTCTGTGGATAAAATATGTATCCACAACAACGTGTCACATCAGTGGGTTCCTGGTCACATGAGGATAATGTGGAATGAAAGGGCTGACCTTTTAGCTAGGGCTGGCTCTAATTCTCTGCTCTCCCGCCCGGAACCCACCGTAAGCGGATGGGAAGCATCAGCAGATATGGGTGAACCTGACTACTTGCAGGTTCACAAAACTGTTTCTTGATGGCCCGAATAGGAAGGAATATCTCTGATTTTTTTATGGGGTTTGGAAGGAAACAATGTAGAACTGTGGTTAGTATTATCACCGGAGGATTTATCTTACCCTTGCCATCCAGAAAGACAAAAAAACTGTTATTTAGGGTATAAAAATATTAGGGATAATGAACAAAATAACTAGAAAATGGTTGCTTATTATTAAATATTTCCTTGTTAATTTAAGAATTTACATATTTTTGTTAGAATGTGACTACATGATAGTTAAAATAAGTAGTTTTTATTAACTTGTCAAAGCTATCGAGAAATTTCTAGTTAACTATTTTATATTTGTAATTATTTGTATGATTTTTGAAATATAATTAAAATCGACGAGAAAAAAGAGTTTCGAATAACCAGAACAATTTCTCTGGGTGTAGAAGGATACACTTTGTCTGTCTGTACTATAATTATCATCACAGAAACTGAATTATGACAAAGGAAAGTTAGTTCATAATTGCATCCCCTAAAATACAGAGAATTTTCGAATAACCAAAGTAAAATAAAAAAAAGTATAAATTTCATCATAATTCGTTTCAATTATTAGAGTCTTAGCAAGTTTTTTTCATGTAGTATATCACAAAAAGTTCAAAACGGTGGCAAAAAGCACAAAAAAAAGGAAATCGATGCCGTGACAATATTTCTCAACCGCTATTGTCATTTATTTGTAAGAAATAACAATTTTGGAATAAAAAATGATTATAAATGCCTTGCGCATAATTCAATGGCACTTGAACGACGCGCAATTGTGTTTTTGAATTGACAAAATGAAAAGAAAAAAAAGAAACAAAACGCGAAAAACTGATTCGTTCCACTAATAAATGCTAAACCCGCGCAATTGTAATGAATTGTGTCACTGGCAGTATAGTGTGATGAAAACTTTTTTTTTTTAGTAATACTTTTTTTTAGGGGCATTTTCAATTCCTTTCCAAAAGAAATAGTAGCCGTGTCGACGATAATTATAAGCGATAAAATTAGATTCTTTAAGAATGAATTTTGAACAATAGACGAGGTTAGCATTATTAAATGACATTTTTATGTGTGTAGAAAAATTACTGACGTCCCTTTGTAAATAAATTATTTTTGCCTTACAATCATTGTGATTTTAATTATATTATGTTTTTGCTCACAAAAATCACCATACATATGTATGTGTGCCTACGCATGTGCATATACACGACTTTTACTTTATCATAGTAGATTTCATCTCTCTTGCTATGATTTCAAGCAATTTTGAGATTAAGTCCGCATTGAGAAGTGAAATATTGTAAATAACAGAAAAGAAGAAAAATAGCGTCATCATTGACGGGCGTCGAGCCGGGAAGGAAAGCAGCAGAAAGAGATGAAATGATAATAAAGTACCGAAGAAAACGGAATATTTCACATATTGTAACGCTCGGCTGTCCAACCGTATCGAAAAGTACCTACTGAAAATTGAAGAAAAAAATCTGAAATCTACCACTATAATACATACATGCATACATATATATATGGGTATATAAGCCTACACACATATGTAGGTAAGTTAATACCAGAATAGGAGTTAAAGCTTGAAATTACTAATAATTACTTGAAAAATGAATGAGACAGGAAGGGTAATAAGGAATGAATGAGTTGCTTAATTATAACAAAAGACGGTTAATTAAAAGGTAAGTAAAACAAAAACAAAAAACCTATCGGGGTAAGATCAAAAATTACGAGGCATCACCCCCGGCTGCACGAAAAAAATCGCCTCCTGTCCTCCTGGTGGGATGAAAATTTATTTATAATGAATTTCCGTAATCTTTGTGTACTAACTATTTACTATCATCGTTAAAGTTACGCAAAAACGGCGACTTATTGATTTTAGTTTTCTCAATTAAGTTTTTATTTTCACCAATTTGTCCACAGTGTAGCGATTTCATGTAAGAATAATAAAAATTAACAGAGACGTTAAAAAATGTCATCTGCCCAATTCACCGGAAGTGAATGTTTCCTACTCTGAAATTTGCTTCCGTCCATGGCAATTGGATTTTGCAACTAACGAAAAAAAAAAAAATAATGTAAAAATAATAATAAAACAGAAATGAATACAAAAACATAACCTGAGGAAATTGACTCAAAATGCTACTTAAGATGGTTTTTTTGTTTTTTTTTGTTGGTCAAAGAAAAAATATAATAATCGTGAACGTCTTCGTCTCTTAATATTTCTCTCGTTAATTTGTCTTTTCCTTGTCCTGCATGCAATTTGTTCAAGACATGTACAAATGATTTTTGTGATTTTTGTCGCTGTTCTTGCGCTTCCACAGTTACTTGAGACTGCAGTGAATGATAAAAATAAAAATAAAAAACACGAAAAAAAAACACCAAGTCGACGTAAGCCACTATTCACTGCTGGGCTGGTTCTTTAATGACTGCCCTTTT
Organism: Dioctria rufipes; assembly: GCA_963924295.1. Classification (NCBI taxonomy): domain Eukaryota; kingdom Metazoa; phylum Arthropoda; class Insecta; order Diptera; family Asilidae; genus Dioctria; species Dioctria rufipes. The sequence goes on from OZ002741.1 coordinate 854,900, forward strand.
TGAATGGGGAGCAAAAACAAAAGACAAAAAGAAAAACAAAAACAACATGAAAACAAGAAAGAAACGCTCTCCACGTATATATTCCGTATAAGCTGACACACAGGTGAGTATTATCCGGAAAGTGTCAAAACCTATGGGGATTGTTCAGAGATTGGTTAAGTGGGCCACTTAGGAAGGAAAAAATTCTGGCGTCATCGTCATTATAAGATTAATCTTCCCAATCCATTCATTATCTAACCTGATTTATCGAGAAAACCTTAAAAAGACGACAAAAGAAAAATCATCAGTTTGCTGCTGCTGCTGCTGCTGCAATCCCGTCCAAGTTTTTGGAGGAAGTGTTCATCTGCTTGAGAGAGAATATAAGTACTTCCTTGGTCCGATCAACATTCAAAAATAATTCCGATTACGCTTTATAGTGATCTTCTGAAAGATCTTTGAGATTTTGACGCTATCTGCTGACAAATAAAAGTTTTGGAAAGTATGAAATCAAATTTTATTCTAATCGATGGAATATGAGCCACTTACATATGTAAAAAAAAAATTTAGTTAATGAGCTATTACCAGCTGGTGCACACAGATTCTATTTGTGTTGGTGTACATAAGGATGATTGTTTAAGCCAATTCTATTAAGTTCATCAATGTCCATCGCAAACAACAATAGAAAACTTAAGATAGACATCAAATAGTAATTTCACCCTTCTTGATAGTTCCTTTTCCACTAAAATTTCTTACTTGGAATCTGCGCCGCGTGTAAGTGGCTATAATTGGGGCTGTTTCTATTCAGGGCTTGTTATCGTAAGCAGGCTTTACCATGAATGACTCTCCAAATGTAATGGATCCACCTTCTAGGGCCGATGCTATGACGCAGTAACTGAAATCAACAGCTGAGTCCTGAGAAGAAGCCAACGGGTTATTTTATAGGAAATCGATTAGATTTCACAACCCGACCATACCAATTTTGTTCTTCTTCTTCTTTCACTGTAGGTTAAGTAGTTATAAGATATTTTTTTGTCCTGCAATACATAACTGCCTGAATTAAAAGACTATTTGAGACCCTTAAAATATGCCGATTTCTGGTCTGCTGAGTTATATTCAAAAAATCATTAACATTTAGCTTACTTTAAAGAGAAAAGTACAAAATTTCAGGTAAAATTATATAAGGTTTGGTTAGGTACGAAGGATGCCACTTACAAGCGACTAGCCTGTTTCATATAGACCTCCAGTGGGTCTATTGTACCCCTTGACCTCATGGGATAACCTTTGGAACCACCCTACATCCATTGTGCTTCCCTTCGGAATCTCAGGATACATCTGAGCTCTTCACTTTGCAGCTCCCCTAGATTTGAAAAGAAGTAGCTTAGCTTAGCTCTTTTATTCATCAGAGCGGAGCATTTGTAAAGTACGTGTTGAACGAATTCGATTACCTTACAACTCTTGCAGAAATCGGTCGATGCTATTGCCAGTCTTTTTGGATGGTCTCTTATAGCCCAGTGATCAGGGGCGGATTTCCCTATAGGCCGAGTAGGCCCGGGCCTAGGGCGGCAGATTTAGGGGGCGACGATTTTTTCTTGTAGTTGTGGGTATTTCATTACATTTTTATACTTTTTCGTTTTTTTAAATAAAATAATTCGTTGGAAAGTGTTATTTTTAATTCTACTCCATTTTTTTCAAATCTACTCCGATTTATGAGGCAGCCCACTCCGCTAATTCTAGCCTGGGGTCCCTTCACTGGATATAGATCATTCAATTTTTCGTGTTTTACAGGGAGTAGGGGGGCGGCAATCTTCCATAGGCCAGGGCGGCCAAGTGATCAAATCCGCCCCTGCCAGTGACCCGTAATGACCTCTACTAGATTGCTTGTATTTGTTCTACTGCCATTAAGGGCTTCTCTTGTATTCTTCTTGTCATATACAGGCCACAATTACCTCGCAATACGGCAGGTTTCCTTGTTCATCCACCGGAGGCTTACCTTTTGATAGGCACTCCTGATGAATCTCCTCTTTTAAAGCTACGATCCATATTGTCACATAAGTTATCGCTTCGGACCTATCCATTTCAGAACCCTTTTTGACCAACCATATCGTTGCCTGGGATATTCCTGTGGCCAGGGTCATAGGGTCACCTTGTGCCGTGTAGTCAAATTCCTCAAAATAAGAAGAAGAAAAAAATTAGAGATAATAAAATGTTGATTGATTCCAACCGTCATAGAGGAGAGTGACATCTATTGAGTGAATATTTCAAATAGTGTTGAACTCCCTACCGGAAAAGTCGGGCAATTCTAAATAACTGAAATGATGAACTGAAAGAAAATGAGTGAAAGGTCCTCTAGGCAGCACCTGAGGGCTCCTTAATCCAATTGATTGTGTCAATAGACAATGCCTAAGTGCAAAACTTGTGAAAAATTGAAACTACAATTTCGGTACCAGAAAATAAGGAGCATGTTGATGGTAATGCAATAAGTTATTGACTGGGCCCAAAGCATTCATTATACTTACATACAAAAAGAATTGCAGAAAATATAATGGCTCAAATCGGACCAGCTACATTGGCTACGAATGCCAGGAATAATTTCTGATATTCTCTGAAATCACAACAATGGTTTTAGGTGTCGCATAACCACAAATGAATGAAGTATCAAATATTTGCATTTCTTAATTCAAGACTTCGTCGGTTGCCCATTGACTAGATATTCGTAGCAGACAATCTTCATCGGCAATATGTTATTGTAAATATCCTAAGAAGTGGGAGTACAGCAGACCACACATTGCCATAATTATTGCAATTTTCGTAGAAGTATTTACTGCCTCCAAAGACTAGCTGATCTATTTTTTTTTCTCAGGAAAAATCTACTGATATCAGTATCAGGTCTATGTTGACTGTGATCAACTGTTCCAATGTTTTCCTTTAAAAACTTTAAGAAGGACTGTTTTGGAAGCTCTTCGAGTGACGAATAGAACTACATCAATGACGGAATAATCATTTTATTAATGGTCCAAACTATTACCTACCTTAAGTTATTATAAAAAAATTCCACTTTATCATTATCATAGATTTCCGGAGGATAACTGGAAAGCCATCACATCGCAAGATTATTCGGTTCTGGTCCTAAGTCTTTTAGAGGCTGGCTACAGTCAAAAACCAAGATGTGTCTACACACAGATATTGCAGTTTATTCACCTACAATCAAGTTCATACTTATACATACAAAATGTCCATATAAGAACCGGAAAATTTATTCTAAAACAGGAAATTTGCCATTAGTCCCCTTTTAATATTTTTTTTTCCTTAAATACGTATAGTTTCCGGGGAATCAACAGTTTTCACTAATTTGCAGTATTTCACTTGTATCATAGCTCTTTCCTATATGTATGGCATGAAAACTGGCTTCCGGTTAACCCCTACCGGAGGTGAATAAATACACCAACAACAAGCAAGCTTAACCAGGCTATCACCAGATATTTACAATTGCTGCACGCAAAAACTTGTTGCTTTCGTATAAAGATTGAAAAATGACGGGGGTTAGCGCTGCTGTTTTTGGAATTTTAGTTAAATGCCCATATGTGGAGAGGAAGGACGAGAGCATACGGAGCTCATTTTTAACCGTCTGCGTTGTGTGCTACTCGTATTTTGTACAACAACATACATTTATCTAGCGCCCATTGCACCCACCCTTAACTTCTGATAAATGTTCAGGTTCCAGATAAATGCACAGCGCTGAGAGGACTCCTCGACTTCAACCTGTTGCATCTCTACAGAATTGCTGCTGATGATGAGCCCAAAGGAATATCGTGCGCGCGTATATTTTTATCACATCAACGAAATAAATGTACTTCTCTCATCAGGTAATATTTTCTTGGGCGGGAATTGTTTTGCAATATATCAATAGGCCAGAAATGAGATCTGGCGGTAGACGTAGTCCTGAGCCTGTCAGTATCGAACCAAAGCTACATGTATCTCCTACGATGGTACTTATAATAGCCCAGCACCTACCTGGCAATTATATCCGAAAAAATAACAACAAAATGAGTAATATTTGCTCGTGCTAGCCGATGGTGTGATCCATTGATTTGAAATTCCTCTGCTGCTTGTTTATAACTCAGAGCCTATAACGATACGATGAGGAGGGGGCATGGTGCAAGGCTGTTTACCTTTTAGTAAGAGCGTACTGAATGGTGCGGGGGGCGCGTCAGACTAGACGGTACTGTTCACCAGGTCTTTTACACTGTGCACCTCAGCCCCTTATCAGGTGATTAGATTTAACAGCAAAACAGAAAAGGACGAAAATAAATCAAAAAAGGCAAAACTTATATAATAAAATCTGTTTACGACTGGTTATAAGTGTTCGCAGCTCCGCTAGCTCATCAGGAAGGGATGATAATGTCTTCGGAAATATGGGTTCAATAGTTCACGAGATTTGCACATTATTATTATTGCGGCGTTAGGTCTATATTGCTAAGAGCAGCAAGATTAGCCAGTTGCGAAATGATTTATTTTTCGAATACATTACACACAGGGTGTCCCGTAAATAGTGAATCATACTTAAGGCAATGATAGCTGGCGTCATCGTCATGCATGATCTACCAAAATATCAAAACTTGCCCTTAATTAAAACCCCACCATTTCTAAGTTATTTGGACTATTTTGAAATTTTCGAAAATTACTAACTTCTGTCGTTTCTGCAAATTACTGTTTTTTTTTTTTTGTGAATATAAGAATGTCCAGCAATTTGTTCATTCATTTTATCACTGCTCTGAATTAATTTGTGTCCACTTAATAGAGATTTTAATTTCTAATTTCAGCTACAGCAAAAAAATTGTGGCTTAACGCAGAGAGTGGAATAAATGGAAAGTTATATCTACCTCAAATGTAGATTCTCGGCTATCAAAGCTATCCAAAACAGAGCCACACTTGAAAACAGGAGGATCTGGATCATCTAGCTCTAGTGTCTTGGTCATATAGGCATTCCAGACATTCCGGACATGTTCGATCTTCCTCGAGGGCGGGAAACTACCTAGACTACTAGACGAAACAGGGTATTATGACAAGATATACAGGACTCCTGAAATATTCCAGAGGAGAAGAGGAACATTAACTCAGAACTAACTGTTTGACGACCAAACAGGTCAAAAGCAAATCCTAAAACCATTAAGCTGACAAGCGTTAACGAAATCCACGAGTCACGAATGTAGGCATAAGTTAGCCTTGTTAAGGCACAGAATAATTAGGTTAAAGTTAACTTTGTAAATCCATAATAGCTAGGCACATAGAAATTTTTGGCTTTCTTTGTCAATTAGGAAAGAAAATTTATAGACGTATATTAAATTAAGGAAAATTAAGAAATAAATATACACTGTAAAAACTGTGCACAATTGTTACCACAAGGCCTAGGTATTTTTGCCTAAAATTTAGGGAATATACCCACTACAATTTAGGGAATATTCCCTACATTTTAGGGTAAAATACCTAAGCTTTGTAGCAACAATTGTACTAATTTTTTACAGTGTATATAAACCTAATAGCAAATTTTAGGTAAAGGTTACCAATTACCGTAAGCTACTTACCTCATATACAAGAATAACTTAGATTTAACTCTAGCTAAGATTTCTACTATAATGTTAAGTAAACAATTGTATAGCATAGCTTATAACTACTGCTGGGCGTGTATTAGGCTTAAGGTCAAAGGTTATACAATAAAGTACTTTTTGAATTTGGGGAATTTGTACTTATAGGAATTTCTGAAGCTTTTTGATGGTTTTATAAAAGGAAAACTCGTAAAGGGTGAAATTTTGGATGCAGAGTATTATTATAGGTATTAATATTTTGCTTAGGACTAGCGGTTAAAATAAAATTTAAAAAAAATATAACAGAAAGATAAGAATCGCCTACCTTGGAGGTTCCATGTTTTGACAGAAATCCTACGTTCAAATGCTGTTTCACAAATTTCACTTCACATCAGTCCTCGTATATGTATGTATTTTATAAAATTATAAAATACATATTTACGCCTCGTATCTGCATATCTGAGAAAAAAAGAGATAAAAGTTTAAAATTTTAATATTTTGCTTCGTTTCAAATATTTTATTTATTTTTTTATTTTGTGATTCGTTCAAGGTATCACGTCAAAGTGTCAGGCCAATGCATTTCTACATAGATCCTGACCCTGAGCTGATCGGTCGTTTAGGGACGACGTCTTTCTGATCTTTACAGGGAAGAAATGTAACAACACTAGCGAAATATGTATAACCATAAAAGCGTACCAAAATGTAGGCAATTAGCTCCGCTATATACAGGATCCATAGAGCAGGAGGTGATAGTACTCACCTAGCCAAAGAAAAAATTGTATAGCAAGGGGCCAAACCCCCCCCCCCCCTGCAACCGTTTCGAGGTTACAGGATGATTAAGACGACACCCTAGTTTTTCATAAAATATTCTGTATCTTAAAAAGTACAGGGTGTATGGTCACTTCCAAGAGCTCATTATACATATGTAGAACTTCATGGCCTTTCAACGACTGCTCAGTCAGCCTCATAATCTCCTTTTCTCAGGAGTTATGGTGATCTAAACTAAAAATGTCGGACTTTTTTTACCATTTTTTGACATTGACATCATTTTTTTTACAAAAAGGTGGTTCACATAACTTTTTTTAATAAAATCTGTAAAAATTCTACTCTCTTCTATAATTTGACATACTACGCCTATGCTCTAACTATACAGTCGTTTAACAGTTATTAGCTCATAACCTATTCAGATCATACCGAAATTAGATGAAATTTTTTTACAGTGTTTTCAGTCACTAATGGCCGGTTTCACAGTCCAGGCTTAAGCCAGAGCTTAGCTAAGCCATGGGTGTGGCTTACGCCCAGAACTTAAGCCTACTCGGTTTTACAGTACTCGGTAAGCTGAGGCTTAGTTAAGCCGCAAATGAAAATTTTTAAGCTGTCAGCACTGCTGTAATTGTGAATTTTTGTAAAGGAAAATTGCCATTGTGGATTAAAAACCAAGCGAAAAGAAGAACTTTTTATTTACCAGTTTGTTGCGGTTTTTATCTGGAAGGATACAAACCCAAAAACCATTGTTGCAGAATATTTCGGCAACGTAAACCATCATAGCCGAATGTTTCGACAGTCGGAATGGAGAATAAAAATCAACGTCATCCCATTTCTCGAAATGTTGCGGGCGCTTTCTTATAATTTTTTCACAGGTCACACCTTGCGATGTTATAATATACATTTCTTCGTCGCTTATATCCTCTGCATCAGATAAGTAACTCATTTTTGTTTTAAACTGTTTGGTTTCTTCCTAAAAAGTCAAATGGAAGGCTGACACTAGCTGCCAGACAGTACTCAAAACTGCTAACTAGATAACTATTTTTCGCTTGGAAAATTTCAATTTAGTTTTAAAGTATAACTTTTGAAATATGCACGTTTGTTTAATAACAGAAATAATAATATTTAGGCAATATATGCAATATTTTCCCATGTGTTTCACAGCAACATCTGAGGCTTAAGCCTTCGAAATGACGGGCTTAAGTTAAGCTTGTCTTAAGCCAGTGATATCACTTAAGCCTTGACTGTAAAACCGATATATGTATTAAGCCTTCACTGTGAAACCGGCCATAAGAGAACAAATTATCTTTAAGAATAGGTTTGAGAATAGGTGGCCCTTAGAGCAGACCACCGACATTTGAAAAATTATCCAGGCGATAAAGTCTCTAGATTCCAGAAATCAAGGATAGCACAAACAATGCCGCTGGCTGGATGTTATTTTTTAAGGGTGGTATTATTTCGTAATCCTAATCCTTGATCTTAAATTAAGCTACAATCTACCAAACTATTACAACAAGGATTTTATTTAATGCGGTTCAAATATTTGTGCCACCTTCCCTCCTAATTAACACTCTGATTATGGATCAAATCCGTAACAAATTAAAATTCAGTCGATTTAAAGCACCCACTGGAGATATGAGGTATATTCAGCTACACACATAGATAAAGTACACGCATCTCCTTCTAAGCTAAGTCGTGTAATGAATTTTCACGGAGGATTTTGCACAATTTATTTCCCTTAAAGCAAGCTCATTCTCAACCCCATACCGCACCAAAACGCAAAAACTATATAATCACCAGACTGTCGTGGGTGAAGAGAGACAGTACCACAAAAAAATTCAGATATGATGACTTTTACAGCAATTTTCCACCCTTTGAACAGAATGATAAATTTCCCGTGACAAAACGTGGAAAGTAATGTGCGCAACAATTTGACCAGTTAAACGGCAGCAGCAACAATAACAGCAACAACAACCACAACAAATACAAAAATCCCGACAAGGCAAAAAAAATGAACTCCTGAATCAGCAGCAGCCGAAAAGTGTTGAACTGCATACGAAATCGCCGTGCACAATCAACGGAAAACTGGTTATTTTGCTGCTGCATTTTACTACCGCATCGGGGGTGGTCGTGCTCTATGGAAGTTGCAATTGCTGATGTCCTTTTTTTCCCTTTTTTTTTTTCTTTAATATTATTAAAGGGACATAGAAGTCTTTCTCCCAGCAGCAGTTAGTGTGGAAAAAGTGGAAACCGTGAAAAATTGCATTCGTTGACTTTTTCATTGCATGTGTCTCCTAGACTTATTAAAATTTTAATTGGAAATTACGGGATTTATAAATGGAGAAAGAAGGGTGTGCTTGAATGTTATAAGAATTGGGGTGACAAGCTCATTTAAAATGTGTGAAAATTGCTGAGCAGATAGTTTAGAATTAGCAGGGGGAGAAAAATAGATTTTATTTTACATTTATCGAAAAGGAAGGGTTGTGTGGTGACTGCACTCTACGCTCAATGTGGTGGGCATTCTACTAACAACAATACACTTTGCAGCGAAAAGTATTGTTTACACTCAAAACAAGAGAATGGGTATCAATTAACCAAAATGCTGACATATAGTAGATTTGTTTGCCTAAATTTTCAATCATAAGGAAATGAGTACTACAATTAGCTCTTTATCAGATTGGAGATGGAGTTGCCGGATTCATTGGACTCGTCTTTTACACTTCCACTCCAGATTTGTTAAGCTGCAAACTACGAAATTTGCCTTAGAAATGAGCTAAAATGTTTCAATTCCTAAACAAGTTGGTACACGCTCACCTCATAATTATCCTTTTACTCGAACGAAGGCTCGCCAGAGTCTTTTGCACATAACACACATAACACAACAATTTTGAAGCTCATTTTGGGCTTGTCAGTGTATAGTTTATGGAAAATTTCTGTTATTATATATTTCCTTACACAAGAAAGGGAAGAGAAACGATGATTCTAATTATCGTCCAATCTCCAATTTATCTTGTATTGCCAAGCTGTTTGAAGCCCTAGTCTGTGATGCTCCAACTTTTCATTCTAAACCCTTAATAGGACTTTTCCAGCGTGACTTTACAAAAGGTAAATCTACTACTACTAACCTAGCATACATGCCATTGACGCTGGCAAGCAGGTTGGTTGACTGTGTCCACACCGATTTTAGTAAGGCATTTGAAAAAATTAATCACTGTATTCTTTGTTACATTGTCATAGTCATACATGTCTGACCGTAAGCAGCGCGTTTCCTTTCGAGTAGTTTTTTCCAATGCATTTACAAACACCTCTGGCATTCCGCAAGGTAGCCATCTCCGTCCGCTCCTATTCATTTTTTATATTAATGATGTGGGCTCAATCCTGACCAATTCTAACATACTCTGTCATTCTGATGATGCCAAAATGTGTGCTTTTCTAAATTAATATTTAACCATTTTCCACTAATCTTCTACCTTTTGACTTGACAAAACTAAAGATTTGGGTGTCGTCTTTAGCTCCTGGTTCTCTTTCGAGGATCATATTGACTCCATTGTGAGACGATGGTATAAGGATTATGACGTTCGTTTTGTGGCCAAATCTCTGTACTGTACCTTTTTCGGACCTATTTTGAAGTACGCTTATCCTGTATGAGCTCCTTTTTACGTGGTGTATAATACTCAAATTGAAGCCGTTCAACGAAGTTCTTCGGGTTTGTTCTTCGTAACCTTCCGTGGAGCGATCCCGTTGCTCTACCTCCATACTCGCAAAGGCTTCATCTGCTTTCTTTATATATCCTAAATAACAAACGTAGCTCTTCCAGAATTCCCTTCGCTTTTGATATTTTACAAAGCATTATTAACTCCCGCCAACTTCTGGCGGATCTTATCATTTCAACTCCTCCTCGCTCCGTTCGGTATCATGGCTTTTTCCAATTCCTCATCACAGCACTAATTACGGTATGCGCATAAGCCAATATCCGCGATGTAACGCTTTTTTAATATCGCCTATTCCGAATGCATTGATTTTAATTTGACTAAAACCCAAAACAAGAGTCAGCTAAGAAAGATTTTGGGATTTTTTTACTTCTATATTATTATTATTTTTAAGAATTATTTTAAGGCCATATACATAGTAATCAGTCTTTGAAGAGATTTTTTTATATTTTCAATCCCGTTTTCAAAAAAAAAACATAGTTATACGGCTGCGGTATACTTTCTTCCCTTACATGGGGGATGTAAAACTAGCCAGAGTGACGTCACGATTTAAATGGCAAACACTTATCTTTTAGTATGTATACCGTAATCAAGTGTATCCCTCAATTCAATTTCTCTGAGCGAGCGACTGCAGCAAATATGTTGGGAAGAAAGAACATCCTTGATGATGATTTTAGTGACGTCTTCAGGATAAGAATCTACCGCCATATTTATTTTTTTATGATTTGAAATTTATCGAATTTTTATTTATTCATTTTTTTTATGACTTAATCCAAAAGTTCATGCATTTCAGATACATACCAACTTTAAACCGATAGTCTTGTATACATATTTTTGATACTTTGATACTTTTGACCTTTGCTTTTCAGTATTATTGAAATTCTAATTTTGTGTAGTCCAAAATCCTGACGACTTGTGCAGAAAGTTGGCCCTTTGGAAGGCTAAAAACAAACTTAGGACCAATAAATCAAAGATTTGGCTCCTTCTTTTGCAAGGCGGTCCGCAATCTCATAGCCCTTGATTCCTTTATGTTCTGGCACCGAAGTCAGTGTGATCTGATTTGTTTCGGCTAGTTGCTTGAAGACTGTAAGACAGTCCCAAACCTGCTTAATTTCGAAGGTAAACGAATTTAACACTTTGAATGCTGCTTTGCTGCCTAATATTATATTGTATATATTTTTACCCTACGCATGATCCTATGAATTATTTCGCGAGATGTCGCATGGATATCCACCGGGGAAATGGTATGTGAGGCAGCCAGTGCCATAGCGAGTCCGTAATTCGATCCTATTTACCACTGTTGACGGTATCCTAAGATCACCTGGAATGGTATTTCAAAGTTGAAGGGTTTCCGAAATGATGCATATGAACCGAATTAGAAGATCATTTTAGTACGACCCACGACTTTTTAGAATTTGCCTGTCGTATGAAATGCGTGCAATTGAATTTACAACATGCAATCTCTCATTGCAGCGTGTTATTGGAATTGCCTTCCCTAATTAGCACTTGACTTACCCTTTATTAAAATACATCTACGGAAAACAAATGTACAGCAATAAGAATTTTTTTCTTATATAAGTTTCCAAAACTAAGAAAACCTTAAGTCAAAAGAGAGGTGTTGGCGTCGAATCATATCAGTTTACCTTTTCACCTTACAAAAATCAAAGTTTAGTTACACTATGCTGTTGATTCTTGACATGGCACTAACCATCAATGCATTAGATATACATTTTAGTGCGAGTCGGCATATCAAAAATATCGATCAATCTCAATTTGCACAATTATTAATAATGGGATACTCGACAAGCTGGTCCAAGAAAGAGTCAAGGGCCTCAGCAAAACAAATTGACATAGAACAGGCGAGATCAGGCCGAGTTTTGCGCTTGGTTGAATATTGGATTCCGGTCGTTTACTGCACATAATATGCTGCAATATGGGGCTGGTGATCTGATGCAGCAGCAGCAGCATGCTCAGGCTCACAATACTCAAGAGCTAAGGTGCTGCTTGTGTTTATGCAAATAATTTCCAATAGTTCTCTGGGGCCAAGCATACAAAACAAGATGACTATACCCCAGCCAGCAACATACATATTACATAATGTATAAAAACAACGACGGACGCACAATAAAGGTCCAAAAATTAATCATTTTCACCTTTTTCTTGTCGTTTAGTTTAAATTTGAAGTATCTGCATAAGCATGCGCGCGCACCTTAAGCCCATATCTATGTACAATGTATGTATGTAGTACATGGGGTATAGTATGTATTTAAAATGTGCTTATGCTCATAGTTATGATAGTTGGACACGACAACGACGGCATGTCCAGGTTTTAGAGTGTTTTGTACTGTTGGTGTTTTTGTTGTTGTTATTGTTGTTGTTGTGTTGACGCCTATGATTTAGCCCCCAGAGATCGTACTGCAATCGCGCACCAGCAATTATTACACTTTGGTGTACTCTCGTGTGTAAAGTTGGTATATATAGTACATGATTTGAGTTGAAATAAATCGCATTGCGATTGTGCAATAATTTTAATCTGCTGCCGATCTGACTTGGATTCATGATGCTTGTGGTGCTTATAGTTTTGCATATAATATAAATTTGAAGCTGAAGGTGTTAAAACTCTCTCGTGAATGGGAGTGTCAAGAAGTATAGATCGTCGTCGTTTTGGCATATTATCACACACAAAAAAATGTGAAAATAAAAACTTCCATAAAATAAGAAATATTCAAAAACATAATCTCTTTTATCAGGTGGTTTTAAGCTCACAGAATCCATCAATTCGATGAGTGCTAATGCTGAGCCCAAGGTCTCAAGCCTTTAACGTAATACAGGTAGCTCTAGAATTTTCAAGAACATTATCTTCATTGAAAAAGTAAAAGACTATAATAGCAAGATTAAGATAAAAAAAAAGAGAAAAAAAAACAAAAAAAAAACAACTTCACAACCACAAGCTGTACAAGTTCATTTTACACCAATTTACGCGTCCCGTATCGATCATTTTAATGGAAGCTACACGGATGCCATTCTGGACCTTTCCCTTGTTTTTCGTCTTCTTCGAGTTTTTCTTGTTCTGCTTCCATATCCACGGTATACCATCATCCATCAATTGCTGTACCGTAATAGTCTTGTTGCCTCTACATACATATACATATATTGCCACATAAATACTCATATCCGAGCAGTTCAAAAACTTTTTACGGAAATCACAATCCGAATAAGACGAATTAGAAGAAGACCACATTGGCTACATATAGTCTACGGCCGGGCTATTAAGTGTAGGACTCAAGTCTAATAGAAAAGAATAAAAACATGCAGTTTTCGCCATACTTCGTGAGAATGATCTTAAAAACTTTGTTCCACATATTTGTGAGGCTTTTTTTTTTTTTTCTTATTTCGTGGTTAGATTTTTCAAGCTGGTGTCTGTGCCGTGATCTATTGAATTTTACTATACATCAATGACGGCGCAAGTCAGTAAAAGTTTTCTCATCATCATCAGATCAGCGTCCTAGCCAATCGGATACGCTTGAATGTGCCCAATTTGTGGACAAAACTTTTCTCAGATCTCTGGAGGCGTCTCAGCGATCGATGTGATTTTAGGTAGGTAGTATTACGAATCAATCTGGTCAAGGTTTTTGGAGATTTCATTGATAAAATTGTGACTAAAACTGGCTTGTAAGCTTGCCGTAACATTTCTGGATGAATTGAAAACTATTTTGTTGATGGGTTTTGACTAGCGTGGTTTTTGGCTGTAAAAATAGACATTATGTAGGTGATCTTATAATGTACATACATATATATCTATTATGGATATGCAGTAGGGATGTAATCCCAAGAGATTAGGTTCTTATTCAATTAAAAAAATTAAACAAAACTGGTTGCATCGTGTCCATTGTGGCCCTTTTTCTCATGTGATAACCTTTAAAACCGCCCTAGTTCCATCCTGCTTCTCTTACGAATCTCAGGTTACATCTGAATTCTTTACTTTGCAGCTCCCCCAGACTTCTTATTAATAAGTGGCTATCTATAATAGACTACCTCTTTTATTTTTCAGAGCGGGGACACTCGCAAAATACGTATTGGGTGGAATCGATTTCCTTTGAATCCTTACAGCACCTGCAGAAATCGTTCGCTGCTTTTTCCAATCTTCTAATATGATGTCTAACTAGATCCTGGTATTCGTTCTGCTGCCATTAAGGAGGAGTTCTCTGGTTGTCTGCATGTCATATGCAGGCCATAATTTCCTAGCAATGCGGCCAGTTTTCCTGTCTGTTGATCCATCGGAGGCCTGCCTTTTGATATGCGCCCCTGATGATTTTAAAGCTCTGATCGTGATCCTCACATAAACTATTGCTGCGGACTTTCCATTTCAGAGCCCTTTGTGGCCAATTCATCAGCCATCTTGTTGCCTGGAATATCCCTGTGGTCAGGTATCCAGCATAGAAATGTGGTTACTCCTAACACTTGGCCCATTTACTTTATTGTACATAAAGATTTTACGCGTCATTGATCCGATTTCAAGAAACTGTAGTCAAAAAAATTTTGGGAACCTAGCAGGTCTTCACTCTTAAATTTATGTCTATTGTAGTAGCTAATCCTAATCAGTAATTTGATGCATTTGACGTTCAATAAGCAAAGCGTGGGCAGTTCGGCTCCTAAATTGGTCTAATAGAACTAAATCTCAGCTTTGAGCATTAAGCATTTCTAATTTCAGGTCATTCTTCTAAGTTATAGATTAAGATCTGCTTCTCATCTTGCTAACTTGAGTAGGACTAGCTATCTGTCTAGTTTTGCTATAAAAAGCAACATTTTAACACCAGGAAGTTATTGAGTAGTTCTGAATGAGTTTCAAGCATTTTATAGTAACTAAGCAAAAGACTAGACATTTCTATAGTAAATGATATTTTGGTGTAAAAGTCTAGAAATTATATACCAACCAAGGAAGCAAGATAGCGCTAAATATGAATAAGACCCTTCTTTCCTTCAAGAACTCAGCAAATCTATACACTCCCAGGAGATCAACTATTGATGTAATTGAACGGCTACGATCCTGTAGGAGAGAGTCTAGTATCTTGCCCGTGAAATCACCGCTACCACTCTTCCTGATTTCCATAGGTAAAGTATTCCACATCCTGGACGCTCAGTTGCACGATAATTAAAATTTGGCACATTCAACGCCACAGTTCTACTGGACCGAGATAGCTAGGCACCTGGACTCAAAATACGCTAAGATTCATCCAAAGACGGATTTTACATACGGAGAAACATGGCATGGAAACGAAACGAACAGCCGAATTGAGCGCGACAGTGAGTTTTCTCTGCGACAAGGAATCCAGCTGGCAAAACAATTCGCATTCGTAGGTTGTTTCACTAACTTGAGCCTTGCATTTCGAGGAGTAACGAAAGAAGCAAAGTAAATCTTACAGACAATACTGTTGACATGGTCAGACCACGTAAGTATAGTGTTAAAAATGATGCCAAAATTCTTACCGACCTGTTGTATGGAATAGAAGTAACATCTAATATCACTTCGGTTGTGCCCACCAATCTATTGATCCAAGATCTTCATTCAGTCTGAATATGTCATCCTCCATTAATCCACGCGGTCTTGAAATATGTAGCTCGAAATCATCAGCAAGTATGTAAAATTTACAATTTAAAATGACTAACGAAATATCATTGATGAACACTGAAAATAGCAAAGGCCCGAAGATTCACGCCTGAAGAATACCACTGCATACCATACAGGCAAAAATTCAGAGGAATACTCACCACAGCAGACATTTTGCTGGCAGTCTTCTCAATATGACCAAATAAGCTTGCAAGCAACACTAGAGAAATTAAACAATCTTTTAAGCTTGCATAGTGAGTGATTAAATTTATCAAAGGCTTTGGGGAAATCTAAAAGAGACAGAATAGTTATCATATCAGAATTCATATCGTCAGATTTCTTTAGTAGGGATGTCGTGCAACTGTTTTCAGTTCTAATTCCAGATTGAAAATTGGACAGTAGGTTATTTGAGTCAATATTCTTAAGAAGGATAAAATGGGAATGGGTCGGTACTCCTGGGGATTCTGCTTAGGATTCTTAGGGATAGGGATTAATTTGGACAGTTTCCAAGTCTCACGGTATGCGGACATGAATATTATGGCGTTAAATAATATATATAACAATAACAGTTTAATAAATTTGGAATGTATATTATCGAGACCAACAGCATTAGAGGAGACCGAAGAAATGGCTTTAAAAAAATTCTCTCGGTCAACCTGTGCAAAAGAAAAGTCATCATAAGATGAATCAAAGGCAGGATTGTCAAAAGCATCCGGCACTGTACCAAGGAACATATCATTGAAATCATCAAGGTCAATATCTATACATGGATTGCTAGATCTATTGAGAGTAAAGTTCTTAAAATTGCTCCACAATATCTTAGTAGGATGCCTGCTATCAAGCTTGGAACGAAAGTAGCGTCTTTTAGAATATTTAATCTCCAGATTCACAGCATTGCGTAAAACACGAAAGTCTGTAGGATTAATGTTCGAATCCGAGATGTAAACCAGAGGCAATTAGAGTCGGCAAAATAATGTATATTGAGGATCTCTAGCACATTTTTTTAGATTTTTGTCTTGAAGTTAAAAGCTTTATATACATATATCAATGTGCAAAAAATTGCGAAGGTGTACAACCTCGTTTTGGAGATATGAATTTTTAAAGCCACCATATACCATACATATGTATGTACTCAAAGAAACGTAGTATGGGAGCACTCGACAGTTAAAAAAAATGAAAAATGGCGTCGCAAGAAAGATTGAATGAAAACTAATTGATGCCTGGTATATGTCTAGAATAATGAGAAGACATAACGATAATTACTAGCCAAATCCTATGACATAAAAGTGCCTTTAAACAATTGCAAACTAATCTCATATGCTTCGTAAATTATTTTGAAGTCACTACACATGAAACAAAAAAAACTTCAATAATTATATTCACCTTTTTCCTCCGCAGGTTTCCTTAAAAATAAAAAAAAAACAAAAACAGGATTTCCATTACTTATTTGCTTAAATATTTGCAAATTATTCAACATCCGAGACTGCACGCACCCTAATTAAAGCATACAGAAGTGATCTGATGTGGTCCAAATTATTTTAATCACGTTTGCCCCTCAAGCTGTAAAACTGGCGGCAACACAGACTATACAACAACAAGAGATCGTGGAAGTTTCAATTTTTATTATTTATACTGGGTGAGTGTGGTGACCCTTTTTCATCCAGAGAATTTCCTAAATAGCTTTACACCATCGAGATGGAAATTGACCGGAAATAGGACTACTTTCGTCACACTCAACGAACCCGTTGAATAAAAGACTGTAAAAACGTCGACATTGTTCACCCTTGGCTATTGCTTACACGTATTTACATACATACAACTTACTATTATATACATATAGTATATACTTTATGTAGCCAAAGTCTTTTCCGTTGCACTGGCCCATCTAGGCCAGAAGGCAATGATGACGATGAGATCAGAATCCTCAGTATAGGGTCAATTGGGCTTTGTATAAAGCTTCCCCCATTTACCGTATCTTTTCTTCGTCTGGAACTACAGGTATACAGGTGGGTAAACGTAACGTACACGATATTCTGTACAGTGGCCATCAAACTTGGTAAAAATACAGATCTTTTGTCAAAATTTGCTTTTATTGCATTCCTATACATAGCCGTTCGGATGCGCATATTCTCAATATTCATAGATCACAAATCGATCATTTCATATTACGCATCATGTACAGAAGATTTGAGTTGAGACTGCTTCAAGATCAGAGAACAGTCCTTCCCCCCTCTATTTCCTCAGTGAATAGTTTATGGTAGAATTATTCACGGATAGAACAGGTGGTGTAACTCATTCAAACATTTCTGGTTGTCACGCTTTGAGCTGCGTGATAAATAAACAGAAAAATAGATTAATAATAATAGAGAGAAAAAAACTAACAATTACACGCTCGATTCAAGACAAGATAAGTCTTATATTCCGCGTCGAATTTTCAAATTTCGCGGCTCAATTCAATTTATTGGAAACTACAGAAAAACCGCACAAATATCACAGCAGAATATCGTCAACTATAGAACTGTTAATATCTTCTTTTCTAATATTAGTTATTGCCACATATTTAGTTTATTTTTCTTTTATTATTAATTATGGACATATAGTTTGAGCGTTGTGTTTTTTCTGTTTTATTTCTATGGTTATTATCTTTTATAAACGCATACTAAACAAAGAAATGGCAAATCAAAAATAAAATTTACAAGAAAAATTAAAATAATTGAAAACAAAGTGATGAACAAAAATTTAAGTAAAAGTAAAGAAATTACAGTAAGAAATTATTTGAGAAGAGAACTAGAAAATATGTATGTATATAAAAAGTGTTTGATAAAAACGGTGCTCATCATCGCATTACTCCACATTAGAAAAATGCTTTAAAAGTACAATCCTAAGTTCATGCGTTCCGCCAAAACTCCTGACATGATTATGAAGGGTATTCCAGAATCGAAGTATTCCAATAAAAAAAGAGCGCTGTGTAAGGAGGGTTTTATGTCTATATGAGTGTAGAAATTCAAAAAGTTCTATGTAAAAATACCAATGCCCTAATATTCAGATAAGTGCCCAATGAACAGCCCAAGACAGTATCTTTGAACTTGCTAATATGATCGTAACGTTTTAGGCCATATACATATGTATAAACCGTACACAACCATTAAAAACAGTATTAATCTTGCTGTAACCTCCGAATCCAAAACAATGTAGACAGTAGATGAAATGAAATGTGGCATCAACAGAGATTGTACAAGTTTTGGCTTTAGATTAGTAGAAAGTAGCTTAGCGGATAACCACAGCTGCCTAAGGCCATTATAAATCTTGCCAAAAGACTGCTTTACATGGTCACAGCACCTCAGCTTACAATTTTTACGTACTCCCAGGCTTTTAGCTTCTCTCGTATAGGGGAGAATCATTCCATTAAAGTATATTGGAGGAAGATCAGAAAAGGTAAGATCATATCGTTAACAAGCAATACAAGTAGATTTTAAAAAACTTAGTATCAATTGGTTCCTACACTCCCACACGGATATGTTCAACATGTCGGAGTTTATTCTATGAATGCAGTCCTCTATTAAGAATATTGGTCGGAAGGATAAACAAATCTAAACATCATCAGCGTAAAGATAAATGTTAACATCATGAAGTATGTCCGGTAGATCATTGATGAACAGGCAAAATAGCAAAGGTCCAAGAATAGACCCTTGTGGGACTACAATATGTACTCCTTTCCATGTGGATTTTTCATTTTCCATCCTAAACTGCTGAAACCGATCAGTCAGAAAAGCACTGATTAATTTAAGAGACGACGATGTCAAACGCCTTGCTAAAATTAAGCGATACCAAATCCGTGAAATAATTACTATTGAACGCTATGCGTATATCCGACGTTACTTTTAAAATTGCCTGCTCTAGCAGCTGTGACCCGATCAATAACCAAATTGCCATCGGGAGATTAACTAATTTTCGAGAATATTTTGAACTATTTGATTGTTTAGAAGTTTCTCCAGAACCTTGCTGAGCAGACAAAGTAGACTTATAAGACGAAGATCATTAGCGACAATCAAGTAGAACACTTAGCTTACGGTAAAACAATAGCTATTTTCCGAAAAACTAGAAAATTGTGAATACGTCCGACAAAAGTTAAAAATATAAACTAAGGTATCGAAGATAATAGGGTACAGAAGCTTAAAAAATTTTAGTGTAATATTATCAGAGCCTGAGGCTTCAGATTTATACAGACATGACTGCATTAAGAAAGAACATCTTCATGAGAAGCGCAACGAAAGCTGAAACCATCGTGATAATCGAATAGCTCCTCCCCCATAGAAATACGAAGTAATGATAGTAGATAGATAATGATCATAGTGCAGCAGATTTTATGTGTTAATTTTACCTAGACATAAGTAGAAAGCTGTTTTTTTTTATGAAAAACATCAAGCATAGCTTCATTTGACATATAAATCAACGTCAATTAAGTTGGGACCGCCATTTCATGGTAGAAAACTTTTGAATACGTCAAAATTTAGGGCACAATTAGGGCTAATTTAATGCCACTTCCACGCTAATGCTCTTGGATAATCCAACTTTATTAAAAGTTAGGACCACCACTGCTGAGAGTAGGTTAAATAGTATTGTTACAATAGTGTGCACTGCATAATATTTTGGGGCTTAATTAGGGCTAATTTAATGCGACTACCCCGAATTTAGTGCTCTAGTACTTTTTAAAAAAATCAGTTTATAATTCAACTTTATTAAAAGTTAGTTAGTTAACTTTTAATAAAGTTGGATTAACCATGGATTTTTTTGAAAAATACAAGAGCATTAAATTCGTGGATGTGGCATTAAATTAGCCCTAATTTTTATTTTATTTATTTATTGATTTCTGGTCTGTATACACAAGATTATTATCTTTTATAAATGCATACTAAATAAAGAACTACGGCAAATCAAAAATAAATTCACAAGAAAAATTAAAATAAATGAAAACAAAATAATAAAAAAAATTTAAGTAAAAGTAAAGAATTTAAAATAAGAAACTATTTGAAAGAAAAAGAGAAAAAAAAAAACAGAATATATAGATATTTGTAAAAGTAAATAAATAAGTGTTTGACGAAAACGGTGCTCCTCATCGCATTAGTCCACAACAGAAAAATGCTTCCGCAGTGCAAGTCTAAATTCATGCGTCCTGCCAAGTCCCCTGACATGATTGGGAAGGGTATTCCATAATCGAAATATTGAAACAAAAAAAGAACGCTGCCCCACAATGTATGAAGTTTTAGGTATAAGGAATTCAAAAAGTTCTATCAAATAAGAAGGAGATCTTTCATTAACTATTTTATGTAAACACACCAATGCCCTAATATTTAGATAAGTGCCAAATGAACACCCTAAGACAGTATCTTTGAACTTGGTAATATGATCATAACGTTTTAGGCCATATATAAACCGTACACAATCATTAAAAGCAGTATTAATCTTGCGGTAACACTCAGAATCCAAAACAATGTAGACAGTAGATGAAATGAAATGTGGCATCAACAGAGATTGTACAAGTTTCGGCTTTAGATTAATAGAGAGTAGTTTAGCGGATAACCATAGTTGCCTAAGGCCACTATAAATCTTGCCAAGAGACTGTTTTACATGGTCACAGCAACTCAGCTTACTATTTATACGTACTCCCAGGCTTTTAGCTTCCCTCGTATAGGGGAGAATCATTCCATTAAGGTATATGGGAGGAAGATCGGCAAAGGTAAGATCATATCTATAACAAGCAATACAGGCAGATTTTAAAGGATTTAGTGTCAATTGGATTCTGCACGCCCAAGCAGATATATTCTGCATGTCAGAGTTTACTCTATCAATGCAGTCCTCTATTAAACCTATTGGTCTAGACAAATAAATTTGAACATCATCAGCGTAAAGATGAATGTTAACATCATGAAGTACATCCGGTAGATCATTGATGAACAGACAAAATAATAAAGGTCCAAGAATAGACCCTTGTGGGACTCCAGTATGTACTCTTTTCCATGCAGATTTTTCATTCCATATCCTGACCTGCTGAAAGCGACCGGTTAGAAAAGCTCTGATTAATTTAAGCGACGACGATGAAAAATTATAATTTTTTTTAAGTTTAGCAAGAAGTAAGCTATGATTAACTGTGTCGAACGCCTTGCTAAAATCAAGCAGTACCAAAGCTGTGAAATAGTTACTATCTAATGCTCTCCGTATGTCCGACGTTACTTTTAATAGTGCTGTTTCGCAACTGTAACCCGATCGATAACCAGATTGCCACCGGAAGACCAACCCATTTTCGAGAACACTTTGAACTATTTGATTGTTTATAAGTTTCTCCAGAACTTTGCTGAGAAAACAAAGTAGACTTATAGGGCGGAAATCTCTAGCAACAACCGGAGTAGAACATTTAGCTAAAGGTAAAACAATAGCTCTTTTCCAAAAACAGGGAAATTGTGAATATGTCAGACAAGAGTTAAAAATGTAAACTAAGCTATCAGAAATAATAGGGTACAGATTTTTAAAAAACTTTGGTGGAATATCATCAGAACCGCAGGCTTCAGATTTTACTTTAAGAACCTCCTCATGAGAAGCGCAACGAAAGCTGAAACCATCATGAGCCCTAAATTTTGACGTATTCAAAAGTTTTCTACCATGAATTGGCGGTCCCAACTTAATTGACGTTATAAATCACAAAATCGCTTTTTCCATTCTCGAGATATGATTTTTTTTTTTTTTTTGAAAATGACGTTTTATCGTATAATTACAAAATATTTAACCAATCTAACGGGCGGGTGAGGCATGGTAGGAGGAAACAAAAAAATATGTGTGAGTTATTTTCGTATTTAATACAAACTCTGAAAGTTTCATCCAAATCGGATATGGATTGGCTCCAAGGTGATCGGTTTCGTGCGGAATGGCTGCATATTTTTATACTATTGGTTGAAGGCTCGCTGACACAGATTATTGCGGTACAGTTATTATAGCTAGCTATTACAATCTAAGGTATAATTTCAAAATTGGACTTAATCGGAAAACCGTTTCCTATAGAATTGCCATATGCAAATGTTAATTTTTCATAAATACTAGGAAAATGGCCAGTCTCAGACGTTTTTAATGCACTAAAGAGTTTTTCGGAATTTAAAATCCATCAAATTATTTTTGACCATATTTTTATCGTTTGAAGGACGAACCGTTCTAGAAATAAATGCCCAACATATTTTCGAAACAAAAAGGGTCAGCTATGTTTATGTGCATTCATCTAGAAGACCATAGAGAAGTATATCGATA
Source organism: Dioctria rufipes (assembly GCA_963924295.1). NCBI lineage: Eukaryota > Metazoa > Arthropoda > Insecta > Diptera > Asilidae > Dioctria > Dioctria rufipes. Next base: position 877,837 of record OZ002741.1, read on the forward strand.
AAGTCGGTCTTACTTAGACCAATTATAACTTTTTTTTCCCTAGTTTTATATTATAAAGCAAAAAATCAATTTTACTCTCTTGTCGTCCGGCTCTAAATGCATAACTTTCTGTTTTCAATTGTCGTTAATTTTGCAATCTGTTTCATTGCTGTTGCCACCACCAACGCTGGAGCAATACCGCCACTACCGCTACCGTGGTGGTCATTGTACATAGACCAAATCAGCCTTTCGGTTATTTCTTACTTTGTGGTCACGCTTTTTAAGCAGGTGTTCAAAAAGTGGTTCACTCGAAGAAAAGAAAAATTCAGGAAAAAAAAAATCAAAATTTTTTCGACGTTCCTGTGTACATATGTTCCGCCCTATCCCGGTGTAATTAACTTTTCTGAAAAAATATACATTAGTCAACTAAGGAGAGATACCGCGAAGCTATATGCTGTGAGTCTGCATTTACCCAATTCTAGGCTATTCTATTCTAGATGCTCTTTTAACGGTTTATATAAGATGACACATCCCACGCAGAGATCCTCTCTTTTTTAGATTCACACCTGGTGTACGGGATTCGGATTCAGATTCGAGTATCATATCTTTGCAGTAGGCTAAGTAGTTTGATAACAGCTACAACAAGATGGGCACAGGCATCTGGGCAATTGCTAACTGAACCATGCTAAACACTCCAGTAGTCTCCATCATCCAATCATCAAGCACAGATAAAGCTTGGCACTTAGAAGGACAAGTACATAATCTTTTACAAAAAAAAAAGTAAGAACTTGGTTTTTCTACTGAGCGCGCTGCACTATCAGAATAGTTCAGTAATCCGCGCATGCGAACATATGGTTGTGTTATACATATGTACATACATGTTGTATCTATGGCTGTAGGAATGAATGTATCTTTAGTTTGGAGCACGCGGCGGCGTTTGCGATGAGATGTGAACCGCATCGTATTTAAATATGTTGCTCTGCCTTCCATGCTTCAATCGGCTCAGCGCTTCGACGAGCCGCTGAATATATAGTCTGAGAAAGGGGCACGCGACTCTACAAGTGATGCCACGTGCTACTGCTTTGCGCTCGAATGCTATAATTTTTTTTTCTTTTTTTTTCTTGTCTCTTGTGGCTGCTATTACTGATGACGACGATGATGATGAATGATGTTGTCTCTTTTAGCTTTTGTTTTAATTTCAACTATGTAGTTACTCTTGATCTTTTATGGTCCGTGAATTTAAATCTTACCAGAATCATCGCATTAAATATGCACAGATAAGATGCACTTCTCTTTTAATTTTAATGTTTTATTGTATAACGAAAATTTGTATCTATGTATATTAGCTGATTTGGTAATTTGGGTCAGGTGTGGTAAATATTGCGACATAAATCGAATCGGTCATAGCCCAAAGACTGTAAGCAAGGAAAACTTTGGGAAAAACATTTTCCCTTAGAAATACACAGATAAAATTTGATTAGCAGCAATTAGTCATAACATTAATGTTGTTGATATTTTTCACTGTATCAGCACGGAGATCGACTTAGATATTTGCAAGCTCTGAATCGATCATTCCTCATTCATCTCCCTCACTCTTTTTTTCCGTTCCATTCCACAAAAAGTTTAGCAATCGGATCCAAAAAAAATTAAGGATAATAGCTGCCTTCTTTGGTAATACTATTGAAATCGCCGGTGAAAATAATGAAAGCAAAAAATTAAGAAATTCTGCAGTGTACCTATATAGCTACTCATTGACATAACGGTTTAGGAAAAGTCTATTCAGGACTGACTGGAAAAATTAAATATTGATAGTTATACCGTTCCTGCCATTAAGGAAATTAAGGGAGGATTAAGTAAGCAACTCACAAACAGACCAATTTTCTCATGTATGACAACACCAACGAACGTAACAACAGTTTTTTTTCTCTGTTTGATTAAATCTCAGTTTGTACATTCTTACCACAAATGCGAGCCGACACAGGAGCAATCTTAGGCTGAAAGAATGGGAAAGGTTTTTATAGAGCTGCCTCTTAACGACTTTACGACTATAATAAATCCAGCAAAACATTGTCATCACTGAAATAATATCAGTCGCAACTTCCAGGTGTCTTAAAGACTGTGATTTCATTCATGTTCCATCTAAATCAACAATATTCAACTTATAAAGATCTACAGGCATTCATTTCCTGCCACACAGTCAAAATAATTTTACATGAAATTTGTTTAAATTGACTTCAATGAAAGGCTCCAGACAAGCCAAAGGTTTCATTAAAGAACCTTCTCCAAAGAAGAGTCTTTAAGGCTATCTAGGAATCAACTCAGAATCATTACAGGAGTCCTAACCGGACACTGCAAACTTAACAAACACATGCATCGGATGGAAATATCACCCACTGTTGTATGTAGGCTATGTCTCGAAGAGGGTGAAACATCGGAGCATGTCTTATGCGAATGCAAGGTCAATGCACAATGTAGATTCCAGGCATTTGGCTCATACTGCTTAAAGCTTCCCGATTTTGAAGAAACTTCACCCAAAAAAAATCTGCTCTTCCTAAGAAGAGTGGAACTGTTCGATGAACTATAAAGAAAGGGGTGCAGAATAAACCAATGAATGGCTTCCATACAGGGGCCACTCGCCCCGGTTAATCTTAATCCCTCAACAGTGTCAGACTTAAAGATTTTATAATAAGTTGATCCGTCGCCAATATTTTCTATGTCCATCTCTTCCCGAATTAGGTATTTTAGTTTATTTCTTATTTTTAGTAGCCAGTTCATCCGATAGTAAACAGCTTACACCAATTACTTACTACCGCCTTAAATTTAGAAGAAAACGAAAAATCTACATCTAATTACTAGAAAAAGCGACTAAACTTAAATTAAAACACAGGGTAAAACAGAATTATAAAACTACAACTAAAACTAAGGCAATGTAACTAATAAAAATTAAACAAAAATTAGAAAAAATTGGAAAAAATAAACATTAGAAAACTCAATAATAGAAAATAAAAAAAAATAAAAAATTATACTACAAGTAATCAAATAAATTCAAAATTAAGAAAAAAACGTAAAAAATGGTATGAATAATAAATTGAAAACTACCAGGGAAATAGAAAATTAAGCACAAACAAAAATAACTTCAATTTAAATTCAAAAAAGGAAAAAAAAGGTTTGAGTAAAAAGTTTGAAACTATACTAATAAATATCAAGATGAAGAGGTGGAAAATGGAGGAATGAAAGGAGGAAGGTATATTGAGAACAGAAAAAAAAATAATAGCAAGAGACAAAAATACAAAACATTTTATCCATGGCATTACGTTTATAAGTTGCAGGACGAGAATGGAAAAGGTCAAGATCACTGAAATAATCATTATGAGGTCTTTGAATTCTAATGATAGGCGACTTCAATCTTATATTTGTGCGATGTGATTCAGGATTAAAAACTAGTAGTTGACGTGTAGGACAAGATGGAATATATATGAAAAATTTTGAGAGAATGTCAGGAGCATCGATTTTATTATTAAGCAACTTAAATAAGAATAACTCGTCAAGATAAGAACGTCGATTAAGTAAAGTGTTCATTGACAGCCTACTTAATCTATCTTCATAATTGGACTGATCAAATTTTAATAATATAAACCGAGTAAAACGTCACTGAACGCCCTCAATTTTTTAGACATACATATATAGCATAAAAAGGGGACCATATAAGGGACGCATACTCTAAAATACCCCTTACGTCAGCCTCGTAAAGCACTTTGAACGTTTGAACTTGTTTAAAAAATTTCCTACATCGTAAAGGGATTTAAAAGCCTTATTAGTGATATTATTGATGTGCTTGTCAAATAAAAGCTTGTCATCAAAGACCACACCAAGATCACAAATTTCAGTAACCTTAGTTACAGGAATTCCTTCAAGGTGATAATTCCAGTGCATAACATTCAACTTTCTAGTAAAGGTAATATATTTGCAATCGCTAAAATTTATAGAAAAGAAATTATTTTTACACCAGCTAAGTAACTGCTCAATGTCATATTGCAATAAGGGCTGATACAGCGGGAGCGATCGGGGCGATCGCCCCCCCCCCCCCCCTAGAGCTCTAATAAATCAAAATTTATACTCTAATCAAATGAAATAGTAAATATAAAAAAATCTTTTTAAAAAAGACCGCATCAAAAATCGGCGCAAAAAAATAGAAAATAATTTCTCCCCTCACTCAATGAGAACACAACAAAAGTTCTCTAGAGTTTCCCTTCATTTTGAATTTAATTAAATTTTTAAATTATATTACATTTGTGAATAAATTTTAAAATTTTCAAGGTACACAACGAAAACAAAATCTGGGTAGTTGAAGTGAATAAAAATTTCAGAAATTTAAATTTGGAGCTCCTAATGCTTATCAAAATACTTAATTAAATTACTTTGCTTTGATTTTGTTTTCTTGCTGTACCTCGAAAATTTTAAATTTTATACCAATTTCAAAATTTAATCAAACATAAAATGAAAGGAAACTTGCATTTTTATGTGATCGGAAGCTTACAAAAGCCGGGCATATTGATGAAAAGTAGTATGTTTGGAAAATCATCATAGCCGGGGTAATTAATATCAGATTCAGTTTTCTTGTAAATATTTAATTTAAAGCAAACAGGGTTATACATATATTAACCCTACCACTGGAATTGCTTATTTTGAAACTCTTTTCGACTAGCCGAACGGTTTTCGTTCCTAACACCCGCGAGATTACTATCCGCGACCGAAGAACAAACGACAACAAATGCTCTAAGGGTGCAAGCACAATATCCAACCAACATATCGGAAGTTTTGCCACTACAGGCTCTGCTGAATGTTAGGACCAGACACCGTAACGGTTACGAATATTTAAAAAAAAAAAATCATATATAAAAAAAAATTTTCTGATTTTCTTTCTAAAAATCAAAAATAAAAATGAAAAACTGATTTTTACATAAATCGGGAAATGATTTTAATTTTAAAAATAGAAAATAAAAATCATAAGATAATTTCCATTTCACAAAATTGTTTTTCGGGTGAAAAATACTTAAAAAAATATTAAATATTAATAATTGTTCTAGATTTTCTGTTGATTTTTAAAATAAAAATCATTTCCCGATTTTTATTTTTGATTTTTAATTATTATTTCTGATTTTTTAAATATAAATCCAAAATGAAAGTTAATTTTTATAATTTCGAATAAAAATCATAATTTTAAAAAGTATAGGTAAGTTTTGAAGATTCGATAATGAGAATCATAATGCTACATTCCAATCAATTCTCTTATAACTTTTTCTAAATGATTTTTTGGTTAGAAAAAATGAAATTAATTGTTTTTTTTTTAGTTCCTGGGTTGGACACTACGGCCGGAAATTGAGAAGATACACACGATAAACAATTGGCAGAACTTATAATTATAAAATTCAATGAAATGAATTCAAGTTTCTCCGAAGTCTACTCCTTACTGCTTCTTTTTGACGATTCCCGTCACCGTTGCATCCGCAGAACTCAATAGCACTACTTAGCATAGAGGCGGGAAAAGCTGAAAGGATGGATATATCGAAACTCATCGATGACTTTGCGAACGCTAAATCTCGAAAGAAGACATTTTAAGAGTGCCTGTATAAAAACTGTGACTTGAGATTAAAGAGAAGTGCAATTTCGATTTTAATTCATTTATAATAAAACCCACCCAGCGTTTAGGTGTCTACTTCCGACTAGCCAACTTCTCGTCCAATACTCGGCGGTCTACGTTTTCGATTTCAAGGAAGGGGGGGGAGACTTCAATTTTTTTTTCACTCTACATTCGATTTCATAAGCAAAGGAGGGGAACTTCCATTATTTGTACATTGTGTCCTGAAAAGGCTAGTTACGCCACTGAACCCTACCTAATTTGCACTCCTCGGAAATTTCTTTAAGTGTCGGTTTGAAAAGAAATTATTGGGGAAAAAAATTTAAAAAATTGCCTTTAATTTTTGCAACAAATTGCAGCCCAGCCCAGGAAATTACGGTGTTCGAATGAAATGCAATCTAGCTTCATGTGAAAAACACCAGCAGTAAGACTAGACCAGAAGTCTATTTTATGTGGTACCAAGTTTTACTATGCTTACGGGATCAAAAATTTATATTTTATTAATAAAAGAACTCCGGCGATATTTGGATGCTAATGAAATTTTCATGCTGAAATGGAAAGCGAAAGATGTACAGAGAAGTTCACAGCTGATGGTTCAAACTTCAGGAAGGAGCTGGGGACGTTGAGTTAAAAAGAACAAAATGGGTCTTTTAGAAGTCTTTTGGGAGGGAGAGTGTATATATGATTTTGGTATATTTCCTCTTAACATCCTGTAACACTCTTAAGCCTGAGTTGCAAAGTGAGGCTGTCGCGAGAAGCGGTCGCGAATGATGTTGCTGATGCGGACGCTGTGCCTGTCGCTAATGCTGATGGCTCCCTAACATGTTTTGAATTTTCTTTCCATTACTAAATAAAATCATTAAATCGTAAATAAATAAATTAACTAGTTATTAAATATTGTGGCATTACTTTAAACTTACAATTTTCACTAACAATTTCAATGTTCTGCAAAAATAAATTGGCTTAATTTCAACTTTAAGCGACGCGACCAGCGTCAGCAACACCCTTAGCAACACACTGTACCTGCGCTTGAGTACTTTCATATATTTTAACTTTTGACAGATTTAGCGACAGCGTCACATTGTAACTCAGCCTTTACTTCCCATACAGGAATGATGGGAATTGATGACTAACTGACCAAGCTTTCCAAGAAATACTTTATTTTATGCCTTTTCTTTCACTGATGACCGGCGAATTGCGTTTCCAGCTTGATGTTCCAAGTGGCGATACAACACCACAGAATTGTGTGAAAAGTATCCATACACATACACATTTATGTATTCTTGAGATTGCGTCAGAAATGCGTTCGAAAAAGTATTGCAGTTTTATAATATATTGTATTACCGATCCACCGAAAACTGAACATTTGCCAGTGTTAGCAACAAAACACTGAATTTTTTATCCCATTGAAAATTATATTAAAAATTTCCCCGAAACCAATTGTAAATTTCTAAGCTTTCTTCACCCTCGAAAATTAATTTTGATACTTATAACTGTCAAAAAGTCAATTTGCTCCGTTAATTGTTGAATATAACATGAAATTTTCGAAATTTAGTGGCATGGTTATAGATTACATGATTAGCAGCCGCTATCACTATTTTTCTGTGTATTCCATAGTTTTCCTAACTTATTGTTTTTCTCATTAGAAATGTTTCAAATATAATGGAGTAATCAGTGGGGGGAAAATTCTATTAAAATTTGCATAAATAGCGAAAATTTACATTCCATGGCCGCGCTCAGGCAGGCCGGAGCTTATAGGCTAATATCTATCTTGAACGACCGAATTAGTTTCTGCAATATACTTTAACAAAATGCATAAGCAATAAGTTAAATTAGGAAGAAACGTACAACGGGAATTCATTTAAAGTAATTAAATCCAATGCAAATAGCTGCATTCCAATTTTGTATCTTTTATTTTCCTAAAACTACTTTTCAACTCCAGTGCCCGATCATAGCTTAAATTAGCTAAATTATGTCTTGAAGACTGCCAAAAATTATCTCTGACACTCAAAAAATAGTTTATTTGAGAAATCTTGAAAGTAATAGTAATAAATTTTATTGCTGGCAAAGGTACATAAGATTTTAGAAATCTTAAAAGTGTACAATTAACATAGGAAAAACTCTAAATATTAACAGTGTGTGTGTAAAATACAAGCGCGGGAAGAATAATAACAATGAAAAACGTTATACAAATGTTTAGAAAACAATTGATATACATATGAGATAATCTAATATTATAGTAAGTCAGAGAGCTTAAATCAGCGCAGAGAATATTTAACTTGACTTATAATATAAGCAATTGATTACTTTCATATTTTCAATTCTAATTTTTTACCCCCCCCCCCCCCCCCCTCCGAGCAAATGTCTGGATCCGTCCTTGTTTTGCAGCTGAATGCAAAATACCAAAACTACTAATTGTTTAGGCTCCAAAGCATCAATCCATAAAGATGACAAAGTTCTAAAGACTTGCCTCGTTTTGTTTTTTCTAATCAGTAATATATGTATCTGATGATGTGAGGTGATTTAGTGTCTTTGGAATTAATACTTTTTACACAGCCCGGCCGACCAGCAATCTAGATTTTTTTCCATATTTTTACAATTCCCGCTATTATCATAGCCGTTTAGCCGTATGGATATAGCTTTCTAATAACCTTTTTCATACATGAGTAAAAAAAAAAAACAAAAAAGAAAAAAAGGACTAATATTGAGGTCCAGCTCTCAGAGCTTTATAGAATGACGCAAGTTGCATTAATGTTTATATGGTAGACGCGGTGACCTCTACTTCACCGTCTTCTTGTTTATAGACAAAAAATTTCCAAAGAGAAGAAAACGTAAAGATTTAGGTGCTTCCCTGGATTTTAATTTGTTTGGTGTCACATTGTGTCACACTTTAAATTCAAGCCCCGGTAACAAACACTCCCTCCAGATTTTTATCAATTTAATTCCGAGTAATTGCTGATAATATAACAAACAAAATTTTTTTACCATTTCCACTTTTCTTAAAACCTAGCATCAGCTAAATATTGAATTTTTAATTTACACTACACTTGCGCCTCATTTTTTGGGCTCACTACAACTGGGTTTGATCTTGTCAGAATCAGAACTCTTCAAATCAAATGTGATAAGGAAGTCTATGCGAATCGGTAACTGCTAATAACTTTTACTGACCTGCTTTTACTTTCGACGGGCCAGTTTGGTAGGGATAAATTCTCTATTTGAAGTAATATATCATCATCAGAACAGTTATGATTTATTAGTTGAGTCCCTGCAAACTTTTAGCGAAGACCTCGCTTTCTCAAAGTAATCTCGAATTTAAGGAAGCAATGAGAATTTCGAGCTTCCCCGAAAATCCGTCGTTTCTCTGATTCTGTTACGAATGAGAGGAAAATAAGGAGCTCCGCACGGAAATTTCACTTTTTGCCCGAGATTTCTCCATTTATCTGATTTCGGAATCACAATGAAATTAGACAGCAATCTTCCATGCTTCGAATTTACTGCGAGATTCCTTCGTTTCTCTGAGTAAGATTTAAATGACTCATCATTTACTGATAATGCTCGAAACAAAAATAACATTGGTCAACAAATTTAAAGTTTTTTTGAATATTCGAATTGACTTGAACTGGTTCTGAAAGAGGGGCCGCTACAGAACAATTTGCACCATAGTCAGAAGTGAAAGTTGGTTCGGGTGTCTTAGGTACTAATAAAAACAAATTTGTGAAATTTTTAAGTACATTTATTTATATTATACATTCATTAATGAAAATATGTTTATGTTGTTGATTCTCTTTTATAAATTACATCTACGGCTTCGCTCTTTAAAGCCAACAATAATCTGCTAGCAAAACGGGATTCCACTTGCCCTGGTAACGCCTTTTCATACGCGAAATATCTTTGTGGAACCGTTCTCCGTGTTTATCGCTGACATAGCCCATGTTTTTTGGGAGAAAATACAAATGAGCGTGCATCATATGCACCTTCAATGACATTTTCCCACCTGCTACTATAAATGCTTCCAACATGTCTCTTCCACTAACGTTTTGTAATTTTCATCTTTTCGGTTTCCTAAGTAATTCCTAAAAACTGCAACCATCGTTCTCCATCCCTTTTTTTTTCTGTTAAATTTAATTTTGTTTCGAAATTTGGGTCTCCTATTACTTCGTTGGTTTGAGAAACAACAAATATTCCTTCTTTTATTTTAGCTTCAGTTATTTTAGGGAACTTTTCTCAGAGATATTGGAATCCTTCTCCCTCACGAAGTTTTTCTTTATCCAATTTTTGAGACACATGTTCCCCTCAGAACGAAAGGTATTCTATTTACGTTCCGGTAGCCAATGGTTTACCGCACGAATTCAAACATTGATTTCAATGCGCAATAATGCATATCGCATATGGAAGCGATTTGGAACTTCTGAAACTGTGAAAATGTGACTAAAGAAATAAGAAAAACCATTTTCAACGAAATTTGATAGGAAGCTACCTTCAAACGAGCTGTGGCGCAATTTGAGAGTGATTGGAGTTGGGCGAGCTTCGAAATGCAATAGTTACGTTGACCCTAATGAATTAAACTTAAATTTTATCACTTGCAGTTCGAGTCCACCCTCTCCACCCACTGTTGCAGGATATAGCAAGACGACCGTTACCAGTAAACATTTTCTTTTGCTTGCGTCACGCAGGGGGAAGTGCTTAACGCAATTTTCTCAATAAAGTCAAATTCGTTAAGTATTGGTAACGTACATCCTAAGTTTATAAAATTGCTTATACCTATAATCTTGCCACCTTTAACGCATATTCTAAAAGGAATGTCATTTTTTGTTCCTATTTTCCCTCCTCCTGGAAGTTGGCTAAGATTATTCCCATACCATAAAAATCTCAATTGAATGAAATACCGATCTATGGCGATACTTCCGTTCCTATCCAAGGCTCTCGAAAAACTCCTTCGTTTGCAAATTGTGGACTATTGTGGACGTTAAAACTATTTGAATAAGTTTCAGTCTGGCTTCCGATGCAAGTACAGCTGTAGAACTGCTCTACGGAAGATCACTGGTGACTTACGTTTAGCATTAAATAGCGACATGATAACCGTTCTCGTTCTGTTGGGCTTTTCAACAGCATTTGATTCCATAAATCACTCTCTACTTATCACCAACCGGCAACTTATTTTAGTTTTTCAAGCTCAGCATCTAATCTCATTCAGTTTTATCTTTTTGGTCGGTATCAGCAAGTCACATGTAACGGAAATTCTTCTACCTTTTTACGAAACACTGGTGGCGTACCTCAAGGCTCGATACTAGGTTCACTATTATTTTCTGCCGAATGTTATTCTCAATGCTCAATATCACCTATATATAGATGACTTACAAATTTACATATCAAGGCCATATCGATCGCCTTAATAACAACCTTTGCTCAATACATGAGTGGTGTATTCCGAATGAGCTTCATTTGAATCCAATCAAATCAAATTCAATTTTGATCTGTAGGTATAGACTGGATACGTCGTCACTGCTTCGTGTTGTACTCAATGAATGAATCTAGGAATCATTATTAACAATACACTTTCTTGGTCCAATCAGATTTCTAGTGTTATTTCTAAGGTGTATGGACGTCTGCGTAAGCTCTCTGTCTGGGCCTCCTAAGGTTGATGATGCTGGCTAAGTCACTATTAGTATATCACTTTTTACTTATGCCAGCGATATTTGGTCCAAATCTAATTCTGTTTCCCTACTTAAATTGAATATTGCATATAACTCCGTTGCTCGGAATATTTATAGCTAGTCCATATTTCAGAATTTTCTAGGACTTTCTTAATTATTATATCTCCTCTGGCTGATCGACTTACATGAAAAAGTTCATTTGTGGCAATCTTCACGTAGTGTCAATCCATCTGCATCTGGTGCTAACTTCTCGGTCACTGAGAAGCAGTATTTTGCTTGAACTGTCAGAACCTGGAATAGCCTACCTTTGATATTGCTAAGAGAAAGAGGCGTTGGTATGAGGTTCAAGATTGTATTTTTTGAACATCTTCGTACAAGTTAACTGTTTGTTTTTTCCTATTTTGTTATTTCTGTTGCTCTTAAATATGCATAAGTTCAAAATTATTATTTTTGTATGAATTTCTTTTCTTTCTAATTTATACATATCGATATGCCGTTCCTAGTATAAGTTAATTTTACTTACTAATAGTTTTTATATTACATTATTAGCTGTCGAGTATACCTCAGTTAGAGTTAGCTATTTTTTTTTACACTATTTTTATATCTATGTCTATCTACATTAGTTATAAGACCACTGACCGTAATTATGTAGAGCATTATAAGAATAATAAAGGAACATATTGAATATTTTGATTTCCTGGCGTAAAATGTTCTCTTGCTATCCAATCCCGTTTAAGATAATGATTCTTCTTATAGCCACTATCACATAGACATAGAAAGCAACAGGATTTGGTGTAACAACAATAACTTAGAGTCAGCACAAATCCTCTAAGAATGTTGATTGTAGTTAACTTTTGCTCATATTTTCATAAGTTTCCTTCATGTAGGCTGCGTGACCAACAGGAACAAAAGGACTATTGTTTCCGTTGTGGACAAGTACCGCTTTGAGACTTGTTTTAGGATGAATCGATGAACAGTTTCCAATGCTTTGGATTATGTTCTATTCTTAAATTTTCAAAACCAACTTCAATGTCGTTGCAATACACTAAATCACCCTCCATACTGTAAAACTCTACAAAATCTACGTTACGATGACGAAACAAAGTAACTTTTGACTCCTTTTTCCAATAGATACTGCTGCTGTAGTTAGTTTAAGTCCCTTACTAAGTCGTTTAATTCCTTCTGCTTAATTCCTGGGGTTGAGTGGACGTTGACGACAAAAACTCGATGTCTTCAGAGGCCTCGACGGGAGATTCTACACTACTAGCTTCACTTTCTCCTGCTGATGAGCTTGCTGCGACCTGAGGAACGGGATAAGTTTCGTCATGCGGTCTAGGTCTTCGTGCTACAGGTGTCTCCACGTATTCAATGCTCCTCCTTTTACGCACAGTTAATCCTCGTGTTTTATTTTTGCAAAAATAACATTTGTTGTTATGATCTACTTGTTCTGATGCACTTTCCAGTCAATCAAGAATTTAGCACAGCTTCTACAAAATACGTGTGGAACCCATGGCTTGTCTCGGTGTCTTAAAGGTATCCCGAAATACATTTTGTATAGTTTACAAAGTGCAGAACTTATAGTTTTCCCTTTATCTAATGGAATGGAAGTGTGTGTGTGTGTGCAGTTGCAGTCATTTCTGCTAACTTATTGCACTTTTGAAGTACTTTCTAGCCGATAAGCCCCATTAAATGAACACTTCGTATTGCGCAAAAAGTGTAAAGTATACGAAATTTCTTTTCTCGTTTTTATCCAAAACGCAATGGGCTTATTCCTTCTTGTAGATATACGAAAAACTAACTAATGTAAAAATTCCTGAAATCTTTCGCAAACAATTGCCTTAGCATATTTATGAGTTTCGAGATTTCGAATTGAAAGTGCCATTCATTCGGAGAAAGGAGGATTATGGCGGTAATTCTTTGTTTGTAGAGAATTCTACAGGGTTTATAGCGTTACACAGCCTCATGTTGGTTTCAAAATACAGTGAATTTGGTATATAAATCGAAATTTAATAATTTCCTAAGTCGGTCAGCTTGCATCTCCCCCCCCCCCCTTCTTGCAATGTCCACTAATAGCTAAAAGTCATGGAATAGTTGGACTTGATAAATCAATGCACAAAAAAAACGTTCTCTGATGAGTTACACGATGAGCAGCGTACGCGTTTTTTTTTTACTTTTATATTCTAACAAAAAATATAGACCCCATAATAACCAGTGGAAAAAGATTACTTTATTCTAAGTTTGAATTTTCAAAAGAGATGTATACAATAAGAAAATAGAATAATCTCGTTTTTTATCCAATCCCTTTTTGTAATCAACGGTATACCCATATCGGCGCTATTTTTTTCTTTACGTATTATTAAGAGAGAAGATGGCAGAAAGTACCACATACGCACAGTGCGGAATAACAAAAAAAAAAAAAAACACCGCGGACTTTTACTATTCTGCTGAAAGTATTTTGAAGAGTGAAAAGATGTGCGCGGATTTCAATGCAAATATTGCGTACAGAAACTATTCTACAAGGGATAAAACTATTAAGGACTTGCTTTATAGTCAAATTGAATGTATTGTCCATCGGTTACTTTCTCCCATCTTTCTGGTAGCATATGAGTTCCACGTCGGAAAAACGATACATCTTTTGAGGGTATCCAAGAATCGACCCAATTTTTCACATCTTCAAATGAATGTAACTGTTGCTCAGCCAGATCATGAGTCATCAATCTGAACAAGTGGTAATCAGAAAGAGGATGTCTGGTGAATACGGAGAGTGTGGGGTAGGACTTCCCATTTGAACCTTTCCAAGTAGGTTTTGACCGATCTTGCAACATGTGATCGAGCGTTGTCATGCAGCAAAATCACTTTGTCGTGCCTTTCCTGTTCGGCTGAAAATCATCAATTGTAGTCGGTAGCGTTCTCCTATGATAATATCGTTGGGTTTGAGCTGAACACACCAGTCACAATACGGTTCGAAAACCCTTTCCTTTTCTGCCGTTGGAGAAGCTGCTCACGCGTGACAAAAACGTCATTCGACATCTCTCAACGATACCCAATTTCCTTGCTTTTGAATCATTCCTTATTCTTTTAAACATTTGCCAACTGTTGTGTGATCAACTGTTAATAATTCTGCAAGTTCATTTTGCGTTTGACAGGAGTCGCCATCTAGTTATCTAATGCTTCCATTTCTTCGTGTGCAAACTTTTTCGGTGCACCAGAGCGTTCTGCATCCTTAACATTAAAATCATAATGTTTGAAGCGTCTAAAGCAATCTCTGCATGTTGTTTCCAACAGAGCATGGTCGCCGTAAGTCTCCACAAGAATTTTATGTGCTTCAGCTACAAATTTTTTTCGAAAAAATAATGCAATAAAATCCCCAGCAAATACTGGTTTTTATATATATACTGTTATTTTAGCCTAATACCGGAGCTTCACGACGAAGTTGGCTGTAGTTAGTAACACATGCAAAAGGCTAAGATAATGCCATCTGTCGGGAAACAACAAAGAGCTTATTCAAGTCCCTAATAGATATTTCATCATGTTGTATGTTCTAGAAGTAAAATTCCGTAACTGCGGCCTACACCAACATGTCTTTTTATCAGTTTTATCCCTCTAATGATGATATGAATGCCTGTCAGCTTTTCATTTTGGATTCAATGAGAAATTCATTATGAACTCGCAGACATACTCTCTGGAAAAGTCGTCATGGCACTCGATGAAAAACTTATCACGACTCAATGGAAAAGTCTTGATGACATTCAGTGATAAGCTCATCATGCTATTCGATTTATTTCTCTATCGATCTATCTAACTAGGATTGGATAATTACAATAATTCCGTATTCTAGGATTATTCAGTTCTAATAAATCCACATAGGACGTTCCCTTACTTAATTTAAAAAACCGAGTTTAAAATTATTTTCTCACAGTACCAAATCATGAGGTTTGTGAAGAAAGTTCAAGGAACCGCAATGTTCTTCTTATTTTTAGATCTAGCAGCAACTATAATGACATACTACTAAATAAATCAACAAATTACAATGTAGTGGCTAGGTTGACTACCAATGACATATAGTTATTTCTATGCTAACTCTGGCTACGTTACCTTTTGTGGTGCACATGCAAGATATCGTTTTGCTACCAGCTGCTACCGTTTCAATTTTTCCATCTTGTAGAAGAGTTCTGTGACTGATGTGTTTGCTTGAAACTTTGTTGCGGCGGACAGCTACTCTACTATTATTCTACAGCGCAAAATGATTCACAGTCATCTATTTCAAAGCTGAAGATCTTCCTTTTATGTACTTGTATATGTATGTACAGATCTGTAAGTATAGGTAGGAATATCGTATCTCCCGTGACAACGAATTAATTTACCATGGACAATATCCGTTCATGGCCAATTAAAATAATTCATCTCTCTATCTGGGTACGTTAATGGATAGTTCCTTCTATACCAGCAAGAAAAACACTTGCGTTTGCCCTTTTCTATTCTTTACTCAGTCGTGCACACAAATTCCTCCTGTAATGATGCGGCCCTCTTTGCCCTTTGAAGAAGAGAATTAAACATGAATGAGATTTGTAAATGGAATCTCTATATATGTACGTCTGGATAGGCTTTACTGCTGCCGTCTAATTTCCATGTGTTGATCGAGATATAAGCCTAGTTTGGATTTCATTGATATTTAGCCAGTTCCAATTTACGTTAGAATAATAGGTATGTAGGTAGGCACTAATGAATGAATGCTCCAAGAGAAGCCTCTAGCCCGACTATATACAAGAAGATTTTCCAAAATTTTATCAAACTGATTTGGCCGACTGGAAAAAAAAAGCTTACATTCCATGGAAGATCTATCAACAGTTGGTATACGATGTCGACATTGCTGTGCTAAGTCATTTAATTTCATTTCAATCCTCTTAGTTACGGTCAGAGATTTATTGGTTTGTGGGTCATCTCACTTGTTTATCTTCCGAGAGGCAGTACGTGTTAAGTCTGTGTAGTAGGTATTATCTCGTTTGGACGATTTTAACTCTGCACGATCATTTCTATTTTATTTTATTTTAATTATTTTTCTTCTACTTTTTTCTTTTTTTTTTACAAAAACAGCCAAAATCATTTGAAAAAAAAAACAGTTAGTCTTGATAAAAATTTTACTTGAACTTGTCTTCTTTCTACAGTTTCAAAATTGAATTAACTGTTGCCCGTATTAAAGTGTGAATCCGTAAATATATGTACGGGTGTAGCTCATTGAAACTGATCTAGTTATTTAGAAAAAAACATTTTAGTATATGTAATATGATCGTAATGCAGTAAAAATGGTTTTATCGTATGCACTTTGGCAATTGCCAAAAAACATACAAGAAAAGTTATAGGTAAATAAATTGGTTATGGCTTAAGCTGCGACTATATTACTCCATCACAGAGTTCTGAAATTCAGTAATATTTTTGGTCAGAGCCTACCTTCTAAACAATATAATCGAATCTTCGAAATTTCTGTTCTTTGTCAGAGTTTTTGTAATAATGGGTATAGGCTAGGCTAGGTTAGGTAAGAGAGGTGCCCCTAGAAGACTAGCCTGCTTCATTTAGATCTCCAGTGGGTCCGTTTAGACTTTGACCTCATGGGATAACCTTTAAAACCATCCTAATTCCATCCTGATTCCCTTAGGAATCCCAGGATACATCTGAACTCTCTACTTTGCAGCTTCTCCTTGAAAATAAACGGCTACCCAATAACCTACCACATTTATTCATCAGAGTGGGGCACTCTCGCTAAGATACGTGTTGGGCGGATTCACTTTCCTCCAAGTCATTACAGCTCCTGCAGAAATCGTTCGCCGCTATACTCAACCTTCTGGTCTTCTATGGCCCAGTGACCGGTAATAACCTCTACTAAATTCCTAGTATTTTGTCTACTGCCTTTAAGGAGTGCTCTTGTCCTCTTGCTGTCATATACGACAAGTTTCGCTGTTAATCCACCGGAGACTTGCCTTTTGATAGGTGCCCATAATGATCTCCTCTTTTAAAGCTCTGACTGAGATCCTCGCATAAATTACAGCTGCGTAGCTATCCATTTCAGAGGCCTTCTTGGCCATATCATAAACCATCTCGTTTCCTGGTGTTTCCCTGTGGTCAGATAACCAACATAGGGCCCCATTATGCCATCTAGTCAATTCCTCAAGACTAGTCTTGCATAACTTCACTAATTTAAACTTTACCTGCACAGATTGTAGCGCCTTGATGGCTGTCAATGTATATGCAGATGTGCCGTGCGGTCTCTCGGAAACACAACATTTGTCCGGCAACTATATGTATGTATATAAGACTCGTACCACTGCCAGTCTCTGGAGAATACTGCAGCGTCTGTGCACTCGTCTTGGATCCATCCGTAAAGATAGAAATATCGGATGTTACTACCATCTCCTTCTCATCCCAATCACTCCTGGTGGGAATCATTGCATTGACACCCCCCACTAAAAATTAGGAAAGGTATTTGATAGTCTGTATCTTCCCTGCAATCACTGCAGTCTATCTGCTGGAGTATATTGGAATGCCCAAAACCCCTTTCCACCCCCGCTCTCAGCTTGACAGCAATAAATCAAGCATGACCTCCAGTGGCGCCGTGGGCGTAGTACGCAAACTTTAAGTTATTCCCAGGCAAGCTGCCCTCTAGATTTTCGACAGCACATCCAGGTTATATTTCCTCGTCAGCTTGGAATCGAGTATGACTCCAATATACTTTGCTTCGTTGGAGAGAGTAAGATCCTATCCACCCAGCATTGGAAGAAACCTTACTCCTGCCTTTTTCTTGTAAACAGCACAAGCTTTGTCTTCGAGAAGTTCATCTTCAATCCACTATTATTGGCCCAGTTATTCAGTTCAAGCAGCGCATACTAGACCCTTTCACTAATAGTAGAGAGAAATTTGCCAGGTGCCAGGATGATATAACCTAGCTTATTCAATTAGGAACATAAAGGATGATATTCGAAACAGCAGAAAATCATCAACTTTCTGCTAGATCAGAGCTAAAGGCGCATCCACATTTAAAAAAGTTCCAATTTAATCCAAATCAAATGGAAATCATTATCATCATGTTTATTAAGTTTGTACAGTATTTTCAATGTGTGCAATTATGTGTCTAATAATTGTCTGTTCCACTACCTTCTATTTCGAAAATTTTCCTTAAAAGTTGAGGCAAGTACGACGAAAGATGCGGCTACAATGCACCTTACTTCACTGGGAGAATACATGATTAAAACTGAACATTTTGAAAATATTCTTCACACAAATATCCTATCAGATGACAAACATTTGACAAACATAAGACAAATATTTCCCAACCACTTATCAACTGCCTTTAAATTGTTTGCCAAATATTTGATGAATGTTTTTTTTGCCAATATTTTTTATGTGTACAATTTTCTGCTTGTTTGGGCCTCCCAAACACCCTCTACGATATTAATCATGAATCCTTAGGTAGACTGCACATTTAAATTATTGTAAATATTTTGGAGTTGATATTTTCAGATAATAAAGAAGAATTCTTCTGAATGCTTAGCATGACCAATTAGCTCATAGAATGTTATAAAAACTAAAAGATATGTGGACTTCAATCGTATACAGTTCAATAGTCCATATCAGCTAATTCTTGGGTCTACTACCGCCAATTTCATAAAATCTAGCAAATATTGAAGATGAAAAACTGGAGGCTTCCCAAAAAATGAGAACCGACAAAACAAGATCAGAGATTTTCTTTCCTACAACCAAATCAGTGCCAATTAAATATATGAGCACATCACCAACCAAATACATCAATTTATTTGTTCTCAAGGTTATAAATCTTTAAATAGCCCCGGTAACATCATTAAAATTATTTTACAATAACTTTGCATCCAAACACGTACATTGAGATTTATATATGTAGCATACTCGCCGAGGGAAAACTCTGAGGATTGACAATCAAATGAAAACGACGCAGATATCCCATATCCATTGTTATGGGTATGAAAAAGCAATTTTCTTTGATTGAAACAGACAGGAAGAGGGTGTGGGTATATGAGCGCGGCCTGGCTTCTTTCATATTTTCTCAATAACGCATTTGTGCGACATTACCGTACGTATCGCATCTAGAAGCCAGAAAATAGCACACATACACATATACCTATGGCATTAAAGATTAAACCCATGTTGCGAGCTCTCACAAAAAAGGGGAACAGTAATAAGTCCCGGGTGATGATATAATTATCCTAAAAGAACGAGAAATAAAAAAAAACACCAAGTAAGGGACATTTACTAGTCTAAGACTGCATTTTCCCATACGTCAAATATATAGTGGGTGTGTGGATAGAGAAACAACGCATTCTCTCACAGGAAGATCTAGCTAAATTGTCTCCATTAGTTTCCACTGTGTGATCTATGGACGTTGTTGTTTTTTTGTTTTTTTTTACGGGAAAAGTAGGAACAGTTTTTCAGATTGAAATTTCGATTCCATTTGATAAAAAAAAAAACAAAAAACAAAAAATTCTGAAGAGCAAAAAGCAAGCCCACCGCATTTATGTTCTGAGTGATTCATGCGTGGAAAGGGTCGTCGGTCGGTCGGACGGGAACCCCCTGACATTTCAGTTCAGACAGATTTTCACTGACCACCAGATTTCCATATAGCGCGCATGCGCATAAGACTTATTTACTACAACCGCCGCCGATCAAAAGCAGTAGAACAACACAACAAACATAGTTGAAGAAGAAAAAAAAACACATTACAGGTAGATATGTACTTAAAAGAGCGGTGCACGAGTACTAAAATTTTACTGCATCATCATCATCATATACGAACTACTTATCGTCGCGCAGGCGCGTACTGTATCTGCATTTTGTGATTCTTTTCATGACGTCATATCCGCAAAATGATCAGCAGACCAAAACTGCCAGTGATACTTGATAGGTACATTACGCATCACAGATACACAGCTCAGGTTGATACGGGCATGTGGTCAATAAAAAAGATGTCCACGAAAATTACAACCACAACAACAGCAACAATAAATAAATAAGGAATATTATGTTGCTGTCGAAAGCGTTATTAATTTCTCCTTTCACGAATTATCAATTATCAATTTGTAAATTATTTTCTATAATTCGCTCGAGCGGATAATCTGAAAATAATCATAGCCCGATATTCTGGACGGATGTCGCGGCGTTTGCATTAAAGCTTTTTTTATTCACTATAAAAAGTATAATACGAGAGTAGATTATTTTTTAAAGCTTAAAGGCAAATGCCCAGGAATAAAAACTTACATAAATTGTTGCTGTCAAAACGTAGGCGGTAAAACAATGGTCGAAAAATCTTCAATTTAGCAGAATTAACATTTTAGACTAGCTAAAGTTGTCCGTTCTTAGACAAGGACTCTCTCTATTAAATATATAAAGAAAAAAAAGCAGGATTCGAATGCGTTACAGACAGAGTCTGAGTTTTTCTTAAGCTTAATATTTCACATATATAACTACTCAAACATTTACTAATATAAATAGTAACTAAAATTGTAAGTAATATTTAGGTATCACTAGAAAGGAGTTCATGTTGATCATAAGATGTTCGGTAATCTAGTTCTTAGGTCAAAACCTGGGACATAAATATTGAATAAAATTATTAAATCAGATGGGCAGATTTCGTAGCATAGAATATCTGTCACAAACATCATAGATGAAATTCTTCTCCTAGTATCCAAGAGCTGTAATCCCAATAGCATACATCTCGCTTTATATAACTGGGTAAGATATGGTCCCAATGCAATCTTCTTAATGCATAGCGAGTGAAACTTTCTTTTGTATTTTCTCAATTCTATCGATAAGTTAGTTGGTGTAAGGACACCATACCACAGAAAAATACTCAATTAAAAATCTAATTAGGGCAATGTAAAAAACTTTTAAGGTGTGAGGATCAATAAAGTCTTTAGTGTTGGGTTTTATAAAACCAAGCATCTTAAAAGCCTTACATAACAAATATAGTCAGTGTGCAAACCACTCCCCAGTTTCGCGTTTCGCGAATGACACCAAGGTACAAAATCTCATTAGGTCGCTCAATGGAAATATTATCAATAAGATAATCAGTATGAAGTGAAAAGTATAACACTTGCAAGAGCTTGGATTTAGATTCAGTCAATTTGAAAAACACCATTATTATGTAAACGATCAAGATCGGGAAGCGGAAACAAATTAATATCAAGGAGTTTAGGGATAATCCCCGCCAACAAACACAAACCCTATAATACTGCTTTTCTTAAAGATATAATGGGGAAGGAGAGTGTACCGCCAACATTTTGGAAAACTCAAGTTGGGGCTAGGTTAGAAGGAAGCCGCTAGAAGTGCATAGCCTGCTTCACTTATACCGCCAGTGGGTCCAAGAAGCACGGGGCACATGGGATAACCTAAACTCTCTTAGGAAACTCAGGGTGCTTCTGAGCTCTTTTCTTTGCAGCTCCTCCAGACTAGAAAAGAAGTAGCTACCTAATAGCCTACCCCTCCTTTTCATCAGAGCGAGGCACCCACAGCGTACGTGTTGGACGGATTCAATTTCATCCGGGTCCTTGGCCGCTAGGATCAGTCTTCTAGCATGGTCTTCTATGGCCAAATGACCCATAATGTCGTCTACTAGGTACGTCTATGCTCTGCTGCCATTTAGCAGTTCTCTTGTGCTCTTTATGTCATATAAAGACTACATTTGCCTCACGATACAGTAGGTTTCATTATGGATCCACCGGGGGCTTGCTTTTTGATATGCGTCTCTAGGGATCTCCTTTCTCAGGGCTCCTATCGGGATCCTCACATAAGCTATATTGCTGTAGAGCTATCCATAGCAGAGCCCTTTTTGACCAATTCTTTAGCCATCTCGTTGCCCGGGATATCTCTGTGGCCAGGTACTCAGCATAGGGTCATCATATGCCGTCTAGTCAATTTCTCAAGGCTGGTCTCGCATTATTGCACCAATTTTTGACTTAACACAGTTTCCAGGTATCAGTATATATACTGCAGATATGTCGTGCTGTCTGCAAAAGATGCCAATATTGTCGCCTGATAAATCGCCACAAGCTCTGCCTGAAAAACGCGACATCTATTAGGCTATAAGACTCGTGCAACTGGCAGTCTCTGGAGTACACTCCAGCCACTGTGCTCGCACTCGTCTTGGATCCATCCGCAAAAATAGAGATATCTATCGGATGCTACCATCACCTCCTTCCCATCTCAATCAATGCTGGTGGGCATCATTACATTCACACCCCCACCAAAAGTTAGGAAATTTACTTAATAGTCAATTTCCTCCCTGCAGTCACTGCATTCTATATTCTGGAGTATATTGGAATGCCCAAAACCCCTCTCCATCCAACACCCCCTCGCTTTGAGCAGCCTGACAGCACTAACTGCCGCTGCACTCCTACAGTGTAGACCTAACGCAAGTTGTGGCTAAAAAATGGAAAGCCGTATGGAAGGCCACACTCAATATCGTGAGAATACGAAGGAGGGGGGTATACAAACGACTCTCTTGAACAACTCACTTGATTCCTAAATGAACCGCAAGAAAATCTAAAGCAGAAAATGTCAAAAATGGAGAATCCTTCGACGAAGCATGTTTCCTAGGCTTTACATCTCTCTACATATATACTGACGGAAGTCCTAGACTAATAAGAAATTAAATAATTCGAACTAAGATACAAAGGCAAAGAAAGAAACTTACATATGCAAAACTAAAAACTAGACTGATTTCAAGTGCTCGAGAGCTACGTACCTACCTAAATCAACATCAACAATCCCAAATTTATTGTCAGGGAATTCCAAATAATAATGAACTGGATGAAGAACTGACGCCTAGATGTTAGACAATTATGTCTAGGCACTATTAAGTAGTAACTCGACTTGATCCCTTAATCCGAAGTATATCATACAACTAGCTGGGATTCCGAGATTTAAGAGTCCTAGCCAATAAAATAACACTGAATGGAGTTGACGTAGAGAGAGACATGATCAAAACTACAGAGATTGCAAACATACCTTATAGTAGGGTTGCATGCAGTATTGAGTTTCCGTGACAAGCAGATATTTCCCACCCACAGGTAAAAAGAGGAACGAGAAGCGTCCTAACTAGCTATAAACGGATTTGCACTGGAGAAAAGTTACTAGTCGCCAAGAGTGAACGAAGCCCAGCATATACTTTTCTAATTAGAGCTTTATTATGATGGCCCCAGGAAAGAGTTCTGAAGATAATTTCCAAGTTACAAGCGAAATCAACAACTGTAATTTGTGTTCCATTAATTACGACAGGTTAGAAATAAGAAACATCTAAAATTGTTTTGTATATAATTATGCACTTAGTCTTGGTACGTTTCAAGTGTAGCATGTTGTCCATGTGGTCCACAAATATATAGAATGGAAATCAACATTTACGCAAAAACACATCATCTTCAGCTAATCCAAGAGTATCATCCACAAAATGGTGCAGTATTCTTACTTACATAAAATTTAAATAAATCATTGATAAAAAGAGAGAACAACGGAGGACCTGAAATAGATCCTTGCGGTACTCCTGAAGATATCAGTTGAAATGTGGAATATAAATTTTTAGAATACACAGATTGATACCGATTCCAGGCTTGCAGCCTGTGTAGAGAAATTAAATTGCATTATCAGTTCTCTGCATAGCTTGCTATGACTCACCGCAACGAAAGCCTTAGAGAAATCCAAGAGGTCTAACATCCTTATCAGTAGCATTCCGTATATTATTGGTTATTTTAAGAAGATTTCATAGCGTAATCATGACATCTTAAAACCAAAATTTCTGGATTGCACCTCACTGTCATTTCTGAATTAAGAGCATGATTTTCGAAACTGGAAATCACGGCAGAAAACGATGTTAAAATTTAGGGGCCAATCATAAAAGTCGGTTTTGTTTTTTTTTTTTAATTATAACTCCATCCATACCGATATCCCTGCACTACGAAGGAAATATCCTATACCGTTCAAATACACTGTAAGCATTAGAAAACTACAATTAAGTTTCTTCAAGTTTCCCAAAAAATTTAACTCGAACCAGTAATTGGAAATTTTTTTCATAATGCATAGAGGCTGCCATCTGGGAAACATTAAAATCCTCCGTAAATTTTTAAAATCACACAATTATTTGTACATTAATGAGGATTTTCAAAAAAAAATAAAAAAAGGAAGAAACCGATATCGAACAGCAGCAAACATTTATTACCGCAATTTTGTGGTTTTAACAGGTGAAGAAGTATCAGAAATCTCTCATCCCAGGCCAATCGACGACTGCCACAATTATTAAGAAACGACCGGGGCCGGCGCGGTGTTGTAATCGCTACAATAAAATCTGTTTCCAAAAACAATCCGGAGTGGAAGATTATTTTTAAGGGAAGTCGACGCGATAAATCACCTGTTGCAGTTATTCCCATCCACCCACACTCTTTCTGTTTCTGTTCCTGTGTCTTTCCGAATTCGTTTTTCTCACAAAATACGAAATTTTCCTCCTCGTACCTACCACCTGAGTACTCGTGTACCTTCAAATTTGGTCAGTTTAAGCTGAATCTGTCGAGCACAACACGCTCATGCGATAGGGTATAAATTTAATCGGGACCCCATAGTCTAACTGTAACCTGATAGCCTTACAAATTTTCACCTGAAAGATCTAGTTTTACCATCGGCATTCTTTGTGTCGACTTTTACCCTCTGTAGATTTCCCAGCGTTCAATGCTGTTGTCGTATTGGCAATGTTCTTTTCGTGTTTTTGTTTTGACTCTTCGTATGGTGGTCGGTGGTACCTATTCACCTACATTATGTTGTATGTAAGTATTGTATGGTGGACTTTTTATTTATTTTTTACATACATTTGTTGTTGGAACTTGTGCGAGGAGGAGAATGGACCAGATCAATGATGGGCACTTGAAACTGTTAAACTTGGTGGACCAGCCATTGCACGCGCTATTTTATGTAATTACATTAACGAAACATGAAATTTGTTACGTTCAAAGTCGTGCAATCAATGACTAGGGGATCAGTGTTAATAAAATAACGACATGAGCTTAAATTTTATGGGTCCAAAACTTATTAGTAGGTACAGTGGCGTATTTATAGCAGCTGGAATTGATATTCCTATTCAGTATTTAGGTGTAGGTACGTACCTGTTTGAATGTGATACATATGAATTAAGGACGAGGAAAGAATTTATTGACGGTGCGATTTTCTCTACAATCTAATTCAGTCTAGCTAGCCAGAGAATAGCTCAACAGAAAAAGACTTTTATGGCAATAGATACATTTTAGTTTTCAGCATCATGAAAATATTACTTAAGATGGACAAGTACTTTTTGAATATATTTTCATCTGCAATTATAAGTTTTATTAATTTTAACACAAAAATTCCCATAAAAAATCTGCAATAGATGCAGGCTGTAGGCTTCCTTAGTAGCTTTTAGGCGACACTTAATTTTGGATGCCACAACTAAAAGCAAAGTTTCACCAAATGGTCGATGATACTGCACAACTGCGAGACTAGGAATATCATAAACGCGTAACTGAATAAAGTAGCAAAATGAAATTTCGAAAGTAATGGCGACATGTAGGTAAGAAACTACAACTAATTTCATAGCCTGTATGAAATGCTTGACCCACATAGGGCTAATCTTGCTATGCATTGAAGTAAATACGTAGCATTTCGCCTTACATAATTCACACTTAAAAATTATTTTAAGTAAATATATGATGTCAGCTTGGCTGTTCACTTTGGCGTATACGGCAGGTAGGAACCAAGCCGTACTGATGACTATACGGTTCCTGCCGATACGAAACGCCCTCTTTTGCAAAGAAATTTCTTTTTCAAAGATTTTTCGATGTAAAAAGAGTTTTTTTTTTCACTCAACTATCGAGCTGTTGATTTAGCAACAGACTCGCTCAATTTTATATTCACTAAATTTGCTATGAATTTATTTTATAGTAAAACTCTCTACAACTTGTTTTATCAATTTTATGTCTAAAATCAAAAAATTGGTGTTTCTCATCGTATCCTAGAGTTCAGTACCTAGCGATAACTTTGTCGTTATAATAAAAAAAAAAAAGAAAAAGAAGTTGACTGTTCTTGGTTTTCCTACTGTCTTTGTCAATTGGCTCCGTTCTTATTTATCTGATCGTTCGCAGCTTGTTATATTCCACAAAGCTCTTTCTGACGAAATAGATAATACTTCCCGCATACCTCAAGATAGCCATCTTGGACCACTCCTTTTTATAATTTACATCAACGATGTATGTCTGATTTTGGGTAATTCAAGAATTCTTTGCTATGCTGACAATGCCAAAATGTTCTGCATTGTTTCTAATGAAAGCAAGTGTGAATTTTTAAACTCGGACTTAGACACCTTCCTCTTAATATTAGAAAATGTACTACTATGTCCATTTCTCGTAAAAGGAGACCATTGGAATTTAATTGTACTTTAGATGGATGCTTATTAACTAGACTTGACAAAACCAAAGAATTGGGTGTCTTCCTTAATATTCGTCTTTCCTTCGAGCAACATATTAATTCAATCGCAGCCAGGCCTAATGCTATTCCGAGGTTTTTAAAGAGATGGTCAAAAGAGTTTCATGTTCCATTCATAACGAAGATCCTTTACTGCACATTCGTTAGACCCATTTTGGAGTAAGCCAGTCCTGTCTGGTCTCCCTTCTATGCTGTATACATAAATCGTATCGAGGCTGTGCAACGGAGATTTGTCCGATTTGTCCTGCGTGGACTTTATTAGGACAACCCTATTATGGTGTCTCCATACGTTGACAGGCTTAAACTCTTTTCATTAGGTTCTCTTAAGAATAGACGTAAAACTTCCAGAGTTGTCCTTGCATTTCAGTATATACTAGGAGTGATAAACTCCCCTGAGGTTTTAAATACTTGCAATATATCTGTTCTTGTGCGCTCCTTGAGGAACTGTGACGTCTTCGTTGTTCCTCCGCATAGTACAAATTATGGCATGCACGAGCCGGTTTTATCCTCGTCTCTTTAATCGCCAGTTTGATTGCATTGACTTTCATCTTTCAAAAAGTCAAATAAGAGATCACCTTAGTTAAAGTTACTTATTTTTTTTTTTATTATTATGGTTATGTATACTTTTGTCATTTTATGGTTAAATTTCACTTTTGTAAACTCAGTAATCAGATCGTCGATGAAGTTCTAAATAAATAAATAGACCCCATTAAGCTCCCATTTCGCTGGCATACCTAACTTCTGCCTTAGAAGAGATTACACCATTTTTGTTATAGAGTGAAAAGAAAGGTTTTAGACTTTTTAAAGTGAATTTAAAATGATAGTGTTGATGATGTTTTTTAAGTAAAAAAAATTGAGATTATCTAGTCAAACGTGGAAGAATTGCGAAATTTAAAATGTGGAGAAACGCTGATCCGGAAACAACTAAAACATTTGAACATTTATTAGAATATTCGAAGGGTTCGAAAATCTAATTTGTAGTCGTTTTGAGGTGTTTATTAAAAAAAAAATTAGCACAAATATATTCGTGTTCCAACTAACTTATGAAAGGCGCACGAACATCTTGTGCCAAATAAGGATGTCGTCCCTTAGAAATTGCAAAATTTTCTTTTGTTGCTAAAAATTTTCTCTTACTTCCAAAACATATCAGAAATAAAAGATATGCCCTACATACTTTTCTCAAAACTTTTAAAAAACAAAACATTATGGCCCTAAAACAATACACATATATAGTTAACGGGAAAATTGTAGAGCAATATGGGAAACAACAATAAAAATTGTATCAGAGCGAGTTGAATAAGAGTATCTACGCATCGTAAACTTAAGTAATGTCCGTTTCACTTGCCTGAGCACGTATGGTCTACATTAACTGCGCGGCTTTTCCCTGATTTTCATTCATTTACTTGGCGCGAGCAAGGTAAGAAAAAACACGTTAAAAATGTTAAAATAATACTTCAGTCCGACCAAGCACCACACAAGTATTACTGCAAATCTTTTCATTATCTAGCGATGTTTCCGCGATAAAAATTTGAACACAAAAAAATAATGGAAAAAAATTTATTGAAGAGAAGAAAAAAAACCGCGATGCTATCGCATAGATCACAGACCTTACATACATACTTTTATGTATATATACACGTGTGTATAGTATAGAGTAGTTCAATAGCCTCATCAGTTTTGCACCTAGAATGCGTGAAGCACACGCCACCTCAATACATACTTACATTGGCTTATTACATTACATATGTAGGAGGTATTAGGATCCACTGTTGAACGCTGTGTGGCTTATGGGGTAGCCTCATATTTGCAATGTGGAAGTTCTTTTTTTACATGAGATTTCCATGGAAATTTACTGCATATTTGACTTTTTCCATCATAATAAATGCTAAAGCGACTGGCAAGCACTTATGGCCCATTACAAAGAGGAGGCCTTATTATTATACACAAATAGAGGAGAGAACCTCTAGCGGAACCATAAGCGGACAGGTAAAAATCCGAAACGTTTTCCATCCAACTAGGAAAAACAATGGCGAAATGGCACGCGAACATAATTAGAAGAGGTGCTTTTGGACGCTCTAATGAATTGCGCACAACAACAACACTGCAACACACACAACAAAGCTTACAAACAGGAAAATTATGAGCAACGTGAGGAGGCGGAAAATCATGGCTCGCACAACTGAGCATTTTTTAATAAGTAACGTGTGGCAATTATTATGTTTATTAGGAGACTACAATATAACTTCAGCATTCGGGGTATAGTTGTGGCAGCTTTAGTTAGAGTGTTGCTTAAAAAAGCTGTAGAAATCGTTTCAACTTCCTGCTAATTGATGAAATCTCAATAATGTGATTTTGGAAAAGGAAGGACATTCCCATTCCATTGTAATTGAATAATGGAACTACAAAAGGCACTTAGCACACTGATAAAATTCTATTGCCTGAGTTGGGTAGATAAAACACAAAAATTCATCAGACCACCGACTACTGTCATTTCGGTTAAGAACCACCAAAGTGTCCCACCATAGCAACTATAAACTGTCAGGAAAACTAGAACCACGTGACTAATGTCAAATTTGCAAACTATTTTCTTGAGGTGGAGAAATATCGACCATTGACATCCGTCATTCCGGCATCAAAATTGTATTCAGACAAATTTGTATCGATGAGATTTTGAATTGTGATGAAATGCAAAGAATTATTTGGCGTTCAGATTTTATTGAATTTCGTCTTCGAACCGTAACTTATGGAACCAAAAGTGTACCCCGTACTTTTCGGCAATAGTATCAAATAATAAAGAGTAAAATATCCGATAGGAGTAGATGTGCTGACGCAAGAGCGTTTCATGTAGAAGTAGATGATGCTTTATTCGACTATACAATTTATGGAATGTAGTAATCAACATTCCATTTCTACGATCAAAATCCATTCCACACCAAATAGGAGTAAGACACAAATCAATTTTCTTACAAGATTCATGGATTTTTAGGAGGCACCGATAAAGAATTTGCTGCAGGGTAAACGCGCCAATTCGCGTCCATTACAAGAAGGGTTTTTAATGGAATTTACTTAAAGTCGATGTTTAAACTTTTGTTGTGCAATAATAAGGTGAATATTTTATGTTTTAATTTAATTTAAAAACTCAAAACATTCATCTAGTCTGCATAATAATTGGAAAGATCAGTGTATGTGGAAATCACCAGATTGCGTCCAGTCTAAGTCAGTTTGCGTCCACCAAGGTGCCAACTCGCGTCCAGGTTAAATAAAAGTTAAATAAAACCTGCTTTTCAAAACTAATTCAAGTCAAATTGTGTTGTTTTACATAAATGCATCTTTTAAATTTCATTAAATTAAAAGGAACAAATCAAAAAGGAATTATATAACAAAATGGAATTCAACGTTTACTTGAAGCTCTTGGTCTCTCATCTCGACTTTTATTATGGATTGAAAGTTTTTGATCTGGTCGCCTAGATATGGTGTTACATTTGAAGCCCCAGGGCTCTATTATCTATATTCGATCCCATCCATAGTTTTGCCGATGACAATACCTTGATTTCGCTTACTGCTTTGACACTCTTACGGACCAAGGGACGATCACATGTGTTAAATGAGATCGAATAAAGATCTGGACAATATCCTCGCTTGGCCGTTAACAAAAAAAAATTCACATGTTTTTGAATTTGTTCAGTAATTAACCAGATAACCTGACTCAGAACGAACTAAAAACCAGTCTTTTGGCATGGTTATAGACTACGTCCCTAGGTGGTCGTACGTAGGAAAAAACAACTTTTTCTTCAAATATATCTCCTTTATATAATTTTGCAGCTCATCTAACCATTTTCAAATAACCTCTTCAGAAAACGTATCTCTGGATTGGTTTGCATTTGAGGAAAAGGTTATACCATTTGCGCCCTGGTCGCCCATTTTTGAAGGATATATTCGTGCCATCGCATTGCCCATTTTTTGGGTTCCGTACCCATACTAAGCCTCCGCTATCCCTCTGTCTGTCAGCGGGCTATATCTCATGAACCGTAATAGGTTGAAAATTGAAATTTTCAAAGAGTGAGTAATACTATAACTGCTATAACAACAAATAATAAAAATAAAAAGTACATAATGTTAAATCTTGTACGATGTTACGGAACCCTTCGTGTGCGAGTTCGACTTGCACTTGGCCGGATTTTTTTTTTTTTTTAACTGTGTTTAAAAGGCTATCAGGACTTAATGGAAACCCACATTTGGCTAACGACCCACAGTTTTCTTTACGGGTTCCGTTAAAATACTAGGTCCAAACTTTCCTACGCCTTCAAGATATCTTTAAGACAATTTATCTTGTAATGATGTTTTTTAAAGTATTTTACTTGATGCTAGCTGTTCCAATAGAGAATTTTCCTAATGTCCGACAATACTTCATTTAGTGTTGTAGCAGTATATCCTTTCATATTTCTTTATATGCAATGCATTAAATCAGACTAATTAAAGAAGGCCGCAATTTAGGGCAAGGTAAAAAAATGCAGCTCTGTTTGCGGCCACCAGCACACGCAAAGTGGCTCTTGGCAGTAATCATTGATCCAATTCGCGGCCACTAAAATTAATGTGGTTATTCCGAAAATTAACTTGAATTTCAAACAATATTATATTTATTTGAAATATAACTACTTAAAAAAAAATGGCATAAAAAACGCAGTCCCTTACATTTTAAACTCATAGCATTACGTTAAAAAAAATATATGTTTTCTTGCATTTTCGCATTATTTACATGCCGACTCCTAATGAACTGAGCTCTGACGACTCAGATTTAACTCAACGATCCCATTACTCACTTTAGGGGTAGCAGACACATACAGGAACATGAGGATAGAGAAATATCTGCATTTTAAGCAAAATACGTCGTTTTATGACATGTTATAAAATGAAGTGGACGCGAATTGGGTAGTGGACGTGAATTGCTTCATTTATGTATCTTCGGGTCAAATGGATCAAATGTGTCTGGTTTAAGCCAGACACAAAGCTTGTGGTTGTGAAAGCCTTTTGGAGGACTTAATCTAATATTCTATAAGGTATTTATGGTGATTTTATTCCAGCACATCCACCATGGATGGCATAATTCAATTGAACAGATTTCTCGTAATATTCACTGCAAATTCCTATATCAACTGAGATCATATGCACATTATAAGTATTTCTATGTTTCAGAAATCTTCGCTGCCTGTGTTTCTTCCTGTTATAATCACCACAAGGATGAAATTTTCAACGAACAAGAAATATCGTAAGACTCCTTCTGACATAAACATCCGACCTACCTACGAAAGTTCTTTTGCTCAAGAAGGACATTTTAAAACATTTGTGAAGTATAAATAGTCGCATTACTGTTAGCTTTTAGCATATTATTATTATTTTTTTTTTTCAAAACCCAAATATGTAATCCGCGCACCTGTAAATATTTTTTTTTAAGGCAGCCAAAGTTCATTTAAACGACTTTTTTGTTGTGGAAGGGAAATGAAGGTGCAGGTGAAGAGCTAATCAGCACGGCTATATGCATCTAGATTGATCAACAACAATGGAGTTATGCCAATTGATGCTAATCGAGTCTCATCTGTGCATTTTACAATCAACTTTTTTTTCCCTTCCCCAAGGAAAACAACCCCTGAAGTGATAGTGTAGAAATTTATGTTGGGCTTCTTTTACCAACTCAGCTATACATCCACAAACCAGATGCGCACCAGACACAAGTACGCTGAGAAAGGCGAATTCGCGAGTATTAAAATCGAAATTACGAATTATCCAATAATATGTTAAGGAATGTCTGTTGCTCATGCAATCCTTAAAATTCAATACACAATGAAACGTTTATCTTGTCGGCACCGATATCAACAGGTCTTAAGTCTGACTTTTTTTTTTTTTTTGTATTATTTAACAACCTGCTCCTTTCCGGCGGCAAACATTAGGATTAGGGATCGAATAGGAAGCGACTAGCTTCATCGAAGTTTGACATCGATCTGGAAGTTGTTCTCGACTCGATCTCGAGCCGAAAACAAAAGGACAAGAAACACTGATTCAAATCGAAGTGACGACTCGATATCGATTCGTCTTCACGGGACTTTATCGAAGATTTTTAGTGTTTGGTGCTATATGCCTAAGAGTCTTATATATTCGAGATTTATTCGGTAAAAACTACTCGATTTCAAATTGGATAAACGAGTAAACTACGTTTTGTGGAAACTACCTCAAATCCAAATGAAAATAAATAAGTAAACTATGAGAAACATTTAACATTTACCAAATGCAAATTGTTGTCATGCACACAATCTGAAAAAATCATGTACTGATAACTCTTTTTTAAGACACTTCGTAATATTTCGAAAGAGATTCGTAAAACCGAAAAATTCACGGATTATACTGCAAATTCTGTGAAGCCAGTGTTGGGAGATCGTAAGAATTCTCCCATATTGTGAAAATTTCTGGCCGGAAAATATTTAAAATGAGAAAATAGAATAATTTCATCTGTCCGTACAAAATTATGGAAAAAGTCATACATCCAAAGTTCAGCAAATTAAAATTGACACAAAAAATGAGTCTTCCTGCACATGACCATGAAACTCAAATATTGAGCATTTTTCAAAGAAAGGCTTTAAGCAATGGCTAGAACTGTGATGGGATGACTTTGTATTTATATAATAGCTGAGATGTAGTAGCACTGGTCACTTTATCCTTAATCTGCGAATATACTTTTATAGAGGTCCGTCCTATCAATAAAAACTAAATAGTTTTCAAAAGTTACGTGAACTCACGCGCGGATTCGGGGGGGGGGGGGGGGGGGGTATGGAAATCCTTATCTCAAAATAATGGGACAAGTTTTGTATATTGGTCTCAGATTAAAACATTATAAAATAGGTGCTAATTTATGTACAATGTTCCTTATGTGCCTAAATTCGTTCAAAGAAAAGCAAACAAAAATTGCTTAGTTTTTACCAGAATTTTAATGGCAGACTGAGTTTACAACTTTAGACCCGACAGCTCCAGACATGAGAGATGTCTTAAACGATGCATTATGATACTTTGAACATATTTTATTAACAATGTTTATTTCAATTAAGCGGGGAAAGGTGTATCGGATGTATCTTGAGCAGCTTTTTTGGGTTAAAAAGTGGACTTTTCTACTTCTGGTGATTACGCGGAATTGGTGAGTCGAGGTAAACAACTTCCGATGAGAAAAGTGCTTAAAACAGAACACAATTGGTCACAGAAAGAAAAAAAAATGCAAAATATATGCGAAATGTAATAGCTGGGGTGTGTGTGACCAAAGTGCCCGAAAATTGGTTTTCCGAAGACAAAATCGTTCCGAGAAAGTTTCCCGAATCGGGAAAACAAAGGGCACCATCCGATAGTAATCGGCGAGACAAATCATTTGATATACAACATGCGGTACTGGCACCACCATCGCCCTTTCCGGGTGTTCCTACCCCCCACCTTAATAGTATACATATAAAAATTTACTTCCACGAATTGTAGCTGGTTATGAGCTGAGGCGAACAGTGAAAACCATTTTCCGATCGGCCATAATCCTACCGAGTTAGAGCCGTTCTAAGGTGCGTAAAATCTAGTGCCTCAGTTCGAATAAAATAAAGGGAAATTCTTAAAAAGTGGTTATGGGGATTGCTATAAATAGCTATTTAAGTCTCCGAGTATAGGAGTGTGGGTACTCAAACTTCTTCTCAGGACCTGAGGAATTCCATTCTGTACTTGATCTCACTTTTACACCACCCTAGGACTCCCGCGCTTAATTGAAATAAACACTGTTAATAAAATATGTTCAGAGTATCATAATGCATCTTTTAAGACATCTTTCATGTCTGGAGGTGTCGGGCCTAACATGGGCATTCCCCCTTTTAAATTACATGTAACTTCAAACCAACCCAAAAATTAGGCTTAATTTTGTTTACAAATTGTGTTTCTTGTGGGCAAGAATTGCTGTGATTGAAAGACTTTGATGCAAACTCTTAGAATTACTGAAGAATGAATGCTTACGTTAAATCAAATGAAGTTTGGTGAACTTTTGGTGCTGTCAACTAAAAACAAGTGATAATTGCTTTACCGCTTCCATTGATACATGATCTTAGCTACCATTTATAGCGATGCAAGCTATCTTCGACCTTAACTAACCCGTATGACCTTTGGGCTATGCAATACGGCCCAAACAATCCAAAAGGTCTATTCAGATGACATTCTTTTTGCCTCAAAATCGATTAGTGAGCATTTTGGCCATTTGGTGATAATTTTCGCCGGTCTGGAAGCCTTTGGACTTATTATCAACGTGGATAAATGTAAGTTTTCCTATTCCGAGGTAAATTTTTTAGGCCTTTTAATCTCACCAGAAGGCATTAAGCCACCAGCCTAAAGAGCGAAAGCCATTTTGAATTGTTACCGGTTACAGTGAAGGATCTGACGACATTTTGTTGTCACATTTTTTACCACATGCAGCAGAGCATCAAGCACTCTTAAACAACTATTTAAGAGGCTAAAAAAAAAAGATGGTAAGAAGAAGATAAGCTGATCTGAGCTGGTCAAGGTAGCACTTTTAGCATTCCCTAAATCTTCTTTGGAGTTAGCCCTATGGGCTGATGCCTCTGATACGGCCGTAGAAGCTGCAGTGCAGTAAAATCGGTACGCAACGCAAGTACAGCGCGGTACGATCGAAAATTTTTGGCAACCTATCAA
The DNA here is from genome assembly GCA_963924295.1 of Dioctria rufipes. Classification (NCBI taxonomy): domain Eukaryota; kingdom Metazoa; phylum Arthropoda; class Insecta; order Diptera; family Asilidae; genus Dioctria; species Dioctria rufipes. The sequence continues at coordinate 913,339 of OZ002741.1, forward strand.
GGTATCAAATACTTTCGTTTTTTTTTAGAAAGTCGGCCATTCACATTGTTCACTAACTTCAAGCCCCTGACTTTCGCTTTTAACTAGAATCCTGAGAAGACCACCTATGGATTTCATCGGCTAGTTTACCACTGACATGTGGGGGGGAGGTACTGTGGTGGAAAGTTTTGTTATTTCGCCGCTTCCCTCTAACAGATATTTGTTTTTTCGCATAACGGCATTTGTAGAGTTTCGAAAATGGGATAGCGAAAATATCTTGCAGGATATACGTAAATATTTTAAGCAGGCGATTAGTATGAGAAAAACAAAGCTGTTTTTGAAAAGGTAGTCTGAGGTCTTATGACCTTAGAGACGAACACGTTTTGAGAAATTAAGTTTAAAAAAAAAATTCCCAGACGTTTGTGAGATAAGTTTGGAAAAGAATTTTTCAAGACGTTGTGTGTTATTGTTAATAACCAAAAATTTATTGTTTTAAGTCTAGAGAATAATAACTAAGACATTTTTTATATTAAGTTTGGAATATAATGTCCAAGACTTTTATTATTAACCGGTATTAGTTCCGCAAACCAAAAAAAAGGAAATTAAATTAAATATGTGTTAGTGAATCATGGTGTAGTTTATTGAAGCGATTCCTAGTTGCTTGCCCTTTAACTATCTAAGACCCTGTTTAGACGGGTCAGTATAGGGTGCGCTTTGAGGTGCCTCAAAATACCCTTCATGATTACATCAGTCAACTTGCTGCCCTCGCCACCTTCAGTCTGGGGAACAAGTTCATCGAAAAATCATCTAAAATAACAACTACACACTACAATGCTTGAAACTGGAATAATCACGTGACTCATAATGGCAAATAAAAGTACGTGCTGCCTCAAGAGCTGCCTTTGCTGCTTGTGAATTTTAAGTTGCACTTCATTCCTGCCCCTGGCCATTGCCCTACCAACAAGTTACGTGTGCCAAATGCAACATAGTGACGCAAAACAGCCTCAAAGTACCCAAAATATAAACTTTGAAATATAGGGTTTTCCAATAAGAGTTGTTATTTTAATTAGCCCGCTATTTCGGTAGATGTCACTTTTGGAGCTGTCATTTTTTGACATTTGACAAGTAGAAACTACGCCATTAATACAAATGGAACGATACACGATTCAACAACGCATTGAAATTATTAAAATTCACTATAAAAATGGTGAAAATGTGGCAGAGACGGTTCGTAAAACTCGAACATTTTTGGGTCGTCGTGAAGCACCTTGTCGGACGGCAATACAGAAATTGGTAGAAAAATTCGAGCTGTCGGAACAAGCTAGTGATGTGAAGAATAAAACCCGTGCACGTCGCTCAAGAACAGCCGAGAATATTACTGCTGTAGCCGAAAGTGTTGAAGAAAACCCAGGTTTGTCCATTCCTCGTCGTTCTTTGGAATTAGGCATTCCACAAACGTCATTACACCGTATTTTGCATAAAGATTTGGGTCTTAAGGCTTATAAAGTTCAGTTAACACAAGAACTCAAGCCGGCCGATCAGCAACAACGTCGAGTCTTTGCTGATTGGGTCCTTGAAATGCATGAAAATGATCCGGAATTCCATCGAAAACTAATCTTGAGTGATGAGGCCCGTTTCCACCTCGATGGCTTCGTCAACAAGCAAAATTGTCGCATCTGGGGCTCGGAAAACCCAAAAGTTATTGTTGAAAAGCCTGTCTATCCTCAACGTGTGACTGTTTTGTGCGGTTTATGGTCCCGCGGAGTCATTGGACCGAAAATGAGGCTGGAGCAACAGTTATGGTGAATGGATTGCGCTATCGACAGATGATTAATGATTTTTTATGGCCGGAATTGGATGGTATTGATCTGGACAACGTTTACTTTCAACAAGACGGCACTACGTGCCATACAAGCAACGAAACCTTCCTCTTTATAATGAAATAAAGATCCGATCATTTATCTCAAAAAATGGCATTTGTCTTTGAATATCAAAATAACACCTCTTATTGCAAAACCCTTTACATAATCGTTTTTGGTACATTAAAGTACTTTACTTACAATTCTATTTTTATCTTGCAGTAAGATGACAACCGCCCCCCCCCCCCCCCCCATAATTTTAATGCTAGATCCGTGCCTGTGAGCTATTCCTTTTGGTTTATTTCTTATACTCTTTGGTATCTAGATAAATATTGTGGGAATTTGCATAATAATCAGTGGGAAAAGTTCCCAGTAACACCCATTTTCGAGGGAATTTTGGCCGCAACAACCTCCCAACACTGGTCTGAACCTGAAGAAAATATGTCGAGAGAAATTCGTAGAGCCCAAAAATTTCTCGGATTATTGCTCATCAAGAACTTCTCGCAAATGCGAAAACCTGAGAAAATATTTGCTGGGCTTGATCGCGCATCCCACAAATCAATCAATACATGAGCATTCTCCGACGACATATGTATGAATGTAGCTTAGAACCTCAAAACTCTACCCAGTGAATTGGATAGCTTATCTTTGGTCCTCTGCAACATGTTACCAGAATACCTCCATAACACTGGAGGATCTTGCTCTTTTTTAGCATCCTTTTGAAGATCGTTGTTCTAACCAGTTTTTCTAACTTGGTACTTCACAGGTGTTCCTCATGCAGCATCTACGTAAATAAAAATAATTAGTTTATCATTCTCAATAATTTCTCGTCGTACACTGTTTGACTAAATTGTGGTGTCTCACTTATTTTCCCTCCCGAAAAAAGACAAAAATTTTCAAATGATAAAACCACGGCAACGGCGATGCCGACGACGGCGGTAAAGATCACCGGACCGTGCTTCCTTGCTCCGTGTAGTTTATTGCCGCAATCCAGCACTAGGGACGTGGAGTACTTTACTGTCTGCGTCTGCGCCCAGTGTTACACATATAAATTTTCTGCTTGTTTTTATATTAAATATTTTAATTTTACTGGTAGTTTCCTCGGCTATTCATTTTTCGTAATTCTTTTGTTTTTTTTTTTTGTTTTTTTTCGATTCTTTTTTTTTAATTTTTTTTTAATTTCGTTGATTGAGGAAGAGACTTTTTAACAAGGTAACTAGCTGACAGGTGGATAAAGAAATACAAATCCGATTCGCCGAAAATAGATGTGATATTGTGGCGTGTGGCGTTGTACGATAGAATGATATCATTTCACCTTCAACATGGTTTCTAAATTTGATAGCATGACTATGGTAAGGTGGGAGGGGTTTCGCAGGAAAATGATGAATCTTGTATGCAGAACAATTAAAAATCACCGAATGTCGCCGGGTTATGCTTATGAAGTTTCCAATTTTTTTTTTTTCCGAATAGGTATACCTGCTTAAAGCTTGAAATTTTTTCTGTAATTAGTGGCACATCCTGCTCTATATTGTACATAAATTGTTCCTTAACTCTCCTTCCCTTGATTTCGTTCAGGACAGAGGAGCATGTCAGGTATTGAGGTTGAAGCATAAAATATAATATAATATTGCCCACTGCCTGATATACGCATATGTGTACGTAACATATACGTACTTACATCCATATACATGCAAGAATAATATATAGCAGCATGACTTTTGCTTGAACTGAACGAAAAAGAGATATTTTTTCACTTTTATCTGAATGAACTGCGATCGTGGCTCGTGGCTTCATGCTCTAGAGATTTTTCTAATCACCGGAGCGTCTCCAGGTAACATTAAATAATTTCAGATTGTAGGTATCCCATGGAATCTCTGCTGCTCCGTCTTCTGCTTTAGCATTTTGGTGTATTGTGTTGTATGAAGTATACCGCGACCGTAATATATGTGCCATACTTGCTGCACCATCACCACTTATGTGCCGTGCAAGTATAAAATACAAAGAAAAAAGGGGGACAATATTGGACTGAATAATATATAGCGTACCTACCTACCTTTATTATTTCAATGAACTACAGTGATTGTACGGAAAATATACGCATTTCACTGGATTTGGTGAATGGGTTGATAGGGCGTTTCATTCCATGGACATGGTACGTCCTATTTTGAATTCACAGCAGTGAGATTGTTGATTTTAAGAAGAACTTCTAATTTAAAGGTCCTTTACGAAGTTGTCCATAAAAATTGTTAGGAAAAATTTGAGATGGAGCATAATCGCCGATTTTTTCATTGTTGTTTTTTTTTTATATGTCATCAAAGACTTTTACCACGAAAGAAAGTTAAAATCTTCCAGTTCCAACCTCTTAAATGCATTAGTTTTATCAACAGCATTATTATAAAGGAGGAACAGATTAAGATTAAGACTTAGCGGGTGAGTGGACTTGGCACTACAGCCATTCATTGGATTATTGTGCACAGCATTCTTTACAGTTCATCCAACAATCCCACTCTTCCTAGGAAGAGCAGTATATTTTTGGGTGAAGTGTCTTCAAAATCGGTAAGCTTTAAGAAGTATGAACCAAGAGCCTGGAATCTACATTGTGCATTGACCTCGCATTTGCATAAGACATGCTCCGATGTTTCATCCTCTTCGAGACATAGCCTGCATACAACAATGATATTCTCATCCGAGTCCTTTAATGAATCATTTGGCTTGTCTGGAGCCTTTCATTGAAGTCAAGCTCTGGTCTATTTGGTTCTGGATCCAATTTTGAATGGTATTGTAAGAGATACCGCAAAATGATTCCGGTCCTATGAGAGGTATGCTTCTTTTGTCAGTAAGTCTGCAATATCATTCACATCAATTCCAGAGTGTCCTGACACCCATTGAAGTGTTAGGTGGTTCTTTGTGCCAAGGTTTGTTAATGCTTGAACGAATTCCCACATTAACTTCGTTTTGACTACAGGTGATGAGATGGCTTTCACTGCCGCTTGGCTATCTGTATAGATATAATTCTTGTTAGTGTAGGATCACCTGAAGTTTTCGTATGCACATCTACTGACAGCATATACTTCGGCCTGGACTAGTGAGGCGTATTTTCCTACGCTCTGATAAATATAATCTCTTGACTTTACACCATATATTCTCGGTTTTAGAACCGTCGTTGTACCAGATGAGGGTGTAATTTTCAGATTTGTATCTATTTCCTTCCTATTTGGTATCTTTTTCTTAAGAAGCATAGACAGAGGTTAGGAGGAACAAAGGAAAAAGTATAATATATTACAAAATATGAAGGGTTTTCCATGGAATGATGTACAGAAAATTGTCACTACGATCCAAGAGTATCTTTATTTACAAGACCTTATGGTTTGCATACATATCTAGTACAGTTTTCAGGTCCTAATGAAGTTAAGAATTTTTCTGTAGCTACCGTTTTTATTATGCACTAGACTAGACCAAAACATTTCTTTAAGAAAATCTGACATGCTTTAACTCTACATAATTTCGGGATCTCTAGGCGTTCTTCTCAATAGTTCCACGTGATTTTAATGCATAGATTGGGCTTTAGTGAGCCCCCTGACCGACTTTACCAACGAAATATCGAATCAATTATCCCAGCCGCTCACAGATTCGAACATAAATACACGTCATAGATTAATATCAAGGTTTCTATACCCGAAACTGGCGTACAGACAACCAACAAACCGCGCAACATTTATCTTGACGTGAAGTGCCGAGTTACCATAGGAAGTATTAAAGAACTTTGCATTAAATTCTTATTTTAAATAATTAACGCGAAATATCAAACTAGAGCCGTATAGTGCTCGTAACAGGATCTAGAACAGTTCCTCAATTACAAACTCTGAGAAATGCAGAGGCTGTTCGATTCCAGTAAGAAATGGAATCATATACTATCATTAAAACCGAATGCCTTCTTTTAAAGATATGATGCATTCCTGTATATTATACTATAGAACATTCGTACACCATGTCCTAGGGAGGAACCAGTTCAAGCTTCTTCGTGTGCTTCCTCCTAGCTTCTTTGGAAAGAAAATTACGCCAGTCATATTTTAAACAAAGTTCCATTTTTTTTGCACATATGAATTCATTAGAACATTCTTCTTTCATTTTATTTCTCGTGAAAAGCCTAGTACTAAGGTCCGCGCTAAGCTAAATTTTAGCGGATCTACAATATCGGGCCGTTCTTTAGCAGCTAAATTATGACAGCGGGGACTCACAGAAAAGATATATTAAAAACAAGAAGAAGAAGAATTTTGCAATTTTTTTACGGAAATACAACGCGCGGTGAAAATATTCTAAAAACAGGTAGTTAAAATTATTTGGAAATACAAATATAAAAATAATATGCAATTGAAAAAAAAATTAACAATTGATATTGAAAATATGGTCACGAAAAGAAATCTGATTCATCCGTACTTACAGCAAAGATGTACAAAACTACGTTAACTACAAAAATCCGGTCAATAAATTTGTTAAATATCAGAACTCTGAAAATAAATAATTTTAGCGTGCTAAAGAACGGCCCGGACGGATAAATTCTAGCTAAATTTTTTGGAGACTTACTGGTGGTGCCATCTCTAATCAAAACCCAAAAGCAAATTTAGCGCGTTGACCTTAGTACCGCTCTCGCTAAAATTCAAGATAAATTTTCGCCAATATCTTTTAGCTTGCTAAATTTTCATACAAAACTTAGCTTAGCGCGGACCTTAGTACTAGGCTTAATGTTGCACTTTAGTAAAAATCTGGAACGGATCAGAAATTGTTCAGCTTTTTCATTTGCCTGCACTAACTTTTACTGCGTCCGCAAGCCTTCACGTGGGAGGCCACACCAGATTTTACGCTTGGGATAATCAGCACAGACGAATGCATGGCAATAATAATACGCATACACATATAAGCAACGAGTCCACCAACAGATGCTTGGATAATCTGACTATTTGGGATCCTGTGAATAGATCTTGTATGGTCTTAAGGCGGCTTTCCATGGCGCTAGTTTGAAACCATTATGCATAACGCAGTATGAAATAGGAATAGGAAAGCTTTAATGGCGTACTCTGCTTGCTCTTCGCCACTCATTCTAGCTTAACGTTTTGGTTTCCTCCTGTATGCTTTCAATTCCGAATTCAAGATGGCTTAAACTGATTCGATAAGTGTGCATGAACGCGAGTCATAAGCGCTTCCGTTTATCCGAGTTAGAGCAATTTTTTTTTGTTGTTGTTGGAAACTAGGAAGCAAATAGGCGCCCATCAGTGATTCTGAAAGATATTACGAGTAAATCACCAGTATATGTACTATACGAACTGATGATAATGAAAAAGCGAAATAATAGTAATATAAAAATCGAACTTTGAAGTGTGTGCTCTTGGATTTATTCTCCCTTCGTTTGAACGACCCAACGAATACGAATTTGTAAAATTAGAGGTTAATGTGTTTTAAAAATTGATTTACTGATCTCACAACACATTTATAAAAAAAAAAAAAAAGTATAGTCACAGTCGTGCCACTATAGCCATATCAGCTAAAACTCCAACAGCTAACACCAACCAAGAGCCAACCACTTACCAAAAGCTCTGTTCCCTCTTGCGTATTAATTTGCGTAAAAGATAAGCATCACAAATTTATGGGATAGAAGCCATATTCCAGAATAAGCTCTAATAGCAGCAAAGGAAATGAAATTATCTCAAAAGCACATTCCCGGCGCTTTAGTTATTCACTTTGTATAGCAGTGGCGGAGAGCATGAATCTTTTAAAGTCGACTAAAAAGGACTTTATGAAATTTATGCTTGTTATCCTTTTATCCGCTTTTAAAAAGACACTCCCAGCAGTTAACCTTATCCCTAGGGCTAAATTGAGGAAATATTCTAATAGGTATGTACCTACAACATACATATATATGATATATATATATGTATATGAAGAGAAGTGAGTTTCCCTGCCGGAAAATTCTAAGAAACCTGAAACCTCTCCATACAATGGCGTTGGTGCTGATATGCCGATATAGAGGCAGTAAGTAAACCACTACTGTATACGCGAAAATCATAAAAGTCTGGTATACCACAAAGCAAGCAGCATAAACCAACCATAACGCTGCACGTCTCATCTAATCATCTTCATCGCCTCATCATCTTACAATTTCACCCCCACGCGATGATTTCAACTCCTGCTGTGACTTAATAGCTTTAATCATTACGCAGATGTTGTATATATTGCACTCCTCATGGTATAATAGCGGGGAGGAGATGTACCAGATGAAGGCAGCAATGTTTCAAGTACTTGATATAACTGAATTGTGGATGGATGAAACCAAGATGATATCACATCACATCACCACACAACACAAGCCTGTCCCACCACCCATAAAACAATTTCTCTATATTTTCATATAGTCATACCCGGCAGATCTACCCGTCCCGTACCCGTATTATGTTATGGCGGGAGGAAAGCATAACCCCACAATTGGTGGTTATGCAAAATTGCTGCCTTGCAAGGCTGCCCTGCCATGCCGATGCCAGGCCAGGATACGGCAGGCACAGCACCAGAGTGGATTACTCTGGTAAAAGGAGGGGCGTTGGACAAAAGATAAAATCAAAGCTGTGGATAAAGTACGGCGCCACCCGGCCTTATATTTCTCCTGCTTAGCTCAGATCACAACGATACAATCTTTACGGTATACGGGGATGATCTCTTGATTTTACTTAATGTGAATAATAAACAAAAAGTCTTTCTAACGGTGTGTGTGGGGTGGGGAGATGCGCGGAGGGCGGATTGGAAATGGAGTATTATGCTGGGTGGATAAAGCGTTCTACAATTATGTATACGGTTAGATTAAAGGAGTACTAGGACCAATTAATGGCTTGTGCAATATGTTTCTCTACTTAAATACAACGACAGAAGGGGGAGGACAAAAGCAGACATACATATGCATCGAAGAGGGAATGCAAATCATTTCCTCCCGTATAATGGTGGAGTCCTTGTGCAGCATACAGAGGGTACCATGCCTAAAAATAATCGTTAACTAACCAAATCCCATATCTGGTACGCTTTATATTCACAACCCTTTGACTTGAATCCGCAACTCGTTGGGCACATGTAAAGTAATTATTTGGACTTGTAGATGTTTTATACTTGGTGGAGCCTGGGGGGATGGCCTCTCAGTAGATAGATATACAGATAAGCATACGTATGGATGCACTTTTGATTGCGATACCTGCGTATACTTTGGGATAGATATAATCGTAAACTCAATTAGCAGCATATTCTACAGAGGAGCCACATAATGCACTTAGAAATTGCATTTTTTTCCCCCCAATCTCCAGTCTGCCGTTATTTTATAGGAAAAAATTCAATAGAATTTTCGCGCCCAACAATTTAAGTTTTCTTATCGTGTATGCATACATACCGTCATCGACACTGTTGTGCTACTACTACCCTTAATAGGGAGCACCCCTGCCTCATTTAAATACGCTGAAATCATGATAACAGCCGGACGATAAGGCAATTGATGTTTGTCAGTAGGTAACAACAGTGCAACAGCAGCAGCAGCAGCAACAGAAACGTTACGCAAAAGACCTTTCCGGCACTGCAATGTTTGCATGTATAAAATAATAATAATAAAAAAAAAACGAAATGTGGCCATAAATAAAGCAATAGTTACGAGGGAAGTGTAATACCCCGTCCATTTTTAGGGGATGATAATAAATAATTAAGTTCCATCCAACAGAGACGTCCTGATCACCTGCTGTAGACATGCATTTGAATTTCTTCCTCCAGACGTAAATTGCTATGCGGAGAGAAAGAGGAATTTAGTTTTTTTATGTTGTTGCTTCTTAATTCCATATAAGTTCCTATCTCTCACCCCTACGACGTTATAACAGCGCAACAGCAGGAGCGTTACACGACTTAAGAATGTTGTTTTTTGCTGACTTAATGACGGGGTCTAGGACCTCCTATCTTAGAGAGACGAATGACTTCTTATCCTTACTATTGCTGTGCAGGCAGGGAAGGAAAGTTCGTATCTCCGTAACCACACCACAACGCTGTTCTATATGCACCTGTTCTCTTGTTCCCTTTTTATAATTTCATTGTTGATCGACACCAGGAGATGATGATGGCAGTTCTTTATCATTATATTTCTGTGTGTGTTCTTTTGACACGTGTCATATATGTTTTATAGCTGTATTAATTCGATGGTTGTTGACCTACAATCGTCAGCTTCCTGGTAGTTTTTTTTTTTATGTTATTTTAACGGTAGCGATCGTGCACTTATCTTTCGCTCAACAGAGTTAGTAGAGATGATAATCGACTGAGTTTTTTTTTTTTTTTTTTTATTTATAATCCTACAGGATTTTTCATATACGTGTTCATACACATACATATATTTAGGTATGCGCCAAAGCCCAGAAGTTAAAGGAAACCGCGCATATTCAGTAATTCACTAAATACACAGAGTTTCCACATTTCGCCGCCGCAAAAAAGTAGAAGTAGATGTTTGACAGCTGATTAACATCAAGAACGATATTTTTTGGGTTACAGATAAGATTAAAAATGAAAAATTCAGAAATATTTTACATGAAGTGTTCCTTTGATTTTCAAGGGAACTCCAAAAATTTATAGGGTGAAGAGCGTGAAGATACAAAAAAGAAATAAAAATTTATCAGCGGACGAAAGAGTAAATCAGTTGGTGTTTTTTTTTGTATTATTAAGCCAAGCTCAGGGGATATCCGCTGATGTAAAGCATAGCATATAGCAGGAAAGAGATAAGGAATTATGGAATGTGAGTAGAGTGACAGAGGTGCTGATGTCTGTCACCCTTAAACGTCCGCAGATTGTATGCCCAAGGAAAGACCGAAGATGGTAGACTGTTCCACATTCGGTTGTTTTGAATAGAACTTGAATCATTCCACGGTTTCGCAGATCCATCTTTGAGGATTCTTACTATGTTCAGATCTTTCGTTTATGGAATAACTTACCATGCTGCGCTGGTTGCCTCGGCATATTCAAGGGATTACTTAAGTGCCACTTTTCTATCTAGGCTACTGCTCAGTGACCTGCTCCCTGAATGCTAACAACAATTCCGATATTTGGTTCTGTGATTCTTTTACTGTTTCTTTAAAAACTGGACAATTTATTTTTTATTATTATTTTTAACTTGTTTTTAATTGCTGTGTTTCTTTCCTTTGCATTTATTCTATTATTATTTTTATCTCATTTTCCTGTGTAGCTCTTCTACTTTAAATTAGTTTTTTTTTTATTATTTAGTTAGTGTTTTTAATTTACGTTTCTTGTTTCTTGTTTTTGGTTTCCATAGCTCTCTCTAGAATGTTCCATCCTTTTTGCCAAATAATAATGTACTACAAAAGATTGTAATATCTTGTGTGCTTTTCTACAATAATTAATTCTAATTCTAATTCGAAACACGTCTTTAAATATATTTTTTTTTATAATTTTTTCTTGATTTTTCCTTACACAATGAAATCTGCAAAAGTCAAATGATGGGAATACGGCGATGCAATAAACTTTTCGTTTTTCGAATTCATTGGCTCAATTCATTTTATTCAAAATCTATAATATAAAATTTATAAACAACTATCGTTTTCATAGTGATTTTTTCACGTAATGGTAGGTTTCGGTGGCACAGCCAGACAAGTATGTATACAAAAATAACCTCCTACGATCTTCCACAGTTTTCTTATTGCATGAATAGCAGAGTGAAGACCCTCAAAGCAGGGGATAGATAATTTTCAGATAAGCTCTCCAAACTACATAGAATCGACTTGACCCAGCCTGCTAGCCTACTAGCCTGATAAGATCTCCAGCGTTGTAGCTTGCAGCTTCTCTGGTCGCAGTTATCAAGAGGACATAGGGTCGGCTTGAATCCAGAATACGTTCAGGCTGTCATAAGGACTTTTTTATATGAGACGCACACTTACGCAGCAGATCAAACCTTCGTCAGTCCACAGTCTCCATTAAGCAGACTCGGGGCCTCTGGCATTCCTGCTCAGCAGATTAATCTTGCGCCAACTCACCAGTCTCTATCAAGTAGACTTGGGGCATCTAATCTCTTTGCAGGTCTAGAACTGATCAACTTAATCTGGTTGTGTTTCTCGAATGCCAGATCAACCAGTAGCCAGGCATCCAGGACGCAACGTTGTCTACGCAGCAGTGAACCTTCAAGCTACCAATTCCCTGCGTTAAGCGGATCTCCAAGGAGTCGCTGTCAAGCGGTCTTTCAAGACGTCGTAGCTAGCTTTAAGGATAGCAGTTGCCTTCATCAGGCGGGCTTTCAAGATACCAGGCGGCAATATTGGCGCCTACATATGCGCAGACAGTCCGCACGACATATCCGCATATACACTAACATCCAGGCAGCCATTAAGGTGGTCTGAGGGTGTGTGTTCTGGTTAAATCAGCCTTGAGGAATTGACAACATGGCACAAGGTAACCCTACGCTGGGTACCTCGCCACAAGGATAGTTACCCCAGGAACGAAATGACTGATGGGCTCTGAAATGGATAGCTCCACAGTGGTACCTTATGTGAGGATACCAATCGGAGCTTTAAGATAGGAGATCATCAGGGACACCTATCAAAAGGCAAGCCTCTGGTGGATCAACAGGAAAACCTGCCCTAGTGCGAGGGAATTGTGTCCTGCATATGACAGGAAGAGGGCAAGAGAACCCCTGGCAGTAGAACAAATATAAGGAATATAGTAGGGGTCATTACTGGTCACTAGGCGATAGGAGTAAATGCTAGAAGGCTTGGTATAGCGACGAATGATTTCTGCGGGAGCTGTAAGGACTCCGAGGAAATTGAAGCCGTCTAACCTAATACTCATATTTCAAATTTCTCTGTCTGCTACTTGAGGGCGACCTTTATCAATTGCCTTCGAGGTTAAACAAATCTCTCATAAGAAATTCCTCATCGTTGTATTAACTACGGTTATTTTTTGCTATGATGAAGACCTTCAATGAACACCTCTCTTTTGAAGTTTCTGAAACTATTTACATTTCTCAAAGTCTGCTTGGCGAGTCATATTTCCATAAAGTTAATTAAACTTTTATTTTTAACTGTTGTTTAGTTTTAAAGATAAAGGTCAGGTGGGTAAATAAATATTCCTGTTGACTATTATAAATAAAATAGATTCTGAGCCCATGACCATAGAAACCATGGAACGTTTTTGAATTTTACCCTTAGAGCCTTACTACTGATCTGCTTGCATGCATCAAACTATCTCGTAACCAAGAATCTGTGATTTTTACATTTTACGGATAGCTGCGTCATTATTACCGCAAAAAGAAAAAAAAAGCATCTCTGTTAGGAATTTAACGGACGATAGTGATTTTGGCTGGAGCTCGTCCGTATGAATGGTAGAGGAGGGCAGTCACCACTATCTGACAATAAGAGAAGAGGTATCCCGTCGTTATAAAGTATATAAAAAGAAATTCGATGTCGTTATATGCGATAGTCGCTCAAGAGGAACACAAACTGGTCACGGTGTGTCGGTTATCGGAAGGAAGTAACCAGCCTTTTAGGCTGGCTCATTCCCTATTCTATGCAACTACTCCCTCACCCTGCCATTTCTTGTTACAATGTTGTTGTTCAATTCAATGAAAGATGAAGGCATTCTCGTATTGAACAAAATTATTTTCCTACTAACTATCCAAAGTATTTCAGTCACTCTGTCATTTTTGAACACGAATAAAACTGAATTTTGTTGCCCTATTTCTGCTGCAGAATATTTAACTGTTGAGGCTAGACATGTGTGCACCATCATCTTCCATTTAATGCCTGGACGGGACGACACATTGTTTTCTTCCCCCAAAGAACATTTCCATTCTTGGGTAAGTAAGTTCTTGTGGAGTTTATGTTGCTCCTTTTACGTTTTTCTCTTTGTTTCTTCTGGCAGTTTTCGTCGTTATTTCCTATAAAGATTTGTTTTTGCTGTTTCCCTTCAATTTTGTTTTTTTGTTATTTTATTATTATTTTTTTTTAATGTAGTTTCTTCCCTATCTAGTCTCTTTATACTATGATAAGTTCGATTCTATATAACGGATATACCTATCGGCGTAACCGCGAACTTTATTTTTCTGATATTTTAATTAAAGTTAAATTCTAAGAAAAAGGTAATGCTACCAACCAGATCAAGGTATCGGTTTTTTATGGCAACATTGTCTAAGAGCGAGGACCACAGTTGGCGTACAGTACAGAGATAGTCTGCTTAATCGAAGCCTAGGTAATAGACCCTTTATTAAGCATGAATTTACCTGAGTGGATAAAAATAATGTGAATACGGAAATCTTCAAGAATTAGAATCTTAAGCGGGGTAAACGAGGAGCCACGGCCGGGCGCACAGTGCTTCGTCATCGTACCTGTGGCTGCCCGAAATATACCTGCAACTTTACTCTATATGAACTGAACCTCCCTAATCCGTACGATAACTTTTGAGAGGTTACTAAAGATAATTGTATAAATTGGTACAGTTGAAATGCATCATGATCAGTTGCAATTTTACGCAATTTTTTTTGTTTATTACTAAGCCAAGCTCAGAGAATACCTTATGATGCAAAGCACAGCATGGCAGGTAGGAGATAGGGAAAAGAATTATGGAATGTGAGGATAATGGAAATAATTGAGAATTTATAAGGGCTTAACTTGGACCATATCCCTTTTTAACTTTTTTTTTTATTTTCGTTAGCTTTTACAAAGCTTTTAAAAAAATTAATAGTTGTGCACTCAACCATGTTTTTAATTAATGAGATTTTAGTATATACAGTGGCGTGCAAAAGTTTCGGGCCAAAGTCAATTTTTGCTATATACAACGAAAATAACACCGATGAATAACCATTATGTTAGGATAGTAAAGGGCAAAGAAGGAGTGAAATAAAGCAACATTAAATAAATAAATTCGAAATTAATAAACACATTAATTTATAAAAAAAACTTAAAATGCACTGTTCAAAACTTTCCGGCCAAAATTTAAATTTACCAAATTAAATCTATTAATTCTAGAAAATAGAAAGGATTAAAGGGAAGAAGTACTAATACACTATTTCTACCATTTGTATAAATTAATACTTGGTGGCCATCCCTTTTTCTGCTATTACGGCATCACAGCGACGTGGCATTGACGCAATCAACCGATCAATGCAATCCTGTGGAATTTGTTCCCATTCTTCCTTTAGATCTTCCATCAAATCATTTTTATTTGAATGTTTTCGCGTGCCAAATCGACGAGCAAGCTCTTCCCATAAATGCTCAATCGGATTAAGATCCGGGGATTGAGCTGGCCACTTTAAAACACGAATTCTTTTTGATGCAAGCCACCCCTTAACTAATTTAGATGTGTGCTTGGGGTCGTTGTCGTGCTGGAAGGTCCATTCTTCTGGTAATTTATCTTGGGCATATGATTTTCCAAGATTTCTTTGTACAAACGACTATTCATAATACCGTTAATTTGTACTAGAGGTCCTACGCCTTGCGCTGAAAAAATTCCCCAAACGATTACACTTCCCCCGCCGTGTTTAACTGTTTGTATTTGGTATCTGGCATCATTTCTACTATCAACTGGACGTCGCACGTATCGGCGACCATCACTTCCAAACAAATTAAATTTGCTTTCATCCGAAAAAGCAACCTTCTTCCAGTCATCAAGGGTCCACGCCTGATGCTCGTGAGCGAATTCTAAGCGGGCCTTCTTATTTTTTTTGCTTGTGAGTGGTTTTTTAGCTCCAATCCGTCCAACGAGCGCTACATCATCCAGTCGTCTCGTGACAGTACTGCGACTGATTTCAGCGACGTTTTCAGCATGTTGACTTCCTTTTGATTATTCGGTCCACTCGGATTGTAGTTTTCTTGGTCTCCCTGAGGGTTTTTTATCTTCTACACCAAATCCCGTACAATATTTAGTAATAAGGTCATTCACCGTTGATTTTCCAATACAAAACAAAGCTGGAATTTCTCTTGATGTGTTTTACACTTGCGAGAGTACAATGCAACTGAATTTACCGATTAATTGACACACCATTGGTAAAGTGAACTTTGATATCTTCTAGAACATTGAGAAATTTCATGGCCGGAAACTTTTGCATACAGTTATTTTCAACATTTAATATAGGTAATAGCTAAATATAATTAAATAATGATATTGATTTAAGTGTATTATTAACTCTATTTTATTTGCTGGTTTTATCGGTAGTAGTAATATTAATGTGGGAGACCGCAAGTATAATGTATTGGGCCGGAAACTTTTGCACGCCACTGTACATATATGAAAAATCTAGGCATAGTAAATATAACTAAATTTAGGTTCACATTTATTCTAGATTCATCAGGTTGATTACTGCAATAGTTATTGCAAAAAATAAAATAAAAATAAAAAAACAAAAATAAAAACAAAATAAAATAAAATTGCGAAACGGCAAATATAAGAAAGCAGATAAACTCAACTATTATTAAATTTGAGCTGATTTTCAATTGCAGGCTTGAAATATTCAAATTAATACGGTCGAAATGCACATTAAAGAGACGGGACGGCTTGGGGTTGATACTGCAATTGAGCTTAACAAAAGTGAAGAATTTATTGAGCCCTTCAAAATATCGAAGATTAACATAATTCTAGAGATATTGCATCCAGTTTTCAGCGTCTGCAAGGATAACATGTTCAAACGGTCGCAAAGGAGGCAAGATTACCGAGTCACTCCAAGGAAGGCCGCGGAATTGGAATTGGAGGAATTTGCGTTGAACAGCTTCGATGCGATTGATCTGCACTTAGTAGTAAAGGGACAAGACGGAGCTGGCATATTCTAGTATCGACCTAACAAAGGTGCAGTAAAGAAGTTTAATGATGTAAGGGTCGTCAAATTCCTTGGACCATCTCTTAACAAAACCCAAAATCGAATTGGGCCTGCTGACTATGTCACACCCAGATCTTTGGTTTTGTCCAGCCCGGATAATGAATCGAAGTAAATGGGGTACCTTTTGCGAGCGAAAGTCATGGTTGTGCATTTGCCAACATTTAGAGGAAGACAATTACTGGAGCACCACTTATTAAAAATGTCAAATGTCAACGTTTAAAAGAGCACAGTCGTCATTAGAACTAACAATACGAAATATTTTGGCATCGTCTGCATATTTGAAATTAAGGATAAAGTAAGGATAAATCATTGATGTACAGAATAAGAAGTAGTGGGCCAAGGATACTACCTTCAGGTACACCAGAGACATTAGCTATCTCAGCAGAGAGTGCTCCGTGAAATATACTCGCTGTATACGGTTAGATAGATAAGAAGATTAGATGAACGGAAAGAATGAGGAAACCAAGAATGGAGAACTTGAGGATTAGGATTCTATGATTAATTCTATCGTAGGCCTTGTTAAAATCAGTGAAGACGCAGTCAACCTGCTTACTGGACTCAATGGCTGTTATACAATAGTGAAGAAACTCTAATAGATTAGTCGTGGTTGACTTTGCCTTCAAGACACCATGCTGGAAAGAACCCAAGATTGGTTTACAGTGAAAGTGAAGCACATGACTGACCAAGGCTTCAAAAATCTTCGTAACATGGCATGAGTTAGCAATAGGTCTATAGTTTGAAGCGTTCGATTTGTTGCCATTCTTATGTAGAGGAATAATCACAGAGTACTTCCATGACTTTGGAAAGGACCCGCAGGACAAGGACAGATTAAACAAGTAACGCAGGACATGGGACAGGAACGAGATGAATTTTTTCAGAAAGTAATCGAGGATACCATAAGGACTAATTGTAAAACAGTAGGGTAAGTTAAAAATGTGTTCAGTAACAGATCTTTGGCTTCAAGGAAGGCTGGCGGAAGCCTTACTAAAGAATTCAGAGAAAAAATTTGCAACTGTACATGAGTCGCTACCTTCGGTGTCGCCAAAGTTCAAAGATGATGGATACGCATAACAATTACGTTTAGAATTTATAAATTTCCAAAACTCTTTAGGATAATTACGGAGTGTCAGTTTCGTTATATGAAATATGAACCAGCAAGGTGAACTGATTCCAGACCCTGCAGTAAGCCGAGTAATCTGCAAAACTTCCTGAAGCACAAAACCTCCACGCTTTATTTTTCAGATTTTTTAAGTGCCGCAAGGAGCTGTTCAGTCAAGGCTGAGATGTGTGAGAATTTTTAGGTGCACAGATCGGCACACATTGCATAAAACATATATAGAGAGAGAGTATTATAAAAAGCATCTACAACTCGCTGAATGTGCCGTTCGTTAAAAGCATTCGTCCAATCACAATGTTGCAACCCGTACAAAGGACTTGTCGACATACCAGAGACTTCCAGGAGTTTCAAGAGCAACAAAGAGAGAGAGAGAAGGAAACAAAAAAGGTTTTATCTGTAGAGTAGAGCAATCTTTAGCTTTATATTTAGATTTAAATTTCTCTGAGTCCAATATAGGTTGCTTCGGACTACTGTCAACAGCTTGCATATAGACACGTTCCCTAGTATTTATGCGCTAAGAAATTAAAAACAAAAAAATCGTGTTATCCAGCCGAGCAATTTACTGAAGTATCCGAAAGTCGCGCGGAGGTTAATCTTCAAAATTTTCTGGATCACACAGTAACTAGGATTGTAAAGAAGTTCTTGTCTCCAAAGACTGACTTTTGATATACAAGTGGGGCTTTGACGGTAGTTCAGGGCATGGCTTATACAAGGAAACATTTTCTGACACTTCTATTATCAACGAATACTTTCCTCAATTGCTTTAGTTGCTTTGCAGTTGAAACACACTTTAGAGGAACGGATTATATGTTTATGTAAAGGACAGTTCCGATGTAGTAAAAAGTGAATCTCAGAGATTTCAGACGCTAATTTCGAATTGTCTTCATCTAACGTTTCTGCTTCAAACTTGGGTGTAGTGATATCGCATGATTGACACTTACTTCACAATGGAAGTATGTTTCAGACACAGGTAGCAGTGCAAAATGTTTTATATGTGGCGCAAGACCAGCACAAATTAATAGTTCTGTAGAAAGAAAGTCTAATGCTGAAAATTTTAAATTTGGTTTTTTCAGTAATGCTTCAATTAGTGCGGAAATACCTGGCATAAATGAACAAATAATAAGAAAATTCCGTCATTTATTGACCCAAACAAAGGCAATCTATATAGAAAACTATTCTTAGTACTACATGCCACTCACAAGTACACAGACTCCTTGTACATGGAATTGACTTATAATATCTACTTGTATACTCCCAATAGGTCAAATTGTCAGAAGAAAGCCTTAGAAGCAAAACACGGCTATTAAGTATTCAGTCAATCCATCTGCAAATATAGGATTCGACTCCTCTAGACATCCCACCCTCAAAGCATCTGCTTTAACATTGTTGAAGACTTGTGGCGGCATGACAGAGCTATTGCACATTACAAAAGGCCTTGGGTAGTTATGATGAATTTGTAGGGTTTGGTAAATCCAATTCAAAAGTTACTTTGATAATTGGAAAAGATTGTGTAGGTAAAGCCATGATTTGCATGTTAGAAATAGCCACAACAAAAATAATTATTATTCTGTCAACCGCAGGGATTCAAATAGACCCAAATTTTGTACAATAATTAGTTAAAGGAAAAAAAATTTATCAAGGTCCAACCTCCAATAAAAATGAAAATATCGAATAAAGAACAGGAAGACCGGACAATTGATGAGCCGCTGTTACCATTATTGTTTTTCCAAAAATAAAATTACTTTCAGAGATCCCGTATTCGGGTATATCAAGAACATAACTGGGACCTAATGCAAGAAGCGTGGTTTTCATTCCATAGTCCAGCAACACGACTACTATTCCTACTTCTGACACGTCGACATATAGGGTCTACCTGGCTAACCTACCGGCTGCTAGTCTGTAGTCTTAATCAGGTTCTCAAGACACCAATTGCCTGCTGTAAGCAGATTCTTCAGTAATCGTTGTTAAGCGATCCTTCAAGACATCATAGCCAGCTCCAGGGCAACAGTTGTCTACCTCAAGCAGGAGTTCAATATCCCTTCTGTTGAAAATACACAACTGTGTACGTAGCTAGACTATCAAGAATTGGCAAAACCGCCAAAGGGTCCTTAAATGTCAAGGTATAGCATCACCCATTAATTAATTTTATTTAATGGTTTCAACTAAGTCATGTAGCGCAGTTTCAACCGATTTACCTTAGAAATATGCCTATGCTGGATCTAGACATTTCACTTTTCATGACGAAGCTATCCATAGACGCCTCTATCACCTGTCGACGAAAGTCTTCAAAACAACCAATGTAATGCTGATAGGTCTGAAGTCCTTAGCAATGTATTCGCTTCGGCCTGCCTTGGAAATGAAGATCAAGTTGGTTCTTTTTTCAGGTGCAGGGGTTTAAATTACTATGAGCTTCTTGTTCTTATGCAGCTTGATACCATCCATTCCCGGTG
The DNA here is from genome assembly GCA_963924295.1 of Dioctria rufipes. Taxonomy (NCBI): domain Eukaryota; kingdom Metazoa; phylum Arthropoda; class Insecta; order Diptera; family Asilidae; genus Dioctria; species Dioctria rufipes. Next base: position 933,616 of record OZ002741.1, read on the forward strand.
ATTTATTGGATTCAAAAGATTGAATTGCGGTTACACCTTGCAAAATTTTCGAAATATTTTCGTAAAACTATGGGGGACGGAATTTAGTTAAAGATTGATAGCGAAAAATTCCCGCCCTATAAGTAAACTGTAATTATTTAACAAAATTAGAGGAAAATCTCTTCCTCGAGAACTTCCTATTATGGCGACATTATGTATAACCATCCTCCACAAGTCCACATGCCCAAAAATCTTTAATTGGGAAAGTTTTCTTGTTTATCTTAAGGCTTTATGCAACGTTTAGCATGAAGCTAAGGAGAAACTTTTATTGTCTAATAAACTTCATTGTCCTTAAAAAATTTTTTTTACTTTTTGTTGCTTCACCGTAAGTAAGTGAAATATCTAAAGCCACTTCGGGCTGTCTTATTTATGCTGCAGCTATTATATTATGTTTTCAAGGGTTTTGTACAACTCTTCCTTCTTCTACATAATATATTTCGCCTGCGGTTTCCTCTGTGTTGAATAATGGGGTAAAAAAAAAAACTCCACGGAAGACATTAAATTTAAATGGGACAGGAACTATAGAAGTTTTTCTAAAAGTAAACTGAAAACTGCATTCGTGTCAAGTCATTATATTGTTCGCCGAGAGACAAGAAAACCGTCTCGGAAACTCTGACAAAAAAAAACATACCGCAGGAAAATGACTTACATTTTAGCTCAACTCCGCGTATATACATGATGTGTACCAACGTTATAATTACAGAATAATTTTAAACATTTTTTTTTCTTTTTTTTTTTTTTTAACTTCGGACACAGTTGAGAGGTCACACATCCCTAGGGGAAGAAATTTCTTCCTTCAAGAAAACGAACCTTTTTATGTGCTTATCAACAGAAAATATCTCTCAGTCAGCTTCGCGCACATGGCATCGAGTCGAGTGCGCAGAGAAAATATAGCTGCGCTCCCCGTTGTAAATGGCTTAAAATTCCCGTTGCCTGTTTGCTATGCAACAAACGTTTGCGCATATCTGGGATTCAGAGCTAATGGCAATAATAAGAGAGTAAGGAAGTCAAGTATTCGCAGAATATTTTATGTTCACATGAAAAGATCTTAATCCTGAGATCCGATCCCTTTCTCTAGTCTCTTGACCGTTGCGCGGAAATTTGTATCGCTCTACTCATCTAAATATGTAAGTGTGTGTGTGTGTGTATATGGATTTAATGTACCGGCGAACTCAGGTCCCTTCTGAACCTGATCTACTTCTGGCACCACCGTGTGCACTGTGCTACCATGAATTATTCATTTTATAAGTTAGAAATAATAACACGCTTCTTGCTGGACTTATTTTCCCTCCTTGAAGATATAATTCAACTTCCACTTTTAGGCCCAGTTATCGGACTGAGCCTGCGTATAAATTTGCATCAATTTCGTCCATTTCATGTGAAGTCCGATCAGCAATGAAATACTTATGCTAGAAATACTACACCTACTTACAATAGTTTTTTTATTTTTATTTTTATTGTTTTTTTTTTCTTACTGAAAATGCTGCATCTTGCTTGTCGTCGTGAACGTGGGTGGCTTATTCCGAACTATGTTAGGTATTTATCTAGTTTTCCGATTATACAAAAAAAAAAAAACCTAGATGAGATAATCAGGCTCTTACTTAAAATGTCAAGAAAGGTTAAGAATCTGCAAGCAAATCGAGATCAGCAGCGTGCGCATGTTAAATATTTTCTTACAATCTGTTTCAAGGATATTACAAAAAATTTCCCGTGAGGTGCTTCTGGTCCATTGTCCCCTTTCACGTGTATCGTATACTCAACCTTTGGTGTTTTTTTTTTATATATATATATATATATACAATTAGACATATATCGAAAGAAAGCGATTCAGTAAGGAATGCTATGATTAGGTCCTCTGAACATACCTACATACACATAACCGACAAAAAACTGTAACAAGTAAAACTACGGCGTCCCCGTTTGCAATATTTCCCCCTGTGTTGTTGTGAAGTAAATATAATTGATCCAGAGGGAATAACGATTCCGGCTGAAGTCTATAGAACGTTAAGAGGGTTCCATCATAACACGTGCGCGCATACCTTATCTGGCGCAATCGACATTACACCTGTTGAGGTTGAGCATTGCACTCTTCTTATGGAGGGCTTTGGCCGTGCTTGTCCATTTTTCTTGTGACTTTTCCGTTGCGATTCTAGGCTACATAGCTACATTTTGCTGGTCTTCCCAATCATCCCATCTATATAGGTATAAGTACAGTAGTAATCCGTAAAGTTTCCTTCTCTATACCTCTACTCATTCTCTTTCTCTATGGGCTTTTTATTTGTCTTTCAATCGAATTTCCTAGCGAATACAATTCGTCTTGTTGTCAGGAGTATTTTGTATTGTTTTGTTTCTTGTGTTTATTTTTTTTTTCTTTAGTTTTGCGTCCCTGCAAAAATTTATATGATTAAATCGACTTGTATGCTAGCCACATATATACAAAAGTCTATGTGCAGATGATAATCGACACCTGATTCCTATACTATTCCTATTTTTACAGATGCTGCGAGTTATGCAATGGATGACCGGATGAATGCTATCAATGTGCCACTTCAGACTATGATGAGAAAAATTCGTCCAAAATTCAACATACTTTCATATAACCTAAAGAACTTCCAAGGACTATTAAATTTGGGGCAATTATACAGTGATAAATTATCAAAATAAACTAAAGCTGCATATTTTAATGTGCAAAGGACATCTGCAGGAGTTCTTAGGTAGTCAACTGCTATAATGACTCTGTAAATTTAGAGTAATCAAATGTAATTCAGGTCTATTTCTGATAGTGTCGGATATAGTAATTGTAAATGCACATTTCGATTTTACGGAAATTAGGGCACATATGCTTCTGTCAAATATATTTCTTACGTCGGTGCCAACATTGAAAAAATCATTGGCAGGAAGTTGAAAAACTGAGCAATGCACCTCGCTTTGGTTAAATAGTTTTTATCACTAATTAACCCAAATAATTAATTTAAAAACAATTATTTCGACGAACCCAAGAATTTGTTTGTTGTATACAGTTCTCACTCAGTTGGTGCTTAGACCGAAAGAGTCAGCAATATAGAAGTGAGCCCACTTTCTGCAGTGTATTTCTATTAACGCAGTCAGTCCATATTATACATGTCAGTGGATTTGACGCGTCTGTACCGGGATTGTATATTTCCGAACACTTGACCAACCACTTTGTAAACCAAAGCAAAATTTCGAAATTTGCGTCTAGTAACACTTTGCTGAATGTAGCTAAGTAGGCTTTGGCTTCTATGTAAATAAAAAAAAAACAAACAAAAAATTAATCTGATGTCGTCAACCGGCAATTCGAGAACAGTGTAAAGAAAGTTTAGAAAATAAAAAAGAATATCAACAGGTCCAGTAGTAATATACCAACACTGAATACAGAATAATTTCCGAGGGGCCTTTCAACTGATGAGCTAATGTTTTTTTTATGACTCCCGGATAAGCTTATTTTTCAGCGTCGGGCGGATAGCGCCCGCAGTACCAAGATCGTAGCTATTGTTTTTACGATATAGGGTCTACTTGAGACAGGACTCCAGACATCTACCCGGAATAGCACCAGTTCAGGATGTCATAAGGACAGTCTGTGCTGAAGAGGTACACTCATCCAAAAGATCGACATTTCGGCAGCTCCTAGTCCCTATCAAGCAGAATGTGGGTTCCAAAATCTTTTCAGATTCAAAAGTTGGTCACCCTTAGTCTGGCAGGCCTTCAAGGTATCGCAATTTCCTTTTATAAAAGACGCAGAATTGTGGACACATCTCCCCAACAAGAAAGACTCGACAACCGACAATAAGTTAATAAATATTTTAAATTACCAGTGGCAAGTAAACCCATAAAAGGAGTGATTGGCGCTCTGGATTGCTCTTGAATTTTAATGATAAAGCGATAAGGTGACGCTAAATTATAATTTTGAGTGATATGGGACACATTCCATTATTCTTCGCATTGAAGAACCAGCATACATCCATTGCAACAACCGGCGCTAACGCCTAATGGAGGGAACCACTAACAGAAGTTGTCCTCGACAAACACTTGCAATTATGGACGAATAATCTAGGGATGATCAAGCTGTCATCTGAACTGTGGGATCTAATCGACATAAAGTTATAAGAGCTGGTCATGGAATGCCTCATCAACAACCAGGGAGGACTGCTATCTTGTTGCTTTTATTACATACTTATTGGTAGTCAGAGGATACAAGGTCAACAAATTCGAAGTATTGTTGCAAAATTCTATGAGGATAAAACTAAGCTTAATATTATTCATAAATGGCGTCATTCCTAGGAGCTCAATATGGTACCAATGGATAATTTGGAACCTCAAAAGAACAGCATGTCAATTTTGCTGTTTATTAAACGGTAACTACCTGGAAACACTGCTAATGGCCGTCTGAGTTTAAACCAAATATTTAGTTTAAACTTGACGAATGGGTTTCACAGTTTGGTTAAAACCCCGGTTTAAGCTAGAGTTTAAACCGTGCCATCCCTCGGTTTAATCTCAAGATAAAAGTATTTGACAATGTGACATTTTATTTTGACAGTAGCATTGTTTGTTTGTATCAAAAAAATCATTTTTTAGACAGTTTTAGCGATGAAGAAATCTTTTTTGAGTTAAATTTAAGACTCTGTCGACGACAGAGAGTAATTAGAAATCGGCCAAATCATTTTAATGAATGGGACGATGTTGATTTTTATGCTAGATTCCGTTTAAGTAAAGAATCGGCGTATGCTGTTTTGGAGCTTATAGCGCCTCATATTCAACACCAAACAAGTTGTATTTCCAAATCCTGAAGAGGAAATACAAAGTGTTAGAGCAGAATTTTCCGCTCTGCGCGTTTTCCTAGAGTCATCGCCGCATTGGATTGTACACTCGTGAGGATATTATCACCTGGTATAACTAGATCTATATTTTCCATCATATTGTTCTAAGATAATTAATTATTTCAGGTGGGCAGAATGGTGAATTGTTTCGCTGTCGAAAAGGCTTCTTTTCAATTAATGTGCAGACAATGTATGATTCGCAGCTTAAAATTCTGGATATTGTTGCGAGATGGCCAGGTTCTGCTCATGACTCTAACTCCAGGACTTGGGCACGCTTTGAAAGCCGGGAATTTGCTGACAGTTTCTTTATTGCAGATGGTGGCTATCAGTGAAGGAATTATATGATGACACCACTAGCAGAAGTTACTACCACGGAAGATAATTTGTATCATGAATCTCTTATACGTACCAGGAACTGTGTCGAGCGAAGTGATGAAATTTGGAAAAGGAGGTTTCCAATTTTATCTATTGGAATGCGAATGAAGCTGCCAAAGATTCAAAGTATAATTGTAGCGGGACCTGCATAATATATGTTGCATGAATCGTGAAAATGCATTACCAGCTCTATCAAAGGAGTTAGAAGTAGCTGCTAATTTTGTCAGTACGGTTCCTCGGAATGAGCTTAATCCCAGATCGAACTATGAAAGCCTGGTACGCAGATCATTAATCAATACCTACTTCAAAAACCTTGTTTAAATAGCTATTGTAATGTAAAACAAACATTTTTTTAATTGTAATTATATTTTTAATTGATTTAATTAATGCAATCTGATTTATTTTTAGCAAGTGTTAGATTGTGTGCCAAAATCCGCATTTGTATTTCATGCACCTCCTTCATCATTTTCATTCGCTCTTCGTGCTCTTTTGTTATGAGAGCAATTTCCAATTGATGTTTTTCATTTGCACATTCTTCTCAACAGCTAGTAATTTGGGATCTGCGAGTGCTTTTTGCCCTTTATCTGAGATCTCAGCGGCTTGGAAATTGATTTCTTTAGCATGGAAGGGCTATAATTTTTCCACATTTTGGTGGCTGATGGCTTGCTGTTGGAAGCTTTGCTTCCTGTCCTGCACAGTAAATAGGTAATAATTATAGAACGTGGATAGTAAAACATTACCTTTCGGTTCTTCGAGGTACTCTTCAACAAATTGGCTAACGTGTAGAGCACTAATCGGCATAGTGTTCTAAACCAATCTCATCTTCCAGGTGATCCACATCTGATAATAAAACACCTTTTTTAATTTTAGTTGAATTTTTGAGTCCATACAATTGTAGGCGTCCGAACCATACACTGCATCCAAACCCTCAATTTCAATCGATGAAATAATTTCCTTCACTTGGACATCGTTGTCGGTTATATTAACCGGTTTGCTGGACCCACCTCCTGTAGCATACAGCTCTCTCTTTTTCATAGCAAAGTTTCTTTTTGATGTTTTTTTAATGTTATCAATACTAAATAATCGCGGTAAGTCTCACCACTTGTGGAATTATATGCGGATTCAATATCCTTGCACGCATTTACTTTGTCTTCCAATCTATACTTGTCCGTTTTCTTGCACTCCACTATATGCCTTTTTTTATAGACTATAGGGAAAGCAATAGCTCAACTTCCTTTCTGCTAAAATTTGCAGTCCTTTTCGATGGTGGCATATTTAAAATTAGTCAATATTTTATTTTTTACCTTCTGGTCTGTCTACTTTTTTCGATTGACAAATTGATTGATAGAAAAATTGCTTCACAATGGCAGCGATAACTAATTTAGTTCACAATTTAATCAATAGTACCAACATTACTAATAGAATTCACTGTGAAAACCGATTTGGTTTAAACTACGTTTAAATTTGAAGGATGGTTTAAACTAAAGTAAGTCAATAAATTATGAAATACGTTGATTTAATTTTTTATACATTATTAAGCCAAGCAGGGGATACCCTATGATGTAAAGCACAGTATGGTAGGGAAGAGATAGGGAAAAGGATTAGGGAACGTGAGGAAAGTGTCGGAGGTGCTGATATATGTCACCCTTAAACTTACGCAGATTGTATGCCGGAGGAAAGACAGAAGATGGTGGACTGTTCCACATTCGCATAGTGCGGGATAAAAAAGCATCACGAAATTTCACTGTACGCCCGAAAGTAATTTGAAGGGTAACAAGATGTACGCGGTTTGTAGCGGAAATATTGTGTGAATTCATTCTAATAGGGATCAGACTAGATATTTTATCAGAACATTAACCAGCATGTGTAGCAATAAAGGAGCGAAAGGCATCCAAGATCCAACATTGTGGCGATACTTGAATGAGTCGATATAAAAGTTATTGCTAAATCGCGCCAATGGGCTTGAGCGCTCTCTTTTAGACTATATCCAGTGAATGTAAGCCTGTACGACCAGATATAGAAATTGTATTCCATTCTAGGTCTGAAGTAGGACTTGTATAGCAGCGCCAGATTTCATGGGCTGAAATATTTCTTACACCTTTTCAGAAATCAAAGACAGTCCGATGCGTCTTTGCCAATAGAGAATACGTGATCTGTCCAGCTTAACTTACTGGAAATATTAATATTCATAAAGACGGTGTATCGTAAATCAATGCTCTATCAAAAGAAACGGAAGTGGAAAAATTATGATCTTGTTTTAAAAAGATTTTTTATGACTTAGATGCATTGAATTCGATGCGAATCGCTTTGCGACAAGCGAAGATATTATCAAGATCGTTAGTCAATGATCTAATCATGCAAACTCGATTGACAGTTAAGGCATTCCCTCTAGTGCCCGCTAGAGTCTCAAATAAGTAAGCGAAACTATGGATGGGATTGAATGTAAGAGAAAGCAGATCATTAATGAAAACTAAGAAGAAAGAACAGATAATAGAGCCCTGGGGTACACCGGCATTTACAGGATTAGGTTCAGATGAAACACAATCTAGCAGAGTCCATATTAGGCGACCGGATGAAAAACTTTCAATCCATAATAGAAGAGGAGGGTAGAGACCAGGTGCTTTAAGTCTGGCTAAAAGAGCTGGATGCCATACGCTATGAAAAGCCTTTGAAAAATGTAGTGCAATGATTTTAGACTCAACAAAATTGTGAAGATTACGGTTTCTTCAACGTTCCGTAACAAAAATCTGCAAATCCCAAGATGAGGTCCAGCCCGGAAACCATATTGGCGATTGTTAATAAGTCAATTCATTTGTATATGAAAATCAGAAAAGTGAACTCAGCTATAAAAAATACCGATTGCTCAACTTAAAAATCGCTATGTCTATGCCGGGTCTATGCCGGGTCGTACATTTCAGAACATACATATGAACAACCACTTTGCAGCTACCGCTCCCAGTTTATTCATTGGAGGTTCTGCTGCTCCAAGACAACAGCCTCCCGGCCATCATAGGTACGAATAGGTTTTAGATCAGAACAGCCACTCGACAAGCAACTTCAGCCCAGCAGCTATCGCTTCCGGAAATTGCATCGTAGCTACTTCCTACCCAGGCATACGAATTAGAAAGCTCAGCTTTGATTAACATAATAAACCAGTACCTAACTAGTGGAGAATTTCCTAAAACATAGAAGAGTTCAGTTCTAACACCTCTTGAAAAACTTAAAGGAACTAAACTATTTTAAGAATTTAGACCAATCAATATTCTTCCAGTAATGGAAAAACTGTGTACAAACAGTGGGGGAAATAAGGCACCCGCAGACTTCACCAGACGAAAGCCCCCGAAATTTAGGGGCCCCAAAGTGGTAGCTAAAATTTTCAAATAATTCCAGCATTTTACCCAAAATAAGTAATGAAATCGCATGACCATGCTTGGGTGGTACCAGAAAATTGCTCCTGGGATTTGTTACCAGAACCCGTACGACCCCTTCTCAAGCATTAACAACGCCACTGCACACATCCCTCCCTGTTTACAATTTATCTGGGGAGTTTATTTTCTTTTCTTTAAAATATCTTGAAATATGAAAAAAAAACTAGCACTTAGCTTGAATTGTTTACGTTGGGTGATATAATTTGTATGTAGTATAGGTGAATGAAGTAGGTATCATGAATATATGCTCCAATTCCAACATAAAATTAACGATTCCCCGACCTGATTTTTTCTTAGAAATTTATTGGACATTTTTTCTTTAGAATTTTTATGCATATTATTGGAGACCGAGACAGAATCTGAAAATAACCCATTTAATGGATAAAAATTCAGCCGACACATTTTTTGTATTTCTAAAAAACAATAAGAATTTTTATTGCCACCTTGATATTTCCAAAAAATCTAAATGCTTTTTTTTTTTTTTGTAATAAATTGTTATACTTTGAAGAATATTTTCAGCGCTTATACATCCCAAAATTCAAATTATATTCGAAGTTACAGTACTTAGAAATGAGCGCGGCAGAGAGCAGTTGTTTTTTCTTTTGGTTTGTGGATTGTGATAAAAGTTAAACCACCTACAGTACAATGAATGCTTATCTACGCCACTGTATACACACAACAACTAGTGAAATATATTGGAAAAAGTTTAATACTAATAGAGCAAAGATCACGCTTCAGGAGTAAACACTCATGTGAAACGGCATTAAGTAATCTGGATGATATCAGGGTGGAAAATTTTATGGACTAAAGATCAATAACAACAGCGGTATTTCTTGATTTTAAGGGATCTCTTGAAATGATCGGAAGAGACATATTGATAACAAAATTAAAAAATTAAGAAATTAAGAACGTCGGGCTGAAATTGTTCACAAATTACTTGAGTGATAGAAAACAGCGAACGAAATTTTGGAAATCTTAATCAGAATCTGAAAATGTTATTATAGGGGTTCCGCAAGGATCTATACTAGATGCGTAACTATTTATAATTTATATTAATGACATGAAGTGTTAAGTTATTGTCATTTGCTGACGACACAGTAGTATTTATTAAAGGAGAAAATTTTAATAAATTCGAAAGGATAATGAACATGGAACTTAAACGCTTGACAGTGTGGTCGGACGTTAACAAATTGAAGCTTAATGGCAATAAGTCAAAATGTATGGTATTAAACAGAAACACGAATGTGACGATTTATGAGAATGAAACTGTTGAGTGTTGCTGGAGTAAAACACTTAGGTGTAATTAATTATTGACATTCGAATGAATTTTAGAGCTCGCCAAAGCGATGTTTGAAAACTGTGTATATGTATAACACGATTTTGATTATTGTGCAAAAATTTTATATAATATATGTGCAAATATGTGAAACGATTGACAAGTTAAAAAAGCTGCAATGCAAGGCAATGAGGATGATTTTGGATTATTTTTTTTTTATGATGTAGCCCAAACTCAGGGAATCCCCTACAATGCCGTAGCATAGCCTTGGCAGGAAAGGATAAAGGGATAGGGAGTTGAGGATTATTGGATTGAGCCAAGGAAGGTGACGGTGTGCATTTGGTCTGAATGCTTTCGGCTCATAGATGAGGAAGGCAAACAGAGGATAGCAATCTGTTCCACATTCGTACTGCGCTGTTTATGTAGGATTCGCGGAATTTCACAGTACGCCCGGACCAACTAAGATTGTTGGATATTTCAATGCCTAAGATGTTTAGAGATGGCGAGTTCGAAATATGAGTGATAACAGACAACATTGCGTTCTGGAAGCATTAAACAAGACCCGATTTGCTCTACCTCGAGTAAATATTGTTGTACGGTCATAATTAAGTGAATTGAACAAGTGGCTTTATTCAACTATAACATTCCCACTGGAATCAGCTATAGAGTCGAACGAGTACACGAAATCAAGGATGCTGACGTCTGCAAAACTATGAATATAATTTAAAGGGAGAGCTAGCAAAGCTTTAATGAAAAAGAGAGTAAGGAGAAAACAGAATCTTGCGGTACCCAGCATGGATTATAAAACGTTTGGAAGTATCTCCGTCCAATATTACTTGAATTGAACAGCAGGAGAGAGATTCACCAAAATTATGGAGGAATTGATTCCAACGCTTAGTACGAAATGTTAATAAATCTCCAGTAAACCGGCCAGCACGAAGGCAGTATTGCTAATAAGGTGATTAGTTTTTAGAGATTAATTTTTCTATAATTTGAGGTATAGCTTGCTTCTCCTTTTTTGGGTATTGGCTGAATATATGCAAGTTCCCATGCCAACAGAAAGACTCCTGTCTATTAGGACAAGTGAAATATTTTGCGTAATAGGGGCAGGACTTGAGTACCATCAGGCCCAGTATCCTTAGGCACAATGAGACTCGCGAGCACTCTGAAGACCTCCCTTGTACGGAAATGTAACGGTCTTTGACTGTAATTGCATTTTGGGGAGAATATGGAGCTTGCGAAGGCGGTAAGAAAAAATTCGCAGCAAACTTAGCTGCAAATGGGTTTTGTCCAATGATTCCGTGAACACATCCCCGTTGTGATTTAGGGGCGGTACCGGAGAACTGGTGAAGTTGTTCTTGACTGTTTTAACAAGATACTAGAAACTCTTACTACGCTTTGCACTAGTAAAGATTTTCTGTCTAATATTTTTAGCTCAGTGAATCATAGATTTGCAGATGTTACATACCTCTCTATAGATCTGTCTCAATTCCATTGAATGACACAGCTTATATGCCTGCAATGCAGTTTCCTTGTCTTTTATGACAGTATAACCAAGATGTATTGTATTGTATAGAAGAGCGCGAATAAATAATCTGCTTGAGTTTTAAATGGACGAATATTAAGCATAAATTATCGTATATCGTGTTGATGATCACGTATAAACTTATGCCAAATTATTTAGCGAATAATTTGAGATATGTTAGTGAGGAACAATCATATAACCTAAGGATCGCTAACAACTACCTTACGCCGAAGCATGAAGATACAAAATCAGCTGATACACAAAGGTCTACCGATGTTCAATAGTCTACCCAATGAAATTAAAGTTTAAAGAAACATGAAAAAATTTAAAATACTATTAAACTAAATATTAAATAATATACCTACATATTTTATTTCAAATCAATTTTGAGTGGAATTGTGAATAAGATGTTATCTTCATAGTTATCTAATAAATATTATCTTATCTCATTTTATTTTGTCTTACAGGTATATGTCGTTATATCCCATACGTACAGTTAGAATGCCTCCTACCTGTAGGCTATATCCCATGCAGTTACAATAAAAATATATTTATTGGTAAAACTCAGTGATTTTTGCATTTTCATTTTCTTCTAAATTAAAACCAACGGAAGTTTATGAATTATAATTGGGTATAATTTTTGCGATGGATTGAAATGCTCTGCTAGCCAACAGTGACCGAAAAATAACAGAAAACAGTGGCAAAAGTAGTAAGGTGAATGTTTTTATATATATCTACCTAGGAGGAGAGGAAAAGTAAGGAAAACAAAATAACAAAACAAAAAAAAATATTATTGGCAGACAGAAGACTTTATGGTCATTACTAAAAATCTTGTGCTAACTTAAAACAATAACGAAGTAAAGTAAGACGTATAAAGAAGTACAAGTAAGGAAATGTGCGAAATCCAATGAAATTACAAAACTAAAAACTAATAAAATTAGAAAAATTAAAATGAAGGCTATTAAATGGCGGTGAAAAGGTTTAAAATTTTGTGGTATTTAAATTCGAACAAAGAAATATTTCGGTAATTAACTGCTGTGGTGTTTTATGGTTGCAAAGTCAGGGTAGCACAGCGAAAATGTATTTTACACAGAAAGTCTATTTCATAGATAGAAATGATTCATTATGAAACTACTAATAACGAAAAAAAAGGTAAATTCAATACTAGTAGTACCATCTATAATTAAGCTTTGCAGCTTGATTACAAATTATCATTTAGGCAAATTCAAGCAGTTTCAAGTTATAAACCGCTGAAGCTTGGTAAAATGTGCTTAAAGTTTTTATTCGTTCAACTTAATTGAACCAAATAAATAAAAAAAAATTGAAAATGTCGCCGAATTCCTTCTGCTCTTAATATTTAATTAGGAAAAATAAATGGAATTTAGAAAAAAATCAATAGGTATTTAAAACGAGTTAAAAACAATTTAATCTGGTCGGAATTTTTATTATAACAGCTAAATTTAAGCTCCTCAGTCCTGGACAAATGACAAAAGTTATTAAATTTTTCCTGCAGGCTGCAAGAAAAAAAGCACAAACGTAACAAAAACTTGCATTCCATAAATCCATTTGGAATTGGAACTCCTCCAGCACAGGTAATTTTCGGGTCAAGTCTCGGCTAGCAAAAGTTTCGTGAAGCTTTATCTCTCGTTAAAGATAATTTTGACGATTTTAAAATCGACGGGGTATGAACTGGACTGAAATTGGTTGAAACGCATTGAATGGCATATTCAAAATGAGCCCGTTTAGACCGTGCCATTTAGAACTAGTTTACGTAAGTCGACTTGCGTAGAACTAATATGCAGTGGTCTAAGCATGTCGTATTACGAAAAACTAGTCCAACTTTAATCCGATATTTGATGCGGTATTGACATGCAAAATTAGTATTAAACGTAGCCATAAACCTCACATAAGAATTTGTTTACAAACTTTAATGCGTTATATTCATTCATAGAGAGAAATATTTTGTTTTAATGAAAATGAGTGGAATTAAGAAGGAAAAAAGTGCGACTGGTCAAAGAGAGGGACAAATTCTTTTATAGACTTTGACTTATTGAAGAAAGTATTCCGTCCATAATGGATGGTAACATAATAAGAAATTTGGAAAATTTAATTATTTTCTTATGCTTTATTCTCTTGCGCACACCGCATGCACAAAATTAAAATATTATCTCATTTTCTCGTGAAGAACTAGGCAGATCTAACAAATTTGGCAATTGTCAAATTGTCAACGGCAGCCGGATTTGGTCCTACGTAAGTCGACTTACGTAAAACTAGTCCTTAATGCTGCGGTCTAAACGTACTCAATGAATGACATAGACGTTGTTTCCCTGCAGAGAACAAGTTTTATTTCTGTTCACCTCAGTGATTTTCCAATGGAAGCGCCCACAACAGAAATAGTAATCTGAAACATATAGAGGGTTCTGTCAAAAGAAAATTACATATTTCGTTTAAGGAGCTGCAAAGGAGGATTGATAGTTGCCAGTGTTGGGCAAAATGTAATCTGATTAATGATTAACAATTACAATTAACCATGTAATCTGTAATCAGATTACTTTGTAACAGATTACTAATGTAATCCATTTCCATAATTACATAATGTAATCGATTAACGTGTAATGTGATTAGAAGTTAATCTAATTACACATTAATCGACTACAAGCTAATCCCACTACATGTTAATCTAATTAATGTGATTACAATTAAGACATTTAAGATATTTGTGTTCTAATTCTTCATAAAACTCCATAAAAATAATTTCGTACGAGAACAATACTATTTTCTTTCAATTCATTTCATTATATTATTAATTACTTTTAAGTAATCTACAAAGTAATCTGTTTCAATGTAATTAGATTACAAAATAATCTAATTATATTGTAACAGATTACACATTTGATAGATTACATATTCTGTCATAAGTAATCTGATTGATATGTAATCGAATACAATTTAATTAGATTACTTTGTAATTTGACTAAACTGTAATGGAATTATTAATTAAATTACACTGCAATCAGATTACTAATACAAAGTTTCTGATTATTCTTTGCAATTGTTCTGTATTTTTATTTTTTACACTACAACTATTCATTTCAGGGCGAAGATGATTAGTCCCTAAAGAAAGAAGCAAATGAGCACACGCTCTTGCATCTAAAACATATAAATTAACATTAGTGTTTTACGAGGATTAAGAGCCAACCAATTGCTATAGATTACATGTGAAAGTATCTTAATTTAGAACTGTAATTAATGCACCAAAAATCTGAATATCTTTAGTATAGAGATAGGAATAAATTTGTAACATTTTTTATGATGCGTGATATAAAGAGAGAGGCTAAAATAGCTTCCCGTTGACTAGTACATCATTTGGAACAGCCTCAAGGTCCGAATGTCCTATAATAACTAAGATCCCATTAATGGTACAAAAAGTAAATGTCACTGCTACCGAACAAATAACAGGACATGTGGAGAGCCTGAAGCCAGATTGAAATTGTATACAAGATCATTATAATCCCATTGGGACGAAAAACAAGCGCTTCTGAAAGATGCACAATTTAATCGCTTCCATAGGCATCATTTACCTCTTTAGAAGAATAAATATTCACTGATGTATCAAAAAAACAAAAAAAGCAAAGGTGCAAGTAACTCAAGAGCTTCTATAGCCATCACTTAATCTTAACTATGAATTTATCCACTATTGTGCGAAATAGAGCATTTTTCAATGGGAAGTTTAGGGTGGTTAAAAGTATTTGAAGTTTTGGATTATCAAAGTTAGAATATGAGGGAGAATATTGGCTTATGATCGACTTCGTAAAATTTACTACCACAAATAATCACAAGTAAGCACAATCGCCTTACTACTGCTCTCAAGGAAGCAGTCTTGGAGAGAGATTATGTAAGAAGCACTGCGACGATTATTCAAAGAGCTCATGAAAGCTTTTGAAGACGCCTTCAATAAACTTCTTAACTCATCATTTAGCATACCTCCTACAGCGCCTCTCAAGACTAGCGTTGAAGCGCTTACCTCTGCCGAAATGCCTATGTAAAAAAGCAATGAACTGGGATAGGCAAAAGAAGCGCTGCGAGCTTCCAGGGAAGCGCTTCAGAAGGTTTCTTAGAGCGCTTTTTTTCGCAGCCAGATTTTTAATTGTTTGTTCAGTTAAGAAATATTCAGACACCTAAACCCCTGTTCACGAGCGCGATACGATACGTGAGATATTTTGGTGACATCCTGCTCTTTCTATAGATCTATCGCTATTTGCGACTGGCTTTTATCGCGCGATACGTTCACAAGGTAGTTTTGTAGTGGCAAGGAGATATTAGTGTGAAATTTACATATATTCATGTTTTTATATTTATATATTTACATATTATAGTAAATTTCGACATCACTGCGGAGCTTTAGCATCCGATTACAAATGTAAACGAACATAAATGTTGAGGTTAAGGTGAAAATCGCACCAAACTAAAAGAATTGCTGCGATAAATTTTTTTATCGCACGAAACGTAGAAAGAGTAAGCATGTTCAACGACAACCGCATTGCTGCAGCCAATCAGAGCTCTGTCGGTTTCACAGTCAAGGCTTAATAGATATTTTGGTATCACAGTCAAGGCTTAAGTGATATCACTGGCTTAAGGCAAGCTTAGCTTAAGCCCGTCATCTCGAAGGCTTAAGCCTCAGATTTTGCTGTGAAACACATAGGAAAATATTGCTTAATATATATATTTTGCCTAAATATTATAATTTCTGTTATTAAATTCAAAAGTTATACTTTAAAACTAATTTGAAATTTTCCAAGCGAAAAATAGTTATCTAGTTAACAGTTTTGAGTACTGTCTGGCAGCTAGTGTCAGCATTCCATTTGACTTTTTAGGAAGAAACCAAACAGTTTAAAACAAAAATGAGTTATTTATCTGATGCAGAGGATATAAGCGACGAAGAAATGTATAATATAACATCGCAAGGTGTGACCTGTGAAGAAATTATAAGATAGCGCCCCCAACATTTCGAGAAATGGGATGACGTTGATTTTTATTCTCCATTCCGACTGTCGAAACTTTCGGATATGATGGTTTACGTTGTCGAAACATTCTGGTTAATGGTTTTTAGGTTTGTATCCTTCCAGATAAAACCCGCAATAAACTGGTAAATAAAAAGTTCTTCTTTTCGCTTGGTTTTTTATCCACAATGGCAATTTTCCTTAAAAAAATTCACAATTACAGCAGTGCTGACAACTCAAAAATTTTCATTAAGCCTGGACTGTGAAACTGGCCATTAGAGATGGAAGCTGGCGTGATATGCCCTAGCATAAGAAAAAATGAAGGAAGTAGGAGCAGGCAATAAATTTATTGAAGGACTCGGTCATAAATGTGGCATACTTATGCTATTTTAAATTGTGAATAGAGGTGGTCACATCATTCGTAAAGTGTGAGAAAGAGTGTCATAACATTTCCTTACCAGATTCACATGAACCCAAATTGGGCTTGCACTGATAGTGTAATACAAGAACGCGAATAGTTTATGCGGTAGCGCGTATGATGTCGCTATATCTAATGACTTGTAAAACCGACCGGTCATCAACTTGGCGCACACACAGTATAGAAATTGGTTCTTCTGTCGCTAAATGCTAGCTGACGAGCCCCATATGCCTGAGGGATACCATGAAGGCGATTTCGAAAGAAGTACGAGATGAAACATCGTATAATGCAGTACCGGCTGTAAGAATATTTCACTTTGTGTTGTACCTTTTGCAATACTTCGTAAATCGGAAATGATTCACATTACTTTGATAATTCAATGAGAAGAGGCAAAGAATTATATATTGCACAGACAAGTAATAACAGATATTTAGCGCCTATGGACGAAAGTGATGCTCTACAGTATTCAAGATGAATATTCAAAGAGTGCTCTAGTGTCGTTTGCCCTTATCCGGGGTCTACACGATATATGTAGTACAACTTGCATGCAACTTACACTGACATACTTCTTAGTTCTTACACGTGTATACCCTACTGCCACGCAGCTTTCCGTGAACTGGCATGATGAAGTCATGGCAGCTTAGATGTTTCTGTCTGCTTATTATTTGATTACGTCAGCAAGAGGCATTGTCGATTTTATATTCGAGCGCGACGTTGCAAATTTCTGTTCTTTGTCCAGTCCTTGTATGGTTCAATTCGTCTACGCATAAAGCCTATCCAACCAATCTTTACACCTCCCCCCCCCCCCCCCAATCGTTTCTTTCATTCCAACAATAGCAACAATTTATCAGCTGAATACAAAAAAACAAAAATTGCTTCGTTCTACGTCAGTTAAAAAACGAAAATGAGCAAAAAAGAAGTATTGTCGGGTTATTTCATTATTCCGGGATTCGCTTATGTAAGTTAGACAAGACTTGTCAGTTAATCTTGTCGGTTAATATGAACTGAGTGTCCCCACATTTGACTATACACTTTGCTTATCTGTTATTACTTGTCTCTGGTAATAACGCAAGCCAAATTCAGATGAAAATGCATATATCTGGAGATCGTCCCCACTTTGTCTCTCGATTACAGTCTTTGGCAATATCAAGAAATTCATATTTAGGAACAATCAAACGGAAAAGAGGTGAAGAAATAATTAATGACCCGAACAGTACAGCTAATCTTCAAACACCCAAATAAACATTCCAATATTGTCAAATTAAATGCTTTTATTGATAATACTGTTGTCGACAAAGAATCTTTAATAGAAAATTCCATAACAATATAACTGTCGGTCATTGTAATTTTTTTACTTATAATTAGTTAATAAATTAAAAGAGAAACTAATAAATCTGCGGTTCTGCTCGTTAAATATAATGTTATTCATTCTAATGTTAATAACACAAAATAAAAGACGTTAAGAGTTTTTAATTATAGCATTGAACTATAAACATGCGCACATCCAAGTTACTTGATATTTTGACATATGTATGTATGCTTTCATAGAACCTACCTCTCCTTTCACTAGAATATCTAGAATAGTAAAATTCACAAATCTTGATGAAAGCAATAGCCTTTCCGAAAAGGATTACTTATTTGGTCACCTCAGTTTCAACTGTAGATGATAATTTAATTAAAAACCGCAATAGAACAACACCGCTAAATTGCGTATCGAAGGTCTGTGAATTTGAAAGTGAACAAGTAAAAAATAAAACTAGAATTGATTTAATGGCCAGTTTCACAGTCTGAGCTCAAACCAAATATTCGGTTTAAACTAGAGCTGAAAATTGGATCCGGATTTGCTAATATCCGGATATCCGCATACCCGGATCTGCGATCTATCCGATTCCTGATGTCCGGATCCGAACTATCCGGATCCAGACTAAGCAAAAAAGCTTCAAAATTGTGTTGTTTCATTGAGAAAATGAGAATATCATGAAATTTATATTTTCCCAATGAAACAATGCAATCTGAAGGAAATCTTGACCTTTTTTTGCTTAGTCTGGATCCGGATAGTTGGGATTCGAATACTAGGATCCGGATTATCCGGATACCCGGATTTGAGGAATCGGATCCTAATTGTCTCAGATAATACGGATAGTAAATTATCCGGATACTTTCAGCTCTAGTTTAAACTCGACGAATGGGTTTCACAGTTTAGTTTAAACCTTGTTTAAACCCCGGTTTAAACCGCGCCAACCCTCGGTTTAAACTCATGATAAAATTATTTTGAAATGTATAACATTTTAATTTGACAGTAGCATTGTTTGTTTGTATCAAGAAAATCATTTTATCATGGACCACTGACAATTGAACGATTTGCTATTTCACGTGGCACAAATATTGTGTTTCTGTATATCACCGTTAGAGTACCCTTTAAAACGTTTACTACATAAAAAACATGTATAACTCAACCAATCAGATGAAATCTTACACCCGAAAATCGAATTAAATTTAAAAAAATATATTTTCTTTTGTCCAAGTGATATTTAAATCGCTTATAAGGAATTAAACTCATTCCGATTTTAATTTTCAAATTATTTTTACCTGAATCCTGACAGAGCATGGTAAACACTATCTTCACCTTATTCTTTCTGTGGGGATTGCATCTGCAGCCAACATAAAAACATCAAATGGCATAAGAAAACGTTCAGTAAGCAATATTTTGTGTTGGTAGCTCCAACTCTGTAAAACTTGTGCCATTCTTTCCTATAGGAAAATGGCAATACGCTCAGTGCGTTGCAACGAGGTAAGAACTAAAGAAGATGCAAATGAGAAAATATCGCGTACCCGATTCTAACACAATGACACTGATATTGTTTGTACATAAGCGCCGTAAAATTTGTACACCTGTACACAATTGTACAACCTATGCGCAATTTTAATCGCTTTTATTTTCTTTGAGTATAGTCTTTACTGAATTTGCAAACGTGAACGTAAAAAAGTTAATAATTTTGAAGAAAAGTTCAGTGGTAAAAAGTTTGTGAGTAATATTTGCTTCGTGGCCCCTACGGTTATTTCACGGGTTTTCCTGCGTCAATGCACCAAGCCCAAAACCATCCAAACCTAAGTATGGATTTGACAGCGAAGACCAAAAATGAAACATACACAAATGAAGGGCAATTTTGGGTACGCTCATGTACATGGATCGTACATATGATTGCATCTCCTTTAGTTATTACCTCGTTGGTCCGTTGTTATAAGTCAGTGTCATGGACTCAGATTTAGATATTTTTAACGATGAAGAAACCTTTTTAAGTAAAATTCAAAACTCCGTCGACGACCGAGAGTAATTAAAAATCGGCCAAATCATTTTAATGAGTGGGACGAGTTTGATTTTTATGCTAGATTCCATTTAAATAAAGAACTTTGTCCTTTGTCTTCGAATCTATACTATACGTTTTCTTGCACTTTACTATATGCCTTTTTTTTATGCACTGGGGAAAGCAATAGCTCAACTGCATTGCTACTAAAATTTGCAGTCCTTTTGGATGGTGGCATATTTAAAATTAGTCAATATTTTATTTTTTACTTTCTGGTCTGTTTACTTCTTCCAATTGACAGCTTGATTGATAGAAAAATTGCTTCACAATGGCGGCAATAACTAATTTCGTTCACAATTTAATCAGTACTACCAACGTTACTAAAAGAATGCACTGTAAGACCCGATTTGGTTTAAACTACGTTTAAATTTGGAGGATGGCTTAAACTCGACTGTGAAACTGGCCATAAGAATATAAATACCCGTATGTAATTTCGTGGTCAATGGTCACCCATCAGTGAAATTTTGATCGTTGAAGCGGTATTTCGTATATATTTCTATAACGGTTTGTCGTACAGAAAAAATGATTATGTATATTCAATCTTATAGGATTTCATATGCGGTAATTAAAACCGTATAGGACTTATTGTTTGCAGAGTATACGTAAAAATCCTAAAGATGGGGTTGCCTGATATAGTCAATTTTTAAAATTATATTTAATATTTTTATGAAAACACTCATTTGTGTCAGCTGAACAGAGCAGAACAAAGGATGCACAAAAGATCTCCTCATACATTTTCATAGAAAGATTTAAATGAAGCGAAGAATACGAATAGTTCGCTTCAATCGAAAGTACAATTTGTTCTCTCCAGCAAATCTGAGATCTAGAGCAAGGTACACAAAAGAGCACAGCTACTATGTACAAAATCTCAGCTCTCTACGTTGACGCGTTCTCAGGTAGTGTCCAAATATATAGTGAAAAACGAAATTTTTGCATGGCAACCCTACGAAGCAGTTGCCCGATTCGGGCCATTTTCGAACTTAAATTAACTTTTGTTTTTAAAAGCGCACAAATAAATGGTCAATTTTTGCACTTCCCCATCATTGGTCGATTCTAAAATTTTTGCATGGCAACCCTACGAAGCAGTTGCCCGATTCGGGCCATTTTCGAACTTAAATTAACTTTTGTTTTTCAAAGCGCACAAATAAATGGTCAATTTTTGCACTTTCCCATCATTGGTCGATTCTAAAAATTGGGAGTTTGGGTGCCGTATGGGGCAAGATATAAATAAATATGTAAATATCTTGGAAGCTCTATATTTCTTCAAGACGCTCACATAGGGTCTGCCCATATGTAATAACCTCAAATGTTAGGGAAATAATAAGTAACAACAGAGTAATTTTAAACAAAGATAATATCAAGTTTCCTACACTTCACATGATATTTGAAGGAAATAATCAGTCAACTTTCCTATCACTGATAGTCATATATTACGTGACTCGCGACTAAATTTTATATTTTAGTATGCAGGAGCTTTTTTTATACAGATATTTCCCTCTTACTCTTCTAAAAAATTGATTTCGAGGTTATCATTAAAAAGCATTCAAAATTAAGCAAGTGTTAGTATGATGTATGAGCCATTCAGAGCCAAGCGGACGAAACTGCCTTTTCAACACGGCCAAGCCGACAAAAAAACGATATTATTATACATAATTGCAGTCAATCCAGTTAGATCTTTTGAATTTTGCATTTCTACAGAAAAATTTTCATAACCACAATAGCACCGCAGGCTGCATCGATAATAGAAATGTTTAAAACTATTTTATAAACATTTTTACGATAGTGCCATACACTGAAGCTATGAACATATACCTTTAAACATACATCAATCAGTCAAATTCGTTTTTTTTTTTTTGTACAATTAATTATCTGTTTTTTATACACATTCATAATACCAGCTGGATAATTCAATAAAGTGCTATGCACTAGACAGAAAATTTAGCTTTCTCTCGAACCATCGCATAGGTTTCATCCGCCTCTTCTCTTCAATTTCAGTGACATTTATAACACAAATTTACGAAAAACTTAGTTTTCTTTATTTCCTGTTTTTTTATACATCAGTACATAAAAAAAGAAAAAACTCTTTAGATGAAATGTCCTGTAAAAGCACCTAAAATAATCTTAACACAATGCGTGCTTGCTTTGCACATATACTTGGAACTCCTAGAATTTCACACTGATTATTACCTGGGTCACTTTTTTCCCTGGATCCAGGTGATGTTCTTTGAAATGTTTATTAAACATGTAGATTCCGATTTCTTTGAAACATCAATCATTTTTCTTGTATGTAGATGCCTGCTTGCAAAGCAAATCGTGTAAATATGTAAGAATTTCTTACACATTCATTGTAGGATCCCACACGACTTTTCACCCTCTAACAATAGCTGTGTTCTTTTGTGTCCGCAGAACAGAACAGAATTAAAGATACACAAAAGAACGCCTCATACATTTTCATAGAAGATTTAAATTAAGCTAACAGTACAAATAGTTCGCTTCAATCGACAGAACATTTTAGTTCTAGAACATGGTACACAAGAGAACACAGCTAATAGAATTAGCAGAAGTTTCGAAAGGAGACCTATTATCATCGTTTTATTGGCAAATCAATTACTATCAGAGGGCATTGATACCAAAAGCATTTGGATTTATTAAAATTAAGATCACTCTTCGGAAAGTAAATGCATTAAGAGTAAAACTAAATAAATAAAGAATCCAATATATAATATGACAGAAATTAACGTTGCTCAAAGTCCATTGATAATACTAACACATACGACGGAAATGTACTTGGGGAACTTATAATATACAGACAACACTTTATATACAAAAATGGTATGAAAAGAATAAAACCGTATTACTCATGTAATTCCAACTTCCGTGTTTTTGAATATGATAGATTAAAGTCATAAGTTAGAAGGTGACACGGCGATCTAACGCAATACTGTTGCCTTTTCAGATTATTCTCTTAAAGAAGTACAGTGAAACTGCTGTCAAATGAATGCACATATTATTTTCCTTGCTCGTTCGACAGACTAATGGCACTAAAAGACTAGGTCAACTCTTTTTATGAATTTTACATACCAACTAAATGAGGTTATGTGTGAATTTAAAATTAAAATCAACGCTCAACAGCAATTTCTAATAAAAATCACTGGTAGTTCTGACATATGTCAACAATAAAAACTGAGGTAGACAATAAGTCTTACCTTCCTTATCAACCAACTACCTCACCAAAAATTTAACTAATTTTTATTCCCTTCTAATGCAATAAGGTATGACTTAATCTGCCGAACAATCCGATTGTGTATGCAATCGCAGAGCTCTTATTATATATGTCACTACACAACTTGTGAACTTGTGTCCAAAATTGATAAAATGTTCATATAAAAATACTTTTGCTCTTTGGGAAATTTGTGTATATAAAAAAGAATGGATAAAATTTCAAGATGTTAAGTGAACGAACGCACACAAACAGACAGACACAGAGAAATCGAGATATATTATGTACATACCCTAGTCATAAGGACAAAATAAATAATTAATGGAAAACAAAAACATAAATAAAACATAAATCTCTGCTTTTAGTTGTCTGCATTATCTGTATGCAAATGTAATACAGCCGATGGATGCAAATGTGCCTCTTCCAGTGTTAACTCGTCATCCAATTCGAGAATGTCTTGTCTTGGAAATGGTGAAATTAATTTATAAGATTGTTTGGCTATATCTGGATATTTTGAATCGATATAAACTCGAATAGCTCGTAATCTTGTTGTCTTTTTCCATTCTAAGTGCACACGTTCACCGGCAGATAAACGTAGTAAAATTTTTGTTTGTGATTCTACAAGAAAACATTGAAATAATTAAAAGAAGAATATTAGAAAGAAAATGCATCCTACCATCTTCATTTTCTATGTCTGCTTCACACACCGGTGCCGCACTATTCTCATTCTCAGAATCAGATATTTCATATGAGTTATCGTTGGCCCTAGTCTCGTTCAAGGAATTTTTTATTGCCAATTCCAATTGATCCTCTTCCGACAATTCAAATATTGGATTATATGCTATCGGTGATGGTGACGTTGATGTCGGTGATCTCGATGTCGATGCCATCGATGTCGACGCAGTCGATGTTGATGCAGTCAGTGTCGAAGTCATCGATGCCTCCTGAGTAGACGAATGTGTTATAGCAGACGATTGCGTTATCGTTTTTGATGTGCTAGCTCCATATATATAAGGAGCTAATTCTTTATTTGGTATCTAAAATACAATGTTCAAAAGCAATTAAATCTCATTATTTTTCTTTGAAAATTGTGCAACAAAATTAAAAATACATTACGGTGCAAGGAAGTGTGGAAAAGGCAATTGTGCTGAGGCAAGCTAATACAAGCTATCATTTTAATATCATTCCTCCTGAAAACCATGGAAACAAAATACTAGGTAAACTAATTGGAATTCACGATCTTTATTTGGTTGCACTATAGTCAGCAAGCTCAATTGAATTTATACCGATTTAAAATATCCAAATATAGCCAAATAATCTTACAAATATTTCACAAAGCCTCCATTCTCGAATTGGATGACGATTTAAAGGGCACATTTTCACCCATCAGCTGTATTACATTTTCATACAGACAATGCAGACAACTAAAGGCAGAGATTTATGTTTTTGCATGTTTTTTTTTTTATTATTTACTTTGTCCTTATGACTAGTGTAAGTGTACATAATATATCCCGATTTCTGTGTCTGTCTGTTTATGCGTTCGTTCATTGAGTTTCGATGCTGTCCAGATACATATTTTCTTTAATCTAAATAGAAACTTATAGTTTCCTTTGATCTTCTATGGCATTTTAGCATGTAGGCAGAGGCCAGGTGAAGATATTATTGAGTTTGCGGATAGGATGGTGGAGCTGCTGGACCAAATTAAGTCTGCGGTATCAGCCAAATACCCCATTAAGGATGGAGGTCTGTTAGCTGAACTAGAGGTCGACGCAGTAGCTACCCTATGCGTCAAATGTCGTGCCCCTGAGCAATCGAATTAATTAATTACAATAAAACTTCAGAAAAACAACGCTCGAATTTCTTGAACATATGTACTTTATTACTTCACGTCAAACAAACTGACCTATCTTAATAATTTAAAAGTACTCCGAACCAAACTGTAACCTGACACTCTAAAAACCAAAGTTGAATCGCGACTGAACAATTAACGGCGCTCGCCAGACCAGTCATTGATCTTTTATTGTCCCAATATTCGGAAGTACACTTGTACTCGCAACGCGGATGTAAACAAACGACAACAACCTTGTCGTTTGTTCTACCGGTTGCAGCATCTGAGTTGCTTAGTAGTAAACATTCGCCTTACATAATAATTACCATGCGAGGTTAATTATTATCGTAATGGTCGATTGCTCCACTAAGCGCTCATCGCAGCCAGCTGTTGGGCTAATCAGCAAAACAACCGACAGTTGCAGAACAATACCATGCGAGGTTATTGTATAGCAATTGCTAATTATTTCGCTGTAATGCCTTTGGCTGTTGGAAGAATCTTCCGTATGTTGGGCCATAACAGCATGTAAAAGTTGTATTAGCTAGAAAATGGTAAATCAACATATAAAATCACAACACCATAGACAAACAATTACATACAAAGACTGGGCAAGTAGAACAAAAATCTGCAACAGCAACGCAAAAAATAATTTTGGTGTCGGCTGTATCAGATTGCAGTACAGCATCACAAAATTCTGACACTTTTATGTGGATATCATATCCTCTCCTGCCTATGAGGACAGCCGGATGACCCTGCAGCACGGACGTTCGTGTTGCTGTTCAGCTGACCCTTTTCAACCAATGAAAACAATTTGCTGCTGCTGCCTTGGTTATCTAATTCAGGCTTTACTTTACTGGAAATTTTTTTTAGAATTCTTATGCATTTTTGTAGGCCAACAACGGCATACATGAAAGTATTATATCTGAAAATAACTCTTCGGCAACCAAAGTGAATAAAAATTCTGCCGAAACATTTTCTGTAAATTTCGAAGAAGAAATGAATACTTATTGCTCCTCTAGGTGTCTACGCTCATAAAAATTGTTAGCGGTGCAAGCACCCGTTCGTTGTGGGCCTCCAATAATGCATAGATTCTAAAGAAAAATTGCAAGCTTCCTTAGGTACGCACGACGCACTTGCAACATGCTCTTCAAAAAAAGCATCAAATATAGTTTTATGTGACACGCCACTCACCAATGCAGCAATTGCTTGATGCAAGGGCTGTCCTCATACTGCAAGCATTATCGTTTGCGTGTACAGCTTTTGCGTGAAGCATCGATATTTGGATTAGATATTCATGGGACGACGTCATGATAAAATTAATTCCGTTATAATTTAAGCACTTTTCATGGAAGTATGCAGTGCAATTGCCCTTTTAATGAGCGGCATACTATACAGCATATAAGAAGTGCATATGCACGACGCATTTGCCTTACATCACGTCGAGGCATTGTTGATTTTTTGTTGAAACGAGGCATTGCGGGCTTACCCTTTGGTTTCATCAGCAAATCGAAGCATCATTGTAACATCAACTTATATCCGCGCGAGGCGCTATAGATTTTTTTCTACATGCCCAGTGTTTTGTTGTACGATATGAAAAACTTCAGTGTCAACAGTTTTTGAACTATTATCAGCATATGGGGGGAGAATGTGTGCAAAATTACAAAGTATAAATGCACGATATATCATGTATTTTCTAACACTTTTCAGTCATTTCCATAATTGGCCCGTGTAGGAACAGGTACGTCCTTTTTACGCCCAGAAACAAAATTTGGAGTCCGCTGTAATTGACAAAATATGTCGTGACAACAAATTTAGGAATTCCCACATAGACTTATAGGATGCATAAAGACCAGAAAAAAAACAAAGCTATCCAACCATTTATGTCAAAGCATCAGGAAATTGAGGGAATTAAGATCTTTCAACGTCTTCGCAAAAATTGGGCACGACCGTGAGAGGCCGAAGATTAAGAGGACCAGGATGGAGTCTTAAGCAAAACATTGATATACATACATCAGTAGTATCCAATCCAAATGTATAGCAATTCCTGGATTTGACAAACTTTTACATACATTTTATCTTCTGGACATTGTGAAAACCGAAAGTTTTGTCTCCCTCTACCGCAAACATCGTTTTAGGGCTTGTTCACGAGCGCGATTTATCGCATGCGACGGAGCGCTGATTGGCTGCAGCAATATAGTTGTCGCTGTACATGCTTACTCTTTCTACGTTTCGTGCGATACAAAAATTAATCGCAGCAATGCTCTTAGTTTGGTGCGATTTTCACCTTAACCTCAACATTTTTGTGTGTTTACATTTATTATTTTCACCTTAACCTCAAGGTTTTTGTTTGTTTACATTTGCAATCGGGTGATTATAGCTCCACAAGAATGTCGAAGTTTACTATAATATGTAAGCTTTCGATGTAGAAAGCTCCAGGAGATTTTTTTTTTTTTTAAGTACTAATAGTGCTGCTTTTAATTCCATCTGTCTATCCATTATAAAAACTTATTTCACAATAATATTTACTTTAATCCACAAAGCCAAAACAAATTAAATTGTAGCTGTCAATTTTAAAAACCTGTCAACCTTATGAACGTATCGCGCGATAAAAGCCAGTCGCAAATAGAGATAGACCTATAGAAAGAGCAGGACGTCACCAAAATATCGCACGTATCGTATCGCGCTCGTGAACAGGGGTTTAAGCTAAACGTCTTCTATATAGAGAGTTATAACTTCACTGTATTATGCTTGAAAAATAGATAACATTGCAACCTTCTGTTTACTAAAATAATTTTAACTTTGGGGGGTTTCTTTTCTAAGAAAAGTGCACGTGACATTAAAATTTCCATAATGCTGAATAAAAAAAAAAAAATATTGTTTCAAAAAAATTACAAACAAATGGCTATTGATCGGCAGAAAAAATTCAAAGTTTATGAGTATAGCCACATCCCATTGGCTACCAGAAAATAATTCACTTCAATTCAATTAGTTTATTAAATGCCGCATACACAATTAAGTTCCTTGTTAAACTTATATCTATGCGCAGGAGATAATGAAAATACAAATCACGCAACAGCTAAACTTATGATATGCATATGCTATAATAATAAAAAAATAAAAATAAAATAATGATAGTAACATGGAAAAATAAAATAAAGTAAAGAACAATTTAGAGTGCTCCATAGTCCAATGGCTTGGACAAGAAATTGACTCTCAGAAACCAGATTACTGTAGCTTGGAATTATTAAATAAATTGTCCGATAAGACCTTAAAAACCTGAGCTTTTGATATAGTTGGTTAACGATATTGAATCAAGTTTCGTAAAAAAAGATAATGCGAAAGTCCGAAGTTACATTGAGTTTTTTCTGGTAAATTGAATCAACAGCACAGAACAGGAAAATTGCCCTGAAATATAGTGTACTGCGCAGCTTTAGAATCTAGCTTCCAACCACTGACTTATAACAATGAACTGAGCGATTCGCTATTTCATGTGGCGCAAATATTGTGTTTCTGTATATCACCGTTAGAGCACCCTTTAAAACGTTTACTACATAAAAAACATGTAAAACAAAGCCAATCAGATGAAATTTTCCACCCGAAAATCGAACTAAATTAAAAAAATATATTTTCTTGTGTCCAAGTGATATTTTAATCGCTTATAAAGAATTAAACTCATTCCGACTTTAATTTTCAAAGTTATTCTTAACTAAATCCTGCGTATGGGCAAGAGAGACGGAGCATGGTAAACACTATCTTTACCTTATGCTTTCTGCCGTGATTGGATCTGCAGCTAATATAAAAACATCAAATGGCATAAGAAAACGTTTAGTCATTGAATAAATAACTAATAAGGAAACGGCATCGGGTGAAAACCTAAACCACTCGACAAAATAAATTAGTGTGCTGTGTTTGTATGTTTCGTCATGGCAGTAGTGAAACCGTGAAACTTTGAAGGGGGACATTTTTTATAATCCAAATTGCCCCCTTATCTTCAGATAATATTCCTTGGCATTGCCTATGATAATTAAGTGATTTGTCAAGCAGAATTTTCAAATAAGCGGCCAGCCCTCTTGTCATTTCTCCCCCCGGCTCCAAGGGTTTGACTGCCATTGAATTGCCTACTCACGTACACTGTACTCGCACGAAACCCCGCTTCCTTATTAGTTATTTATTCAATGCGTTTAATAAGAAATAATTTGGTTTGGTAGCTCCAATTCTGCCATAGGGCGAAAGAAAAAACTGTAAAACTTGTGCCATTCTTTCCTATAGGAAAATGGCAATACGCTCAGTCCATTGTTATAAGTCAGTGCTTCCAGCACATAGTTGATTTTCATATCAGAGGTCAAAGATGTAGTATATAAGTTTGATAAGGAAGTGATTGTCAATGTGGAGGGAATACGGATCTAGTTTATGGCTGCACATGTTAAGTATGTTAATTAAAATTATTATTTCTTTTGAAAACTTACCCGCTCTAATGCAAAGAAATTATTATTAAGGAATTCCAATAAATTAATACGAAATATTTGTGGAGTAATGACATCACAGATAAGTCTGTTCTCTCCAGTGCGAGGGTCTAAAATGCAAACATATGGCATCGTGTTAACATTATAGAAGGCCTTAAAACGTAAGCCTTCCAGGCTATCTACAGATACCTGAAATAAAGAGTGAATAGTAAAATATATGGAAGCACATATCCTCATTTGATTGCTTACCTGCCATAGCACGAAGTACTTTAATACAATATCCTTTAATTGAATATCCGGCCAAATGTCACGATTTAAAATTTGCGATTTGAATTCAGTGTTATCTTGTAAATTAACCATAAGCCAACGATTTTGCGACGATGCATGTTCTCGTGCTGCATTAAATGAACCCCAAAATAATAAATCAATTGGCGGACAAAACAATTCATCTAGCCCTGATCTTTTTGCCAAACGTCGTGCATGTCTTCTTGTTTTTGAGCTTTTCGAGTCCTTATTTTCCAGATACCACATTAATTGTTCTTCTTGTTTTTCAGCCTCATGAGCAAAATTTCTTAGGGGACATACTTTAAGAACGTGAGCACGCCGTTTTCGATATCTTAAATATTCTTCTTGTGGTCCTAAAAGCTGCTCCCTTTTAGGTGGAATTGGTGCACGAACCGTGTCCTTATCATCGGGCAATGATGCACCTTCACTTACAGTTACGGCACTGTTTGGATGAACGAATACAGGAGGTGCTGGCGGCGCAGCAACTGCTATTTGATCACTATTCATGCTACTTTTACTACATCCAGCAGTTTCGCGTTCAAGTTCACGTTCCAAATGGTAATTGATTGCTCGCTGCGTATCATATTCATTTATTTTTAAGAGATATTCTGCAGAGCTTCTGCTAAGATCTGCGTGCAGAAATTTTGTCACAAATTAAGATCTTATTTCTTTCCAAATTGCAAAACAGAAAAAACTAATTGAAAACATTCTCTTACCTGTGACCTCCATAACCTGAGAAATACTCTCTTGTAACTCTGACATTGTTTTCGCTCCTCTTCGAAATAAGGAAAATTCCCGAAAACTTTTATTACAATAAAAGTACAACACTATAACCAAAACACGAAATCACTCCGATTTAGTGGCCATTTTTCTTTTGTTTAATATTATGAGACTTAACTGTACTTATTTTCCGCCAAAAAATGCAATTTTCTATTTTCCGCTTCTAATTTCCACAGAAAAACTATCAAATTTTGCGCCGTTTGCAACACTACAGAGGAAGGACGAACAAGAACGATATTTTAATTTAGTACAAAAAAAATAGAAGTTTTCACTCGAAGCTCGCATTCGGCGAATTTCATTAATGTCAGAATCAGAATTGAACTAATCCAAAACTCCAAAGCGAAACCCACACGGTGTCCCAACGAAATTAAAAAATAAAAGTGGATTGAGCATTCTAACCTTATACTCGGTTTCCATTAACAACTTCTTTCTAAAACCAATGATATGCTTGATATGTTGGTTTGAAGTCGAAGTTTGGGTTAAAACAGATTACACTTTAGTCCGCGGCGCGACATCGCGGCAAATTGAACGGTGAAATTATTCCGCCGCGCTGTGACACAGATTAAGCGTGAATTATAATTACGACTGATCTGTCGACTGCGACTTTGCCCAAATGGTAAATGCATGTGGCAAGATACAATTGCAACTTCGAATTCGAATATGACTGCGACTGAAACTAAACTTTACTGAAAGTGCAAAGTTGGTGTTGGCTGCGAACAGCTTCAGTTCAATCACAGAAGTCGGGACTCCTGGATTGTTCAGCAGATAAAGCTTTATTTTAATTACAAATTTCACCTCCGCGTCGACTTCGACTCAAGTCGCAGTCGACAGATCAGTCGTAATTGTAATTCAGACCTTAAGTCAGAAACACATCCAAGCAAGCCTCAGCGCAGCTCGCCTCAAGGCTTGCCTCAGAGAAATGAAAACAAAATGATACCACCGGGCTCCGTAGAATATACTGTGGCTCGGTGCTGTCATTTTAATTTTGTTAGTACATCTGTTGACAGAAGTAGGCCTGAGAGAGAAAAATTTCGAACATTGAGCAAAGCGAGCTTTGCGGCTAGGCCTTGAGGCTAGCTGCTGGCTTGGTTTTGTGTTGCATCATTTAAAAACCCGTGTTGGAAATTTTGACAACACCTCGAGGAAGCCTCGAGGCCTGGATGTGTTTCTGCCATTAATCTGTGACAATGGACTGAGCGATTTGCTATTTCATGTGACACACATATTGTGTTTCTGTATATCACCATTAGAGCACCCTTTAAAATTTTTAATACATAAACACAGGTTTGTTCGATGAAAACACCGTGTAAAACATCGTGTAAATTTTCCCCAAATTTACAAGGGGTTTTGTGCACTCATCGAAAGAGCTTTTAAAACACCGGGTAAAACAAATGTAATGACATTTGTCTGACAGTTCTTCTGAATATAATTAATTGTAAAAAGTTATTTATAAAATGACTGAATACAAATAAAATGTGCTCTAGCTATTTTCTATTTCTTTTCTTCTAATTTTTGCTTATTTCCGCTCAAGAAGTAATTTATATGTCCCAATCAACAACAAATTGCAAGTGGCAGTTCTCAATTGAAAACTGTCAAACCATTACCCCGCGAAATTTTTAGTGTAAGCTCGGGGTAGCCCAGGTTTTTCAAAAAACAAGATAGTCTAGCCCGGTGTAGCCCGGGGTTTACCCAGGGTTTTCATCAAAGAGTCTAACATGTAAAACAAAACCAATCAGATGAAATTTTACACCCGAAAATTTAAATTTAAAAAAATATATTTTCTCGTGTCCAAGTGAAATTTTAATTTCTTATAAGGAATTAAACTCATTCCGACTTTAATTTTTAAAAGTTATTCTTAACTGAATACTGCGTATGGGCAAGGGAGACGGAGCATGGTAAACACTATCTTTACCTTACCCGGGGGTTACACCTGCAAGTACAGCTTGCATGCAACTTGCACTGCCATCCTTCTTGCACGTGTAATCCAACTGCCATGCAACTTTCAGCCAACTTGCATGATGAAAAATCATGGCAGCTGGGAGATAGTAATTTGACATTTATACAGTTTTCAAAATGGCGGAAACGAAATGCTTGAGAGAAATTCATAAATTTATAACTGGAAAATGAAATTTTCTGTGATTATTTGCAATACATAATTTACCAACACCTTCATCTTCCTTTTTTCTTGGGTTTTTATCATTGTGATACTTCCTTTATTGCCATAATTTTCCAATATACGCAAGAGTTTACGTCTCAATGCCATTTTTTAAATGAACTTGCATGCAAGCTGATAAGACATCAACCGAACTGCCTTCCGCGGTCAAGGTAAAAATCATGTTGGAAGGGAGGCTTGCATGCAAGCTGTACTTGCAGGTGTAACCGTGGGGTTATTCTTTCTGCTGTGATTGCATCTACAGCCAACATAAAGCATCAAATCGCATAGGAAAACGTTTGGTAAGAAATATTTTGTGTTGGTAGCTCCAACTCTGCCATAAGCCGAAAGAGAAAACTGTAAAACTTGTGCCATTCTTTCCTATAGAAAAATGGCAATACGCTCATTCCATTGTTATAAGTCAGTGGGTTGGGCCAAATAAATGTTTATGTAACCCCGAGGTTACACCTGCAAGTACAGCTTGCATGCAACTTGCACTGCCATACTTCTTGCACGTGTAACCTCTACTGCCATGCTGGCAGTACAGCTTTCAGCGAACTTGCATGCTGAAAAACCATGGCAGCTGGGAGATAGTAATTTGACATTTATACAGTTTTCAAAATGGCGGAAACGAAATGCTTGAGAGAAATTCATAAATTTATACCGGGAAAATGCAATTTTCTGGGATTATTTGCAATACATCATTTACCAACACCTTCATTTTCCTTTTTTCTTGGGTTTTTATCATTGTGATGCTTCCTTTATTGCCATAATTTTCCAATATACGCAAGAGTTTACGTCTCAATGCCATTTTTTAAATGAACTTGCATGCAAGCTGATAAGACATCAACCGTACTGCCTTCCGCTGTCAAGTTAAAAATCGTGTTGGAAGGGAGGCTTGCATGCAAGCTGTACTTGCTGGTGTAACCGTGGGGTAAAAATCGTGTTGGAAGGGAGGCTTGCATGCAAGCTGTACTTGCAGGTGTAACCGTGGGGTTAAATCCATCCTACCTATCATGCATGAATTGTAGTTCTTCTTCTTTTCAAGTGCCGAAAAGAATGATATCTTGACAATTCCTGCTGTCACAAGTTTAATGTTGTTGATTGCAATTGTCACAAAAT
This sequence comes from Dioctria rufipes, assembly GCA_963924295.1. Lineage (NCBI taxonomy): Eukaryota > Metazoa > Arthropoda > Insecta > Diptera > Asilidae > Dioctria > Dioctria rufipes. Next base: position 967,727 of record OZ002741.1, read on the forward strand.
AGCTTTCATATGATTCTTTTTTTAAAAACTCGTGGAAAATACAACTGGTTTTTACTTATTTTAGATAACATTAATCTGCTCTTTGGAATTAATTCCGTTGCCATACAGACTTTGTTCTTTCTATTATATGGTCTCCAAAATTAGATGTTATTGCTTCCATCTCAAGTAATTCTATGACCCACTGCTGAAAATGATACAGCAGCCAGTGCATTTAGTGCACATAATAGTCAATTTCAATAATGACGTTGAAAGGTAAGGAATGAAGTATGTACATTGATAGTGTACTTATATTCAGATCTAAATTCCTCTCATAGTGTCGGATCCGATGCTGATGGAAAATCCAAATTTATAGCTGCATGGGCATGGAGTACACCATTTGCAGGCGTAAACCCACTAAGATTTGATCATGTGGTGATGACATATTTTTAAAAGCATGCGACTTTAATTAATTAATTTTTTTTAAATTGTTAATCTTTAATATTTAAAGTGCACAACGTTGTATGTAGCTTTAGTACAAGTACATAAAGAACGCCGAAAAACAGTTCGAGCTTACACGACTTCGATCCAGCCGACTTTTGATAACTTCGGCGTAGTGAACTTGTTAGTAGAACACAGTGGGAGCATTGACAACTTTTTTCCTCATTTTTATATATATTTTTTTCTAGATTTCTATAATCCCGGCATTTTTAGTTATAAATTAAATACCCCATCTCGCACAATACTAAACAACTTTTATTTTATTTTGTTTTGTATCTCTTGAAATCCTGTAATATTCACTACCTTGTGATTATATCTAATACGAAGTCAGTTCCTGATACAATGAATCTGCTCATTGTAGGTACTTTTGTTATTTTTCTAAACAATATTGTAGGTACTCAATCGTTAAATGACAATTATCTAATACTTCCTACTTGATGTACCTAAAGGTGTAACGTACCGCAAGCTAAGGTTCGTTAATAAATGTTTTTCTATTCTATGCGAAGACATTTCCGAATTCTCTAAACAAATGTCAGCTGCTGGCTGTAAACACCGAAAATTATGTTTAAATCTCGAAAGTTGCGATGTAGTAGAAACTAGTTCTACTAGGCCAGACAGAGGCCTCACCGCAGTGGGCTCAACCGACTTTACCATTAGCTCCTGCCCAACTTCTCATGTACTCTATAAGAACTGTTAAAAGTCTGGTGACCCAGATGCCAAGAGCGCTCGCACTGTGTGTCAGCCTTAATAATCGTTAACTTTGTGGTCATAAAGCCAAAACTCAATCGATACAGCAAGCATCTTCGTGGCAGTAAGCATCATAATGCTTAGCTAAACTCCAAGGCGAAATGAAAGCATTAAATGCACTATAGGAAACTTTGCAATGTTAACCTCTTTTATAGTTGAAATTTGTTTAGTAATCAAAACACATTAATATAGAGTTTTGTTTTTTCTATTATTTTAATTTACTTGAACTAGGAAATATGGGAGCTATTTTGTTTGCTATGTTGTGCATATATTAATTTTTTACTCCAGTATGTTGGCAGAACTGTCGCAGCAAGCATCAAAATTTGAACTTTTCCACACCGAGCAGTAAGCATGATGCTTCGAAAAAGCCCTGAGTCATATGCTCCACATTATATAAAACCGAGTCACAGCTGATGCTTGCTGCGCCGATTGCATTTTGGCCTTTATTCATCTTTCACTTTTGCAAAATCCAGGGATGTATTGGGAATATGAAGAACGGATGGTTATTGCACTTGATAAATGTAGGAAAACAAATCATCGATTTCATTTTTTTTGTCTCAATCACAGTGTTGAATAAACGGTCATTAGTGGTTTAGTAGAATATTGTTTAATTAAAGTACAAATTTAAAAAAATTGCTTGTATTCATGGTCTTCTTGAGTGCGAGGAGTGTCTTCTATACCTCATCCAATCGATACGTAACTAGTTCATTTATTTTTCGTCTAATCACGGATATTTTCGAATTTAGCAGTTGGTTTAAAATTTTCCTGTTCCATTATGCGGATTTTTAATCTGTCTTTTGTGCACGCCTTTTGAATAGTTCCGTACCAATGTGAAGGAACAAAGTGAATTTTCGCCTTATTACCAAAGTCAGAATCATTTTTACCAGACGATAGAAATTTGTGGTCTCGCTATCAATTGTTCATTGGATAGCTAGTCTAATCAAGTTAAACGAGATTTTCAAATTTCGGCTGTGGCCAATGTCGTTATATGCGATAGCATATGTTTTCCTGCAACCTCGTGTTGGTGATGCAATATTAGGCAGGAAGCTATTTCCTGGGACCTTCATCTCATCACACATACTAAACTGTAGCAGAAAAAATGCTTTAACAAATAAATCTTCCTTTTTAATAAATTCGAAAAGATGCAAGTAGAGCCAACTAGTCTAATTTTTTAAATATTCAGAAAAAACCGCAGTGCTTGCCTTAATTCGCCGCTGGTATTTTTGTATATTAAGGTAGCTTAGGTCAAGCATTATCATTTCCATAAATTTGTTCTACTCGTTATTTTAAGAATCATTAGAAGGACATTATACTAAACACAATTTATTACAGCTTAAATTTTTGTCTGTGGTAGTTTAGGCTATAGCGCTTATTTAAAATTAAATTGTAGTTCTACCTCCATTAAAGTTATTCTAATTTCTGTCGACAAGATGAGAAGCTGCTCGAGTATTCGTGGGCACACACATTACAAAAATGTCTAAGAATATCAACTTGAATTGCGCAATCCTATTCTACGAAGAAATTACAATGCTTGTACGATCGGCGTAATATTTTTTAGAGAACTGTCAAGGCCACACTATGAAAAGTCCTGACTTTATATAGGCGAGGCACCCTATGAAAATACTTAAAATCTTTATAGGGAATACAAAAAAGCACACTGCGATCCTGAGTATATGAAAACTTCACGTACTCTTGAACAGTTGATCTCATTTACAATACCAACGAGACTTTTCAGTTACTTTTTCCAAGCTGTGATGTTACACCCAAAGGCTATGGATATGACATGCTTAGGCAAGCAGAAAATTGTAGTGGGGGATCCTAGATAGCGGGATTTAAAGATTTTTGGGCATCTTTTTATAGATCTCAAGGATATGCTGAAGAAAAGTGAAAAAAAAACGCAGGTTTACGTTTTGAGTACCGAGCGTGATAGGTCATTTTAAAGCGAAGCTTTCGGGCTTGGAGTTGTGTTGATAATAATAGTAGTTAAATAAAAAATAAGAACCGAGATAATATTCTAAAATCTTAACTTTGTTGAGTCATAACTTCAAAACTGAGAAGAGGACTGGAAGACCTAAGGATTATCTATCTAAAAATTTCAAAATCATCATTACAGGGTGTAACGTTCAGAAGTTACAGGGTGATCTAGAACATACTCAAATATTTTTAAGTCCTGTTATCTCGGAAACCGTTAGGATTTCCCTCCCCCACGAATACAATTTTTGCTTGTCTAAGCATGACCTATCCATATCCTTCGGATGTACCACTATATACGAGACACCCTGTATATTCACAGTGCTACCTGTTACTCTTAACTTGCGGAGTAAACGCAAAAATGCGAGACTAAAGAGAGTAGCCACGGAGTGAATATCTATGATTTTTTGTTCACAATGATGTTCCTTCACTCAAGGAATTATAATGCAGTCGTAGAATAGGATCCTATTGCAGTACTCATTCTGACACCAGTTTTTCCTTATTGCACAACATCACCTCAAGAAAAATTAAGGTAATTACAGTAATTCAGAAGTTACATTTTTCTTATTGCCAAATAACATTATAAACCTCGAAACAGTGGTACAATTTATCGACAATTCTAGAGTGACGCGGGCGCGATTGTTACAAGGAACTTTATCATGAAAGAAAACGGCTTGGCTAACTTTGGGCCATTATTTTGAAAAGGAACACCGACTGACAAAACCTCAGAATAATAAAATTTTTCTTCATTTCTACTTTTAGTTCTCGTGTTTTCTATAAGTCACTAGTACACCAGTGTCCTATAATCACATTATCACTAGGTTAAAATTTTTCCGTAGAAGCGTATATGATAGCGCGCAAATCTATCCTCGATATTAACACGGTTTCCCATAGAAAATCGAAATTCACTTTACGTTGTGTTTTCATTAGAACGTAACAAGGACGCGAAGTGAATTATTTGTGGTTAAAAATTATTGAGCCCGTACCACACACAACATATATTCCAAGAGTTAGTGTCCGGATCACTGATTTGTATAACAGGGCTAAGCGATTTGGATACTATTCACATGGCACAAATATTGTGCAAAATCTTCATACCAAACAAATTTTATTTCAATAATGTTGGCCATTTTGTGTTTGTGTTTTAAATTTTCGGCACAGCTGTACCAAATCATATTCTTGCACAAGTTAGATTAGATTTGTGGAGAGGTGTGCAGGCGTTAGCCTCGCATGCGACCAGAAGGATCTTTTGAGAGTTCCCGTTCAATTTACTCCCTTTCTAAGTTTAGACTGTTAATAAAATCCAGAACCATTCTGGGATGATTGAAATTCCACACGTAGTTTGGTGGAGGAAAAGCATATTCGAAATGAAGTAATCTCCACCTTATCCATGCTACGCAAATGCAAAGCAGGTACTATGAGATTTCATGAAAATCCTGACAGAAGCGGTAGGAAGAAGTCTCAGCCATGCCCATCATGTTTAGGTGATACCACAAGAAGCAGTGGCCTGAGAAGAGCTCCGTTCTCGAAAGAAGTAAGAGTTCTTTGTCTTTCCGCCAGAGGTGTCGATAAACTTTTCTGCCTAACGATGTCCTTGTAGCCTTGCCGAATAAAAAGATTTTTGTGATTGTTAATCTCTCAGCTATTTAGGGTAGCTCTGTGAGGTTAAACTTTGAAATGTAACAAAATGACTCTGGTCCGACAATGGGAGTCTCCGCAACAATTTCATTGCCTTTATGGCCCTTATGTCCCGGTACCCATATGAGGATAACTTTGTTTCGCTTCGATAAATTTTTAATGTTTTGCATACATGAAGTTCTGCATACAATGAGCTATTAACTGTGACCGTACGCCCTGTAGTTTTTAAGATACAGGGTGTTATGTGAAAAACTAGCTTTTTTTCTTAATCACCTTGTAACTCCTAAACGTTTGATATGCCCCCCCCCCCATACAATTTTTTTATTTATCTAGATGAGTACTATCACCTCCTGCTCTATTGACATCGTAGTGGGAAACACCCTGTTTAGGAAAACGCTTCAGCCTCAATCAAATTTAAATTATGATATTGTGACGTCACGGTATTAGACTAAACACGTTAAGAAAGAACAAAATTACAAATGTAAAATCGAAGGTAATAAATCTGACGTAATTCGTCAAGCAGCAAAAAATAGTATGCTTGTCGGCTTCAATAAGGCGTACCGTGGGGCTTATATTCGTCATACCTTTTGAGGTTGTATATCAAAGCAGGGTATTAAGTATTACGTTTTTGTTTTTGTTGAGAAACAGCTGACGATTTAATGTAGTAAATTGTTGTTCGTGGTATTGACTTTCAGACTAAGATCGAACTTTCTCTTGGAATTAATATTTATTTTACGGCTGACCAGTCTAAAAAGGTTCTTGCCTCAGTTCGATTGAATTATTTCTAAAATTTTGTCCCTTTTTCCAAATGCATTGTTTTATCAATTTTGTTGTCAAAAGATAAGAAACTTATTCAACAATTATCAATATATGTGTACAAAAGCAAATTGTGCTAACGATAGAAAATAAAAACGAAATCAATCCCCATGAAGAATTTAGCTCATTGAAATATGATCGTATCTCACTGGACCGATAAATTGCGGCGCCTCGATATTCTCAAATAAGTTTAGAAAATTAAATTAATTATTTTATTTGATGTATCTGATAGCGCACCGACTGAGTTAGATCATACCTTTTCAATCTGAGCATTTTGTGCTACTGTTGTGATGCATGGCAAGCCATCTATCTTATATATGACACTATACTATATGTACAGCGGCGTCCTACGAAATTGATTTCCTCAAATCTATGCAACAGGTGCTAAAGCACGGGATTAGAAGCTACACAAATGGACTTACAGATGTGCATCTGTTCTGCACAGCCAAATGTATCCATCACTAATCCAAGAGAAGACCTATAGGCCATTCACTAACAAGATATTATTAGGAAGGTATATATGTAGATACTTGAAATATTCCGTAGTGTCTAAAATAAAAATCGGTAAAGAGAAATCGAAAACAGTTTCTACTTAATACTTGCGGTCAGATTAGCACTGATCAGTGTGCAATCGTCGGATGTTGTGATCTGTCTAAAATCTTAAAAAGGTTGGAGGGGCCGCCGCGCCGAGAAATAAAGGGGGATGCCAGATAAGGAAGAAGGGGTATGAAGGGAAGAGGAGGGAGGTAATAGCGCGACACCAGTTACACTAGTACTATCAACCAGAAAAAGGAGAGGTAAGAGGTAACCATAATTTAACTGGGAGCTAACCAGGTGTAGGTAGCGTTTTAACTTTGCGTGGAGTTGAAGTAAACAAGCGGCTCCGTCGTTTATTGGTGATCTTGTTTTGTGCGGTGACCTCTTATCATCACTATTGTTGCTGATTTTCTCTCTTGGATACCGTTTCGAGAATTGCTATTTCACTCATATTATCATCATCATCATCACAATCATCTTCTTCTTCTTCGTTTTTCAATACCAAAAACAAAGTGTTGCAATTTTTGTGTTAATTGAAACAAGAAGAAACTTTTACGCAGCATCAACAGAAGCAGTTTAGCTGTAGTATCAGGAATTTCGAATTTTGCATATCTAATATTAAAAAAAAAAAAAAAATAATAATAATAATAATTATAAATAAAAGCAAAACAATATCGATTGACTATAGGCTAAGGTCAGTATAGTTTCGGTTAGTCAATCGGATGCAGTTTTCGTTGTAACATTTTCGAATCACTGGTAGATCGTTTAAAAATGTGATAGAACGTGAAAAATCGCTTAAAGAGAGTATAGTAATCCACGGCAACGTAGTAACGACACACGGTGATCGCGGTAGTGTGACCAACAAGTAGATACGACATATAAGTTTGCTGCGTCGATTTTATTTTCTGTTTTCAGTTTTCTGCGCAAGAAATGGTAAACGTGTGCGCCGCGAAACGCCTCATTTTTTTTTGGGTCACTTCTTTTTAAGGAGAATAAGACAAATTAAGATAACTGCAATCCTAACGTGTGTACATATATAGAGTGTTACCTGTTCTTTTTTTTTCTTTTTTTGTACTTACAAAATTTCCCGCGTTCAAGTGCGTGCATATGGTTTTCGGTAGTGGCAGCTATTTTGTGATTGACTTTTTATTGCCACTTTTTGGATAGAAACACTTTTTTTTTTTTATCTGTTATATTGTTTTAGTTGATTATTTTTGTAAAAGTTTATTGTTAGTGCTTAGAAATTGCATTAACTGCCGAGTTTTATCAATCTAAATAAGTGCTGTGGACTGTGGACTAGTCAAAATAACACCACCGAATTAGAGGTATGTGTAAAGCGTTTTTTTTTTTTTTATATTTCTATTAAATTTTGTTAGAACTAACTAACTACTCATTACACGATTGGAAAAAAAAATTGATTTTAAAAAATGCATTCACATCTGACTTTTTATATTGCCATTAACAACATATTTAATAATCCTAGCTTATTTAGAAAGCAAAAATTGTAGGTATAGAAACAGTAGATTACATATATATCGAAAACAAGTAAAAATCATCGTAGGCCCCAACCTCCTCTAATGGGAGTACTAAAACACAAATTAAATTAAATTTCAATTGAATGGCTTCGGCTTGGTGAATACGGCCCAAAATTTATAATATTTGATTCAAGCAAGTCCAGTACATTGCACGTTGTAAATTGTGAACGATTAAATATTTTTGAGCATCTTGTAAATATCATTTTTAGAGCATCAATTAGACTGAAATCTAATAGGTACATTAACTTAACCCGCGGGTTAAACGAGATAGTACAGCTCGCATGTAAGTCTCCCTTCCAACACGATTTTAAGTTTGACAGTAGAAGGCAGTTCGCTTAATGTCTTATCATCTTGCATGCAAGTCATTTAAAAAAATTTATTGAGACGTAAGGTCTTGTGTATGTCGGGAATTTTAGCAATAAAGGAAGAAGGAAGAGGAAGGTGTTGGTAAATGAAGTAATGCAATTCGTTCCAGAAAATTTCATTTTCCGGTATTAATTACTATGTTTCCATGAGCCAGAATTGAGTTAGGATTGAGTTAGCGTTAAGTTTTGCTAGCTGAGTTAACTCGATGCTGTTTCCATGAACGGCTGGAATTGAGTTGACATATAAAATATTTCATACAAAGTTTCTGGATTTGTATTGAATAAGCCACCCATCCGCACTACTCTAACTAATACTTACACAAAACCCAACTCAACCCGACTGGTTTCGTGGAGTTAATATGGATTGAACGAAACTCAACTCAATTCTCGTTTCCATGAGCGCTAATTCGGATCCAATTCGGATTGAACTCTGCATGGAAACATAGTAAATTTATTAATTTCACTCAAGCATTTCTTTTCCACCATCTTGAAAACTGTATAATGTCAAATACTATCACTGCATGGCAGTAGGGATTACATGTGCCAAAGAATTATGGCAGTCCAAGTTGCATGCAAGTTATACTATCTCGTGAAACCTCCAGGTTAAATTTAAAGGGCGCGCGTTCGCCACAGTTGCCCGAAAGTTACACGAGATAGTACAGCTTGCATGCAACTTGTACAGCCATACTTCCTGCACCTGTAATCCGTACTGCCATGCAGGTAGCTCAGCTTTCAGCGAACTTGCACGATGAAAAATTATGGCAGCTGAGGTGAGCGGAGAAAAAACTAGGCTCCAACGCTGAGTACAGAGTTGATGGAGAAGTTTTTGGTATTCACAAGTCAACTGTTCATCAATTCTTTTATGAAACAATTAAAGCGATCAATAAATATTTACTTCTGTCAGTAATCGTAATGCCTAATTAAAAAAAGGCAAAAGAAATCGCAGATGCTTTCGAACAGTTGTGCGGGCTACCTCAAATTATTGGCTGTATTGATGGCAGCCACATTCCGGTACTAGTTAACTCCGTTGGTTACTCTAATTTCACGAACAGGAAAGGTTGGACATCTCCAGGCAGTTGTGGACCATTGTTGCGTGTAAAAATGCATTGGAACTAGATTAAAAATTTACTTATTAACTTATGTACATAATTTTTTAGGTTCCAACATATATCTTGTAAATACCCTGGTAGTGCGCATGACGCATTTGCATTTAAAGGCTCTTCGTTATTCCAAATGAAAGATTTATTGCCAAAGGCAGGGGACATGAAAATCGATTACATAAGATTTCAAATACCATTTAAAATGCCGATCGAAATAACTCCTGTATAAAACGCTTTCTTTCTTTAAAAAAAAAATAGAAATAGAAAAAAAAAATTTATACACACCTAGAACTTATTTCGATCGGACTCTATATTGGCAACACATCATATATAATCTTATATGTAGGCACTTAATCATCTAATTAAGTTAAAATCATTTCTATGTTTTTAGGGCAGCAAACGGGTTGACGGCAAAGAAATACCTTTCTACATTATTGGTGATGCTGCGTATATTTTACTACAGTGGCTATTAAAAAGTTATCGAGGGAGTGGATTATTTCCTGAAAAAGAATTATTTAACAGAGTGATGAATTCAGCAAGAATTAAAGGGCGGATTTAGAATTTTATTAAAACGCGCTGACATATATCATAATTTCTTGCCAAAGGTTGTTGCCGCCAATTGCGCTTTGCACAATTTTATAAAAATGAAGAACGATCCCTTTAACCGAAAGGCTAGAAGAGATTGAAAGCTCTAATATAAACTTTAAACAGCCTTCAACACAAATTATTGTAAATAAAGATGATGATGGGACTGCTATATTCATAAATAAACTAAATAAAGCATTTCACTACTAATCACAGTCTTCTTTTCATTGAATAAAAAAAAAATGCTGAATTTGAACTTATAATTGTTTACAAACCTAAAATAAAACAGACTTCTCGTATAGCTTAATTCAAATTTCGGGTTTTCTTTTTGTAGATGTAGACACAGATTTGATTTATTGCTCATAGGTTCTCTTCCCAAAGTTTTCGCTCATGTTGAAGCTCTTTAAATTCTTCCATAAATTTTTGTTGCTCTTCAAAGAATTCTTTTTGTAAGTTTGCTTGCTTCTGTTGCCAATTCTCAGAAAATTGTTCAATGGTTTTGAAATAGACAAGCGCTCTTTAAAAAAAAATTAGAAATTAAAATGTGAAATTTGTGAATTATTTTAAATACCACCACGACGCACGCCTCGGTGTCTGCCTTGACTGATTCGAATCGTCCCCTGTTGTGTTGGCCGCTGGAGAACTTCTTCAGGAGAAGAGCTATTACAAACAGTATCTTCGCCGCCTGAAGTAACAAAATTAGTATGCTCTTAAATTTGTAAGATTTATACACATATAATTACTTGAATTGTCAACAGCCATATCAACTGAGTCGACTCCAGATAGTGCAGGAAAAACTTTTTTTGGACGTAAGTTGAAAAGCTCCCTTCATTTTCCCATAAAGTCAACGGAATGACGACCAACTCCACTTTTTTAGTTATTGAGCTTAACTCTATAAACATCTGCCTTTAATTTTTTTAATTTCACGACACTTTTCTTATAACCGCACTCTAACATCTTTTCCTCAACCTTCTTAAAAATTTTCTGGTTGGTAAATTTTTTTCCATCCATTATTTCTGGTAGTTTTTCTTCAATACCAATATTGAGCATGGTGTTCACTTCAGCGTCACTCCAAAAAGCCCCTTTTTTTTTTTTTTTTGGGTTTCCATTAATATTTCAATTTATTTCTATTTTATATGCAAGTTAGCATAAAGCTTTCCACGCCCAATTTTGAGGTTATGGTTTTTACTTTGGCAGCCTCTTGTTCTTGTTTATACCACACTTTCTATTGCAGACTCTGCATCAATTAGGTACTAGACCGGCATGTTATACAGAAGTAGTATCTGTATTCTGTTCGTGTTTATACCATCAAACTTATGCCATATAAGGGAATTATGCTGCATAAGTTACTGCGGTCTAAACGTAGGCGATTGTGGATTAGGAAAAAATCTTTGACTTACAAAGTAGAAGTTAATAACATAGAAAGCGCGAGCTCCTTAAGGATAAATGGATTTTATAAAGGCTCTTTAAACCAATTCAAAGTGTGTTGACTTTTTCACAGTGATGGAGTGACTATCTACCAGCTTCAATGTAAATTTGGAAGACTCTAAAGTAGAGCTGGGCAAGCACTAAAGAAAAAGTACTTAAGTACAAGTACAAGTACCGAAGGCCTGAATACTTCAGCGTAAGTACAAGTACCGCATGTATAAAAAGTACTTTTTAAGGTCCTTTTTTAGAATCTTTGTACGTTGGCAGTAATATAATAAGGTTTATACAGTTTAGTTAGTTTTAATAATTAAATACCTTTTGAAAACTATAATAGTGGTTCCTATATTATAGTCATGGTATATGGAGTAACAAGGTATAATCTGAGACAACTTACAACTAGATGTGCAAAACTCAATATAAACCCGGAACACTTTTTGAAAGCTCTTTAACTTTTTATTCAACCAAAGAAAGCTATCATTGCGAAGAATGTATGTGGCATAATACAGCAAAAGAGAGAGAGAATGTGTAGAGCTTTCTATTAGAGGGACATTAGCTCGTATTTTAGTTGGACCGATTTTTTGTGAGGTTTTGCACATCTAGATGTAAGTTGTCTCAGGTATAATGTTCCATCTGACAACAAAAAAAGGAGCTGCGAAAGAGATTGTGTTTGCTCTTTTACGAAGAATTAGATATTTTTTTTAATATATAGGTACTTAATAGATTGAGAAATACTTAAGTAAAAATCTTGGTATTGGTACTTAAGTGCAAAACTAAGTCTTAAGTACATATAAATTCAAGCAAGTATACTTATGTTTCAGTATACATATGTTTCAAGGAGGTACTAAGCAGTCCATTTCAAAAGTATTAAGCAATAAGTTTTAAGTAACGAAAATGTACTTTAAGTAGTACTTAAGTCCATATTTATTTAATTATAGCCCAGCTTTGCTCTCGAGGATGCACATATAGTAGTCATTAGCAACACAGTAAAATTAATTTGATCGTTTTACAAATTTAGATTATGCTGAAGATATCTGCTTGCTGGCTGACCGACACCAAGATCTCATTATCATATTAGACAGTCTAGAAAGTACACAGTAAACAGCTGATTTGAGACTTAATTCGAACAAATCAAAAGAAACTCAAACATCTGACCATCGTAAATAGCCATAGAGTGGAATAAGTGGAAGGCTTCTGTTATCTGTAACTTAATTACCCCGAACTTGTCCGCGTATAAAAAAATCAAAAGAAGAAATGGATTTTCTCAGTCATCGTGTGGATATGGAACTGCAGTGAGATCTCAGTCAAAATAAAGATGAGACTTTTGATCCTAAAATTTGATTAACAATATTTCAACAATATGGTTGCGAGATATAGGGAAAGTCGCTCAATCAATAGCAGACTTTTGTTAATAGGTCTTTACACCGAATTCTTTAAATTCTCTTGAAATTATCGAATCTCAAATAAAGAACTTTAGTGATGATCAGGTCAAGACAGGATCGAAATGGTGGATCTTTCAGTGGAACTAATAGTAAGGAATACGACAACCAGAATAATTTGAAGAAAGAGAGCCATTTAAACTGAAGCCCATTATAGATTAAGCTGAAAACTGACATTAAGGGACCAGTACATAAATAAGTTAACCTTGATATGGAATTTGACTTAATTTTTTCATAAATTCCTATTTAATCTCTGTTTCTTACGACCCGATCAAAGTACTGAGACTGTGAGGGGGATGGAGTCCCATAGCTTGAGATGGTGATTACCAGCAAATTACTTAAATTAAATTATTATTGTTATTTTAGAGGTTATCAAGACTTTCAAAATCATTAAACTTTATAAAATCTGACAAACAGAGATAGCTTAAGCTCGTTTACATAATGAACAGCTGCGCAGGATTTATCCTCGGTGATTTTCTTCTATCCGCGCGAAGTAGTAAAAATATCAGTAATTGACGGGGACGGGCATGAAACCGCTTTATAGAGAGCTGAAGCTGTGCCGGCGGGAGGTAGCGGTGGATAAGACCTTTCGGGAATCAATTGATCTCTATTGATGATGATGTTAAATAATTGTGGTGCTAACGTCGTTAAAGTTCCTTGAAACTACTCTTTTCTTGGAATTAGAAGCGCCTTTTACTTCCTCGCTTTAGAAACTTAACTTGTCCAAAACACACGGAAATTTCTTCACACCATCGATGCTGTTCTGAATTGAATGTTGGTTGGTTTTGATTATTTATAAGGAGCAAAACTAACACAATCCCGTTTTACCCTTAGGCAGCCTCCTGTAATTGACTTATTTTTTTTTTTTACATTTTAATAGCAATCTCTTCACTGAACTCATGTATCTTTTTATTAAACGCCAGCGCGAGTCAAAGGGGCGAGAGGAGGGACTGAAAGCAAATTAATTACTTTGTGTGCAGATCCTTAAGTAAAGCGCGTGCGTAACCATTTTACGGCTGTTTTTAACATAATTGCAGCGCAGCGGAAAGATCTTTTATACTAAATATATTATCACAGTAGTAGGTAGGTAGATCTGGTAGGTATGTAGGTAGGTGGTTAGGTAGGTATATATAGATATATTCATATATATAAGTAGATAGATAATGGATATATAAATGTGTACATAATTATATGCTAGCACACCTTGTGGCCGTTTGTTCCGAAACTGAGAAGAGTTATGTTAACGACATTTACCGGTCCCTCCCACATATTTTGGATTTTATGGCCATGTGTTAAAATATTGTGCAATAAATTCTGCTTAATATTGCAACTCTGTTGTATAAAAAGTGTATGTATGTAGGTATATTACTTGAAAGAAGGAAGAAAAGGTAAAAAGAAAACCTCGCGATTAAGATCGCGATCGTGTTGTATACCAGCAACAACAATTACTATAACCATTCTGTTGGGGAATGGAGCTTGGGGTATGGGGCATATGCAGCATGGTGCCCCATTCTGTTCTCTTCCTTTCGCTCAATGTGAAAATCCGTATAGCGTAGTATAACATCATCTTGACTCTAGCTAGAGCTGCTAACTAAAGCAGCTGATACACGAAACAAGATAGCTCTATACTGGGAATATTATAATAAAACAACCGCGCGCGCGGTAAATCGAGCATGCTCCCTTGAAGTTGTCTAACTACATCTCTGGCTCTACGTTTGCATATTCATATAAAACTCTATCTAAGCTTTTTGCTAAAAAAGTTTTAGATTTATTAGAAAAGATGTTATGTGACTTTAAGCTGATGGTGTGCAGCTGGCTTTCCATCCCATACCGGACCGGCTTGGCGATCGTATCGCTCGTTCTTGTCCTCCTCGCTTAAGCGATTGATACCATATTTCTATAACTGCCCACAAACGGCCGGTACATTACTTCTCTCCTACACCACCATCAGGTATCATATATATGTATATATATAGTTTTTTTTTTTTTATATATATAAAGTTTTTTAGAATAATCAATTTGGCGGTGGTGTGATAGAGCTTTTTTTTTTTACACAAATTTTTCATCTTTCTTGTATATTTATTGTGTTAAATTGACTGCTGTTGACTTGGTTTTTTTTTTTATATATATCTGGCGTAAATCAATAAATGTAATATGTCTGTCGCATATACAAGTCGCAGCAACTAGTAGAATCGGTTAAGGAAAAATTAATGTTAAACAGCTTTTTTGAAGGTTATCAAGTTTAAGTGACCGATTGCGTCGTCGCAGAGATCAGTTACTTTTACCTCAAATCCATAAGTTTTTATCAATAAGTCATGAAAGTTTGCAATAATAGCAAGAATAAAGTTTTGTTTTTGGCGATCTGTTATTATTATTATTATTAATTTATATTATACGGTAAACGTTAATAAAAAAATAAAATAAACAAAATTCCTAGATAATTTAAGTTTCATATTTAATGCATATTTTTGCAGTAATCTTATTTTTTTAATTTTGTTTTTGTGTTTTTATTTTGCAGAACTAAAAAAATGATTAAATCTAAACGATCAACAATACATAAAGGAAGAGTTTTTCTGACGATAGCTATTGTGACGTTATCATGGTTGACAGGTGATACAACTGCTCATCGGGAACATAAAGTAATTATATCGAGGAAATATTTGGTTTTTAATTTTTTATAGAAATATTAAATATTTTCTTTTCTTCTCTAAATATAGGTTCACAATATTGTATTGTATCCAGATAAACATTCCTGGTGTAAAACTCTACCAATTAAACAAGTTATAAGCTATCCGGATTGTAAATCTGAAGAAATTGATAATAATGTTTGCGTTGGAGCATGTTTCAGCTATTCGATACCTCATACTGAACCCTCTGATCCTGGAGAGGTAATCGAAAAAGAAATTTTGAGTTCATCCTAATTTATAAAAAACAAAAAAACATATACTTAAATATAAAAATATCAAATAAAATTCTCAGGTGATTGTACCCTACTGTGACAGCTGTCAACCATCTGATACCACGTGGCATCATGTAAGTAGATATTATGCAAGAATTATCGTATATTTTACTTTTGTACAATGATAAATGAAAGTGGGGACGAATTATGGTATTTTTGTTTATTGTTTTTAAAGTGAAGGCCTTGATAGCTATATCTGTGACAGTTTTTAAAGTGCATGTGAATTTCATAATTGTACGAAAGTAATCCATTGAATGATAGATGGCGTAAGCTGCAAGTGTTTAGAATATCATACAAGAACGAACTTAATATTATAAAAAAACCAGACATATGGTCTGTCCGTTAACTCGAAAGTTTTTACTCGGTATAAAAACTTTTACTCGAATTTATACACAAACATTCTGTTAATCAAGTGAATTGATACGTTTACCATCTTGGACAAAGTTACACATTTTTACATATGCTCAAAAGCATGTGTAACTTCGATATGCAATCAGTTGACTGTAAAAAGTATTAAGTGAAAAGTGGTCATCTAAAGAGTTACGGTTTTAATAAAACTCTATTAAAGATGGTGAGAACGCTTCCAATTATTTACAAAATTTTTTCACTTATTGTTTCAGACAGAAAACGAACAGTATACAGACATTAATTAATTAATAATAATTGATTTTTACGCAAACGTTTTTGCTCTAAAGCTATCAGACAAACCTGATTATTGTGCTTACTTATATCTGCTATTAATGAATTCATTTCATTACCATGGAAACAAGTATTAAATAGACGAAAATGTCAAGTTTCGTTCCACCAATTTGTTAATAATTTGGATGATCGTTCGAATGTACCTTATGTCCCGAAAATCATCTACGTTCAGTCTCTTTCGGCTAACTTTTCGTGCGTCAGCTACCACAGTAATCTCCTGAATCGTATTTCGCTTACAATGTTTCTCTTTCTATGAATAACGGTCCCACATGGTATATTTAATTCATATAGCTCCTATTCAGAATCCAGGTCTTTTTGAGTACCTGCCTATGTTCAATAAAGGTCGCATTCAAAAGCTTATTGACAGGAACTACAGAGTTAAATGAAGGGATCCTCGTTACCGTTAGTGGCTGCGCTTACACAGACGTGCCACAAAGCGATGTTTTTGCATCCAATGTCACCCGTTAATAGAACTCTTTATGGGATCGCGAACCTTAGTCCTTCATTTTCCAGAACAAGAGATATCTAAAGAATTTATTGGCAGTAGGCAATATCTTTTATAGAAGGAAACACCTCTGGACTCCAGTCCACTTTAACAGTTGTCATCCCAAGAAGTTGCTTTGCTGTTTTCCTTCTGTCACTATACAGAAGCGGAACTGTAATGCATCCTTCATGGTGTTTTTTTTATTTATGTTTATAGGTTTTGAACACTTTTCGGTATCAATAGAGCTCTTCTACTTCTCGTAAAAGTTTGAATTTATAAAATGGCTTCTCTCACACTTCTCACCTAATAGTAATGTAAATTTATATATCCGTCTGAAAGTAATAAATCAAAAGATCACAACTATTTTAAGCTTAATAAACTTGGAAGATCTTGTAGAAGATCTTTTTTTTTCTGACAGTACTGAAATCCAGCTGAATTCTTAATAATTCAACGTCCGATCGCAGTTTCGTTCTGATGATAATTGTGCGCATTCCCAATTTCCTATACCTCTTACTTATAGTAATTATTTTTTTAATAACAAAAAAAAAAAACTCTTATTATAGGTAACTTTAGAGTGCGTAAAAAATAATCCAGATACACCACCGCAACTTGTAAAGCGTGTGCAGATCATCAATAATTGCTCTTGTACATCCTGTGAAAAGAATCACTTCAATCCACCAAATGATTTCGATGATGATTTTGATAATTTGATGATCCAAAACAATGATGTACCGGATCTATTGAATTTCCTTAATAGCCGAAATGAGACATATTCGGCGGTAGATAGTGAACATACGAAAAAAATGCGAGCAATAATGAACCATAAAATTGTAACACTATTGAAAAATATCCAAGAGCACAATTCACAGTATGACAAGGAACAATTGATGGACTTATTACGTGTTGTTCAGGGTCCGAATCAAAAGATCAGTGATAAAAGTATTGCGGATTTTGTTGAAAGTTTAAATGCTGAAAATATTGAGCTCGATATCCCAAAATTGAGGGAAATCCTTATTAAATTCGAACACTCAAAGTTTTATGAGAAGCACAAGAAATATCTTGATCATCAGTCTGGACTAGAGAATTCGGATGAAATTGATGGTATCGAAGGCTCACATCATGGGTTGGGACATTTAAAGGGATCCCATATTGCAATGGGACTACTACATTCTACAACGTCTGATCAACATAGTACATCAAAGCAGCAACAACACATAGACGATGATACAGCAGCACATTCAATTGAGGATCACCATTCTACTGAAAGCGGAAATACAGCATCACAGCATCATCCCAAATATCACCATCATCATCATCTTGGCGATAAAATTGTTGGAGGAAATGGTCATCTTGCCAGAGGACCACATGGTGCTTTGGTTATAGAACCAGATCGGATACATGAAAAGCTTGATGTTAATCCACATGAATTAAAGCCAAATCATGCCGGAACATTGCTCACTTATTCGAGTCATTCAACAGATAGAAGTAAAAGTTTAGACTAGTTACAGGGAGAAATACATAGCCCAAGAATGTACGTAGTTAGTTGTGGATTTTATATAGATTTATAGTTATATAAAAAGAAAAAAATTCTATTGAATTGATTTATTTCATATATTTTCCTTGTTTTTATTTATATTTTTTATTATTTTTATTGTAATATTAAAAGAAAATCTAATAATTTGTAATATTTAACTTTTTGAGTAGGCGTGATGATGTAAAGACGATTATTTCGTAATAGCAAAGATACATAAATTAGAATATTAACAGAACTCACATCTGGAGATAGTTTGCGCACTGCGCATGGTTTGTGTGCTATTGTTAGATCTCTGCATGATGATCCTAGTGGAAAAGTGTTGAGATAAAAAGTCACACATATTACATGCAACGTCTGTGAAACTATACGTTTTTCTTTTTTGATAAAAGTCAAAATACCAAGAAATTTCTTGAAATAAAAATTTAGTAAAATTATTTATGTTTTATGTACTCCTTTTAAAACACCTAGCGATACCATTAGGTATCAGAAAACATCTTGCAGTATTTGGAATTCGTAGCAGGTAAGTGATGTTTTATTAATTCGCACAAATTTTAGAATGTATGAATGATTTTTTTTGTGAATACATATGTTTATCAGTAGTTCTATTTTGTAATTACTTATTTAGGTTTCCTTCGTAAATTGTAAAACACCTCTGAGTTTTTCATATCCCACTCGAACATCTTCGAAATTTTTTTGCACATACATAGATAATATTTGTTCAAGAATGCATTTCTTTTGGATTCTCCGTCACAATAGCAAAAGCGAAGAAAATTGCAATTGTTATTCCATCACACAAAACATTTGATTTTGGGTGGCAAGTTTCAAGTCTGGGTTTTGACTCATCACCAGGTCCCAAATAGCGAAATTGAGTAACACGAAAAAATAAATGAAAAAGGAAAGAAATGAAAAAAATAAAAAAGTGAGAAAAATAAAAAAAATTAAAAAAATCAGATTTATTCGAAACGAAAAATAAGCGTTTCGTATCATACTCTTCAGTAGTATGTAGTAGTAGTAGACGGTTGAAACGGATCAAATTGGTCTCATCTCATATGAAACTTTTCATCCAAAATAGATAGATAGATATTCATTTATTATTGGAAATCGTACAAGTAAAGGCACTTTCAAGGCACTTTCACATAAAAAAAAAAGAACCGGGAAATGTAAACCGAAAAACTCAATTTATTCCACTGTAAAACAAGATTTTTGCTCTAATGATTTATAAAATCCAGGGAAGTAGGATAAACTAAAAATTTTATAGATATATTTATTTCAGATTTTTAAGAAAAATACAAATTTTTTGATTTATCGGCCAAAAAATTAAATTAAAATAAATGTAACTATTTTCTTAGTAAAAATCTTAATTTATCCTATTTCCCTGGATTTTATTAATCTTTGGATCAAAAATCTTGTTTTAAAGTGGAATAAATTGAGTTTTTCGGTATACATTTTTCGGTTCTTGTTTTTGATGTGAAAGTGCCTTAAGATGCTAGATCCTAAAGTTAGTGCAAGCTTCTAATTATAATTTCAACATTAAATAATCAAAATGTAAGAAACTAAAACTAAAAAATAAAAATCACCAAGCAATTCAAAAATGTCTAATAATCCAATAGAACAAAGAAGCTAAAAAAGAAAAAGAAAATTAGAATAATTTATAAATGAAAACTAATAATATAAGGAAAGTAAAGAAAAAAAGGGAATGGTGGTACAAGCTGTACAAGTAAATGAATAAATAAGTATTTTACGAGTTTAAATAAAGGAAAAACTAGTATTTAAAACTGTTGAATGTGCGAGCTCCCAAAGAATTTCTTAGAGCAATTGGGAAACTATTCCATAGTCTAATAGCAGACGAAGAATTGACGCTTGGAAGTTAGTGAGCTGGATCGCGGTTTACTAAGTGCAATTGTTCTATTTAATCTGCAATAATGCAAGCAGTCATGCCAATATTTAGGTACACGGTATTCAATAAGTCTAGCCAAGAACAAAATACAACGAAATATTAAATATAACACAAAGCTGCAACCAAAGACTGGAGAAACAAACATTGAGATATGAATATATCTGCGGAGGCTGTAGACATATCTTAAAATTGAATTGAAAGCAACATTAAGCTTATATGATGATTGCGAATCGAATTCGCTAAACACTTCACATCCGTATGTAATTACAGGAACGTGTTAAGAATGGTATATTTGAACTAAATGCCCATAGTGCACGAAGACCAGCATATAACTTTCGTAATAAACTGTCAACATGATCACTCCATGATAGTGCTCTATTGAATATAACTCCTAAGTTTCGAGCGGAATTCACAAATCATATATCTACCAGCACCATTAAGTTTTCCAGATAGGAAATAACTAGTGTCGAGCAACGTTTTGTAAATCACTATGCGCTTTGTTTTATCTGGAATTAGCAGAAGTCTATTATCTACCGACCATTGATTTAAAGCCTCCAAATCCAAATTGAGGCGACATACTACATCCTCAACCAATGCCATCGGTCTGGACAGGAACAGCTCAGTATCATCTGTGTAAAGGTGTAATTGACAATGATTAACATGACCAAATATATCATTAGCAGACATTATAAAAAGCAGTGATCCTAATATGGAGCCTTGTGGTACTCCAGAATTTATTCCTAAAAAAATAAGAAAGCCTGCTATTGGAAAACACTGCCTCAGCACGACCACTCAGGTAGCTGAAGATCAAACGAGTAGGATGAGAACTGAAATTAAATTCTGTGACAAGGTTTTTGCAAAGAATTCCATGATCAACGGAATTGAAAACCTGAGAAAAGTCGAGAAATATAAGTGCAGTAAACTTATCATCATCTAATGCGATTCTAATGTCATTAGCTATTTTTAATAAGGCAGTCATACAGCTATGATTATGGGTGATCATGTAACAATCCATTAGTAACAACGTAACTTGAGATTTGTGAAGATAAATCTTCTCTGTAATTTTAGATTACGACGAAATTCTGACGATGGATTTTTCGGGATAGGTATATTACCTTAGAGTATTTAAAGGGACGAGAAAAAATTGAGGTCATGAAACATGTATTACATATATGAGCAATATGAGAGAGAAATCAAATGGGTTGTGTGATGGAATAACAAATAAATTGTGCCGGAGAATCCATAAAAAATGCCTTCTTGAACAAATATAAGCTAGCCCGGATAATAAATCAGAGTAATAGATAGATCAGGCTTTCAGCTTCAAAATAAAAATAAAAAAAAAACCTGTTAGAAATCTTTAATAGTAAATAATACTATTTTTTTGAAAAAAATACTATTATTAACAAAAAATTGTTTTCGTTCGGTGCTGTTGCACTTTGTCATGAAAAATA
The DNA here is from genome assembly GCA_963924295.1 of Dioctria rufipes. Lineage (NCBI taxonomy): Eukaryota > Metazoa > Arthropoda > Insecta > Diptera > Asilidae > Dioctria > Dioctria rufipes. Next base: position 989,386 of record OZ002741.1, read on the forward strand.
TAAAGTATTAAGCATCATTTGGCATTTGGATTCAAATGATTAGAAAAATCGATTGCTCCGTTCTCGAGATATGATTTTTTGAAGATGACATTTCATCGTAAAGTAAAATCATGTCATTTCTAACACCCCTTAGCAGGGGGGGGAGGGAGGGGAGATGGCATGACAGGGTAAACAGAAAAATATTGGTGAGCTATTTTGGTATTCCATACAAAATGAAATTTTCATCCAAATCGGAGATGGTCGGGTTCCAAGGTGATCAGTTTTGTGTGGAATGGCTCTAATAACTAATTATAAATCTTTGTTTTTGGTTTCTACCCAACATCGAATTGTTGTTGCATGAAGACTAGAGGCTGATACTATTTTTTTGTCACAGATCCACCAAAATTGAATATTAATTCGATCGAAAACAGTTCATGACGCTAAAGTAGAAGCTCTTTTAAAGGGCATTATAGAAAAGTAAGTATGGGCCACAAAAAAAAAAAAAACATTTCAATGAAAAAAAGATTTTTTTATCACCCACCCCCACCATTGTTTCGTTCCCTATATTCCACTCTGTATTCAAAATTTAATTCGTTTTGCTCTTTCTTCACTTTTAATAACCACAACCAGTACAATAAGAATATTGCCTATACTTGGGCATTTATTAGCGTTGGAGTTGGATTAATAAAAGGTGGAAACCCCAAAAGAGTGTGGTAGATGTTAGGTCAAATCTTTGGGTTTTTTACATATTTGATGAAATACTAGTGCTGATGACGTGCTTTCGGAAGAGAATGATAGTTAACTGACAGAAACAAACTGAGTAAAATTCAGAAATAACTTCGAAACTACTGCACAGAAAATCGAATTCAAACTAAATCCAAACCAGCATTATATATCGATTTATGTTATTTTCATATTTCACTAAATTTTCTTAAATTCAAATTTACTCTGCATTCGCGTATCCTGTCCTGTCTCGGTTTCTGTACTCCAATGATGGAAAATTTTCAGTTTTTATTAAAAAAGTCATATCAATGGCAAACAATATAATTCAATTTATCGCTTGTAATTAGCTGAACCGAAATATAGTTAACTTTCATTCTATCAAGACAATTCATTATTTTCCCAAAATTTTAAAAATTTCAATATCCCTACGATGCGAATAAATCCAGCCTATAGCAGAAGTTCATGGTCATCATTACGTAATTAGCTCAAATCTTAAGTGTCGCGGATTATTGGATTGATTTAAAAAAAAAAAAAAAATATTGTTATTATTATGAGCTCAGAAACTTATATATACTCACAATCCATTTCAACGGACTTCCCGTAGCTGCTTTGTTGCTTGGCGATAATAAAAGAAAAAAAAATCCTATTCTAAGCTTATTATCAGTTGCTTTTAATAACTTTAATCAAACAATGAATTTTGAAGGAGATAAAACGTTTATCACTCGTGATGAAAACTGCCAGTTATCTTCTTTTAGACACAGTTACATAAATATCAAGGTATGAACATTTTTAAAGATGCGAACACATCTACGCAGCGTAATTTTTTATATCCCAGATGTAATTACCGTATTAATTTTTATATTGTCTGTTCGACTGTCTGTCTGTCTGTCTATACGTCATTTTGTCTGCGTGTACAATAACTTGAGATGACATTTGCACAGATTCTTTATAAAAATTGTGAGTCTAATCTAGTTGACGTGGGGGTATGCATGTTGCTCAATGCAGGAGAACCTTTGGCTGCACATGTGGCACAAAACCGGGTGTTGTGCCCTGGATGTACATATCGATTGTAAAATCCAGGCTTACACATGCCTCATGTGTATGATGGCCAGGAGGTAAATGAGGACTCCGATTCGGAAGCTGGCGGGCCTGCAAAAGCTTGCCTGGCCTGGGAGTTACAGGCTCCATGTGATCCACGGCTACTGCTGCTCTATAGGTATTACTTAATCTGCCACCCTTGGATCTTTTCATTCAGGTAGACTCTAAAAGGGCTGTGTGTAGATTGCGCTCATGGGTATATTGGGAGGATGGCTGGACTGGCTCTTCCCATTGCTCTCTGGCGTCTGGGCTGGAACGGGAAATCCTCGCTGGCCCGCATGGCACTTGATGCGATGGTTCCAGAGCTTCATTTTGGGCGTCGTTTCACTGTGGGTTTTCCTGAAAGAGAATCGTGGGCTGGGGGAAGTACCTCATCGAGCCTTCTTCGGCCCGCTCTAAAAAATTTCACCTACAGCTCTTTCACTAATGCGGGAGGCGGTGCTGCTGGAATAATCACTCGGAAGGCACATCACTGTTTTCCAGGCTGAAGTCTTCGTGAACGCAATTACAGCGAAGATAGTCCTTGATATGGAAATCAAGGGAAAGATTATTGTTATCCTCTCGGATAGTTAGGCAACCTTGATGGCTCTGAACGACCCTCGGATAACGTCTAAGTTACTGGGGGACAGCAGAATGTCTGTGAATACGCTGTGTATCCACAACAAGACGTCTCTTAAATGGGTTCCTGTGCACATGGCAATCATGGGGAATGAAAGGGCTGACTTTCTAGCCAGGTCCAGATCTGGTTTTCTCTTCCTTGAATCGGAGCCAGTTGTCGCCTCGGTGATCAGGTCTCTCATCAAAAAAGATGTTCACATGAAACATTAGCAGCGAAGGGCGAAACTGAGCACTTTCAGGTGTACAAAACTTTTTCTTGATGGGCCCAATAGGAATTTATCTGACTTTCTCTTGGGGGTCGGAAAGAAACAATGAAAAACTGTGGTTGGCATTATCATGGCCACAGCTTGCTTCACGGTCATCTAACTACGATGGGATTTGCTGACAGCCCTGAAGGTCTGTCCTGCCTGCAAGAAGAGCCTGAGACAACCGAACGCTTTCTGTGTGCTTGTCCGGCCTTTGGTCGAAGTAGGCTGGATACGCTTGGGCCTGGCCTCCTATCTGTAGATGAGCTGAAAAACTTACTTTACCTAAACCTGATGCGCAGAAAAATCTTGGTAAGAAAATATTTAGCAGGTTAATTTTAGTACAATTGGCCGCCTTGGCTTCCGTGCATGGGATTTTTCGTCCCCCTGCCTGTAAAAAACAATATCTCTTAAGTGATTTCCATTTCCTTGTTGGCAGTTAATGGTTCTTTCTAAGGCATTTTGCATTACGGTGCGGTTTGTTCACGTAAGACCGTTCCTTCAAGAAACACAGGAAAATCGGGGGCCGTCAAATCTGGGGCACGAGGTGGTCAAGCGAAATTTGCATTTTCTTAAATTAATCGGTCATCAAAAAGTTCTCAAAGAATCAACAATGTCCCTCGCGCGGTATGAGCTGAGTTCCGTCTTACTTGAACCCTATGACAGAAAAATGTTCTTCCATAATTCGGTATACCGTCCCAGAGATGGTTTGTGGAAGCTCATTTTCATTTTCAAAAAAATATGGACCGATAACTCTATCGGGTTACAACAAGGGGGTCTAATTGACGCTGATGCAACGTTCTCAGATTTTCCGTACCCCAAATGCTTCTTTTATTGGTTAAGATCCAGAACTGTGGGCTCGACGCGCGAGCTGGAGTTATTTCACAATGGGTTGACCCTATGGGGTATAACGCCGAGAATGTGTGCCCTGTCCGGCAAATGTTGATTGCCATGCCCGGCTAAATGTTGTTTTTTATTTGTGATTGTATTTTGTTTAGTAAATGTAATTGTAATTTGTTATATATGTTGATGTCATTTGATTATATAATTATGTGGTTGTATTATTTATAATTGTGTTTGTTTTGTTGTTATGTATAGGTCGACGGTACGCAAGCAAGTTTCATGAAATTGAAACTACCGTTACCGACGCCACGCTTAGTTTACTGTTACAGTCGATGAAATCAACCGTTGAGTAAAAATTTTAATTACGAATACTGCACACTAAACACCGAACACCAAAAATATGTCCGAGAGATTGCAAATCCGATGATGTATTAAAGGCATCACCAGGGAGAGAGAACCTCACGGAAAACCCCTAATCTGGTCCAAGCGTCGAAGCGAGTGGATTTGGTAAGACTTCCTACCGCACAGAGATACAACTTGGAACTGTACCCCAAATTCGGCTCTGTAAATTGACATATCCATTTAAATGTGAAAATGTGTTTCATCGCTTATTATTAAAAAAGTTGGTATTATTTGTCGTAAACTGGCATATTGTAGCCCTTGTGCTGCATCCCTTGGCAATCATTCTTGCACCAAGTGAATTTTGTTTGGAAACATCCTCAATGTTCTGGAGATGCCCAATAGAGTAGCACATCGACGACTAGACACATCGGTAACACTTTCGCGTACAACCTCTACAGTTTGTTTTGTTCACTGCGAATAGGTCGGTTAACATTTTTTCCTGACTCATCAAATACTGCGCCCCGCTTCTGAAAATTGCCTATTAAGTTTCGTATTATGTTTGCACTGGGAACTGTATGCCAGTGTTAAAATACTGACAGTATTTTCTTTGTGTGGTAACAACAGAACGTCCGGAAAATGAATAAAATTCAACAATTTTGACACGTTTTTTCACTCAGTATGAAGACATTATAGAATTTTATAAAATTCTTTATAATGTGAATTATTTATATACGAAAGCTATAAATCAGTCAGTCCAAGTTGGCTCACCCTGTATTTGGAACTGATTGAGAATAGACCTCAAATTTTTGGTGCAGCAATTTTAAAAGTTGTCTACCACTTTGTAGGGTTGTTATACAAAATTTTTTAATTTTCTGGTAGTGGGGAAAACAAGGTGACTTATGGTGAAGAAGACTAATTACTCGGTTATCAAAAAAAGCTTCCAAGTATAAATTTCCAAACGTGATCGATGGTGGACTAGGCTACGAAAAGGCGCAAGAAACCAAAAAAAGTTGTATTTTGGGGTATGCAGTCTGTTTGGTCATTTTAAACCGTTGTTGTTTAGATATCTACATAATAAATGATTAATAATTGTTATAGGGGTAATCATTCAGAAGTTATGTGGTGGTTCATAAAATATGAAAGAGAAATTCATTTTCCGAAAATTAGTAAATAATATAGGGGCCGCCATCTAACGTTTTTTTTTTTCAACTAGTGCTTATTTCGTGAATGGTAACACTTAGCTCATGTCTGATTTGACAGATAATTAGTTTTATTCTTCCGCTGAACGAATATGATTGTGTATACGCTTGAACAACGCTGGGAAATATTGCCTGCGATCGACTTACAGAAGATGCCGATTTTGCCAAAAAAATCATCTTTTCGGATGAAGCTCATTTTGATCCTGGCGGGTATGTAAACAAGCAAAATTGTCGCATTTGGGGCACAGAAAACCCGCACGCATACATTGAAAAGCCGATACACCCAAAACGAGTCACTGTTTGGTGCGGATTTTGGTCCAGAGGCATAATTGGGCCATTTTTCTTCGAAAATGAGCAAGGAGTGGCCGTTACAGTCAATGGCAATCGTTATCGGGCCATGTTGAACGAAAATTGAAGAGGAGGATATTGGCAACATTTGGTTTCAACAGGACGGCGCTACGTGCCACACAGCCGAAGCTACACTCGATGTTTTGCGCCCTGTTTAAAAAAAAAGAAAGTTATTTGGCGGACCCTATATAAATATATAGTATCTATAAGTAAAGACTCTATAATACAAATATGTTGCAGGCATCCATATGGTATAGTCTGCCTATAGAACTCAATTTTCTAAAATAGAATTAAATATCTGAAACTCCACAGTGTTTCACACCCAACAAATCTTCTTAGGGAAGCCCTCAATTTTTTCTTAGAAATTTACTGGATATTTTTTCCTTAGAATTGTTATGCATTATTGGAGGCCGACAACGGGTGCTTGGGCCACTAATAATTTTTATGAGCATAGACGCGTAGATGAGCTTAGTAAGAATTCATTTCTTCTTCGAAATTTACAGAAAATGTTTCGGCAGAAATTTTATATAGTCTGGCGGCCGATTGCAGTTATTTTCATATACAATACTTTCATGTGTGCCATTGTCGGCCACCCTTAATGCATAAAAATTTTAAGAAAAAATTTATAGTAAATTTCGGATGACTTCCCTATATGAAGTCGAGATCGCTTATTTTATATTGGATCGAGGCAACGCTGTCGGTCTCGAACAATGCATAAAAATTCGAAGGAAGAAATTTCCAGAAATTTCTAAAAAAAACTGTGGTCTTCCCTTCAACGGGTCGAGACATCGTCGATTTTTATACGCTAAATGAAATCTAAAGGGTTAAGTTTAAACAATTGTCATTCCGATATGTAATACCATAGATGGCATAAGAACTAGATATCGCATAACATACCGTAGAAAAGTATACATATTTTAAATGGCTTGTCCATTCCGGAATAGACCATAACATGTTTCTGAGGCATAGAGAACAAATGTTGCTTTAACATCAGTTTTGTATACATTTGGTCGATTGCCTCAACATGGTAGATGCGGGAAAATATGAATTACTCGACGTAACTCTCATCATTTTTCTTTTCATGTCGCAGTACTGATTAAAGTAAGGAATGATGCACAGCACAACATATTCGGTGCGGTGGGAGGGACGTAAATGTTACTTCTTTCTTGTCTGGTTTTTGGAAATACTTTTCATTTTGTTGTATTTATTAGGATTTGATTTAAAAGAAACAACAACTTTATTAAATTCATTTGCCCATGAGAGTAATTTTTTGTAATGGTATTGCATGACGGTGATGACGGTTTTGCACCAACTAAATATTCTCCTATCGAACTTAACAATTTTTCTAGAAATTTACAATTCGCCCTGGCTTTGAGAAACTAGTAAAATACAAAGTCTAGACACGTACAACAAAAATATGCAACGCTTTTCGTGCACAAAGGGTAAGCCAAAAATGCCTCGCTCCATACAAAATCACCATACCACGACCCGATGAAGGTAATGCAAAATTTTTTCTTAGAAATTTACTGGAAATTTCTTCCTTTGAATTTTCATGCATTGGCCGAGAGCTCTAAATCAATGATGGCTCCGGCTGATGGAACGAAGGCCGCAATTTTTTCTTAGAAATTTAATGGAAAATTTATCCTAGAATTCGCACTTTTGGAGGATGACAACAATTGCTATGAGCGTAGACGCGTAGACGCGTAGCCAAGCATTCAGCAAAAAATATTCTAGTAAATTTCTAAGAAAAAATTGCGGCCTTCCCTACATCAGGTCGAGGCATTGTTAATTTTATATTGGCGCGAGGCACTATTCCGCATGTTATTAGTTTGGCTATGGCTCTGTCCTTTGGCGAGGCCACGTCTTGTATACATTTGCACACAAATAAAATGCTTCATATACCTTTCCTTTACTTTACTTTATGCTCGCCTTCAGTCACCACAGCGACCGATGCCAGCATCTATTGAATGAGGATCGCTGTGAGTGCGTTTACGCCCCACCCACCGCACCGAATATGTTGTGCAGTGCATCATTCCTTTAGTTTGATTAGTACAGCAACATGAAAAGAGAAATGATGATAGATACGTAGAGTGATTCATATTTTCCCGCATCTTTCACGTTGAGGGAGTCGACGGAGATGTATACAAAACTTATGTTAAAGGAACATTTGTTCTCAGAACCTCTGAAACATGTTGTGGTCTATTCCGGAATGGACCCGCGATTTAAAATCTGTATACTTTTCTCTGGTACTGTATGCGACATCTAGTTCTTATGCCATCTATGGTAATACGTAGAAATATTTATAGTAGAGTAAATGTTAAAACAAGGCTGAACTACAATAGAAGTATACGTAAGTACATTTACTTACGTAAATCGAACGTGCCCTTTAATTTAACAGGCGTACACAAATCAAATTTAACTCGTGTGAAGGGAACTTTCGTTAAGTTTAAATATCCAATTTGCCGTAAGTATAGTGCGGTAAGAATCGCTCATTCCGTAAGAACGCGATGTGTTAAACAATTAAATTATTACTAAATGATTAAAAGTGCAATGTAAAAATTAAAATGGAATAAAAATGGTACGCGAATTAATAGAAAGCACAAATCTTCGATTAAATCAGCTTCCACTTCTTAATTTTTTCACGTGTACCACTTTTTAAAATTGAAAACATTAAATATCAAGATAATAACTCCTAACGGAATGTAATATATATTTTTAGGCTAAACATATAAATTTTCTGTAAGTAAACCTCAGTCGGTCTCCAAAACTGCGTACAAATTCTATAGAAAATATTTCCAGTAAATTTCTAAGAAAAAATTGAGGGCTTCTCTACATCGGGTCCAGACTGTGTGGAGCTCATGATTAGTGGAGGCCGTTTACAATGCGAAGTTTTAATAATTTTTCAACAGAGGTGGAATCTCGGAAATTCCACATTATTTTTCACTGAAGCCAAGCTATACAATGTGCCTGCAATATCTTTGTATTATAGAAACTTTGGCATAAGGCAACAGAGCTTTGGCAGGCTAATAAAAGGATTGAGATTCCAAAGGCTTTATCGCTACTATAAAATAATTGAGAGTTGAAACAGGGTAGAAACAAAATATAACTTTCATCTACCATACCCTAAACATAGTACGCGACTGGTGCCAAACAATCGGACTTCGAGCCAATCCTGACAAGACAATAATTGTTCCTTTCGCGAAAAAAGGAAAGCTTTATTTATAAGCACCATTTCATAAGAGAATAGTAGTGGAATTCTCGAAGGGGGTCAAGTATCTAGGCATTATCCTGGATAGCAGACTAACCTGGAACTCCCACTTAAAAAGAGTACCTACTAGAGAAGGCCACAGTGGCAAAATTGACACACCGCAGGCTTTTGGGGCTTTTGGTCACATACGCTTGGCAAAAAGCAAAACAAAAGAAAGTTCGAGCTAGTTTACAAAAACACCAAAATGCCATAACTTTGAAACACCATTTAAGGTGATATTAGGGAACTGTCAATACTGGGCATACTGGGAAACTACCTTTTGAAGAAGGATTTAATGGCTACACGGTTGGGTCCAAAATAGAAAGTAGAGCAGGTGTGGGGCATAAATGGGCCGAAGTGCCATCTCACAAAGGCACTGGCAGCCTCACCAACCATTTTACACGCCATAGAACTCTGCGCTCGCGAAATAATTAATAAGAGCATGCGTGGGGCTAAAGTATACATAATATCAGACAGCTAAGCAGCACTTAGAAAGCATTAAACAAGTTTACATTTGAGTTTACGCTGGTCTGGGACTGTCTTGCTGTCTGAAAGCAACTGGCCGAAGCAATCAAGATGGCGTTGATTTTGGTGCCAGAACATGAAGGCATTAAGAACAACGAGATTGCGGACCACCTATTAATTAAAGGACCGAACCAGATCTCCGTTTATTGGCCTTGAGACTTTTTTGGACATCCAAAAAGACACCTCTCAGCACAGAGCAGGCTTTGGGAGGCCAGTATTAAAATGGCACCCTTCGAAAATATCGCGGGGCTGAGACAAGCGAAGATGTACTCGCAACAGAGGACAAAAGTAATCCTCACGCTCAGCAGAAAGGCACTACCCACTTAGATATCATCTTAAAAAGATGAGTACCGTCGATGCTGAACCTGTCGTTTCTGTGTGGAAGACGCTAAAAAAGCTGAACACGTTCTGTGTGGCTGTGAAGCTCTGTGCTCAAGTAATATAGAGAATACAAGATATTCCCATTACGAACCATATTCCCCTATTAGGTGACGTAAAATTGTGAAATGTATAGGAAAGTATGGCACAGAGAACATAATACTCTCTCTTCTCTCTCTGTCTTTTCTATAAAAATGTATAGTCATAGAATTACGTCACAGGCTATCAGCTGCAATGTGTCAAAATTTGAATGGGAATACCTTGACTTCTATATATATTGCTCTGTGCATTTCTGCCAGAAAAAGTTGCAAAGATGGTCCCCAAGAATGTCATAGGCCTTGTAAAAGACGAATGGGCGTCCTAGGACATTTGAGGCTATTGTCACGAAAGGTTAAATGTTAATAGGTTGCGGTTACTAGATGAGAGGCAGAAACTCTGTCTACATTCCCCCACCAATTATAATAATTATCTACCATTAAAGATAAATGTTTCAATTATTTAGAAAATAAAAAAGTTTTCAAAAATTCCCGTTAATAATGGAAAATGACATCAGCCAAATGACCACCATGAAATTTTCCATAACCAAATCGCAAAGTGGCTGCCCTATGTCCTCGATAGCCTCACGAATTCCATCTTTGAGGTCTTGAATCGACGCTGGGCTGTTGACGTAGACCTTCTCTTTCACGTGGCCCCAAAGGAAGAAGTCGCAAGGTGTTAAGTCACAAGATCTCGGTGGCCAATTGTGATCACCTCTTCAAGAGATAACACGGTCCGGAAACTTTTCGTTGCTTGTATGGCACGTAGCGCCGTCTTGTTGAAAGTAAACGTTGTCCAGATCAATACCATCCAATTCCGGACATAAAAAATCATTAATCATCTGTCGATAGCGCAATCCATTCACCGTAACTGCTGCTCCAGCCTCATTTTCGAAAAAGTAAGGTCCAATAACCCCGCGGGACCATAAACCGCACCAAACAGTCACACGTTAAGGATAGAGAGGCTTTTCAACAATAACTCTTGGGTTTTCCGAGCCCCAGATGCGACAATTTTTCTTGTTCACGAAGCCATCGAGGTGGAAATGGGCCTCATCACTCAAGATGAGTTTTCGATGGAATTCCGGATCATTTTCATGCATTTCAAGGACCCAATCAGCAAAGACTCGACGTTGTTGATGATCGGCCGGCTTGGGTTCTTGTGTTAACTGAACTTTATAAGCCTTACGATCCAAATCTTTGCCCAATTCCAAAGAACGACGAGGAATGGACAAATCTGGGTTTTCTTCAACACTTTCGGCTACAGCAGCAATATTCTCGGCTGTTTTTGAGCGACGTGCACGGGTTTTATTCTTCACATCACTAACTTGTCCCGACAGCTCGAATTTTTCTACCAATTTCTGTATTGCGGTCCGACAAGGTGCTTCACGACGACCCAAAAATGTTCGAGTTTTACGAACCGTCTCTGCCACATTTTCACCATTTTTATAGTGAATTTTAATAATTTCAATGTGTTGTTGAATCGTGTATCGTTCCATTTTTATTAATGGCGTAGTTTCTACTTGTCAAATGTCAAGAAATGACAGCTCCAAAAGTGACATCTACCGAAATAGCGGGCTAATTAAAATAACAACTCTTATTGGAAAACCCTTTACTTACTAATTATAATGTGGTGTTTGTATAAGTTTTGCTTTTTAACTTGATTTCAAAAATGTAAAAGAGGCTCTGTACTTGGTCCATCCTTCTCCTTCTCTACCAAAAATAGTAAAAATATCGGGCATGCATATTATGTTTATAGAAGGATGATACTAAACGGTTGTTCCATAGAATTTTGGCTAAAATCAACCTGGTAGTTTTTCAACAATTGCAGAAAATAACTAGATGCACCATCTCTATGAGAGGTACTATATTTAGCCAAGTAACTTCCGTCCAGTTTCAAGAATTTAAACAAATAAATAAACAAAACAAATCACTACGATTTAATTTGGAACAGATTAATTTTGGCTCATTCCACAGTAAATCGATCCATATTGTTTAAATTTAGGCATCGACTGTCTCCGATTTTGATGAAAACGTCACAGGTAGGTAGGTTCTATTATTAATAGTACTTGGCTGAAATATGTTTCGTTTTTGTATTTTGAAATTTGGATAAAGTGAAAATTTTTGCTTGTCAGGTGTATAAAAAATTTATCAAAAATTCATAAAAGAAACGCTATTTATTTAAAGAAGCTTTGATTTTCCCGAAAAAAATTAGTCGTGGTCCTTTTTCTGAAAATTTGTTTTCAAGGATAATGGATCTGTCCTTCGAATTGTGGACTGCAGTAAAAAGAGAGTGGCACCTGATTTCAAAAGAAAGCTGTGAACGTTTAGTGGATTCGATGCCGGCTCGTTGCAAACAAATCTTACAAATAAAGGTCACGCAATAAATTACTAAGTTGAAATTATAAAAAATAAATAAAACTTAAAACTTCTGTTGAAAAGAATTTAATTTTTCTATAAAAGTTCTCATACTGTATTTTTTTTTTGTCCACCCTATAATTAGGATAATGAATCCAAATCGGAATATATTAAAAGCCCTTAACAGGTAAGACGCTTGTTTTGCTACTAATATGTTCTAGACATTCCAACGTATCGTTTGAATAGACTGGCTTAACTTGCAAGGTATTGAAAGCTGAAAAAACAGATGTTTTCCAAAAAACGCAGAGGTGTATTTATTATTTTGACCACCACTGTATGTGTAGTTTACAAAAATTTGAACCAAGATTGATGACATGTGCTGAGTTGCCAGATTTTATGCAGTGTGTACGATAAATAAGAAGGATGGAGTATGCCAATCAGGACTTTCCTGATCAAATTTTGTTGAGACCCCTCTCAAAAAATCACTGCTTCAAACTTAAATTTCTGTTTGAAAAACTTTTGTTTTTCGAATGAAGTGTGGTCTTTTAAATGCTCAGAAGTCCCTTCATGAATATCGTCGGATCAAACTTGGACATGGGCTCTCCAAATAGGTCCTTTCAGCCTTTATTACGATTTCCAACGTGTTACGATTTATGGTCAAATGTCTCTATTATCGAGCGTTACAGAGCCCAGAGCAAACAAATCTTTAATTCATATCGTCTCTTCTTCCAATAATATCGTCAGCTTTATAAAGGATTGTCAATATTTATTATCAGAATGTACGAACAACTTCCAAAGATTACGAAGAGAATATGAATTTTCCATAGGATTTTGTATAGGCAATATATTTGGTCCGTAGAGGCTTTTATAAAATTAAATAGTAACACGTTTTGGTCTTTTATAAACTTGAAATGAAAAGCATCGGGCTTTCAAAAAGTTTTGTATTATAACAATTATAAATCTTGTGACCTTGAGAGTAGCTGTAACCTTTTTGCAGATTATTTTGAATCGATATATGATAATACTTAGCCATGTCTCTTTCAATAATGCTACTCACTCTTTTAAATGTAATTCATTGGAAATCGACTATATTTTACTGGATGATGCTGATGTACTAAATGTCCTTAGAGATTTGAAATGTTGTTCTAAGGTTGATGCTGAAGGAATTTGTTGCTCATCTTTACTTATTAATTGCGCTACATAATTCCTTGTCTTGCGGTCTAATCAAATTTTTTAATTTATCTCTGAGAGTACTGGTCAATTTTTAGATGAATGGAAAATTTCATACATAACTCCAATACGTAAGTCTAGATCTAATAACCTGGTATCCAATTATCGGGAAATATTCCGAAAGTGTTGGATTCCTTGGTTAATTCAAAATTATTCTTTTTAGGTAAAGAAATTATAGCGCCACAGCAACACGGTTTCGTTTCTGGCAGATCATGTTAATCTAATTTAACCATATTCTCTAATTACAATTTAAATGAAATTGAAGATGGTAATTAGGTTGATGCAGTGTACACTGATTTTACCAAAGCATTTGACAGGGTTTGTTTATCAGTTCTGATTTTTTTTCAAGCTTGAGTTGCTTGGTGATAACTTATCTATTCTTGACTGGCTTTCCTCATATTTAAGTGATCGAAAACAATATGTCAAAATTGGGCACCTTAAATCTAGAATAATCAATGTCAGAGTCAGGTGTTCCTCAGGGTAACCATTTGGGTCCTACACTATTTGTATTATTTGTTAATGATGTTTAATCATATTCATTTTTTTTTTTTAGTTTTTGCCACTATGGCCAAGTTTATAGTTAAGTACATGAAATGTCTGTAAGACTTATACCTCTGTATTTATTTGTTTATTAAAGAAATTCATGCGATAGCAAACAGAAAATTCCACTTATTTACTACCGGTTAACATGTTTGAAAACAAAAAAGCTTAAATTCAAAATTTTAAGAAGAAGCAATTATGTATTACAAAATCCATATAAGAAAAAGTTAAATCCATACTTTGAGTGTGAAATATAGCTACTATACTCAGCAATTTACACAATGATACAAAACTAACCTACTTAATCTAAACTAAACTAAGCAAACTACTAAATATACATATTAGAAGCATACAAATAAAAAATTATAAAGGAAATGAAAAATACTAACTAAAAGGTGAAGGGTACTATAATTAAATTGAAGGAAAAAGAATAAAATGAAGCCAAGATTGTCAGAGTTAGTCAAACGTTAATTCAAAATATTGTTAAGATTAATTAGAGGAATTAATTAAAATTACTTTTTAATTGATTCGGGACAATGCGTCGAAGAGAGGAGCGACTATCTGAAAAGAGATCAATGTCATAACACAGATCATTATTATTTTTTATTCCTATAATGTGTGATTTCATTATTAGATTTGTTCGTCCTAGTTGAGGCCTAAAACTTAAAACTTCTTATTGTTTACAACGTTGTATAAAAATATTTCGTCATGATAACCACGGTGGGTTTCCAACGAAAGCATTGAGAACCGCTGCAGCCTTTACATATAATTTAGGCTTCTATTAACTCCATCTGTCTTGAAAAGTAGAAAACGTGTAAATCACCTCTGAACTCCTTCAATTTTTTCGATGTATACTGAGTAGAAAGGGTTCCAAATAATATAACGTTTTATATGTGAATACATTTTTGTATGACTTAGTATATCTAATGATAAATCCAAGCATCTTTAAGGCTTTATTGGTTATATAACTAACATGAGAATCAAATAAGAGCTTGCTGTCGAAGATTACACCAAAGCCTTTTATTTCAGAAACTTTCTCTACGGTGCTACCAAATTTATAATTAAAGAGGATTGTATTTTGCTTTCTAGAAAATGAGTTTTTCTCACACCAGTCTAAAAATTTTACAATATCAGCTTGCAGATTATTGCAGTCATCAGCTATATGAATAAATCTGTATATCTTAGTGTCATTGGCATATATTAGGCAAGGGGAATCAATAAAAGTTGGTAAGTCATTTATATACATTATAAATATAAGGGGACCAAGAATTGTCCCTTGAGGTACACCAGAGGTTTGTGTAAACGTTATAGATTTATAGCCAATCACCGCAATCACCAGCTGACGAATACGATTCAAACCACAGACAAATAATAATAATAATTATAATAATACAGTTGAATTCTTGAAACAAAAATGTTATCCTTGATCCTGTAAAGTTTTTACACCAAGCACATAATTTTTTTCGCTTCTTAAGCTGCAGCTTATTATTATATTCGGAAGTCAACACAGCTAACGCATCAGTATTTTCAGCAAGATTCAATAATGTCAAACTCACGAGAAAGTCATTTTTGACTTTTTAGTGTTTTAAACTTTAAACCGCTAAATTTTCTCTAAAAAAAAACATTTAATTTTTTTTTATTTATTTATTTAAAATGATTTCACAATCTGAGCCTATTAAAACAGGTAAGCTAGCGCTTTTATTATAATCTAACTTTAAAACACTTCTAATATATGCATGTTTGCATATTAATATTAATAATAATAATAATAATAATAAACTTGTTTACATTTAAGAGAATTCCATGAGAAAATTGCGCATTGTAAATTTATTCACCTCGAAAAACGTCTTTTCTGAAAATTTTTCTTTGAAAGGGTTTAAGTAGGGCAGTGCAAAAAGCAGTTTCTGAAACTCAAACCTATTTGCCTTATAAAAATATACACAGCAGGTACATAATAAAATGTGAATGAAAATTTCTGAAATTTAGGTTATTTCCCACTTAAGTATAATACTTAAGACGCGTACTTGTTTCCTTAAACATTCATACAAAGATCACAGAAATTACCTGTTAGAGACTACTATCAGCATGCTCTTATCATTTTATCAGTAGGTATATACCAGTTCAAGTAACTAAGTGTATATATATGTATGTACTAGTTTTAAGTACTCGGTATATATGTACCGAGAGGTTTTTACCCACCAAAACTGATAATCTTAAAATTTTATCTGTGCACAACGGGTTCAATCAAAGGTATACCGTGATTGTTATAATAAGCCCCGCAGCTCTAAATTGTGGCAATCAATTTTTAAGCGCTTTTACTTAATGGGCATGTGGGGTCCTATCCTATACAGATGGATGCCGAACTGCATTAGTATATGATTTCATTAAAAATCAAGATATGGGGATCCAATCCAACTTCGACTGCACTACTGATCATATGGGGACTAAATGTTGTGTACCTATTATTATATAGTATATATTGTATGTAGGTAGATATATAAATGATTTGGTGTTGCCCCTTTTGAAGAAATAAGTCAGCAGCCGTCCCAGCGTGTTGTGTTTAGTGTGTTTAAATTGCTTGCGGCTGACAGCGGTTTTAAACAGAGCGCGCATACCATTTGCCGTTTTGATCCAGTAAACTGGGTGCTTGGCTTAACGTGGATGTGCGATAATTATAAATTCTAATCTTGTTTTACTTTTAATAACGTAATAAATTTTTTTTTTATGCTCATTCGACGAATTATAAAATTAATTCAAATATCAGTTAAAATTTACACAAATTAACCAAATTTGACGAGTTATTTAAATTTTTAACAATTTAAAATAAAAAAATATCACGCAAATTAGCAGTGTGTTTATGCGATTAGAATTAATTAAAATATTTAAAAAAGCACGTTTGTTTTTTGCTAATTCTAATTGATAAATCTCATGTTCGATGTGTGTATACTTAGAAATAAAATAAAGAAAAAGTGCCATTCAATCTAATATAAAACAACAATAAACTGTGCGTTTGGGATTTCTTTAAATTTCACTAGTGGAGCTTACTATCTACATATATACACCACACATAATTTGTACAACTGCGGTAGATGTTTGAGCATTGTGGCGCGCTCTTGTTTTTAACAGCTGTGGCTTTTCCAAATATCAGTCTCAAAAAATAACGAAACAATTTGCAAAAGGAGTTATAGTTATAACAATAATTATGTTGTAACAAAACTAGAAGAGGCAGTTGATTTCTATGTACACATATTGTCAGCTGTAAGTCAAGTGAAAAAGAAAAAAAACTATTTAAATCATAATAAGACAATTTAGTGAAATTTTTTATTTTTTTGAAATTTTTATATAAACAAAAGTGTATGGATGTGTGTATGAAGAAATATTAGTGAAAAACTGTTTTTTAGTATCATTAAAATTAGAAAGGTTATAAAAAAAAGCACAAGTTACCTAACCTTACTTAATATCAACACTTTTTTAATTGTTATGCAAAAATTTGACCTAAGAGTCGAATGCAAAATTCAATGTCGAAATTCACTATTCAACAAATTAAGATGAAGAATAAATTTTCTGTGGACTTCAACTGGGGTGAGTCTTCTTATATACACCTATCTATGTATATATAAAAAATTATTTCATTGTCCTTATAATTAGCTAATTACCTGCATACAAAAAATTCTTAAGGAACTTAATACTTCTCACCATTTCAAATCTTTTCCATGATTTATGTAATACTCTACAGCTGTTTCAATTTATGTAAATTTGCTTTTCCACTCACTTAATTCTGTATTTAAATTTGAATTCAATTTATATATTTATCTATATCTATAAATATTTAGTGTTTATGTTTTTAAATAGCATTGCATAACTAATTACATGGGCAGGGACATGGCAGATTGAGGCCACCAAAGATCTAAATAATAATATGTGTAGATTTTTAGTGTGAACCGAACAGATTGGTAAAGATTCTGTTCTGTTAATATTATTACACCGACTGACGGCCAAACATCTTCAATCACTCACATGAACGTTTTCTATACCAAACTCAACAACTAACAAACACTAAAAGTAATTTACATACTATATTGCACATAATAGGTGTATGTTGATATAGCAAACAAACTAAACGTCTTTGAAATGTATATTCTTATACCTATCAAGGCTTAAATAAATCTCGAAAAGTAAAGTAAAAGCACAACACAAGAAAAGCTAGCTTTGACATACAGTCTACAATTAAAATAGAAGTATCGTTAGTTTTCTAATTGCATTAGCAATGAGTTTTTTTTGCATATATTGAGATGATGTGGTCAGAAAAACACCCATCACTTCATGGCTAAATACTACTTATGATTGCAATATGGGGACAACTTAAATCAGCTTTCGTAAATAACGATTATTTTTCAAAATTCTTGTGGAAAGAATCACACAGAAATATTTATCAAACTAAAACCTCTTCTAAACCTACTTGCAACTATTAAGTGGCTTTGTTCATTACTAGTAAGATTACAAAATGTGAAAGCCCTTCTTAGGCCCGACACCTCCAGACATGAGAGATCACTTAAACGATGCATTATAATACTCTGAGCATATTTTATTAATAATGTATATTTCAATTAAGCGGGAGAGGCCGGGAGGGGGTGGGGGCAGGTTTGATCTAGTACATTTTGGAAAATCTAATACAGAATCGAATTCCTTAGGTCCTGAGAAGAAATTTGAGTACCCACACTCCTATACTCGGAGGTGGTTTAAAGAACATAATCACTTTTTTAGTATTTCCCCCTTTTTATTCGAACTGAGGCACTAGATTTTTCATGCGTTAGATCGGCTCTAACTCGCTAGGGTTATTTTCGATCGGAAAATAGGTTCCACTATTCGCCTCAGCGTATTACCAGCTACAATTCATAGAAGAAAATTTTGCTCTGGATACTTTAAGTGGAAGGGGGAGGGGGGAGAACCCAATCGGAAGGGGGGGGGGGGGTGGTTCCAATACGGCACGTTGTACATCAAATGAAAGGTCCGGCCGAGTACTATCGGGTGGTGTACTTTTTCCCGATTTAAAAAGCTTTCACCGGATTTTTCATGCACTTAGGTCACATACACCCCTGCTACTACTTTTCGCATATATTTTTACAATTCTTTCTTCCATTGCCATTAGTGCTCTGTTGTAAACATTTGTCTTATAGAAAGTCATTTTCCACGATTCCGCGCAATCACGAGAAGTAGAGAAGTCCACTTTTCACCCAAGGAAGTCGCTCAAGATACATCCGATCCCAAAGCTTTCCCCGCTTAATTGAAATAAACATTGCTAATAAAATATGTTCACAGTATCATAGCGCAGGTATCTCTCATGTATGGAGGTATCGGGCCTAAAACTGTATGAAAAGTGGGCATTCCTCTTTGTAATTAATAATATAAGAATCTTAGTAAACCAATTATATCTATATGTTTTACTTTATAAGTCCGAACGAAACAGTTAAACTTTACTTACATAAATGATAAACCTAGGGCTAGTCAGTCCCTGTTAAATGATTACGAAAGGTTGTATTTTTTTTAAGTCTTCAATATTTAATCGTTATGAGATGATTATTATTTATCTCGTCACGACAAAAAATCATTTGCTGTTTTTATTTTTTCCTGATAACAAATAAAAATCACATCATGATTTTGGTTTTTAAATCATGAAGAGATTTTTATTTTTCTGGTCAACAAATAAAAATCACCAACTAATTTTTATTATTCTAATCGCGAACTATTTACAACTCTATGTAAAAAATAATAGGTACTGGTGCTCAGATGCTCAGGTGAGATGTAACATCTAACGATAAGTCACCCATAATTTAGCATAAGTGAACATCCGTAGCTATGATTTTTACAGTAATTATTATAAATATTTTATGCCGACTGAAAAAAAAAAAATCACTTGGTGATTTTTATTCGTCGCCCAGGAAAATAAAAATCAGTTCATGATTTTTATTTTTGACAAAAAACGAAAAAATAAATAAAAATTTCGATGTGATTTTTATTAGTGATCAGGAAAATGAAAATCAGAAAATGACTCTTATTCGTGATGGAAAAAATATTAATCATCTTATACTTATGTATACTACAGGCTATACGGTCACAATTCAGAGCTCATTGTATGCAGAACTTCATGGGCTGCTCTACCAGCCCCGTACCCCGTTCTCCTCAAGAATTATGGTTGACGAAACTAAAATGTTCGGATTTTATTACCTTTATTTTACTTTGATCTCTATTTTTTTTTCCAAAACGGTCATTAACATAACTTTTGTTTTACAAAAACGGTAAACTGGGAGCTCTCTACTTTAATTTGACCTAGTACATGCTATGTGCTATCTGTAGCCGTTAAGGAGTTATTAGGTCTTAGCCTATTCTCAAAGCCATTCTCGAACCTATTCTCAAAGGTAATTCGTTCCCTTAGTGACTGAAATGACGTCATTTAAAAAAATATCGCGTAATCTCGCTATGACCTGAATAGGCTATGAGCTAATAATTCCTTAAAGGTTACAGTTAGCTCATAGGGTGTAATAGGTCAAATTAAAGAGGAGAATCTAGAGTTTATAGATTTTATAAAAAAAAAAAGTTATGTTAATGACCGTTTTGCAAAAATAAATAGAAGTCAAAGTAAAAAAAAAAGGTACGAAAATCCGAAATTGTAACTTCTGAGGGGAGAGAGGCTGGTTGAGCTCTTAACTGTGACCGCACGCCCTGTAATTTTGTGTGAAAAGCTTTCTTTTTATCTTAATCATCCAATAACTCCTAAACGGTTCATATGTTCAATGTGACACAATTCATTGATTTTTGCGTTATTAACTGGCAACTTTGGATTAGATTTAAAAAAATACTTAAATTCGGTCGATCAACTATTCGCTAATAAAGTTCTCGTGCGGAACCCTGAGTGCGTGAGTCCGACTCGCTCTGGACCGGTTTTTATTTCAATTTAATTAGATTTTTTTTAAATAATAAATTGGAAGCATTTTAAATACCTACGCAGATATTAGGCAGTATAAAACTGGAATTAAGTTCCATAGTTGTGAATGTAGCTTTTTTTCGCATTAGAAAACGAAAATTCCAGTTTTATAATGAAATTCTTTACAAAGTATCTGGAAAATTTGTCTATAAACAACACGCGCAAAGAAAATTTATCCAACATCAATTCATCTAATATTGATGTTCGAATTCCTCCTTTATGGTTTTATTATTTCGACTATAAATAGGAAGAATTATTATCTTTGTTTCAAATACTCACAAAATTTTCGTCAAAGATTTCATTGGAGTCATTGGTCTCGAAGAAAAGAGGTATATTATTGGTAGAATACAATATTATCGTTATTTCGTCCATTTACATAGCCAAGAGAATTAGAAACAGCATTAAAATGCCGAGACTGAGTTGAAGTAACTACTTGGGTACTATACTCGAATTGAATATGTTTTCCGTTTCTGGTGTCCCTTGTCGATATTTTTCGAAAAAAGATATAAGACTAATGTACAATATTTCTTTTCATGTAAATAATGAATGTTGCAATATTCCTTATCTCGTTATACTCCATGTCATTAAGTTCATCAAAATGTACCATAAAATACCACAGGGCGCAGTCAAGGTTAAAGCAGTATTAATTGTATTATTCCAATGACGAGGCTATGTAAGAAACTAAGGTATAATTAAAAGGTTTTGTAATGTTCCATGAAGCGTTAAGCTGTATACATTGAAGTGCTTTAAAACATTAACTGTCTGTTAAAAAACGTTGATAATAAAAAAATGTAATTATCAGGCACATAAAATTATAGCTTCGTTCCGCCATAATCAAAACTGGATTGAAAAAGTTTAAAAAAGCTTAATTAAGCGACTGAGAGAGTACATGATTTTTAAAATAAATATGAAATAGCAACCGACCGGGAAATAAATGAATAAAAGCTGATTGAGGTTCTTTTCAAGTACTGAAACTGCGTTGTCTCTTAGCGTAGCAATTGTAAGAAACTAGAGATATAAAAAAATAGATAACAAATTTCTGCAACATTTTTCTTGAAGGACATGTACGTCAACAAAAGCCGTTGATGTGATTCTATTGCCATGACTAAACGACAGAGTTACTTTAAAATAGGATAGAGCTACTAAATCCCCTGACGTATATTAGTAAACACACTTGAGAGTCAATAGGAAAAGACTCGCAACAAAAAAGTGGTTTCTTTGTAGACTCTCTTAGACCATAAGGAAAACTGTCTCTACTAATAGGAAAGAGTAGAGTATATCCTTCTCCTCGACAGATGGATCTAGGTCACCCGATTAAGAAATAATAGAAATTTGTTGGATATGATGTCAATGCGCTTTTAATACCGAATATGCTACCAGAAGTGTTTTAAAGTCCTATGAGGAATACTTAAGGCTTTGTGGACTTCGCATTAAGGTTGCACAGAGTAGGTAGGCTCGTACTGCAGTGCGACCTGACAACTAATTTTGGCGCACTGGCTAAGCCCAAAATGGTTATATAGGTTTCTGTTATCGATTCACACCTAAATCCATTGATTCTGTTTTGTGTTATAAATTTAACCAGTGGTGTTTCTCCGAACTAGTGGAAGCACAAGAAGGGCAACAAGCACGACATTTTTAACTACAGACCTGTCGCTAATTTAAGTTGTATTGGTAAAACTTTTGAAAACCGATGTTTTATACTCCCACTGCCTTGCGCTCTTTTCAGCTTAGCTTTATGAAAAGTAAATCTACTACGACTAATTTGTTAGAGTTTACTAATTTCTGTATTTCTTCTATTGAAAGTGGAAAGCAAATTGATTTCATTTTCACGGATTTCAGTAAGGCTTTTGACCGAATCAATCATGCAATTTTAACTCATAAGTTGACTGTTCTTGGTGTTCCTACTCCCCTTGTCAATTGATTTCATTCTGAGTTATCTGATCACACACAGCGAGTTATATTCCACGCAGCGATTTCTTGCGAATTATATAATTCTTCTGGCGTTCCTCAAGGCAGCCATTTTGGACCAGTCCTTTTTATAATTTACATCAATGATGTATCTCTGATTATGAATAATTTAAGAATACTTTGCTATGCTGACGTTGCTAAAATCTGCCGCATTGTTTCTAATGAAAAAGAGTGTGGAGTTTTAAGCTTGGACGTAGACACCTTTCATAAATGGTGAGTTATTAACTGTCTTCCTTTCAATATCAACAGATGTACTGCTATGTCCTTTTCTCGTAAAGGAAGGCCTTTGGAATACAGTTATATTTTAGATGGATGCTTATTAACTAGACTTGACAAAACGAAAGATTTGGGTGTCTTCCTTAATACTCATCTTTCCTTAGAGGATCATATTAGCGCAATCATTGCCAGGGCTTATGCTACTCTGTGGCTCGTATTCTGAAGGAGGTAAATGACTCATTCATAACAAAGGTTCTTGACTGCACATTCATGAGACCCATTTTAGAGTATGCCAGTTCGGTCTGGTCTGCAGCAGAGATTGGTTCTATTTGCCCTGTGTGGACCTGTTATTCTACCTCCATATATTGACAGGCTTAAACTTTTTCCATTGGATTCTATCTTATTAATAGACGAAAAATTTCCAGAGTTGTCAATTTCTCGTCTTTTTAACCACCAGTTTGATTTCATTGACTTTTGTCTTTCAAAAAGTCAAATAAGAGATCAGCTTACTTCGAGTTACTTTTTTCTTTATCATTATTACTTTTTTATGTATACACTTTTTGTAAACTCAGTAATCAGATCTTTGGTGAGGCTCTAAGTAAATAAATAAATTTATATTCTCCATTGTCGATGATTTATCTACTGCTACCTAAAAGATGATTAAAGTAGAGAAAGTGAATATAATAGCTTGAGAAATTGCATTTTCGAGTCTGAATGGACTCTTTTCGACCCTCTTAAAAGTGAGGTTAGAAGGGCTGACTCCATATTAGAGCCATGTATCCTGAACTGAGCGATTCCCATCCCTTCTGTGCATTTCACAAGACTTCAAAGAAGGTCATTAAAAGATCAGAAAAATGGAAGAGCATATTGTGTAGAAATTGAAGGAGAATATTATTTAGATTAAAAACAACTGGTGCTGGTGCAATTGTAGCACGGATGAATTTCTTAAGATACGTTTAGGCTGTCCGATTGTCACTTTGACTGTAACTGATCTTACCATGCAGGTGGTGGATAATGAAAGCTATGATATTCGATTCCACAGAACAGGATTAGGATCTATGATAAAAACAAGTACATTTATATAGCATGGCAATCGTTACAATTTTGATGGTATATTATTCGCAATACTACTGCAAAACAAAAAATTGTGCTCTTTTATACAGAGCTATACAAAACAAATCCTCAGCTTTATGACATATCAAGCAATGAAAACTTCTGATAGCACTTTATACCTTTTCTGTTTGATTTATATAATCGTAAATGATCTTGTGATAAGCAATTCAGATAAAATCGATTTCTCAATTACAAAGGTATTAAAATTTGATTGTATTCCTCGAGTGCTCTTAGAATTTGCTCGTTTCCTGCAATTATTTACGCTTTCATTTCCGATATTTTTCTTAGATAAAAACAAAATTGACTTATAAAATATATTGGAAAAAAAAAGATTTATAAATAATAATAAATTGGTAGTTACCGTCGTGAAACATGTGTCACAATTGAGAGATTACATAAGTATTTTATTTTATTTTTTTTATACTAGCCACATTTGTGGTTTTTGATTGACTATAGTCACGTTTTATTTGTTAGCAACAGCAGCAAGTAATTTCGCATCTTTTTTTATATTATTAAGCCAAGCTCAGAGGATACCCTATGATGATGCAAAGCACAGCATGGCAGGAAGGAGATAGGGAAAGGACTAAGGGATATGAAGATATGATTGTATGCCGCAGGAAAGATAGAAGATGGCAAACTGTTCCACATTCGCATAGTTCAGAATAAAAAAGTATCACGGAATTTTACTAATTTTACTGTATGTCCAAAAGTAATTTGAAGAGTAAAAGGATATGCCAGGTTTGCAACGCGAATATTGGGTGCAGGAATCTTCTACCTTATAGACTAGATATTTCCTCGGAACATTGCGGCGGTGGTTGAGCGAGTCGATATGACAAGTAATTGCCACATCGCCAATGAGTTTGAAGGCTCTCTTCTGGACAATATCTAATGAATCTAAGGCTTTCCGATCAGCCCCGGCCCATATATAGGAATTGTATTTCATTCTAGGTCTGATATAGGACTTGTAGCAGAGCGCTAGATTTGACGGGCTGAAATATTTCTTACGACTTTTCAGAAATCCAAAATATTTCGATGCTTCTTTGGCAACAGAGAAGCTGTAATATGTCCAGCTTAACTTACTGGAAATATTAATGCAAAGAATGACTTTGTTCTATCTGAACTTCAAACTTATACCAACTTAGTGGAATAAAGTTGTAACTGCTATTTTTGATGTAGATGTCTATACGACCATGGGCGTCTGCCGATTGTGTATTTGGCACCTTCTTTGAATTCAGTAGTAGCTGTGGTCTGTGGTGTGAACATGTAAAATCTAGAGTTTACAGTTTTTTTAGTGTATTATCAAAACATAATATTAAAATTTTATTGAAGGATTTGAAGACTTGCAATAGAAAACAAAGGATCCGAGGATTCTGAAGCTCATGAGTCTTACGTGTTATATGATGAGCATGCAAATATAACTGGCATCGACTTTGAGGAGTTAGGATCACACCCTATTTTTATCAATTGATCAGATACAGGTGATGAAAATTACGAAGATGTTGTTCTTGGAGAAGCTCCATTCGAAAACACTTCAGATTTTCCAGCGGCAGTAGAAACCACTATTGCTTCATCGCTGGGCAATAAAATTACTCTCTGAACAAAATACCAAGGACTTAGCCAAACCAGAAAAAAACATGCCATAGAGTGAAAACTGAAAAAGGAACTAGGAGAAAGACTTATCAGGATGGTGAAAAGCATTTTAAAGCAAGGAAAAATAAGGAAATAGGGATGTATTATTCACAGGAAAAATTGGATGAAGGCATATCCGAGTATATGCTCAATGTATGGAACATAAAAAAAGGTATCGAAACCTACATCGTCAGATGGATGGCACAAAACGCTTCATAACAGCTTAGATGGCGAATCCACAACAATCAGAGCCACAAGAGGCCGGCCCACAAGGCGGAATTTTGGGAACCACTAATGGGTTCAGAAGTGGAACTCTCCATTCCGTTTAGTATAATTCAGTTTCTACTTTTCAGGCGGAAGTCTACTCTTTAGAGGTTGGAGCTCCTCAGGAAAGCCACCTGTTTAGGCTGCAACAGCTCCAACATATACATTTTTTCAGACAGGCAATATACGTTCCTGGCTCTATCCCCTCAAGACTTAGCTGATTCTTTTAACTAACTAGCCTAAATGTTGTAGTGCAATTTGGTAATCAACGGATTTTTATTGAATTTTCTTACAAACGACTATTGTTATTAATAATAATAATTATACAAATGTTTTTTTTTAAGAATCTCTGAAAAGCTAGAATACAAGATTAAGGGTGTTTAGAATGTTGATATGAACTGCAGCTCTGATGTAACAACGTATTCGCTTGTTGCAGCAGCGAACCCTCTGGTATTGAGCAGGGAACTGTCTGGATGGGCTTCGTTGCTTATTGAACAGGAAAATATCCTTCCGAATAATGCCAACGATCGCGGTTTCTTGGATCTTCAAAGTTAGGGGCAAGAGGGAAGAGCCCATCTAAGTCTACTTAGTTGTCTCAGCCACTGAAGCTAATCTGAAAAGTAATCTGATTGATATCTTCTGTGATCAGACAACCAAGATAGCGTTCAGATTGTCACAATGACAATGATACTCCTTAATCAATGTAGCCGACTAAAATTCTTCTGTTCCGATCTGGATTAGATCTGAAAGTATTTATATAATTTGCTATTCGGATTATCCCTAATAATTAGGATTCGATTCTTCAAATCCAGGTATCCGGATTTTAGTATCCGGACCCAAACTATCCCTATCCAGACTAAGCAAAGAAAATTCAAAATTTCTTCCAAATTGAATTGTTTCATTGGGATTTTCCCGAATTTCATAGCATTTCCATTTTATTGATGAAACAATGCAATCTGGAAGACATTTTGAAGCTTTTTTGATTTTTTGCGGGTAATATTGTTCAGGATAGTAAAGATCCAGCTCCGGATAATTTGGATCATGATCCGGATAGCTCGGATCCAAATTTTAAGAATCGCATAGTTCGCAAATCCGGGTATCCGGATATTAGCAAATCCGAATCTAATTTTCAATTCTAGTTTGAATTTCGGTATTCATTTCATTTGGACTATTATCGGCTGCATATGAATATGCTGATGAAAAATGTTCAGTAAATTCCTAGGAAAAAATGTAGGGCTATCTACATTCATAACAAAGCTTATCTGACCAGACAGAACTTGTTCGAGTCAATCTTCAGTCTTAAATAATGAACACGAACTGTGAAGAAATATGAAATTCTAAGAAAAATTGAATTCTTGTCTCCATTGAAAAAGTTTTACATTTAAAAAATGTTTGGTTCTTACACGGGATATATTTAGCCGAGATCAGTGAGTTATTGAGGTTTTCCACGAGGTTTTCTCATAGACCACTTTGCGAGTACAGCCGCCGTCGATATCTGGGTATTTCTTGTCTGTGCTAATAGTTAATAAGCGTTCAGTAGTTATAGGGTGATTCATAAAATGTCACCAAAAATAAAAAAAAAACACATAATTTGGAGACCTGTTGCTCCTAAACGATTTGTGTGTGTGTGTGTGTGTGGGGGGTAGGGTATGTGAACGCGTCTCTTTATCAGCTCACCTCAAGGAATGGTGTAAAAAGGAGCCTTGATCTAGAACACCTTACAGATGTGGAAATTCATCTGATTCGTTGCAATAATTGGATCTAAATAAAAGAAAAAAATTATGGGCTCCGATTCAACTCCGTTGAATATTTTTTTACTCATCTTATCGCAACATTACAATTGCTTGTGTAGTAGTTATACTCTTGTTGTTACCAGAATTCCTCAATCAATGAAAACCTGTGCTATCCCAGCAACCGCAGCCCATTCTACTGATACTGAAAAAAGATTCAGTATCTTATCATAGGTATATACTTAAAGTAGGTACTCTAGACATAATGGACATCTGCAATGGCGGGCACTGATATAAAACTGCAAAAGCTTTTAATAAAGCCTGGAGTATCCACAGTATCCGTAAGTTGGATCCAACAGATTGCGCTCAGGCAAACCGCATATTATTACAGATGCAATCAAATTCCATCTTAAGATTACTGCCTTCATCTTTATCAATAAATAAACTGGAAATTCAAAGTTGACTCTGCTTTTTTTTTTTGCTTGGAATGTATAGGCACATGTGTGTGTATATGTATAGTAAGTATGTATATGCACATAAAATCTGTGTCCAATTGCTTTTAAGGGCCTTGAATTATCTTGTCTTCTTATGGCATTGACTTTTGTTGTGTCTCCAAAGGAGAAGAAAATATTTTGTGGCGTATGCACATGAAAATAAAGACAAATAAAACAAGAGAGGAGTACTCACTTTAAAAAAGTTTTTACTTATCACTTAAAACAGGTTCCGGTACATGCAAGAGATGCAGTTGAGTATACAGAGAAACGAAGCATCTTCACTGCAAAACACCCACACAAATTTTTTAAATAATAATATGTTAATGCAAAAAAAAGTAATAATAATTTTAATTTATTCAATTTGCTATTACGTACCTACATACATATGTTCATATGAATGCATTTGGCTTGCGAATTTTTTTTTTAATACTTTTTTGTTCATCTCGGCATTACACATTTTTGAATTTGATTAATTTAAAAAAAATCAGAGAAGAGAAAAAATCAAAAATTCAGCATAAAACTTGTTTTTTCCTTCGTTCTCAGTTCGAATTTTTGTATAACGAAATCAACGTGATAATTACTGACGGTATGGAAACATTAAAAATGAGTTTCATTTACAAGGAAGGAAAGTAAATATTATCTATGTAATGTATAAATTATGTACATTGGTGGTTATCCACATATGTATATCGCAACTAGACTGACTACATTCTTTCGGAAATTGTAAATTGGTATATTTTAATTGCATCAAGACATAACATTTTGTAGCGCTTAAAGTTGAGAGTATACTTTTACCTCTCCAATTATATCATATTCACACAAAATTTTTCTTTTGAATGTAAAAGGTATATCTTCCCTCCCCCATAAAAACTTCAATCATGCAAAAATTCTGCTCGCTCTTACCTGCGTCCAACATTTAGAAATAATGAGGTCGTTACATACTTACATACTTAATTATATTGAGTTTCTGCCTATCTAGATCTAGACTAGATAATATTTTTAAACCTAACAAACTCATCTTTTATAGCTACGATAACTTTTTAAGAAATCAGGCCACTCCTTTTTATACTCTAGACAGGCTCGGACATGGAAAACCTCTAGGCGATTAACAGAGACTTTTTAAATAATTAAATACAACAAAAATGTTACCGTTATTTTTCATTTATTTAAGATACATCGACTTTAGAAAATAAACAAGCAGACTTAAAAATATCACAAATAATTTATATGCAAAGAAGATGGCCACACGATGAACTTTCTTCCCTGCAAAGGAACAGATTATCTCACTATAGTCCACTGACTGGATTACTTCTGACCCTATCTACTGTGCAAAGAGTAAATTGAGCCTGATCTCCTCTGTGGTGAATCTTAAATAGCCTTTTATCGTTTTAGCGCTGAAAACGACCTGTTTGCCGAGCAGTTTGATCCTGGTGTACATTATACAACATCTGGAGCGCTATTTCCAAATTTGGATAAAAGTCCAAAACATCTTCTTCCATAATGTAATTGATAACTCCAGGGGCGATAATTGTTTCCCCCTTGTAGCCTCAATGGACAACAAATGACAAATCAGCTCGCAGATGCACACACTCGTTTTCCAAAGTCCCGCCTAAATCCCCTAGATAGAAGACATTCAAGTTTCGTGCGCCCTCGCAGATATCTTGAGATTCCAAGCATTTTGCTCAAGTTCTCGTAAGCAGAACCATGGACGAGGTTCTTCAATCAACCTGTCGGTAATAACATTGAAAACGGTAACTCTGAATCAGTCTCTGCCGGATAGTGTGACTTCGATCGCGTTTCCTTTTATTTCATCAATTAAGAATTTGCTGCCCCCAAAAATTTGCTGCTATGCAGGAGCAATAAAGTGAACTATTTTTTTTTAAACATCCGGTGTCATATGTCCATCATGCATACCAATTCGGCACGTAGGAGTAGTCCGCTATAAGGTTGCCCTAGATGATAAAATCTATAGGATATACTAAGTTTGTCATTCTGTTTGTAACGAATAGAAATAATGATGGTAGAGCAGAATGGATTGGACACCCACGCATAATATTGAAAGTTATTTTGATTTTTGCATGTCCGTCTGTCTGTTTGTTCGCCCGCACGATAATTCGAAAACGCGTTCACTTAGAGTGTTTAGGCTTTTTTTTTTTTTTAAAACAAAAAGTAAATTTAAATTTCAGTCGAAAATTAGACAAATCGGACAACTCCTTCCACCGCGCGAGCCCCTGCGATTAGCCTCACTTAGATCTTTTGTAGTCCATTGCGATACCACCTTATTGGGACCATACCTGGGAAAGATACCTCAGATTTAGGGGGTGCGCTGAAAACAGCTTCAAGAGTTAAAGAACTAAACCAGGTCCCCCATCTTCTTATCTGCTAGCTCCCCCAATTCGCCGAAGAAGTAGCTCACGAGCACATTACTCCTACGCTTGGTAAGGTTAGGACATTTTCATAGAGGGTGCTTAATGCTCTCAACTCTTTCTTCATTCATACTGCTTCTGCAGAAGTCATTGTATTGAGCTTGCATGCGCTCTGCATGTTTACCAAATAACCCTCGGTTCCTCTTCAGCAGAGATTCAGTCCTCCCAAGACAAACCTCCGGGCACAACTGTCTTAAAATCGAGCATGTGCTCAATTCTCCCCATCTGCGATTTGCCAGCTTACAGGCCTGTAAGTCTAGACTCTTCTTAACTGATTAAAGAAGCTAATCTACGGGTGCTTCTACTATGCAAATAGTTTTTGCAGAGCCCTTTCTGGCCACAGCATCAGCTGCATCGTTTCCAAGTATGTCACTGTGACCAGTCTTTCATCCAGTTTCCCGATCTAATGGTGCTCGAATTCAGGGCCTTTATTGCAGCTTGGCTGTCAATACAAATCCTGATAAGTCGATCACTGGATACAACATAAGTTGTAGCCATCAGCCTTGCTGCTTTGCTAATAGCCAGAACCTCCGCCTGGAACACACTACAGTTGTCCGGTAGGCAGGCGGTACGATTCCTGTATTTGAGGGAAAGCTGAGTACAGAATCATTCTACAAGGAATCAGACTAGATATTTCATCAGAACAGTGACCATGTATGTAGCGATAAAGGAGTGAAACACATCCAACATTGGGGTGGTGTTCGGGCTAGTCGGTATGAAGAGCTATTGCCAGATTGCCAATAAACTTGAATTTTCTCTTCTGGACAATATCTAATGAAGCTAAGACTTTGCGATCAGCCCCGGCCCAGATATGGAAATTGTATTGCATTCTAAACCTGATGTAAGACTTGTATAGCAGAGCGCTAGATTTGACGGGCTGAAATATTTCTAACACATTTCCAGAAATTCAAGACATTTCGATACTTCTTTGGTATCAGAGAAGATATGGTCTATCCAGCTTAATTTACTGGAAATATTAATGCCAAGAATGCTTAGTGACGGTGAAACGGAAATTAATACTGCATCAAATGAAATGGGAGTGGTTAAGTGGCGATCTTCTTTTAAAAGATGAAGCAGCTTTTGGTTTTGGATTCATTGATTTCGACGCGATTTGCTTTGCCGAAAGCGAGGATATTGTCAAGATCGCTATTCAATGATCTAGTCTTAAATTTCATTTGACACATTCGGCATTCCATCTGGAGTGCACAAGAGTATCAAAGGAATAAGCAAAATCAAGAGTACTGTCATCGGCGAAGCTATGAATGAGATTGAAAGTAAGGGAAAGCAGATCATTAATAAAAGTTAGGAAGAGGGACGGAGAGATAACAGAGCCCTGGAGCACACCAGCATTTAAGGTTCAGATGTAACGTCATTAGGTGACCGGATAGAAAACTTTCAATCCATAATAGAAGGCGAGGGGAAAGACCAAGTGCTTTAGGTTTGGCTAAAAGTGCTGGATGCCAGACTCTATCGAAGGCTTTTGAAATGTCGAGAGCAACGATTTTGGACTAACACAAAAAACTTAAATTTTTATATGACAACACCAAGAAGGCGTTGTCCGATTCAGTCAATTTCTGAAGCTTTATTTACTATTACTATGAAAACACAGTGTGCAAAATTTCAGCATCCTAAGTAAACGCGTTTTCGAGTTATCGTGAAGATGGACAAACCGACGGACGGACAGACGGACATGCAAAAATCAAAATAACTTTTAATATAGATTTCATCTAGGGTATACAAACCTTCGAAGAATCGAAGTGATTGCAATTGGTCGATAATTTGCTCCGGATTTTTTATGCCCTGATTGACTTCACAATTGTTCATACCATGAGTGTGGAGGAGAGTGTTATTTGTGAAAAGTTTCAATGGGAGAGGTATAGCTGCTTAGATTTGTGCAATTTATCAAGAAATAGGTGTCGAGAAGGACATAAGAAAGTTTGAGTTCTTATCAATCTCTATTCATGTTATGAAGAAAGCTTCCTGAAATTTTGAGAGATCAAGGAGTAAACTGTAGGCTATCTTACAAAACAGAGTCGGCTGAAGAGCTGGTAACTGGGGGATTATTCATATATATATAGGGTGTCCCGTATCTGGTCTAGGACTCGAAGGCAATGGAGATAACGGGACTTTAAGTTATTTCGGTATGTTCTTATATATCACCCTGTAACTGTTAAACGTTACATCCTATTACGATGATTTAAACTTTGCTGGATAGGTAATCGTTGGACCTTTCCAACAGTCTATCAATTTTTTCCCTCTTTCCCTCTTTCTCTGCGTTTTTTTTGAAGTTATGGCTCAACAAAGTTAAAATTTTGGAATTTTTACTCATTTTTTTTATTTAACTACTATTTTTATCAAAAAACACGTCATCAATATCAATTTTTCATATTGAATTTAAAAGGCCCAAAAGCTTAGCTTTAAAATGACCTATCACACTCTGTACTCAAAATGTAACGCTTTCTGCGTTTTTTGCACTTTTTCTTAAGCATCTTGGCTGAAAAGGTCATTTACAAAAGATAATTGCCTACTTTCTGGCACTTATTGAACTTTTTCAGCCATTTTCGCTAGAGATGATTAAGAAAAAATGCAAAAAACGCAGAAAGGGTTACATTTTGAGTACAGAGTGTGGTAGGTCATTTTAAAGCTACGCTTTTGGACTTTTTAAATTCAGTATGAAATTTTGATATTGATGACGTGCTTTTCGATAAAAATAGTAGTTAAATAAAAAAACAAACGAGTAAAAATTCCGAAATTTTAACTTTGTTGAGCCATAACTTCAAAACAGAAAGTGTAAGGGAAAATATTTATAAACTATTGGAAAGATACAACGATTATCTATCTACCAAAGTTTAAATCATCATCATAGGATGTAACGTTCAGAAGTTACAGGGTGATCTTTAAAACCATACCCAAATATCTTAAAGTCCTGGTATCTCGGAAAATGTTACGATTCCCCCCCCCCCCCCCCTTACAATTTTTTGTTTGTCTTAACATGACCTATCCGTAACGTTCGGGTGCCAGACCACATACGGGACACCCTGTATATATGTATATCTAACCCACACTTCCGCTCAAAAACAAATCAGAAAATATTGAATGTAAAGCTTACACTTGGTGCTGATGAGAATTCTAGTTCCATAGCATTTGGGATACATTTACGTGAATTACGTGCGGGCATGTGCAAAAATGAGCTACGCATTATGAATTTTGATGTTGTTATATTTAGTATAATGGGCTACAATATACATACTCAATGACTCACGTTATGGTAATTTCAGTAAATTTGTCCAAGCAGAATTCCTCATAAGGTCTTATAACATTTATTTTACATTTACGACAGTAAGCCAAGTAAAATTCATTCTTTTTTTACCAACTTGCACTAAACCGCACAGTTATGTCGAACAAGCACAAGAGCAACTGTTGCAAAACACGGCGTTTCCTCCACGAAAATGTATTTTCTTTTTTAATTACATTAATTAAGCAATAAAATCATAAACAATAGCAAATATTAAGAAAATGTCTCCATGATGTCATTTGCACTCAAACAATATAATTGCCAGCAAATATTTGGTTTCCTACTCTCAAATGTATCTCTAGACTTGTAGTAAGACCGCTTAGCTTATTGAGGCGCGACTGTTATCATTCCTGCGCAACAATAAACTTGAAATCACAGAACAATTAATACAAAAAAATGGAAATTGAAAATATGAGGCTGAAGTGTCAAAAACGTGCCATGTAATATTTCACACACGTTTCTTAAATTTTTCTTAAAATGAAGAAAACTGACGCGATGGTAACAGGGCAAATTGTTAGAGTAAGAAAAAACGTTATTACCCCACAAAAGATAAAGAAAATAATTGAAAGTGTGTTAAAAAGTGACATTATGAAAAAAAATCACTGGTGGGATGTGATCGGAGTGATATCAGTGTTTTTTTTTTATATTATCACTTTTTAACATACTTTCAATTATTTTCTTTATTTATTGCGGGCTAATAACTTTTCTTGAATTTAGGCCACTAGGACCCTGCAGAAACCGCGATCTACCAGCTTGATTACGTCATACATATACATATTGTTGCGAGCCTGGCTTCAGTTCGTTATTTAAAACACAATATTTCAGATATAATTTACAAGTTTTTCTATTTCACTCCAATCAGCTCTACTTAATTATCAGAATATATTGAAGTACATTAAATTATCGCGATTGGAAATTTTCGCTTGAATTTAGTGCACTCATTGATTATATAGATGTGCCCAGAATCATTTCCGTATTAGAAAGGAGATGTCGCTACTTGTCTTTCGCTTGATATTTCCAGCATTAAAACTTCTAATAAAAGAATTTTCAATGACTGGATATAATTTTTGGTATAATTTTTAATCATTTTTAAATTATATGCTGGAATCATTTTATTTGTACCATTAAATAAAAATTTCTATCACATTTTTTTTTACAAGTAGAGACATCTCCTTTTCTAAAACGTAAATGATTTTGGGCACATCTATTTATAAATAATCAATGCTGCACTGTCTAAGACAAGACTCACTCCTGGGGCTGAAAAGTGGTATATACATATACTCTATAAATTTTGCAGAGTCTTCCTAAAGATTCCACTTCAGAAACATCGATTTTCGAACCTAAAGTTCTTTATGTCCGCACCTTATTAGTTATTTTACGCGAAGTATCCATTTCCAATAGATGTCACTTGTCCATTTCTATAGCAATAATATCCTTAAAGGACTTAGTTATCATATATCCCTTTGTTTAATTCCTTTTATTATTTTATTATACTTTTGCCATTATTTACTATTATTATTAATACAACATGATTCACCTCTATAATTAATTCACCATAGCTTCCTCATTCATACAAAGTGCACGAGTTCTCTGATAAACGGATATTTAATTATTGGACCGTTTTGAGCTTTACTTTATTACTTATTTTTTAATAAAATTTTATCTATAATAAATTGAAGCTGTATTTACTTTTGTCATTGCATGGATAAATTGTTACTGGAAACTGGTAAGAATCTCCCTCTTTCTCTCACTTTCGAAATTTGTTTATGAATAAATGGAGACCCAGGTGCAAACAATTTCAACTCAAAATCTCATTAAAAAAGAAATAAGACCATCCTCGAATTAAGTCCGGCAAAGTACATTGAATAAAATAATGTGGTTAGTCTAATAATAATATTTCATCGCCAATCCTACACAAGGTTCCTGCACCCTTGCTATAATCTTATGTAAATCGCACGAGATAAAGTGCGGTGTAGAACCACTTTTACACATGGGCCCGCTGAGTCTGGGCCCAGAGCCCTGTGATCCATTGGTCCCACTAGCTCCTGCGATAGTAGACCAACTGAGTTAGCTTAGCTGTTGGAGTTTGGCTACTGAAACTAGACCGTGGGATTTATTCGAACTTCTTACATGTCAAGAAATTTTCAAAGAAAGTAACGTATAGTGACTTTGTTTGCAGCCCCAGTATTTTTTAAATTTCCGGCATTTTTTCATGGTATACTTTCAGTAGCCGAACTCAATGAATTTGATAATCAGTGAAAGTTTTTATACTGTTGAATCATATTACGCCTAACGCGCACTAGAGACTTCTTATCACCCAATTTTTTGGTCACTGTCGCTGTTCTGTCGTCACCGTGGGCTAGCTTAGTACGCACACAATCAGTAGCTGTCATCCCAAAAATTCATGTTTTATGTCACTATAATCACTATCAATATAAATTTCAAGGAGACAGCTATGTGTATTTGTCATAAGGATATTGGAAATATCAACAAAAGAAACGCTATTGGGTCCTTCCAATTTTGACCGAAAGGCTGCTTAAAGGAAAATTTCACTTAGTGTTTGATGAACTACGATCCTTTCCTGTAAAATTCTTTTGATATTTCCGCATCATTTACTACTACAGATTTTGAGACTGTCATATCCGATCATCAATTGAACCCGAAGAGAGACTTCCTGTAACTCTAAGATCTATAAGGACTTTCACGGATATTTCTCACCACATTTTTATCTGCAAATAGCTATCAGAGTATTCCTTCAAATTTTAGTTGTATCTTGCTTCATTATTTATATTTCCTCTCACACTATCATTGCAGCAACCATTTAAAAAAAAGCATGTGTAAGCTGCCTCAAAGCTCTACATACAATATCTTCCAAAACAATGGCACTGAAGCGGCGACAAAAATGCAACCAGTGCGTGCACATTCATATAAACGTGAAGGCGGTGACAAAACAGTTTCGTGACAAAAAGCCTCCAGTGACGTTATTATTCCTATCGATAACCCAAAGTATTTTATTTGGCCGTAATTTACCCATGGGAGTAGGTTTTTTTTTCCGAGCTGGATAGTATTTTTGATTTGTAAGTTTGATAAAATATTTAACGACTGCATCTAGTTGAAAAAAGAACACATTTCGTTCTCAGTACGCAGTACGGACTTACGTTACTCCGTTGCTTCTTGGCTTCCTAATAAGGAAAAAGTTCAGGATCTCTAATTAGGTATAACCAACAAGTCTATAAGATCTTCTGTGCTGAAATATTCGATGACATGAATTGAACAACATTCTTTCAGATAAGATAGAATATAGATCACGCTGATTTAGGTACCAGCACATGAAGGCATTAAGGGCAACAAGATTGTGGACCACCTCGCAGAGGAAGGAATCAGATCTTTGCTTATGAGCCCTGAGCCTATTTTTAGCCGTAATGTTCTCGCAAAAGAGGGCAAAAACATTTTTCACACTGCTGAAAATGTCTTCTACAACTGTGAAGCTCTTGGCCGCATAAGGCTAAGGCATTTGGAAAAGTTATACTCATTGCCAGATGTCACATGAGAACATTATAAAGGGCTTTCTAATAAGAGGTGTTATTTTGATATTCAAAGAAAAATGCCATTTTTTGAGATAAATGATCGGATCTTTATTTCATTATAAAGAGGAAGGTATGCCGTTAACAATGGAAAATAACATCAGCCAAATGACTACCACGACCATACCTATAGGACCATATCCTTTTCATGAAATTTTCCATAACCAAATCGCAAAGTGGCTGCCCTATGTCCTCGATAGCCTCACGAATTCCATCTTTGAGGTCTTGAATCGACGCTGGGCTGTTGGCGTAGACCTTCTCTTTCACGTGGCCCCAAAGGAAGAAGTCGCAAGGTGTTAAGTCACAAGATCTCGGTGGCCAATTGTGATCACCTCTTCGAGAGATAACACGGTCCGGAAACTTTTCCCGTAAAAGAGCAATGGTTTCGTTGCTTGTATGGCACCTAGCGCTGTCTTGTTGAAAGTAAACGTTGTCCAGATCAATACCATCCAATTCCGGCCATAAAAAATCATTAATCATCTGTCGATAGCGCAATCCATTCACCGTAACGGTTGCTCCAGCCTCATTTTCGAAAAAGTAAGGTCCAATGACCCCGCGGGACCATAAACCGCACCAAACAGTCACACGTTGAGGATAGAGAGGCTTTTCAACAATAACTCTTGGGTTTTCCGAGCCCCAGATGCGACAATTTTGCTTGTTGACGAAGCCATCGAGGTGGAAATGGGCCTCATCACTCAAGATGAGTTTTCGATGTATTCCGGATCATTTTCATGCATTTCAAGGACCCAATCAGCAAAGACTCGACGTTGTTGATGATCGGCCGGCTTGAGTTCTTGTGTTAACTGAACTTTATAAGCCTTAAGACCCAAATCTTTATGCAAAATACGGTGTAATGACCTTTGTGGAATGCCTAATTCCAAAGAACGACGAGGAATGGACAAACCTGGGTTTTCTTCAACACTTTCGGCTACAGCAGCAATATTTTCGGCTGTTCTTGAGCGACGTTCACGGGTTTTATTCTTCACATCACTAGCTTGTTCCGACAGCTCGAATTTTTCTACCAATTTCTGTATTGCCGTCCGACAAGGTGCTTCACGACGACCCAAAAATGTTCGAGTTTTACGAACCGTCTCTGCCACATTTTCACCATTTTTATAGTGAATTTTAATAATTTCAATGCGTTGTTGAATCGTGTATCGTTCCATTTTTATTAATGGCGTAGTTTCTACTTGTCAAATGTCAAAAAATGACAGCTCCAAAAGTGACATCTACCGAAATAGCGAACTAATTAAAATAACACCTCTTATTAAAAAAACCATTTAGGTTTATTGTTAAAGACCTCAGAACGCACTTAGAAGTAATGTTACAAAAAGATTTCAGAAGTCGCAGTGACTTGATGAGAGGCGAAATCTCTGTCCGCATCTCAAAAAAAAAAAAAAAAACAAAAAAAAAACCAAAAAAAAAAACAATAAAAACATGTGCATTAGCTTTACTAAAATTTGCCAGCAAAACTTATTAAATTGATTCTGAATCATCACTGCAGGAAATGCCGCTGGCTAGGTATTCGTATAAAAGGTAGACGAAGGTCTTTCATTCATTTCCATTACAAAAATTTTCACGTTTGACCGCTTGCACAATGCACTTACATAGTAGGGACTTTAGTCACGCTTTTATCTGCCATAGTAAAATTTCACTCGAGTGTATGTAATCAGAATGGGTTTCTGCGGCCAATCGTGATTTTTTCAATTTCATTCGGCATGCATTTTTTTAGTCCAAGGTTTATTAG
This sequence comes from Dioctria rufipes, assembly GCA_963924295.1. NCBI lineage: Eukaryota > Metazoa > Arthropoda > Insecta > Diptera > Asilidae > Dioctria > Dioctria rufipes. The sequence continues at coordinate 1,028,539 of OZ002741.1, forward strand.
AAAATGTCCAATGTTGTGGTCAGTTGTGGATAGTTAATAATAACAGCACACACTTAATTTTAATAACAGAGAGACATCGTTTTCTATAGGATACGGCCGCATCATGCTGTCTGATGTAGAAAAGCAAATGTAATGGGCGTGATAGTGAAACTGCATAGTGTTTCCTGCAATTTTTCAATAAAGTTCGAATTGAAAAGCGGGGTACTAGCGATTATAATGTATATAAATCCTCCCTCGCATTGAGTGTATAAAATATAAACGATCGATGGGAATCAGATTAACCTAGATATGAAAAAAAATTATTATGTGTCCTAATTATTTTATTATTATGAAGATATACACAGATTGGTGGGATATTTAAGTAGCTGAGCATGCGTGTTTCAATTATTTGGAACTCAAGCGGGGTGGGTAATGGCCCAATAAATATTTAAATAAACTCCGATCAACAGCTGTTCTCTAGGTTAAGTAAGTTGTTTATATAGTTTTACGTTCAACAAGTTTTAGTACGAATTTTCAAACGCGATCCTATTCAATTATTATTTATCTCTTCAATCAGAGCTTTTGGTTAGAATATTCAGTGCAGGTAGTGGTTTCACCTTAGTGGAGTAAGCAATATATAGATGGCGTTCTCAACATCTTCCCACTTTTGTTGAAAACTCAATCATCTGCAGTCTTCTGTTTCACCGATTGCAACTTTTAACTTTCCTGCAAATTCGATAGTAGGTATTTATTTATTGGCTTATAAACTAACGTTTCAAGGTGCACGGCAACTTCATTATTCATATATTATTGTTATTCTCTTATTCAAAAAACAAATGTTATAACAGTAAAAATTCATGGCTAGGTATAGTGCTGTGCCTATAAATGGAAGCTGGCTGTTCTATTTAAAGCGCTCCTTTGGCAGTAAGCTTAAATTTAATAATTAACTGGAATACTCTTTACCTGCAGCGAATATGGTAGAAACTTTTGAGGAATTATTAAATGAAAAAATTGTCCGAAATGGAGTGTCGATTAATGGAAAAGATTCAAGGTTTATTTTTTTCTAATTACGATCAACGAATTCAGACATTGGCTGACCAAGTAAAGCCACTACAAGATAGATGCGAGACGCTTTCCCGGGACAATGAACATCTGCAAAGTGATCAACGGCAATCTGATGTGATTATTAAAGGTGTACCTTTCCTTATTAGTGAAAAACCTGCTGAAATTGCAAAAAAAGGTCATCGATTGTTTTAAAATTGCGACGACAGAGCGACAGACGACGGCGGAAAATTCGCTGCAAAACAGGCAGTCGAAAAATTGGGAACACAATTGCAATGCAGTGAGCGACGATTGTGAAAAAAGAAGATACTGAAATTTCATTTGTTAAATGTTTTGAGCGTTTTAAAAGGAGATTTTTATCAAGAATATTTAATATGATATTGAAAGAAATGCAATGAACCAAAGTGTAAAAAAAAAAACTGAAAATACAGAAATTAACTAAATTAAGTGCCTCGCAATATCAATCCAAACCACGTCTTCTTTGTTCACTTGTCTTGCAAATCATAAATTATTCTATGATTTCGTACTTCCTCAATAAATTTTTCCTCAAAGCTCATTATTTGAAATTTACCACGGCGTGCTACCACCTAAAAAAGACAAAACTGAATGCCAAAACAATTTCATTCGATTAATTTTGTTGGTAGTACTGCAAAATCGACGGCAAAATTAGAAACTGATCAATCCCGGCGATAACTTCGTCGATCGCTCACCGTCGCTCGTCGCAATTTGGTGCATTCGCATAAGATGCTGTGCTTTTAGAAATTTGACAGCGATATTTCGTCGTTGTTTGTCGTCTATTGTCGCAATTGTGTTTAAGCCATTAACCAAAGTCCTTTAAAATTAAATGCAATCGATAGTGGCTTGTCTTCTGACGGCCGAATCTACTGCTTTGAGACAATATGGCCGGATTACATTAACAACGCCGACGCCGGTGTGGTCGTTGTTTTATGTCAAAAATATTTAGAGACTGTACTGCATGTATGAAATGCATTACATTACCCACGCCGGCGTGGTCGTCGACCCATCTCTAATCCTAATTTTAACGCTGGCGCTCCATTGCTGCCAATATGGAAGATCTAAATCTGTTATGAAAAAACATGAAAAAATGAAATAATAATTAAATTTCAGAAAATAAAATATATTAAACAAGTAAAAAAGCTAGAATTGGTCTAAGACCAATTCTTATGATACCCTAGATGAATGCCCGTATTAAATTTCGTATAGTCACCGATCTATTCAAGTATTGATTTTGAAGTTGTTTTTCGCATATATTTCTAGAACGGCTTGTCGCACAGAAAAAATTATTATAACCAATTTTATAGGATTTTGTATTCTGCAGAAGTTCTTAGTACAAAAAAAAATGTCTTGGACTGATCGTTTTCAAAGTATACGTAAAAAACCGAAATTCTTATATGGCAACACCAAGAAGAAGTTTCCCGATTTAGTCCATTTTTGACATTTTATTTGCTAATGTAGTAAAAACATCATGTACGAAATTTCAGCTCTCTACATCGATGCATTCTCAGGCAGTGTCCAAATATATAGCGGAAATCGAAATTTTTATATGGCAACCCCACGAAGGAGTTGCCCGATTTGTCTCATTTTCGAACTTAATTTTGCTTTTTTTTTTAAAGTCCGTGTACAAAATTTCAGCTCTTTAAGTATACGCGCTCTCGAGTTATCGTGCGCACTGACGGACGGACGGACGGACGGACGGACATGCAAAAATCGAAATAACTTTTAATATTATGAATGGGTGTCCAATCCATTTTGCTCTACCATCATTATTTCGAGGTGTTACAAACGGAATGACAAACTTAGTATACCCCTATGATTTCATCTAGGGTATAAAAATGTGGACTTGAAGGAAAAGGAAATATCGTTTTTATTATTATTTAAAATTTTATTGCAAACTGGCAGAGATTACAAGCAAATAACTTAACTGTAAAATGTATGGGAAATTAATGTTAGGCGGTGGCTCCCAGTGTTAATGTAACTTGCACGGCGTTTTGCTCGGCGTTTGACCATATCTCCTGGATCCAATGCAATTCTACAACGTGCTCTAAGCTTACGTCGAAAAAATTTGGTATTGTGTATGCCCTCAAAAATGATTCACAAAAGCCGTTCAAAGTGATTAACCTGTGTCAACTTGTTGCTTTGGATGCAAGTTTTCAGTAATTTATTTTTCTCTCTTAATTTTGATTTGATTTTATATTTTTTTCTTTTTTGATCTGTTACTATAACTATTTGTTTCTTTAGTATTTAAAAATTGTTTTCTTTGGTTAATTTTATAAATAATTCCCCGTTCCTTTCGGTTAAATTGTGTCTTCGTCATGTTGATTGGAGTTATTGCTCGGCGTCCCAGGTTGCCTTCTAATTGTAAAAATCTACTCATATTTCAGGATTAAATAGTACGCGAATGTTGCTCAACATATTTTCCCATAAGACAAATGGCTCTAACATCTGCCATTTTAATGCAAGAAGCCTTAGACCAAAGATTACTGAAGTGCAAGGAATTTTTCATAGCAGGTGCATTCGATATTCATCTCCGAGACTTGGCTTAATAAGAATATTTTATCAAACTCGATTGCAATTCCTGGATATAAGTTGTTTAGGCGTGATCGTGAATGTCAGATCGGGGAAGGAGTTGCTATTTTTGTAAACAATTGCTTTAAATCCAAAATTATCAAAAGATCCATTGAGGGTGCATTGAGTTTCTGAGTTCTGTTTATTGCCCGCCAGGTACATTTAATCTTGACAATTCTGTGGAACTAGGTAATTCGCTGTCTCATTTCTCACAGAAATATACCAATATAGTAGTTGGTGGAGATTTTAATTTAAATCTCTTGCGTAACAATAGCACTTCGGACAGTTTTTTCCACTTCTTTCAATCGTGCTTTTTACAAAATATCAATAACGGCTTACCTACTTACTATAATTGTAATAATCCATCGCTTTTGCATTATTTCTTTGTATGTGATACCAATAATGTCCTTTTTCATAATCAGACAACATCGCCTTGTATATTTGATCATTATTTTATTTATTTTTCTTACAACATTTGCTTCTCACCTTTGCCTAATATAATTAAATTCCGTTCTTACGATAAAGTTGATGTACAAGATTTGATTGAGGAAGCTTTCACCCTTTCTTGGGTTTGTATTCGGGACTCTTCTTCAGTCGAGGAGCAATTGAATATTTTTTATGGTTTCATATCATTTCTTCACGACAAATATGCACTTTTACATATAAAACGGATTACTCCAAATCATATTCCACGGTATTCTCGTGAAATCGAGTGTCTAATTGCTGAAAGATAACAACTTTTTCGTAGGTACAAGAGATGTAAGTCGGAGGAATGTTTTTCCATACAAAGCAATTAGAAATAAGACGAATACTGTAATTAAAAGGATTAAGAAGAACTATTTCAATAACATATTAAATCCATCGCTGCCTTCTAAGAAACTGTGGTCTAACTTGACTTGGCGTATGCGGAAAGAGTTTGCCACATTGTGACTATAGGATACTGATAATTTTAATATTTATTTTACTACACCCTGTAATATTTATTTTACTACACCCTGTAATATTTCCTCAACACAACCCCTTCCTAATATCAGTTTGAACGGGGAAGGTCACAGCAGTTTCAGTTTTCGATGTGTCCGTCGCCACTGGGTCAGACGAAATTGCACCATTATTTTTCAAATTGTTATTGCCTGTAATTCTTAACACTTTAGTTTATATTTTTAACTCTTGCCTCACATTTTCTGAGTTTCCTCAAATATGGAAAAATGCTGTTGTTATACCTTTCGCTAAATGCTCTGCACCCAAGACAGTCTCCGATTATCGGCCAATAAGCTTACTTTGTTATCTTAGCAAAATCCTTGAGAAATTAATGAGCTCGCAAATTCTCCAGTATGTGTCGGATAATAAGCTCATTTCGAAATGGCAGTCCGGTTTTCGTTCTGGCCATAGCAGTGAAATTGCCTTGTTGAAAGTTTCTACTGATTACGCAATGCACTGGACAGTGATTTGTTAACAACTTTAGTACTCCTCGACTTCACTAAAGCATTTGATTCCGTCGATAACAGTACTTTTATCGAAACTGCAAAAAATGTATAATTTTTCTCATTCATCTTCTACAATGATTTCAGATTTCCTTTTCAACCGCTCTCAGTATGTTAAAATTGGGGATGCTAAATCGAAGTGGATTAGCGTCAAATGTGGTGTTCTGCAAGGCTCAATTCCTGGTCCGCTTCTTTTTAGCTTATTCATAAATGATCTTCCTGATATTATTGAAGACATGAACATCCACATACATGTGTGCTGAGGATGTTCAGATATATCTATCTTGTCTAATTGGGTTAATGCATACACCGAGTTAACCGTGATTTAATAAATATCTCTAATTGGGCCACTAGCAACCGACTCTTGTTGAATCCCGTGAAGTCTTCTTGTATGGTCTTCTATAGGAGAGATCTAGTGTTTTCAGATCTTTCCTCTATATATTTTATTGGAGTACTTTTTCCTTATACCAGGAAGGTTTTTTTTCAATAGTAAATTGGAGTGTTGTGACCATGTTAATTCCTCATTACAAAAGATTTACATCGGCCTTCGATTGCTTCGTCTGTCGAGTAGTCTGCTCCATGTTGAGTTAAAGGTAAAACTAGTTAAGGCACTGCTAATTCCACATTTCACTTTCGCCACCCGAAGCTACTAGCATCAACAGGGTTACAGCTTTTAATACAACCGAAGTAAAGTGATTCTACAAGCTGCTAGAAGAACTAATGGAAAAATACAAATTTCTGCCGAAAAACATCTACAACTGCTATGAAACCGATATTTCTACCGTCCAAGATCCTGGAAATTTATTAGCTGGTAGGGGACAGAAGAGGATAGGATCTATAACAAGCTGGGAAAGGGGAAAGAATATCACTCTGCTCTGCACCATGAGTACTGCAGGTGAATATATTCCTCCAATGTTTATTTTCCCCAGAAAGAGGATGACCCCGACCCTTGAAAAGGATGGCTCAACGGGCCATCCCAAACGAATGTTTTTGATGGCCCAGCAAGAGCTATTTACAAATGCTCAGATGGATGGATCAATGAGGAACTTTTCCTTGAATGTCTCAAGCACTTTGCCCAGCATGCCAAGCCTTCTGTAGAAGAACCAATTCTATTAATGTGAGGAAAGAAAAGGAAGGCACAGAAGATCAGTCTTGAGAAGGTTAAGAAGATAATTCTGCAGGAATCGAATGATACTTTGACGTCAGACGTAAACCAATGAAATATGGTATTGGTGCACTTCTCGTGGGCTTTAGGCTCATACCGACTGTACTGGGTAGAACTCTACCCGCAATTATTTGTTGCGATATGCGTTGATCACCATTGTCCAGATGCTGATCACCATTGGCAACAGATGTTGGCAAAGGTGATCGAACATGATTTCTTTTTCAATCTTTATTGTTTCAAAATGGATAAGCTAAAGTGATTAAAGTTGATCTCAATTGATAGTTAAATAAGTAAAGTTTATTATTAAAGCAAAGCAATAAATAGTTGATTAATAGATTTGGTTTTATTTCAATTTTCGCTGAAGTGATCGTCATTTCCTACATCTCACCTATACTTACTTACAGCATACCACTTTGCTGACTGTACTAATTGGAGGTAATATACACAATATATGACTAAATAGCAGTGTTGGGCGTAATCAACTACATTTGTAATCAGATTAATAATCATGATTAAGTCAATCATGATTACATCAATCATGATTACACATCAATCATGATTACCCATCAATCATTAATCATGATTACATTGAGTAATCTTAGGAAAATGTAATCGTAATCATGATTACATTTTTTTTTATTACAAATGAAACTTTTCAAGAGATTTTAAAATTTAGTTCTAAGAAAACAAACAATCTGTGATCGTAAAAATTTTTATTGTAGAAAACTCCAAGTCAGTGTAAAGAATGTAAGTGCTTCGATTGATAGAGACTCACACATATCTGATCATCAGCTTAATTTCGAGGATCTTGATTATATGTGAAAAAAGATAGCGAAAAAATTAGATTTCTGGGGCGTATAAGAAAGTCGTTGAGCATGGAAAATGCAATAATGCCTTTTAACGCTTTGATTTTGCTACACTTTTCATATTGCTCTACATTGTTATATATGCTAGTTCGAATGAATTCAAGGGCAGAATGCAGCTGTTGTGGAATAAGGCAATGCGAGTTATTCACTACCGACTTCGGGATAGAAATACAACAATGTTTGTTTTCTTTTTAACTACATTTTTAAACCTTTTGCAAACTTGTAATCAAAAAATGTAATCATGTAATCATGATTACGGTTACGATTGATCAATTATTAATCGCCATAAATGAATACTTTTCTGATTAATATTATCAATCTGTAATCATGATTACAGATTACAGATTGTAATCGTAATCATTAATCATCAATCAGATTGCATTTTGCCCAACACTGCTAAATAGAAAGCTCCTCGAGAGTTACATGTATGTAGAGCGAGAATATCCAGAAACAGCACCTTATGTAACACCAGCCAAACAAGATCTCTCTCAGAAGTAAAGATCTTTGGATTTAACTAAAAAAAAAATCTACTACCAAGTAGATGCTAATCATCTCAATTCCGCGAAATACCTGAACCAAAATTCTTCAACTAAGCTCTTGCCACATAGATGGCAACAAGTTCATAATCTTCCTCATTGTAACATGTAATGAAAAATTTAGGATTCTTTACACGGATCATCTGTAAAGCATGCGCTTCACTTTACAAGGCAAGGTGAACTTAATTCTATTGTAAAAAAAATGATATTTCAAGGAAGCGCCAGTATATCAAATTCCTATCAAGGCAGCAGAAAAGCCAAAGGAAAGATGTCATAATTTTGTTTGCGGCACTCTGCATATAATTTGTATGTCATAAATATTCATGCAATTTTTTAAACTTTCGAATTGGAAAAATTCAGAAAATCAGTATTGTCGCTATGATTAACAATGACGATAAAATTTATTAGTCTCTTATCGAGAATATTAATATAAAATGGCGATTACACGAGTCAGTAGAACTGACTGTCAGTACTGATTTCGTCTGGAAATCTTTTATTGACTACAAGCGCGCTGTGTTCGATAAACTGACTAGTCAGTTCATTATAAAAATGTAGTCAAGCGGTCTTTTCTGTATGCATTTCTAATATCTTCTTCCTTATTTCGTAATTTTTCTCTAAAAAAATTAAACTCTTCTCAGTCATTTCGCACACAAAAGAGAAAAGATTAGAAATATAAACACAAATTTCCACTAACATCTTCCTTTTATTTTCAGTCTGACAATTGACTTCTTACTAGTCAGTACTGAATGGCCAGAAATCTAGTCAGTAGGGGTTTACACAAGGCTGTGTCCGTGTCACTTATAGGATAGTGCCATGCTAAGTACGTATTTTAATAATCATTAAAATTTTAGTGCACATGCCCATTTAGTTAACGCAAAAACGCCCATCTCTGGCTACTCAAATTTGAAATTTTCCAAAGTTTACCCTGGCCCCTGGGCAATAGCCAAGATTACTACCTTTAACGAAACATAAACGAAATCTAAAAAATTCACCACAAAACTTGGCTAGCCGAGACTTGTTCTGAAAATACAAGCTGTGTGGTATATTTTTTGGTGGTGCCACTTGCAAGTTAGTAGCAAGATTGTCATTCTACTACATTTTTGTAGTAGTTTTGAATACATATTTAGTTTTTATTTATCTGTGCTTTGGTACACAGAAACAGATATTTAGTAATTTGTACTACTACATATTTTATTCTATGTGGGTACATCCATTTTAAGCATTTGAATTTCGAGAAAATAATCGTTCCTGGCCTGATGGTAGAGCTGCATCATATCCAGAAACTTTAGATTTCTTATTATAATTAGTGAAGATTTTATATCAAATTCCATTCCTGGTTACGCTAACGAAGTCAAATACACAAGTCGCACAACTTTGAATTGAAAAATCGTCTTCATTCTTGTCTGATCCAAAATCTAACGTCTATGCTGGACAAAATATCCGTTATTAAAAAGCCAATTTTTTACACGCCAAAACTGCATTAACTCCTTGCAAATATTGTGCTAAAACAATTATTAGCGACAATGATAATGCAGGTTTGCAAGTTTTAGCAAATATAGTACATTTTCGCTCAAAACTAAAAAGCCTACCGAGTCTTGCATTAAGGGCTGAACATAATTATGTTGACCGTGTTTAACACAATCCGATCGCTCTACCCTAATTTATTACGTACGGAAGGAAAGGAGTGAACGGCTTTTATATATTTTACATTAATTCCTAATGATGTTTCTGAATTTTTTAAGCTCTTGCGTTATTTCTTGCCATGATATAGAAACAAAAAATCACATTTTCCTTAAAATCTATATTCAGCTGATTTCATGGGGATTTTTCTTTCCGTGGCATGAAAGCTTTACTTCTTGTTGTATGGTAGAGAGAAAAGTTCCTTAATTCAAATTGGAATTTGCGGAGCTTATCTGAAGTAGATAGATAGTAAAGTAAGTAAGCACTTATCATCGCAGCTGCATGCATATAGATCTCTCTGTGTGTATGTGCTTATAATCAGGTTTGGCTACACTCCAACAATCCATGTGAAGAGGGAGAATATACACATTGCTGTTCTACTCTTTTTCATTGTGAAGAATGATATGCTCATATAGAAGATGTCAGTCTGTCACTCAACCTCTCTAGAGAGCGGACTGTTCTTCTTATACTTTTATTCAGTAAAGTATATTAGTATTGAACAATGTGAAAAACTAACACAAACACGCGCAAAATTATTTGATTAGAGGAGCGAATTTTTAGTGAGTCTCAAACGTGGGTTCTTATAATAGGACATAATTCCGATTATCAGCGAAAAAAAAACGTGTATGCGAATTTTACTATAAAAATCGATTTTCTAAATTAAAATCATTTTCGAAAAGTATAGAAAATCTTTTAACAGTTAATTATGTGACAGTGACTAAACAAGGAAAACGGGAAAATTAATTATATACAGCAAAAAGTGTGTGTATCCTTCGGCGCGCTGACGTTTTTGATAGAAAATACACAATTTTTATGTAAAAATAAAAATAAATAAGTTTCCTTGAAACTCGATGTGAAATCAATTCAAATTATTAACAGATATATGTAACAAAAGTTAATTAATATGTTCATGAATAGAGAATCTCGCTTTATAACTTTGTGCAAACTATTTTCCCTCATGTCACAGTTTTCTTTCTAAAGCCGCATCTTTTGTGTAAAACAAAGGGCGAAGGCAGATTCAGAGTTCTTTCATCATTACGGATATTAAAAAAAAAATATATATATATATATACCCGCTTACAATATATATATATTGTGAAATTGCAATTTTTCGTGATTAATCATCAGTAAATGAGAAAATGTGATATTTTTTTCCACCTCCCTCTTTCTTTTGTATGTGAAATTAATAACAAGTGGAAGAGAAGTAATTTAATTCACCAAAAAATTTGCAATAGAATTTAACGGCTCAAAGAGCAACCACACAGCACATACGAATTACCTACAATTAAAAAATAACGTGTTTGATGGTGCATAGGCATTGTGTTATAATAATAACGTTTTTATTTCTAACAATTTAATCGTGCAATAAAAATATTATATTAAAAAAAAGAAAAAATCCTTGAATTGCGAACACGCACTGTTTTTTTTTCCATCTAATTTTATCTTACTTCTAAAATTATGATGAGGCTTATGTCTGGTATAAACTAGTCACAATAATTGCGTTCATTTCTTCAAGTGTAATATAAAATATTATTTATCGCCAAGAGTAGAGCGCAACACATGTGTTGTGTGTGCAGAGTAGGTACCTATTATTAAAAAGTAAAAAGAAAAATCGCAAGTGTTGCGCAAATAATCGGAAATTGTGAATGATTAATTAAAACAAAAATTAAAAAAAGGTGTTTAAAATAAATGTAGTACGATCCGCATGTAAGTCCTAGCTCGCTATAGCCGTACACATATTTTTGATAAGAGAAGACAAAAAAATATTGTTAACGGAAGGTTAAGCTGGCGGTAACAAAAGGTTTTGCCAAAAATAGGAATAAAATCGAAAGTACCTAATACACAGATACCTAAACTTGAAAAGATAAAGGACTTTTTCTTTTCAAAATAATATATATATATATATAGTGAAAAAGGATAAAGAAAAAGCGTGGGTGATAAATCCATATAGATATATTCCTACTTCACCTTTATATTCGCATGTATACAGAATCAAAGGAGAGCCACTCACTCACTGTTATCATAATTGTGCAGCTTTGTTTAAGGAAAAAGGACTATTTTATATCCTACCCAGAAGTGTATATTGGCGGAGAAACCTCATATATGTACCACCTATACATACAATAAATATAAAAGGACTTGTGAATTTAGGAGGAGGAAAGAGACAGCTTTTTAATTTCGGGAAAATCAGTTTAGATATTGATTTTCCTACTTGAAACAAAAAAAAAGAAAAAAACAAGCAGCACACTACGAGACCCCAATATAGAATCTCTACATCACTTAACTGTTAGGAAAAAATTTTTGCGGTGCTATAATACAAGCAAAAATACTCCTCGCATACCTCTAATTAAAAAAAAAAACTCCTTGATAAGACAGATAGAGGTAGGTAGTGTCACACAGATAATATCCTTGCTAGTGGATTATGACAGAAATTGATTGAAAAGAAAGAAAAAACGAGTGCGCGCTATCGAAATAACAACGCGAAACAACTAAAAAAAGAAGTGAACGAACAAATAATTTTAATATGTTTCAAAGTGTTTAATATTTCTAAAATTCGAAAAGAAACAATTATACCAGAAGTCTTAAAAAGGATTTTTGTTCAACGGTGTAAAAATTCTAGAGAATTTTGCAAGAAGCAAATACCAAGAAAAATTTGCATGAATGTCGTTAGTTAATAAAAGAACGATTTTTTATTTTAATAGCATAAACATGAGTTTATTTAAGAAATGTATCTTATTTCGTGCTCTTAGAAGTCCTAAATCTAAAAGTATTAATAAAAACCAATTATTAATTTAAAAATTATAGTACCTCAATCAATCTTAGAAAAGTTATAAAGAAAAAAAAAAGTGAACATTGAGAACATTTTGTCTTTGCTTAAATCAGGATCTAATATATACAAGGAGAGCTAAAAGAAGAAAAAAATACAAACATACTTTTTCTGTTTCTGTAACAATTTGTAATTTGTAAAAGCAACAAAATCTACCTACATCAAACGAAGCTAAATTGAACTTCTTAATTTTATGTTTTTTTGTTAAAAATTTGTAAGTGTTAAATTAAAAGGGCGTAAAAAACAAAGTGATAAAAACATTTCAATAACTTTGTTTTTGATAAATATTCTTGAGCTCTGTGCTGTGTTTTGAACAATCAAACAATTAAATTTGGGGGAATAAAAAAACCAAACAAAAACTATAGAAAATACACACGTGCACAAAAAAAAAAAAAAGAAAACAAATTAAATAATTATACATTTCTCCTGGTCAAACGTAATGATTTCTGGAAAATTCACTATTAGAGAAAATAATATTGATAAAGAACGGCGAGAAATTCAATTAACTGATTTCAATTTGAATAAATATTCAGTAAAAATTGACTCAAAATTGAATGAAATTTTCAAAAAACTACAAAACTCCCGACAAACTGTATTACGAAATTTGAAGATTAATAAGTTTTGTGAACAATTAAAATTTGAAGGTGGCGGCGGAGGTGGAGGTGTTTTAGTAGGAGGATCATCCCAGCTGTCACTGTCGCTGTTGCCAGTTCGAGTAATAATAATATTAATAATAATAGTATCATCATCATTGTTATTATTAGTAACAACAAACTTAAAGATTCAACAAAAGACGATTTCAACTCAAATAAAAGGACCTGGAAAAACATTATCAATTATCCCAAAGGAGAACATATTATCATCGTCGATTCCATTACTATTTGTATTATTACAACAGTCAAGTGAGAAAAATGTTGGAAGTATATGTCAGAAAGAGACGAATATTTTAGTATTGAAAAAAGAAAATTGTGCAATTGCGATTGCATTGATTTTTTCAACAGTAGCTGCAGCAGCAGCAGCGATACCATCATCATCATCATCATCATCATCAGCAACTGGTGCAATAACAACAAACGCATCGACAACAGATACTCATCATCATCATCATCAACAGATTGAATTAAATAGTTCAATTAAAATTCGTTTCAATAATAATAGTAATATTATTATGCAAATATTCAAAATTAAATTCGGATTACCACTGATTGGTTGGAGAGTCAAACCTGAGCCTGGAGACTGACACATATTGGATTGGATAAAAAAGAATCAATTAAGACAATTTTCAAAAAAAATTAAATCAATGGACTGACAACTGCTAGCCATGTATAGATAGCAGAATATGTTTATAAAATAATATAATATAAAAGAGAGAAGAAAAAAAAACAAAAACAAAAAATTTAAAACAATATTTTGACAGAAAAACACAAACAACACGAAAATCAAACAACAACGAAGGAGGAAAAGGCGGTTAATTAAAAAGCGGGACCTAATAAATCTTTTAAAAAGTTCATACAAGAATACGAAAGGTATAATCCCTCCTTCCCACCCCGACAAGAAAATCCGAGCGCCTCAAAACGCGGCGGTATAGTCGAGCTGATCGTGACTAGGGCAGTACACAACGGAAACAGCTGGTGATCGTGATTTAAAAGTGGCAGGTCCATTCACTCAAAATATCGGAAAGCTTCCAGGAACCAAAGATAAAAGGATAAGAAAAATCAGTTTTCCTTGAGAAAAAAAAAACAAAACGAAGGAAAGAGTATTTAAAAAAAAAAAAAGTACATATATTAAAACGCTTGATTTTTTTTTATATACATGTTATGTAAAGAGAAAAATCAATAAAAATATAGAAAAAGTATAAAACAAAGGGATGCAGCGTAGCAAAATAATTACAGTCCGATTTTAGTATTTACAAATTTTCTGCATAAGTAAAAAAATGTGCAGTTTCCGAGAAGTGGCTTAAGGCGTAGAATTCATTTCATATATAATATATATATATATATATATATACTTGGACAGTATACACGTGTGTACTGGGAAAAGAAATATACAAAATCGCAGCAAAAAGATCGACGATCCAATGTTTGTTCGATTATTGTCAGTAGAACAACAACAACAGTAGCAGAAGCATTTCAGCAGTTTTTATTAACTTCTAATATATATTACCTGAGAGAGAGTAAGCAAATAAAGCAATATAAATCTAGTTTGCCTTTGTAAAAGATATATTTGAAGCGTGCAAAAAAGAAAATTGCAAAAATAAAGTTAAGCAATAAATGGAAGTGAAAACAAAGTTAAATATTATTAATAATAATAGTTAAAAATTGTGGACGTCTTAATATATAATGCCAATAAAAGCCTGAATAAGCAAAGTTTTTCAATTTATAACAATAGACAAGATCGAGAGCAACAACAACAATAAAAACATCATATATTGAATCTATTGTTTATTAAACCATAATTCTCGGAAAACTGGCATATTTAAAAAGAAATGAATATTAATATAAAATAGCAATAATATTAATAATAATAATATGAAATAGTAATAGTGTGTATTATAACATTTTTACATACAACATTCATCTAATAATAATAAGAAATATAGTAATTAACAACCAAAAATTTAAAAAACCGTTGAGATATTGTTTGTATTTTAATATTCAATGTGATGTTAAAAACATTAATATCAACATAAGTAGTGCTTTATGTGATTTTTCGTAATAAGAAACAACAAAATTATATAGCAATTATTATATAGTGATAGTGTAAAATAAAGTGATAGTGTAAACAAATAAATAAGCACGAACATTTCTTAAGTAATATCTATAAACAAAAAAGATAAATTAGGAATATTAATAAAAAACAACAAAATACTAAGTACACCTAAATTGTATTAGAAAAATTATTGATTCAATAACATAACCGAAACCAGTGATATTTATTTATAAAAATTATTAAAACATAAAAAGATATAAAGAAAAAATAAAAACTAGCATTATGCCATCAACACCTAATTCAAAGGGCTTCCAACGGAGCCAATATTATTCGCCTTTCAAAATTATTACAAGAAATCGCAACAATCGTCGAAATGATGACGTTGGGGAACCTGATGATGGCCTCATCATATCTGAATTATTACTCAAAGGTAAATTTATTTCGAAGTTTTAAGGTAATTTTTTTCCTTTCATAGTTTTGTTATTATGTGAAAATTACTTTTTACTAAAATAATATGCATCAATACCAATTTATCAATTACCTAAAGCACCATATGATCTTTATTTGACGGATCATATAATGGCGCGAAAGAGATCTTTATACTCTATACAGAGTGTTCCGAAAGTTGTCCACAGTATTTAATTTAAGAATTTTTTGATAGTTGAGTTCGTAATAAGCAAAAGAAATTATATAGTGGGAGGGGGTTGGGTAAGGTAGGAAATTTATTGTTTTCATATTAAAATGAATTTGGACAGATTACTTTTAATAAAATAAAAGCAATCACATAATTTCTACCCTCCCTTGTCCTTTTTATTTTGCCAAGCCTTTATTATCAGCATCATAGATTATTTCTTTAGTATCAGTAAAACTGACTCGTATTTTTTCTTACTATAGTCAATAATGAGTTTTTTTTTTTTAAATTTTGTCTTAACACTTTTGAACACTTATCTCTCCAAATAAGGTTTGCAATCTAATCCCAAAGGCACACTAATCGAGCTCATAAAATGGCTAAAAAGAAAATGGTGGAAAAATAAACAATTATACAAAAAACAATAAGCAATCATACAATGAAAAATAAAAATAATCCTTTACGTCTACTACTGGTAAGATATTTATGAATAGTAGGGGTCTTAATATTGATCCCTGTGGAACACCGCACGTCAGGTGTAGTTTTGATGAAGTAAATTGAAGATGATCTCTAGAATGTAGATGGATTCGATTGCTTCAAGCATCTAACTGCTTAGTTTGCACTTAGTAAATTCGATAAATTGCGATACAATTGCTCACACAAATGCTCATACATTTTGTATATATTGATCTTGATTTTACTTGTCGCGATACTTTTGCATTTCATTCTGAAGTGCAGTTTATCCTGCGTTTAGTTCTGTATTTCGGTTGATTAAAAATCATATCATTGTGTTCAGAAAAAAGAACCGCAATTCCCATAGAAAAAATAAGGGAAAGTGATATTTGGGATGTCAGACCAAAAGAATATAAAGATTTTAATAAAAAAAAAAACAAATTTAATTTAGAAAAAATCGCTCAAGAGTTAAAGTAGCCTCAGATACTTTTCTCACTATGTCACCTATGGCACTTTTAGAAATTCGATGCATACAAATCAAAGATACAAAAGAATTTTAATGTAACCGGTAACATACAATTTCTAAAACTTGTGTCTTTCTTTACTATAAGTGGCGTCACTAACATTTTATATAAGTTTTGCGGATTAGCCGCGTAGTAAATAAAATTATTTATTGAGTGCTAAATCAAGTACTCACCCCGAATGTTTCGCTTCAAGTTACATTGAGCGTAGTCACCGGGTAACTGCCTGAAGTTGTTACTGACGAATAAAGCTACGCAGATTGTATTGATTCGTCTGCTGTTGCTGTGGTTGTTGAATTGGTTGTTGCTGTTGTGCAGAGTTTTGCCAACAAACATAACTAACTACGTCAATTCTTATACAAAGTTTTTTTCAGATCAATCGTGAAGACGATGGGATCCAATGTTCGTCAAAGTTGAAAACTGTTGTCGCGATTAAAATTAAGTCGACGTTTTATTTCAATCGCCTCACGAACGAAACAAGGAGTATAATAAGGCTAGCGAGCCAGGACTTCTGCCTTTTCAAAACTAATCGAATGATGTTTTGTTCGATGGTCCAGAATACGTTCGGAAATTGCTGTTTTTTCCCGCTGATTCTATCTTACAGCATTTATGTGATCTTTTAGGCGGGTAGCAATACTTCTTTGTGTTTGCCCAATATAAGATGACCCACAGCTACAAGGGACGGCGTATACGTCTAGTGTTTGGAGTGAAAAACGATCTTTTGGTGCTTGCAGGTAGTTCTCACTTTCTTGGATGGTTAAAAGAAGGATTTCACACCATACTGTTTCAATACTTTTCCTACTCTATCCGTAGCGCCTCTAACATAGGGCTGGGAGGCTCTCTTCTGGTTTAACTGCTCGTGATTTCTGTCGCTTTCCCTTGACAAATTAAGATTTTAGCTCCGTTGTTTTCTTGTGTAGCTATTGAATTTTAAAACATCTCTCACATACATAATTGATTTCTGTTTATCATCACAGATTCTGTGGACACGCTGAGCTAATGTGTAAATGATGGATCTTAAATTTTCCGGGTGGTGGTGTGAGGTAGCGTGTAATTTTGCGATGAACTGTGTGTCCTAACGTGTTATCATTCTATCGAATAAGTTTAACGTCCAAAAATGCTAGGGATCCGTTCTGTTCTTGCTCACGTAAACTTGGTCTTGGAGTGCTGAGAGTTTAGATGTTGTAGGAAACGTTCGATGTCAGATCATTTTAAAATACAGAAGGCGTCAACCACATACCTCAGCCACACTTTAGGATTGTGTTGTGAACTGCTTGGGGCTATTTTCTCAATATCCTCCATCTACAAGCTAGCAACCATATATAGACGCTAAAGGTAGGCCTATAATCACACCATCTTTTTGTAGATAGAACTGGTTGTTGAAACTGAAATACCCAGATGTTAAGCAGAACTCCAAATCAAGTATAGTGCTAATGTCGGAAGATTAAATAAGCTGTTGAATGACACATATTTATTTCCTGTACCAGCACATTGGTAAACAGTAATTCTACGCCAAAACTTATCATAACTTCATTTTCTTCAAGGCTTAAGTAACATAAAAGCGACACAAAACATGTGGAATTTTTAATGTGATGTTCAGTCTGTTCGATCAATGATTTCAGGACATCCAACAAATGCTTGGATAACAGATAAATTGTCGAATTTATATGTATTATTTTTTATTCTCACATGGTTTTAAAAATAGAGGCCACCTTTCAAAGTTAACTCGTTTATATATATATAAAAGTGACCCTCTAATGTGAACAGAACTCAAAACTATATACAAGTCAAAAAATACAAATATAGATTTTATAAATAGTTCCCGAACATTTTCTACATTTCCCACAGCATAGAAAACGACTGTTGTGTTACACACTACGAAGAAGGCTTCATCAGAACGATTTTCTGACTTAAGGTCAATTAGTATTCTTCCCTTTTTAGCAAAGGTCCTGGAGAAAATTATGCATGTGCAAATTCAAGATGAACTATCCTGCAGTAAGTTATTAGCGTGCTGCCAATCGGTCTACAGTTAGACTTCAATAAGGCATTTAATAGCATTAATCACAGCGAATTTCTCCATAAAATTTAGGCTCTTAACTGGTTTTCTTCATTTGCATCTCGTCTTCTCAGAACTTATTTAATGGATAGATATCAACAAGTGAAAATTGGCAATAATCTTTCTAGATTCTTACCAATAGGTTTGGATATGCCGCAGAGTTCTATACTTGGTCCACTGCTTTTCAGTATGTTCATTAATGATCTCTCATTGATCTGTGCAAAACGGTCTGGTTTTGGAATAAATGTTGCCTTTCGCGATTGGTTAAGTTATCTTTGGATTAAGGCGATATGTCCATATCTCCCCATTCAGATCTCTACTCTTCCATTGTTATCTGAAATGCAGGATTCTAATTTTCCTATTCAATTTCATGAAAAATTTTTAATTATATTGAATTCCTGCAATCACCTCGACATCGAAATATGTTGCTGCCTCGTGTTAATAACAGTATCTAAGAGAACTATTGCTTTGTCTGAGCTCTTAGATTATGGAACTATCTTCCTGCACACATTCAACGTGTGAACACTTTTAGTACTTTTAGTATTATATTATTCCTATTTATCTGGATTCAAATATGATCTATTTCATATTGTACTCTAAAAGATTGCAACTCTTTTGTGCTCTCCTTGATTAGCTTAGAATAAATTGAATTGAATTGAATTGAATAGTTTACTATGTGCATATCCCAGATTTTATGACGAGATTCTACGTCATTCGGCATTTTCAAAAGATGCTCCCGGCTTTCAAGAGCAAATCGGAGCAATAGGAGCTTTCACTTCTTAACAGTTTGTCTCCATATTCTAAGGTAGATGAATAAGAAGAACCTTAAACAACTCCACTCGAAATCTTTTTCAAGCATTATTCACTGTAACTCATTACCGTGTCTTGAAGACCGGTGGTTGTATTATACCTTAGCTGCAATATGCTTATATCATTTTGCTAAAAATAATTAATTACTTAATTACTAATCATTATTTATCTCCCGAAGGTTTTGGGTGGAGTGATGATAATATATCATCCCCATGGGGATATTAAAGGTGTACAAATTCAATTTTCAAAAATATAAATTTGATTCTTAATAAGAAGTTGCTTTGTACAAGTACCTCCTGACCTTAAACGCGGATGACGAATTTTAACATCATTATAAATGACATAAGTGGTTAGTTTTTATGTGTTCTCCGAATTGCCTTCAAATGATTCGATATATGCGCCCACTTAAATCCGTATGTTCACACCTTTTTCCTTTTTAACAAAATGTTCAAATAAAACCAAGAAAAAAATTACCACAAAAATCGCTATTATTTGTGAATACAATCACTGCAGCAAGTGGTAAATGGTTATTTACAAGCAAATTGATTCGAAACCAACAAACAATAATTGCCATGCGGGACGCAAATTTATTCTATAATCTCTTCAGTTAATTTACGCGACTATCTCGTACTAAACTCCGTTATCTAACACGCAAGCAACCCCGCAGACTATTTGAAACACTTTTTACAATGAACCGGAGATAGATAGACGTGTTACGATTCTGCTTGCCTTTTGGCGGTAATGTTTGTTTTTCAAGTGGTTTTTCAATGCAAATTACTTTATATGTGAGGACAAGTTAAATGGAGATTTTTTTTTAGTACAAATACAGCTTCTTGTTTGTTTTATTTTACTTTAGAAATGACAATGATTCATTTGAGATAAACATGAATTTCTCGTCATACAATTGATAACGTTTTACAGCTGTCAGGTGTATCGCACTTTATTAAAAATGAGCAAATTTCAATAATAAATTTGTTTTGAATTATTGCGGGTAAGAGCTTTATGTGCATGGATCGATCGTCTTACTACAAACTTCTTCAAAAATTTCTTATATTGCAATATAGAATTTCAGAGACACACTTGCGGTTTACAATACTGAGAAATTAATTAGAGAACTACTTCCATTTGATTTATCATTTGACTTAGGAAAGTTCCGCGCACCTACCCTACAAAATGCGAGCAAATATTGTGAGATTACTTGTCTATATGGAAAATAGCAGACAAGTGTCAAATAATAAAAGTAGAAAAAGTTGCTGACAACATTGCAATACAAAATTCGGTTCGAAAAGGTTCGTGTATTAAATGATTAAGGTTTATATCTAGGGTCATATTAAGATAAATTCTGTATGTCGCGAAATTTTTCGCAGTTTTACTATTGAGTTCTAATGTTCTATAGTATATTGCAGGGATGCAAAGGACTCAAATTTTGACTCAACTCAAACAATGAGTCCGCTCAATCTTGAGCCGACTCACTGCTTGGGTAGACTTGAGCAGACTCAAGCCTTGAGCGGACTCACTGCTTGAGCGAACTCATCATTTGAGTTGAGCGGCCTCAAAGCATGTTTTCAATAACATAAGGAGAATCTGATTTAATTAAAATTGAATTAAATTAATTTTAGATTTTGCTAATTTTCTTAATCAACATTTCTCGTCCTCTCAATATAATGCACAAATGCAACTTCTTGTGAAACCTCTAAGGAAAATGCCGTACTTGAAAATGTTAGAATTCAATTCAAGGAAATTGTACTTACATTTTTCCATAGAATCAGCATTTTACTTTATCTTTTTTCCATTGATACTTATGTAGCATCACTTACATTTCAAGACGAAAGTTTTCGTTATTTAGACTACATCTATTAGGAGTTAACGTTAGTTCTTCTATGCTAAATAATCTTTCTACCGAAGCACTACTAGGCAGCGCTGTGTTTTCAAATACGCTCGAGGTTTGTTTTTTGTGGAAAAATTATACTTCAAGAACAATTTCTGACTCTCCACTGAATTTTGGTCATCTTCACAAGCTGAATCCCAAAATGGCGTAGCTTGATTGTTATTTTGGGATTGCGTACTCATGTCGAAACATTCTAGGCTTTCATTGATTCTGGAAATAAGAAATTTCTCAACCAATTATGTGTGGGTGTTCAATCCATTTTGCTCATTTTCTATACGTCACAAACGGAATGATAGACTTAGTAGACAGACCCTATAGATTTCATCTAGGGTATAAAAATCAGACAATGACAATAATAATGGCCATAAAAGGACTTTTCAAGTCTGAAATTAACACTTATTTTCGACTGTAAAATTTAAATACAATTCACAAAACTGAGTTTCCTCATGTGCATATTACTTTCCATAAGTATTTCTATGGATAATTGTAAGTAGAATCAAGTATGGGAAAATACATTCGATCTTAACACATTAGGGGCTTTCGGCAAGCACTGTCTCAGTGAGACAACTGAGACAAAACTTTGAGCAATCGTCTCAGTTGTCTCAGTTCAAACCAATCAGCTGATTTGCCAATTTTGACATTTAAATAATTTTGAACACAGAATTGGATAGTAATAAATTGAGGAAAGTGTTGTTAGTCTATTCAAACAGCTCACTAAACTTTTATTTGTAATTAAAATCACAAAATAACGAAACTGAGTCAACTGAGACAAGAAAATTCAGTTTCACTTGTCTCAGTTGCTCAGTGGTTGCGTTCGAAATTGGTAGCTCAATATGGAACTGAGACAGTTCCCCGAAAGTGCAGTCTCAGTGAGCCAACTGAGAATATCTCACTTGTCTCACTGAGAATGTGCTTGCCGAAAGCGCCTATTAATGAATAAGTACAGTTGTACATTATATTGACAGGAAGAAGAAATGTTGGCTAAGAAAATTAGCAAGAGCTAAATTAATATAATATAATGAATGACTTTTTTCTGAGCTTTTCTTATTTGATTGAAATTTTAGTTTCAGTTTCAATTTTAATTAAATCAGATTCTTATTTAAAGCATGATTTGAGCCCGCTCAACTCAAATGATGAGTCCGCTCAAGCCGCACAAGCATTGAGTCCGGTCAACCAATGAGTTCGTTCAAGCTTCGAGCGATAAACGACTCCTCAAATGTTGAGCGGACTCAAATCCTGAGTAAAGCGATGAGTTGATATGATAAATGAGTCCGCTCATTTACAACCCTGGCATACTGAGTGTACACCGAGTGTATACCGAGCTGTTTTTCAGTATACAGGATGTCCCGCAAGATGATGTGAAACCCGAACGGTATGGATAGGTCATACTTAGTGTATGGCCACAATGCCGCACCGTACCTAGCACCGCACATATGTAGCACAGCACAAGACCAATCATTCCCTAGCACATCGCTCCTTGCACATCGCGGAATTAATGGCCACAGTGAAGCACTGCACATTGCCTAAAGCAACCTCGAATATTTGAGTTCTGAAGTAAGTTAAGATATTGCGAGAGCGCAGTTTTCGTTAACGAGTATAGACAGAATTCAATACTCTAGTTGCAGTTCCTCTGAAGAGGACGACATTTTGTGTGAAGCTAGTAAGTGAAATTCTTTAAAGTAACTGTAAGAGAAGTAAGCCTGGAAGACAGTGGTGTATCTACCAAGTGAGCACTCCATTCCAATGTCAGGTTCAGGAAAGTAGACACCTGCCCCAGCTCCCTCATTAGTAAGAGAGTCGTCGGTGAAAATGTTTAGGGCGGATCTGGGAAAGCTCGATAAGGCACTTCCTTCAGTCCACGGATTCTCTTACAGGAAAGTTCACAGATAAGCGACGCCCAAAACGAAGCTCAGGTACCATCGCATCAAGTGGCACACTGGCCAGAGGGTTTTCAAGTCTAGCCCATACGTCAGAGAGTAATGAGAAGAGCCAGTCCAGCAGTCCTCCCATCATCCCCATAAGCGCAATCTGCACACGGCCCTTTTGGCGTTTGGCTGAAAGACAAGATCCAGGGGTGGTTACACTTACTAAGCTCCATATCGTGATCATGAAATTCTTCCACGAGAAGTTGCATAACCTTATTTCGAAGTCTTATCTTTTGCCAAGGAGCTAATGATCTAATATGTTAGCAGACTATGTAAAAATGTGATGTTGTCATCTATATCTTTCTTCATCCGCATCTGAGAGTATTTTCCTTTCACGTAAGGTGTTGCAGTTTTTCTCTTTCCTCATCCAAGACAGTAGGACAATGAGGATTCATATTTTACTGTCATATATAAATCTACTGAATTCACTCGATATAAATCTTACCAAGCTACTCCACAGAAGAAACTTTATTAAAATATCGTTAAATCTATTAAATTCACCCCAGTCGGGATAAATGTTACCAACGCAAAAAAGAAATAACAACTCATTTCCTGTGTGCAATGGTTGGTGCGGGGGGCGATGCAAGGTGCGGTGCGCCACTGTGGCCATTTCTATTTGAGATAAGGGATAAATTTAAGCTCAGGGCGATGTGTTGTGCGGTGCTTGGTGCGGTGCGCTGTTGTACCCATGCCCTTAGACGAACAAAAAATTGTATTGTTGGTGGAGGGAAAATCCTAAGTTTCTGAAATAACGGTACTTAAAGATTGGCTATGTTTTTATAGATCATCCTGTAACTTCTGAACGTTAGACCCTATGATGATGATTTAAAATTTGTTAGATAGATAATCGTTGGACCTTCCCACTTTATTTAACTACAATTTTGAATATTGCATTTAAGAAGCCCAAAGGCTTCGATTTGCATTAACCCATTATACTTTTTTCCACTTCTTCTTTTCTCTATCTAACAAATCAAATTTTAAATTATGTGTAACGTTCAGAAGTTGATGATCTAGAGGGTGATCTATAAAAACAAAACATACCCAAATATTTTTAAGTCCCATTATCTCGGAAACCGCTAGAACTCTTCCACCCCCCCCCATACAATTTTTGTTAGTCTAAGCATGACCTATCCATAGCCTTCGTGTCACACCAGACACCAAATATGGGCAACCATGCATTTATGTAAGATTTTAGGTTTTCTATAATTTTTTCAAGTCTGGCTACTTAAACCACTTTCGGGCTACGTTGAAAAGCTATACTAGAAAGATTTCGAGTGCAACACTGCCAAGTAAGTACTTTTCCAAGCACTTAGTACAAGTTAAAATTACTGGGTACTGTAGGACAGGTCAGATAGTACATTTGGCTTAACTTAGGCACCTGCCAAGTATGGCTTAATCACACGGCATTCATCGTAGGTCTATAAATGTAGGATGTCAGCGGGGACCACGTGAAGATTAAGATACATCCTTCGAGTCTGGAGAGGCTTAAGATTGCAGCTGCCATGATTACTAGACATATAAAAACTACACCTAACTTCTCAAATCATTCATCAACCTTCAACAACCGAGTCCCCTTTGTTTGGGATCTTATTTATATTCGATTCTTGTGAGCACTTAAACTCAAAATACATCACCTCTTTGTCATCGTACCGTACTACGGTGCCCATTGAATCAAAAATCTCATTTTTGTCTCGCAGGAATCGCATATGCGAGCACATAACTTCCGTTTATGCTTCACCACAAAATAGGTACCTACTACAGTGCCGACGTTAAGTGATCTCAGTTTCAACAATGTTCCTACAGTACAACAATTTTTGACGATATATGTATATGCATGATTTCCTCTTACATATGTTTCACCATGGCAGCACTGCTCGTCACAGACTCCCTTTCCGCTGCTTGTAGGACTGGTCAGTACTATGTCCTAAGTAAAATTGCTGGATATTGCAAGACTGTCCAGTACATTATTAATTAGCTACATGTATAATGATGGCAAGACTTTTAGACATTTCTTTGAAAATGCTAAGGTATATCAAATACGATTACATTGTGCGTGTGTTTGTCACTGTTTAAAATGTATGCCTTACAAATGGCTCAATTATTAGAAAAATATTCATGGTATGCTATGCATTTCACGGGTACATAAGGTGCTTTTCATGGAAATGATGTGTAATATAAAAGTCGTGGTACCTCCTATTGGGAATTTAAGTGACGTAGCACAAGAGGAAGTTACTATTCTCGAGCGAAATCGATTATCAATTTATTCAGATCCTGTCATTTCAAGTCTAAATGAAGCACCAAAGATGAGCGCCTTTTGCGGCTACTCTAAAACTTTACATGACTCACACAACGATAATTCTTCAATTAACTTCAAAAAAAAAAAATGTATTACTCATTATATTCCGTAAAAACCGTCAGCAACATAATTTATCATTTTACGTATCACTTGTAGAACATCACGTGAAAAAGATTTAAGCCGACTTTGCAATGACAACTGGAAAGAAAAAAAATAATGACTGAACGATATTAGAAGGGGGGTCAAGGGGAATATGTTCAATGTAATTGCTTCTTAAGCGTTTTGTAACGTGGCGCCACGATTAATTCGTGCGTAACTTACATACAAACATGTATGTATGTGTGTAGGTAAATCTCATTATTATTATTATTATAATCAATAAGAAAAGTACGGAGAAGATTTTTTACCTCATTAATATCCACTTTTTAAGTAACCCAAGAGTCGGACTGATAAGGTGTGATCCGATCCAAGGCTTTCGCATGTGCGGCAACTGCTAAAAGAGATGCACCAATCCAATTGCTTATGTAAGAAAGCTTACCCGAGAGGATTTTATGTGTGATTTATTTAGAACAACGTTTATCATTCGATAATCTATTGTACGGCTGTAAAATGTACATAAATAAAGATCACACACTTTCTGTTTTTATAGATATTTTTTCTTTTTTTTCAAATTGGAAAATCAACTTTGTGTACTTGTATTTTGGTCCAAGATGTGAATTTACTTTTCGCCATTGGTCAATATTGTATTGTAGGGAAGGCAAGGGATGGAAAAAGAAGAGAAGAAAAATAGGAGCAGCAACACGCGTGATAGAATCGTTATTTCGTGAGTATTTCAGTCCGTTCAAAAATAGATTCAGTACGATTCTGTTACCAAGGCTTCAGACATAACACGCAGAGTGGTTGGTGGACTTTAAGTCTACACATTAGATCTCCTCTTTAAATGACGGACGGACGACGGGACAGTGTAAATATTTTCAATTATGAGTGGCCATAATATTGCATACGCACATGTGTACATACGCATACACTACCAGCATCATCGTTGACGTTCAATTCATTTTAACTCTTTGGCGGTCCAAGAAATGATCAATTAATTATTATTGAAGGAAAATGCCCCAGATACTTACTTACTTTACTTAATTGACGATGGCAGGATTCCCAGTCTTTTTTAAAAGAAAAAAACAAGTAGAAAAAAATATTTTTCAGTCTGTCGTCGCGAGACAGTTCAGTAGTGCTACGACAAATATTGCCACACTGTCGCCCTGGTCCAGTTGTTTTACGATATTATTATCGGCTCAAAATATTGATCTCAATTATGCCATACTTATTCAGAGCTTTAATTTAATTCTTAAACACAATTGAGACGACCGACGACTATTGCTGTAATAGGCACAATTTTCTCCAGGAACGTTTTATGGAGCGTGTATTAGATAGGAATCTGCAGTTTTTGTTATCGTCGACCACTTTATTGATTTAATTCATTTACGACGACCAGAGAGGCCGACGAGCGACGACTATTGCAGTCATAGGAACAATTTTCTCTAGGAACATTTTATGGAGCGTATATTGGATAGGAATTCGTCGGTCGCTCTGTCGTCGCAATTGTGTTTAAGACTTTATTTTAATGGAGGATAATTCAAATTCAAATTCCAAATTTATTTTTACAAACACCGGCATGAGTGCCACGCAAATAAGAGTTGGGTATAGCGAATAAAGTATTAAGACATGGAAGTGGAGGGTAAATAGCGTCTTAATTAAGTAACATTTCAATGTAGATGACTTATGTGCTAATACTAAAATTAAATCTACCAATTTATTTATTTATTTATTTATTTACTTCATTTTCATTTATGACCACAAGTGTATAGTATACTTATTTACTTATTTAAAGGGTAATGTAAATGAAATTTTCTTATCTTATCTCCTGCGTGTTTGGCCCGTGCATCTAAATCAGTTTGAAATAATAACAAATTTAAATGGTAATTAATAAATATGAATTATTTTATGACAAATTGTCTTCTGTATGAATTAAGATAAGCGGTGGATATGAAGAATCTAATTTCCTTATTACAGTGGTGGAAAGATCAATGGTAACATGACATAATAAAAATCTTCACTTATTTTACTAGGAAAAAGATATTATCTAGTAATTACGAAAATGCTGCCTTGTTATAATTTCAGATGGCTCCACTTGTACATTTTGAGCAGTTTGTTATAATTTCAGATGGCTCCACTTGTACATTTTGAGCAGTTTTGCTCACGCTTTAAGAATTTTGAAAAAGTGATCCGGATTTATACGGAGATTTTTTTTATCTAATTGTAAGTTGTCTCAGGACTAATCACATACAAAGGGAAGTAGAACACCCAGTAAAGAGTCGCTCCATTATAAAATCAACGATGCCACGACTTGATGTAGGAGAAGCCGGAATTTTTTCTTAGAAATTTACTGGAAATTTTTTCTTAGAAATTTACTGGAAATTTTTTCTTAGAAATTTACTGGAAATTTTTTCCTTAGAGCCACTAACAATTTTTATGAGGATAGACGCGTAGATGAGCAATAAATAAGCGTTCATTTCTTCTTAGAAAGTTACAAGAAATGTTTCGACAGAATTTTCATTCAGTCTGCCGGCTGCCTCGAGTTATTTTCAGATGGCAACCATACAATGTGTGCCATTGTCGGCCTACAAAAATGCATATAAATTGTAAAGAAAAAATTGTCAGTAAGTTTCTAAGAAACAAGTAAAAAACGCTAGAATTGGTCTAACAAGGGGTTTGACTAAAAATGAAAGTGACGCAAGTGGAAGCTCCAGATGGCCAAGCGAACTCGAAATAATGCATAATGTAGGGTAGTCCGGATTTTTGTAAAATGCTCAAATTTGCAAATTTTCGCGAGAGTTGTCGCAGTTAAATTCCAACAGAATTTGAACGAAAGCGCCAAATTCATTCGGGTAAAATGTAAACTACAAAGAAGGTACGTAGATTGCTGATTCTGTAAGTAACATTTCCGTAAATTTCAAAGAGCGCCGGCAGATGGCGAAAAGTTGGTATGCAAAATTTTTATAGATTTAATTATTTTTAAATAGGTAAATAACATTCGATATTCCTGAGATTTTGTACAGATATTCTCTTGATAACGCCGCATCCATAAAAAATAAAAAATTGGATTAATTCATCAATCGTATAATATTTCGAAATTAATTTTTCAGACTGAAATTTTGGCCGTCGAAAATTAAATTTCGGAAATTAATCGGAAGGGGAGGGAAAATGTACTAAAAAAATCAGAATTTTTTTTTTAATTTTTAAATTTTTTTTTTTTTATATTAATACATGGTGGTGGGTTACTACTCTGTAACCCGCTGCCGTCCGAATTTCGTAATAGTCTCAACAAACTATAAAAAAATCACAATAAATTACCAACAAAATTTTGAAAATCGGTTAGATTTTTGCCGAGATAAACCGAGGTGGCTTTTCTTTCAGTAGCACCTATATACATACATATGCAGCTGAATGAAAATAATTTTATTTTGGAAAATTCTCCTAACAAATTGGGATAATGACTTCTGGTTTTTTTGTAGATAAAATATAACAGATTATACATAATTGTAACGGAAAGAAATATTGTGAATATACCCAAAAGATGGTAATTATCAAAGTTATTACGAAAAGTGTTAATCTTAACCCCGGGCTCCCCTACATTATGCATTATTTCAGTTTGGCGCGGCGATCTGGAGTTTCCGCTTGCGTCACTTTCATTTCTAGTCACACCCTACATATACTGTGAATTTGGACGAAATCGGTGATGACGAATAGGGACCCTCCCCTCGGAGAACCAATGCTTATGATAACCTAGATGAATGCCCGTGTGAATTTCGTATGATCACCCATCTGTGAAAGTTTCATTCGATAAGTAGAATAGTTTGCGCAGAGGTTTAGCCAAGGGTGAGGCACAGCTTTTAATTAACAGGGTTGAGAAACTATCAGCAATTGCGACTTTAGAGATATTGATCCCTTTAAGGACCAGAATTTGAAGTGAATCTAAAATATTACTTTATCCATATTATTATTTATCAATATTACTTTACCACTTCACCATTATTAAGTAGTGAAATTATAGAGGAACTGGTGAAGTTATTCCTGATGGTTTTGACTAGGGACCAGAAACCTTTGCCAACTTTGCGACTTGTCAAGTTTCTTTGTCTAATATTCTGGTAAAAAAATTTGTCTCTCTGGTTGCAGTCTTGTAGACGTGTTCAAATGCCGGACATGGATGCTCTTTCGCTTTTATAGCTTGGTTGCACTTATCGTTAAACCAAGAGAGATTTTGCTGTTGTTGAGAACTGCTGTAAGAATAAGTAATGTATTCACGCATGCCAAGACTTAGAATGCTACTAAATACTAATGTGCATTCATCAACATCCTTCGAAGCAAAACAGACCGACCAATCAACTTCTCTAAGATACTGATTGAGACTTTCCAAGTTCATTCTTATAGTGCCAGAGAAGTCTACTTATTGATGGAGAAGTAGTGCAGCGCAGGTTTGAGATGATAAATTGAGCCGTGATTAAACAGCAGCTGCATCAGGGATTCGCGTCGGAGCATCCACTACCTGTTGCAAGTTGAAAGATTCACAGAATAGCTGGACTTGTGGTAGAAGAATTTCTGAGCCACGGTATGTTATTTATACATTAAAATCGCCTGCGAGGACGATTTCAGAAGAGCGGAAGACAGAAAGCAAATCATCAATATTGTTGGAGATATGGTCAAATACGGATACCGTGTCGTCGTCAGACATATTTGGGCTGCGATTAAGGAAACAGAAGTAGATGATATGCTTGTAAAGGTTGAACCTAATCCAGATGTAATTAAACTCTGGATTGGCAGAAGGAAAATCTTGAAGAATGGTAAAGGCCATACCATTCCGAATATATATTGCGATCCCTTTATGCTGAGAAAAAATAGACACGAATCTCTAATCAGGGACCTGATACTAATTAATATCAAAACAACGTCACCGTGCTGCTGGCTGGTTGTTATCAAATAATTTTAATTAAACCATATTACTTTCAGCTGCATTATAGACAGAGCCGACATGGTATAATTACTACGAGCTATAAAATTGGCTTTATGCTCTTCATTAAATTTGGTACAGAGACAGTATCGAACGTATCGGACGCTCTTTTGTGCTGCCTCTTAAAAGTGACTATGTTAGAGGAGTGTTGTTTTTTTAGTTTTCTCTTACTATTATCCCAGTATTTTTCGATTGGTTTAGTTCTGGACAATTTGGAGGACTCGCTTCATGTGGTATTACGGGTATTGATTGGGCATCGTAGAAATCTTTCGCTTTTCTGCCGTAGTGGCAAATTGCTAAACACGGTCAAAAGAAAGCTGATGCATCATGCTCTTGGAAGTAGACGCTTCTGAGGATACTCATTAAAGTACACATTCGTGTTGATTGTGCCTGTTGTCACGAAAGGTGATGATTTCGGGTCACACGTACATTTGCTTGCCAAATTATTTTACGAGAAATTCGGTGCTCCAATGATTCTTAAACTTGGATCTGCGTCACTGCGCAGTTTTGCCATATAAAATTCCTGTTCTAGAATCTGGTTGAAGTTCGTTTTCACGTAAGTTTCAGTTGAATTTCGTTGGGAAATTTTCATACAGATTCCATCTCTTGGTTTTGCAACTTGATTTTCTGTCCAGTGTTTTCTGAAGATGGAAACTTCTCTTTTTTTATTCGATGGACCGTAGCAGATGGTGTTCCCACAAGATCTCTCAATACATGTTGAGATTTCGTTTAAAGTTGTTTACCACTTCTGTCGCCAATTTTTATACTACCGAATCTGATTTCCTTTCTAACGCGGACTTTCTCTGAACACTACAAGATTCCCTAAATTTACAGAGAGAACATTTTGGAATTTCATTTGTAAGTCTATGTGTGGTATATTCCGAAACTTTACACTTAATGACTTGAAAATATAAGTGCACACCCTTTTATAGATGCAAGCTTACTAGCGTAACCTAATTTTGTTTACTTGGGAGTGAGTAATGGGAGGGGATAGGTGGTTGGCTTTTTTTCTACATATGTATATCAGTTATATATGTTTCTCTTAGATGAGATTTTTCATCTTTCAACTATAGTAACATCGATGTCAGCTGATTTAAATTTATTACAGGATCTATCGGATAAATAAACAGTATTGTGATGCGTAGAAGTCAAATGCAATGTTTTTATATCGTCGTAATACTGACTACAACCAGATATGGTTGTCCAACTTTGAGAGTCCTTAACACCTATCAAATGTTTTTTACTTCAGATGCTCCGAATTTTATATACACCTCTTCAAATGCTTGCATTTCATTGTCGTTTCCGTTGCACCGTTTTAAAAACGTTTTCTTTATAAAAAATTTTTGACGAAATCACCAACACTTGTGGTACTGCGATACCCTTTCATATAGAAGTTTATCCAATAAATGCGACGAAAAGTGTCTGTCTGCCTTCGGTAGACATTTGGCAGGATGGCAATTTTTATTGGGGTAGCTGCGATCACGATTGTGTGTCTTCCGCAAAATAGGGGTCTTGAACGCCTGCCTGATGTAGATAACTGCTGTCTTGACCGCTGACTAAGCCGTCCTTAAAGACCACTTAACAGCAACACCTTAGGAGTCTGCTTGACGCAGGGAATTAGCGGCTTGAATATTCGTTGCGGAGTAGACAATGATGTGACCAGAAGGCCTGACTATTGCTTGATCTGGCATTCGATAAACAACCAGATGAAGGAGATCAGTTTCTGGATCTTAAAAGAGATTAGAGACCCAGAGTCTGCTTGATGGAGACTGGGAACTGGCGGAAGTTGAATCTGCTGAGAAAGTGTGCTAGAGGTCTCAAGTCTACTGAATGGAGACTGGCAGCTGACATGGGTTTAAACCGGTTTTCAATGCCTCTCCGCTTCAGACTGTCCCTATGATAACCTAAATGTATTCGTCCGGAGGAGCTGCAACGCTGGTGTTGCTTTCAGGCTAGCAACTGGTAGTTTAGACCAAGTCGGACGACGGAAGAATTCTAATGCTGTGATGCTGGAATGTGGAAAAATTCCAGGGTTTCTGCGACAAATCCCCCATTTGTTTCAGGTACTCTTGAGATTTATCCTTTATTCAAAAGTATTATTGTGGTTGCAATGGATAATTATTGTTTTTCTAATTATTTTTTTTTTTAAATCCCAGTCTGGCTGAATCGCTAGTTGACATCAGAATAAAAATTTTATGATTTTTTCAATTAACATTAAAATCAAAGTCTACCTTGCTAAACCTTCCTACGTTCAACCAAGCATTTTAAGCGAATTTCGAAATAAATTTTGCCAGGTTTATACAGTAGTTTCTCAAATGCGTCCCCACAGTCTTACATAAATAAATTAACATTTGTTTTTGATATATCTTAAACTCAAAATCTTAATGGCACAGACAATCCTTTGTAGATGGACTTTTGTACATTCATAAATATTTCGCACATTTAATTTTTCTTATGAAAACTTTGATTTTTTCTCAAACAGATTCACGTTCATGCCATGGAATATTAAATCCCGGTGAAGATGATGAAATGAAAGTAACTGGATATCGTAGATCAGCTGCACGCTCTGCTATTTGCTGGATATGTATTATATTAACCGGTGGTCTACTGCGTTTATTTATGCACTGGTGGCGACATTGGCTGTTGCTGGCAACACATTCTCCATGCTCACTAGATATAGCTGAAAAAGTTCTTGTTTGTGAAGATTATCAAGGAAAACATCAACTTTATTATGTTAAAGATGTTATAACAGTGAATCTTGATGCTATTAAGTAAGTATTAAACAACGTCCCCATCTCCTAATAAGCTTTCATTTATTTTTTTATTTATTTTTATTTTTTTTTTACTAAAGGGGAATGTGCAATGACAAGAGTAAGTGGAAGAACTATTTTCCACTAGATAGCTCTATTGACGAAAAGCAGTTTCATTTATCGATACACTTCAGTTCCGGAAATTTTAAACGTAAGACTAATTAAATAATGATTTTTAATAACAATTAATATTTTAACAATTTACATTTCTCCATACAATATAGGTGCGGATTCAGTTCGTTTGTTTCGTTGTAAACAGCTACGGTATATATGGGACTTACAAACACAAAGCTTCCAAAAATTAAAAGGACTTGACATTAACATTCCTAGCACATATTTGCATCAACGTAAAGGTCTATCCCAGGTGGAGCAGCTATCACGCCGCTTAGTGTTTGGTTTAAATGAAATCACAATTCCTGTCAGAGGTGTATTCACACTTCTATTTCTGGAGGTCCTAAATCCATTTTATGTTTTTCAAATATTCTCCGTATGCCTATGGATATCATACAATTATTATTACTACGCTGTTGTTATTATGTTTATGTCTATATTTGGTATAACGATGTCCATTGTTCAGACGAAAAAGGTAAATTATTTATTATATTCAAGTGTAATGAATTTTTAATTTTAATAAAATGTTTTTTTTTTAATAGAATCAAGATGCATTACGAAATACGGTACAAAATAGCGATTGTGCGCTAATTGTTTATGACACTGGAAATGTTGAAAGAGTATCAACGCAATATTTAGTTCCAGGAGATATAATTGAGATACCATCATCTGGTTGTACTATGCAATGTGATGCTGTTTTGCTATCAGGAAATTGTATTTTAGATGAATCTATGTTGACAGGTATGTTCACATTTATACTATATCTATTGCGATCCATGATAGTGGGCTTGTGAATTTTCGATAGTAGCGCCGTCAATAATTGCATTGTCATAGAGCTACCTACGTGTATTCATTAAACAGAAAAACGACAAATTTCAAATGCCTTTCCACCAATTTAGCAATATTATGCAGATGAGTAATAGTCAACCTTTCTGGCAATTTTTACCGAAAATTTTCATATTGTGGAAACTTGGAAGATTTCATATAACGCATGTTTCATCTTCATATTCTATTGCACGCACTGCGCTTGTAATATAATTTTAATATTTAATTAAATTGAAAACTCTAGATAGTTTTTTGTTATATTTATTCTTTCTTTCTTTTTTAGTCATAAATTATTCTCAAAAAAGGAATTTTCAGTACAAGCAAAATTGTTGAAGTTTTTTGTGATCGAAAGCTTACAAATGTCGTTTTCCTGGAAATATTTAATTTAAAGCAAATAGGATTATATATATATTAACCCTACTTAATTAGCATTCCTCGAAAATTTCTTTAACCATTTAATTTGCAAGAGATTGCAGTCCAGCCCAGGAAATTATGGTGTTTGAACGAAATGCAAGCGAACTTTATATGAAAAACACCAGCAGTTAGACAAGCAAGAAGCGTATGATGTCTATTTTATGTGGGAATAAATTTTACTACGCTTACGGGATCAAAAAATTATATTATATAAATAAAAGAACTCCGGCGATATCGTCCAATATACGTAGATAGACACGTCCATACTTGGCAATCAGTAATATTAAACATCTGAGGGTAGATTATCCAGCTATCCCGATTAAAGCCTTCTAAAACTTCAAAATTTCCCTTAAGAATCATTCTGATGATCTGTTCATTTCCGGATGTTATCTCAGCGCCTGTAATATTTAATAAATTTGACTATTTTGGAGCGCCAAGGATCTCGTAATAGAAAAAAAAGATCTCATTACATCTTTATTTCGGATTGCAGGATAATCTAAGAATTTAAATTCCAACGTGCCTAATATCGACAAATTTGTCACACAATATCTAGATTTTGAGATAGACTTTTAGTGGTTGCTAAGTATCTGCTGCAAGTCGATTGTTTGTTATAAGTACGATAAGTGATGCAGTACATGTAAAACTCAAGTGAATTGAGGATTTCTTCGGATTGGTTCGGTGGAACATACGGAATCGAGATCGATTCGACATCCGGTTCCATTCGGGTGTCTCCGTTTCTGAAACCAGGCTGTCCCTATGACAGTCTGGTTACAACAAGAAACCTGTAAAGCACTAATGACTAATGTAGGGTCTGCTGTATAACGAGGGGGCGTCACCCTTTAAATTGGGCTATCCTTATGACAGCTGGTCTAAAATCCTGCCTGAATGGGACCTTATGGAATTCCGGCGGACGGTCCCTATGACAACTTGCCTGGAATCCCGATCAGTTGGAAGATCTCGAAATTTTCAGCTATTTATTGGTGTTACAATTCAAGCTGTCCCTATGATAGCTTATCTGGAATTCTGTTTGGTCAGAAACTCTGTAGCACTGATAATTTTCTGATATTTTAGTGTTGCAATTCTTAGGATTCGACGATTCTTTGTATTTTGCATGTCTGGTGTCTTCTATACAATTTTGCTGAAGTTTTTTATTCTTTCGTTCACGGTGGATTTAATTTTATTGTTTATTTTTTGTCAGTGCTCTCATCGCAATCTGCAATTATTTTATTTCCGCACTATTTATGATTGTCGAATGGACTTGACGATTACTCCGAGGCACACACGCATGTTTATTCAAGAAGCTAACACTAAGTTTGACATAAACCGTGTATATATAATCTAAATTAATAAATAATATAATTTCAGGTGAAAGTGTACCAGTTACAAAGACCCCACTACCAATGAAACGTGATTTAATATTTGACACTAAAGAGCACAGTCGCCACACATTATTTTGTGGAACAAAAGTTATACAAACGCGCTATATTGGCTCCGAAAAAGTATTGGCTGTGGTTATTAATACAGGGAATATAACAGCTAAGGGTGGACTAATACGTTCAATATTGTATCCACCGCCGGTTGATTATAAATTTGAACAGGACTCATACAAGTTTATAGCATTACTCGGTTTGATAGCTGGAATGGGATTTGTTTATACGCTTGTTAGTAAGGTAAGTAAACGAGGTTGAATTTATTAGATTTCTTATATATATATAACTTTTTCTATTTCTTTAAAGATTATTCGAAATGTATCAGCGGCTAAAATAGCAATTGAATCATTAGATTTAATAACAATAGCTGTACCACCAGCATTACCGGCTGCAATGACTGTAGGACGTTTTAATGCACAAAAACGTTTAGAAAAGAAAAGTATCTATTGCATATCACCGCGATCTATTAATGTTTCTGGTAGCATAGATTGTGTTTGTTTTGATAAGGTAACTGAATTCAAGGTTTATTGATTTATCTAAAATTCTTAATTATATTTTTTCGATGTATATTTTTTAGACGGGAACCCTAACTGAAGACGGACTTGATATGTGGGGTGTTGTACCCAAATCATCAACTAATCAATTTCAAATTCCACTAAAACAAGTCGAGAGGTTACCATGTGACAATTTTCTGTTCGGTATGGTAACATGCCATTCAATTACCATAATGAATGGTGAAATGAAGGGTGATCCCCTTGATTTGAAGATGTTTGAATCAACCGGATGGATATTGGAAGAAGCAAATGTTGCAGATGACAATAAATATGATCTCTTGTTTCCTACCATTGTCAGACAACCCAAAAATGGTAATTAATTTCATTTACATTTTGTACATAATGATATGACAGATTCTAAGAAAAACAAAAGAAAAGACAGTTAATACCGAATTTAAAATTATTTGGAACTACATAATCAGAACTTTACATTAACCTCTAAATCGAGATTAATTTCAAATAAATGGGAGATCTATTTGACATATGTAATCTATATCCCAATGCATTATTTAGCATTCTTAGCTACATATTATAGATAGTTATCACTTATCAGAATTAATGTATTTAAATGGCTACGAACAGAGTTAGCTTAGTGGTTAATTAGCAAATCCATTAACTCTGGGGCACTTTCTTATGCTACTTCCATTAAAAAAAAAAAAAGGCTTTGGGATGTTCAAGGTGCGAGAGCAGAGAGGTAGGGAAGCTGGTAGCTGGCTGTTAGTTAATGTGTTTATTTTTTTCCATATTTTATATTATTAAAATCCGCCTTATCAACTTGTAACTCCAAAAATACGTAATTTCATCTCTTTCTCATTTTTAGCTGAAGACAAAAAGGAATACTCTGAAGAAGATCTTTTCGGCTCAAATGATATCGGTATTGTTCGAGAATTTTCATTTACCAGCACTTTACAAAGGATGTCAGTAATTACGCGACGATTATCTGATGATCATTTCAATGTCTACTGCAAAGGATCTCCAGAAATGATTCAAACTTTATGCAAGATGGATTCAGTGCCAGATAATTATCTTAGCCAGCTGGATATATATGCGCAACAGGGATATCGTGTTATATCAGTTGCTTATAAGCCACTTGATAAAAAGGTGACATACGCACGGGTACAAAAGATCGGACGTGATAAAGTTGAATGTGATTTAGAATTTCTTGGATTTGTTGTATTAGAAAATCGTTTAAAACCTGACACAACCGATGTAATTAAAAGTTTAACGGCTGCCAATATTCGAACAATCATGGTAACTGGAGATAATATGTTAACAGCACTAAGCGTTGCTAAAGATTGTGGAATTGTTACGAAAAAACAAAGTGTTATAACAGTTAATACACGTCAACATCCTACACAGCCTGGTAAATATGAGGTTTTTTATAATTTAACCGGTGCCCAATCTGTAGCTCAAACACCAAATGGAAATGGAGAAATCTGTTCACTTTTAACAAACAGTAACAGTGTTGTCAGCCTAGAAACTATTGATACATGGACACATAGAGATGCTGAGCTTGGTCTAACAGAAACAATGAATGGCAGTGCATTTGAGCAATTAACTTTAACTGAGCCAACAAATAATTATCGTTTTGCTATGGTAGGAAAAACATGGGGCATAGTACGTGAACATTTTCCAGAACTTTTACGAAAGGTTATTACACGTGGTACAATATTTGCTAGAATGTCACCAGATCAAAAACAAGCATTAATCCTAGAACTTCAAGATTTGGGATATTATGTTGCGATGTGTGGAGATGGAGCTAATGATTGTGGTGCACTTAAGGCAGCACATACTGGAATTTCATTATCCGAAGCAGAAAGTTCAGTTGCATCACCTTTTACGTCGAAGAATCCAACAATTGCATGTGTTCCGAATGTTATACGTGAGGGACGTGCAGCACTAGTAACATCGTTTGGAATATTCAAATATATGGCAGCGTATTCGCTGGTACAGTTTATTTCGGTTCTAATATTATATTCGATTGATTCAAATCTAACTGATATACAATTTTTGTATATCGATTTGGGACTTATTTCGGTATTCGCCTTCTTTTTTGGACAAACAGAAGCATATGGTGGACCATTAGAAAAACAGGCACCGCTCAATTCTTTGATATCGATGAGTCCGATTATATCGATTCTTTTGCATTTAATAGTCACAACAACATTTCAAGTAATCGGATGGTTTCATGTTAAAAATCAATCATGGTTTGTGCCGTTCAATTTTACTGAAGTTAATAGTGATTTCGAGGATCTAGGATGCTATGAAAATTACACAGTTTTCATTATATCAAGTTTTCAATATATAATTTTGGCTTTTGTTTTCTCCAAAGGTGTACCATATCGAAAATCAATACTATCAAATTATTTTCTATTAATATCGCTAGTTTTGAATACAGCTATTGTAATATATCTTGCCATAATACCAGCTGATGGAATTGCATATAGATTTGGTCTTGTTATACCACCAGATTATCAATTTCGTGCCCTAATGGTGCTCTATGGTTTCCTCAATTTTATTATATCATTTGCTGTTGAATGGATTATTATTGAATATATAGTGTTTAAAAAATTACGCTATAAATGCCATAATATTGAAAAATCTCGTCGTAAATATCTTCAAGTCGAAAGTGAACTACGACAAAATTACAAATGGCCACCTCTATCGTACTATCAAAATGATATAAATGCTTTTAATAATGATAAAGCATCACCAGTATCATATGCAGAAATTAGTGCTGAACATGGTATTGATCTTAAGGCACCATATGATCAAAACAGTGTATTGAATAGTTTCTTTGAAAATCAGCCAAATGATGCAAACTGTGATGAATATTTATCTGATATCGAATCTGAATATGAACTTGAGAAAGAAAATGAAACATTTGAAAACTCTGTACAAAATACTACTAATAATAAAAAAGGGAAGATTGGACCAGAGCTTCCAACACCACAACCATCAACACCACCGTCCATAGAACAACAGCAACCACATCAAAATTCAACATACAATGCAAACAGTGTTAATTATAATAATAATATTAATGATAATAGCATGAAAATTGCAAACAATATACCACCTGCCGAAAGTAGTAGTAGTAAGAGTCATTCCAATAATGTAGGATTTGAAATGATGTTAAATCCAACAACACTTAATCAAAAAACTTCAAATGATCATCAACAGCATCACCATCATCATAATAATCAACATCAAAAACAACAACAACAAACTACATCAATTGGTGCACCTCCTCCCTACCTCAATAGCAATACTAATAATACGCACCATAATAAAATACTTAATAAGGAGGATCAAAATAATGTCGTCAAATTAAATAATAAGGATTTCGTTGCAAACAATGAAAACAAAAGTGAACATAGTAAAAGAATACCAGCGGAATTGAATCATACACCACAGAGCTGAAAACTACTTATAATGGCGTTAAATTGGTTGATGATGTAGGGACAAGTAGACTCCCACTATTAGTAATTATTTAACAACAAAATTAAGTATATTAATTGACCAATTTTCGCCGATCCTTATTATAATTTCTCTATAGCGTTCTTTGAGGCGGTTGTATAGCTTATAACTGTATTTTTATTGTGTTTATGTTATTTTTTTTTTTTTTTTTTTTCGTTGCATATAAAATTATTCCATTTGTTTGGAAAAAGTCCATTTTTGGCCGATTTAACTGTCTTAATATTAGTAAAATCGCGTAAATGAATAAATATTGTAAAATTATTTTTAGAGACAGTATAACGGCTAATAAGCCTAGAAGTATTCATATATAACGGTCTATATAAAAACAAAAAAGTTAAGTAAAAATCAATTAAAATGAATCTTAGCGTAGTTTGTACTTAAAGAAAACAACAGAAAATGTTGTACACTTTTCCATTTCCTCCTCTCCCCCGTCCACGCTGATTAATTATGGGGGGGGCTAGGAAGGATAAGTCAGTGAATTATTATTATTATTTATTGTTAATGAATTGTTAATAGAGAGCCAATGAGAAGGAATACTAGATTGATTTTAACAATACAAAATTTTACATTTATCTAAATAAGACACACACATCAAATCAAATCAAAAACAATCAAAAATATTATCTCAATTATCAAAAACAAATATATATATATATAATATATATGTCGAATTAAGTAATTATTTTGTCCACTTCGGTCTCGTTCACATGACATCATTAAGTAACTAATCATCAGTTACCAACCACTACCCCACTGATGTATTACTCAGTACATCCTATACTGTGTGACCTCTTTGTGGCGGCTTAGATTAGGTTGCAACCATTAAAACCATAAGTATATCTTGTGATGAAAATAGTGTGATAATTTGAATGTTACCAAAAATATTGTTTCAATGTTCATTGACCGGTAGTAAGTATTTTTGTAATTTCGACATAATATATAGATGTACTTACTGAATTATATGATGTCATAATACCACTTAATGATGTCGGTTACATGAGGCTTTAGTGAGTATACTATATATCGTTCCATTTTTATATCCAAACTGACATAGAGTATGTTTTAGGCTCATTCTACTCTCGTCTAATCAAGAGAATAGAAGGAAAAAACATGAAATTCCCATTATTTCCAGTTTGATCTCAGACAATCCCAAGAAAACTACGAATTTCATGCAATTTCGTGTCATTTTTTGCATTTACTTTTCTAGTTTCGTGTTGGTAAACTTCCTTTGGTCTTTCATAATATGGTCGCAGGCTCTTGAAAAACTAATTATTATTAAATCTGTAGAAAGATATGCCGCTTATATTTTTGTGGTTAAGTTAAAAAAGTTATTTTGAATAATTTAGATGACTTTGTTGTGTGTAATCTCTTAAGGAGTATCATACGAACTTCGATTCCAAAACCAATCTGACGATGATATCAAATATAAAATGATGCCAAGTATACCAAATTCAATACAACAAAAAGAAAATTAAGCTAAAAATACTATACTGAAAGGTAAGAAACACACAGGACTTTCAATTTTGTATTTGGTTTCAAAACAGGAATATGAAGCCCTCGAAAAACATAAAAACATAATCCACCACGATTAATAGCCCCGTGAGGTATCATTGTGGCTATCCAGTTATGAATGTAACTAAGGCAACGAGGTAATAACTAAAGGAGATGCAATCATATGTACGATCCGTGTACATGAGCGTACCCAAAATTGCCCTGCATTTGTGTATGTTTCACTCCGCCATTTTTGGTCTTCGCTGTCAAATCCATACTTAGGATTAGACAACGAGGTAATAACTAAAGGAGATGCAATCATATGTACGATCCGTGTACATGAGCGTACCCAAAATTGCCCTGCATTTGTGTATGTTTCACTCCGCCATTTTTGGTCTTCGCTGTCAAATCCATACTTAGGTTTGGATGGTTTTGGGCTTGGTGCATTGACGCAGGAAAACTCGTGAAATAACCGTAGGGGCCACGAAGCAAATATTACTCACAAACTTTTTACCACTGAACTTTTCTTCTTAATTATTAACTTTTTTACGTTCACGTTTGCAAATTCAGTAAAGACTTTTGAGCATATGAAAATAAAAGCGATTAAAATTGCGCATAGGTTGTACAATTGTATACAGGTGTACAAATTTTACGGCGCTTATGTACAAACAATATCAGTGTCAATGTATTAGAATTGGGTACGCGATATTTTCTCATTTGCATCTCCTTTAGTTCTTACCTCGTTGAACTAAGGCTAAATAAAAATGAAATAAATGCTAAATAAAATTTTGATAGGGATTATAGATTTAATTGATGTGAACACAACTGACAGCAAAGGAATTATTATGGTGGAGATGTTATAATATTTTTTATGGTCAGACCCAAATCCAGTTCGCTTAAGGTTTCAAAGTATATACTTGTAGGAATCAGAGTCAAAATAACATCGGTCATCGGCGGCGATTGGAAAGTGATCCTAGATTATATGAATTTGTACTTTGGTGAGACCCTTGGGCTACCACCGCTTTGCCTAATTCTATGATTAACTTTATTTATCATTCATCAAGAAGCGTCGATCCCACACAAATATATTATATAATAAAATAATAAAACTCACACGAGGTCCTACTACAAATGATAGGAATGACACATTGAGGATGTGATAAAACTATTGCAAACTTTTAATGCTTAAAAATCACCAACATCAACACTGAAAAAACAAAGCCAACATTTCTTAAGCATCTAAACTTACTGTATAGTAGTAGTAGTAGTAGTAGTAGTATGTACTAGTATTATTTATAGGATGATTTACTAAATATTCCTTGTTAAAATTTAATTAAACTATTCAAGATATTTTCAATCTGAGATTTATTTATGGAATTAATATTTAATTAGTTATATTTTTTTGTGGGCAATTTTTCAATGTTACTTCGACCTTTTTATGTACCGCATAGGGAAGGAATGATTTTTACGAAATTGCTTTGTCGCGGAGTTTAAATAATGTAAGTAAGCAAGAAATTTGAAAATACAGTCCTTTTTAAAATATATTTATTATCTACTTTTTGCTTGTTGATAATATATTATTATATAGTTCAATATATATCGATTGTTGTAAATAAAATACTGGGAAATAACAAACTTCTATATTTTGTTACAAAAGTAAACCCAGACCTTCTATCTGTAGTGAACTTACCTTAATATTTGCATTATGTCACATAGCACCTATACATAAAAAGAGCTAAATTTGTCCGGCAAATAAAGCGGCCAATATCAATCAGAAATGAACTGTTGTTTTGCAAAGTGGGTAGCCTTGGTGGCGGTGGAACGTGTATAAGACAAACAAACATTTTATTGATTTTTATAAAGGAAACTATGGTGACGAAGAAAGTGATTGAACTGACAAATCAACTAGCAGTATATAATTGTATGTGAATGTGTTCTGTATGTGTATAAAAAAAAACGAATAGTGAACGGAAAACTCTTGATCCTTACACAGGATTAAACCTTTTAATATATATATATTTTTTATGTAATACACTGGAGAATATTGCTAAATCAAAGGCAACATTTAGCGATCAACAAGAACAGGGATGGGCCCAATTCGATGATAACGATGATAACGAATCGAATAGTTCAATAAATGCCAGAAAGTGGGCAACTATCCTTTGGTAATGAGCTTTTTAAGCCATTTTCGCTGGATATATTCAAGAAAAAGTGTAAAACACGCAGAAAGGTTAAAGAGTCTGATAGGTCAAATTAAAGCGAAGTTTTTGGGCTTCTTAAATCCAATATGAAAAATTGGTGTTGATGACGTGTTTTTGATAAAAATAGTAGTTAAATAAAAAACAAAACAGTTAAAATTTGGAAATTTCAAATTTGCCATAACATCAAAACAGAGAAGATGAGGGAAAAAGTTTATAGACCATTGGAAAGGTTCAACGGACTATCAATCTAACGATTTAAAATGTACAGGGTGATCTATAAGAATATACCCAAATATCTTTGAATCCAGTTATCTCAGAAACCATTAGGATTCCCCAAACCCCCAAAAATGTTTCTGCTTGTCTATTATTATTATTTGTGAGGGGAATGAGGGCAGAGCTCCCGCTTTTTATTTAGTCACCACGACCTATAAAATCTTTTATGACATTACCCCAAAATGCCCTAGAGCGCCCATTTGAGCTGAAGGTCTTGTATAAGGTGTAAGACATTATTGGGGCCATTTTTTCGTCATCTTCTGGCAATGGAAATGCCTTTCCTAG
The DNA here is from genome assembly GCA_963924295.1 of Dioctria rufipes. Taxonomy (NCBI): domain Eukaryota; kingdom Metazoa; phylum Arthropoda; class Insecta; order Diptera; family Asilidae; genus Dioctria; species Dioctria rufipes. The sequence goes on from OZ002741.1 coordinate 1,072,949, forward strand.
ATTTCTTAGCCTTAAGCGGTACAGAGCATCATAAACACACAGGACGTATTCAATGATTTCATCGTCTTCCATAAAGAAACGACAGGTCTCCTCATCGACTCTACCCATCTTTTTAAGATGATATCTAAGTTAGCAATGCCCAGTAAATAGGCTTGTTATGAGCCTTAATCCCTTTCTGCTGAGTGTGAGAAATGCTTTTGTCCTTTGTTGCGAATACAAACTTCTTTGCTTGTCTCAGCCCCGGAGTATTTCCCAGCGTACCTTTTTAATTCTGTCCGCCCAAAGCCTGATCTGAGTTGAGAGGTGACTGTTTGGGGATTCAAATTCGGGCTTAGGGCCAATAAATGGAGATCTGGAACCTTCCTCAATAAGACGGTCCGCCATCTCGTTGCCCTTAATGCCCTCATGTCCTGGCACCAAAATCAGTCTGCTTGTCTAAGCTTGAAATATCCATCCATAGCCTTCGAGGTGCAGGACCACATGTAGTAGGCTCCAATTAGCGGCTCATTTGTTAGAATATAGCCATCAAAAAGCAAAAGCACGAGTTTTCGTGTCACTCGCAAATAACTATTTTGTCCTCTTCAACCAAGTTTCTTTTTCTTTTATTTTCACAATGATTAAAGAGATTATACGTAGGTATGTGTACATATATTTTATCTTTTCTCTGCTACCAATATAAAAGCAGTCAGCAATTCCGGCTAATAGTGAAATTCATACAATGGTGCTAATTCTATATATACCTACGCGTAGAATACTAGCTGATTTACTCTTCGTTTAGCATGATTCTCGAATTTTAAGAATATCACATGTTTCGATTCCGAATAGTTTTGAAAACATCACGCACGAATACGGAATCTGCCTTCGTTACTCAAGAATAGGGCCCTATTTCCTTGCCAGCAAGTTATCTTAACTTGACAGATCGATTCTCTCTTATTCAAAACTAAAAAAATACCATACATATACATATATATGTATACAGGGTGTCCCACGTAACGTGTTCCCTGGGCATTTTGCTCGAAAATGTGCGGAGATATCGAAAAAGTCCTAATAATAAAAGTTACGCATCGTTAGTCAAGGTATCCTCTGGCATAGCCAAAGTCCTTGAAAAAGGACTTGGGAAAGGATATATTTAAAATTTGTCCTTTTCGTCCTTATTAAGGATACATTTAGATTGCGTTTTTGAATTCCGCAAATAAAGCTAAAACGAAATGTTATATTGAAAATTCCAGTTTATTATCGAGATATAAGACCTCAAATTGTACTCTATGCACCGTGTTCCTTTGCCATTTTTCTCGAAAATGCACACAGATATCATCGAAGTGCTAGTACCAAAAGTACCAAAAGCTACCCATCATAAGCCGGGCTAACTTTTGGTATGGTCAACATTTAAAAACAAAAGCTACACGAAAAAATTATATCTTCGGTTTGGTCCATTTCGTCCTTTCTGAGGATGTAATTTGGCTACATTGAAGAATTCTTAATAGGTATACCACTTTTTATGTAATTTGATTTGCAGTTATTCAATGTAGCCAAAATGCATCCTCAGAACGGACGAAAAGGACCAAACCGAAGATATCCTTTTTTCGTATCCTTTTTTGTGTGGCTTTTGTATTTAAATGTTGACCATACCAAAAGATAGCCCGGCTTATGATGTGTAACTTTTGTTACTAGCACTTCGATGATATCTGTGTGCATTTTCGAGAAAAATGGCAAAGGAACACGGTGCATAGAGTACAATTTGAGGTCTTATATCTCGATAATAAAGGGTTAAACTGGAATTTTCAATACAACATTTTTTAAATATATCCTTTACCAAGTCCTTTTTCAAGGACTTTGGCTATGCCAGAGGATACCTTGACTAACGATGCGTAACTTTTATTATTAGGACTTCTTCGATATCTCCGCACATTTTCGAGCAAAATGCTCAGGGAACACGTTACGTGGGACACCCTGTATATATACCATATATGTGTGCAACTTCCTTAATTTCACTTGTCTCGAAAGTTCTCTCAAGTTTCACAAAAGAAGACTGGCACTGGAGCTCCGCAACCAGTTTTTTTTTATTTTTCGTAATACTTAGTATAATTTGAGTGGTGTTTTATGGTAACCTCTGAGAGGCGGGGTACTGGGCGGATGAGTCTAACCGAATGGACATGGGGTTGGGTTCATCCGCATGAGCTTTATAGTGCTAGTCTTCCTGCATTCTAATGGCGTAATTAATGGCCCCGCCACGCAAGAGGGCTCACAGTCTCTAGGGGCCAACGAAAGCCTACAAAATTAATTTTTTTATATGAAGTGATGAAACTTGAAACCATATAAAATAACAACACTGGATTAATAAGCAGTTAGATTCACTCAATTAAAATTGGGTTGTTTCTAAATATTTACAAGAGCCCGCTATTGATATATTGACAGCCACCTCAATGCTGCAGCAAACTCAGTTGAGCATGAGATACCAAAGAAATCCCCACATCTTGGAAAGTAAAACCAGCTATCAAAAAAACACGCCAGCGCCATATGTGAAAAAGGTTTTTGATGAGTTGGCTATAGATGAAGGTATACAGAATCCTGGAGAAAAATTCCGAATTTTTGTTTATAACCGTTGTCTGGATTGCATAATTCAACAACATTGACAAGTGCGCTGTGAATAGCTTTACGGAAAGATTTTCGCTGTTTCAACCGCAAGATCTCAGTAGCTTAACAGATAATGAAATTGTCGATAAAACAAATCGCCTCTGCGAGTATTATTCAGAAGATTTGTCGCCTACTTTTCCTCAACAATTTTTAAGTTTTCGATCCATGATGGAAAGAATTCGAGAAATTTCAGCTATTAGAGAGCTTGCTGAACTCTTAATTGTAGATAGCTCTACCGTAACAAGCAATGTTCCGAATCTGTATACAGCTCTACAGCTCTATCTCACATTACCAGTCACTACAGCAACGGCCGGACGTTCATTCAGTAAGCTAAAACTTATAAAGACTCATCTTCGTAGTACCATGTCACAGACGCGGCTGAGCATCGAAAAGAAGAAGCTGAGTTTTACTCATTAGTCATAAGCTCATCAATGTAGAAAAGAAATGAAAAAAATAAACCGGGGGCCTAGTAGCCTAGGGCCCATACATCTTTAGTTGCGCCACTGCTGCATTCCATTAAGTTTTTTAATTCTGTAGGGGTGAAATTTTTTTTTTTTTTGTATTAGTTTGGAAACTTGGCATTAGATCGTCAACTGATGAGTTGGTTGAATCATGCCTTAGCCTTGATATAATCGTAGACAAGTTGTAAAAGTGTAGGATTCTATCTCAAATCTATTTGCTGGTGTACCTTAAGGATCTGTCTTGTGTCCTCTATTGGCTTGTCTCCATATATAGTAAATATCGTTCACTATACGACGAATATCAATTCTAACAACTGATCATCATTATTATCATTAGTTGTACCTTAGGCCTTGACAAGGACTGCTACTCTCATGAATAAGTCACTCAACGATTGGACATTAGATAATGACTCGTTCTATTTCCAGAACGATTCGCCGGAGAGTAAAAATTATTATAACCAAATTCACACGATTTTATATTCTCAAGAATTTTTCAGTACAATGAAAACGGACTGAACATTTTCACAGTAATACGTAAAAACCCTAAATTTTTCTATGGTAACATCAAGAAAGTGTTGCCCGTTTAATATTTAAATATTTTCTCCATTTATTACTCTCACAAAGTCGCGAATATTAATGATGGCTTCTCCTTCAGTTATAAAATCGCTTGCTTGGCAAAAGTGTGTATCACCAACTTGGATATTTTTCCAGAGATACTAGAAATGCATGCATCACATTATTCTGCGATATTGATATTGTAAACATGTACTATATGTTTCCATGCAGAGTTCAATCTGAATTGGATCCGAATTAATGCTCATGGAAACGAGAATTGAATTGAGTTTCGTTCAATCCATATTAACTCCACGAAACCAGTCGGGTTGAGTTGGGTTTTGTGTAAATATTAGTTAAAGTAGTGCAGATGGGTGGCTTATTCAATACAAATCCAGAAACTTTGTATGAAATATTTTATATGTCAACTCAATTCAAGCCGTTCATGGAAACAGCATCGAGTTAACTCAGCCAGCAAAACTTAACGCTAACTTAATCCTAACTTAATTCTGGCTCATGGAAACATAGTATAGAGGTTTAATAGCTAGAGCCCAGACGCTGCTAGCATGCTACACATTTCGTTGATAATAATAGTCTCAGGGAGGGGGGGGGGGGGGGTGGATATTACTTCCTGCACGTTTTTATGTTGCAACACGGGTAGCATACCAATTCTACTGCAAGCTAATATTTTCGGCTACTTTGAGATTTTGAAATTTCTGATTTAACGACTGTGCAACTCTGCGATTTGAGGTGATAATGATAATAATTCAATTCTTATTATGTTCTGTGATTTTGCGATGCCACCATTAATTGTGTTCATACAATTAAACTCAATAATCATATAATTAATTTATTGACACGTCTAGGCACAAATATTCTCGCTTTGTCGAACAAAATGATACGTTCTGTAAATGAACTGCTGAAATAATGGATTAAATAGCTTTTGTTGCAAGTAATTAGTAATTCAGAGATTCCATAGTCTTTTTGTGTTGCAGCAGGTGCATATAACTATAAAATCGGTCACATTTTGTGACATATAACGGGTTTTCCAATAAGAGGTGTTATTTTGATATTCAAAGAAAAATGCCATTTTTTGAGATAAATAATCGGATCTTTATTTCATTATAAAGGGGAAGGTATGCCGTTAATAATGGAAAATAGCATCAGCCGAATGACCACTACGACCACGCCTACAGGACCATATCCTTTTCATGAAATTTTCCATAGCCAAATCGCAAAGTGGCTGCCCTATGTCCTCGATAGCCTCACGAATTCCATCTTTGAGGTCTTGAATCGACGCTGGGCTGTTGGCGTAGACCTTCTCTTTCACGTGGCCCCAAAGGAAGAAGTCGCAAGGTGTTAAGTCACAAGATCTCGGTGGCCAATTGTGATCACCTCTTCGAGAGATAACACGGTCCGGAAACTTTTCCCGTAAAAGATCAATGGTTTCGTTGCTTGTATGGCACGTAGCGCCTTCTTGTTGAAAGTAAACGTTATCCAGGTCAAGACCATCCAATTCCGGCCATAAAAAATCATTAATCATCTGTCGATAGCGCAATCCATTCACCGTAACTGTTGCTCCAGCCTCATTTTCGAAAAAGTAAGGTCCAATGACACCGCGGGACCATAAACCGCACCAAACAGTCACACGTTGAGGATAGAGAGGCTTTTCAATAACTCTTGGGTTTTCCGAGCCCCAGATGCGACAATTTTGCTTGTTGACGAAGCCATCGAGGTGGAAATGGGCCTCATCACTCAAGATGAGTTTTCGATGGAATTCCGGATCATTTTCATGCATTTCAAGGACCCAATCAGCAAAGACTCGACGTTGTTGATGATCGGCCGGCTTGAGTTCTTGTGTTAACTGAACTTTATAAGCCTTACGACCCAAATCTTTATGCAAAATACAGTGTAATGACGTTTGTGGAATGCCTAATTCCAAAGAACGACGAGGAATGGACAAACCTGGGTTTTCTTCAACATTTTCGGCTACAGCTGCAATATTCTCGGCTTTTCTTGAGAGACGTGCACGGGTTTTATTCTTCATATCACTAACTTGTCCCGACAGCTCGAATTTTTCTACCAATTTCTGTATTGCGGTCCGACAAGGTGCTTCACGACGACCCAAAAATGTTCGAGTTTTACGAACCGTCTCTGCCACATTTTCACCATTTTTATAGTGAATTTTAATAATTTCAATGCGTTGTTGAATCGTGTATCGTTCCATTTTTATTAATGGCGTAGTTTCTACTTGTCAAATGTCAAAAAATGACAGCTCCAAAAGTGACATCTACCGAAATAGTGGGCTAATTAAAATAACACCTCTTATTGGAAAACCTGATACTATGTATAAGTTTAGTGGAAAAGGCCCCACCAATTAATGAAACTTTGCTGATTAATATGGCGCAAATTTAAACCATTTGTTTGATAGAAGATTTAAAAAAATGTTACTAAAGAGACTTACTAGTACCTACATTCGATACTTGTGACATTAGGCGACCCTGATTCACTTCCTATGATTAACAGTAATTAATACTCTATTTGACGGGAAAAATTGATATCAGTCTTTTGTCACGCCGATTCCGGGACAAATAAATTAGTCTTGACTCTTATTATCAGAAAGATGAATCGCGGTTATATTTCTCCAAAGACTCCGGTTGTTAATTTGTATATTGCAATATTATTATATAACACCTCGTACATACATACATAAATGCGTATAGCAGATAAAGTAAAAATTCCCGAATAATCAAAGCATACTTAATCATAATTGTGTTACATCGGATCCGTCGGGTCGTTGCATTTAACATTTGAACTTTTGTTGAAGACATGTGAAAATTATCCAAAGCCTGATGTACGAGTGTAATTCAAGTGGTTTGTGGAGAGAAAGTTATTGGTCCCTCTGATAAATTTAATTGCATCGACGAGTGAAAATTCGCGGAACACATGGAGTTTGATGATGAATGGGTTCTGTGTTCGAAACAGGTTAACACAACAAGTCATGTCGCCGCCAACAAGCGTAGGTATGTACATTTTTGGCGGCCCTTTTGCTTTGTTCCTTAAGTAGGGATGCCACGCATCTGAAATTCATAAAAGCAATGTTCGTTTGTTTTTTTTTTTTTTAGTTACCGAAAGATTCCCTATGACCCCGCGAAGACGACGACATTGAATTTCAACAGAGATATTTGATTGAATGATTGATTAATATTGGAACGTGTCGTCCTTTGCAAATCAAGAGAATTAATTGGTAGCAGTTGCGGACTTCGGCATGAATTATTTGATTACTTAATGCTTTCTCATAATATAGCTAGCGTCAGTTATAGTATTTCTGTTTCCTACTATAGAAATAAAATCTAATTTACCATTTTGATAATTTTTACCTCTACTTTTTTGTATCCCACACATAGAATTGCAAATTTAGCTATGGTTGATGGATGGAGGCATTTTAGATTTTACTACTCTACCTCTTACCTCATCTTTGAATATGGAAGAAAATTATCAGATTGATCTGTACCTGAATAAGTCAAACGTGAAAATTTCTAGATTTAATAGTGTCCGCTGATATGTATTATTAGAATACATAGGGTACATATGTATGTATGAAAATACAAATTTAGGATCACTACACGTGAAATGATTTGTTTTTTTTTTTCATCTCTCCTTTATAAAGAAAACTTTCCCTTTCTTAAGTAAATGCAAGCAAGTACTTCACAGATCGGGCATCAGTACCAGCGATATTTTCTGCTGCAGACAAATGATCATGATTTTTATGACTGTGATAATTGTGACCTCAAATATCATACCAATTACACTTTCTATACGGCGACTGCATAAATCAAAAGGAGCCTGCAAGTGCGAATTTCATCTGTGTAAAGATCAATAAGAATATTGCGATCTCTCTGGAGCAGCCAGCCGGGTCTGGACCACTTGTTCAGCGTAGCACCGTGAGGTCACCAAATACATATTTATCTTTCATGAGTGGGCTGTTTGCTATTTTCGAATCTGTAATCTGCATAGACACCATTGAGATAAACATGAAAACTCTTTAACTATATACATATGTGCATTGTACAGACGGATGCAAAATGGTAAACTATATTTTCTGGTTTAAGTGAACCACAAACAGCATGCAAATGAACAATTTTTAGTATTGACATTATGCCCGAGAGGCGCCCCTTTTATTTTTTCCCCCGGAATTATTACCTCTTTCTCCAGTGAAGACAATATTGAATTGCTAAGTGTATATCATTAGAGTCAGTCATAGAGAAATATCCACTGTAACTGAACGTGGTCAGAAATATGACGTATTGTTAGCTTTTGCTTCAGTGAACTGTCATACTTATATATAATACGCGCCTATGCAAATAGATTGTATTGCGGGGTATTGCACAGGTAATTTAACTTGCGGAAATGGATTTAACTGAAAGGTAAGAGACAGAGATTAATGGCAGGGCCTCAACTTATACAGATGTTGGGAGGATTGTTAAAGGAAAATAAAATAAAGTTGCTATTCTCCATCCGGCAGGATTGTGAGGCTTTTTTTTTCTTTATTTGTTATCAAACTTCCCATTGGGAAAAAGAGCGCTCTAAGAAACGGCTTGAAACGGTTCCCTGGAAGGTCGCAATGCTCCTTTTCTCAATACCAGTTCATTGGTTTTTTACATAGGTATATCGCCAGAGGCAAGTTCTTCACTGTTGTTCTTGAGAAGCGCTGCTCTAGTCGAGGAGGTATGCTAAATGATGGGCGAAGAAGTTTTTTGAAGGTTTACGTTTCATGAGCTCCTTGAATAATCATCGCAGTGCTTCTTCCTTAATCTCATAAGAGGCCTTCAAGACAGTTTTCTGAGTAGTAAAGCGCTTGCGCTTGCTTGTGATGAATTGTAGTATTAAATTCTCTGAAGTTGATTAAATAAGCCAATATTCTCCTTTTATTAACCAAAACTCTGAATTTTAGTTTAAAATAATTAGTTAGTTTAAATCAGCCCTTAATGCCCTTCTGCTGGAGCTCATAAAATGATCTTCTATAGATGATGGCTATAGAAGCTCTTGAGTTACTTATTTGCGGAGTTGCTTATTTGTCTGAATAGATTAGTGAATACTCTTTTAAGGAGCTGTCAAATAATGCCTTGGAAAGCGCTTAAATTGTGCTTCTTTTAGAAGTGCTGGTTTTTTGTCCCAATGGGAATTCAGACATTCTTCCTGAGAAATTGATAGAGAAAATAAAATTAGGGAATTCGTTATACAAATGAAAAATTGATCAGGGTATTGCAAAAAGATTCCTTACTATGTGCCATCTGAGATCCATGAGAACTTCTCCGAGACCTAACCTAAAATTCTTTGCATAACCTTATCCTGCTGGAATAATTCATATGAATTAAATCGGGATCATAGGTGGATAAAGAGAATGTCGCAGGAGGTATTACTTCCAAGCTTAATCTCTTTCAACACCTGAAAAGAATTAGGCCTGATGATGATTATTATTCTCATCGTAATCAAATAAATAAAATTAACAGAGGCCCAGCGGCCTTTCTTAGTCGACCAAAGAGGTTTGAATATCAAAAGATAGTTTTATAAAAATATCCAAGCCAAATTTAGGAGATTCATCTACAGATATCAGGGCTATACAATCTATACATACATCCTCCCACTGTAGGGATTGAAATTCCGCAGAAGCCTATCAAAGTGTAATAGTCATTAGCGAAATTTGGATGGTCACGAGGCAGATCTGTTAATAATCGAATTTGATTGTCGTTTGCTCAAAACTTGACCATACATCTTCTAACTTCTGTAATCTTGGTTGATTGTAGTCCTTTATGGTTATTCTGGAACTATTATCCTTCGTATAGTTGGCTATAATCTGTTTTTCCTGCTCCTGTGATTTTGTTTCAAATTTGGAGCCATCTGTGTAAATTATATGGTTTTTCGATGGCTGAAACACCGAATGTGATTCCCATTCTGCCCTAAAAGGAATCCCCGATTTAAAGTTGCTTTGCAGCATAGTCTCGAGGAGGTAGTCGCTGTCCCTGTCGATGTCAGGTGCAGTAGACTGCACAAACTCAAAGATGGATTCGTGGATTGTTCCACTGTGTATCCAGCTCTGATTGATATGCAATCTTAGTGCTTCGATTGTCGTCCCCTTCTTGATGTGTATTTGCACGGGGTGTATGTTGTGGATGACCTCAAGAGCCCAATTGCTGGTTAACTTGAGAGCACACTTACACTGAGGAGGCACAGTCTTTCAATCTTTTCCAATATCTTACGATGATTGGCGAAATTCCATTGTTAATGTAAATCCATAGAATCATTCGTGGTTTGAGTCCCTATTTTTTCTCTTTGGTTCGGAGGCACTTTGCGAAGGCTCTAAGAGCTTTGTTCGCTCTGTCTTCCAGGTGTAGTTTCCAATTTAGTTTTTTATCTAGAATTATGCCTAGATGTGCCTTATGTTTTAGAACGATTTCCCTTTTAATTCTTCATGGTCTCCTTTTACGACAGGTTTCTTGACGATCGTATAAACCTTTAAAAAATCTACCCTCGAGCCATCACAGATAATCAAAAAATTGAAAATGTGCGTAGTTCAGAACATGCAGATGTACATAAAAAATAATCATATCATTATCAATTTATTGCTGATAATTGCACAGTGAGCATTTCCATTATTTCATCATGATATGACTGACGGATGTGTCAGTGAGTATTTTCATTATCTCAACAAGGAAATAATTCAACAACTCATCATTAAGTGATCATGAAAAAACTGATTATGTTGAAGAAAATTATAGATGTAATGAGCTTATTCCCGGGTACAGAACAGAATTTCTTCATTATATTTTCATCTAAAAATCATCGATGAAATCATCTAATCGTGTCTACTAGGATAAACTCCTGGAAGAGTTTATAACACAGGAGGGACATCAATTAGAAGAATCTTCGCCCCGTATACCGATGACTGTATAACAAATACTATTTCATAGAGATCTGCAGGCATAAAGTATAGCAAATAGCAAGAATGAAAAGTATTCTTTGATGTTATCAAATCCCAGTTAATCTTTTCGCAAATGCGCAAATGGAAATGTTCTACGAAGAGAAATTGTCGGAGCTATTTAAATGCGCATTTATTTACTTAAAATTGCACATGTCAAGATGAATTCTAATCCATAGAATTCTTTTTACCTTAATCCAACATGGCATATTTGAATCGCAGAAGTTTATTAATTTTTTCAAGTAGTTTGGACAGAGAGAAACGAGTGACACACAAAGATCAATCAATTTCTTACACGACAAAGCTTTCCATTACGCCGCTATTATTTCTGGCACTTTGAAGTGCCTATTTTCTTTCTTTCATTGATTTCACTCGACTTTTAAGTACCTAAACTAGATAGAAGAGTGATTGAGTAATCTTGACATAAATAATATCCCTGAAAGCTATGGCTTGAATTTTGTGTTGTGGGAGATCTTTTGTGCACCATGAGTACTTTCGTTTTTGTCTATACAATTTATTTGTTTCTCCGTCCATGTCCATTGTAGGTAGATAAACCTAGGTATGTACCTATAACCTGGTCTATTCGCGATTAGTTAATTGACCATCATATAACATCGCATAATTAACAAATTCATACATCATCATGCTTGCACATATACATACATGTATGTAATGTACACAAATAGGGCAATACTTGGTGCAATTTTCACGCTAAATTACATTTCGCACATTTACCCTGATTAATGGAGAGACATTCAAGTCTTTGTTTATCTTCCTCATCTAATCTCACCTTGAATTTTATGTCTTGTCTAGGTACGCCACAAAGGAGCACAGCACGTCTTATTTTTCGTGTGATTGATGGGCTGGGCATGATAAACATGCCTATCTGGATTGCATAGCAACCGTTATTTTATAAATATTTTGAAAACTATGTTAAGTTTTGTATTTGAATTTTTGGACGCATATTTTTATTATTATTTTATTAAGGGAAAGACTAACGAATTTTTTAGGAATTTCACAGAAAACTCAACTCCACTGTAAAACATGAACTGAATGAAATTTTTTTATGATTCTTTTAAAGCTTAAAAAGTCTCATTTCTTGGTGGTCATCAACATCATCAGTTTCACTTTCTTCTGAATTATCTGCGCAGCGGCAAGTTGCTTTACAGCTAAGTTTTATTTTTGTCGCCTGCTTGCTAGTGATGAAAATGAAGAAATTTTTCGTACGTTCATAAATGCGCAATCGTTTTTTTTCCTTGACTTTATTCATATTTTTGGTTACCTACCTACTCGTTTACGTGACATAAAGTACCGACCTTTGTGAACTTATTTATAATTTCACGAAGAGTATTCTGAGAGGGTCAGCCGATTGAACTTCAATGATTTTTGTATGTATTTGTGTGTGCAAATGTGTATAGATAAATAAGCCTGGAGTAAAGTTCGGTTGAAAATTATTATTTTTTTATTTTCCATTTAGTATTTGTATGAAAATAGTAACGTCTTTAGGTTACATTTCCAATTCCTTATACCACAAACAAATGCATACAAAATCTTGGATATATGGCTCAATCAAAAAAAGCTATTTAGGGGAAGCAGATTCGATTCCAGGAAACGAGTAGGGGTTCTAACGGAAACCATGCTTTATTATGAAAAAATTTAAGCTTCCGTAGCTATGGATAAAGGACAAACAAACATATAGCAACAAGGATTGGTTAAGGTATTAAGAAGTTTGGTTTAAGGTAAAAAGGTTACTCTACGAAAACTGCAAGAGAACCCTTCTCGCAACCTACAAATGTTTTTGTAAAGCGAATCATATTTTTTTTCATGCTCCGGCTGAGCTTTATCTGATAGACTAGGTAAATACCCATTCTGGAGTGTGCTCAAGCACAATAACTGAACATTAATTATACCCTAGATGAAATCTATAGGGTATACACAAAGTTTGTCATTCCGTTTGTAACGCATAGAAATATTAATGGGAGAGCAAAATGAGTTGGATACCCACGTATTTGTTGTTTTTTTAAAGGCAGGGGGGCGAGAGATCCTAAGCACGGAGGCCAGAGCAGCCCATTGCGCTGTCCTGCTAGAAACCCTATCACCAAATCTCTCCTGTCCTTTTAATGAAGCGCATCAGGTCTTGATGAGGAAAATTTTTCAACTCCGGGTGACGAGTTTATCCATATAAAAATTTATATTTTCCATCAGTTTCCGTCCACACAAAATTTCAAACGAATTTGTTCAATGAGACATGTGTGTTAGCATATATTTTTATAATCATGCGAATATCTAATAGATTTCGTCTTGTATCATACTTTCATGTAAATAATAATTGCTCACCATTAATTAGCACGGCGGCTCCATATGCAAAAAGTTCTCAACTTCACTGGTATACCCACACAAATTAAAAGTGGTTGCGATTTATCACGGCTCATGTCAACTCCATTTAGTTTCCTGGTCGAAGCACTGGAACATGGAGATATAATGTTGCAAATCGTCAGCATGAAAATGAAATCTTATCACATTTGGTAGGTCATTTATCAAAATCGAGAAAAGCAACGGTCCCAGAATAGAACCTTGAGGTACATCAAAATTCGTTAACAAGAGTTCAGAGGATAAAATTGTTGCATTCGACCATTTCCATTCTATTACAGAAATAAAATGCCACAAGTTTGAACGCAGAGAGTGAAAAATTGTAGTTGTTGCCCAACTTATTGATTAAAAGCCTGTAAAAGTCAATTTATCCAAGGCCTTAGAGAAATCCAGCAGCACAAGTGCAGTAACTTTTTCTTCATCAATTGCGATCCGTTAGTTTTCAGTAACTTTCAAGAGAGCTATCGTGCAACCATGCATATTGAAATCTAAGGCCAGACTGATAAGGATTCAAGAAATTGTTGCATTACAAATCTGCTTGTACAACATTTTTTCAAGCAGTTTAGACAGAAAAAGATAAAATGAAACAGCCGTCTTCGTTCGTTTTCTCACAGGAATTATGTTTGCTCTTTTCCAGATGCGCGGGAGTACGAAGAGGTTAATAAGAATTGTCTTGTCAATATCTCGTCCCACTGTAATGTTTTTCGGAAGATCTTACCTTATTCCACCTTGTTTACACAAAATTCTGCTCCTTGTTGACTAATTTCTTAGAAGATTTTGAAATATTGCACATTTCAGCAATTTCTTTTGAATTACTTTTTGTATACGTCAGGCAAAAAAAATTCTATTGCACTCTTTTGAAAAAATATTACTTTTAAGTTTCCATTAAAATTCCGGACGAAAACTTACAAGAACAGTTTTAAATGGGCACAAATTTAGTTAAGACCCACCTACATTTACGTACGATTATCTAGCTGCAAATTTCTCTGGAATAATAATAATAAATATAATTAATGCATTCTGTAGGGCAAGGCCATATCATTTTCCTTCTCACAAATTATGGAATTACCCACCGTGCATCTATATTGTTTCAATTTTCTCTGTAGAGAGATTGAAGCTCAATCAATTACGTGAGCAATGTAAAAACAAGGCATCTGAAGTAAGTAAGGTGTATCTCTCTAAGCTCTACTCCTACCGTACTCCAACCCGAGGTATTGGGCATAGATTGGCCACAAATGACTCAACCATTAATATCCTCTTGGACAGTCAAGCCGTTCTCAAGGCCTTAAAGTTCTACACTTTCAAGTCAGGGATTTAGTGACCTATGCATCTTTTTTAAGTTTATTAATATGAAGAAAAGAACGGACAACTACGCCAATATCATGAAGTACAAGGATTCTGCTAGTGATGATTCGTCTAAGATTTGCGATATGTTTGCTTCTCTTTTTGACAATGCCTTTGCCTCGTCAAATTTTAAACCTCAAAGTAGCAACTTCAGTCATATGAACGACCCTCATAACATTTCATTCACTATCCCTTCAATTTCAGAAGATCATATTAATGGACTTCCAAATGACTTCACAACTGGTCCTGATGGGATTCCTCCAGCCTTTTTTAAGTCTTGTTGCATCTCCCTGGCAGCCCCGCTAGAATTATTTTCCAAAAATCGTTCGATAGTGGTTGTTTTCCGCAGTTGTGGAAGAATTCTTTTATCATACCTATCCACAAAAAAAGGTAGTAAAAGTGATATTTCTAACAATAGGCCTATTGCAAAATTATTGCATGCCCAAATTATTCGAATCCATCATTTACTATCAACTTCAGCTTCCTGTAAGAATTTGCTCTCTTCAAACCAACATGGGATTATTTCGGGCAGGTTTACAACCACTGACTTGTTGGAATTTGTCTCGGATACCATTCGCGGGTTGGCAAAAGGCTATCAGACAAATTGTATTTATACAGACTTTAGTAAAGCCTTCGACAAGTTATCTCACTCCATGATACTCTTTAAAATGGAAATGTATGGGTTTCCCCCAACATTTCTAAAATGGACAGCGTCTTATTTAAATAATAGAACATACAAAATCCTATGCCGCCATTCTATTTCTAGAGTCTTGAAGGCTTCGTCTGGCGTACCTCAAGGGAGTCACTTGGGCCCGTTGTTCTTTATTCTATCAATTGACGACATTGTCTCTGCTGTGAGGTACTGTAAGGTGTTGATTTATGCTGACGATATTAAGCTTTTCGCTCAGATTAAATCCGTTAACGATTGTGAACAAGTACAGGGTGACCTTCAAAAATTTTACAATTGGTGCAGGGGCAATAATCTGATACTCAATATCGACAAATTTGAGGTTATGACTTTCCATAGGAATCAGACACCAATTACTTATGATTATGAGCTCTCGGATTCCTCGATTTGCCGTGTGGACTCTGTCTGTGACTTGGGTGTCAAATGTGGCCACAGATTAAACTATATGGTATCAAAGAGTAGTTCTATGCTGGGTTTTATAAAACGTTGGTCCTGAGGGCTTTCGAATCCTGCCATAACATTGCATTTGTACATTTGCTTCGTGAGACCACTCCTTGAATACGCTAGCCAGGTCTGGTCTCCATTTTACGGTACACACATCGACCGTATCGAGTCTGTTCAGAGAAACTTTTTACGATTTGCTCTCAGGCACCTACCCTGGAATAATTCATTAATTCTTCCACCGTATGAGGATCGCTTGAAAGTTTTAAATATGCACTCGCTTGAGAAACGTCGCATAGTTCCCGATGTAACTTTTGTGCATCAACTCTTAAACGAGAATATTGATTCTCCGTTGTTGCTTAACAAAATCTCCTTCCGTGATAATAGGCACAATTTGAGAAGGGTACCTCTGTTGCATGTTAACTCCTCAAGGTCTAACTTTAGCATGTATGAACCTGTTAATCGCATATGTATTACTGTTAATAATATGGCTGAGCAGTTTGTTCTTGACGTTTCTAAGCATGTTTTAAAAAAACGTCTATATATATTTCATCTGGTGTTTGGTTTATGTTTAGTTTAACATAGTAATACTAACACCGACTAAGTGATGAAACGCATGTATTGTTGACCGTTTATTTATTAAACGTGTCCATGCGGCGAGCTTGTGTGAAGCTGGGTCTAATAGTAAAAAAAAAACTTCTGGGAATGTCTAAAATCCTTAAAAATTTATGAAAGAGAAACAAAGTTATCGTCATGCGGGTGGGTACCCCTGGACATGAGGGCGGTCACAAAGGCAATGAAATTGCTGATGACCTAATCAATAGAGAAGCAAAAACTCTCTTTGTCGGACTAGAGCCATTTTGTGGCTCTGCATAGAAGAAAAGAACTCCTACTCCTTAGAAGAACAGAGCTCAGAATGATTATTGAGCTCTTCGCAGGCCGTTGTCCATTGAGGTATCACCTAAAAAAATGGGCTTGGCTGAGACTAAATCCTGCCACTTCTGTCTGTACCTCTAACCGAACATGGTTTTCCTCCACCAAACTACGTGTAGAACTTCAATCCCAGAATGTTTCTAGACAAGGAAGGGAGTAAATTTAACGTGGACTCACCATAGATCTTTCAGGTGGCAGTGATTGCGTCGCTAACGCCTACACACCCTTTCACAAAGATAATTGAATCTAAGTAAGAAGAAGAATTCGCATGATTTTAGCAGCGCAAGATATGTATGTAATCGGGTTGAGATGTGCGTCTAAGATTACCTTCAAGCGGAACATCCAAGGAATAAACGATTTAGGCGATTGCAAATAAAAATTCATTACAAATGATTAACTACCTACTTGATTTTACCTTTGACCACCATTTGTATGGTTTACCAGTAATTAACGTTCATTCTTTTATGCCATAAAACCTCTTCCTTGCCAACAAGTGAAAGTGTCCTCTCGTCGCACATTTTACATCTTTCCGTTAATTCGATAGTCGATTAATAAAGATCTTGTTAAAAGGCAACCGTACATTTTGGATGATGAGAATTACTCCATAAAAGCTTTTCAAATTATTTGCGGTTAAGTAATGTTTATTAAAATCTTTAATAGTCATCAATCTGAGGGATTGTCCGGCCGGCCATCATTAAGATTCTCTGGAAGCAGTATGAAGATGAGCTTGACACCGCCCAAAAATAAATTGCTAAATCTTCTTTTTGTACGTTGGTGCAATGCCAGTAACTACAGACTTCGTATGGTTCATGAATATATAAGTTTTAAAATAAATTAAAAAAAGCAACGGCAAAAGAAACTTCAAACATGTAAAAAGCGATGTAAAGCATATTGGGACGTACATAGGTATGCACATAGGTATGTACATATATGTATATGCGCTGGTCCAGGGACAGAAGTAAATCATGCAATTTCGGAAAATAATTATAAGAAAAGACGGAAGGGGGCCACTAAATGTCTTGTCACAAATTCGTCTGCACAGCCGCCACAATTGTGTTATATTGCATTGGAGAGAACCCACTCAGGGCACTTAAAAGATGACTGAGTACTGGCGCGAAATATCCATTGAACTTTTTTGGACAAAGTGGGGACTCAGATTTCAGGTGTATTTAAGATACGGTTTAGCCTGATGCTTTGCATAGTTGAAGGTGTAATCCTGAACAAGTGATTTGAGCGTCGTGTTCAATACGAAAAAGGAATATTCTTGCAAGATGAGAGGATTTTTGGTGAGGAATTATTTAGTGCTTTTGTTGTGTGTCCTATTGAATAGTGAAGATATTTTTTTTTATATATTTTCAAAATTAGATTTATTCACTTGTGGCCTTAGTTCAGTGTCGTCATGAAGCAGGATATAATTACAGAGCACCAAATCTAGGTGGAATACATGGAGGTGGAGGCAGTAGTGGTGGTTCATTCAGTTCTAGTACCGGAAGTTTTCAGCAAATTGGTTCTATATCATCAGCAGCATCATCATCATTGGGAGGTAGTAGTAGCTTTGGTGGTACCAGCTTCGGCAGTACAACCGGAGGTGGACACTTTGGCCATGGAGGCAGCGGTATAAGTTCTGGAGGATTAATTGGAAGTACTGGTATTGGTTCTGCCGGTTATGTTAGTGGTAGTTCCGGTAGTGCATCTTTAGGACAATTTGGAGGAAGTGTTAGCTCTGGGGGTGGATTTGTGTCTGGAGGTATATATTATATCTATATTAATAACAGTAATTTTTTTTTATTTTTTTAATAAGGAAACATTAAACTTTCAATTTTGCATATAGGTAATATTTTTGGGCATATACAGAAGTTACGTCTAGTGTACCTTTTCGTAGCCGTACGGATTTTTTTTTTAGATGCGCAAACATTTTTGAAAATTTTCTTTTTTTTTTCATTACGAATCTATTACATGTTAACACCTATTCTGAACATATATGTAGTTATACAAAAGTAATAAAAAAAAATACTTTAGGTTCAACTGGTTTTGCACAAGGTCCTGCATTAGTACAAAAACATATTTACGTTCATGTACCACCACCAGAGCCACAAGAATCCTTCCCCCAGAAACAGATATCTGTAGGCGTAGCACAAAAGCACTACAAAATTATATTCATCAAAGCTCCATCTGCTCCGTCATTATCCCAACAACAAATTGCTTTAGCTGGTCAAAATCAAGAAAAGACAATCGTCTATGTTCTAGTTAAGAAGCCTGATGACATCGGTGATATAGCTATACCAACTATAGCACCAACACAGCCCAGCAAGCCGGAAGTGTATTTCATTAAATACAAAGCTCAGGTATGCAATCCTTCTTCAATTTAAAAAATTTTCACTTTTTCCATTTTATCCCTATACATACATACATGAATACACATATACAGAAACAAACATCTGGAACTGGTGGTGGAAGTGGTATTATTGGTGGTATTTCAACTGGTGGATCCTCAATAAGTGGACCAGGAGGATTTATAGGAACTACATCAATAGGAAGCGGAACAACAATTGTTGGTGGTGGATCTCATCATCATGGTGGTTTATCATCAACATCATCCGGTATCGGTGGTATATCAAGCTCTGCTATATCTTCCGGAAGTGCATCCAGTTCAGTTGGAGGTAATTATTATTATTGCTAACGTCAATGATCACACGAACGGCATGCTATGCGCTGAATGCGACAGCATCAATGCATTTGCCCATCAATAACTCACAGAAGACTTTTAACTATTATTATTACCAAAGACGGGGTATGTAGGCGGTACGTGTTAATGCAAAACTTTCTTAAGTAAATTTTATTGAATTCAATTTTGCCGCACTTTCGAGTCTCTAAAAAAAAAAAAAAAAACAAAAAAAAAACTTTTAGGCTCAAGAGGCCCTTGTTATTGATGACTAGTCTTCTGGGTGCCGCCGTATTTGACTCTGTCAGCAGAAAATCAAAGAGGTTTTAACTCTTCCTCGCGAAGCCTTTGACCGGGATCGTGTCTTTTTTCGCCGTACATGTTTGATGACCGAAAAACTTTCACTTATGACCGGCAGCGTTGCGGGGAAGTGGTTTCTGTAAATCGCACGGGTACAACACATTAAATATGCATGCCGGTGTGCACTTAACATTAGTTTTATACCTACCTGCGCCATTATCTTTTACTTAAAGGTAAGCGCGCACAATTGTTACGAAAAGGAGAAGTCGAACTCTGTGGAAAGTGTCAATTCATTTTGAGTGATTTATATCTTGTCGAGTATTGGACAAAAGTTTTTTTTTTTATTGCTTTTCATTTATTTTTGATTATTCTGAATTTATAATGGGAGAGTTGTGCGCGCAATCGTAAAAACGAGGTGAATTTTAGTTGTCGGAAGGGAACAAAGTTTCAATACACTTTGCAATTTAATATATTGATTTTCATTTTGAAAGCAATGGTTATTCGATTTAGGCGTTAGATGGCAGTAAAGTACCAGTGTACGGAATCGCAGGTATCCTGGACTATAGACTTACAAATGCCCCCGCTTGGTTAGTTTAGTGGAAACAGAAGTTTTTCATAATTTCAAAGCGAATTGCAATTAGTATAAATTAGTGAAATACGCAAGGCTCAATTTTCTACACTGCACAGTTTTTGAATTTCTTATGGACAATTTTTCATGTCACCCAGAGCTCTATGCTTATAGTCCCTATAGTATGCCGGTTGTTAGGTTCTAGTTTTCGTACATATATGTTTGCATGTGAACAGAAAATGTAAATATATTTATCAAAAAATTCGTTTTCCCTGAATATACTACGTAAGAACGCTGATGTGGAATATTAACATCTTTTAAGGACTGAAGAATTCTAGTAAGAGGTTAAAATTATCAAGTCTTCGACCTATCACAGCACAACGGTTATTTTACAATCGTCGAGAAATTTGATCGATGTCGAGTCTAATCCTATCTCACATCTAGTCGCACCTATATATTATGAACTACATAAAAAAATTCAAGAATACTAACGATTTCTATGATTTTTTTTTTTTTTAATCCATAAAACTTTTAGGAATCCCAGCTGCACAATATGGACCACCTGGTCAATCTGGACCCTACTAATAATGTTGATACTAAAGCGGAACATAATAAATAGCTTGAGGCTTTCCTTGTGTTGTTTTCTCGTTAATATTTTTCTAGTTTTAATTTTTTCCTATTGTTTGTATATATTGTACTAGTATTATGTCGTTTGTGCCTTATTCAGATTTATTCATAATTGTTTTGAGATTATATGTAAAGCGTGAGGAACTATTATTTTTTTATATGTATATGTAAATATTTTATGTAGATTAAGACTAATTGAATTTAGACGAAATATATATTATATTAAAAAACTATTAAGACAGAATTTTGTGACCCATTTTTTCACCAAAGAACACAGAAAAAAAAACTAATCTTACGCCTTCTCTGCTGTCAGGCTTTTCTGGAAACATGGAGTAAAAGTCGGTTGGTGGTAATGTGAATTTAGAAAACTGGTAAGCCTTTACGACTTTGGAATAGGGTAGGGGAGGTTAAGGCTTTGCTTACCTCATGTATAGCATCGCGAATCCTGGACGGAAAACCCTTATCATACTCGACCTGGTCAAGCAGAGTAAACCTTTTGCTAAACGAGGGGTCTTGATTATTGGCTAGTTTGTTAGCTTTCTGTTCTGGAGATACTCTTGATTGTCATGAACTTAAGAGCCATTTTCTCTTGCACCTTTCTTGGATAATCTGAATGGCTAAGCTTGTGACTCCATTTGCAGTTTCTTACAGAAGTGTGGGTTTGTACACGGATACATATTGTCGCACGATTCTCCACAGCAGGATAGACAGTATAGTAGTTTGGACTTGCACTACAGTGACACAAGGCCCCATCTTTGGCACCTTGAACACTGGTTAAGAGATGGAATATTCCCCGTCTGCAACAATAATTGGCTACTTTTGTTGGGATGTTTAAGCTGAGGAAAGCATTCCATTGGGCAACGACGATCGTGCTCTGCAAATTTTGGAGAACACTACCAAAAGGATTTTTCCCAACAGATGGCAAACTGGTTGCTGTGGAGATTCGACAATACTCAAATGCCAGGGATAAATAAATTAATGTTTTCAATACCTTGCGCTATATACTAAACAACAAATTTTTTCTCTAATGTCGATTTCGATGGGACCATTCCAGTGTTGCACTTTTTCTGGCCAGCAAGCTAGCAAACTAATAGGCCTATAATCATTAATTCCACTAGGACGAGGCTTGTTGGGAACAGGGACAATAAGGGATTTTTTCCATAAAGACTGGAATTGAGAAGTTGCAAGACAATAATTATGAATATGTACTAGAATTTCAGAAATACTTGGAGCAATCATCTTGGTGAATCTCGGGGGAAGCAGATCATCTCCAAGCGCAGTAGATTCTACAGCAGACATGGCAAATAGAACGTCAATATCATCAATGCAATCAAACGCAAAACCCTCAAAACGCCTATCATCCACCATATGATGACTATAAGGAACTATAGGAGTAGAAGACGCAAAACAACGATAGTAATTTAGAAGATAATGATCTATGATGACGAATTCAAATTAAACGATAACGCACTGAGAGAAATTTGTACTGAGAAGGGACTCTGTACCATGTGCATCAAATCAAGGAAAGTTAGGTCCGATTTTGAGTTAGCGGACATTTCCTGCATGTAAGAAAATAATTGCTTCGCCTTTTCAAACTGAATATAGAAAAATTAGATTAATAGTAGTAAATATATTTTCTAAACTATCTCCGATTCTGATAGTAGCATTAAATTTTCATACAGAAAATGAGGAAAGGTTATATATCCTAAGAATAGAAGTTTACTTTTCGTTATTCTAGAGAAGATTTATTTTAAATGTTCGAAATTGGATAATTTTTAGTAGGTATTAATTATGCTGACTTCATGTAAATTGCTATTCTTTGTAGCAAGTCAGTTTCGTTGTATAAGCAATAATTTTCTTATCATAAGGAGAATTTTTCTCAATACCAGAAATGTTTGGCTTTTATTAGATCTACGGTTTTATTGCCGTTAAATGAACTTTTCTTTTTTCTGTAAACATTTTCTCACTCCAGTAGAAATCGTAATGCTAATAGATTTAAAAAACAAAATCACATGTATTTTGCATTCGATAAAAATGAAATCCAGTCAAATGAATAGGCGATTTTAATAAAGAATCAACCCTTGTTCGAAGTCAAACAACGGTAAGGAAACTTGGCTTTAATACAGATCAAGGTTTGAGATACTTTTCCACATTATTGAAAAACAATACTTGCTTGAAGAATATTCTTCTTCAATTCTATGTCAGACTGGCGCCCCTACTAGCCCCCCCCCCCTCACAACAAAACCCTAGCTACGCTCATGGAGAGGCTATTAGAGAAATTATCGAAAGGCGGTAATTTAGGTTTACCACCGCATTGAGATATGTTTTGAAAAGTTTTGAAGATTTCGGAGTCAGAAATTGGACTGAGTTTCGGTTTGATTTGCCCCTGGATCTGTCCTTTCTTTGTGTTTTGGGTACTGCCGTTCCAGCACCATAATATTTCCGAGCTGCTTTACAGGTTGTGACAGTAATAGTCAAAGTCTCACCTTCTATAGCAACTGTATCAATTGAGATGGTAGAAGAGGTAGTGGACCCACCTGGATCCATCAGCTTCATGTCTTCATCTACATCACCCACTTTTACTAGTGACTATCGTACAGCTCGTGAAACAACAATATTTAAACTAGCCCCACGTGGAACAGGGGGCTACTTTAAAACGTTAGATTAGGTGAAATAGAAAACAAACTATAACAATACTAACCCTATCAAAGTATCAAAGACTTGACCGCCGCACAGTGGAAAAAGCTGAGGAAGTTAGGATAAGACAGAAGCTCTAGGAACTGGTCTCGCCTAAGGCATTGTATCGACTGTTGTCAACCTTTAATACAAGCTTGAAGTAAAAAAAAAACAAAAATTTTATCTATTTTTTTCAGATGCAGACGCTAATCAAGGAAGACAGACTGACGTTGTGAATTGGAAGATCTTGCGTGAAAGATCTTATAATTATATGAAAAATATAAAAATAAAAACTTCCAAAATAATTTTGTTTTCATCCTCACGCTTAAATTGAATATAACTTTTTGCATACAGAAAACTCTTAATAAAGCTCCTATTCCTAGCTATTTTTTTTTTTTTGCAATTCATATGCATATGTACCTACCAATGAAAAGACTTCATTCTTGGGCAGCTGTTTTGGTCTATTTCAAAAACTGGGGTCTTGTTTTGAAAAATTCCTTGCACATCGTTTTTTATTCGCTTTCCCGATAAAATAAGCGAGTTCAAGGATCACACCTACAAAATTGTTTTCAATAGGACCCACTGGTTGCGAAGGAAAGTTTAAAAAACTGATCCCTTATTTAAAAAAAAATTATGGTTCAGTGCTCTGTTTTTTTTCGGGAGCCAGTGGGTCCTTTTCGAAAATTTCACGGGAAGCCTATAGTCAGAGTTGTATGATATTCAAGTAAATTGTTACTCATTACATGTTCCAGTACCAGTATATAATATATAATACTGGTAACTAATTTACCGGTAAAAGTGAGTATTTTTGACAGGTACTTAAAATGTTCTGAGTACCAGTACGAAAGCTGGTACTGGTGTGTATCAGTATTTCCCAGGACTTCACAGTACTTACCAGTACTCGCCAGTACAACACATAGTGAAAATTAATTGTGGAAGACAAAGATTTTATGCTTATTATGAGGATTTTTTTCAACATAAAGCAAAGTTGAAGTATTTATTATTAGAGTATATATGTAGAAGAATATGATATACGGGACGAATTTGAAAGACTGCTATGTAGGTTTTGAAATAGAATTCATTGACTTAATAAAAAATTTTTAAATATAGTTAACTAGAAAATACTTAAAGGGTGAAAATTTGCTGGTACTTGTAATTACTGGTTTCTAGAAATTTTGTACCCATTTATAAAAACCAGTAATTACAAATAAGTGCCAGTAAAGTACAGGTAAGTACTGCGAGATACTGGGAGGTAATGGGAAGTACTGGAAAAGTACTGGCACTAGACATTACTAATACTTTTACGGGTGTTGGTAAATTTTTCGAGTAAAAGTAAAAACGTTTGACCTTAGACTAAAGTCGCATTCTGCTCGAGGTATTCTTGCACAGGCAGCTGGCGATACCCCCTGGGGCGCAGCCAGATGCCTGACTGAATACGGTGAATCTAGAGAGGAAAACTCGATAAAACCCGCAATCCCCGGTGTAAATTATCGTGCCTATGGGACGAATGGCACTGCGTGAGTGTGTCTTATAACGAAGAAATCCGGATACCAGGCGAACTCCGGTTTCAACCTTAGCCTTACCTCGGCATGCCGGCTCTGCTGAGATGGACCAACCTTTCCGAGCATACTCGTGGGAACAAAATTGATAAGTCCGTTTTTTCTGAGGGAGGTGCACCTCAAAATGTACCAACATCCAAATCCGGGGATCTTAACGAACCCCACCTCATCCAGGACAATACAAGTCCTTCATCTGATGGCGATGCGATGGACACACTCCCCCTAGACGAGGAGCACTTTCTTAAGACACCAGAGCAAGGCCAGCAGGATACCGGGAATATTGAAATTCCAAAGAATAAAAAACAGAAGCCAAAGCTCTCTGGCGCGGCCAAAAGAAGGTTTAAATGGCTTTTAACCACGACCACACAGAAGCAGAGGCTAGAAGGATTGCTGCACTCCAAATAGAGGAGCGGAATGAGGGGAGAGTCTTAAAAAACGGACTCGCTCTGATGACTCTTCTCCAAAAGTGGAGCAACCCAGCGCAAAACGCAGCAAGGCAGTAACGGAGAATCCTTCCAAGAAGCACGTCTCCTTGGCTTTGCGTAAGCAGCCTACCTATAAGGAGGTTGCAGTAAGTGTTTGGGTAGGCATTCTTTCCGTCGGTCGGTTATCCTAAGGTGGCACTTAGCACGGATCATCTAAGGTCCGTACAGAGTGCCATCTTGAAAGAAATCGGGGCAAGAAAACAAAGCCCCCTGAAGCCAAGATGTCTGGGCTCCACGTTCAGACCAGGGTGGTTGGTTCTCAACTGCGCCAATCAGGACACCGTGTCGTGGCTGAAAGGCATAGTAGGGGAGCTTAAGCCCTGGGAAGAAGCCAACCTTGTAGTAGTCGCGGAAAATGATATTCGTTGTCCACAGGTTCTCGTAGGATACTTCCCAAATAGCGCCGAGGACCCTACGAATCTGATTCTCGACTACATCGAGGGTCAGAACGCTGGGTTAAAGGTGTCGGAGTGGATTGTACTGCGCAAGATACAGAAACCGCTCGTCACGGAACTGACCTTCCCTGTGGACCATGCGTCCATGCAGGCGCTCAAGAAGGTCAAGTTCACAATTGGGTTTAAGTTTGGCTCAGTCCAACTTAGACCCAAGTGTGGCGCAGTACAGGCTGTGTCGGAGGCTGGGGAAGGCTCAAGCCAGACAAAAAATCTGGTCGGCGACCTTCAACCTTCGACATCGGCGGTCAGAGGGCTTAAGTTCCAGTCAAGGTAAAAGCGGGCCCTGGAAAAACAGTCGGGACTGCAAAATCCAAGCCGGGGGCTTCTGGAAAGAAGTCAGTGGACACCAAGAAGAAACCCCCTCCCGTCCGTGCTACGCCGGGCAAAAACAAGGATCGCTTAGGATCCTGCAAGGCTTACAACGGCCACAAAAAGCCATCTTAGTCATGGCCAGGGAGCACCTAGTTGTCTCCAGATAAATCTTCACCACGCCAAAGCAGCATCAGTCGTGCTTAGTAGGAGATTTATCGTGGAGAAGCTTAGTCTGGTGCCCATTTAGGAGCCCTGGGTACATCTAGGCCACATCAAAGAACTTCCCACAAAATCATGTAAGTTAATTTACAGTATGGAGCATGAACATCCTAGGGCAGCATTGCTGCTCAACACTAATTTAAACTTTATTCCTCTTTCGCATAGTTGCAGTAGCTATCGAGATCCCAACTCTGGGAGGTAGCCACGAGGTTGTAGTTACCTCAGCCAACTTTCCCTGAGAAGCAGATACATTACCTCCCCCAGAGCTAAAACGGCTCATTAGCTACTGCAAACGAAGAGGAAAACAATTCATCGTTGGATGCGATGCACACACACATCACATGCTATGGGCAGCACGGATACCAACGCCAGGTGTGAGTACCTTTATGATTTTATATTGTCTAGTAATTTCGAAATACTAAATTGAGGTAATAAACCAACCTTTACGAACTCAATTAGACAAGAGGTCCTGGAGCTAACACTTGCCAGTATATTCATAAATACAAAAATAACCAGGTGGCATGTATCGAACGAGATTTCCATGTCCGATCACAGACACATCAGGTTCGATATAGACGCCACACTTAACACATGTCAAGAGTACCGAATCGCTAAACTAACTAACTAGGAACTCTATCGATAACACCTCAAGGCTGTAGTTGATTCTCCCGGCAGTAGCATTGGCACAACGGAAGAGCTTGAATCAGCCACTGTGCAGCTCCAAACGGCTGTATTGACTTCATTCGAACACAGTTGTCCTCAGAAGCAAAAGACTTGAAATCGGCAGGTACCTTGGTGGAATAGGGAACAGAGCTTGAAAAGAAAAGAGGTCAGGAAACTATTCAACAGAGCTAAACTCTCTGGCATCTGGAGGGAATATAAAAAGGCTCAACGGAATACAATACAGAATTAAGGAGATCCAAAAGAAAAACCTTGCAGACCTTCTTTGATGGCATAAATCAATTGCCCGCAGCTACCAGGCTCCATAAGGTATTTTCGAAGGATCACACAAATGGTTTAGGCTCACTTCAAAAAGAAGATGGGAACTACAACGAGAGCTGCGAGGAAACAGTCAGGCTGTTATTAGAAACGCACTTTCCCGACTCTCTCTCCCCGATCAAGGAATAGTTGCTCCACACCCAATTGAGGTGGACAAATACAGAGTCTTTAATAGGAGCAAGAGTCTTGCGGGCAGAATCTTCACTCCTAACAAGGTTAGATGGGCCATTCCCAAGTAACAATTTTCCCAATTTTTGGTGACTGAAGGTGATGGGTAGTTTTATAAGGGGTATATAATGGTTACTCGGTTATGTAAAAATTTCAGTGGTTATATAAGAGTTTTATAATATTACCAATTGGTGACGTAGTTATATTAGAGTTTTTTAAGGTTACTAATGGTTATCGTGGAAGTAGGTTACTAAAGGTTTTATAACTTGGTGATGGAAATGTTACAATCACCGGTCTATATAACTTAAACTAACCATTACTAGAAGGTATATAAAAAAGTTTTGTAATTGTTTTGATCACCACGTTATATAACTTATTGGTAATAAGGGTTTATTGCGGTATCCCTGGTTACCCTTATATAACTCGACAACTTTCAGTAATTTCGGTGACTTTAATAAAAATTGGGAACTTTCGGTAATACATATACCCACTATAAAATATCGTAAAATTTTTTGGTGGCCCTTTAGTAACTACGGTGATCGTTATAAAAACAAATTACTTTTAGTGTCGAATGGAGCCATTATAACACTACACGGCGCGCCCAACAAAACTTATTTTAAGAATAACTTGACACATCCTTCGGTATTACTTTAAGATATATAACGTTACCAAGGTAACACAATATAACCAAAGGGTATATAAGAACAGTAGACTGATTTTCGTTACTATAAGATATATAATATTACCAAAGGTAACACAATATAACCTAAGGGTATATAAGATCACGAACGTCTGATTTTTGTCACTATAAGATATAAAACATTACCAAAGGTTACATATTATGACTAAAGGGTATATAAGGATCATTTTCGAGGTATGGTAGTTTCTTCAGTTTATATAAAATTTCTAGAAGTTTTATAAGGGTCATTCAGTTTATATAATAGAGCCAGAGTTTATATAAAACTACTTGAAGTTTTATAATGGTAATTAGTTCATTTAAGTACAAGCCGCCATTTTTTTCATCTATGCATTGCAGATAAAAAAGAAAATGTCGGATTAGTCAAGTTTTATATTGCAGATATATGGCCTTCGTTTTATTTTTATATGAAGAAAATACATCTTTTTAGGTATATAACATTTCTAAATTATGTTATGTTATTTTTATGAATTAATATCACCTAAGTGAAAATTTTTAATTTTGTCATATTTAATTAAAATTATTAAAAATTGCTTATTTTTGGAGGGGTCTGTATTTTTTAGAAGTATCTATGATGAGATTCACAGTAAAATTTCAATTGCAGCTGAATGTCACCACAAATATGCCGAAAAATTGTACTTCTGTAATGTAAAAATATTAAACCCTTCCATTATAAAAATGCAATACAAAAAAAAAATCGAAATTCTATGTCAAGATAGGTTTCGTAAATATTTGCATATTATTGTTTTATAAAGGTAACGAAAAATAATTTCAGCCTGAGAATTCCAAGCGTTGTGGAAACGTTACCATCACCATTATAAACAAAGTTTATAAACCGAAACATTACCGCAACCACTGCTATGACCAAAATAAATTAATCGAGAGCACCTTGGGTTATATAAGGGTTTTATAAGAAGTTATATTAAGGTAACCAGAATATTTTGGTTACTCATTTTATAAAACTTTAAGTTATATAACATTACCTAAATCAAGTTACGGTAACCTTTATATAATCCTCCATTTAAGCTCTATAAGGGGTTTATAGTGGTTACAAAGAGGTTTCGAGTACTAGTCTATATAACTCAAGTTATATAATTTGGTAATGGAAACCTCACCGTTACTACTATATAAAAAAAATTGTTTCTTGGGTTGGCACATTTAAGCCCTTTAAATCTGCTGAAGGGGACGGCATCTTCCTCACCCTACTACAGCAAGATGTTGAAGGAATACTCCTTCCACTACAAAAAATTTTTCGGGCAGCTACGCTCTAGGGTACGTTCCCCAATGTTGGAGAGACGTCAGGGTGATATTTATACCCAAAGCAGGAAAAGGGGCTAGTTGTCTAGCCAAAGCTTTCCGACCCATCAGTCTCTCCTCATTCTTACTTAAGTTCATGGAAAAAATTCTAGACCTACACATTCGAAGTGAAATTTTGATTAAATCATCACTTCATTCTAAGCAGTTCGCTTATCATATTAGTCAAAGACATCGAAAAAGCTCTTGAAGCAAAAAAAGTGGCCTTATGTGCCGAGGATAAAGGCTTTGAGCCCTCCACGGTAAACTGGATAGACTCCATGTTTAGAAGGAGGAGGATATCCACAATTCTAGGGAACTGTTCAATCACGATCAACGCAGCAAAAGGCTGCCCACAAAGAGGAGCTCTCTCTCCACTCCTGTGGTCAATCGTAATTGATGACCTGCTAGAGAAAATATTTACTTAGTCACAATACGCGGCAAGCATGATCAAGTCATATCCGACCTCATGCAAAATGTCCTCTCTAAAATCCGCACGTGGTGTTTAAACAAAAGCCTTAGCATAAAACTCAATAAGACGATTATCGTTCCGTTTACAAGAAGATCGAAGCTTTACTAACGGCTCCTCTTCTTGACAACACGGAATTGATATTCTCAGACGAATCTGCGGGGAAACTATAGATAAGAAACTTACCTGGAATTCACATCTGTCCAGAGTGATGGATTTCTCTACATGTGTCGTCGTTTTATTGGCAGAACATGGGGTCTGAAGCCAAAAATGATGTACTGATGTACACCACGGTTATTAGACCCATGGTCACCTATGCGGCCCTCACATTGTGGTCAAAAACAAATAAAAAACGGATGAGGCTCTGCTTAAAAAGACCCAGCGGCTTGCCTGTCTAGGAATAACTGGTGCCATGAGAACCTGTCCATGGAAGCCTTACTAAACCTTTCTCCCCTACATTTGCAGATGAAAAAGAAAGCGATCTCCAGTGCTATTATAGCGCAAAAGGAGAAACAGTTACAGCCAGGCGAGCTGGTTGGTCATTTAAGTTTCCTAAAACAGATATGTTTTGAGCAAATGACAACAATATCTGATATAATCACACCCAGGGTGGATTTTGTAAGACCATTCCAAGTGGTTCTGGGAGACCGACAGCAAAGGCGTTCCACTAAACCGTCCTTCCAACAAGTCGATGGTGTGGTATACAGATGGTTCAAAAACGAACAATGGAGTCGGACTGGGCCTATACGACCCCAAATGCCATATATCAAAGGCTCTGGGCTGTACTCCTACCGTATTCCAAACCGAGGTACTGGAATGTGCCAATATCTGCATTAAAAGACCCATAAATGGCTCAACTATTAATATCCTCTCGGACAGTCAAGCTGCCCTCAAGGCCTTAAAGTCCTACACTGTCAAGTCAGTGATAGTCTGAGAATGTCTAAAAACCATCAAAAACCTATCATGGAGAAACAAAGTTATCCTCATGTGGGTACCTGGACATGAGGGCCACAAAAGTAATGAAATTGCTGATGGCCTAGCCAAAAGAGGAGCGGAAACTAATTTCGTCGGACCAGAGCCATATTGTGGCACTTCAAAATATTACCTCAGACTTCCCCTAACCGACTGGGAGAATAAACAAAAATCCGTGTACTGGGAAAGCCTACAAGGACTTTGTCAGGGAAAAAAATTTATCGACACCTCTGGCGGAAAAACAAAAGAACTCCTACTCCTTAGAAGAACAGAGCTCAAAATGATTACTTAACTCTTCTCAGGCCATTACCCCTTAAGGTATCACCTAAACAAGCTGGGCTTGACTGAGACTTCATCTTGTCGTTTCTGTCAAGATGCTCACGAAACCTGGGAGCACTTGCTCTGCAACTGCGAAGCATTGGCTAGGCGGAGACTACTCCACCTCGAGCATGTCCTTCCTCCACCAACCCACGTGTGGAATCTCAATCCCAGAAGGGTTCTAGACTTTATTAACAGTCTGAACCTAGAAAGGGAGTAAATGCAACAGAGAGTCACAGTAGATCTTTCAGGTCGCAGTGATAGCGAGGCTAATGCCTACACACCCCTTCACAAATTTAAATCTAAAATCATACAACTCTGTCTATTTTCAATGAAAATTTCGCACATTTGAGGTGAATTTTATTTTGATGGGAGCTGGCTCAAAAGATGCGGGCGATTTCAAGGATAATACCTGCAAATACTTTCAAAAGGACCCACTGGCTCTCACTAAAAATGCAAAAAACCCAAAAGTGTAATTAACGAAAAATTCCAGGATTGTCTTCTGCCATTTTCTCGAGAACCAAAGGATCCTTTTTTCAGATATATTTTAGTTTGAAGGTCCTTTTTAAAATCATCCTGTCTCATAACGCTCCGTAACAAAATTTTCGGTAAAAAAAATTCCCGATATTGACGCATGAGCAGTCGTTGGACGCGGAATAATGAGGGGAATATAAAGGAAAGTTTTATTTCGTTTTTCTTTAAATTCCCACTGGTATTCGAGAAATGATCAAAAAAACCAATACAGTGGACCCAAAGTACACACAGCCTTTCTCATTTAGTTTGTTTCATGTTCCACAATGTCTATAAAAAGAAGATTATAATTAAGGTGGATCGTATGAATAATTATTAAGAAGTACAAAGATCCTGGTAAGGTCTCATTGATAGAGAAAGTGAGTTTGAGTTTGAGAGTACACTCCGAATTTGTATAAAGGGTTTTCCAATAAGAGGTGTTATTTTGATATTCAAAGAAAAATGCCATTTTTTGAGATGAATGATTGAATCTTTATTTCATTATAAAGAGGAAGGTATGCCGTTAATAATGGAAAATAACATCAGCCAAATGACCACCACGACCACGCCTACAGGACCATATCCTTTTCATGAAATTTTCCATAACCAAATCGCAAAGTGGCTGCCCTATGTCCTCGATAGCCTCACGAATTCCATCTTTGAGGTCTTGAATCGACGCTGGGCTGTTGGCGTAGACCTTCTCTTTCATGTGGCCCCAAAGGAAGAAGTCGCAAGGTGTTAAGTCACAAGATCTCGGTGGCCAATTGTGATCGACTCTTCGAGAGATAACACGGTCCGGAAACTTTTCCCGTAAAAGATCAATGGTTTCGTTGCTTGTATGGCACGTAGCGCCGTCTTGTTGAAAGTAAACGTAGTCCAGATCAATACCATCCAATTCCAGCCATAAAAAATCATTAATCATCTGTCGATAGCGCAATCCATTCACCGTAACTGTTGCTCCAGCCTCATTTTCGAAAAAGTAAGGTCCAATGACCCCGCGGGACCATAAACCGCACCAAACAGTCACACGTTGAGGATAGAGAGGCTTTTCAACAATAACTCTTGGGTTTTCCGAGCCCCAGATGCGACAATTTTGCTTGTTGACGAAGTTATCGAGGTGGAAATGGGCCTCATCACTCAAGATGAGTTTTCGATGGAATTCCGGATCATTTTCATGCATTTCAAGGACCCAATTAGCAAAGACTCGACGTTGTTGATGATCGGCCGGCTTGAGTTCTTGTGTTAACTGAACTTTATAAGCCTTAAGACCCAAATCTTTATGCAAAATACGGTGTAATGACGTTTGTGGAATGCCTAATTCCAAAGAACGACGGGGAATGGACAAACCTGGGTTTTCTTCAACACTTTCGGCTACAGCAGCAATATTCTCAGCTGTTCTTAAGCGACGTGCACGGGTTTTATTCTTCACATCACTAACTTGTCCCGACAGCTCGAACTTTTCTACCAATTTCTGTATTGCAATCCGACAAGGTGCTTCACGACGACCCAAAAATGTTCGAGTTTTACGAACCGTCTCTGCCACATTTTCACCATTTTTATAGTGAATTTTAATAATTTCAATGCGTTGTTGAATCGTGTATCGTTCCATTTTTATTAATGGCGTAGTTTCTACTTGTCAAATGTCAAAAAATGACAGCTCCAAAAGTGACATCTATCGAAATAGCGGGCTAATTAAAATAACACCTCTTATTGGAAAACCCTTTATATGTTCACAGTTCCTCGAGGTCAGGTTAACATAAGGCCTTAAGCGCAATAAATTAAAAAATATTTTTTTTTCTAAATATTTTATTCGCTTAGAAATTAAAAAAAAATATAAAAATCTGAATAAACTTTAACATCATTACTTTAGGGCAAAGCCGCATATGTTTGGTTTCTCCTATAGTCACAAATTTCCTGTCGCGCATGATGTGGTAACATTTTTAACCGAAAATCTAAAAAAAATCTTTGTACAACAAAATATCGTCAACCACTAAAACGAAAGTGTAAAAATTAAATTAAATTATAGTATTTAATATTATTTGTTGGGTCGCATTTCCCTTACATTCTACACCTATTAATGAGGTACTCCATATTCAGTGCTTGGTGTTTGAGTCAGTGATGGTGGTGGAGCACCGTAGTCACCAGATGGCGCTGGTGCAATACTATTTGGATATGGTCCACCTGACTCTTGTTTCTAAAAAAGAAAAAAACAAAATGTAACTGAGCTCCAATATTTTCGGGGCGACTTAAGTTACCTGCGTTTTGTAACGAATAAAATAAACCTCAGGTTTGCTGGGCTGTGTTGGGGCCGGTGTTGGTATAACAACCTCCGGCTGTTCGTCTGGTTTTTTAACTAAAACGTAGACAAGAGTTTTTTCCTCATTTTGTGGAATCAATGGAATAACAGGAGCTGTTGGAGCTGGTGGCGCAGGAGCTTTTATAAAAACAATCTTATAATGTTTCTGCGGTGGCGGGAATGAAATTGGCTTTCTATAATGAAGTATACACATAAATGTAAAAAGAAAAAAAAAAAAAACATAATTTTCAATTAAATGTCCCAAAACCAAAGCTGAATACCTAGAAATTACTCTACCTAGATATAGACATAGAAATTATCTTGCTCAACTTCCGAGCTAACGAGTCATTTTAGCGTTTGTTTCCCTATTTGTTTTTGCACTTTTTTATATGTGCATTCATGTAATAGATCTAGATCTAAATACACTAAGGCCAATTAAGTCGGTTAATTTGACTTATGTCACGGTCTTTTGGGCTCTTACTTTTCTGTTTTTCTTATAGTTATCTATCGTACAAGCAATGTACGCTTGCATTTCAAATACCCTGTGTTGAAAATTGGAAGATTTTTAACATCTTATGTTTGAAATTTGCATATACATTTTTTGTAATAAAGAAACCACATTCGCTTGAGCATTTTATTGTCACATCCTGAGAGTAACTGAAATTACCAAACATTTCTAACCACTGATATCACCTGGTTTCTATTCTCAACGTAGCTAGGTGCTAGCTAGGTAGAAAGTGCTCAGACAAAATTACCAATTTGCTCTAAAGTCTGACTCTAAATTTCGTCATTTTATACGGTCTCTTTGCTACCACCCTATTGCCCTCCCTGCTATTCATACGCAATGTGTTTAAAGGATATTACAACTATGTATGTCAACTACTACACTACTTAGTAATTTGATGCCGTTTTGTTGTAAATTGATAATCGAATAATATCACGTCAAATTAATACAGGCACATTCTAGCTATAGTTAATGTAAGTAAAACATGAAAAAATCCGAACTAGTAAGCTCTTCTCTGGCATTAATAATTTGGGGCTGTTAGCATACTATACCTTCACGTCGATCTAGCAAAGATTTCTTTTGCATTCGAACCCTATACCCGTTCGAAGGACTCTTGAAGCACGTCTATCCTTCTTCCATCACAAAGTATTTATTATTTATTAATTGTGAAATGGAAATAATTTTTTAATTTTTAATTTTTAAAATAAAAATCAGAAAATAATTGTTAAAATATGATTTTTTTTTAAACATTCATAACCGTTACACACCCTCCTTTTTCACGACCAATTTACGATAAAAAAACGAAGACAATTATAAGATATGGAATTTTTATAAAATTGGTCAAATTGTACGTGCTCTTTGTGTTCCACATAGGAAAATTATTTGTGAGATGAAATTTAATACTGACTCTCTGTGATGTATCACCACCATCACAATATCTCTGATCTGAACTAATCTGATAATGTTATTCGTAAATTTATCCGTCCACTCACCAAAAATAGTGACAACCCGTGTCAGTTTTATGCTTTGTAAGGCAATGCAATGTTATCAGATCTTACATTATAAACGCGAGCGATTTGCATCTGTGTTCCTTATCAGTGCGGAGCTAGGTAGATAAGTACATAGCTGATGGGACCAATTAAAAGTGAATTTTGAACCCAAGATCTCTAAGATAGAAATGAACGGAGGTAGTTTCCCTCGCAATTAGTGTGCCTCTGCTTTGGGAATAAATTTTCTATTGTTTGTAAAATGGCTTATACCCTATTAAATGTAATTACTTTTAGTTCTTTTCGGATATATTTACGCTTCAGTGATGGAGAATTTATACCATAAAACTTTCATTAACTGTTTATTTATCTTTTATCAAATCATAAGTAATATTGGATATTTACTTCAGACAGCGGCAGATATACTTGATATTCATGTTATTTTAATAATATCTGTGCAGGACGGTCTCCATACTACTAAAGTATAACTATATGCATTAGAGCTACCTTTATGATTCACATATAAATCAATTTCAACAGAACCTCTATTTTCTTGAAAACTGATCGATAACAGCGAGGCTTGGGAGATATGATTAGTTAGTAGAGGACTTTTGAACTTTCTCAAAGGATTTTAAATTAAAGCGATGACAGTGCGGTCTCATAGTATACGCGAATCTTTAATATCTCAAAAATTCTCTCTAAGCTAACTAACTAAAAACTATCCAAAGATAGGTATTCGAAAAAAGTTAATTATATTTTTTGAAGGGTCTGTATAACATCATAAAATCAGAAATTGTGTGCCCACTTAGAAATAGCATTTGTTTTCCTTTTCTTTTTTCATAGAGTAGAAACTCCTTAAATTCCTCGTGGCGACATAGAATAAATTGAAAAACTCATCTGATTCTATGACAAATGCTTTTGGAAGGACGCCGAACCCTATTGAGGCGAAATGTCATAGTTTTGCACATTACAACATTTATGGCCTGATAGCTTTCAAGAAGGATTCCCCTGAGAAGCTGCGAGTCGAATCATGAATCATGAACCAAAATGCTACCTCAATTCGCTAATTATGTTACGAGATCAATTTTTTTTCATTCTATTATTATTTTGTCTCTCTCCTAATTCCCATAATATTCGGAACATAGTGAATCGTGCCATAGCAGAGGATACCGTAGTTTTGGCCTAAGACGATACATTTCAATTGCAGTGATTATTTAGCGGAATTCAAAACTTCGCAACATCAATTTTTGCACTTTTTTTTTCGAAATGAGTCTTTTATACAGAAAATCACTTGTTGTGACTTGTGTATCAAGGATCAAAAGGATTTTCGGAAAAGTGAAAGTTTAAAGATTTCAAGAAAGTGAGATGAGTTTCTTCTTTCTAAAATATTCTCACTAAGATCATAGCTGCAATAGCTTTCGACACTTCGACTTTCTTCAAATCATGATTGATCTCTATTTGATTACTGACCTCGACAAAAAATATATTAAATGATAGAAGCCCGTTGAGAGTTTAGCCTAAAGTTCACGTCCAAGTTCACTTCATACCATAAATTTATGTAGTCCTAATATAATCATTTTACCTTGGTGGAATATATTCCGGTTCTGGTGGTGGTACATGAACATAAACATGTTTATGAATAACAGGAGCCTGTGTAGGAGGACCATATTGTGGTGGTGGCGGGGGTCCATAACTTCCACTTGATACTCCTGATGGTGGCAAGGATGCACCATAACTTGTGGCGGAAACTGATGATGGCGGACTATATTGATATGATGATGGCGGTTCTGGACGGGCAAATGTTGTTGCCACTATTACAGAAATTACCTGAAGTAATAAAACAATCACTTTTACAAACAACAACTTCACTTTCTGTTTAAATTATATTAGATGTAAGATCAAAGACGCTTTAAGGATACCAAAAACGTCTATTAAAATATGTCATAATCGTTTTTTGGATATTTCCTAATGCGTGCACCGTTAGTTTTGTTCTATCGAAAAATTCCTATACAAGTATTTCAACGTACCACAAGAATCTTCATTGTATCCTGTTTTTACTGCTCAATTGAAATGTCCTCAAAAAATATAATATCCTTTACACTGTCTCACAAAATGCGCTCAGATCAACACGTCTTTATATGGAGCACCTTCACACGCAATTCTTCACCAGATGGTTAATGCACTACTTGCTAAAACTATGATTCCAACTTCACTTTATATA
Source organism: Dioctria rufipes (assembly GCA_963924295.1). Classification (NCBI taxonomy): domain Eukaryota; kingdom Metazoa; phylum Arthropoda; class Insecta; order Diptera; family Asilidae; genus Dioctria; species Dioctria rufipes. The sequence goes on from OZ002741.1 coordinate 1,110,648, forward strand.
CCCAACGTAGGTGAGCTATTTCTTCGTGAAGCCCCTCAAAATACCATATCGGATAAAAGTGGTAACAATATGATGTCTTCAAAAAATTTTCTTCTTCACCTCGTTGTTGTTATTATTGCACCTTACTCGCGCGCTTTTTCCCCTTACAATTTCGTATGGTAGCGACCGGTAGCTATGATGAATGAATGAATGAATGAAAAAGAAGAAGCCTAGAAGCATCAGCTAAATTAGAAGTAATAAAGAGACACGATCATCTTATGATGGGACTGCTACCCTATTGCCTTACCTCAGCTACTTTTTTTTTTTTTTTTTTTTTTTTTTTTTTTTACATAGAGACTTTTCTATTGTGCGAATTTTTTTACTAAACTTTTGATGTGAACTATTTTTTATTTATTTATTGTTTTTTTTTTTTTTTTGTTTCGTCTTCACTTTTAATTTCATTTTGTAAGCAGTCTTAAGTGCGCTTTTGTTTTGGTGTTGGTTGCGGAACATTATTTTCTCTCTCCATGTGAAAATCCACGTGCGATTGCGGATTATCTCAATGAACCCCCTGCCCTGAGAGATTGTTGTCTCTGACACGATTAAAGATTTTGCGGTAATTAAAAAGAAGAATTACATTTTTTGGGGTATTAGGTAAATGAAATATGTTTTATTAGTTTTTACCTACATACATATTTCTCAAGTTCTCCATAGTAATACCATAATAGACACCATAAATTGTAGCACAGAAAAAGATGACCTCGAGTAAATTTCGGCATAATGATTCATTTCAATTTATTTCCCACACTTCAAAACTAGGTAAAACGTACAGAATTTGGATTTTATGCAATTTACCAAAAAGTTTAGTGTACAATTTCGTTAATTAGCAGCTTGATTTAAGTGGATTAAATCTATAGTTAAATTGTTTGATTTTCTCCATTGGTTATTGAGGGGCTAATGATGAATGCCTAAAGGGAATTACTAGAAATTTCATTTTTCTGATATAACATCTTCAGAAAGCTGACTGCGTATAATTGGGGGAAAAGGTGCTCACAAATTAATGATCACGTAAGCTACCAATTTATTGTGTGTACATTTTTATCCTGGATTGTAAAATTTTTTAGACAGTTGTGTTGCAGAAATTAACAAACAATGAAAGATTTATATAGGTAGATTTTTAGATATTGCTGCATGATGCTGCGAATTTCCACGTTATTTCAATTTTATACAATCTTCGTTATTGTGAGACATCTTTTTTTTTCACATTTAATAATTATATTACATAAAGGCAGGCACTTGATGACGTTCCATAGATAGGTAATTACAAACAATTTTGTAACATTTTCATTTATCGTGTCCCCTACGATATCTTGGAGACTGTTTTTCAACAATTAAATGGCAGTGAAATGAAAACTATGTACAGAGCAGAAAATAAACAAATTAATAGTAGCATATTCAAGTCATATATGTATATAGTGTACAGTGAATTTAGTATAATTGAACTTGAGATACAATTGACATTTTTCTTTCATATATTTTTATTGTGAGATAAAATACAAAATTACATTGGATTTATAATTATTTCTCCCTAATTGGTGGAGACAGTAGTGAACTTGATTACATATTTTCACTGTAAATTGCAAAAGGGAAATTTCACAGAAATTATAAATGCAAGAAGAAAGTGTAAAAATATTTATGCTATTTACATACAGATAGACACCAATAAAATAAAAACATGCCCTTCAATTTATTTTCATGTAGAAAAGTTAAATGCGTTGAAGATATTCCGTGTCCAAAAGCATTCAGGTAAATCTCAAAAACTGCAGTAGACAAGTAAAAATACTAGAATTAATCTAAGACCAATTTTTATGATACTCTAGTAGATCAAGGATTCCCAAACTATTATGGACAAGAGACCCCTTTTCCAAAATGAACTGATACCTCAGACCCCCATAGCCAAATTACTTTAAAATTCTTATCTCTATAGAGTTTTTTCCTATTGATACAAAATACTTACCAATTTAAAAACTTTGCGGTTGGTTATGTGAATAAACTTGACATCATTTTCTCATCAAAATTTAACAAAATAAATAGAAATAAAATTCAGTAAATATCAAGTGTAATTAATAATTATTAATACAAGTTACGTAAAAATACTTAAGTAGGTAATTATTTTTTGAAAAAAAACATTAAAAGCGCAAAGTAAATATAAAACAATAAATAATTCGGACCTTTTTCTTGTAAAAACTCCAACACAGATTCAAAAATAGCTGAAAATCTTGCTAATCTAGAGCCTCTTGATAGCTTGTGAACTTCAGTGTTGCAGAAGTAACCGAGTAAAGACTTCGTCGTTTTCCTTACATAGCTGAGCAAATAACCGAGAGTTCAAAGAATTGCTTCAAATCTTGTTGACAGCATTTATAACATATTGTAAAGACTGATACAATCTAGAACTCAGATTTTTTGCTACCAAATGCTGTCTGTGAATCACGCACTAGGAGATGAGTGTATTATCATTCAAGCTCCAACGAATTTCAAAACGCAAATGAACTTTCAACATAAGTGCAAGCTTGTTATTTAGTAAAATATCAGGAGCATATTTGGACCTGAACTTGATCATAATTTCGTTCGTGTTAAATCGGGTATATGCGTCAAATACAGAGCAAGTCAAAACATGCCTGAAAGACTTGTACGCTCGAACACATTATGTTGCACGAACTTGTCCACGCCCAATTTTTCATCTTGTACAAACTTATGCACGCTTATCGACTTGTTGAGTTTCTTAAAAGTACAACAATGAGACTTCCTACTAAAATATTAGTCATTCTTATAACAAGTTGGTACACGTAACACAACTTATACAGTATCTTGACCGTCGACTCCAAAAATCAGTTTTCGTTTATGTTGACCCCTGTTAAACCGATATTGTCCCCAAGGGGTCGATATCGACCACTTTGGGAATCCCTGCTCTAGATGAATACTCGTATGTCATTTCTTATGGTCACCCATCTGTGCAAGTTTGGTTTTTGAAGTAGTTTTTCACACATATTTCTATAATGGTTCGTCGGCAAGAAAAAATGATTATAAATAATTTTATAGGATTTCATATTCTGAAGAACTTTGCAGTAGGTACATTAAAATCATATAGGACAGATCGTTTTCACAGATCGTTTTCACAGTTTTATATGGCAGGACCAAGAAGGGGTTGCGCCCGATTTAGTCCGCTTTTGAAATTATATTTACTATTTTTATGAAAATACTATGTACCAAATTTCAGCTCTCTACTTTGACGCGTTCTCACTATCTGTATCCAAATATGTAGTGAAAAACGAAGTTTTGTACGCTTTGTCCCATTTTCGAACTTAATTTTACTTTTTTCTTTATAGCCCATGTCCAAAATTTCAGCTCTCAAAGTACACGCGTTCTCGAATTACCATGAGGACGGACGGACAGACTGACAAGTAAAAATTAAAATAACTTTTAATATTATGTATGGATGTCCAACCTATATTTCTCTACTAGCATTATTTCTAGGTGTTACAAGCAGAATGACAAACTTAGTATAACCTTTAGATTTCATCTACGGTACAATTAATTCCAGCTCACGAGATAGTTATTCTAGGTGACAACAATTGCCTCACAGATCTTGCATGGGATTACATAGCACACCCAATGATTAGTAAATACTTTCCCAAAAACGTAGCTTAGACAAGACAGTCAGCATAACTCGAATCAAGGAGATTCGATCTTGAAAATAATCAAGTTGACAAAATTCCATACATCTGAAGCCATTTATAAATAAATTACCATGAACCTTCTCATCTCAAAAGACTGTCAACACCTATTATACATCGTCTTTCAATAAAGCCCAAGGACCAAATATAAACTCTAAATTCGTCCTAGTACATGGAGAGTTATTAAGGAACAAGAAGAAGACTACAAGGGAAATTGTAAGCGCATAATTAAAACTAAGTCAAATAGTGAACTCCGCTTTCTTCACTTACCATAAGTAATTGAAAAAAAAAAACTATCTGTATACACTGACAGACTTCTAATATTCGTCTGAGCTTGACTCAAGTCAGTGTTCTCGTCTTTCCTCGAAATCTGCACTAATACCTGACAAATTAATTATAAATTTATATGTAGTACTTCTGTCCGTCCATACTCATACTTGTAATGACACCGAAGATATTTTGAGCATACCTGAGTATTTCCCTGGTATTAACTATATTAACTATTAACTATTTGCTCCTTTCGTTTTTCTTTTTGATAAAAAGCAGGCCGGAACCAAAATTAATTGACCAGTGTCCAGTGAACCAAATATAAGGTTTATGAATACTGCCAGATCCTATAAAATCGAAATGATTTCGAAATTCAACTTAAAGATATGCAGGTTCAATAACCAAAGGTAGAGAGACTACCACCAATAATTCTCCATGACTTTCAAACGTTAAGATTAGCTCAAAGAAATTCGACAAATTAACGGTGAAACGAACATTTTATATCCAGACCGGTAAAGGGCAAGTAGTGCGCATTTTGAAGACAACCATCGAGTCTTATTTGAAATTTAAAAAATCACAAGTGTCCAGAGCTACTTATATATTCACGCACAAAGGAGACAGAACAGAAACTCCATTGCTGAGAGGAGTTTAATACACCACACCTACCATGCTAAGGACGTCAAGATGGCACTCCAATCCAAACTACGTGATAACCTCGATGATCAATATCAAGACACCGAGGGGAGAGGATTCAAATTCTATTGTAATAAAATTCGGTAAATACGACCAAAATCACATACTTAACCAAGTCGTTTACTGTGGTGAGAAATATCGCGCTTGTTTTTTGAAATATCTAGAATTAAGCATTGCCCCAATAACTGAAGAGACCTTAGCTCGTACTTAATAAAATTATTTTCATAGAAAAAAATCTATGCCAAATATCAGGTTCGTGCCTTAAGTCTTTTGTTTTATTTTGTGGTAAAAAGAGTATCTGTCAAATCCATTTAATTGGAAAATAAAAAAAAAATATATTATGCACAGCTATGTCGAGCCATAGTTTTCGTATCAATTATGGGACCAGAAAAACTATTGATTTATCTACTCTAAAGGGAATGACCCTCATGGTCAACTTTACACGATAAATAAATCCATAACTAAATTAATGACAGCAACTTACAACAGAGTCGCATTTCATTTCATTAATCATTTTGTTACTAAAAACAAACAAAAAATCCATCCATATTGACTGCACTACAAGTATTGAACCTCTTAAGCCGATAAGCAGAGTATTTTTAAAGATATTTGTGACAGGAGGGACGAAAAACAAATGTGAAGGGCGTTGAACCGATTATAGAATATCTGTTTTTTCTGATTTGCAAACAGCAGACGAATTCTATTTTCAGTAATGTAATATGTAAAAATGTGCGTATTTATGTAGCCATAGACAGATATATATAGTTTGCATTATTATTATCGCCATCAAACAGTAAGAGGAATGTGCATTAGTTGAGTCAGTCTCACTCATCGTTTATAGGAATAAAGATTCAACAAATCAAAGCGGCGTGTTTTAATTTTAATTCCCCTTACTACAACAGGATTGATTTATTCGAATCTCAAGTCTATTCCACATACATTTATAGTACTCGAGCATTGAGCTATGTTGTATAAATTCTACTGAACGCAAATAATCGCCGAACCCTGACATACTTACGTACATGCATAATGGTAGTTTGTTAGGAAAGGCTGTCGTGCGTCATATGTGGTTAAAGTAAGGATAAAAAAATCCAAAATCAAAACGGATTCTTTCAGGATTTTAGGACCAACATTTTTTGAGAATTTACTCACAATTATATGATATTTACATGTGCATACATATTTATTAAAATATTGAAATATATATAACTAAGAAATTACAAGAATAATACCACGCATCTTCACATACATATGTACATACATTAAATCTGTTCTACTACTTAATTTTTATTTTTACACATTCATAATCGCATATTGCTGTTCTGTTAATTAAATTGTTGCAGACGAAACCAGTTCCGTACTACTTCGTTGTGCTCATATTAATCAATCTGTGTTTAATCGGGTAATCCATTTTTAAGAATATAATCTTTCGGTGTCGTAACCATGATTAGCACCACCACCACCACCACTATATCGAGATTTTGATGATGAGCCGAACAGCTGAGGTAAGTCATTATCTGGCAGCACACTTTGCTTAGACCAAGACGGATGTCGAGCATATGCTAAACGTTGCTGTTGTTGGTCATTTTGATTTTCATCGCTCGATTCAAGAATCTATTTGTAGTTGTTGTTGTTGGAAAATTAAGAAAGATAAGCAGAAAGTTAATATAATCAAATACAACAAGAGTTCAAATCATATAACATAATAAAATTCTCTCGTTACAAAATCATCTCGTAACCTCACTTTTGCCCTCTTTTAAATTCCCAGCAAAGAAAAATTCGAGGAAAGGGTAAAAATATAAACGACAACAACAATAACAAAAACAACAGATTTTTTTTTCCTAATAACAAAGCGTATTTCGTGGTCGCACTTGGATGGCACAATGCCCCCGAAATATAAAACTTGGAAATTTCTTCGGAGTGCCACCTATAAAAAATGCTCAAAGCACAACTCGTCCGTCACACACACACACGCGCACATTTTATGACTAACCAACAAAAATCTCTGCAATTTTTCTTAAAAGAATTATGGAAGATGTGCGGTGTGGTGTTACTGTTGGGACTCTTCTGGTAGTATTCTTTTTGCTATTGTTGTTGTTATTGCTGTTCATTACGCTATCACCCATCTTGCTGGAAGTGAAAGTGGTCATCGTCCAATGCAATCCATATGTAATACACACATTAAACGCTTTAGTTTTTTTTTTTTCTTTTTTTTGCTACCTTTCCTCGTTTTTTGCTGCGGGGTTCTTAAATTTCTTTCCGGACAAGACACTCACCTGATACATTAATTCCCGTAATTTTTCCAAGTTATCGCCGTGCCCACGAGTCGGAAGGTATCGCCCTTCAGAGTAATCTGCAACCAGTAAAATTTCCAGCATTGCAACAAAGATGAAAAGTTTTCCGGGCAGATGCATGTTGTTGCTTTTCTATTTTAAATATGAAGAGATAATCTGGAAAAATGGTACATATGTATGTATGTTTGTACACATATACATATATAAATATTTCCCTACGTTTGGAAAATGCAAAAATGAAATGGAATGAGTGTTGTTGAGCTTATATCGATCATAGAAAAATAAAGTCAATGAATCATGCGTAACAAGGCAAGGAAGGAACTAACTGATGAAGGTAGGTAGGTAAATGAATTTCTGTCAACTGGAAAAAAATTACTCTAAAGTGAATTCTTTCAATGTTTACGGCTTAATAGCTGTTTACAGTAAGTAGACGAAAAGTCAGCGAACTAATTGAATCTCCCCCGAAAAAGAGTTGGTCACTTTCAAAATCAATTTATTTTATTGGAGTACACCTAACGAAATTTATGGTTCCACAAAATTATATGTATGTAGTATGTAAATATAAATTTTGGGTAGAATATAAAGGTAAAATCTCGCTAATTCGAATTAATTATTCCAGCAGAAAATACAAATCAGCCTAAGTTTTTTCGCTAATTCGAAATACGTGAATTCCGTACCATATGTACAATGCGGATCATACGTTCGGCATTAATAATAATAATAAAAATAAGAAGAAAGTTAAAGCTGAAGATCAATTTAAAATTAACTAAAATTGTAAAATATATAAATGAACAACTCATCGCCAGGCATATTGGTTTAAATAGCACTTTTGAAGATGTACATTGGTTGAAAAGCAATAAAACGAAGTAATTGTCTATTTCATTCAAGTCAATTATGCTCCTACATAAATTAAACTGCCAAATATAACAACTTAATGGACTAGTAAGGCCATAATTTGTTCAAAAAGAATGGATAAGATTTATAATAATATTTCTAATAAACATAGTATTATAATTTTTCTGTCTGAGAGACAGTTTTTGTAAGCCAATGAACTGGCATCTGGCGACATCTTTTGCACATTTTAAATTCTGTTAGAATGCGTCACATAGTACGGATCTCATACAACCGTGCCATATTCCAATAAAGGCCTAAAACGAATGTGTTGAAAATAATGAATTAAGTTTATATGGATCAGAGAAATCACTAGCACGAAGTTTAACAAAATAAAGTCGAGAGCTAGGTTGACTTACTACATAATCAATATGGTTAGAAAAAGTAAATTTACTATTTAGAATAAGAAGAGAGGAAAATAAAAATAGAGGAAAATTCAAAAATGGTATAAACACATCGTTGATAAATATAATAAAAAGCAGGGGCCCTAGATGGCACCCTTGAGGCAAACCAGAATGTATCAAAATCGGACGAGAGTACACTATTGATTTTGATACTTGGTCAAGTAGGAAGAAAACCATGCAAGTAGAGCAGAATGAAGTCCAAACGTCTCCAGTATGAGTATATATAAAAGCAAGCTAATATTAACATTGTCAAATGGTTTTGCGAAATCAGTAGATAGTGTTACAACCTGACCACCTTTTTCTATGACATTTAAGTAAAACTTGACATAGGAGACTGAATTGTTTGCTGTAAAGCGCCCTTTTACAAAACCATGTCTGTGTATAGAAATGTTCTCTTTAACTAAAAAATTAATTTTTTTTTTATTGCCCTGTATAACATATTAATGTGTTACAAATTCGACCCTGAAAACGAAAAATCTTTCATTTTAAAATTTCAATTTCAATTTTAATTCCATTTAAAAATGCATTTCCACGTTATAACAAAATGCAATTTAACATAAATCGCATTTTGTTATCAGGCACACATTCTACATATTCTCACGATATGCGTATTTATCTCCAGACAGTGTCTTCTTCTTGTTTTTTACTTTTCTGCATGTACCCTGTACATAAGTACAGTACTTAATTCTTCCATACATACATACAATTATTACAATTATTCTCGCCCTCTTAAAATTAATATCTTAAGCCAGGCGTACACCTGCATATCAGATTTCATTTCTTCTCGATGCATATGCATTGCGCTACAAAACTTTTTTGCATTCTTTTAAATACAATTTTTCAAACGTCATGAGAAGCAATAAAGAAAAGCCGTTTTAAAGTTTTGATGGGTACCTGGGGCAGCAAGTCCAATTCTTAGGGGGTCCGTTTTTAAAAGTCGTCGAGAGGAGTTTCGTAAAAATAACAAGTAAAAAAGCTAGGATTGGTCTAAGACCAATTCTTATGATACCCTAGATGAGTGCTCGTATTAAATTTCGTATGGTCACCGATCTATTCAAAGTGGTTTTTCGAATATATTTCTAGAACGGTTTGTCGCACAGAAAAAATGATAATAACCAATTTTATAGGATTTCGTATTCTGCAGAAGTTTTTAGTACAATAAAAATGTCTTGGACTGATCGTTTTCAAAGTATACATAAAAACCCTAAATTTTTATATGGCAACACCAAGAACGAGTTACCAGATTTAGTCCATTTTTGACATTTTATTTGGTCATGTAGTAAAAACATCATGTGAGGAATTTCAGCTCTCGACGTCGATGCTTTCTCAGGCAGTGTCCAAATATATAGTGGAAACCGAAATTTTTGTATGGCAACCCCACGAAGGAGTTGCCCGATTTGTCTCATTTTCGAACTTAATTTTACTTTTCAAAATAACTTTTAATATTATGAATGGGTGTCCAATCCATTTTACTTTACCATCATTATTTCGAGGTGTTACAAACGGAATGACAAACTTAGTATACCCCTATGATTTCATCTTGGGTATAAAAAGCACTGATATAGGATCACGGCATTGACTTAGAAATATGACTGGATCACACCTAGCATTGGCCAATGCTAAACTTACATTCTCCTCGGACATATATACATTGAGCCTAAATCGACTCGTGAGGAAATATGAGTGGTAATCTCAGCGTCAATGGGAAAGCCAAAGTCCTCCAAACAGACAGACTCAAAGTATTCCGCAAAAAGGTTACATGAATCTGAAATGTTACCCGCAGTTTTATTTTTAAAGCCAATAGAAGAAGGAATGCCATACGAATTATACGCTGTCTGTCTAGATATTACCAAAAAGCTTTCGGATTCATCCTTATACTAGACTCCACCGATGCCAAATGTTGACTATTTGGAAACTTATTTAACAGAGATTTTAGATAGGTCTCGGTTCTACCAATAATTCAGTCAAGCATGCACTGGCCAAACTGGGACTTATAGGGGCAGGATATACTCTGTCTCAGGAGAGCGCTTATTGCCGTATGATGAAGTCATACGTGACAGGTGGTCACGTTAAGCCTCCAGGACTTTCTGCAGTTTATTTTGTCATACAACCCGTGAAGCACTGTTCGTGACGCACTTTTTATCTTGCTCTATTTTGCACTTTCGCCAATAACCACTTATCTTCCTTATCTTATTGTCAGCCTTTCAGTATTTTTCCAGCACAGTTCTATCTGCACTCCATCCTAACAATTCTTCATATCTTCTAAGGCCTTCTTCGCTAAGAAAATGCCGTAATTTTTCACTGTAGACGCCCAAGAATCTAAGTAAGTAATTGAAATAGCATTTGAGGGTGTATATATACGTGTACGTTCGACAGGCCAGATTCTAACATGATTGCGTAGTTGGATGTTCATCTTGGTAATAAAAATAGCTTCGTAATGAAAAATCAATGTAATTTCTCTACCTCTTCATACTTGTTGAAGCCCCAGTCTGCTGAATACATCCTGAATTTAGGTGAGGGATTTATTTGTGTATTTCTTATAAAGTTATTCCATGCGCTATTGAGATTCGCTTTAGCTACGTTTAGCCGTCCCTTTAAGTGCTCCTTCATGGACAGTTTTCGAGTTAAAGTGATTCTTAAGTATTTATGTTTATTAACGACTTCAATGACCTCTTCACGGTAAATCAAATTCTCTGCGACTGCTCTTCTGCCTCACCCTTTCTGGAATAACATTATCTGCAACTTATTTAAACGAAGCACCACGTTCCATCTTTGGCAGTATCCTTCTAATTTATCCATCATCCTCTGCAATTCGGTTAGTTTCTCTGCCATCAGTACCAAATCCTTCGCGTATAGGAGTCTCTTAATAACACTTCCATCAATGTTTACTCCACTCTATTCATGAGGCTATCGATATCATTGATGAATAACGGAAATAACAATGGACTCAGGAAGCACCCCTACCTGAGTCCCCTATTAGTGCAAAATTTCCCTGTTATACTATTGCTACCCCACACTTTGGCACTGGAGAGCTTAAAAAATTTTATGAATTTGGTAGACACCCAAAGATGATAGAGCTTGTAGAATAGTGCAGGTCTGTCAATCGTATCAAATGCCACTTTAAAATCAACGCAGAATGCATAGACTTTCTTCCTTTTTTCCTTTTTTTTTTTTAACAATGTTTTAACTGTTCCGTATTATAAAGATGATGTTTGGATTGACAAGGCATTCAAGGTTTACCTTAAACTAAAGTTCTAAGTGTTTTTCATCTAATGATTTGCATAAATTCGCATTTAAAGCCAAGACAGGAAGGATGGTTTGACAGATTTAAGAAGAGCTTTTCTTTGCTGCGGAATGTGAAAATGTTGTTGGATAAAATGCATCGGGCCATACAGAGAAGCAACTGAAAAATTTCCTGAAAATTATAAAGGAAGGCAATTATATAGCAGAACAGGTCTACTATATAACGTTGATGAATTTGCCTTATATTGGAAAAAATCAGCTCTGAAAGGGCATAAATATTTCAAAAAATGAGACTTCTGCTTCTGGTTACAAGGCGTCAAAGTATATAGGATAACTTTGCTTTATGTTCTACTAATACAGCTACTAACAAAGCCGATGTTAATTAATCGTGTACGTTAAATCCACGTGAAATAAAAAATGTAGACAAATCACAACGCTCCTGTTCACTGCCAAGCCAATAAAAGAAAAGCATGGATTACATGTAAAATATTTCGAAATTAGTTCTACAACTGTTTTGTACCGGAGCTCAAAGATTATTCACAAAGAAAATAAAAGCTATTGAAAAAAAAAACACTTTTTAAACAAGTCTTGCTTCACTTTTGATATAATATTATCTTCATAATTAATATATGTAATTTCAAAATTTAATTAAATAAAAAATGACAGCTTGTGTGATCTACTCATTAAGTGAAGCGAAATTCATTTTTCTAATTTCTTAAAATTAAATCATTAAGGAATTTCAGTTGGTTTTAAATATTTTTCATCACATTACTCGAATTTACGTTATAGAAGAGTGCGACGGCAGTTTACTGTAATTATCGTGCAGATATTATTCTGCGTGTTATTGACCTGTCAAAATTAAAAAAAATATTATAGCGATAGTCCATCCATCTTTACTTGTGAATTTATGTATTCTTTAGTGCTGATCTAGACAAAATTTTGTTCCCTTCAATCAGATCACTCTAAACACAGCATATTCGCACATGATTTCATCTTTATTTCCTATGTGAAGAAACGCATAGAACTCTGCAGATATTTGGGCATACAGTGAGCGAAATCCCCAGAAAAAACACTGCCCCATTTCAAGATAATTTTCTTGGTAGGCCACAAAATATTTCTGTCGGCTTTTTCCTTTGATATCTCTGGTATTTTTAGAAAATCCCCATTTGGTAAGTAGCAAAGTGAGTGTAAATAAATTGAAAAAAAATGTGTGTTTTTTTTTAATTTTCCATTACATTTTAATTGTAATTTGTACTTTCTTGTAGGATTTTATTAGGAATTACAGCGGCATAAACACACACACACAGTGGCAAATTACACTCAAAACAAACCGATTACAAACCATTGCCCGAAACTTTTTACTTCTTAGCCAAATTTACAGAAAAATGCGGCTCATGATCACAATACAAATTGTGATCATTAAAAAGGACTTATTTTGAGGATAGTCAGGAAGCAGGACGCCGCATAACTTGATCGACTCTCTCAATTAACGTTTTCTTGAAAGTTCCGTATAGAGAATTTAGTCCACACTTTGAAGGAGAAACGCCAGTTTGGTGGTGCCAACGTAACAAATCCAGCCCATACCATAACGTTGCCTGCTCAGGATACACGACTCATCTTGAGGGACTCCTCAAGGCCTTTGTCATGCCAATGGTAATTTAAACCGTCAGGGCCATCAAAATTAAACTTCTTTTCATCGCTAAAGCCGACTTGCGACCAGTCAGTTTTCTAGGACATGCACTTTTTTCCTTACCTAACGGGGATTTTCTAAAAATACCAAAGATATCAAAGGAAAAAGCCAACAGAAATATTTTGTGCCCAATTTGAGGACGAATTTACTCCTACCAAGAAAATTATCTTGAAATTCGGCAGTGATTTTATATGAATTTCGCTCACTGTAAGTGCCTCTGCTCATGATGAGGACTTAATATTTTTTTTTTTAATATGATCGTGTGATTTCAAAATCTCTAGCCCCACCATCTCTCAAAAGCAGAAATAAAGTATTTATCCAATACAAGAAAATGTAGAAAATGCAGAATATCAGGATCCATCTCTTAATTTAAAACAATTATGATGCAATCTTCGGGGCGAAATAGTATACTGCAACGTTGAACCGCTATATGTATAATATCGGCACGAATATATACCTTTTTCACTGTGGTGAACATTCTAATTACATGTGGTGGAAAGGACCTTGGATCGTAGCTCAAATTATCCTCTACTTCCTGCCAGGATCTCTCGGATAATATGGATAAGAACTTTCAAATTGACTTAGAAGAAAAAAAAATCTTCCGTAAATAATTCTTTCTAAGTATACAGGGAGCAATGTCGTCAGGGTTGGCCCAATGTCTAGGTCGGCCTACTGCGATTTTTTTAATTTTGACCACTAGCCCCCAATATGCGCGAGCTAAAAAACTTCCCTCAGTAACAGAAAAATTTTCGTTACTGCTGCGTTTCTTTTCTCGTTCAGAATGAATTTTTTCAATCCATGTCGTTATTTTGCTCGGGCCGAACGATTTAGTTTCAATCTGTCATCGCTTTTTTCGGACTCCGAATCGTTCTGAATGCACCTGAGTTTTTCCCAGATTCAAGCAGAACGATTTTAATTTGTATTCGTGAATGTGTTGTTTACAATTTGGACGAAGTGGCATTAGTTGAGTTTAAGTTGCCTTTGTTGGAAAATAGCTTTATTGTTGGCAAATAGCTTTATTTTTCATAAACAACAATTTTTACGAATTTATACTTGCTTTTATCAAATGGAAGAAGTGTCAAACACTTGAAATGGTTCTGTTTCATTCCTTTTCTATGAGCACAGAATTAAATTATGACATCGTTCGGTCGATTCATACAGATTCATTCAGAACGAGAAAAGGAACGCAGCATATATTACAGATTTGGAGCGTGAAGGCAAGACATGTGTTGTACACACAGTGGTTGGAAAATTTCAAAAAGGTTTCTTTTATCAGTTAAGTGAGGCGAAAATATGCAATCATCAAGGTAAGTGCTGTGACTGTGGTGTGAGTGGTTCATGCTTGAAAACAAGCCAAGAAAAAAATTCAATCCTGTAACATGTTTGGAATTTGATTGTGGTGTGACGCGATGCGGCAATGGTGCTTGTCGTCAAGGTTGGCCAATTTGTGAAGTCAGGGCTGGCACCCACTATGATTGTATGCTTCGAAAACGTGTTAACAAAGTTCATCACTAATCCCAACGAATTCCGCCAATAAATCACCAGCTAAATGTAGATGCCCGCATTTGAAGTGTGCCAATATAACGACAAGCTATTAATGCACGGCGTCTTATGCGAATTCCCCAAATTAGGACGGGCAACGGTCAGCGGTCGACGAAGTTGCCGTCGAGATTGATCAAATTCTAATTTTGCCATCGTCAAACAAATGAAATTGTTTTGTCATTTTGAGGCTATAGGACGCAATTTTAAAACAATGAATTTTGAGAAAGAATTGCTTGGGGAAGTGCGAAAACATAAAATAATTTATGATTTACAATACAAGCCGTATAGAGAAGTGGACAAAAAAAGACATGGTTTGGATTGATATTGCGAGGCGCTTAAATACAAATGGTAAAGTTGTGATATTTTGTATTTAGTTTGATTTTAATTTAGTTAATTTCTGTATTTTTAGTTCTTTTTTCCACACTTTGGTCCATTGCATTTCGTTCAATATAATATTAAATATTCTTGATAAAAATCTCCTTTTAAAACGCTCGAAACATTTAACAAATGAAATTTCATTATCTTCTTCTTTCACAATCGCCGCTCATGACAGGCGGTCGTTGGAATTGAGTTCCCAATTTTCGACTGCCTGTTTTGACAGCGAATTTCCCCCTGTCATCTGCCATTTACCGCTCTGATCTTCGCTATATGCCGAAAGTTCGATTCCGAATAATGTGTCATTAAAATTTTGTTAAAAAGCAGAAAAATGCAAGAAATTCGGATTTTCATTTCATTCAATGAATTTTTTCAGGTCATTTCAATCATTTATTTATTTATTCGAGAAGTTTAGACGATAGTATACAGAACTTGTCCAATTAAATGCTACCGTATTTTAACAGATTCGTATTGAAAATGTGCTAAATTCAAAGAAGAAGATTTTTATTTTATTTTTTATATTCTTTTTTTTTTTTCTTCTTTAAGGATTAATGCTAGGCAATATAATAAATTGTATAAAATTACGTGATGAGGTTAATAACAACTAAAACATAATAAAGAAGAATATAAAAAGGAAAAAATACTAAAATTAATAATTATACGAAAGTATATGGATATGAAGTTCAGTACAAATTTAAAGTTAAAGAAAAAACTAGTGCTAAAGATTAATTTAATGGCAATGAAAAATTGGAGAAAAACTAAAAGATTACAAAGTAAATATAATTAATTGAATATGTGATTAAGTGTTTAGTCGGATCTCATCGGAAAGAAGTCTTTTAAATGTCAGAAGGCTGGAATGTGATATGTCAATGTTGTTAAATCTTGTATTGTATTTGTATTTGTATTTTTCCCTGAGATGGGTTCTGCAAAAGGGTAAGTTAAATGTTTGTGACTATCTAGAGGAACGAGCAAGTACATGAAAGTTTATCTTAGACAAGGAAAAAAGGACAGTTTATATTACCGTTAATTATTTTGTAAAGGAAAACAGGATCCAGGATTTGACGACGATTAGATATACTGGGAAAGTTAAGTACGCGCAGCCTATCTACATATTCAAAAGATGGGCTACCAATTTTATACATTAAAAGTCTCGTGAATTTTCTCTGGTCTGATTTAATTTGTTCCGAATATGATATGTAAAAAGGGTTCCATACCTAACATGCATACTCTAGTATACATCGAACTAATGACATAAAGAGTTTTATTACCGAATTAATAGACTTAAAAGCTTAAGTTGCACGAAAGATAAAACCCACCAGACGAGAAGCTTTGGATGTAATTCACTTGTAGTTAATATGGGCGGAGAATAGTAATTTGGAATCGAATATAACACCCAAATCTGTAATCTCATGGAAGTGTTATTAATCTCATAAATGTATATAAGGGGCTCGTGCTTCCTAGTGTATGTTAAGGCCTTGCATTTATTTATATTCAGTTCTAAGTAATAAGCTCTACACTACGTCGCAAGCGTATGTAGATAGTGTTGAAAAATATGACTGTCATTAATATCTTTAATGACATGAAATATTTTAGCGTCATCAGCATAGAGTAGACACTTAGAGACTAATTGGGAGGGAAGATCATTAATATAGATCGAGAAAATAAAAGGTCCAAGAACAATTCCTTGAAGAAACCCAGATGTTTGCACATATGATGGAGACTGAAAACCATTGAAGACCACATTGTTTTCCCTGTCCGATAAAGTAAGAAGAGATCCATGCAATAGTATCATTATGCAGACCAATTTATTCCATTTTTACCAAGATATGCTTGTGATTAAGTTTATCAAAGGCCTTTCTAAAATCAGTATAAATATTGTCAACTTGCGCTGGCCGTCATCAAGAGTTGCTGCAACAATGTCAGTAAATAAGACTAAGTTTGTAATAGTGGACCTACCAGAAAAAAATCCATGTTGCATATTACAGATAAAATTCTCAGTTTGATGAAAGAATTGTTTATATGCAATTTTTTCAAAAATTAAAGCAAAACTATTGGACATATAAATTAGACGGTAGTTCACAATGGAACTGGGATTACCTGATTTAAATATCGGCGTGACATGGGAATGTTTAAGGAAAGGACCAAAATGATTTTGGCTGATCTCTTAACATACTCATTATAGCAATTTTGGATTAATACTTTACACGCCTTTCTTTCTAAGATAAGAGAAAGTTTTGTATATTTCCGGATGCTGAGAAGTTTTATATTTACGCCTGAATTTTTTTTTTAAGTTGGAGGACAGAGATAAGATGAGAATTGTACCATTTAGGAAATTTTTTATGAGTCTTACTTGTTGCTGGTATAAAAGACGTTACACCTTCGCTAAGAACTTCATAAAATTTAACACAGGACATTTCAACATTAGATGAGAATAGATTTGAATAGTTGATTGAGCTAAAGTATTCATTTAAGCTATCATAGTTACCCAAATTGAAGTTTCTACTCTTAATGATACCATCACGTACTGTTTTAGTAATTGAATGTGTAAGCATAATATCGATAGGCGGATGATGTGAGTCGATGCAAGAGAGAGGACATAGTGACGATGAAACTTCAATTTTGTAATAAGGAATATGAGTCCATACGAAATATAAAAGTGTATTATTTACATTGAGAACATGATTATATTGCCTGAGGTTGGCTAAGGACATGCAGCCGAACTATAAATTTCAGAGGCTAGAAAACAATTCTCTTCCTCATCGAAAAACCAGTTTAAGTAGGGTAACAATAACAAGAATATTTCAGCACATATTTCATCGATTGACCAACCTACAGACAGTACTGGCTGACCTTGACAGCATTTCACTTTTTTTTTTACATGCCTATATTTTTTTCATTTTTCAACCAATCAATCTGATATGTTCAGCAAAAGTTTTCCTTTCTCACAGACCTTTCCAAGAATGTACTTTGATTGACCAAATTCTTCCTTAAATGGAAGTTATGGGCAAAATTCAAAAGGGTGGCCAACCCTGACAACATTTCCTTAAATATAGAGCCTCAGCGAGACAATAATTTATTTTTTCGCAGTTTAACCTATATAGAATCGCCAATAGAATCTGGAAATTTTCCCAGTGAAACTTTACTTTTATTTCAGCCCGAAAGCCTACATATGTAGACCAATTCACTCTAAGGATTTGCCGACAAAGTTATCTTCTAAATGAGTTCTATATGTTTTAGTAACAAAATTCAGGTGTACTACATACAAAAGATATATCTTGTCGAAATTAAGAGTTTTTTTTTTAAGTTGTGAGAAAAACAAATGCAAGCGCGAATGGCTTATATGTGAGAATAAATCACTTTCTCTTATTAAGAATTGGATGAGGTAGTTGAAATTTTTAAAAGAGTCGAAATAAGGAAAGGGACCACAATACTAAGTTGGCGGTGTTTAGGATTCGAACCCACAATGTCTGGAATTGTGGATAATAACTAGGCTGCTGTGGAAACTTAAGTGCGGTGCGGCTAAAATTTTTAATTAAAAGACAAGAATAATTTTTCATTGTTGCCTTCACTTAAATCATACCGCCAAAAACTGAACGATTTCGAATCAAACACAAACTATATATGGAAATTAGGGAAAAATACACTTTTATGTAATTTACGATTTATAAATTCTAACAAAAATCTTTTTTTTTCTGCTATTGCTTGCCACTGCACTGTTAGGTAACACTTGTAAGCGAAAGTTTGTGCTTGCATGAATCACTGATAAGAGATTGCACTTTAAACTGACACAGAAGATACCCAATATGTATAAAAAAAACGTCGAATTTTTTCGTAATTCTTATCTTAAAATAATTTTTTTTTTTTACAAATTAGAAAGAAGAAAACTTTACATAGGTGAAAAACAAAAACTGATTATGAATCACCACCATCCAACCATCCTACCTCTAGCTGCAATTGCACTGTATACTCTTTTACCTCGAGTAAGTATAGAGAAGAAACTGCTGACCTTCAAGAATTTCTGGAAATACTTTATACCCGAATGAAGACGTTGAATAACTTCTGACAACTGTTCGAATCTGGTCTTACGATTGCCTGTTTTATATAATAACAAGTGAAGCAAAAGGACTTGCGCATATCGTTCATTCCTCATGAGAACAATCTCGTCTGTTTCACTCATAAAATTCTGCAAGCTGCTGCAGAACTACTAGCTGCTGTTACATATGGTGTGTGCTGTGTCATTCTGGAATTGCGTCACGTTCGAGGTACCATCAGTAGCATCCATCGTCATCCCCGAAAAACAAGTCAAGTTGAAATGGGGAAAAGCTTTTGAATTGTATTTGCAGTAAATTTTTATGATTCATAATGACTCTATAGACATTCGAAAGTAGCCGCCCCCAAGAAATGTGGAGCTCATCCTAAAGCCTATTTAGACGTAGACTTGTGGAAGGACAAAGGATGGGAGGATGTACTAGTTACATATATCTGTGTCTATATTCTTCCTGTCTTCTCCATAGAAGAGATCCATCTCCAAGTTGGAAAGTATTGTCCGTCCATTGATATACATATGCTCAGAAATTTATTTTTTGTATTAGGTATGCTATTAAGGAAAGTAGAAACAGCAGTCTAATTGCTTTGCAATTTTATTGTATGGGGCGTCGATGTGACTAGTCAGAGAACGTTATCTCAGGAGCTACCATTCGTAAATAATTTACGATCGATTTAAGGGATAGCCTGTAGTAATTTTATGTTGTATGTAAACTTCACATTCAACAATTTTTATGAACTTTGTGTCTGTGTATGTGTGTGTGTGTTCCTAATAAAACTGATTGCAATAAAATATAAGTATTTAACTATTTTCCATAATCGTTGGAATAACAGGCAACATTACCCCACATATCTAAAAAAATAAAATAATTTCATAGCTCATCCTGAAGACTATTCCCTACTATAGGTACTTTGTCCATTAGTGGTTGTTTCATATATGTAAATCTATAGAGAATTGTCCCGACTAATTATCAAAACTAATACAGCTTTCTTTTGCAATGTATAGACTCGCTAAGATATGGATTTTTTTAAAACTCAACCCCAAAGGGGGTGAAAAAGACTTAGCACGTATTTTCCCTATTTTCGGAATTCAACCCGAAAGGGGGTGAAAATGCGTGTTAAAGTTTGTGTGAAAAATTAGTATCTATAATAACTGAAGAACATTTGCTTGCTTTTGAAAAAAATAATAATTTAATGACAGGAAAGTTTCCTTAATTTCAAATTTTTAAGTGATTTTTTTTATCATCGCGCAAAGAGAATACCACAAATTATACAACACTCCCCCATAAGTACCAACAGAAGTTCATTCAGAGATATCACCCTCGACCGTCTCAAGCAAATATCTGTTGTAGGCGGTATGCTATTCTACACGACAGCGAAAATAAATCAGTGCCGGGTAGAAAATAACGGTTGTACGTGATAATGCAAAATATGCAGCCTCATTTCTATATTAGCTCCATAGTCAAATCACGCTTCTTCATAAACAAATCTTGAATTCACCCACAGCATAATAAAAAGAACAATCTCCACCCTATTGAATCCAACTTTCGCTGCGTGCCTCATCCCCCCCCCCCCCCCCAACCCCATCAACGTTCCTACCGACCTCATTCAACTTCAACTGTTTTATTGAGCAATAAGATGGCCCAGTCGCAAGGCTAAATTTACACAAAGCCAGATAGAAGTGTCCTAGGGAAGGAAGAAAGGCGCCAAAAATTCTGGCGCCAAAATCAAGACTTCCTTTATATGGTAACAATCCAAAATAAAGTAGACACACATTTCGGCATCCCACACACTTTATTATCTGTGTATAGTTGGTTTGGCACAAAACGCCACTCACTATTCCCGAATATCCTTCAGACAACTGTGAGCTGGAGAGCTGCAATAGTTCAGATGACGCATAAATAAATTATTAACAAAAATATACATCAAATTTAGACTAAAGCCTCCAGTCAGGCTAGAGTTGAAACTCATAAACTAGATCTAAAGGGGCGGATATAAACTAGGTGTATTTTCCCAAAAAAGTTCCAGTTTAAGTTCAAGGTTGCTTCAAAAACTTTCTTGGTGGGAGGTAGGTGGGGCGACAAGAGGTTGGAAAATTTCTGCTGTGGGAGGCTATGATTTTCGTACTTTGAAAGTTTGGACGTCATTTAAGCTGCTCCACACTTACGACCATGGAAATGAAAAGCAGCTAAATTTTATGACGTGGCAGAAGTCATCCTGGGTTGTAAACCATATATAGTGTGGTTGTGGAATTGTGGTATAGATAAACTATCTGAACGAATTTTTAGAGGGGTACATATCCATTCATCAGTGAGAAGACTAAAGACCTTCAGAGGCAAGCAAATATTATGTAATAAGACTCCCTGTAATTAAGATTTGGTTGAAGTTTTCAATGGCATACATGTTTACATTTATATATGTATGCACATTGATTTCTACGCGTCAATAAATAAATCACACCATTTCCATTTCATCTCGTTGGGTATTATAAAAACATCATGAAATCAAGGGCAAACTTCAAGCCATGGACATAGATTATTATTATTATTTATTTAACCAATGATAGCATTTCACGGTATACATACATAGGAAGGGAAAAGAATTAAATAGCTGAGACATTGCCGTCTTTATGTTCCAGGCCGTGACACAAAACAATTTTGCTACTTGCGAAAGTATTAGAGTGGTACGATTTCGTACTTCTGTTAGCATTTGTTGTTGTGGAAAAATGCATTACTTTCAACTTCAACTTTCTGCATAGTGTAAACAAGCCTCCGTACTAAAAGTTTGTTCAGGAATTTTGTTGTTTAATTCTTTGTGCATTTAATAGTATAAAAATTTAAGTACTTTGTTTAATAAAATTGTTAATATTTTTTCCCTCAAACATAACACTGCACATAAAAATAGGAAAATGTGTTGGATTCTATTGCGTTCATGTTTTATCACAGAGAAATGAAAGTTCACTTCAAAGTGAGATAAAAATATTTCTTAAAAAAGATCTTTTTTTGTTTGAAACTGCTTTTCTTTTGAAAATAAATAAAAACCTAATGTATAAATTATACTACCATAAAGGCTGCAAATTTGCCTATAAAATAGCGCGTCGATTCATTGATTAAAAAAATACTTTGAGTCATGTTTGAAATGAAATAAAATAAGTAAAAAACGAGTTTTCAAACAAAACTGAGGCCAAGCCGCACACAGAGGTGGACTATGTTGGGGGAGTGTGGCTCTTTACGTCGACGCGTTCTCAGGCAGTGCCAGTAAAAAACGAGATTTTTATATGGAAACCCTACGAAGGATTGGTCCCATTTTCGTACTAAAACTTCCTTTTTTTTTAAAAAAGGCCCGTGTACAATATTTCAGCTCTTGACGTCGACGCATGAGGCAGTGCTCAAAAATATAGTGAAAACCCTAAGTTTTGTGTGGCAACACCAAAAAGGGATCGTCCGATTTGGTTCATTTTTGAACTTGTATTGACAATTTGTATAAAATGCAGTGCACAAAATTTGGGCTCCTCATATCCACGCGTTCTCAGGCAGAGTCCAAATATATAGTGAAAACCAAATTTTTACATGGCAACACCACGAACGGGTTACCAAATTTAGTCCATTTTTGAACTCATATTTACTATTGCTATGAAAACACCATGCTCTCTACGTCGACGCGCTCTTAGGTAGTGCCTAAATACATATCTATATAGTTAAAAACGAAATTTTTGTATGGCAACCTTATGAAGGAGTGGGCTGATTGGTCCCATTTTAAAAATTAAATTTACATTTTTTTAAAAAAGGTCCGTGTACAAAATTTGAGCTCTCCATGTCTCAACGCGTTCTCAGGCAGTTTCCAAATATAACCAAAAGTTTTGTATGAGAACACCAAGATCGGGTTCCCGATTCCAATTTTTCTTTCCCTAGAAATCTTGTCCTGACAATAGCGAACATAACAAAAAAACATTGAGCCAAATCTGTCGAGCCGCTCTCAAGTGATGATGCAACATAAATGCGGCAATTGATTTTATTTATATAGATAAATTTCGTCACAGAGATTCTAAAAGTAATTTGTAATTCAACGAAAGATTTTCTGGTTTGATTTGATGCAGTGATGCAGTCAATGTTAATCGATTTTGTATGATAATTTAAATATCCAGTATCAGAAGAACTCGCAGAAATGCAAAATGATGATTCACTTAAATCTTTATTTAATATAAAAGGAGCGATGGCATGGCTTTGTGAGGAAACCGAAATCAAATTTGCAAATGCAACTAAATGTGCGACAGAACTATTGTTACCGTTTCCATCTTCATATCTAGCTGTGAATACAGATTTAGGATTTGCTACTAAAAAAAAAGAAATCGGCTGTATATAACAAAACGTGGAGACTTGAGACTGAAAAAGTTAACTAAATTTCAACCTGGCATAAAATCGCTTTGCAGCAAGCATCAAGCGCAAGGATCTCACTAACTTTAAATAATAAATAATCACTAACTAAATTAAAATAATATATAGGCAAATCTGTCATTAAAATTATTTTGTACTTGAACTTCAGTCCTCCATTTGAAAATTTATTTTACTGTGTTTGCTCAATAATTTGCTAGCCATTTCGTCCTAAAATCTACTACTCAATTTCTTTAGTGAGTTGTGAATATTAAAAATTATGTATATGTTAGGTAAGGGGAAGGGGGGTGGACATAAGAATTTAAAAAAAAGCTTAATTGGGGGTATAGCACAACAAAAATGATTGGGAGATACTGATTTGGACTGTCATAAGTGGCACTGAAATTAGGGGGGGGGGGGGTCATCTTACAAATTAAATTGAGCAAAAAAAACATCCAGCGCCATAAGTCGCTTAGTTTAGTCACCGCAGTACTGTAGACAAATATACTAGGAAGGTTTACGCATTAAGCGGTGTGGCTGATATGTGTCATTTTTTAGTATACTTTTTTTACAAAAAGTAATTTATTAATAGAATAGTAGTTTAGTAGGGTGCAAACTGCAGGAGTCATTCAAGCCAAACTTTTCTCAGTTTTACACTCCGGCATGTACAGGGTGGGCCAAAAGTCACCATGGGGTTTAAAAATAACTAACTTTTTCGTTTGTACATTGCTCCACACCCTGTTGACCGTTTCTCTTCATTCATTCCTTTTTTACATGATAGCCAACTGTCTGTTCTTCATAGTTAAGCATGTTTCCCCACCCCACCTTACCCCTCCTTTTTTTCATCCTACCATATGTTACCAATTTAATTTTTAAACCCCATGGTGACTTTTGGCCCACCCTGTATAATATGGACTGCTCGATATGCTATTTCATGCGAGTACAATTTTTTGTGTCGAAAATAGATCTTATGTCGGTGCCAACATTTAAAAAAACCATTGGCGGGAGGTTAAAACGTGAAACCTTTCGAATTTCTGTTGAGTATCTATTAATGTATTGCCTTTGGTACAACACTTTTTATCACTAATTAATCCAAATAATTAATTTAAAAACATTTATTTCGACGAGCCCACTTATTCATTTGTTGTTTACAGTTCTCTCTCAGTTGGTACTTGGCGCTTAGACCAAAAGAGAATGCTATACAGGAGCCCACTCTCTGCAGTGTATTTCTATGGACGTAGTCAGTCCATATTATACATGTCAGTGGTTTTACATAAGAACGCTGCAAATATTTTAGAATGTTAGGAGCTAGGACTAAGTTAGGGCTCTGATGTGGTAGTGAGGGAGTCTGTTTCGTGGCTTGGAAAGTCTTTCTCGAGGGTTTTGGATCACCCAAAGCTGGGGTCCCAAACTCAAATTCTGAGATAATCCTATTAACATATATCACATGCGTACAATAATATTCACTGAAATAAATTTTTATTTGTTTAAGTTTTGGAATAAAAATATTTTGTATAATTTTTTGAAGTTGCATTATATTTATAATAAAAAAAAATTAAATAAAAAATATATTTTTCAATTAATTAAATATTTTTTACTTTAATTTGGAGGGGGCTCCCCCCCCCCCTCCTCCCGCAGGATCCGCCACTGACCTTTGCAACTTGAACATGTTAAGTGGAGTATAAAGTGAGTTCATATAAAAGAACAATAACAGTACCATGTCGAGGAAAAACTTATACAAAAAACTTCATTAAGAAAGCCCAATATAAACTAACTTAATCATACTTGAATTTCCTTAATATCTAACTAGGCTGTAGTCGGAGAATAAGAGGATTGGGTGATTGCTGACATTTATCAAAAAATTTTAAAGCAATTGTGCTTAATCTTTCTTGGATGAGTTGGACGCGTGCGGTAGTGTGTACCTCTGTCTGGTGGAACAGTTCCATGGCAACTTCAATATCATTTTAAGCACTTTACTTTGTGCGATCTGCAATTTACGTTTATGAGTTACTGCGCAATTATACCAACTCGAGGCACCGTAGGTAAGAATAGATTGAAAAATTTTTTCGACAATTAAAAAAGCTAGAATTAGTTTGATTTTTGAAGTGTTTTTTCGCATTTACTTCTGGAACGGTTCGTCGGACTGAAAAGAAGATTATAACAAATTTCATAGTATTTCATATTCTAAAGAAGTCTTTAGTACAATAAAAACATCTAGGACTGATGGTAGTATACGTAAAAATCCTAAATTTTTATATGATAACAAAACGTTTTAAAAGGTGCTCAAGCTCTGATATACAGAAACGCAATATTGTTTGTGCCTCATGAAATAGCAAATCGCACAGTCCAACTTCTCAACAACTTCACATCGATGATATCATTCTTTTGAGACTGAAACGCCTTAATCCTACACTCATTAGCCACGTTTAGGTCGTAACAAGATATACAAAATGGAAAGGTAATCTACGCCTTCTTCCTTCATTTTCGCTTGTGAGTTATAGCTTATACCGCGTATGTTGTGTTTGGAAATAAATAAATATGGCAGTTTGTTCAGTTCTTAGTTGTGATATCAATAATAATAAGAAAAGTAAACAAAATACAAATAAAGTTAATAATGTGCCTGTAAAACTATTTCGCTTTCCGAAACATTTGGCAATGGTAAAAGTTTTGCAGAGTAAATGTGGCAGGAAACAAAAAATAAAGCATTTTACTCGGGACAGTTACAATCGTAACTTGCAACACGAACTTCTTAAATATTCACCAAAAAGTGGCAAAAAACTTAAGCCCGACGTCACTCCCACAGAAAATCTTCCTTGCGTCAGCTCTTCAAATAAAGAGCATATCGATCAAAACAACAAGCGAAGTGATCGCTGGGAAAAAAAACAGCGACGTTTAGTAATAGACTATTTGCGGAAAAGTTCTGCTGTTGAAGAAGACCAACCAATTGATTCCATTGTTCCCGAAGAAAATTATAATGAGCCACTTGAATCCAGCATATAAGCATTGAATCAAAAGCATAATAGTTTTCCTTATTAAATTCAATTTCCAAATCCTTTGGCCTGAAGTTGCTGCTGCTGATGAATTAAAGAAAACCATTTAAGAACTTCCAGAGAAAATAATTTCGCAGGAAAACTATAATCTGAAACAAGAATGCAGGGAAACAGACTTAATTTTTACTCCCACGTAGAAAAAAAAATTGGAAAAGGGAATGCACGGGTAAAGTGGAGTATAGTATATATAGACGACATATCCAAATGTATAGCAATCCATGCCAAGCCTACCGATTCTTACTTCAAAAAGGCTACCTCTTCCCTGCAGTGATTACATTGAAAAAGTGGGCATCCAAAATAGATGTGAATCCTGGCTTTTTAAATACAGTTTTTAATTTAATGAAGTCGCAGCGTGACAGAGTTTGTATGCTCATGGCAGATGATTAGATGAAGATTCGATCCTGTTTCGAATATGAAAAAAAAAAACAAATACTTTATTTGGGCCGGCAAACTAATTACAAGTAATACTGGCAAGAGGAATTTTTAGCAATTAGAAGCAGCCACTTTACTACAAATATGACAAAAAATTAACTAAGTCTCTAATGGACGCTGCAATAGCAAATTTAGATTCCATTGGTCATCAAGTTGTTGCAATAACAATGGATATGGGTGGCGATGACAGGGGTTTGATGAGGGAGTATGGTGTGGATGACAACAAGCCGTACAACACCCAACAAAGCAAAACCAAAAAGTCTTCATATTTGCTGACATTCCTCATATGGTAAAATTGCTTCGCAATCATTTCCTTGATGAGGGGATCTTCATCGATAACAAGCACTTGACACACGCTCCATTGGTTGAGATCCTTACTGTGGAACATTTAACTGTTAAACGGAGCAAGAGGCAAAAGGTAATCCCTGTTCAGTTATTAATTATTTTTTATAAAATTAAATCAAATACGCAATACAACTATTTTCACATACCAATTCGAGTGCCTTAAATCGATTGGGAATGTTAACCATTCTGAAGTCTCCGGATTTGCAGGAATTATCTGAGCTAATCAATATTGTAAGCTTATAGTATTTCGTTAAACATAAGTTGTTATTTAAGTGTTTTTTTTTATGCAGGTTGATGCGTGGTTTGATGTTTTTCAATTCAAGAGCTCCAAGAGTAGATTCTAGACCAAAAAAAAAACGGCTTATGGACTTGAAATTGATTTCCAAAAAGAAATTTTCGATAAAATGGAAAGCATTGTGCTAAAGATGCGATTCGGCACAAAAGTGAGTTGTTACCTTTCTAGCAAGGGATTTTAATAAGCATTAGATCTCTTAAAATGCTATTTGATTACCTAAAGGAATCGCATAATGTTTCTTACATCTTGTTTTTGGTGTGATACGCCCCAAAGGTAGACTTTATGACCACCCAAGTGCACTTGAATGCAAATACCGCTTACGTTTCTATTTACTTGGTCGCAATGAAGTCATCTTATAAGAATCTTCAAACGTAGAGTCATTTATGAAAGAAGAAGTTCAAATGGATGTTGACCTGGACAATGACCCGGTGAACGTGGACCAGGAGAGAAAATTGCTTACTTCAGACCTTTTATCCTATTTTTCTGATTGTGAGACAGTACATGAAGATGAAAATAGCATAACTGTCAGAACGTTTACATGAATACTTGAGTACTTGACTTCGAATTACTTAATTTGAATTTTTCTTGAATTTAATTTTCCAATTACTTAAGTTGAAATTTACGCATTAAATAAGCGTTTTCATGATATTTTGATTACTTCAAGCATACGTCAAGTATACTTCAAGTATTCACATAAGCGTATTGTATATCAAGCAACGAAGATGAAATGTCGGATGTAAAGTACGATGCTTTGGAGTACCTTGCTGGATACCTTTTAAACCGCTATAAATCGAAAATACTAAACATAGATATTCTTACTGATAAAGAAGAAGGCTTAACATGGACAAATGTAATCAATGGTGGGGATCTTCAGAAGCCAAACGAATCATTTATTATGGAATTGAAGAAATTAGATTCTATATTCAACAGATTTAACAGTATCCAGGAAGAATACGCTCTCGAACCATCTGAGGGATATATGTATGTATGCAAAGCTTGTTTTCTTTGGCAGTCGACTGCTCTTTGGATCATGAAATTATAAAAAACAGTTTTATTTTAGAATCAAAATACAAAATCAGAACATAAGAAACAATGTTTGGAAGAAGAAGGATCAGCTTAAAAGAAAATAAAATAAAATCTGTTCTTAAAGTTATAACATTTGTCGATAAAATAGGTAAGTTGAAGGTGTCGCAGTTATTCGTTGAGAGACGAATACTTATACCACAGACAAGAAATACCCAGATACGACGCTAGTACTAAGAAAGTGATGTATGGAAGAGCTCATACTCATAGCAAACCTCAATAACTCACTGACACTGATCTCTAGTTACGAACCAAACAATTTGTTCAATAATAGGCAAAAATTGAATTTTTTCTAAGAATTTAAGTCGGGAACATTTCTTCAGAATTTGTGTGCATTATTGTTGGCTAAAGACGATTCGAATAAGTTGTGTCTGGCTAGTCTCGGCTTCGTGGAAGTTGGATTGATTTGGTTGCTTAGGCTTGTTTGCATTAGGGCGAATTTTTGCCTCAGGCTGGTATAAATTTGTTTTCAATGTATAGATTGATTTATTTCTTAGAATTGAAAGCGACCATATTTCTTCAGAATTCGTGAGCATTATTGGCGGTTGTAGACGATCCGAACAATTCTGTCTGGCATCGTATTGCAGGATGAGTTGAGTGGGAGGAACGGTGGTAAACAATAATGCAAGACTTACTTCTTTTAATAGTTGGATAAGCAAACAAAATTACAAACTTCAGCGAAATTTATTTGCATAAATACAAATCGGACATTTACGGTAATAACACCTAAGCGGCTATCACTATTGCCACAACCTTTACGTAAATCATGAAACATAAAATATTTCGACTTTTGCATGTCCGTCCGTCCGCACTTTTTCTTGAGAACGCGTTGACCAGAATACGGAACAGATAGTGAAGAAAATTTAATTCCCTCGGGAACGAGTTAATCTTTATTTCGGAATCGAGTTTTATCCTTTAAGAGTTCAATTTTTAATTCGCTCGAGAGTGTTATCCTCAAGAGTTTTATTTTTAATTCGAATCACTCGCGAGTGATTTTAATTTATCGAGAGTAAGAAAATATTTCTCGCTCTCGAATAAATCAAAGAAGAATTATTCGCTACGCAAATTTAGAAGCAGTGAATACGTGATTCTGTTATTTTTTTTTTTTATTACTATTATACTTGTACTTGTCTTTTTATTATAACCTATGAAATTCAAATAGTTTCAATAGAGGCGTGCTTACAAATATTTAAGTCTATCTATTACAAGAAGATTAATAGATTTGTTTTGCTAACTTTTAGTAAATTTTTGTTAAAATAGTTGAAAGTTAAGAGAACACATTTGCTGCTCTCTCTGAGTGTTACGCTTCCCTAATTGCACACGAGAACTAGCTCATATGGGGTTCAATCACTAGGAAAGATTTCCTCGATTTAAAGGAATTGTCACTTTGAAGTGTTGTGGGCGCCAAGTACTTTTTAGGTACTACAAAACTCTAGAGGCAGAAGTAGTGGGGTATGTTAATTAGGTATATACATAGCCTAAAAATATTAATTAAATGCATGCAATATTTTAATCCAAACGAACAGAATCTCTTTTCAAGAAATCCTTTAACCTCTAAGTAAAATCAAAGTGCACGATTAAAACAAAAACAGAACCCAAGGAATAAAGAAACAGAAAAGTAAATAAATGTAAATATGTAGATATACCTACCTAATATAGTAAAATTCAACCTGATATAGGAACCTACTATGTATGCTTATTAAAGATAAATCAGCAAGAATACATTTAAATAAATATAGCCAGGCACTTACATAATTTTTACCTAAGAGCCGAATGTCCAAAATTTTTATTAAAAAATTTAAGTCGTACATCCAGTAGGAAAATTAGTAGGAAATTAATCCAAATCGAGGATCACAGTAAGATTTCAACTTACTCCAATAATTCTGTTCGTGGAATGCAAAGAGCGTATGTACTTAAGTACAGCAAATAATTGCAAGAACTCTCAGCGGTTTCGGCTTCCTGCTTGCCTAGTCGTGAAATATTCAAACTAAGAGAAAAAATAAAATTTGTTGTATGGTATATGACGTATAGTGCAAGGTATTGAAACATGAATTTATTTATCCCCCCGCACATTTCAGAACCAAAGAATCCAGCAAGACGGCAGACATAGTTTGTTCGGACCATCTACTCTACACCGCCAATAATGCTCACGAATTCTGAAGAAATATGGTCGCTTTCAATTCTAAGAAATAAATCAATCTGCATTGAAAACAAATTTATACCGGCCTGAGGCAAAAATTCGCCCTAATGTACATACCTAGGCCTACGCTCATAAAATTTTTTAGCGAACAAACCCTAGCAACCAAATCAATCCAACTTCCACGAAGCCGAGACTAGACCAGACACAACTTATTCGAATCATCTTCAGCCACCAATAATCCAGACGAATTCTGAAGAAATATTCTCTATTTAAATTTTTAGAAAAAAATCAATTTTTGCCTGTATTGCAAAAATTGCTTGGTTCGTACCAATGGCATATTTAGCCAATATCAGTGAGTTATTGAGGTTTGCTATGAACTCCATACATCACTTTCTTAGTAAAGGGTTTTCCAATAAGAGGTGTTATTTTAATTAGCCCACTATTTCGGTAGATGTCACTTTTGGAGCTGTCTTTTTTTGATATTTGACAAGTAGAAACTACGCCATTAATAAAAATGGAACGATACAAGATTCAACAACGCATTGAAATTATTAAAATTCACTATAAAAATGGTGAAAATGTGACAGAGACGGTTCGTAAAACTCGAACATTTTTGGGTCGTCGTGAAGCACCTTGTCGGACCTCAATACAGAAATTGGTAGAAAAATTCGAGCTGTCGGGACAAGTTAGTGATGTGAAGAATAAAACCCGTGCACGTCACTCAAGAACAGCCGAGAATATTGCTGCTGTATCCGAAAGAGTTGAAGAAAACCCAGGTTTGTCCATTCCTCGTCGTTCTTTGGAATTAGGCATTCCACAAACGTCATTACACCGTATTTTGCATAAACATTTGGTTCTTAAGGCTTATAAAGTTCAGTTAACACAAGAACTCAAGCCGGCCGATCATCAACAACGTCGAGTCTTTGCTGATTGGGTCCTTGAAATGCATGAAAATGATCCGGAATTCCATCGAAAACTCATCTTGAGTGATGAGGCCCATTTCCACCTCGATGGCTTCGTCAACAAGCAAAATTGTCGCATCTGGGGCTCGGAAAACCCAAGAGTTATTGTTGAAAAGCCTCTCTATCCTCAACGTGTGACTGTATGGTGCGGTTTATGGTCCCGCGGGGTCATTGGACCTTACTTTTTCGAAAATGAGCCTGGAGCAACAGTTACGGTGAATAGATTGCGCTATCGACAGATGATTAATGATTTTTTATGGCCGGAATTGGATGGTATTGATCTGGACAACGTTTACTTTCAACAAGACGGCGCTACGTGCCATACAAGCAACGAAACCTTCCTCTTTATAATGAAATAAAGATCCGATCATTTATCTCAAAAAATGGCATTTTTCTTTGAATATCAAAATAACACCTCTTATTGGAAAACCCTTTACTAGCGTCGACACCTGGGGCAAGATGTTGTAACTTCGAAAGGCTCGACGTTCGACAATTTATCGATAGTTGGTATATTGTAACACTTTTGACAGGCGATAATTTCGATAGAATATCACTGAGTTTTTCTGAGAGTGATAGTGCAAGCGAAGATTAAAAAATGTTGTAAAATTTAAGAAATTAGATTTATACGTTACATTTTTTTTAATTTATTCAATGATTTTATATACCTATTAATTATATAGATTCTTCAAACTTGGAGTTATAAAACTTGTAAGAATATTTCTTGAATTCAAAAATTAATAAGGCAGTATATTGTGTTAGGCATATTCATAACACAATACCGCTGCCTTAAAAACTTTCTTTTGTCCCGGTAATTAATTATTTCTTCGTAATTTTCGTTATCCTCCATAAATAAAGCCGCTATGCTTGAAAAATTCATAAATTCCAATTTTATTATTATTAAAATTTATCAACAACTAGAAAAAGAATCTTTATATGCCATTTGTGCTAGGGGAAAAAATTCTGAAATAAATTCGAAACAAGCAAAATCGCGTGTCGAACGAAAATCTTATAACATACCGCCAGAGCGAAATCTTCGCTTCGATGATCGCTTTCGATGCGAAGTTATAGCATGTCGTCACTGGGTATTTCTTGTCTGTGCTCCCTGCAAACATTTTAGCGAAGAGCTCGCTAGTCGCTTGCTCGAAGTAATCTCGAAATTCAGCAACAAATGAGAATTTCGAGCTTCTCCCATCCCTAGATAGATACTGATTCTGTTACGACGAATGAGGATTTAAGTGTTGGCTTACAAAGTGCAATGCCACTTAAGGAAGAGTTACTGGCGCTTCATCAAGCATATGTTCATCTCCTTCAGCAAATGTATCAATTCATGCACGTGTGAGGCTACCAAATTTCTGAAGACAAGAACCAGAATTAGTTTGTTCACGTTGAGGCATTATTTTTTATAAATAACATCCAGCCTGATAACGAGCGCTATTACACAGTACTCTCTGCCTTGGATTCACCTAAACTTTTAAACCAAATCACTGACTTTATACGTTCACCTCCTCAGCAAGATAAATATAAAATCATTTAAATTAGCAATTGTATCTCATTTTTCACACCCCAGTGAACGACAACTAAATACATAAGTTATTAACAGAACTCCCGTTAGCAGACAAAAATCCATCTCAGCTGTTACGTGAGATGTTAAAATTGCCACCAAACAATACTCCAGACTCTGTGATTCATTCACTCTGATTTCAACGAATGCCAATTAGCGCGCGATGTATTTTATCAGCAAGTCAGGATGTTAATCTGGCAGAAAACGCGCCGGCCGTAACCTAGAACATAGTTTTGTTTCCGGTCCAGTGGAGATCAATTCTTCACCTTCCACACTGGACAGTATCCAATACCAGCTTGACAACCTTGGGCAACGTTTCGAAAAACTAGCAACCGCTCTGAAAAACGACAAAGCAGTGAACACCTTAAAAGATGTCAATCAAAAGGTATGTTTCTTTCACCTTCGCTTCACTGAAAAGGCTCGTAAGTGCAGTGCAGAGCACTTTGTGACTTCACTTCCACTGTCAATCAGGAAAACTGAAACGGCTGCCATTGTCATAGGCTTCTCAGTGCAGTTACTATTTAAACAGCCTCACAAATGAAAGTCGACTTCACATTAAAAACAGATCCTCTAATCACAAATTTTTAATTGATTCCGGTTCTTCAGTATCGATAATACCAGTTCATTTTTTGGTCATAAGCTCACCTCTGGACTACTTATCTTGTATACAGCAAACACTACGGAAATACAAATATTTGGTGAACATCTCCTCGAACTGGACCTACGCCGATAATTAAATGGAAGTTTGAAATCCACGTAACGATTCAGGCTTCTAACTTCGGTATGTCCAACATCAACAAACAGCTACCTTTTATGGGAATCTTAAAACAATTCGAGGAAATCGCCAATTCCAGTAGTCTTAAGAAAGTTCAACAGCAGTTGTGTGTCACCATATCTGCACAACAGATCAACCAGTTTCTGAGCGTACACGTCGTCTAACTGGTGAAAAACTTACAGTAGCATGTGCTGAAATTAAGTACTTGTTGGTGCAAGTCATCATACGTTCTTCTAGCAGCCAGTGAGCATCACCAATCCACCTAGTTATGAAGAAGTCAGCGGGTGGAGAATGTGTGGCGACTTCCGCAAACTAAATACGCAAACTGTGCCCGACCGTTATTCACATGTGCAGGACTTCTCAGAACACTTATGTGGTAAGACTATCTTCTTTTGTTGCAATGCCTTTGGGGTTGCGAAACGCAACACAAACATTCCAACGGTATATGGACTCCATTTTCAGAAATCTTGACTTTGTCTTCTGTTATATGGATGACATAATTCTTATGTCCGAAATAGAAGAGCAGTATCGAAGACATTTAATCATCGTATTTGAGCTAGATAAACTGAACGGTTTGACAATCAATGTCAAACTGAAGTGCTTTATCAAGGTTTTATTATTAGTGCTGCTAGCATCAAACAACCATCCGAACGAATCTCAGCAATCGCAAACTATAAGAAACCAGAAACACTACTTGTGCTCAGTCGTTTCTTAGGCATCATCAGTTATTATCGTAGATGCATTCCACGAGCAGCTGAACAGCAGGCTGCTCTCAATGAGTTGCTGCTCGACAAACGAGCGGTACCATGGGATTCTAAAACTGAAGCAGCATTTGAAATGTGCAAACAGAGTTTAATTCAAACAACGACGTTAGCACAACCTACCTCACAGACGCGTCAGATGTCGCTTTGGGAGAATCTTGCAAGAGTCAGGAGACATGACTTGGAGATCTCTTGCCTTTTTTTCAAAAAAAAACTTTCAAGCACTGAAAAGAACTACAGCACTTATGACAGGGAACTGCTTGCCATTTACTTTGCCATCAAGTTCTTTAGACATATTCTGGAAAGTCGCAATTTCGTTATCAAAACAGGCCACAATCTTTCCAGCAGAAAATGGACAAGACATCTCCGGCATTTAGATTTTATCTCGCAATTTTTAACGGAGATTATACATGTAACGGGTGTTGACAACAAAGTAGCAGATGCACTTTCTCGCCTCAACGCAATCATCATGCCTTCAGTCATTGACCTTGTCGAACTTCAAGTTGAGCAAGCTAACGATAACGAACTAGAAGAGCTGTTGAACAACACAACTTCGCTACGTTTACAAAAATTGGCAGTCAATAAAACCACACATATATATTGCGATATTTCAACAGGCACAATTAGACCGTATAATCCGGGGTCATTGCGAAAAAAATGTTTTGCTCATATTCATGGACTCTCTGATCCTGGCGGCAAGGCAACCCTACAATTAGTGAAACAGAAATTCATATGGCCAAACATCAGAAGAGATATATAACAGTGGACATGACCTTCTATTCCTTGCCAACGATCTAAGGTGCAACATCATCAGAAAAATCTTCCTACCAAGATTCCGATGGCCCGTGATAGTTCCACTTAAGGAAATGACAGCAGACACCAGAACGATTGCCTTCTACACAACTGGAACTCCACGCACGATCAATACAGATCAGTTTTCGTAGTTCGAGTCGCCATTGCTTAAGCCACTAACTGAACTTACAGGAGCGAAACATATCCACATATCATCCAGCATCGAATGGTATGGTTGAAAGCAGCACTCATGTGTCACAGCGATCCTTGCCTGAATATTCAATCTACAGTGCTTTTAGGATTAAGAACTAGCTACAAAGAAGACATACAACCTTCAGCAGCTGAGCTCCTTTATGTTTCATCACTGCATATTCCTGGAAAAATTTTCTTCAGCGAAGACATCAAACCAAATCCACAAATCTTCCTCGAGAAATTTAGAGAACATATGCGGGAAATTCGACCAAAAGCTACTAGTCATCACATCAAATCAAGCTGCTTCACTCTCTACACCTGCTCTTGTGTTTTCGTTCGTACGGACGTCGTGAAAACACCGTTACAAGCTCCATATATTGGACCCAACCGAGTAATAAAGAAACTGGATAACTACGTTTTCGTCGTTGACATCAACGGGAAAGAAGTAACTATCTCCACAGAACGTCTCAAACCCGCATTCATCATCAAGGAAGATAGTCTTTCGAACCAACCATCAACATCGATACAGCCTTTGGAAAACATTTGGATTCAAGCGTTACGCCCCAATCCTGGCGCTCGTGAAAATCCAAAAACGTTATCTCTTCTTCTCGTGACACAATCACTGAAGGGGAGTAGCTGTGGCAGCA
Organism: Dioctria rufipes; assembly: GCA_963924295.1. Classification (NCBI taxonomy): domain Eukaryota; kingdom Metazoa; phylum Arthropoda; class Insecta; order Diptera; family Asilidae; genus Dioctria; species Dioctria rufipes. The sequence goes on from OZ002741.1 coordinate 1,147,209, forward strand.
TCAAGGACCAAGGTATATAGAATACAAGTTATTCCCATTACAAAAATTTTAATGGGAATACTTGCCTTCTATATACCTTGTAGCAGCATTGTCTACTTAATGTTCCAGTTCCACCATAGCTAAGTTTCATTTTCCAGCTTCTCAACAACTTCACGTCGATGACATCTCTTTTGAGACTGAGACGCCAAGCAAAATGATTGAAGATAACCTTTGTAAATTAAATATATAATAAATTTTTTGTTTGAATATAATATTCTCCTGCGTTTTAAAATAGTTGGTTTGACAACTATCAACATAATCATAAATTTAATGATATGATGCCATCTGGTATCATATAATAGCATTCAAATATCCCTAGCTGGGGCTTACACGCTGTAGTATGCTTCATTTTGCGTTGATGAGATAATTCCGGGGGAGCTTCAACTGCAACGTGTAAGTTGGCCCTTAATGTTGCGGTATATAATTTGAATAATATGAATATATAACACCGGGTCTACACAGGCTTTTTCTGCTGACAAGAGGCAATCACAAATGTCACCCTGATATTGGATTAAATTTACGAGTGGGCAAATTCATTTGTAGTTACATATTTCATGTCGCTACACATCGCTAATACGTTACGATTCTCACTTTGAGATGAAGGCGTTTGAGCACTTGGCGTTCAAGTTCCAAAGACATTCTCGTTACCAATAAAAATTTATCAATTTAAGAATGTCGCACGTTTTTAATTTCAAATCTGCCATTTTCTTTTCACAAGTGCATTTTTCTGCCCAAAAAAAAATCGGATCTACTGTTAACGGCTTGCCAGAACTGCCTTACGAAGAAACCGGCAGTGTCCAGGTGGTCCACACTGGACTTTTTGCAGAAAGTGTTATTGTTAAGCCATAAAAAAATCCTGTGTAACTTAAAAAGAAACTTAATGTTATGATTTAATACCAGATGGCCCTGACGGATCAATTAAATACTTCATGCATGTGTTTTGCTAAAAATTTCCGCAAAATTATAGGAGTTGATAAAAAGTTCCGTGGCGACACTTGCCCCATCGTAGGGCCAACCCACCCGAGAAGTTTTTAGGTAGAGAAGGATTTTTCTCCCTTGTGCTTAGACATACCAGCATAATTAAATGATTACAGGAATTTATTGTGTGCGTGTTCAATTAAAATACAGTTTTTGATATAATCAATAACTGTTTCACAAATTCACTGCACGTAATGATAATAATAATTATTATGTTATCACCTCATATCGCAGGTAAACAACTGTATAGCCGACCGATTGGAAATTTCAGTTTCCTTTTCAGTAGGATTGGTGTGCTGCTCATACTCAAGGTATATAGAATACAAGATATTCTCATTACGAGCCATGTTCCACCATTAGGTGACGTATATCGTGAAGTGTATAGGAAAGCATTCTACAGAGAACACAATACTCTCTCCTCTCTCTGTGATTCCTATAAAAATGTATATACATGTCACAGAATTACGTCACAGGCTATCAGCTGCAATGTGTCAAAATTTTAATGGGAATAATTGTCTTCTATATATTGGGCCCGTCCTCCCGAGCGAAACTTGGTATTTCGGAATTTTCCCTACGCTCGAATACTTCACACCGATAAAACTACCAATAATCTCCCACGAATGAGCCCTCTAGGTTCCCCATATACAAACATTGAATTCGCCATCTGGTATCATACAGTAGAAATATCAGATATTTCCCTCAAAGTATAATAAATAATCGATTTTCTTCATCTTTAAATTTCGATATTTTGAGTTTTCAAGATTTCGATATTTTTGACAGTATTCTGACTTTGACAGCCATGAATACGAAAGGGGAATATTTTCTATCAAGTTCACAAACACAAGCCAAAGTGCTGCTAACTCAAAAGTCAGCAACAGCCAAAGCTGGTTGTGTTGATGCTGTTGTTATTGGTTTCAAGGAATACTTGAATTGAGTTGATATTTCCAGCTTAATTTTGTGCAGAATGTAATTCAGCTGTTTTATGACAACAACAATTGACATTTACGTGTGTGTGTGAGTGTGTGTGCTTTTATAAATTACTGCCGTTGCTGAAAAATGTTTCATCTTGGAAATATCTCTCAAGCCAAGCCTGAAACAAATGCTAAAGAATATCACAATCCAAATAAGTAATCCTAATAAGGTATGAAGGCAGGGCGGCAAGGCAAGATCGAAGTGTGAAACAGTGCCTGATCCTGATGATGGATTAATGAGAATTGTTCTCATGCCGTCCTCCAGTAATTTTTAGTTTAGTTTTTCAGCAAAAGCCACCAGATAGAGTAGGTTAGGTCATCCTGATTTGTTCTGCTGTAATTTTGGACTTTTTACAGGGGAAACTCAGTTTTGTCGAATTTGTTAATATTTCTAGATAAGCAACAAAACTGGCTAACTTTGTATGAAGCTAAAAATTACTCGAACACAATTCTTCTACATTGTGATTGATACTTTGGTTGGTAGGCAATAGGACAATTTTTGTATTTTGATCGGTTGTTGTTGCTTTCCAATATGAAAACAAGCGACGTTGCGGAATTCAGCATGAACTCGTATGCATTTCATTTGTGTTTCATGACTTGAATTGAGGGGAAGTATCTCCCAGGAGTTTTGGTCGGGTTCACAATACATACATCCAACAATACAATAATTTTGTGTGATGTGTTTTCTCTTGTTTTTGGTATAAATAAAACTCTCTCGCAACCGCTGTCTGCCTGAACTGAAACAAATGAAAAATCAAGAAGAGGTGCGCTGCGCATACGGACGGGAACGCGAACCGCAGCAATTCGAATAGAAAAGACGCGCGAGCGAGGAGCGTTAGTAGTGTAGCAAGCGTTTAATACTCTGTCAGGATCGTCGGGAGTAATTTTAGTGTCAAAAAGAAAGAAATTTTCTTTTACGTTTGTTCACATATTGTTCTTTGAGAAAATAATGGAAAGTAAAAACACAAAAAGGATGTGAAGTGAAAGTAAAAAAATTAATAATAATTTCAATAATGATTAAGAGTAAAAATATTTAACACAAGGAAAAAGGGAAATTATATTACCTATACACAAATTAAAACCGCAGCTAATGTGTTGTGTTAAGTTGCTGCTAATAATAAATCAGACAAACTAAGAATAAAACATAAACGAGATTGCGTGGAGAAAATGTTTAAATGATGAGTTAAATCTTAATCCTCACAGTAGACAAAAATTTTCTCCAGTTTGCCTAGCGTTTCCCAGAATAAATTCAATTGAGTGAAAATATTTTAATAAATATATTTAACCTGTTTTCGAAATTCGTTTAATTTTATTTTACTGACCATCTAGATATAGGCATAAATGTAGTTAATTCCGGAGAAATTTTCATGATAATCTTACATGAGATCTGTAGAAGGGTGGAAATTAGAATTCAATTAATTATAAAGCCAAATTAATTACACATTGTAGAAAAAAATATATATTTTACTTAAGCTTCATTAATAGTTTTTTGAATAAACGTCAAATGTGCAAAAAATATGTGTATGTAAACAATTAGGTATATATGTACAAAAAAGTTAATGTACATATATACGTCGGCTGAAGTTAGTTAAAGGTTCTGTTCTACCTAGGTATATCGATGAAAATCAATTACAGAACAGCTGTGCGAATCAGAATCCTACCGTGAATTAAATTTATATCTGTGACCTTTCGCACGCGCATCATAGATTTAATTAATTCTATTTTTTTTTTTGTGATGTCGATTATATGCATGCATGGATACATGGAATGTTGCATACTTGTTAAGAGACAAATTCTTTACTTTACTAGTAGAACTTACCTGAAGACCACCAAAAATTTTTGTTTTTAATGATTTTGTCAATATTTTGTACTCCAAGCAACAATTATACTAATATTGGGCTTCATCGTTAATTTTCACGGTAGATTGGTTCTTCAAAGGTACCGCGCCACCGCGTATAAGTAGAAATTAGAAACCTATAATGAGTGACAGCTGAGAGCTCTATCTATATCAATACTACTAACATGTCTTACTGCTAAATGTGACGTCACCAGTTTTGGCATCACACATTGACCTCATTTTTTATTATGATGACATAAATAGGTTGCCTCACCGGCAAAAATATAACGATATCCGTCAAGCAACTTAAAAGAGTGATCCCAAATTTTGAATTAATTTGTTCTTCAAGGAATTAGGCGCTATTTAAAATATGCTTTCAGTGAAGGAAGATTACGATTCGATTACGAAAAACAAATGCCGAAAAGCAAATCAAAGCTTTCAATTAATAATGTCTCATTCTTCTAGCATCATCTAGATCTAGACTTTAAAGAGCAAACAAAAAATATGTTTTTCAAAATATGAGTGCTGGTTTTTAGAGTAAAACTGAACATTGGCAATATTCATTTTTGTTTTAAATACAAAACTAATAGCTGTCGTTCCTTTCCTATTACTTTTTAATATTTGGATGCAAGCAATTGATTCTAAACTGAGCTATTTTACCTTTTCGGATTAGAATTTTTGATGTGGCCTTCAGTTTAAATGGTATTAGCTCAGTCCAGCCTTAACTGTATAGTACTTTGTCTTTTAAAGAGAAACCAAAATTATCAAGCGTCAGTGTGAGTATAGTATGCCCTAAATAGCACCAAACTGCACTAAGAATTGTAGAGAGAATGGAAGCAAATATTTCTAATAGTTGACCTTTCACCTAGTTTCAATCATTTCTTTTTCTAGGTGATTGGTACCATTATATAGATATATTTAAAATTTCTGAATAATTTTTTCAATTGCGATAACGAATGTTCGTCTGCCTATTATCAATTACCTTTACGAGGGGAGATAGAAATGAGAGTCAAATCAACAATTAAAATTTAAAAATATTAAAAAGTTGGAGAAGCGTGTACTATATAAATACAGGACATAATATCTTATATATCTCACCGACAGTACAGTAAAACACAGTTCTGTTGTAATTTGAATTGCAAAAAAAAAAAGACGAGCAATACATAAATAAACCTTCCTCCTCGGTGAATTGAACAATGGCACTTGGAGAAAATCAAAATGGTTTAGTGCCGGTGGCTAATATAAATAAACAACAATTAATACATCAGCAACAGATAACCGAAATGGACCAACAGCAACAAAGTGAAATCATGAAGATGCATGATAAAAGTGCTACAAAATCAGGAAAACAGGTAACTAATTAATGTTTAATTTTTTCTTAAGTTTTTCTTATGCAATCGCATAAAAACTGATGAATGGAAAGAATATTTTGCATATTTGTTTTTTATAAAGAAGATTTATTAATAGCGCTCGGTAGTGTTAATTAGAGTAATTAATAAACAAACATATCGCTATCTTTAAATAAATGCTTGTGGATTTAGGATGATGAAAAACCAAAAACATTAATCGGAATGGAATAGGGATGTCAGGCTTTATAATGCTCCTAGGAGGTGGAATAAGGAACAATATTGACTTATCTTATAATAATTACACACTGATTTCAGAGCAGGTATGCAAAATTATAAAATCAAAGAAAAACAACTTATTCCTTACGGCTTAAAATGAAAATCAAATTATAAAATTCTATAAATATACTTCAAACTGATTCGTATTCTTTCCTTGTTCATGAGATGAAAGAAAGCCATAAAATTCATTAGAAGTTAAGGATAAATTTGTTTGTCTAAAAAAGCGTTCAGAAAGAACATTAAAAAGTGTGGCTAAGGTGAAAAAATCATTTGCAATTTTTTCAATGTTGAGGATACCTACTATTTTTATCAAGCTATTTTTTTCATTTTTTAATCATATTTCTATTCCAATACCAACACCAATATATTCGTCAAAAACTGAATGCAAAACAATGTGCTGAATATTAAATTTGATAAATCAGTAAAATTTTCCAAATATTAGATTAGGAAAATTTTCAAAATGTCAAATGAATATTTTTTCGTATGCGTATGAAGCCAAATAAAAAGTAAACTGAACAAATTCTTCCATGTTGTCTACATGTTTTGTAGATGAACTTGAACACTCTAAGACGACAATAATTTCAATATCCTAATATCCCTTAAACTTGAACCCCTTTTCTTGATGCATTTTTCATTTTATCTGTAACATATTCTGGTTATTTTTTTTTAGCTCACTAAATTTTGTTTTCTAAATTACCGATGTACTACTATTTGCATAATATGTAGTAACGTTATGTAACTAGAGACCGACATTAGATAATAATGCGTTGATGTCTGTGGAAAAATATCTGAATGCTTCAGAGTTATTGGAATAAAGAGCATGTTTACTTTTTCAAAATACATATACATCAACTCTAGAACATATTTGAATATTGTCCTTATTAAAGGTATTGAAAAAAGGTGCGATTATTTTGTTGGTCGTGAAGTGCTAAATTTAATGCTGTTTTGGTTCAAGACATTTTGTATTATTCGCTTGCAAATTATTCCCATATACAATCACCAGACAAAAAACTACATATGCATATCTATGTTTCGTCATTCTCACAATAAATCAAAAGGGATCAATTTTATTCGGTTTAGATTTTTATCCACAGAAAAGAAATACCCAGATATCAATGGCTATACTAACAAAGTTATGTATGAAAAGAGCTCGTAGCAAACCTCAATAACTCACTGATCTCGGCTAAATATATCATGGATACGAACCAAAACTTTTTTCAATTAGACAAGAATTCATTTTTTTATTCGAATTTTAATCGACCATATATTCTTCAGAATTCGTGTGCATTATTGGTGGCTGAAACCGGTTCGAATAAGTTGTGTCATGTAAGGCCTCGCGTAGACTAAAGGCTTAAACATAATTGCGACGAGCAACGAAAAACGACGACGAAATTCCGCTGTAAAACTTCTAAAAGCACAGCGTCTTATGCGAATGCACCAAATTACGACGAGCGACGGTGAGCGATCGACGAAGTTTTCGTCGGGATTGATCAGTTTCTAATTTTGCCGTCGTCACTTCAGTACTACCAACAAAATTAATCGAATGAAATTGTTTTGGCATTCAGTTTTGTCTTTTTTAGGTGGTAGCACGCCCCAGTAATTTTAAAATAATGAGCTTTGAGGAAAAAATTATTGAGGAAGTACGAAATCATAGAATAATTTATGATTTGCAAGACAAGTGGACAAAAAAGACGTGGTTTGGATTGATATTGGGAGGCGCTTAAATACAAATGTTAAAGTTTTGATATTTTTGGCATTTAGTTTGATTTTAATTTAGTTAATTTATGTATTTTATGTTTGGTCCATTGCAATTCTTTCAAAATAATATAAAAAATTCTCGATAAAAATCTGTTTCAATATGCTCAAAAGTAGTAACAAATGAAATTTCAGTATCTTCTTCTTTCACAATCACCGCTCACCGACTGTCGTTGCAATTGTGTTCCTAATTTTTCGACTGCCTGTTTCGACAGCGAATTCTCCGCTGTCGTCGCAATTGCGTTTAAACCTTAAGCTGGAAACACAATGCGACGGCCATCAGCGCTCATCAGCTCAGTTTTCGTTCTATTCTATTATCAGATATATGAATAAATTAAAATTTGAGCTGATGAACTCTGATGACCGTAGCATTGTGTTTCCAGCTTAAAAGCGTAGCACAGCGTAGCGTAAATGGGTGTTTTTCAAATCCATTGTTTCTTTGATATTGCGTATACTGCAAACATAGCGTAGCGTAGATGAGCGTTTGGTTTGAATTTTTATACTCATAGAAAGCGACAGTCGTGATTCATTGGTTGAAAAGTGAAAATGGATTGCGAAATTTTAATATGTGAAGTGTGTGTTCGGCCTGCGTATTAAGCGGGAAACACAATGCTACGGTCATCAGAGTTCATCAGTTCAAATTTCAATTTATTCCTATATCTGATAATAGAATAGAATGAAATCTGGGCTGATGAACTCTGATGGCCGTCACATTATGTTTCCCGCTTTATCATTACGCTCCGCTGCGATACGCTCAAGCTTTCATTGGATAATTTATGCTGCGCTCTGCTACGCTGTGCTCCACTGCGCGAGGTAGTGTGGCGACTGAGCTCTTAATCTGCCTACTGTCAAAGATGCTGTAAGTAGACCGTGCGAAGCATTCAACAACGATGCGAACCTCTTCAAGACACCGTACTTAACTTAAATCCATAGCCTTAGAAGAATAAAGGAACGCAACTTAGTCCGGTGACACACGATGATACACACTCGAGACTAGACACGTAGTTATACACGGTTGATACATGTTCTTTCGCACGCGCATCATAGATTTAATTAATTCTATTTTTTTTTTTGTGATGTCGATTATATGCATGCATGGATACATGGAATGTTGCATACTTGTTAAGAGACAAATTCTTTACTTTACTAGTAGAACTTACCTGAAGACCACCAAAAATTTTTGTTTTTAATGATTTTGTCAATATTTTGTACTCCAAGCAACAATTATACTAATATTGGGCTTCATCGTTAATTTTCACGGTAGATTGGTTCTTCAAAGGTACCGCGCCACCGCGTATAAGTAGAAATTAGAAACCTATAATGAGTGACAGCTGAGAGCTCTATCTATATCAATACTACTAACATGTCTTACTGCTAAATGTGACGTCACCAGTTTTGGCATCACACATTGACCTCATTTTTTATTATGATGACATAAATAGGTTGCCTCACCGGCAAAAATATAACGATATCCGTCAAGCAACTTAAAAGAGTGATCCCAAATTTTGAATTAATTTGTTCTTCAAGGAATTAGGCGCTATTTAAAATATGCTTTCAGTGAAGGAAGATTACGATTCGATTACGAAAAACAAATGCCGAAAAGCAAATCAAAGCTTTCAATTAATAATGTCTCATTCTTCTAGCATCATCTAGATCTAGACTTTAAAGAGCAAACAAAAAATATGTTTTTCAAAATATGAGTGCTGGTTTTTAGAGTAAAACTGAACATTGGCAATATTCATTTTTGTTTTAAATACAAAACTAATAGCTGTCGTTCCTTTCCTATTACTTTTTAATATTTGGATGCAAGCAATTGATTCTAAACTGAGCTATTTTACCTTTTCGGATTAGAATTTTTGATGTGGCCTTCAGTTTAAATGGTATTAGCTCAGTCCAGCCTTAACTGTATAGTACTTTGTCTTTTAAAGAGAAACCAAAATTATCAAGCGTCAGTGTGAGTATAGTATGCCCTAAATAGCACCAAACTGCACTAAGAATTGTAGAGAGAATGGAAGCAAATATTTCTAATAGTTGACCTTTCACCTAGTTTCAATCATTTCTTTTTCTAGGTGATTGGTACCATTATATAGATATATTTAAAATTTCTGAATAATTTTTTCAATTGCGATAACGAATGTTCGTCTGCCTATTATCAATTACCTTTACGAGGGGAGATAGAAATGAGAGTCAAATCAACAATTAAAATTTAAAAATATTAAAAAGTTGGAGAAGCGTGTACTATATAAATACAGGACATAATATCTTATATATCTCACCGACAGTACAGTAAAACACAGTTCTGTTGTAATTTGAATTGCAAAAAAAAAAAGACGAGCAATACATAAATAAACCTTCCTCCTCGGTGAATTGAACAATGGCACTTGGAGAAAATCAAAATGGTTTAGTGCCGGTGGCTAATATAAATAAACAACAATTAATACATCAGCAACAGATAACCGAAATGGACCAACAGCAACAAAGTGAAATCATGAAGATGCATGATAAAAGTGCTACAAAATCAGGAAAACAGGTAACTAATTAATGTTTAATTTTTTCTTAAGTTTTTCTTATGCAATCGCATAAAAACTGATGAATGGAAAGAATATTTTGCATATTTGTTTTTTATAAAGAAGATTTATTAATAGCGCTCGGTAGTGTTAATTAGAGTAATTAATAAACAAACATATCGCTATCTTTAAATAAATGCTTGTGGATTTAGGATGATGAAAAACCAAAAACATTAATCGGAATGGAATAGGGATGTCAGGCTTTATAATGCTCCTAGGAGGTGGAATAAGGAACAATATTGACTTATCTTATAATAATTACACACTGATTTCAGAGCAGGTATGCAAAATTATAAAATCAAAGAAAAACAACTTATTCCTTACGGCTTAAAATGAAAATCAAATTATAAAATTCTATAAATATACTTCAAACTGATTCGTATTCTTTCCTTGTTCATGAGATGAAAGAAAGCCATAAAATTCATTAGAAGTTAAGGATAAATTTGTTTGTCTAAAAAAGCGTTCAGAAAGAACATTAAAAAGTGTGGCTAAGGTGAAAAAATCATTTGCAATTTTTTCAATGTTGAGGATACCTACTATTTTTATCAAGCTATTTTTTTCATTTTTTAATCATATTTCTATTCCAATACCAACACCAATATATTCGTCAAAAACTGAATGCAAAACAATGTGCTGAATATTAAATTTGATAAATCAGTAAAATTTTCCAAATATTAGATTAGGAAAATTTTCAAAATGTCAAATGAATATTTTTTCGTATGCGTATGAAGCCAAATAAAAAGTAAACTGAACAAATTCTTCCATGTTGTCTACATGTTTTGTAGATGAACTTGAACACTCTAAGACGACAATAATTTCAATATCCTAATATCCCTTAAACTTGAACCCCTTTTCTTGATGCATTTTTCATTTTATCTGTAACATATTCTGGTTATTTTTTTTTAGCTCACTAAATTTTGTTTTCTAAATTACCGATGTACTACTATTTGCATAATATGTAGTAACGTTATGTAACTAGAGACCGACATTAGATAATAATGCGTTGATGTCTGTGGAAAAATATCTGAATGCTTCAGAGTTATTGGAATAAAGAGCATGTTTACTTTTTCAAAATACATATACATCAACTCTAGAACATATTTGAATATTGTCCTTATTAAAGGTATTGAAAAAAGGTGCGATTATTTTGTTGGTCGTGAAGTGCTAAATTTAATGCTGTTTTGGTTCAAGACATTTTGTATTATTCGCTTGCAAATTATTCCCATATACAATCACCAGACAAAAAACTACATATGCATATCTATGTTTCGTCATTCTCACAATAAATCAAAAGGGATCAATTTTATTCGGTTTAGATTTTTATCCACAGAAAAGAAATACCCAGATATCAATGGCTATACTAACAAAGTTATGTATGAAAAGAGCTCGTAGCAAACCTCAATAACTCACTGATCTCGGCTAAATATATCATGGATACGAACCAAAACTTTTTTCAATTAGACAAGAATTCATTTTTTTATTCGAATTTTAATCGACCATATATTCTTCAGAATTCGTGTGCATTATTGGTGGCTGAAACCGGTTCGAATAAGTTGTGTCATGTAAGGCCTCGCGTAGACTAAAGGCTTAAACATAATTGCGACGAGCAACGAAAAACGACGACGAAATTCCGCTGTAAAACTTCTAAAAGCACAGCGTCTTATGCGAATGCACCAAATTACGACGAGCGACGGTGAGCGATCGACGAAGTTTTCGTCGGGATTGATCAGTTTCTAATTTTGCCGTCGTCACTTCAGTACTACCAACAAAATTAATCGAATGAAATTGTTTTGGCATTCAGTTTTGTCTTTTTTAGGTGGTAGCACGCCCCAGTAATTTTAAAATAATGAGCTTTGAGGAAAAAATTATTGAGGAAGTACGAAATCATAGAATAATTTATGATTTGCAAGACAAGTGGACAAAAAAGACGTGGTTTGGATTGATATTGGGAGGCGCTTAAATACAAATGTTAAAGTTTTGATATTTTTGGCATTTAGTTTGATTTTAATTTAGTTAATTTATGTATTTTATGTTTGGTCCATTGCAATTCTTTCAAAATAATATAAAAAATTCTCGATAAAAATCTGTTTCAATATGCTCAAAAGTAGTAACAAATGAAATTTCAGTATCTTCTTCTTTCACAATCACCGCTCACCGACTGTCGTTGCAATTGTGTTCCTAATTTTTCGACTGCCTGTTTCGACAGCGAATTCTCCGCTGTCGTCGCAATTGCGTTTAAACCTTAAGCTGGAAACACAATGCGACGGCCATCAGCGCTCATCAGCTCAGTTTTCGTTCTATTCTATTATCAGATATATGAATAAATTAAAATTTGAGCTGATGAACTCTGATGACCGTAGCATTGTGTTTCCAGCTTAAAAGCGTAGCACAGCGTAGCGTAAATGGGTGTTTTTCAAATCCATTGTTTCTTTGATATTGCGTATACTGCAAACATAGCGTAGCGTAGATGAGCGTTTGGTTTGAATTTTTATACTCATAGAAAGCGACAGTCGTGATTCATTGGTTGAAAAGTGAAAATGGATTGCGAAATTTTAATATGTGAAGTGTGTGTTCGGCCTGCGTATTAAGCGGGAAACACAATGCTACGGTCATCAGAGTTCATCAGTTCAAATTTCAATTTATTCCTATATCTGATAATAGAATAGAATGAAATCTGGGCTGATGAACTCTGATGGCCGTCACATTATGTTTCCCGCTTTATCATTACGCTCCGCTGCGATACGCTCAAGCTTTCATTGGATAATTTATGCTGCGCTCTGCTACGCTGTGCTCCACTGCGCGAGGTAGTGTGGCGACTGAGCTCTTAATCTGCCTACTGTCAAAGATGCTGTAAGTAGACCGTGCGAAGCATTCAACAACGATGCGAACCTCTTCAAGACACCGTACTTAACTTAAATCCATAGCCTTAGAAGAATAAAGGAACGCAACTTAGTCCGGTGACACACGATGATACACACTCGAGACTAGACACGTAGTTATACACGGTTGATACATGTTCTTGAGGCAGGAAAGAAGATTTATCATTTCCATATGATCTATACGCACACCAATTGAGTACACGCATACATATGTAATAAAACACTCCTGTATCATCCGAGTCTAACCCTCTGCTCTAAATTGGGTTGTACGTGAAAATGTTCTAAAATAGTGCTAAGAAAACCAGTTTTTAGTACGGTGTATCGAGTGTGTATCATCGTGTGTCACTGGACTAAGGACTTACAGTCCAAGACTTCCTTTACAGCGGCGTATCTAGGTTGAAACATTTGGGGGAGCGGAGTGAGCATATTAAAACAATCGATCCTCATCTCTTTTCTCTGTTTTTCATCAACCAGAGCTACAAAGAACTTCTTCATTGGAACTAGAATACATTTGGAAAAAAACTGCCGCTCCCGATGTGAACACTCTAATTATACCGCGAGGCACAGGGATAAGCTCGCTGTAACTACTTTTCGTCCACATTCTGTCACATCTTCATTTCCTCGAAATGACGGAATGTAAAATAGTATTGGGCCATCCCATCTGGGATGGCCCATTATGGAGACAGTCTATCTAGTTCTAGTAGCAAAATCAATTCTAATTTCTGTGTAATTTTCTATTTCCGTAACGTGTTACCCATACAAAAACTATAGCGCATATAAATTATGAGAAAAATTCTTCGTAAAAATTTCCTAAGAAAAATATTCATTTTTGCAGTAAATTAGCAATGTATTGCTTCTGTATAGAATTATGCTTGCGTGTAGAATTATGTACATATATAGTTATTGCGATTTGGCTTAGTACCTGCTGTGTGTAGAGGCACTACTACTGCAGAGCAGACGTAAATAAAGGGTAAGCCAGCAATGCCTCGCTCCAATATAAAATCAGCGATGTCTGGACTGATGTAGGGAAAGCCGCAATTTTTTCTTAGAAATTTACTGGAATTTTTTTCCTTAGAACTGCTATGCATTGGAGACCGACAACGGAAAATAATTCCAGTCGGCCACTAGACTGAATAAAAATTCTCCCGAAACATTTTCTATAAATTTCTAAGAAGAAATGAATGCTATTTGCTCATGACGAGTCTTTGCTCATAAAAATTGTTAGTGGCCCAAGCAACCGTTGTCGGCCTCCAATAATGCAAACAATTCTAAGAGAAAAATTTCCATTAAATTTCTAAGAAAAAATTGCTGCTTTCCCTACATCAGGTCCAGCCATCGTGGATTTTATATTCTATCGAGGCGTTGCCTACTTCCCAGCCTTCGTATGTTTTTAGTTTGGCTATGCTCTTACAGTTTATCCCTTGAACCCATTGTCGATATGTACTTCAGTTGCAAGCTTTGCTTTTAGCGAAGCCTGAGGAAAACTGTTCAAAATGGTAAAAGTGGAGCCATCTGACATTATAACACGGAAGCATTTTCGCAATCACTAGATACTTCTATACACAAGGATAATTGTCATGGGACCCAAGAATCGAATCCAATCCCATTTTTTGGCTGGTTGATCACCAGCAACAAATAAAAGTTCTGAAGAAAAATGTCCATGAAATTTTGCATAAAAAAATTATTGTAAATAAATGGCTCGCAGTCACATCTTTCTGATAAGGATTTCTTTTCCACGAAGCGGATGCAATCTTTTGGACAGGTAAACTAAAAACGGTCAATATTAGGTACGTTGTACCACAAATAAATATATATATGTATAGATGAAGAACTCATATCAGAAAAATGAAAACCTTATCAACATTTCTAGTAACCAAGTTGGTTAGATATGACAAGAACTGTAGCTAAGAAATGTTGTTATTAACATAAAATGTTTCCAATGTTCAGGCACACCCAAGTTTTTATCTTTTACCAGAGCAAGACAGAAATGCTTTAATCATAGACTAACTTGCCATACAAAAACTGGGCAAGCAAGTAAACCTAAATCAGCAACGCTTTTCTCGAATATAAATGGACGATGGTCGACTTGTTGCGCTTGATGAACGGAAGGCCACGATTTCTTCCTTTGAAATTTTTGCATTGGTCGAGACCGACAGAACGAAACGATGCCTCGACCTGGGGCCGGAATCCGGATTCGCTGACACGAAGAGTTTTGCAGTTGTGGAGATGAGACATGAGAGTTCCTTTGACACTTAACTCTCCACTCGGAATTCTGAGGCTCGGGAAATTTGTATTGAACGAAACTCTCGACAAAACTGTCGGCTGTGTTAGAAGTGGAGAAGTAGGAGAATATTTCTCAACTGACACTATTGTCTGTTTATGTTGTGTTTTGTGGAGGTACCTAGGTACTTAGGATTTTCAAATTAAATCACCACATATCCTGGCTATGTTTACAAAAGCAAATTATGGAAATCCTTGCAATACTTACAGAGAAGTATGGATTTTGGGGTCTCAAAGTACCCGCTAAAAATTTTAAATCACGCGAAGGTGGTCAATTTGGTTGTCTTCCAGTACAGAAGAGGTGTTATAAAAATTTTAAATATGCACGTTAAAGCTTGTTATGTAGGATTAGATCGCATCTACATTTTGTACCCTAATTAGATATGTAATTAGTTCTTCAGTTCGGTAAATGGTTTTGGAGATAACTGCAAAAGAAGTGAATCAGTCCTTAAGATGAAAAATTGGCCGTTTTTGGTACAAAAATTATGAAGAACTGGTAAGTCGTGGAAATTCACTTTCCATGAGAAAAATGTTCACAACAGAGTACTAATGGATTTAAAACAAATAACGGAAGAAATATATTCAGAATATATGGGCTGTATATGACCCAAGTGGAAAAAATCCGTCTTTCGGTGGTAAAAACTCAGTTATAAAGTAAAATGATCAAAAAAAGAACTACACTACTTACTACTACTACTTACTTAATTTGATACCAAACATGACGTATTTTGGACAACCCCCCATCCCAAAAACGCCCCCTCCCTCCCACGTCTATATTTTTATACTATAGATCGTAAATCCGAAGGAGAAAGCCCCAATGCTCTACGACCCTCCTACACAGAGTTAGCCGTCCTTCAATATTGCGACACTTCTCACGTTTTCCCTAACTTCCCAAGTATGTATGTAGATAATTGCGAATGAAGTGTTAGGGAGTTTTAATCGGGGAAAAAGGAAAATTCTCATCTCCCAAACTCCCAAGCTCTCCAGGTTACAGAATCCGGCCCCTGATGTAAAAATGCATTCAATTTATTCTTAGAAATTCTCTGGAAATTTGTTCTAGAATTTATACGCATTTTTGGAGGCCGATAACAATTTTTATGAGCGTAGACGCGTAAATATGCATTAAGAATTTTTTTTTTTATAAATTTACAGAAAATATTTCGGTAGAATTTTTATTCACTTTGGTGGCCGAATGAAGTTATTTTCACATTGGGCCATCCCAGACGAGTATACTTGATGCAATATGCAAACCGATTTTTTAGGGAAGAGGTGAAAAGACGCAGAGAGATATCTCTTTCTCTTTGCTCATCTGGGATGGCCCAATACCAGGGTGACCGCAAGTGCTACGCCTACGATGATGGTAGCAAAATAGTACAATTAGCATGTTTGTGCTACTATGTCACTACCCTCTGAATTGTGCTACGCCCCTGTAAAAATTGTACTACTGTCTAATTTTATATTGTATTTCCATTCATTTTTCGTTTTTTCTTTGACAAAACAAGAACCAGTGTGACGACGTGTCATTGGTTTTTATTTTTGGTTGGCTTTGCTGTTTGGCTTGGCAGGAACGGAAGCGTCCTCCGTTGGGTCTGAACGTGACTCATTTCACTACATGCTTTACTTTTCACTTCAACGCAAACACCGCAGCACATTATTTTACAATAATTCAATATTCATTCACATAGAAATCATATAGTAAACTGTAAAATTCATTCGGAAGTTAAGATTTGTTTTTAATTTGATTGACTTGGTCATTGCAGTCTTTATGTTCCAGGCCATGACACAAAGCGATTTTGCTACTTGCAAAAGTATTAGAGTAGTACGATTTCGTACTTGTTCTTATGGAAAAATGAATTAATTTCAATAAGCATCCGTACTAAAAGATTGATTGAGGAATTTTGTTGTTTAATTCTTTGTGCATTTAGCAATATAAAATTCTAAGTACTTTGTTTAATAACATTGTTTATATTTTTTCATTCAAAGATAACACTACACTTAAAAATGAAAAAAATGTGCTGGACTCTATTGCCTTCCTACGCTAAAGTAGATACGTAGTATTTCGCCTTATATGATTAGTATACAGAATTTATACTGAGATTAAATATGAGGTCTGCTTAGCATTTTCTTCTGCTGTCTGCAGCAGGCAGGAACTGGCCGTACTGAAGAGTTTGGCTCCTACTGATACGAAACGCCTTATACACAATGCTATCTGCGCCAACTGCAGGCATTGCAGTGCATTAGTGTAACTTCTTTGTAAAAGTCTTCATAAATTTTCTTTTCTAGAAGTAAGAGAGTTTCAAGAATATCTTAACATTAAGCCGCATAAGATACTTCGTGTTTATGGTACAAGATGACTCCCCTTATACGAAGTTGTTGTGTGCCTTCTTCGAATTTAGGACCTTTGAAGCTATATTTTACAGTTTATT
The DNA here is from genome assembly GCA_963924295.1 of Dioctria rufipes. Lineage (NCBI taxonomy): Eukaryota > Metazoa > Arthropoda > Insecta > Diptera > Asilidae > Dioctria > Dioctria rufipes. The sequence continues at coordinate 1,164,566 of OZ002741.1, forward strand.
TATTTTTTTTTTTTTTAAGATCAAATAAAAGGAGTACAATGCATTCTAGATTTGCTTGTCCAGCATAATATAAAGATTTAGTTTTTATTCCTGAAATATATTTTAAAATTTAGTCATTGATCTGAACACAAGTTTTTAATCTGAATTGCCAAAGGTTCATATACTCTTACGAGATGTAACAAATGGCTTTCGTTATTAAAAAAAATAAATTCTTAACCGATAGTTATGTTAATTGTTCTGCTTTACACTTGATTGATCCAAGAAATAAAAACCATTCTAAGGAACCGAAACAAATTTATTTTGGAGCTGATGCCCTAACTTTATTTTAGATATTACCAGATGAGGAAGCCTTTAAGTTTGCGAAAGATGTACATGTTGGTCCAGAATATTTAAAAGCTAAATCTTTCTCAAAGTAACCACAGATACCTTTTATTAGAATTACATTCTCTAACTGAAACCGAATTCACAAGTACTATAACTTTTTGGGAATACATATATAATTAAAATAAAAAATACTGCTGGTCATAGTATGTTTGCAAATTTGGTTGAATTTGCCTACAATTTATTGGCACTTCCTCACAATAGCGCAGCAGCTGAAAGATGTTTCTCGCATTTAAATGTAATAAAAAATAAATCAAGTGATCGCTATAACTATGATGCTATTAATGCAAAAAGCTGTATAAAGAATGTGTTCATAATACCTTCATGTCAACATTCCCCCGATGCCATCTCAGTCTATATTAAACGAAATAAAGGCACCTGTATGGGTTTGAATCCTAATAAATTAGCTAACAATATTTTAAATTGTTAATTTAATCTCAGATCAGAAGCTTTACCTTATTTTGAAACAAAATAGGTTAATTTTTTTTTTGTGTAACCAGGGTTAGTCCACTGTGATTGTGTGCTTGGATGATGCCCAAAAAACGTCCAGCACCAATGCCAACGAAGTCCGTCAATAAAATACCAGCTAAAGGAAGACGCCCCCCAAAAAAAGCTCAGAAAAAGCCTCTTAGGACAATGCAAGAGAGAAGTGAACTTGAAATGCGTCGATATAACGACATTTTCCGGAAATGCGATTTCGAATAATGTGCCATTAAAATTTTGCTAAAAAACAGAGAAATGCAACAAATTCAGTTTCATTTTCAATCATTTTAGCACATTTTTTGTCGACTGGCCAACATAAACAGTAAAAAATTTGCACAAATTGTTGCCACAAAGCTTAGGTATTTTTTCTAGTGCTACTTCCACAATATATTTCTACTAAATGCTACGCATTTTAAGGTATTGCGACGCCAATTTGCTACGCTAAGAAATTTCCAAACAGTCACCCTGCCCAATACTTTCATTTGAGCCTTTTCCAATTGCCAATTGCCAATAGGCAATAAGCCTTCATTAATAATCCATAAAACTTCTTAGGAACAAATTTTCAAGTATATTTCTAAGAAAAAAATTCCGGTAAATTTCTAAGAATTGAAGCCTTCCTACATCAGGTCGAGGTATCGTCGATTTTATATTCTAGCGAGGCGTTGCAAAGTTTTTTAATTGACTCGCAACATGTAGGTATATCTGACTTCTTGTCTTCAATTTTCCTATCCGATTCGTTATCTGTATACATATTTATTTATTTGTCATTGTACTGTTCGCTTCTTAGCTTTTTATTTATTTTTATAAATAATAACATACATACGCAGTGCCGCAAAGCTGGCTGGCGGAAATATATCTCAGGGTACTGTTTCGATTATGACGAAATAAATATGTTGTTTTTAGAGTTATAGTTACTTAGATAAGTATTAAAAATTACCTGATTCATACGAAAATCAGGGATTCAGTATATTTATGCTGAAATTCGTATCTTCTGAATTTCATTGTTTTGAACGGGCCCCATTTTGATAATCTAATCCAGGAGGACCGACCGATCTCCCTGCTCTACCCCTAAATACGACTCTGCTTCGCTATCCATTACATATTGCAGGATCCTTGAAATAAATGTATAACATCGAGACGGACCTCAAATTAAGTGAAAGTAACATATGTATATATATATATATATGTATATGTATGTACATAATGTATGTTCGTTCGACTTAAATTAAATGTGTAATCTTTTATTACACATCTCATTCAAACATCACACGCTCTATCTATACATACAATAATTTCTTAAGATTCTTCTCTCGTTAGTTAAATTCAAATGCAAGCTGAACACGCTATGTACATATGTCTTTAAAAAAAAAAATTAATCGCTACAAGCAGTATTTAATTGACTACTACTATACTCGAGCGAATAAGTCCCATAGTCTGCCGTCAGGCACTTGTATTTTTAAAACTGTATGAACTCTTTGTAAAAAAGTGATACATATAAATGTGCATATGTTTTTAAATTAAAATTAATTGAATCCAAGAAAAATAACAAAAATAACTACTAATGGAGGACGTGTCTGCATACATAGTAGATAGAATACTTACTACTGAAGATCTCTTAAAACTTCCAGAAAAATAACAGACTATAATTTTTTATTGCTGTAAAATCAATCTCAGTTTATTTTTTCTGTTACAAACGCACAGGAAAGAAATTCCATATATCCCACCCGTTCTGTGTTGATCCAATTTAAATTTCAAAGACTGAAATTGTTTATTTGTAGTTCTCTTGGTAAGACATCCCCGAAACTACGTACTTTAGTTGGTTTGGGAATTACCATATTATGTACATTGTGTGTTGAGCCTTTGGCGGAAGACTGTTAGGAATGAGCTAACTGCGGGCCCAACGGACTGATTTACATACATATTATGGTCATGGTGTGGCGTTAAATTGAACGACAATTAAACAACTTGTTAACCCTTGAGTCGTACACGACATGTGCATGCATAGATACATCTATACGATAAATGATGATAGTTGGCTATTTGGGGCTATGACAATTGAGTGAAAAAATTCTGAACGATAGGCTACGATTTATGGTAGAAATGTTATAAAAAATTTATAATCTAGGTAGGTATCTCAGATGATTGTAGTATAATAAAAACAAAAAGATAAAACAAAAAGAGTCGTCATGGCTATGTAATACATACTAACACGTCATCCATATTGAAATAGCTTTGATGGTTATTTTTAGCGACTTATGTAATTTATTTCATTAAGTGTTATTATTATTATTATGAGGTCACGGAATAAAAAAAAATGGGGACGTGGACCAAATGTTGTACGGATATCCTCTGTGGTTATTCGTATTCGCTATTTTGTCTGTGGTTTTATTTTATAGGAGGGATTAGAGGAAAAAATAACACAGTGCTGGATGATGATGACCAAATTCAGACACTAGAGGAACTGCTAAACAACACCTCGAATGTAGCAACTTAACATATTGACTTTAATATAGGCTTTTTATCGTGATAATAGATGGCATAACTTTCACGTTTCATTCCATCTGCCCCAAGTAGGCTGAATCTCATCAAATTAAGTGCACCAAGTTTTTGTTGGGCAACACTGAAAAAGAAAATTTAAATTAATCCCTCACAGTTTTGGCTGTAAGAACTATGGGTATCTTCATTATGCATTTATGGATGGATTTATAAAATAAACCCAATTGCAGAGAATATACATAAATTTAGAGATGTATTTATTCCAGCAGGTACCTCTAGTCTGCAATGAAATCATCATCAAGCATAAATTTGATTCGCTCCAAAGACTTTATTTACCATTTGCACGTACCTATATATATACATAGATATATATGTATGCATAAGTTTAGTGCGTAATTGAGAAGAAACGAAAGATACAACAACTGAATTGTGTCTTTAACTGTGCGAAACATAAATTTTTTTCCATAGTTTTTCATGAGTTTTTTTAATGAGAGCTTAATAAAAGAACCAATGCGTTCCACTACCTTTTAAATTGCCTAGTCATAAACAAATGTAAAAAAAAATTGAATTACATTTTTTATTCTTTTCTACTATGTGTACACAGTACTCTACAGCTTTAAGCGTTTCCGCAACAAAATGACGTTGTTGATATATATACATCTGTATGGCGGTTGCTATAATTTCCGTTCATTTTCGAATTTTGTTAGTGGGAGTATTAATTAAACTTAAAGCCTTCCCATACTCTTAATTCTTAAGTAGCACTAATATTAAAATTTAAAGAAGAATAAGTTAAATTTTGAATTCAAAGATGTTTTCAGAGCGTACTCAACTAAAATGCAGCTAATCGCGTAGTTTTCAGTCCTATCGAAGACCTGGCAGCCGTTGGTTTCGCTAAGATCACAAAATAGTCTCGACCAATACCTTAAACAGACTTATGGAATACATAGACACTGCTTTCCAATTGGGAAGTTTAGTTAGATCGGATGTTGTAGAACCTTTGTCTAAAAGTCATCGTGAATGAGATGAAGATTATGGGGCTCAATGCATTAAACTTAGATAGTTTGTTGCTTAATGGAAAGCAGATCAAGAGAGAATGAACAATTTCTACCATACGGAGGTATATCAGAAGGAGAATTTCAACAAGCAAAATAAGAGGTGAAATATAGGCTGTCTCAAAAGTGGACGATCAAACGAAGTGAGGTGATGGGGGAGGACATTTCCAATCAAAATAATATTATTATCCAATTATAGATTGCTGAAAAGTTAGAGCAATTGAGGGTCTACTACCCCATTTCGACGTAGAATTTCCTGGCAAAATTGCACCCTTTTGTCTTAGTCAGCGGGAAAAGTGCTTGCACACGGTGCACATGGTATGGTTGTAATAGATCCGTTTGCAAAAAAAAAAAATTATGCATCGTCAGCCTATGTGTAGTATATTTGTTTTCTGTCTGCGTCACTTCAAAATGAACTAATATTTTTGAGAACACAAAGCGTTCACAAAATTATGTTTTCATTTTGTTTTTTTTTAGTCCGCAGAATTAATAAAAAATTTGATGCACATGCCTCTGCTTTAAAGATGCACCCCTCTTAAGGAAAATACTTAAATAAAATAACAGCCAAAGAACTCATTGGTTCTTTTTTTTATTAATTTTTCAGTGAACGCAGTAGGTAATTTGATTGAAAATTAAAAAATAGCTATAACTTTTCAATCATCCACAATTGGAAGACCTCCTCATCCCATAACCGGCGCTATTTTACACATCTAATTCGAATCATTATCATTTGGCAGTTATGTTTTTCACCTCTTCTTATACGAATTCATCGGAGAGATCACATCCTCAAAAATGATTTATGGCGACCGACTAAACAATTATTGGCATATAAATGCATCGACGCAATGGCAGTCAGAGAAACCAACTCTTGCCTGCATCGCCCGCCGGTCAATTGCTTAATTTTAGCATAAAAAACGTAGATGCATTCATATTAAATACATACAATTCTCGACCAATTGTAATCACTTCGATTCTTTCAAAGGTTTTTGAATCTATTATCAAAATTAATGAAGTATCTAGAAATCAATCAGCTCATCAACGTTAAAGGCTTCCGAGCTTGACGATCATCTGGAGACTTGCTGACTTTTCTTACGGAACGTTAGATCAACAGTAGTCTTCACAATTTTGATAAGTCCAAGACTAGTCCAAGTCCTAGATATTTCAAAGGCATTTGATAGAGTCCTCTTCTATTATGGATTAAAAGTTTTTTTTATCTGGCCGCCTAATACAGATTTTACTAGATGGCGTTTCATCAGAACCTCACCCTATAAATGCCGGTGTGCCTCAGGGCTCTGTTATTTTCCATCTCTCTTTTTAATTTTTATCAATGATCTGCTTTCTCTTACATTCAATCCCATTCATAGTTTTGCCGATTACAGCACCTTTGATTTCGTTTACTCCTTTGACACTTTCACGGACTACAGAAGGAATGACACATCTGTTAAACGAGATTGCATGATTAGATCATTGAATAACTATCTTGCCAATATCTTCGCTTAGGGCAAAGCGAATCGCGTGGAATTCAATGCATCTAAGACTCAAAGCTGTCTCACATTTAAAAAAAAAAAAGATCATAATTTCTCCATTCCCGTTTCATTTGATGGAGCACTGTTTTACGATACACCGTCTTTTTGCATTAGTGGCATTAATATTTCCAGTAATATAAGTTGAACAGAAAAATCTAGTCTGATCTCTTGCAGAATGATTCCTGCACGCAATACTCACGCTGCAAGCCGCGCACATCGTTTTACCCTTGAAACTACTTTCGGCCGTATACAATCAAATTCCGTGATAATTTTTTTATCCTGAACTATGCAAATGTGGAAAAATCTACCATCACCTGTCTTTCCTTCGGCATACAATCTTCGAAGGTTTAAGAGGGACATACATCGACACTTGCGCCATACTCTCCTTATGTTCCCAACTTCCTTTCCCTTTTTTCTTCCTGCTATGCTGTGCTTTGCATCATAGGATATCCCCTGAGCTTGGCTTAATAATATTTAAAAAAAAAAACACGGGCACACACACATTTAAATTATCAAACCTGTGACTTTCAGTGATTGCAAGCATACCTATGATGACACCGATAATGCCCACCGAAAATTTATGTACAACAAGGATGATAAGTTTATTCACAAACAAAAGAACAAATTTATTGGAGGTATACAGACCGCATGAAAATTAACTCAATATAAATAAATAAAAGCTTTAAGTAAATAATTTTCGTCCCAAGAAAAAAAAAAAACATGAAAAAAATCTCTAGTGATAAATTGCGTGTAAATATAAATTTTGTTGATCTTAAAGAAAAAATTCGCAAATGTAAACATGTATAATATGTTTTCTAAAAGAAAACAGCAAGGTTACGAGGACGGAAGGAGGGGACTAACGTAACGGATCGTTATAGCTACACTACACATCAGACTCTCCGTCATGTAGGAGTATGCCAAAAGACTCTTAAGACATTACGAATATTTCTGGACCACAGCCAAATATCCTTCTTTCAATGAGTGCAATGATGAAATCGATAATTTAAAATTATTTTTTAATCAATATCTACGTGGAATATTTGTATCTCTGCCTTCTAAAGATAGGTTCTAACTTGTGCAGCCATTTTCTTTGCGACCATATTAAACTGCAGTAGGTACATTTAATTGAATTGAATTGAATTGAATGAAGAATAACGTGAGTACAATATTATGTAATTGTAATTTATGCTGGTGTAATATGTATATAGTGTAACGTAATACGTATAATAATACACGAACTATATTGGATATATTATCGCATTCTCTTACTCACGTTGGTAATTTTCTATTCATGTCAGTTTCGGGACATGCACAAGTCACTCACGCTTGGTCAATTTTTTTTATGGAACTTTTTCACGTCTAATAGAAATAGTGTACTATTCCTCAATGTATGTATGTATGTATTATTGTAAATGTTAAAGAGGCTCAAAATATTTATGTACCCAAAATGTAGAATTTATTTCAATTGGGATTTGATGTAAAACAGAATTAGGCGGCTAGAAATGAAAATCTTAGTATATGAGACATGCCTGACGTCAGAAGTAGCCACTGTGCTGGATCATTGAAAGCAATTGCTGGGGTAGCGTAGGTGCTATACCAAGGAAGGACTAACTGCTATAGCTATTTACATAATAACTGTCATGAAATTGTAATAACTCTGATCTGGTGCCTGTAAAATGAAGTGTATATCAAACCCACCTACTACAGCTGACCAATCCAATCTCTGGTCATGTAATCTATATTTATTTATGACTTAGTTATCATTCGAAAGTGAAGTATTGTAATGTTTTTTATACGTATTTATATTGTCAACGACCTTGTCTGAAACTGAAACTAATAATGAAATTTTATTCATATAACAGAAGATCTTAATTCTATCCGACTCGACACCTCACATCATCTAAATATTTAATTAAAATCGAATTCAAAGTCAAAAGTCAATGTATTTTTCAAGTATTGTATTTAAAATAAGGTTTACACATTTCTAGATCATACAGGGTGTGCCAGACTAATATTATTATATTTTGCCAAATGATTCCTCTCGTCGAGACAAATAAAAAGTCGTATGGCAGGGGTGGGGCAAAATGCTACCCTACCGGGTGATTAGTAAAATATGCTCTGTTTTATTAAACATCCTATATCTTGAAGAGTACAGGGTATATGGTCTATTTTAAGACAGATTTACATGTATAGCTTGGGGTGTTACCTATGAATAATCAACCATCCCCGTACCCCCTCCTCAGTCAGTCCAGACTTATGACGCTTCAAATTCAAAATTTCGGGTTTTTTATTTTTCCGTTATTTTTTTTAAATACCCCCACTAATATACATCTTAAAATAGACCGTATACTCTGTACTTTTCAAGATGTAGGGTTCTTAGTGAAAAAAGGGCATATTTTACTAATCATCCTGTAACTCGTTAGGGTGATAATTTTTACTTGTCTGGATGAGAAGAAAAATTTGGCAAAATAGAGTCATATTAGTCTGGAACACCCTGTATACAAACACCTACTCTGGTTTAAGAGCTCTCTGGTTTCATGCTGCTCATTTACCTTTTTATACCCTCTAGATGATGAAATTTTAAGGTCTAAGTTTGTCATTCCGTTTGTAACACACAGAAATAATGAGGGTGGAGAAAAAAGGATTGGACAACCCCAGGCATAATATTAAAAGTTATTTTGATTTTTGCATGTCCGTCTGTCCGCCTGTCTGTCTGTTTCTATATCTGTCTATTCTCACGATAACTCAGAGAGCATGTATTTAGAGAGCTGAAATTTTGCCCTTCTTAGTATTGCCATATAAAAATATTGGTTTTTTACGTATTACTGTAAAAACAATCAGTCCCAGACGAATTTATTGTAATGAAAAGTTCTTCAGAAAATTAAAACCTATGAAATTAGTTGTAACCATTTTTACTGTCCGATTAACCGTTTCAGAAATATATGCAAAAAACCACTTTAAAAATCAAACTTGCACAAATGGGTGACAGACCATACGAAATTACATACGGGTATTTATCTAGGATCTTATAAAACAAGTCTGACAAAACAAGACAGAATATGTATATTGAAAAAATCTAATTAAATCAGAAAAAAGAGGAGAAAACTAAAAAAAAACCACATAAATTCTAGAAAAAAAAAGAAGGAAATGTACTAAATAAAGATTAAGAACAGCCGTGAAGTGTACCTAATAAAGCTCCAAAGAGTTTAACAATTCAAACAAATCTTTGCCTGAGCTGACGCTACGGATATTATAAGGTAAACTATTCCACTTACGTGTAGTTTGTACGAAAAAAGAGCGCTACTCGAAATGAAAAGGACAACGCGGCAGAAGAATGATTAAACTTCTTTGAAAGCGTAAGAATTCCAGCTTGTTGTATGTAAAGATGTTGTGGCCTCTTTTTATGAATTAATCACGATGGGAAAAAGTCTTTCCAATGGCTGAATTAACTTGCATTGGGTGGGCACTGCATGTTAAGTTGTAAATATATCTACTGTCAATTTACGAAGGCAAAGTGAGTCTAACTATGGAAATATTATTGTGGCATACATAAAGTGGGGTATAGAATCAAACTATTACCAGTTTCAATCGCATATCAATAGATAATAAATACCCACTGATTCTCAACTTCCGTAAGGAGCCATAGATATTGGTAACATGACTGCAGCAAGTAAATTGTATGTTCAGGACTACACCTAAATTTTTTTACAGAGGTAGAGAAGGCGACTTGTTTAAAATAACCTGTGGTAGCTCTAACGCCTCTATAGATCGGCATACACACAAACTGTCTAGAATTCAGCAGCAGTTTATTAGCTATTGGTTTGTTCAAGTAAATCTGTGCGGCATCAGCATATAAATGAAATTTCACATCCTTAATTACCTCAGGCAAATCACTGATATATAGAGACTGATTAAGAGAGGACCTAGGATTGATCCTTTGTGGTACTCCACAGGTAGAGTTTCGAAAGTTCGATATAGAGTCTTGAACTTTAACTACTCCTTGTCTACAAGTAATAAAACTTTTGATCAGCTTAATAGCTGAAGAGGAAAAATTGAAGTACATAGTTCGAAAGTTTGTAAAGGAGCAAATTGTGATCTACTGAGTCAAAAGCCTTACTAAAATCCAAGAATAGTTAAATCGTCTAGATGTAAGAATTTGATAATATCCGTTGAAACCTTCAGAAGGGCAGTTTCACAGCTATGTCCAGATGGCAGAAGCTGATGCTGGTGAAGATATTTGGTGATCTGATTGTACATGACTTTTTCGAAAACTTTTCTACTAATAGGCTTATAATCATTAATTCCAATAGGACGAAACTTTTTAGGAACAGGGAAAATGAGGGCTTTTTTCCATAATGACGGGAATTGAGAAGTTGCAAGGTAATAATTATAAATATGTACTAGAATTTCAGAAATACTTGGAGCAATCATCTTGGTGAATCTCGGGGGAAGCAGATCATCTCCAAGCGCAGTAGATTCTACAGCAGACATTGCAAAGAGACCATCAGTATCATCAATTCAATTAAATGTAAACCCCTCGAAACGAATATCATAATGATGACTATTAGAAGCTATTATAGGGGTAGAAGGAGCAAAAAACTATTAGAAGCTATTATAGGAGTAGAAGGTGCAAAAAACGTATGTAGGGTCTCAGCAACAATATTTCATTATGGATTTTCGTTACCAACAACACCAAGTGAGCGGATGTTGCTCCGAAGTTTTTTATAGGAAGATCAGGATTCACTTTAGAAGGCCTTTTTGGAAGATCGAAGTTTAAACGTCATGAGGTTTCGAGTTTCTTATAGCGATTATGAATCATAGGGTTGCGTGACGCTTTATATTGACGCAGTAGTAGATACCTTTCAGCGATATTTGAATGTATCTCCCTAGTTAACTACGGACAGTGCTATGATAGAATATTTCGTCTTTGCAATGATACATGCAAGTTAGAAAGCTGTAGAATAGATTGCTGATCATCAACCGACTCCATTTAGAAAATATTCAGCCTAGGCAAATTAAGATAGTCTGCACACCGCAGGTCCATATCAATGTTCTTGTAATCTTGATAGGAATATGATTCAAAGCCAGCAGAATGTCGCAGTCCAAAGGAATACGTTAAATACAGAAGGTCATGATCGAAGACACGCGTGGGACATAGTGCATTGATGCATTTATTATCCGATGGGTTTCAAATTATTTTTACTAAGCTGACCAAAGTGCCAGGTTATTGTGGGAATTTTCTTTCAGTAAAAAAACTCAGAAGATTCTATATGTCCGATCTTTATTAAAAACCAAAATTTTTCTGCATATTTGTATGATTGCTACAAAATAAAGATAGTAGCCTCACGGGGCGCCGACAGCATATCAACGTAAGCTAAGCGTCAGCAAGAAATATCTGGGAAGAAATGAAATCAACAAGATTGATGGTGTCATGTTTCATGATAAGAAACATAATACATACTTAAGCCATTTATGCTGAAGCGGAATTGCTTTTGAGATGGAATTTAAATTTCCTCCACAATTTTGGATGCTTCTCATTCTTTTATCGGTATTTCCATTGTCATTATTGAATCGTATATAAATAGATGCATAATATTTAAAAAAAAAAATGAAAATCATCTACAGCTACTATTATAAAAATATAGTAAACACAACCGGCAAGAAACCTTTAATTAGGATTTCAGCAGGATACCTACATAGCAACAACATTGTTTTAATTTAAAATTTATTTTTTTATTTCTGTTCTTTCAAGTTTTCATTTCCTGTTTGTGTGATATTTCCTAACCAAAATATGCGGTGATGACTTGTGCGCCGCGGCTGCACCAGGGGAACGAGTAAATTAAATTAAGCCCGGTAAGAATCGCTGAAACCATGACCTCATTTTGTTTCGTGCTTTATTACTTCTTATAAAGTACATTTTATATTATCATCAAGAGTAAAAAGTTTTCTTTTCTTTTCACACTTGAAATTTATAGCGCATTTGCGCTTTGGTTGGAGGAGAAAATATAGAAATCTCTGTTTCGGCTTCAGAAACACATTTTAGTGTGGTTAAAATTGAAAGGAAAAACTTTAAGTCGTGTACATTTATTGCAATTATTATATGGAATAAATAATTATAATAATTAATGTAAAAGAAAATGAGACATTAAATAGGTATGATATTCTATGTGCAACAAAAGATATCATGTGGTCTGGAAATTTTTCTGAGGGTCTCGATAGATGCTGCGAAAACAAAAAAGTTAGCATAGACTTGACATGACATCAGAGAAATATTTATCAAATTAAGCGCAAATCACCAGCGCTTGCAAATTGACGCAAACTGCCCTGGCCGCGTGATCAATACTTTCTAATTGCTCAAATGCTTGCACCTTAAGTGTTTATTGTTTTTTTTTTTAAGATAATTTCGGTCATTCCATTTTTGTTTTTAATTAGAATTAACAGCTTTTTATGTGAGGAAGCCATGCGAGAATGGGGAAAATCTGTCGTTTCTGCCTGGCATATCATATTTATTACTATAGTTGGGGTCCCGCTCTATTTTCAGTTTTTTGTCGCTAAATCCTTCAGAAAATATGAATAAAGCAACTAAAACACGAAATGGAAGTCAAACAAATTTCATATAATCACGCTGGTGTTGACTAAAACTGCCGATTGCGTGATAAGGGATAGAAGGGTATGCGATTGTAAGGATTCAACTTCTACCTTATTCGTTAGAATTTAAGATGGTAGGGTGAGCTTTTCTCTGTATGTGTATAGTTCGAGTGGGGGTTCTTTAACAACATCATACAGGTGAATCCTTCAAAACCACCCCAGTTTTAATATTTTGTGTTCTTGGTAAGTATAAAAACTATACCTACACACCCCAACTATACTGGATATGATGATTGCTTTAAAAGGAATCGTTTTTATTTTCACGCACCCAACTTTCCCTCACACACTCCTCTCCTTATACTCCTATCCTTCCGCCAACCGACAAATTCAAAACTTCAAACCACCAGATACATTGAAGATACAAGTAACAACATAGTATAGGTATGTAAATGAAGTAGGTAACTCACCTTTCATATTTCTAGTGTGAATACGAAATGTCTGAGGTAACTATAGACAAAGAATGACAAACGGAATGTTGCGTGATATTATAAACCTTCCTAGATGAATCTTCTTCAGTCTAGAAAAGTATTTCATTTATTAATGCTGCAGTAAAAAAAAAAATATTTAGGTCAAAAGGTATTCACGGAGGTCGTATGCAGTCCAAGAAAAATGTTGTGTGCACAAAAAAAGCAAATCAACGGATTTACCTATTTATTTATTTAATTGGTTAGAACTTCATCAAAGATCTGATTACTGAGTTTATAAAAAGTATACATAAAATAATAATAATGATAAAGAAAAAAGTAACTTTAAGTAAGCTGATCTCTTATTTGAATTTTTGAAAGACGAAAGTCAATGCAATCGGCTCGTGCATGCCATAGTTGGTATTATGCTAAGGAACAACGAAGAAGTCAAGTTCAAGAACAAATATATTATCACTCCTTGTATATACGCAGTGAAATGCAAAACAACTCTGGAAGATTTTCGTCGAGAGTTTTTCATTTAGAGTCGAAAGAGTTTAAGTCTGTCAATATATGAAGGTAGAATAACAGGGTTGTCCCAGCAAAGTCTACGCAGGGCAAATCGAACGAATCTCCGCTGCACAGCCTCGATGCGATTTATGTAGACAGCATAGAAGGGAGACTATACCGAACTGGCATACTCTAAAATGGGTGCAGTAAAGGACCTTCGTTATGAATGAACCATTAAAATCCTGCGATCATCTCCTTATGAACCACAGAATAGCATTAGCCCTGGCAATTATTGCGTTAATATGATCCTCTAATGAAAGATGAATATTAAGAAAGACACATAAATCTTTCTTTCTGTCAAGTCTAGTTAATAAGTATCTATCTAAAATAAACTGAAGTCCAAGGGTCTCTTTTTACGAAAAAAGGACATAGATGTACATTTGCCGATATTGAGAGAAAGACAGTTAATAGCACGCCATTTATGAAAGGTGTCTATGTCCATGTTTAAAATTCCACACTCATTTTCATTAAAAACAATGCGGAAGATTTTGGCATCGATAGCATAGCAAAGTATTCTTGAATTAGCCAAAATCAGATACATCGTTGATGTAAATTATAAAAAGGAGTGGTCCAAGATGGCTGCCTTGCGGAATTCCGGAAGTATTATCTATGGTCCTCTACGACATTTATTGAGTTTCATGATGCGGACTGCTTACATACACATACAGAGGTCTATCCGAATCGACAAAAATAAAAAGAGGTCAATTTTATGTTATTTTTTAGCACTTAACTTTTTAATTGAATTTGGAACATTAGCCCTTTTACGTACTTCGCTTTTAAACAATATATTTTTACGTTTCTATAACTTCACATAGACTTTTACTAAAATTCGCAATAAAAAGATAATTTTTCCACTTTATTATGAAATCAGTCCTTAAGGTTGGGTCGCTGTCATAAATGGGACAGCTCGGTACAGAATTCGCAAGATGGGGCGTAGCGTTAAGATTTTTGAATAACTCGCAAATTGATTAATTTAATATTTATTTAAACACCTAAGGCAACAAAATAACGTTTTTTAATTTTTAAATTTGTCCCCCAATTTTTATTGAAAATGATTTAATGAAAATTCAATGATTTTTTTTTAATTTCTCTGGTGTGCGGAGCGGGTCTGCCACAAATTTGAACTAAATTAAACAAAAGCTTTTTGAAGCTAATAAGCAGAAAATAACGTTTATCGATTTTTAAAATTCTACTTATTTTTATGAAAATTGGATGCAATATATTGCTTTCCTAATGCGTAAAACTTTTAAATCATTTTCAATGAAAATTGGGGGACAAATTTAAAAATTAGAAAACGTTATTTTGTTGCATTAGGTGTTTAAATAAATATTCCATTAAGCAATTTGCGATTTATTCAAAAATCTGAACGCCCCGCCCCATCTTGCAAATTGTGTACCGAGCTGTCCCATTTATGACAGAGACCCGGCCTTAACTTGTAAGGGAAAAAATTATTAGCTGCTAGAATCTGGATTTGTGGTCAAGATTCAAGGTCTATGCGCGCCTTTAAAGAATCTGCGTAGCATATGTGTGATAAAAATTTACAGTATATTTTATGTTTTTGTTAATAGTGTCATAAAAATTTTGCTTTTCCAAGTACTTCGATGCATTGTACATTTTCATGGATGCATACTCGTATATATAAAATATGGCACTCGAAAAGTGTGGTGAAACTGAAAGAAATAAAAAAAGCTTAAAATCACATGCTGAATGTCTGGGTCACAGAATTCTGGCTTTATGGAAGAATGCTCACCACAATAAAGCAAAGTTTTTAGCGAAAAATTCAGATTGTTCAAGTATTATAGAAGATGTTGAGCTAGAGAGTGCAAAAGGTTTCTCTGAATGCAGCATAAGTAGTACAAAACAACGAAGATTTGTTGAGTTAGACAAAATTGACAAGTCTCTTTCTCAGTCATTCCGTAAAAAATCTTATAAGTCAAATACCGACTTTTCAACGATAAATATATGCACAATCGAGGTTTTATCCTACTTACCGAAGCAAAATTAACTAAGCACCAATATCTATTGGTAAAAGAATTTATCAATTCTAAATTATCATCTAAGGTTCTACCATCATATAACGAGACCTAATGAAAAAAAAATGTTATCCTGAAAAAATAATAGTGACTGAAACTGTTGCGGAAATGGAGCAGCAAAGTCTCTTAGATCACACAGCTTCGCGAATAGTAGAGTCGCTAAAAACGGGTCATAGAAAATATGTCTGAATCTTCGTTAAATAACTTATGTATGATAGGAAAATGGTGCTTCGATGGTAGTACAGGTCATAAAGAGTACAAAAAATCACTGATTCGGAAACTTCCTATGTGCATCTACGCTTAATTGATTTTTCAGATAATAAAATAATTTGGAAAAATCCCCGTTCATCTTCGACTAGATATTCTAGGCAAATATACGCTTTTAGTTTAAAAAAGAAATCAGTGACTTAACCAGTTAAGGGGAAACGTATTTAAAAGAAAAAACAAATTTCTTGGTGCCTTCTGTTATAAATGAAAGCAACAAAGTGTTGCCAATAAAACACGAGTTACAATTAACTATGATGATTGATGGTAAAGTGTGCGGTGGCCTTAGTCGAACAAGCTCGTCAAAGTGTTATATATGTGAGGCTAAGCTAACGCAGTTGAACGATATAGATAAATGCTTAAACAAACGAGTGCACATGGAGATATATGAGTTTGGGCTACCTCCTCTTCACTCATGGATTCACTTTTTTGAATATTCTGCTAATGTTTCTGATCGTTTAGATATTAAAAAGTGGCAAAGCAGATCAAAAAAAGAAAAGGAGCAGTTTGCAATGATAAAACAAAAACATACAATCTCAGTTTAGGGCTAAGTTAAGTTTGATAGTAGATCAGTGGAGAACTGGCGGAAGTGGAACGTCAAATGATGACAATACTACTGCACGAAAGTTTTTTGAAAATTCTGAAGTTTCTGCAGAGATAACAGGTATAGATAAGTGTCTCATTGATAGGTGTGCAACTATATTAAAGGCAATGGCATCTGCTTATGAACTTAAATGAAGATAAATTTAGAGATTTTTCCATTGAAACCTCTAGAAAACTTGTAAAGCAATATCCGTGGTACTACCTTCCTGCGTCTGTCCACAAGATACTTATTCACGATTCAGAAGTAATTGACTTTGATCTTCTACTTATCGGAGACTTATCGAAAGAAGCAGCCGAAGCCAAAAATAAGGACATAAAGATATTTAGACTAAAACACACCGAAAAATCTCCCGGATTGCTACTAATACTGATTAGGTAAACCGCCTTCTTTTAAGTTCAGGTCCTTTTATTACGGAGTTGAGAAAACTACCGCGTAAAAAGAAGACTACATTGACTAAAGCGGTTGTAGATTTATTGTGATAAGAAGATATGGTCGTCATATGCATAAAAAAGTATGCTTAAGAAGTCTCAACAAAGTTATTTTAGGATATTTAGCATAATAAGTCATTTTAACTTAACTATGCCTATGTGTATAGTACATACATGATTACTGATTTATTCATTTTTAAATAAAATAAAATTTTTAACTTTACCAATTTAAGCTATTTTTTTCTATGTTTATGATCTTTTGTTATGTTCTATAAAATGTGAAAAAATTTCGATGTATTTTTTTTTTATGATTCTATTTTTTCTTTTTTTTTTCTTTTTTTAATATAAAAGCATCAATTTTCTTATTTCTGTCAAAGACACAGGTTTTGTTGAAACTAAGTGCCGTTCATTTATTGCACTCACATACTTATGAAGTTATATATTTTTGACGCTGCCTCCATATATGGGAAACCACTGCGCATTGGCGTGGAGTTTCAATAAATCTATTGTGGCCCTTGAATGATGGGTGCACTTCTTCATCATGTATAATACAGTCTTGATCCTATTCTAAATTTCTGTATTTCCCTCACATGCAGAATAAAATAACCAGAAGTAACAAACTGTTGTATGCTATCTGATACTTTTGAGGCTTCATTTCTCCTTAACCCGGCCGAAAATTGTTTTTAGGAATTTGTTCCTAAGTCTCGACCTCAAAAAAAAAAAATTAACTCATAAATATCTTCTTTATTAAGTTTCGGTAATAATGAAAGTAATATTTCTCTAAATAGCTCAAATTAGCGTCTAAAAACTTACATATACATACATTCTCACTATTTTTATAATTGAATCCGAATTTCACTCGAATTTAACCTCTGATACTTAACCTATAAAATATCTATGTCCCCAGCGATATCAGCTCGTATACTCATCATCAATTCATCACTCCGACTAATCTACTTATACCTTCCCATAATTAAAAATTTTTACGCGTTACGAACGGAAGCTGAATCTTAATATGTATGATTTCATCTGCACGTATAAAAATGGAAAATATTTGTGCTAATTTGCAATTCTAAATTTATTGAACGCTGTAAAATGTGATTATAATAAAAAATAAATATTGAGCAAAAATGAGATAATCAGTTACGCAACAAATCTCATAAGAAATATGTACGTACAGTACCAGTTCAAGTTTAAGTTCAACACAGTGCCCACACGGCTAACTCCGCTTTTCATATGTTTTGTTTTTACAAGCATTGAGAAAACTTGAAAATCGCCCGTCTGGTCAATGAATTGACGATTATATTCCGCGAGTTATGACTCATATGACAGAGGTTGGGTTTACACATCAGTGCCACTGATAATGCTTCTCTTAATGTATGTAATATATTTAATAATAAGCAATTAGTGTGTATTTTGTTTATATTAAAGCAGCAACACCAACTGCATAAAAATTTAAAAAACAAACATAAACTTTCCCAGTTCTTAGCAAATTATTTTTATAATTACTGGAAAACAGATGATTGGAATTGGAAAAAAAAAGCATCGTTTTGTTTGATGTGCGGAGACGGGCAGCTTTACACGACTTTCTAGGGTTGCGTTTATTTTATTATTGTGAGTTACACAAAATCTAAAAATCGATTAATTTAGAATTCAAAATTTTGCTACAATTGAATGTACTAGAACAAGCCACTCTTTTACTTTTACATTTTCCAAGTTCACGCAAATCAACTGATCAGTCAGAATTGTAATTCAAGAGCTGCTTAACAACAGAAATTGCTGTTCACAATTAAAAGCTAGTTAAGAGGTCCTACAGCTCATCTGGTTTCATAATTTGAATGGAGGAGTTTTATTTACCCTTTATTACTACCCTTTATTACAACCCTGGGTTCGAGAATGACCCCACTGTGAAATTAGCCGATTTTTTTTACGTTTTTTAATAATTTAGGAATTATATATTTTTTTTACATTATTAAACCAAGCTAAGTGGATAGATACCCAATGATGTAAGCACAGCATGGCAAGAAGGAGATGTCGTCCTTAAACCTTCGCAGATTGTATGCCGGAGGAAAGACAGAAGATTCGCACACTTCGGGATAAAAAAGCATCACGGAATTTTACTGTACGGCCCTTTCAATATATAATAAAAGAGGAGGGGAAAGGTCAAATGCTTTACGTTTGGCTAAAAGGGCTAAATGCCAGACGCTATCAAAGACCTTAGAAATATCCAGGGCAACGATTTTGAACTCGCCAAAATTGTGAAGACTACGGTTCCAATGTTCCGTAAGAAAAGTCAGCAAGTCTCCAGATGATCGTCCAGCTCGGAAGCTATATCGGCGATCGTTGATGAGTTGATTGGTTTCTAGATATTACCTTTGAAAGAATCGAAGTGATCACAATTGGTCGATAATTTCAGGCATCGCTATCCTCACCCTTCTTGGGAATATTCTGAATGTGAGCTAGTTTGCAAGCAGTTGGAAATTTTCCTGTCAAAAAAGACAAGTAGAATAGTTTGCGCAGAGGATTAGTCAAGGTTGAGGCGCAACTTTTAATTAACAGAAGCGAGAAACCATCAGGACCTTTGACTTATGAGGCGTTGATCTCCTTAAGGACCTAAACATTTGAAGCTAATCTAGCAGCCAAAATATTAGCCTTATCCAGGGAGTCAACAACCACTTCACCATTATTAATTAGTGAAGGTATAGATATATTATTGTATACACATGCCATTTAATTATGCATTATATTTTATTTATGAAAACAGTTAAAACAAACAAAACATTTTTTATAATGTATTGAGCAGATGTATCGCTGGCAGCTGTCGCGGTGCGAGTTGATTTTTCTAACTTTTGATCGTGGAATGGCCGCGCACCTTGCTCTCTTTCTACGAGGAACTTCAATATGTCTTTCTTTTTCAATTATTCCAGCAATTCTGACCTTAAACTAAATAGGCAAAGTGTGGCGTTCAAAACATTCCTCTAAATATGGTCTTAGAAGACTTAATGCTAATTTTTTTTAAAAAAGCACGTCTTATTTCACTAGATTCTTTGTTGCTTGAGTTTGAAAGACGTAAATGTATTAACGCGCTTATTCCTACAGCAATTATGAGGCCATAAAATACATTGGCCGCCAGCGTATCTTTCTTGACACACTATACAGGGTGTTTCCCCTTAGGAGGTCCATAGAGCGGGAGGTGATAGTACTCACCTAGACGAACCAAAAATTGTATGACAGGTGGGGGGGGCAATATCAACCGTTTAGGAGTTACAGGGTGATTCATAAAAAAAGCTAGGTTTTTACAATGTATCTTAAAAACTACAGGGCGTATGGTCACAGTTAAGGGCTCACTATATGCAGAACTTCATGGCCTTTCCAACGACAGCTCAACCAGCCCCGTACCTCTCTCCCCTCAGAAGTTATGAAGGTCTAAACTAAAAATTTCGGATTTTCTTTCCTTTTTTTTTACTTTGACCTCTATTATTTTTGCAAAAAGGTCGTTAACATAACTCTTTTTTATAAAAACTGTAAACTGTGGAGCCTCCTCTTTAATTTGACCTATTATACCCTATGTGCTATCTGTATCCGTTAAAGAGTTATTAGCTCTAAACTTATTCTCAAACCTATTTTCAAACCTATCCTCAACGATAATTTGTTCCCTTAGTACGTCATTTTAAAAAATATCGTCTAATTTCGGTGTGAGGGGAAACACCCTGTATTTGTTACAAAATTGGTCAAAAATGTCCATACCACCTTTGGTATAGGTACTACTAGATACTATACGAATTTGTAAAAATTGCGAAAAACGTTGTAAACTTTTCCTGTACCTTACATATTGGTTTTGTTAATTTTTCCTGAAATTTTATATTTGCGCTATTCCTACGTATATATGTATCTCAGAAAAGGCACCCATTTTTTTTTTTTTATATTGGCGTCAAATGAATATTAGCTATCCTTAGTACATACGCTTTTAAAACAATGAGCGATGATAATTTTCCATATTTTTTAGCGAAAACATAAATGAATTATTTTTGAGGTCGTTTTCGACCCCGGGTAGTAAGAAAGCGTTAAAAAGGTTTACAGACAATTCTAACGACAATATTTTTTTATTTACATACCTAGTCTTCACCAGGTTGGTGTTATTCTTTTGAAAACACTACAACATGATGATATCTCCACGTTTATAATTTTAGTTACATTGTGCAGTTTTCATAAAAACTGGAGGAGTTTACGTTTAGATTGTTTGGATTAATTGCATCAGTAGAGCTGATTCATATTTTTTTGCTGACTTGTTTAAAATCTTATTAGTACTGAAATAAAAAGATATAGGTAGTATCATAGTGGAAATGATTGTGTTGATTGTGGTCAGTAAAACTTACATTTGAAGTGACGACTGACGCATCTAATCCCCAGGTTAGAAATACGGGCCAAAGGGATTTCAAGTGTTCTTAGATACCTAAAATTTCAAATATTTCAATGGAATGAAGACATCTTTGAAAAAACGCAGGTAAAACATAATTTAGACACAAAAAGTTAAAAAGGAAAATAGTTATTAGTTAAATTAATCAACTCAGCTGGTGAAATTTTAAATAATTTCCTAGTTTCTAACTGATATACCGCTCTGAAGTAATCACATTAAAAATTTATGTATAAAAAACACTGAAACTGAACGCTGCAGAGCATATAGGAGTGTCTTAATTTAGAACATTTGAAACTATTTTCGAACTAAAATAGCATCCGGTTCTACAGCAGCAAGATAGTTTCTTCTGCTCAAAAGAATACGTGTAAGTGTAATTTCACACATTGCAGTGTATACGACGAGTAGGTGTACGAGATGATGTTCAAAGAAACCATTAATTATTATCTAAGAAGAAAAATCTGAATTGATCGTTATAATTAATCTAAGAGTTTCTTCTTTCTTTTATAAAAATCTGTGCGCATATACAGAAGAAATTGATTCTTTTTATCCAAAAACTCACAAATCGTAGGAAGATGATTGCTCATTTTCTCATCTGTATCACGCACGGTCCGCCATATACGAAATTAATTTCAACAGAAGCTTACACTTTGTATCTTGCCCCAAAGAAGTATTTGTGTGCATTTTCATGAACTCTTGTGAACTATTCTTAATGGGTTAATTAAGGTTACCTGCCTTGTACTCTATTAGTATAATTGATTATTTGATTAATAATATTATTTACAACATACACGTGGTATTGGGGGAAGCGCTGACTGCATTCTCATGGGTTCGAATATCACCTCGATATTGTCCTTTGCGCTTTTTTCTCATACATATATAATTTTAGCACAGGACAAGTTCAGCGGTTTCATCGTCTTCCATACAGAATTGGCAGATCCCATCGTCGACCTTGTCCATTTTTTTAAATGTGGCATCTAAGTGGGCAGGGCCCAGTAAATAGGCCCGTTATGAGCCTTAACTTCTTTCTGCTGAACATGAGGAATACTTTTGTCCTCTCTTGCGAGTATTTTATAAACTTCTTCGCTTGTGCGTCATTTTGATTCTGTCCTCCCAAAACCTGGCCTCTATAGTGAGAGGTGGTTCTCTGGGTGATCAAAAACAGTCTCAGAGCCTATAAACGGAGTTCTGAATCCGTCCCTTAATGCCTTCATGTCTTGACTTCCAAATCAGCGTCGCCTTGTTTGCTTCGGCCAGTTGCTTCAAGACAATGAGACAATCCCAGACCAGCTTAGACCCAAAGATAAATTAATTTAACGCTTTGAGTGCTGCTTGGCTGGCTGATATTATGCATACGCTATGGCGTATATTTCTACCTGGAAAGCGGTTGCCGAGGTCCCCAGTGCCTTCATTCCTACCTTCAATTTGGATCCATCCGTGTACCATTTAAGAGATCCTTTTTCAAGGGGTAGGTCTTCACTATGCCACTGTTACCAGACCTTGAATGGTGTTTCAAAGTTGTGGAGCTTTGGCATAACGTCTGAAATTGGGTTCCTCTAGGAATTCCTACAAGACAATTGCACTGAGGATGGCCTCCTTAATAACATTCAAATGTATAGAGAGTAGGTCCAGCATAGCCTCTACGACTGCAGTTGGACAAGTACGCATGATACTATTTACTCCTAGACATGCAAGTTGTTGTAAACTAGCTTGAACTGTCTTTTGCTTAGTTTTTGGCCACTGAACGATGGACACGTATGTGGCCATGGGTCTCGTCTTACAATAGATGTGTACGATCATGGAGTTATTTTTGGGGAGGTTAACATAACATTTTTCCCTACCATAACTTTTATTAAGTTCGTTTTAAATCTTTTTGCTAGTTTCTTTGTTCAACATTTTTTCTTTTGGCGGGCTCGTTTTGTAGTGGCGTACGGAAAAGTAGAAAATAAATTTTGATCGTGCATGAAATTCAACGTTTTTGAGGGTATAGTAGGAGGATTCAATTCAAAACAACAGAATAACATGTACACCTATATGCTTAAAGCTTATAACTATTAAAAATTGATAATATGTAAAATTTTTGGAGCCGTTTTTGCATGACTAAGATTTACTATCTTTACTTTTTTGCACTTAACTGTAGTGTAGGGACTTTCTTTCTTATAAATTATTATTATTTATTACAACCTGCATTTTTATCTGCGAAAAACACCCCATATAAATGGATACCTACACACCCTTAACCAAATATTCATTTTAAATCATATTACACATCCAGGACGTCAGACCGGTATGCACTTGAAAGCATCCACAAATAACAAAGTAACAATTTCCGCACAATATTGACGGTAATTTAATAGTCTCATTTAATGTCCTTGTGAACATGCTAAGACTCTATGGGTTAAAATTGTATCAAAAATGTTCTTGTAATTGAAACCAGCCGGAATCGTAAAGTTCCGGTGGGAAAGACTAGTCAGTCACAGTTAATTTAAAATTAATTTTATGACAAACAAGTAAAGGGGGGGCTGTAAACAAATTATGTCATAAGAAAATATGACAAAAAAAAACAATAAATGTTATGTTAATAAGTTAAATACACAATTTTAGAAATACATAGAATGTATAATTGTGTGTTTATTGATAAGATAAATTATGCAATTATTTTGCATGAATATCGGAAATTTTTGTGTCGGTTCCAGTACGCAATCCCTGAGGCTATTAAATTCACATGCACTAAGAGAACTTTGACTTAAATGCTTCAGGTAATTCACGTTTTCCTTTTATACTATTGTTGCATGTGTATCAATATATTAAAAATAATGAAATAGGGTTTCTGGTTTCGAGCCCCTCAGATATAAAAATAATTTGCCTACGCTTGCATATGATTTTAATTTTTTTTAACTTCCAGTTAAGTTATATGTCAGCATTACATGATAAAAATTATAATTTTGTAGTAAATAATTATTTGCTAGGTAACAACCAATGGGAGGTAGAAGTACATCTACTAAATTTATATATTTATTTTTAGAGCCTTTGAAATGTGCCGCTGAACTACATATAGGAAAAAAATTGGGACTCAAACCGCGTCATCCGACCCATCCTAAGCTATGGCTCTTGGTGTGGTGGAAAGATATGGCTTTCGCCAATCATCGTGAGATATTGAAATAGATTCAAAGACTGTGCCTCCGTAGTGCAAGTGGTGCTCTTAAGTCAACCAACACTAGAGCTCTTAAGCTTACCCTCAACATACACCCCGTGCAAATATATATCAGGAAGAGCGCGTCATTGGCAGCGCTACGGCTGCAACTCCGTCATAGCTGGATTCATACTGGAACAAGAGATCCACACGAATCTATCCTTGAGACTATGCTGACAACCGACTTTAAAACGAAAATTCCAAAGCAGGCGTTTTCTGGTTCGTCAAATGGAAATTGCTATACACCTCAAAAGTCATGTCACAGTTTTCCAGGTGGAGGTCAAAGCCATCTTGGAAGCGGGAAGATTTCTCTACAACTCAGACATTGAGAATAAGGATATTGCCATTTGCTCGGACAGTCGAGCAACTGTCAACGCCTTGTCAAAACCCTTTACAGAGTGTAAAACCACCCTGAATTCTCTCACTTGCAGTAACAGAGTGGTTTATTCATCCTGTGGGTGCTAGGTCCCAGCGTAATTTTAGCGAGAATGAAAAGGCGAACGAATTGGCCCATCTTGGTGCAGCCTCGGAGGCATACTCTTCCACAATGGGAATTGCACCAAAGCACCTTACCTCTAAGATTTCTGCTTGGGATTTCTGCCAACACAGTCGCCTTGGGATATATTCTCGACCATTATGAGATGGCGTTGTGTTGTTAAAAATTATCTTTGTCATGATGTGATGTAAAAATTTACGAATCTAATTTACGATATTCCATCCAGATAAACAGTAGCTGTGTTCTTTTGTGTCCGCTGAACAGGGCAGAACAGGCCAGAACAAAAGATACACAAAAGAACGCCTCATACATTTTCATAGAAGATTTATAAATGAAGCGAACAGTACAAATAGTTCGCTTCAATCCGCAGAACAATTTTTTCTCTCCAATATATGGGAATTCTGGAACAAGGTACACAAAAGAACACAGCTAATATGTAAAAACGGCTCTGGCCATAATATATTATGTGTTCACTTTTACATATTGTAGATAGATAGATAATCTAAATAAATCGTGGCAACATCCAGTTCGACCACCGTCGATTAAACTATATATTAACTAATTAATCGTTATCAAATTGTATCAAATATAATTTCATCAACTCAACACCTCTATTATAAGCACCACACGAATGCGAGATGATTTACTACAGATTTTCAATTGAAGTCTCATACGTTCTTTTATAAACAACTGTTAGTGTCTGAATCACGAACATTTTTCTTTAATCGCTCCTTAAGGACGTATACCTTCTTAAATACCTACATAAATATACAATCACACATAACGAAATGAAAAGTTTTTTTTTCTTTTCTTATTTATAGATAAATAGTGTACTCGTCATGCCTTTTTGTGAGAATCCGCTGATTAGTGAGTAAGTAGTACCAAAGAACATAAAACTCTCTCTATTATAATTATATGTTCTTGATACTACTTACTTAGTTGCCTGATCGGATCGGTCTGACTTTTGTTTAAAAATACACAAATTTTGTATTGACTAAGCTAAAATAATCACAGAGCTAAATATACATATGTATATGTACAAACATACATACTTAAATATTATGTCACAAAAGAGGTTAAAAAAAATGATCCGAGCTTTGAAGTTATTCTCCATGTTATGTATGCATACATTTGAATGCTGACAAGACGTAATTTAAATTTGTCTTTTTTTTTTAGTTTTAGTCATGACCAGGGAGCTATCTTTACCACAGCGCCATCTGTTAAATAAAAAGTATACTATTACATACAGTTTTGTGCATAGATTAGCAATGAAATGTAAAGAATCTAGAGGAAAAGCGATTCTATTTAGAAACAAAGTTCCATGAAAAATGAAAATTGTTAATTTAATTGAGAAACAATAACCCGGAATAGACATAGACTCCAAGAATTATTTATTCATTCGCCCAAAGACCCACATAATTCTTTCACCCCATGAGTTTCAAGTTGAGTTGTTTTCTTGGGAGCTTGAGAAAAACTTATATATTCAGTTTTCTTTTTGTGAGCGGTCCCTCCATTATCATGCTCTTCAACCGTGAATATTTTTCTTTTATTTCAGAGTTTCCTCCCCGACTCTATTTTATCTGAATTTGTGTTAAATCATTTCCGTTTCCTACCGTTCTTTGTTATTGTCTGCGGTTTTTTTTTTTTTGGTAATTTTTCACTTTCATCTGATTATAATCTGTGATTAATTGCGTGACGTTATCGTTACATCATTAAGCTGAAGCATTTTCAACATTACTTTTTGCATGATTCATCGACTTGCTAGATTATTATTAGATTATAAATTTTATTTTATTCTTTAAGCTAAAGTCCTGTGGATGAACTCAGTTCTCTTACTACACAGAATCTGGATGGAAGAATATAAAGGATTTATGGCTTCTCTTGCCCGTATAAAATTTGTTGTATATGTGACATAAAAATGTTATATTATATTTTTCTGAACCTATCTGCATATACATATATATAAAAATCTAGTTGCTAATTAGCAGTCACATTGACGTATCAGCAACTTGTATAAACTTATTTAGAACTTTGATATCCCTGACCTTCAAAGAGACATTCCAAAAGCCCAAAAAAGACAAAATAATGTTCTGAAACCGGTGCTGCTGCGCTACCTTGGTTCCAATTAAATTAAATTGATCACGTCATGTGCACTTAACAAGCGTGATCTCACCGGCTGCCTAAGAGCTGCTCTGATACGGGTATTAGGGGACTGCGAGTGAGCGAGCAGAACAGAAGTCATCACCTAGAAAAATTTATCTGTGGTGAACTGTGAAGTTGTCGTCATCAGCCAGAGAATAGAAAATCATAGATGGCTCTGGACTGTGATATTGCAACCGTGATCACCTTGCTGATTCTTTGACCCCATTTTGGTTATGCATAGATAGATGCTACTAGTTAGTAGCATCATTCGGATTTCATATTTACACAATTTGTGATGGAAATATAGGTCTTTGCGTTTTGTACCATTCTCGTTGCCCTGTTTTCATCTGAATGCCTCGTTTGTGACTACATCAAGAATCATAAATAAATGTTCAATACATATGTAGGTACATAATGTACTCATTTTATCGTTCGTCTTATTTTAATTCAAATTTTATTACCACTAAATCAATTTTTATGCAATCATATTATGGCTCCCAGAAACCTGTCATATCGGGAAATGCTAGAATGCGTGTGCTTTCATGAAAGGCAGAATAGGCAACTGACCTCCTCAGATATGGAAGAACTTGTATTTTTTCTTTGACGTTTTGTTTTTTCTTCTTTTCCTTACCGCCTTGATTACCTCATCGTGAGAAACGTGTGGAGATTACAGAGTATTTAACGGAACTAAATATATGCCCTATTAATTGATAGGTACGTCATTTGCCCATACACTCGACTCGATCTACATAGTTGAAACTAGTCTGTAAATAACCCAACTGATGTTTAACTTTAACAACCTGGCGATGACTTCGAAAACAAAATCTGCCGATAAAAATAATAACAACTTCCTGGTAAGTTTTGTAAGCAACAAAAAGTAATCTATATATGTATGTAATCAAAATCATTGTCCAGAACCTTATAGGTAGATGTCGGATATGACACTATGAATAGAGCTATTTCTTTAATACTACAAGGCATATGAAATCCAGACTGCCAACTTGTTGTTAGCTTACTATGTACTCTCAAGTAGAATATCATTTGATTGTAGACAAGATTTTCTAAAGCTCTGGTAGAATGAGTAGAAGACATAATCGCCGAGGCTGCTACTAGAAGCCTTTTGAGAATCTTTTTCAATGGGAAAAATTATATGAAACTGTGATATAGATTATAAGCGTTTTGTGCATTTTAATTCAAGTGATAATAAATTTATTGTCCACAAAAAAAAAATTATTTATTATCAATTGAAATAAAATGCATTTATTAAAGGTAACTAAAATTCGCGTCTTTGTTGCAGGTTGAAATGGTTGCTTCATTAACTTTACTGTTATGGTTACATCAAAAAGAAATTTATCAATATTATTTAGTAGAAATAATACTTATGTGGAATTTTAGATTACCAGCATTTTTAAACTGCCTATGATTTTGTTTTTCAGACAGACGCAAATATATCATTTTTGCGTGCAGCCAGAAGTGGAGATTTAGAAAAAGTCATAGAATTTCTAGAATCAGGACAAGTTACAGATATAAATACCTGCAATGCAGTAAGAAATAAAATGAAAATTTATATACTTAAAATATTTCGAATAAAATGTTTCCCTCCTTTTTAGAATGGTTTAAATGCGCTTCATTTGGCAGCAAAGGATGGGTATGTTGATATCGTCAGTGAACTACTAAGACGAGGAGCTAAAGTTGACAATGCAACAAAAAAAGGAAACACAGCTTTACATATTGCATCATTAGCAGGTCAAAAAGAAGTTATTAAATTGCTAGTGCAGTACAATGGAAATGTAAATGTTCAGTCATTAAATGGATTTACACCGCTGTATATGGCAGCGCAAGAGAATCATGACACATGCGTACGATATTTGCTGGCAAAGGGCGCTAATGCATCGCTAGCAACAGAGGTAAATAATTTAAAATTTATATGTTCGAAAAATTATATTCATATGAATTTCTTCTAGGATGGTTTCACGCCATTAGCGGTTGCAATGCAGCAAGGACACGATAAAGTTGTGGCTGTTTTATTAGAAAGTGATTCAAGGGGTAAAGTACGATTACCCGCTTTGCATATAGCTGCAAAAAAAGACGATGTTAAAGCTGCTTCATTGCTACTAGAAAATGAACATAACCCAGATATAGTGTCAAAAAGTGGATTTACTCCTCTGCACATAGCAGCGCATTATGGCAACGTCGATATAGCTAATCTATTAATAGAAAAAGGTGCTGATGTAAATTATACAGCGAAACATAACATCACACCTCTCCATGTCGCTTGCAAATGGGGTAAAACCAATATTCTTCAATTGTTACTTTCAAAAGGAGCCAAAATCGATATAACCACTCGAGATGGACTAACGCCATTACATTGTGCTGCCCGTTCTGGTCATGAAAGAGTTATTGAAATTCTCTTAAAGCACCATGCACCGATCTTGTCGAAAACAAAAAATGGTCTTGCTCCTCTTCATATGGCGGCGCAGGGTGAACATGATGAGGCGGCTCGAATACTTTTAATGAATAAGGCTCCCGTCGATGAAGTCACTGTAGACTACTTAACAGCGTTGCATGTCGCTGCACATTGTGGTCACGTTAAAGTTGCAAAATTGCTACTTGATCATAATGCGGATCCTAATGCGCGTGCCCTAAATGGATTTACACCTCTACATATTGCATGTAAAAAAAATCGCATTAAAGTTGTTGAATTATTATTGAAACACAATGCCAGCATAAGTGCAACAACAGAAAGTGGCCTGACACCTTTGCATGTTGCCAGCTTTATGGGATGTATGAATATAGTTATATATTTGCTACAGCATGACGCAAATCCAGACGCCCCAACTGTAAGGGGTGAAACTCCACTGCATCTTGCCGCCAGAGCAAATCAAACGGATATTATACGTATCCTTCTCAGGAATGGAGCTCAGGTCGATGTTAAGGCAAGAGAGGGACAAACTCCACTACATGTGGCATCTAGACTAGGAAATATCGATATTGTAATGCTTTTACTGCAGCATGGAGCTAATGTTGATTCGATAACAAAAGATCTATATACACCTTTACACATCGCAGCAAAAGAGGGGCAGGAAGAAGTTGCTACGGTCCTAATAGAAAATAATGCTTCCTTAGATGCTGCAACGAAAAAAGGTTTTTCACCATTACATTTGGCTGCAAAGTATGGAAATGTACCTATTGCCAAACTTTTACTTCAGAGGGGTGCATTTGTTGATGCCCAAGGTAAAAATGGTGTTACACCACTTCATGTTGCCAGTCATTATGACCACCAAAATGTAGCTCTACTGCTGTTAGAGAAAGGTGCATCGCCTCATACAAGTGCTAAAAATGGTCATACAGCACTGCACATAGGAGCAAAAAAGAATCAAATGGATATAGCTACGCATTTACTTCAATATGGTGCAAAAGCTGATGCTGAAAGTAAATCTGGATTTACACCACTACACTTAGCTGCCCAAGAGGGTCATATTGATATGGTAAAACTTTTGGTTGAACATGGAGCTAATCCAAATCATTCAGCAAAGAATGGATTAACTCCGATCCATTTAACAGCCCAAGAAGATAAAATTGAAGTTGCACGTAATCTCTTAGATCATGGGGCAAAAATTGATGAAAGGACAAAAGCTGGATACACGCCCTTGCATGTGGCTGCACATTTTGGACAAGTTAAAATGGTTAAATTTTTGCTGGAAAATGATGCTAATATTGAGCTAACCACAAATATTGGTTACACTCCATTACATCAAGCTGCTCAACAGGGCCACACTCTGATTATTAATTTACTGCTAACGCATAAGGCAAATCCTAACGCCCTCACAAACGTAAGTGCTTTTTAAACTTAACACAGCTTCATATTCAAAGAATATGGATTCTTTTTTTAGGATGGTCAAACTGCTCTTAGTATTGCTAATAAGCTGGGATATGTGACTGCAGTTGAAACTCTTAAAATTGTCTCAGAGACAAGCATTACAAACACAGTTACAGGCATCCTAGAAGAAAAGTACAAAGTTGTTGCTCCGGAATCAATGCATGAAACTTTTATGTCTGATTCTGAAGATGAGGGGGGTGAGGATCATATCGATCAGCATCAATACAAGTATATGGCAACAGATGATCTCAAAACACTAGCAGATACAATGAAATATGACACCACAGATGAAGGCACTGGAGAACGAAAAAGTAGGGATTTTTTTTACTACAACTTTTTTTTTATGCTTGAGATTTAATACTTTCTTTATAGTTCCAGTAAATGAAGTTATTTCAAACGCGTATGTCAACACAGAGATGACTAGCCCGTATATTATTAAAACTGTCGATAATGTTAATATTGTGCGACCACCTATACATGCTGGGTAAGAATTTGAGAAATATTTTCGCAGTTCGAATTAAAACAAATTTAGCATGGCATCTTTGGTTTCATTTTCAAACTTCATAATTTATTATGTTGGCTGTTTGGTTCTTTGTTTTTGTTTTATTATTGCTTTTAATAAATTATTGGTTGATAATATATAATAAACTGGAAAGTAATCTGCTAGTATTAATCGTGAAATTATGGTGGATAAAAGGGAACACGCAGTTATTGTACTTCTCAAGATTACATTTTTTATATCTTAGCCTCTAACTAAAAGTAGCAAAACTATTTCCATTTACTTTTTGTGTTATAATTATTACTAAAAAATTTCCTAAAGCAGATTAAGCTGCTTTTATAATTTTTAACAAAAAGATTGAAAAAATTTTACTTTTTTCCTCTATTACTCGATTTACACAGCATTGCAAATTCGTTAAAACATCGTGTAGTTAATAACAGTATCTTTCGAGTTTAGTTCAGATTACACACCCCCGAATAGATGGATGTTGCTTTAATGAAATGCTGTTTTCTACGTCAAACACTATTCTTTTAAAGACGTAAAAAGCAATGATTTTTACATATTAAACATAACTCCCTACCTTTAAATTTCAAAATCATATTTGTAGCTCACATGCTTAACCGAAAATTTCCTAATCTATATGCCATCACATCCATTTGTTACTGTCAACGGTCATTTCAGCGTTACAAAATCGTCATGTAAACTGGCTGTTCATAATCAATTGTCAGTCGCAGATGGTCTTCGTGACTTGTCTGTGTGCATTAAGTTCTCTTAAGATGTTTTTGATAAGTATCACGTCTAGATGCATTATTATACAATTGTTTCAGGTTCTCATTAACAATATGGTCTCATACCTGCCTCTGCTGTAAACAAGAAAACCGGTCTCAAATTCGAATCGTAGCTCGCGAAAAGAACGCAAGGAAGTGACTGTCATGTCACTAAGTCCGGTGACACACGAAGATACACACGCGATACACCGTACTAAAAACTGGTTTTCTTAGCACTATTTTAGAACATTTTCGTGTATACCTCAATTTAGAGCAGTTAGACTCGGATGATACACGAATGTTTTACTACTTATGTATGCGTGTACTCGGTTTGTGTGCGTATAGAACATATGGAAATGATGAATTTTCTTTGCTGCCTCAAGGACGTGTATCCACCGTGTATAAACTACGTGTATCATGGGCTGATACACATTCGATACAAAAACCGGTTTTACGTCTTGTCTAGTCTCGAGTGTGTATCATCGTTTGTCACTCATTGTTTAATAGATTTTATCGATAGCTTTACAGCCAACAGTTTACGTCAAAAAGGCAATCAGTTCTATAAGAGCTAATTCGGTCTTATTGTGTAGTTTGATTGACTGTAAAATCATTTCAGCAAAACATATCCGAATACGATATAATACGGTTCTCTGGAAAATTTTAGTTAAGCATTATCGACCCTGAGTTTTAGTTCTAAATAAAATGAATGGTGATATTTCACGAATTGGGCAGTAAAAAAATGAAAAAAATGGAGAACTAAAGCTCGTCGGTATCATTTTGTGTATGTTTCCTCATCTTTCTCAACTAATTTAAATTTCTTAAAACTCTTGAAAATTGAATTACAGTGACAATCGGTTAACCGTAGGGATTAGCAAAAGGTTTTCGTGGCATCCGAATTTCTTGTTAAGCGTTGTCTTATATACATACGCAAAAACATTTATATTATTAAAAAATTGACTATATTTATTGCATCCTCTTTTTCTTCGTCCTTATCTTAGTCTTCAATCGATGCATAAGTTGATGGTCAATTTCATGCACGGTCAATATTGAAGCAGAATCAATATGGTCGTCCAGGTTCAAATAATCTTCGAGTGTAATATCTGTGACTAAATTCAGACTTGTAGACAGTTTGTAAATTATTGTGTAATTTAACGTTTTCGGGACAAGGAATCCATAGTGAGGGAGTCATTACCAAAGAAAATTCTTTAGCGTGATTGAAACAATTTTTAATTGTTGTAATTGTTACACATCGCCAGACAGTAGATGTAAGGAGTCTAAAATAGTCACTCCATTAGTATATTCCTTAGATTCTACACTCGCTATAAATTTCCTGAACAGGAACTTTCGGTAGGAGCGTTTCAGTTTTTAATGATGCTGTAAAATACTTGTGGTGTTCGATGGTAGAACAATCATTATTTCGTGAAAAGTGTTCAGCAAAATGAGCAAGTAAGAATTTTAAATGTTTAAGCGATATTGTGTGTGATTCGCGATATCAGAATTTATTTGACATTAAAATCATTTTTGCAACGGGTACTGGGCGTTTGCTTCGTGTAATCAGTTTTCATGTTAACTGAACTCTACTGTAGTTATTATAATACCCTCACAATCGATTATCTTTCAAAACTAATGCATAATACCAAAGAAACATATCTCACAGAAGGATTTATACTTGGGGCCTCCAAAGGTAGAACTCACCGTAGCATATCTTTGATGTTATACTACGGTGTGTTCATCAACTTGTTGCAATGGTCACTCTCAATGGAAACCCTCTGTGTATGTATGTTTCTTTATTAAACTAAAATTAAAAACAAGTTATTAATATTTAATTTACTACGTACTGACACTATAACAAATAAAAAATCTACATTAAGTAATTTACCATATGTACAAAAAATTAATGTAATAATAGTTAGACATGTTTTTCTTTGCACGATTTTGTAGTTTTTCTACATCATTTCCCTTTTTATTACTGAAGTGTTCCTAGCTTACAAAATAGAAGAAAATAAACATCCCATGAACTTCAAGAGAAATCGATTATTACTTAACAGAACAACTAAATGTTTTTTAAAAAAATCTAACCCGCAACTTTTTCTTTATTGTATTTATTTATTTTTATTTATTTTTTTTTCATTTGCGAAACATTTTTATAGATCAGAGCACCCTTATCATACTAAAGAGGAAAAATATTAATTTTATGGATGGGGTATATTTTAACAAATGTGTAAAAGCCGTGTCAAATGATACTGAGAATGTCCCCTCTCAAGGAAGGTTCCAGATAACGTGATTTAAAATTTTTTGATGTTTTTGATTCCTACTAGGACCACCACATAGATTGGAAAAATTGGAATATAAAACTATTAAAAATCTTTGTTTACTCTTATAATAATAAGAAGGCGCAACGAATAAAAGAATTGCTCAACATTGCGATCTATAAAGTTTGAGGTAGAGGTTTATTCAACATTGTAATATATAAGGTTTGTGATTAAGGGCCTGACCGAATCCAAATATTCTTCCTCGTCTTGTTATAACAGACAGTGACGTCATACAAAAAGCTAAGCTCTTATAAGAATTAGACGACCACTAAACTAATCTGCTCGAATTCGTGTGCTCAGCTTGATATTTGACCTTTCATTAAGAGCTTGTGCTGTTTTACCATGATTTGTATTTCTCGCTCCGTGCATTATTCACCTTTAAATCAAGCTGTCTTGTCTGTGAAATACAATATTTGTTAGAGTTATATTCACAAAGCGGTCATATGCAGGGTGATTCGTAAAGAAGTGTTCCAACATGTACCAATCGATTCTGTACAGTGTTGTGATCAGCGTTTATGAAGAGCAATTTTTTCGTAAGACCCCTCCTTCACACCTTTTTTAACGGATAAAGATATTTGGATATGTTTTGACTTGAAATCCACTTGAAGCTCAGGTAGAGCAGTTGATTGAATTGATTCCAATTACTTGACTTGAATTTTTATTGAGTTTAATTTTCCTATTACTTATACTTATACTTATATATATATATATATTATATATATATATATTATATATATATATATATATACTTATACTTCAAGTATTTATGTAAACGTACTGATGATCATCCTGTAACTTCTGAACGTTATACTCTATGATGATGATTTTAACTTTCATAAATAGATAATTATTGGACCTTTCAAACGGTTTATAAATTTTTCGCCTCGTTCTCTCCGTTTTGAAATTACGGTTCAACAAAACTCAAATTTCGGAATTTTAGCTCAGTTTTATCAAAGACAGTACACTCTGTACCCGAAATGTAACCCTTTCTGCGTTACTTGCACTTTTTCTGAAGCATATCCAGCGAAAATGGCTGAAAAAGCTAATTTCCAAAAATAGTTGCCTGGCACTTAATGAACTTTTTTGCTGGATATGTTCACTAAAAAGTGCAAAGAATCCAGAAAGGGTTACATTGTGGGTACATAGTGTGATGGCTAGTATTAAAGATTTTGGGCTTTTTAAATCCAATATGAAAAAGTGGTGTTGATTACGTATTTTTTGATAAAACTGGGCTAAAATTCCGAAATTTGAGTTTTGTTGACCTATAACTTCAAAGCGGGGAGGTGAAAAGCTTATAGACCAAAGACCAAAGTTTAAATAATCATAATAGGGTGTAACGTTCAGAAATTACAGGGTGATCTATGAAAACATAGCCAAATATCTTTATCCGTTAAAAAAGGGGTGAAGGAGGGGTTTTACGAAAAAATTGCCCATCTTGAAGGCTGATCACAACACTGTAAGGAATCGATTGGTACATGTTGGAACACTTCTTTACCATAACTCTTGACCATCATTTATACACAATTACTTACTGCTTTATGAATATAAGCCTACTAATTTTGTTTTTAAAAGTATTAAAATAGTTAAAAGCATGCGCAATATTTATGCTTCATTTCGTCATCGTTTGCCATTTTTGCATCAAGCTCAAGACGAAACTAACCTCTCCGAACTCGTTTGCTTAGCTTAATTTCTTAGCCAGCTTACAAACATAACCTCCGAATATGTTGCCTATTTGAATAAGTCAACTCGATTTTTGACTCGACGATCAAGTTAACTAGATGTCTAAACTGTTATACAAAGTAGTAAAGTTCGGTGGCATAGACATGGATTCGGATAGAGCTTGACTCTATGTTACGTTACCAGCTGTTATAAAAAAAACGAAGACTTGGATTCGGAACCCTAAGTATTGATTTGAAAGCTATATTTCCATTGCAACTATGGTTGAGATGCTTGAATTAGCTGGAACATTGTTTCAACGATCTTATGTGGTTCATTATTCTAAGAAAGATGGGTTTTTGTACCTAGACTGACTGACCTAGTCAGGATAAAAATTGTTCTGTTTAACGTATAATCACAGTCATGAAGTGTGGATGAGATATTTTGTTTTGCTACTATTCTTATATTCTTTCTCGCCGTGACCTTTATTTCAAACCTTTTTTTTTTAGCCATCACTATATGATTTTTCGTTTATCGTTCTCAAAATTTTTATCTATTTGACCTCTGTGTTATATTATATTGATAAAATTTGGTACTTACGTGACTTTAGATCAAATATATTAAATGTTGTAAGCAGGAACACTTTTTTCTGAAAGGGAAAAGAAATGGAAAAATTTAGAAAACATAATTTGAGATATGTTTGTACGTAAACTAAAAAAGATGTTTTTTTTTTCAAAAATATTGCTTTTTTTTTTTTTTTTTTTTTTTTAATTATAAAACTTCAATTTTATTTTTAATAGGAAAAGTCGAATTAACTATGAACAATGAAATAATTTTACATAAATTTGTTTCTTCCCTTTTCTTCTCCTTCATCAATCTCACGACATGAAAAACAAAAAACAAATAATAAAAAAATTAAAAACATTATAAACGAAAAATTATTCCGACGATATTTGAAAACTGGCCCTGAACTATGGAGTATCACACTAAACCAACGACATTTTACACACTAAAAATACTCAAAATGAATATGAATACCAAAAAATCACAAAAACAAAATTTATAAACAAAATCAAATATTTTGAACAAAGAACAAAACAAGCCGATGAAATATTGAACCAACTTGAACCATACCTCCAAAGCTTCGGTGGGAGAAAGAAAACATTTCCAATGTGCCGGGAAAGGTATTCACTTGTCATTTATTTAATTTTTTTTTTATTTTTAATTTAGTTTAATTCATACATAATAATTTTTTTTATCACAAATATAAGTAGTTTTTTAAGGTACATGAATAGCTTTCATTTTGTATTTAGTCTTTATATTTACTTTATGCTTCAGGGGCATTGTAAATTTTGTGTATTTGCGCTTCAAATTATTTTTGTGTCAGCTTTTTGTTGTTTTTTTAACTTTTGATAAGTACTTACTGCTTCAGCAAAGTAGGCGTTCTTTAATTTGAACAGGAAATTTTATGGCATCCTTATCCTTACTCTTTCAAAAAACAATTTTTTTTTTAGAACGTCTCTATACAAATTTCGATTCTTTTTTATGATGATATCTCAAAATTAAAGGATTAAGGTAGAGATAGATTGAAATTTTGGACGCGAGGCTAGCGTCGCGTGCGACGAGTTGGAAAAAATATGCTGTTAGATTGAACGCGTTCACATTTGAGTTTCGCCAAATTTACTTTGAACTTTTTGATATAAATTAGCTCACATTTATACAAATTACACTTCTCCAATTTCTTTTTTGCCTTCAGAAATGAAAAAAAAATCTAAAACAAATTAGCCGGCAGAACAATTACCCAAGTGTACGCGTACGCGATGAAAAATAAAAATTCGTCTGATTTTTGCGTTACGAGCATCGCGTGCTGTGGTAATCTAACACTCCCTATACAACAAGCGTATATTCGATGATATCTGTCAACGCGTGCTACGCGAGCTACGCGTTTGATATTTTCAATTTGACTCCAACTTTATGCATGAAACACGCGTATGTAAATAGATAAAAGTAAAAATGTAAATAAAAAAAAACATACAGTTATGGGCAAAACAAAAGGAATAAAAAAAGACAAAAGTAGTTAATTAGTATATATCCACTCCAGGCAGAAGCTGAAATAGTACATATTTGGTGGCGCTCACCGAAGGTCACCAGCAGGGCAAACTTCAGCTGACTTGATATTATACATGTGAAGCGACTTAAGTTAACATTTTTCTGTGTATTGCAGGTACATCCAATATTACAATATTCATTTTGCACCAATTCGCGAGCAACTCACACCCTAAAATTTTTGTTTTTGAAGAAAGACAACGGGAAGTATATCCTTTCATGCATTTCAATTTTTTTGTTTTTGCCATGGTATTGAGCCTGGATTGAATTCAAGCACCTGGGTTTCTCAGCTAGGGGTTGCATAAACTTTTATCTGTCCGACGACACTCTCTATAAAAAAACCCTAGTTGCTGCTTCAAACGATGCAATTTGTTGGATGGTCGATAATAAGTTCCTAAACTCTTTCTCTCTTTCTTTATTTTTTATTTTGTCCATAACTGGAAATGCCTCTAAGTACATATGTCAAACCTTAGTAGAATTATGAAAAAAACAAATTTCCTCTCGAAGTATTTTTTTTTCTGTAATTTTAAATTATGTTAATTGTTATACTTTAGATTTCTGGTATCATTTCTTGTTGATGCCCGGGGAGGAGCTATGCGTGGTTGTCGACATAGCGGTGTACGTGTTATTGTACCTCCAAAATCAGCAACTCAGCCAACACGAATTACTTGCCGCTATGTAAAACCTCAACGAATTCCCAATCCATCACCCTTAATGGAGGGTGAAGCATTGGTTAGTCGCGTTTTGGAACTGTCACCGGTGGAAGCTAAATTCTTAGGGTTCGTTTAACTACACTTGATAAAAAAAAGCATTAAAATCTATTGAATTCCGATTTTTTTTTCTTTTTTACATATCTTAGACCAGTAATTCTTGAAGTTCCCCATTTTGGTTCACTACGTGATAAAGAACGAGAAATAATCATACTTCGTTCAGATAATGGTGAAACTTGGCGTGAGCATACGCCTAATGATAGCGAAGAAGCTGTTCGTGATGTACTAAATGAAACATTTGAGACAAATGAATTAAGTCAGCTGGAGGACCTGCATACGAATCGCATTGTACGTATTATAACACATGATTTTCCTCATTTCTTTGCGGTTGTTTCACGTATTCGACAAGAAGTTCATGCAATTGGTCCAGATGGAGGTACTGTGTCTTCAACAGCGGTACCACAAGTCCAGGCTATATTTCCGCAAAATGCCCTTACAAAAAAGATTCGTGTTGGTCTACAAGCTCAACCTGTTGATTTGAATGGTTGCGCTAAGCTACTTGGACAAGGTGTTGCAGTTTCACCAGTTGTTACTGTGGAACCGCGACGACGCAAGTTCCATAAAGCTATTACTCTAAGTATACCAGCTCCTCGCGCCCATACCCAAGGAATGATTAATCAGTATTCTGGTAATGCGCCAA
Organism: Dioctria rufipes; assembly: GCA_963924295.1. Lineage (NCBI taxonomy): Eukaryota > Metazoa > Arthropoda > Insecta > Diptera > Asilidae > Dioctria > Dioctria rufipes. The sequence continues at coordinate 1,204,327 of OZ002741.1, forward strand.
CTTTACGTTTGCTGTGTTCAATAACTGGTGGCCAAAATCGTGCCGTATGGGAAGATGTAACTGGATCAACACCTTTAACTTTCGTTAAGGATAGCGTCTCTTTTACTACAACTGTTTCGGCTCGATTTTGGTTAATGGATTGTCGGAACATTTCAGATGCTTGTCGTATGGCAACTGAGTTGTATACATACATGGCACAAGTACCATTCATGGTGAAGTACGTAGTATTCGCTAAACGTATTAGCATCACTGAAGCGAAACTGAGCGTATTCTGTATGACGGACGATAAGGAAGATAAAACTTTAGAGCATCAAGAGTACTTCACAGAAGTGGCGAAAAGCAGAGATGTTGAAATACTTGAAGATCAAACGATTTACTTGGAATTTGCTGGAAATCTTATACCAGTTATGAAATCTGGGGATCAGTTAAATATGAAGTTTCACGCTTTTCGTGAGAATCGATTATCATTTACTGTTCGGGTTAAAGATCAAGAAGAACCATTCGGTCGGATAAGTTTTATGAATGATCCTAAAACTGCAAAGGGTGATCCACCACAAATTCCAATTTGCACCCTAAATGTTTCGTTAACCGGAGAGAAAATAATTGAAGAAGATCGCCAAAGTCTTAATGCCAGTCAAAGAAGCTTGGATCGCAACTATCGTGTAATGTTGAATGGAGGATTCCGTCCACCAGATGAAATACATAAAGCCGACATTCGATTGTCAGATATTTGTAATCTACTTGAAAGTGACTGGGAAAATCTTGCACAAGAATTAAATGTACCAGAAAATGATATACAATTGATAAAAGCTGAATATCCTGGAAGATTCTCTCAACAAGCAATGGTAATGCTTCGTCTATGGTTACGACAGGCAGGTGTACAAGCAACTGGAAATAATCTGGAACAAGCTTTACATAAAATAAAGAGATCAGATATCGTTGATAAATGCATATTTAATCTCGAATTGGTGACAGATGAAATGGAAAAAGCTGTTGCTAAAATGCAACTGGATCAATCTGGTTTTGATAATTTAAAGGAAGAACTTGGACCTTCAAGAGATACTTCATTACGACGAAATCAATCTATTGATCAAAGTTTCAATGAAGATAAAAGCGATGAAAAAAAAGACGAAGAATCCGAATTTAATGGGAAACTGGATGAAACTGATAGAAAAAGTAAGTGTAATAAAACTATTTAATATACTATAATGGTTTTTATGTTTCAAGAAACATTTTCATTATTGGCAGGTTTCTTCTAGGAGGTTAGGAGGTGAAAACAGGGTTTGTTTTGTTTTTCGTTTGTATCCCTTTTTTTTTTTTTTTTTTTTTTTTTTTATTAATAAAAACTCTTTAATTCGCATAATGGTACATAACATTAGGAAATATTGTTCCATTTTAATATCAATAATATTGAAATCTAGCTTTAGTTTAGAAGGTTTTTAAAGTCGAAGTTCTACGAATGATTGCTTATAATTAATTCCTAGCGACCTTACTATCTTGAATATTTAAGATGAGATTTAACCTTTTGCTAGCGAATTTCATCAAAATTCCCGATATCACATGCATTTGGAGAAATAATAACAACCACAAATGTAGAACAAAATTCCCCCCAAAAAGGTAAAAAAAAAGTCTATTTCAAATTCGGAATTTTGTCCCCAACGTCATTATAGTGGCGTCGATTTGATTACTGAAAACTTACTACAACATGAAATGTCCATTAAATTTTTAAAACCATGCTAACTAGCTGGTCGAATATAATTCTTCTATATTAGATTAAATTGTATATGTAAAAGCAAATTTCAATCTCCTCCTAGTCATTAAATTTTATCATGCATTACTTTTACATGCAAATATATTATTCACTAATCTACATCACGTCTTAAATTTTGCAGTTGACAAAGATTTACTACAAAAAACTTTAAATATTGCTGAAAAACGTTCCGACAACTGTTCAACACCTCCCCCTACACCAATCGAAGTAAATAATGGTAACAAATTGGAAGTAAACATTGAGAAAATTCCACCAACTGCTCAGCCAGAAATCACAGACTTTACACAACAAGAAGGTAAGAGAGAAGATAATTAAAATTAGAAGAAAAAAACCGTATTTCTTTCTTTTCGAAAATAAAATATTATTTTGAAATTGAAAATCATTCCATGAGCAACATAGAAAGTATTGCATAACTATGACGATTTCACATATTTTTATTGAACTAAGTTTTTTTTTATGTTGTCCTATGAAAAAATGAAAATCAATTTGAACGAATCATTTTAAGTTGACCTACCTCACGCTTCCTAATTGCTTCAATTTTATTTACTTTATTTTTTCTTATTGAAATTGACATTTTGTGTTCGAACTTACTTGTTTTTTTTTTTATAACCTATACATTAACTTATGCAGAAGATTAAAAATTTTTGTTTTCCCTCCCCGGCTGCTTAATGTCTATATACCTTGCGTTTTCTGTCTGAAACAGAAAGTGAAAAAATTTTGTAAATAATTGGAAGAATATTTTGTTGAAGTAAAACAGCGTTCTCACCATCTTTAATAGAGAGTCTGTTCAGAGCAACACGCTATAGTGACTATGTATAGTCACTTTTTGCGTTCAGACCAACCAAAAAGTAACTTTTTTCCCCTTGCTTTTGACGGAAAAATGTGTTCAGAGCGGACGCTATAGTCACTATTGAAGTCACTTTTCTTGATAGCACTCGGGACTGCTATCAAAATAGTCACTATCGTGTTTGAATGCGTGAATTGTTAAAGAACTTGTAAAATTGAAAGTAAATAAGTGAATAAAACTGAAATGTATATAAAGAAGAAAACTATTTTATTGCTGTTTATAGTTTTAATGTATTTAAGTCCCAATTTACGCGGGGGGGGGGGGGATAGAGCTTATTTTCTGACCGTATATATATATGAAATGAACACATCCATATGAATATTTTCCTTCAAAGCGCTTTTTTCGCTTTTTCTCGTTCAGAGCAACCAAGTTGCTTTTTACACTATCGTCAAATTCACAGAGTCACTTCAAAACGCTCTCCAAGTCACTATAGCGTGTTGCCCTGAACCACTGACTTATAACAATGGACTGAGCGATTTGCTATTTCATGTGGCACAAAAAATATTGTGTTTCTGTATATCACCGTTAGAGCACCCTTTATAACGATTACATAAAAAACATGTAAAACTCAACCAATCAGCTGAAATTTTACACCCGAAAATCGAATTAAATTAAAAAAATGTATTTTCTTGTGTCCAAGTGATATTTTAATCGTTTATAAGGAATTAAACTCATTCCGACTTTAATTTTCAAAATTTATTCTTAACTGAATCCTGCTTATGGGCAAGAGAGACGGAGCATGGTAAACACTATCTTTACCTTATTCCTTCTGAAGTGATTGCATCTGTAGCCAACATAAAAACATCAAATGGCATAAGCAAATGTTCCCGAATGCAATATTTTGTGTTGGTAGCTCCAACTCTGCCATAGGGCGAAAGAGAAAACTATAAAACTTGTGCCATGCTTTCCTATAGGAAAATGGCAATACGCTCAGTCCATTGTTATAAGTCAGTGCCCTGAACAGACTCAGAGTTGTCTTAAAATCGCAACTCTTTTCACTCGATATCACAACAAGCGGCTTAACCTCAAATGTAATACTTTTGACAGTCAGCTGTTTGCATATCGAAGTTACAAATCCTCTTGAACATGTGTAAAAATGTGTAACTTTGTGCAAGAGGGGAACGTATCAATTTATTCGATCTTCACAATCCCATAAGTAAACAGACGGTTTGTGTGTAAATTCGAGTAAAAACTTTCCGAGCTAACAAACAAAACAGACCGAATTTGTTTTGATCTTGAGGGAAGTTTCATTACCATTACTTGAACAAAACGTCAAAATAGAGCCACAATGGACGCAACGCGACGGAACGGAGGGAAATGTCAAAACTGGTTTCTTTGTTTGCGTCTCAAATGGAGATGCGCGCAGTGAACGGAGGAAGTCGCAATGGAATGCAACAAGTTTGGTAAAATCCGAAATTTACACAAAAGAACGATTGCCTAGGCAGGCGTAAGCCTGCGCATGTTACAGATGGGAGGCATCCGGGAGGAAGAAAAATCCCGAAATACCTAGTTTCGAACTACAGCACGAGCAGCATACCAATACTACTGCAAGAAAATAGTTTCGGCCATTTTAAAATTGTGAAATTTCTGATCGGAGAGTTGTGCAGCTCTTTACCTGCGAATTGAGGTGATAATTTATTAATTTAATTAAATTACGTACTGTGGATTTACGATACAGTTATTGTTTATATCATAAAATGGAGCTTAAGATGAGTCAGTACCAAGATTTGCAAGTCTCATACATTTTTCAATGCGAATTTCTGGCAAACTATTTGTAGCAGAATAATGATTTATATCTTAAATCAAAGATAACGAAGATTTCTTGAATAATGTCGGGAAAAATTAAAAAATGTATTGGAATGGAGATATTAGTTCGAAAGCTTGTAAAAATTGAAGTCTTCTAAATCTTTTGGAACTATGAAGAGTGATGGCTTTGGACGTAAATTCCAGACTGTCAGCAGGAGCTGACAGATCACTCGACGGACAGCGTTCACTGCAGGGCGGCACGCTAGCTCGCCTCGGCTCATTGGCGGAGAGTGTGGGGAGATTCCGCTGCCGTCAGCCATAATAAAAAAAAATCGTGCCTACTAAACAAAAGTCGGCACACATTCGGTCCTGAAGGGACCCTTACGTCACCCACCCGTATACAATCGAAGGCGCAGATGTTTTGCTGGCCCCATCCTCCCAAATAGGGACTCTGAATAATTATGCCCCTCAGATTTCGGGTCATCCCTTTCATTTCCCATGAGAATGAAAATAATTGCTTATCATATGTCATGGTAACGCCATCTTGGAATTAAAATTTTTGGTGTGGGCAAATTATTTTATGATTTCATTTTTGGCTGGACGTATGGCATTGTCAAGTTCGTAAAAATTAATCAATTTAATTATTTCTGAACGCGTTAACTTCATTTCATTCGATGATAAACATCAAGTTTTTCGTAAGCAATTTTCTTGGAATGCCATGAATTATTGCCATGTCTACCAACGAGGTAAGAACTAAAGAAGATGCAAATGAGAAATCATCGCGTACCCAATTCTAACACAATGACACTGATATTGTTTGTACATAAGCGCCGTAAAATTTGTAAACCTGTACACAATTGTACAACCTATGCGCAATTTTAATCGCTTTTATTTTCATATACTCAAAAGTATTTACTGAATTTGCAAACGTGAACGTAAAAAAGTTAATAATTATGAAGAAAAGTTCAGTGGTAAAAAGTTTGTGAGTAATATTTGCTTCGTGCCCCTACGGTTATTTCACGGGTTTTCCTGCGTCAATGCACCAAGCCCAAAACCAACCAAACCTAAGTATGGATTTGACAGCGAAGACCAAAAATGACGGAGTGAAATTTTGGGTATGCTCATGTACACGGACCGTACATATGATTGCATCTCCTTTAGTGATTACTTCGTTGATGTCTACACAGTCTACACTAGCAATTCCGTAACTATAACACATGGTTATTGCCAGTGTAAGTAAGTCCTAACTCTTTCGCGGAAAAATAGGTTCACTGTAAAAACGCAATACTAATTATGTACAATTTTCAAGAAAACAGTATAGCTCATCTCCTTCTGCCTTTAATTGCCTTTAAGCAGGAAATATCATGCGGTTTGCTTTCTGAATATTAGGGAACACTTAATCTTCAAAACTTCCCAGACTTAGCCAGACTATTTCTTTAGTTTTTACCAATTTTATATTTAAATTAGTTTTCAATTGAATTCATTTAAATTCAGTAAGCGAAGTGTTATTTATTTGATTTTGTTTAGTTTCTTCTCAAGGTATATAGAATACAAGGTATTGCCATTAAAATTTTGACACATTGCAGCTGATAGCATCTGACGTAATTCTGTGATTAATGTATATAGATATATATAAGAAGACAGAGAGATGAGAGAGAAAATTGTGTTCTCTGCACCGTACAAAGACGATAGTATTAGTATGTCACACAAGGTGGGGAACAGGTTCGTAATGGGAATACTTGGCTTCTATATACCTTTGTTTCTTCCTAAACTCATTTATCCCCTTTGCTGATGGAAGTGTATGTGTATATAAATGTATGTATAGCTATAAGTATACCTTTTGTTTATGCATACTATTGTTTTTTAATGATAAAAACAAACTCACATTACGTAGTTTTTACATATTATTATTAGACATTATATCTAAGCAACAATAGCATGGTTAATTTTTATTTAATATAAAATTTGTGAAGTATGACTTTATGATCGACCGAGTACCGCACTGACATAATAATTTAAATTGATATTGAGCCCGTTTAGAGCGTGCCATTTAGGACGAGTACACAAATTATCTTTAACTCGTGTGAGGGGAATTTTCGTTAAGTTTAAAAGTCAAATTGCAGTCAGTAAAGTTGCGCTAAGAATCGCTCATTCCGTAAGAACGCTGCGTCAAACAATCAAATTATTACTAAATGATTAAAAGTGCAATGTAAAAATTAAAATGGAATAAAAATGGTACTGTGAATTAATAGAAAGCACAAATCTTCAATTACATCAACTTCCATTTGTTAATTTTTTCATTTTTACCAGTTTTTAAAATTGAAAACATTAAATATCAAGATAATAACTCTTACGAAATGTGATATATATTTAGGCTAAAAACATAAATTTTTCGTAAGTAAACCTCAGTCTCGTTCAATTTCGTAGTTTATTGTAGTTCAGCCTAATGTGTGAAAGAGCATGTAAAATTTTGTTAGTTTGTTTTCTGACCGTGTATACATACATATGAATATTTTCTTTAAAATCGCTTTTTTCGCCATTTCTGGTTCAGAGAAACTAAGTCGCTTTTTACGCTATCGTCAAATGCACAGAGTTACTTCGAAACGCTTTTAAAGTCACTATAGCGTGTTGCTCTGAACAGACTCAATATCTCAGTACTGTTTCGGACTAATGAATACCACACTAATTAATTTTAGCTAGAAATCTGACTATCATATTAACGCCTCAATTTGATATAATAAATAAATTATTAGAATCATGTCTGTAGGATTGTTCGGTTTTTATTTAACAAAAAAGACGATATTTTCAACTTCTGAATTAGCAGTTAGGTTAGGTAAGAGGTGTGCCGCTAGAAGTGCCTACCCTGCTTCACTTAAACCAGAAGTGGGTCCCTTGTCCGCATGGAATAACCTTTAAAGTCGCCCTAATCCCATAATCCTTTCCCTATCTTCTTCCTGCCATGATGGGCTTTGCATCATAGGGTATCACCTGAGCTTTGCTTAATAATATAAAAAAAAGGTCATGCTGCTTCCCTCAGGAAGCTCAAGATGCATCTGAACTCGTTGCTTTGCAGCTCCCCCAAACTTGAAAAGAAGTAGCTACCTCATAGCCTACATCTTTATTTCATCAGAGCAGGACACTCACAAAGCCCGTGTTGGACTGATTCGATTTCCTCCGAGTCCTTACAGCTCCTGCAGAAATCGTTCACCGTTATGCCCAGTCTTTTAGCATAGTTTCCTATGGCCCAACGACCCGTAATGACCCCTACTAGATTCTTGGTATATTTTCTACTGCCATTAAGCAGTTCTTAACCTTTTCCTGTCATATGCTGGCCACAATTTCCTCGCCATACGGCAGTTTCCCTATTGATCTAGCGGAAACTTGCCTTTTGATAGGCGCCCGTTATCCAGTTAGAGTCGCAAATCTCAATCATGGTAAAGAAAAGATCAATAAGTTTTCTTGGTTTTTTAATTTTAAAGATATCATCATCTCTTTTGGCGTAAACTATAGTAATATGTAAAGGGTATAACCTGAAGCGATTCACTTTAATAAATAACAACACTACGCTTCTCGAGTTCCACATCAAGGATCTTGGGTTATATTAGTCATACCTTGTTCATTTATATGCCTAGTCAAACGTAGGTTTACCCCACAATTCCTTAGTAGTTCTGCCCGTGGGGATCATCCAGCCAGAGACAACTGTGTTGGCAGTCAGCCCAGGCCGAAATTTTAAACGCAAGATGTTTTGGTACAATCACATTTGTAGAAGATGATTCCTCTGAGGTTGCATCAAGACGAGCAAGCTCGTCCGCCCTTTCATTCCCGCTAATATCGCTGTGACCTGGTACCCAAAGAACGAGTACCCTGTTACATAGCAAGAGGGAATTTAGGGTGGTTTTGCACTCCAGTACTAGCTTGAAGGCTACGAAGGGGTTTTGACAGGACTTTTACAGCTGCTTAGCTATCCGAGCAGATGGTAATCTCTTTGCTCGCAGAATCCCGCTTCAAGAATGGCCTTGACATCCGCCTAGAAAACCATAATATGGCTTTCAAGGTGTAGGGCAATTTCCACACGGGGCTCCTCGCAGAAAATGCCTGTTCCAGTATTTTCTTAAATTTTGAAGCCGTCTGTGTAAATATTAGGGTTTTTTAATGGTTGAAGCACAGATTGTGACGCCCAATCTACTCTAAATGGAATTATTGACTTAAATTCGCTTTTCAGTATAGTCTCGAGAAGGAGGTCGATATCAGGTGTGATGGATTGCACGATTTCAAAGATGGAATCCAGCTCTGATTGAGATGCAATGGGCTGTTGAGGATAACTTTGAGAGCCCAAATGCTAGTTGACTTGAGAGCGCCGCTTACGCTAAGAGGGCACAGTCTCTGAATCTTTTCCAATATCTTACGATGGATGGCGAGACCGATTGCTTTCCACCACATCACAGAATCATAGGTTATCATGGGTCGAATGACATTAGTGTAGATTCATAGGATCATCCGTGGTTTCAATCCCCACTTTTTCCCTATAATTTTGCGGTACATTGCGAAGCCTCTAAGGACCTTATTTCCTCTGTCTTCGAGGGATGGCTTCCAGTTCAACTTATCTAGAATGACACCAAGGTATTTAACCCTATCCCTTAGCTCCAAGTGTATAGAGCCAATGTAGGGAAGGTTCAATCTAGGAATATTCCTTTTCTTAGTAAAAAGGCATTGATCGGGTTTCAATGGATTGATAGATAATCCAAAATCCGTAGCCCAGTCTATGACTAGTCGGATTGCGTTTTGTACCAGTCCACAGAGCTTAGATTCATAACTACCAGTGACTAATATCACCAGGTCATTTGCATAACAAACCACCTTATACCCCATCCGGGTTAGTATTAACAAGAGATCATCCATAATGAGCAATACTCTGATTGTGGTACAAAATACGAAATCTTTTTATCTAAAATAAATCAGAAAAGCATTCCTGGAAGTTTAGTTTGTCCACATTATACGAGCGATCACAGGTACTCAATTGAGGAATTTTCCCATTAGGCTAGGTAGTTTACATAGTATTTAATAGTACGCAGACTGTATAAAGACTCCATCGATATTATAAAAAAAGGAAACAGTTTCAAACTCAAATAACTTGATTTTTAATATACAGAGAAATATTTCACTTTTCTAACAAGAATATAGGATTGAAATATTTCACAACAATATTAATTATATATTATGTAGATTATTTGTATTTTAATTATTTCTTGCGGACAAGCTAATTATTATTTGACTTCTATCATTATTATCATTATTATTTTCTATTAAACAAACAAAATTTCTTTTCTTATGATTGAATCAAAAAAATACATATTTTAACATTAAGGCACATTGCTCTATATTTTTTGTATAAAAAAAATCTTTACCACATTTAAAATTGGAATAAATTATTAATACGCATACATGCATACCAAAAACAATGGAAACTCGAAACCCAGGAGGAGGAGGAGGAATATTAAAAGGGAAAAAGAGTATTACTGTCAAATGTCCAGACGTAGAAATTATTCCGAATGATGCTGAAGCACTAGCAATACAAATTCTACAGGAATTAGATATAACATCTGATGATACTGACGACAACGATGGTTCTGGTAAAATCCAAATAAAAGCATCATCGACACCAATTAAAGTGAAAACAATAAAAAAACACTCAAAAGTAAATAATATTATTAATAAAACCCAACAACCAGCTAGACCAAATGTTGGTGATATTGAATGGGATATTGTTAACACATCAACGACGACTACAATTCATCAACATGACGATATTGAAGATAATGTAAATGATAAGGAAATTTCATCTGTTAATCTTGAAAATGTTCAACCAAAAAACGAACAACATTCCTGTGATCCTATTGTATTGATATCACCCATTGATGATGAAATCAACGAAATCACATTACTAGAAACATCCACGAAAGAATTTCCAGGAAGTAATAGTAGCAATAATCCTACACAAGTGAGAAGAATTGTAACGACTACAACAACAGTTAACCCAGATGGTACAGAGGATGTTTCAATTGAAGAGCGTAGTAATACAAATACAACAAATCCCAATTGCAAAGATATTATTGTACGAGAAATATTAACGACAACAACAGATGGCAGCACCACCATAGACGCAGATGTGCAGTGGATAAATCCGAATAGTGAATCATCAGATATTAGCTATGGTGATTCACCAAAATGTCAAAATAAAATAGATGACGGTCAAAGCAAAGTTGAAAATATAAATAAAACCCTAGGATCATCTAGCGACTCGGATATAGCCCTGCACGAACCTGGGGTTGAATTAAGTGAGGATGAAACAGGTATCGTACATATCTCTCTCTCTCTCTCTCTACCTAATAATTTCTATTTTATTATTATTATTATGATTTAACGTCCTTTTTAATAAATATATCAGAAATACTGAAAATATTATAAAACTGTCTAAATGAAACTTTTTATCAGTAGCTAGATAATATATTTCCTTTTCTGTCATTATTAATATCTTTCTATTGCTCTTCATTAGTGGTGGAGGGTGAAATCTATATACTACATCTCTCTTAATGTAAATATGCTTATGTGTAGCTTAATATGTTTATCGTTGATCTTGTAAAAATATATTATATGTGTAACATTTCAGGTAGAATTTTGTTGAACGGACTTTTCACTAACACTTAGCATCGAGTAAATAGAAGAGAAGTCTTTTTCTTGAATACCCCCAGAAATATGCTCCACAATTTTTTTCCCTTTTATAAGTTTCATTTACATAAAATTGGAGGCATTATGACTCAAAGAGAATTGATGCATGCTTTCACACAGAAACTTTCTATATGGACATTTGACAGAACATATTTTGTTTAATTCGAAAACCGCTACTGCCGCATCTTACTAAGACAGTTATCGTGTAAAGAATCAAACTGCCAGTAATTTTTTTTTTTCAAAATTATCCTTCCCCTAGCATTACCAAATTGGAGACAGTGATATAAGCGGCGTGCTATGAACACGCACCACGGTATCCATACGGATAGTTTTACAAAAGTAAATTATTTAAACACGACAATTGAGATGAGGATATTAGAGGGAGTCGAGCTTACCAATTGGTTGTATATCCAGAATAACTTTAATTTATTCAGTAATACTAGGTTTAGTTTAAGTTAGACGGTTAACTACCATCACAAAATTTTAAACTAAAACTACGTACATATATTTCATCAAATGTAAATTTGATATAAAAGCTATAACGCACTTGGTCCCGTAGAGTAATGTAATATGATTTCGAGAAAATCGTGTTTCTTATGTTCACTATATTATCTGCAAAACGGATTTTTATCAAAATAGTGGTCCTGAACAATGTGATATAATTCTGTATTACTGATAAAATATAATAAAATTTCATATCTATTGACGGTCATAAATTGTAACCCAAATATCTTCCTTACGACAGTCTACGGGATCAAGTGCGATATATTCATTTGAAAATATAATATGAACAAAACTACCACAATAACTATATGGATTCATGTACATTAGATTATACTTCTTCTTCTCAGTTAAGCCTATCTACTGTATTTTTCTTTTATAATTACATGTAAATATATATATGTGCGGGCTTGTATGGTATTAACATGCATTCCGATGTCTCTCTGTTAAAAGCATGAAATGACATTTTTCGCTTACAAATTGTGTTAATTTTTCATCTTCATTCCTATATCTTCAACCACCTTTTTAAAGATACTATCAAAAAGGATAAACGAAAATTTGCAAATATGGGAATAAGGAGAATTCAAGAACATTCCAAAGAGAGGGAGAGTCCTCTAGATCATCTGTGAGTGAAAAAGCTTTGAAATAAAAGCAAATAGAACTTATATTGCAAAAATCGCTTAGCTTATTTAGCAAGTTCTATTGCATCTAAAAATGTTCAGAGCTCTCCTTATTTCCCTGCTTTGGAAAATTCTGTACAGGTATATTCCTAAATTGTTATTAATCAAGAGTAATTCATATGCATTTTTCTGTGCATACGTATACAACATATAATAATAATATGTGTAATCCTATATATTCGCAATATTAATATAATAATAAAGTTTAGAGACAGCATTAAGTTTCATTTTACTTATTTTTTTCTTTCTTTTTTCAATTATGTTACATAAACTCAAAAATACATAAATAATTTTAATATATTTTTTTTTCTTCTCCCCTTGAACCAAATTTAGAGGCTGACTTCTATCAAAACAACGAACAACCATCAACAGTAACCCAAACTACTGTGGAAACTTTTACAAACAATAACGAGTAATTTTTTGTTTGTTTGTTTGTTTGTATAATCACTAATAAATCGAACACTATCATGTTTTCAGTGGGTCAACAGTAATCAAAACAACAACGACATCACTAAATGCAGATAATATCATCACTACACATGCTGAAGATGAAATAATTCATAAAGCTACTGAAGCAGCACCATTAGGAACAACTATTTTACCTAAAACATTCAAAATAGACAACGATAAACAGCAACTGGAAACCGCAAATCAAACACAGCAGCAACAACAACAATACGAGTCTGAAAAAGAATCAATGCAAGCAACTGTTGCCCAATTTATGTCGGAAGAACGAAAGTATTCTTAAAAAACAAAAGAATAAAAAAAAAACAAATACATATTAACAAAAATAGAGAAACAAATATTATTCTACAAAAGAAACTAAAAACAAAAATCTTGTTTCTATTTTAATGGAACGCATATATGATGACGTTTCATAGAGATAGTATATATTTTTCAGTTATTTAAATTGTGAGAAAATTAAAAATATATATATAAAAAATAAATATATAATTGAAAATCTAGTTTATGTAAAATATTCTGTTATTAGACGGCATCCAGTGAAAACAAAAAAAAATATTTGGAATTTTCAAGCATTTTAAAAATGCAATGTGTTCAAAAACAAAAATCATACAAAGACGAAAAATAAAACAGGATAAAAATTAAAAATATTTATATACTTGCGCTATCGAAATCTTTATAAGTAAGGCGTTTAAAAAAACACATACTTTCGATAATTATCAATTTCTTCCTTGCTTTTTTATGCAAAATCGATTAAATGTTCCAAAATCTCTTAAAAGTTGCACGTAATCGTGTTCGAAAAGAACAAAAACAAATTTTTAAAATCGATAAGAACTAAAATCAAAATAAATATTTTATTATATATATTCGATAAATTTTTGATGTTCTATATATTATTATGATTTACTGTACAGGGTATTTTCGTCATGGTGGTCCAAAGAGCAGGAGGTGATATTACTTACCTAAACCGTTTCGGAGTTACAGGGCGATTAAGAAAATGTTCTATTTTTTCTTAAGCCACTAGCGAAATGTATTAGTGCGCAATAATTTTACGAAACACGAAAATTGAAGAAAAAAGTTTCATAATAAACTTTAGAATGTCGCTAAACTCCCGGAACTCTGAAATGTTTACTTTCTGAAACGTCTAAATAAGACAAATTAAGTTCAATCACAGATAAGGTCACTTCCTGTTTAGCTATTTATTCAATGGGTATACGGTCGTCGTTAAAAACTCATTGTATGAACAACCTTATGACCTTTTCAACGACTACTCAACCCATACTCCTCTTCTCTCTGGTCGAAAATACAAGTGACGAATTTCTTTACCTTGTTTTTTTTTTTATTTTATTTTTTTACACAAAGCTGATTAACATGAGTTTTATATTTTATAAAAATTGTAAAGTTTGGGCTCTCCTCTGTAATTTGACATATTATACCTGTACCTGCACTACTTTTTAAGACAGAGGATGTTTTATGAAAAGCTATTTATATTGTTCATTCTATAGCTCCAGAACTGTTGAGATGGCCCTCCACCTTTGCCATACAATTTTTTGTTGACTAGGTAAGTGCTATCACCTCCTTCCCTATAAACTACCATGGCGGACACACCCTGTATATTATTTAATTCAAAATTATATTTTATTATATCACAAGTAATAATATTATTAAAAGTGTTGAAGAATCAAATGAATAAATGATTAAGTTAAAGAAATATTATTTGGGTTTTTTTTTTACTATGGTGTAAATTCTACTAGATTTTTGTTTTTCTTTTTTGGTACTGATCAAATATTTCTTTTATAAGAAAAAAAACCGATCTGTTATGAATAGATAGGAAAAATCTTGACAAACACCTAAGAGGAGTCAGTACTCAGCAAAAGTTTCAATTTAGATACCAGCGAGCCTATAGGCAATAAAATTTACTATACGTAGGTCCGTGTCCTGAAAGTGAGAAAATTCATATAAAATTAGCCTAGACGTAGACCACAAACCACATTAGAGATATCTAGCCTAATAGACAGAAACCCAACATGCGACAATTTACGATGGGAAATGAGAATTTGCAGTTCAAAGAAATTGAAAATTTTTAACGAGAATTAACTCCTAAATTTGTTTGGTCATAGTTGTTAAATATACTACTTTGCTTTGTATTTAAACAGCTTTCAATGAAATATTACAATTTCTCATTGATTAAATATCGAAAAAAAAACAAGTACTATTAGAGCCAAATAATTAAACAAAACGCAACTAAAAATGAAAAAAACTCGACGCTATTCACAAGATCTAGGCTTTATCTTTCTAAAATAGTCACAGTCTAAAGAAATGAGAATACCTAGGTACTAACGGAAATTTGATTTAAAAAACTTTAATTTTTACCATTTTTTAGAAGTTTCCGAGCTAATATCTCCATTCCAATACATTTATTTTTATTTTTCCAGACGTTATTCACTAGACCTCTTCGTTATCTTTGATTTAAGATATTAATCATTATTCTGCTACAAACAGTTTGCCAGAAATTCGCATTAAAAAATGTATGCAACTTGCAAATCTTGGTACTGACTCCTCTTAAACAATCTTTAACAGCTACCCTTACCTGTTTTTACCGTTTTTTTTCTCTGGTAGAAAACGCAAATTATTTTTGTTTTCTAATAAATTCTATATAAAACTATTTCCGTAAGCAATAGCATTTAAAAATAATTTTGAAAAAGAAAAGATTCACAACTGAAAAACCATTTTTTCGCGCTATAACAACAAAGAAAACAAAAACCATTCAAAGTTTACAGCAACAACAATCTTTCACTTGAAGGTTCACATAAACTGACTACATTTGAACACATTTAAGATTGATTTACTTTAAATAATACAATTATCACTTTATTCCACTTTAATAGCAATAAAGTAGTCAAAATTCCGAAATAATTCACATTTTTCTGAGCGATCTAAAAGAAATCACGATGACGCGAAACATGTTCCATTTGTGTGTGACAGACAGTCCTCCATTACTACCTCACCTCTACTCTAGTACAATTCGATACGTCGAATTAATTCCAAATTAAAACAAATCTAACAGTAACAGCATTATACCACCTGCTCTACGTCCGCACATTTCAAAGAGTTTTTGATTGACTAAAACTAAACTGTGTGCAGAATCTTGATTATGATCGAAAACCCATTGAAATTTACTGTAAACTTAATTTCGATAAAATCATCAAGACTGACATTTCAGTAGGGCTTTTTTTGGTGTTCTAAGATAATATTTTTTCGAAAATAAAAAAAACAAGATTTTTCTCGTTTCGGTGACAAGAACCTCCGGAACTTCCTATGATTTGCTCTCAGGCACCTACCCTGGAATAATTCATTAATTCTTCCACCCTATGGTGGAAACGCGAATATTGATTCCCCGTTGTTGCTTAACAAAATCTCCTTCCGTGATAATAGGCACAATTTGAGAAGGCTACCTCTGTTGCATGTTAACTCCTCAAGGTCTAACTTTGGCATGTATGAACCTGTTAATCGCATGTGTATTACTGTCAATAATATGGCTGAGCAGTTTGTTCTTGACGTTTCTAGGCATGTTTTAAAAAAACGTCTATATATATTTCATCTGGTGTTTGGTTTATGTTTAGTTTAACATAGTAATACTAACACCGACTAAATGATGAAACGCATGTATTGTGGACCGTTTATTTATTAAACGTGTCCATGCAGCGAGCTTGTGTTAAGCTGGTTCTGATAGTCATATTAAAACTCACATATTCCTCCCTCTTCACGTATATATTTTGGTTTTTCGAATCCAAACTTAAATTTTTCTATGAATTACAGAATATTCCACAAGAAGATGTTACTTAGGTAGAGGCAATAGTTTTGATGGATGGATTGAAGAGAGGTTGACACCCCAGTGAGGATCCCTGGAACGCAGGCCTCAACAAGGCCAATTTTTCACCCTCCAGACATACGAGCAATTGCTCATGGTAACAACCGGACGCTCTTTTAAAGTTCAGTATTGGCCTCTAACCTTCCCTACCGGTCTCATGCAGTTCGATCATCCAAAGAACAAGTAAAGTGTTACTCCGATATAGAGGGAATTCAGGGTGGTTTTACACTCCAAATCCAATTTGAAGGTCGTATAGGGTTTTAACAAGGCCGTGACAGCAGCTTGGCTGTCCGAGCAAATGGCGATCTCCTTCCCGCTTCTAGAATGGCCTTGACTTCCGCCTGGAAAACCGTGACATGGCTTTTAAGGTGTATCGTAATTACCATATGAGACTCCTCGCAGATAACACCTGCTCCGGTATTTTCTTCAGCTTTGGAGCCGTCTGTGTAAGTTATACGGTTTGTTAATGGCTGAAGCACCGAAATCACGGCTTAAAGTCGATTTTCAGCATAGCCACATCCTCGAGCCCGCTGTTCCTGTCGATGTCAGATGCAATAGACTGCACAAACTCAAAGATGGATTCGTACGGAATTCTTTTTCCAGTGTGGATCTAGCTCTGATTGAGATACAGTCTCACTTCTTGATGTTTATTTGTATGGGGGTGTATCTTGAGGATGACCTCAAGAGCCCGAGTACTGATTAACATGAGAGCGCCACTAACACTGAGGATGTACAGTTTTTGAATATTTTCCAATATCCTAGGTATTTTACTTAGCACCAAACGAATGGAGGCGATAGAGAGGTAGTAAAAAAGTATAAATCAGTTTTGAGTGGATTGATGTTCAGTCCGAAATTCCTACCCCAGTCTATGACTAGTCGAATCGCGTTTTGAACCACTCCACAGAGTTCGGATTCATAACCGCTGGTGACTAAAATCACCAGGTCATCTGCGTAACAAACCCATCCGAGTGAGTGTTAGCAAAATATCGTCCATAATGAGTACCAATAATAAAGGGGATAGGATACCCATGGGAGTGCCCCAATGGACTCTTTTTACTCTGCTTACCCCTCCCAGATCGGCAAACACAGTTCTATTGTTTAACATGTGCGGTCCAGTGTTTAGGGCAAAGTTAACTTAATTAGGTCATCTTTGGTTTAGGTACTGGTTCACTCCATGTCTTGTAAGCGTTTCAGTAAACTTATGTAGAAGAACGTTAGTTAGTTTTGATTATTACTGCTTACATTTTTCGGAACCAAATTTCAAAGTGCCCCTCACTTAAGGTGTCTCAAATCTTCAGTTCTAATAAATCTCATAATATGGAACCATATACTAAAAACTAAAATTGATTGGTCTCTGCAAAACATTTGTTGTTGGTAAGCTAAAATGTTACGATTGCATTGGGTTTTTTATTATATCGTAAGATGATTGAAATTGATTAGATCATCCCTTTTGAAATTTGACTAAGGTACCAACTTACCTACCCCCAAGTAAGAATATAAACAGTAATGTGGCCGAGGATAGGAAAGAAATGCAATTTTAAATTTAAAACGATCTTTAATTAATTTTTTTGAGATATATGATCGACCGTGAAATTATCTATGGCCTCGTTTTATGTACCTATATATTTTTATTTGTTCCAGTAACTGTCAGATAGGGGTATCAAATTTACTGATATAATTACGAAGGACATTTTGAGGTCTGTACCACAAACTTTTCCGACCGAACAGGTTCAATTCAATCGGAACGATCCTAATCTTATCAGCCAGGTATCCACCGACAGCCACCATAAGGTAAATTTAAGGTGAATAATTTTTGTATGATAGCTGGTGAAGTCGATGTGCGCTTTTGGGTCAGTATGAATCAGCATTTGGTCATCAGCCGATTAAAATCAGTTAGCTTTAAATCAGTATGTAGGATGATAATGGCTGACTGTCGGAACACTAATGGTATGAGTATAAAGTTCTGCCGAAATATAATCTCGAAAACATGCTACAAAAACAAAATTATATAAGCAATTTGGTAAAATTTTTGATTTTTCGTTTTTCTTTTCCCAGTTTTTTTTAATCAAGTAAAATTTTTAGATATTTCATTCAAGTTCATCCACTTATAGAAATCGGTCAGACCAAATCCAAAAATTCAAGAAATTATTTTTTTCTAATCTCTTTTCAAGTCGAAATCCTCTGTATTAATCCAACATATGTACTGTAATTATTCACCAACCCCTAGACAATTTTGATGATTACTAAAAACATTTTCATTAAACTGAGTATAAAGAACACAACC
Organism: Dioctria rufipes; assembly: GCA_963924295.1. NCBI lineage: Eukaryota > Metazoa > Arthropoda > Insecta > Diptera > Asilidae > Dioctria > Dioctria rufipes. The sequence goes on from OZ002741.1 coordinate 1,223,215, forward strand.
AAAAGTAAATCCACAATTTCAACTCAAGTTAGGCATTTTTATTTGCGGATGTAGACCGAGATTTATATTTACATTAAAGTCACCCCTTCGAACTCATAAAATTCAAAGAAACTCATGCTTTCTCTACGTTTTGGCAAAAAAAAAAAAATAAAAACTTTTCAAACTTCTTCATAATACAACAAAATCTCTCTCTCATCAAAGTTGAAAAAATGTCTGTAATCGAAGCAAGTCCATAAACAAAATGAAAAAAAAACACTCTAATTCAATGTATTTTTTTAGAACCAAACTTAACTTCTCCGTGATCACGTGCGCCATAATTCGCCAAGTACATTTACAGCTGTTTCTCCTGGTTGATTAACTCAACACCACACACCGATATCATTAGTTAAAAAAACAATGAGGTTAAATTACTGTAATGGACGTGGTTTAGGATCATAATAGACATGATATAATTTCCAACAGAGGACTCATTTAGCCGCGTTATTTTTTTCACATCCCTATTAGAGGAGCTTATCGATTGACGTGGATATTAAAAACGGTTACAAATGTACAACGTTTAACAATTGATAAAAATATGATCACATTGCTGTGCATTTGTAGAATAGGCACAAACCTCAAAACTTGAGCCAACTTTTTTTCTTTCAGGCTCTATTTTGAAATTTTGTGAAGATTGTGAAATAATATCGCAATTTGATAATTTGTTACTATAAGAAAAATCATGGCTTATGTAATATGCCTATTTGCAATATCTTGTAATACCCTGAATTGACGCACACCCAAATCGCAAAAAAGTGCAATACATCATTTTCGACTCACGCAAGTGCCGTTAACGACATTCAAATTTCGTGAAGGAAGGGCCAATATGGGTCAAACATTTCTGGTGGGGGTAAAAATGAAAGGTCAGGCATATTGAACTTTTATTGAAATAAACAAGTAAAGTAAATGTAGAAATAAGTATTGACTATTGATTAATTATCAATTTTACTGTATAAATAGGCTAAGGTAATCCAAATAAACATTTATTCATTCATCAGATAAACCAGACTTTGGGAAGTTCTGCTGTTAAGCTGCTTCACCTCTACTTTACCTCCAAATTAAAGAGTTAATGTTTTTGGGCTGCTCTACATCATCTTCTAATAAGGGTTAATGCCTTTAGGCTGCTCTTCGCCACTGCATCTACTTCTAAAGCGTTAATGCTTTTGAACTGCTCTAAAAGTAACAAGGGAAAAACAAGATCGAATCTTACTGGGGTATCATTATCACACTTATTTGAGGCATTTTATAGAACCAAAATTACCAATGAATCAGTTCAGTTTAAGAAAACACAGCTAAGAATAAAATATATTAAAATAAATAACTTTGTAAATAAAATGCACTAAAAAGTAAAAAATAATTTTTTGCTTTCTCAGTGATATACACAAGAAAAGTTTGATTGAAAAATAAATGCTAAGGCTCAGATTAAATCTTAAAAGTTTGGGCATGAGTTGCAGTTAGACAATTGTGATTATAGTTATGGATGCCAAAGCTTTTAGGATTTAATCTCAGTTCTAACATTTCTTATTTTGCAATGAAACTTTCTTACCCTAAATCAAAAAACCGCATGTAAATCCATCCACGTTTACTACCCTAAAACTCTTTCATCACAAACCGCACTGTCAGACACACATTTTTTTAGTCAGGGGTTTGTAAGTTGATAAAAGTTATTTAAAAATTGAAAAGAAACCATAATCATAATCCTTGACTACTGAGATAAACATTTAGGATCAATATCATAGCGAGTCCTTTTCGAAAACTCTTGCACGCACATAATATAATATTTTTAATTTATCGCCCCACATAGACAGAATATTGGATCCCATTACGATCAGGCTAATAGCAAACAGCAGGAATTTAAGGTGTAACGGATTTTGAAGGAAAATGATTCCATCGAATACTTTGATTTTTTTTTTTTTTAATATTCATTAAAGAAAATGATTTATAAACGGAGAATCATTAGCCTGCACACTGTGCAGTTTTACGTGAATATTAAACAAAAATATTTTAAACTTCACTTTTGTAATTTTTCCAATTTATTCATCAATGGTATTTTTTTTGTTTTTGTTTTTTTACAACGAACGTTTATCGTTACTGTTGTCGTCTAAGGAAATATTTATACAAAACAAAACTATAAAAAATAACCTAGATTTGTACAATCCATTTTTTTTTTCTTACTGGTTTACTATTGATGTTTTTTTCATTTAGAATTATTCCACTTTCTCGTAAAGCTATACACATGCATAGAACTGTAAATCATTTTGTCTTATTCTCAACAAAAATCTATTCTTTTGGTTTCGTTTAAATTTGAACCAATGTGATTTAAGATCCTTTTTTATTTTATATATACAAATTAGAATTTTGATTTATTACAATTTATGTAGGTATATATTTTTTGAATACCTTTTTTTTTTTCAATTTACAATATATCTATACAAAAAAAAAAGTTTTGGGTGAAGTTTTGAATAGGGCAAATTTCGTAATTTGATGAAGCTATGCATAACGCATTTCTGTATGTATGAAGAAGTTCTCCTATATATAGGATCTCAAAACATACACAGTTATTTAAAGTTTCGTCAAAATAGAAGATGCGGGCTAAAATTTTTCAAAGCCTTATCTCATTTTCATTTATACATATAAATAATTCCACTATAATAAAAGAAGGATTGTGTTTTGCATTTCGAACACACAAAAATGTTGTGTCAAATTTTTAATTTTTAATTAATCAAATATTGGCCCTTCACTGTTCATTTAATCATTTTTTTTCTGACTTCTTTTATCTTGCAATACTAATTTGGTTACAGTCGCTATATAGTTCAATATCTCTCAAAATCCCATCAATTTATTTATTTATTTATTTTAATTTCATTATTCTATTTATAATATTATATGTACACACACTTGTATCAAGTATTGCTATTCATAATCGATTTTTTTTTTTTTCATTTATTTTATTAACACTGCAAAAATCTAGGAGCTTATCATAATCAGGAGAGGTAAATTAAGCGTGTTAATTTTTTTAAGGATACCTAAAATAATTTTATTATTTTTTATAAATAAATAAGTAAATAATTAAATTATTACTTGAAAAGTGGGGAAAATATATGAACATTTAAGAACATTCGAAAAAAATTGTTTAACTACACCACCAAGCTATGACTGTAAAAGAACAAAGAATAAGTACGAATATTATTTTAGCAATATACAGTGGCGACCAAAAGTAAATTGACAAACGTAAAAATCACAAGTTGTGATATTTGCAGCAGCTTAAAAGGGAGAGGTCTCCTAAATAGGAGCTCTGACTAGGCAAACTAGGCAGTTGCTTATGGACCCAGCCTTGTAGGGAGCTCCTCCATCATGGAGGTCATACGAAACGGGCATTAGAAAAAATTTAATTCTCTTTATTGTTCCTAAATACTGGGGCGGATTTACCAATAGACACAGCAGTGCGGCAGATTATTGGTGTGGCAAGTTCTTAACTGATGAACTAAAAGGAAACGCGATCGAAACCCCACTATCCGGCAGAGTTACCGTCTTCAACGTCATTATCGACAGGTTGATTGCAGAACTAGAAAAACGGGACGGAACGGGACTTTGGAAAAAAAGTGTCTGCACCTGCGAGCTCATTGAACACGTGGAATATAATTATGGGCCCTGGAGTTCTACAAGTAAATCCTGGAAAAAGGCTTTCTGGACATTTATACAAATGTGGTAATAGCGATCCTCATGTTGTTGTTTACACCAGGGTCAAACTGTTCGGCAAAACGGTCGTTTTCAGCACTAAAATAAGTGAAGAACTATTTAAGATCCACCAGATAGGAGATCAGGCTCAATTTAATCTCTGTGCTGTACAGGTAGTCTGAAATAATGCAGTCTGCGGACTAGGAGTCTGTTCCTTTGTAGAGAAGAATGTTCGCCACATGGCAATCTAAGCGTATGCTTACACGCAACGAGCTTGTTTTGCATATAATTTCGTACTTATTTATGATATTTGTCTGCTTGTTTATTTTCCAAGGTCGATATACATATAAATAAATAAAAAATACCTGTAAAATTTTTGTTTTATTCAATTATGCAAAAACAGGACCCTGACTGTTACGCCTGCAGTCAGTCGTGTTTGAGCACTTTTTCTGCAAATTTTGATGAATAAAGTTTTTTGAAAGTTGGACAAATAGTGATTTGGATGGATTATATAAAGTGAGTTTATGGAATTTTGTATACCGTGCACTAGTTTGTGCGTTCTGTGTCAATTACATTTTAAAGAAATGTTATTTTTTTAGGAATATGTGGAAATTTAAGCACCCAACAACAGAAAAAAAATTATTATTAAATTAATAAAAGAAGGAAAAACCTACGAAGAAGTTCTTAAGCTTTTCGAAAAAAATCGGCCAGCTATACATAAAGTGGTGAAATAGGGAAGGTGTGTAACAGAAGCAATAAGACCTAACCGACCAAAGGTGACAGATAAAAGAATAAGGTGCCCTTCCGGAGAGCCGACACACGCATTTCAGCTGTGAAAATTCACGAGAAATTGACATCATAAGCTCGATTTGTATTGCGCGTAAGGTATCCTACATCAGTAGAGTTAACAGGATAAAAAGACTGAAATTTTACTCAGAATATTCTTTAAAAGATAATAATTTTTGGTACACCATACTTTGGATTGGATAAAATTATAAAAAAAATGAGACATAGTCATTGAAGAATCTACGTATTGAGATCAAGGGATGAAGAATTTTCGTATGAATTTATTCAACATCGTACCGTAAAATCGCAAGATAAAGGCATTATGGTATGGGTATGCATTACAGATTATGGAATAGGTTAAATAAAGTGACTATAAGGAAAATTCACTAATATAGTCTACTTGGATGTATTAAAAATCGTTATTATACCCGAAGGGGAAAGATTGATAGGGGCAATTTCATTTTACAACAAGATTATAGTATGTCCCCCATTTATACGGCCAAAATAGTTCGAGATTATCTAAGAAACGAAAATATCATCGTTCAGAGTCCTGACATGTCACAAATTAAAAATGTATGGTCATGGTCAACCAACTTAAGTCAACAGAAGATTGTCGAAAGTATACTTTATCCATTCAAGGCCTAATAGGTAAAATGTTTCATAATAATGGAGGATATTGCGGCTGCTAGGAATTTTGTTAACTTACTTTTGACCGCCTAATTTTGAATAACTGAACAATATTAGCTTTTTATTCATGACTTTGTTTTTATTATTTTAAGTTTTTTTTTTTATAAAATTAAGCCAAATATTTTGTCCCTTATTTAAGATAATACATAACATAAATATATATATGGAATACAAATTTAATTGGTAAAAATGTTTCGTCCTAACCCATGTCAACTTACTTTTGATCGCCCCTGTATAATGTCAAGCTTTAAAACTCAAAAGAAAGTACATAACTACATAACTTGGAAAAAATACTTCTGCCAAATTTCATATTCTAATGCTAAGTTTGCTCACATTTTGAAAAATTCATCTTTCTAAAAGTGTAAAGATTGGATATGCATAAACGGTTCCATATAAGAGGATACCACCAGCTTTAGGGAACATACTCCTATCTAGATTTCATTCTGAGGAAAATAAACTGACCCGATTGATACACTTTACCGGACGAAGGGGTGAAAACTGAAAACAGTGTCACAGTGTCCTGAACTTACACTTACAGTACACATACTTGATTATGTTTACTCTAGATTATATGGAACTTCTGTTATACATATATAGGATACCCCAAATAATTTAAAACTCGCGCTTATATTTGCCAAAGTTTCAGATACCAAATCTTTTTTTAATTTCTGTTAATTTAACGTTTATCCTGACTTGCCTCCTTTTTTTGTTTTATTGTTTTCGTTCAGCATTTGTAAATTTTAAGCGAGAGAACTTACAGAGAAAAGTGAATAAAATGCTGAGTACAAAATAAAGAAAAATAAGAGTGTCTTTTCTTAGAAGACAAAAATATAATTCTCATTAAAATACAGAAGTGCAGGCATTCCATATAATGCGGGCTTACCACCAAAGCCACAATTTTTTTTTTCTTAATCAAGCGCTGCAGAATATAAAAACCGGACCTGCAAAAAATGACAATTTACTTCGCTCAGAATATTTTATGATGTAACTAAGATGCACTTTATAAATGGTTCCTGCGATAAGTTTAATTCCAGTGAAGGCTGCATGTACTATTGTAATTGAGACTTGTTGAAGAGCAAATGCAGATGAAACTGGTATGTTTTAGAAAACTATTGCTGACGAAACGTTTGGGAGATCAGGTTATAAGATTGCAAAGGAACGCAAGCTTTTCTGGCATATACCAATGCTCTGGTTAACATAAAATGAAAACTTTATTGATCGGAAAATAAAAAAAAAACATTTCAAATTTTTTCAATTCACGTCGAGTACAAAAGTTCTAAGCCTTATGATGAATCTTAGACAAACTTACTATACTAGATGTCCAGTCGAATAGCAAAAAATGTGCCTATGAAGCAAAAACAACGATTGCTTTTTTAAGATAGAAAGCTTTTAAGCGTGTTTTGCATGCTCTCATTTAATCGGTTTGGAAGAGCGCGAAAATATTCTCTGTTCTAAAAGTATGCAAAGGTAGTCGACAGGAGACGGGGGCAAACCTTCTCGTATGAACATGGACATCTACTCTGCTTATGAAAAGTGGGATTTAAAGAGAAACGATTACGTTTTCTCTTCGCTTACATGAAGAGCTTTACCATACTGCGGGTCACACCGTCAAACAGGCACACACACATTCAAATCTGCTTGACAACAACGGCCCCTTAAAACGGCCCATACACGGCAAACATGCTGTCTAACGTCGTGTGTCTCACATAAAAGCTTTTTCTTCACACACTTGTCAAAAATGTTGTCCAAAATCAGGACAGGAACACATACCAAGAGCTGCTACAACTGTTAACTATTATCTTTTCTTCATTAGAGTTCACTCAAGATTCAAGAATAACAAATGCGTGACATACATCGCCCTCCATTATACAATATGTTGTCAAACTCGTAGCCCCGCCCCTCAAAATCAAACTAACTTCATTTTCATCCAATTGCTTGACACACTGAATGTCACACCATCAAAACAGGTACACAGGCGGTCAAATCTGCTCGACAACATCGTTGTCCCACTCGAATTGGACGCATGCTGTCCTTGTATGGGCCCCTTTACGCGCACATTATATTTTTGAATTGCACAATTTAAAGTCTAATTTGTGTTTATATTGAAGAAAGAAAACAAAAAAAAAAACTTATAGTTACCTCTCGGTTATATTAAAACGTTAATAAAATAAATTGCCTCAACATTAATTAGTAAATATAATCGCGAATGTACTGCGCATACAGAGTGCCCAGGAACCACATCATTCCTTCTTATGAGGAGAGCTGGCAGTGAAAGTATTAAAAACAAAAAGAATGATTTTTTCCCTGAATTTTACCCTGGGAAAACCTATTTGTTTTTCAAAATCACACAATTAGTATTTTTGGAATAAAACAGGTAGCTATCTTAATAAGTTTTCATAAGTTAAAGTTTAAAGCTAACAGAGCTCAAATTGGCGAGATCTCTAGGAAGTTCTAAGCATTTTTGATTACTTAAGAGCAGAGATCCTGACGAAATCGCTAATCGTCAGTAAATACGAAACTAATCGCCTAATCTAGGAAAGTGCTCATAAGGAATAACGTAGTTATACTTAAAGATATACTTTACTCCGGAGTACCCTGCATATATCTAATATTACCGAGCGGCGGAAACAATAGAAAAATGGTCTGTTTGATCTATTTAGCATTATTTCAAGTTATATTATTCAATACACTCCTCTTCTTTCGAAATCGCGAAGAAATATATGTAAACATCTTTCCCTTTTTAGACTCGCGTATTCTGTTTGATTCAAGTCTGCCTATTGATTTATTGTTTTTAACTCACTTTTAAGGAAAATCAGTGAAATTTAGAGAAAAATTATTTTTTTAATATTGGATTAATTTAATTAACAGTTAAATGCTCGTGAACAAAACGGGACTAGTGAAACAGGTTTATATCTAAAACGTGTTCAGCCAAAACGGGCACACGGAATAGCAGAAATTTTCTAAATATGTATGAAATAATAAAATACACTAATTTAAATTAAATATATTAAACCCTCTACGATTTGATTTACAGCTTTCAACGATATAATTACGGTATATAATATGAAAGAAAAATATTTTCAAAGCAATACTTTTTTCTTCTTACAATGAAACAATTTTGAAGCAATAAATAAATAGCAGAAAATTTAAGATTCTGTCAACTGAAATTCATATTCATGAATTAATTAATATTAATTAAAAAATAATTATTATTTTTTTTTTCTATTTTATTTTGATGTCTATTTGCTTTTTGTAGAGAAGGTTTGATTTCGTTTTTTTTTTTTTATGTATAGATATATTTATATTTATTTATTATTTTACTTTTTAATTATCCATCGCGTACCTTTGAGTCCATTCACGGGCATTTCTAATTGCCTCAGCCTCATTAACTTTCCACAATTCAGCAACATCATTAGCAAGTGGATCATCTGGATTTGGGGCACTTAATAAGGCTTGAATTGATAGCAATACTGTACGTATTTGTAGTGCTGGACTCCATTTATCTTTTAATATATCTAAACATATTCTACCTAAACGATCGATATTTGGATGATAAATTTTTGTTATGAACCGGACTTTTGGTGCTGACATTGGATAATCTTCTGGTAAAAATAATTCCAATTTAAATAGGCCACCCTCGAATGGTGAATCTTCTGGTCCGGTGACAATAACATGAAAATATCTAGCATTTGATTCATCTGGTACTGCACTGATTCCAGGTACTGGTTCCTGTAGTAGACGTTGTGTTTCCTTAATTATTCGTCTTGGCAGGGCAGCCATATTATTTAATTAATTATATTATTTTTTTATTTTAATTTAGAATTTCTTTTTCTATTCACTTTGTTTAAAAAAAAAGTTTTGATTTAAACAATGTTTTTAGTATGAGTATTTTTCTATTTGCAAGTGTCTATTCGTCCGATCGTTTGCAATTAATAATGTTTGTAATTTTGTAATTTTTAATCTAAAATCTGAAAGAGAGTTAAAAAAAAAAAAAGAACGCTTAAATTTAGATACGTTTTGTTTGAAAACTATAATAAATATTTTAGAAATTTCTGTTATGTGTGAATTTTATATATTTTCAAAAAGAATACAAAAATTATTATAATTATTATTTTTTTATTATATTTACTTTTAAGAAAATGTTGCTGTTATTCTAATCGTTTTACTTATTTGTTTGATTTTTTCTTCGTTAGGATAATAAAAGTAATAAGCTGTGTTCTTTTGTGTACCTTGTTCTAGAAATCCCATATACTGGAGAGAACAAATTGTTCTGTCGATTGAAGCGAACTATTTGTACTGCTCGCTTCATTTATACATCTTCTATGAAAATGTATGAGACGTTCTTTTGTGTATCTTTTGTTCTGCTCTGTTCTGCGGACACAAAAGAACACAACTATAATAAGCAAGGCATACTAAGGTAACTTCGTAAGCTCCTAAAAGCTGAAAAAAAAACTGTATCTTTACTTAACAAATAGACATTAGTTAAAAATCATACAGGATTTCTTACAATAAGAAAAATTCAATTAATAAATTAAATAAATATGATAAACAATCACTCAATTAGAATAAAGGGCTGAATAAAAACAAAACAAATTGCAAAAAATATTGAATAATTTAAATACGTAAAATTTACTGCTGAACCAATAACGAAACCAGTTAAATAACCTATCTGGGCCATCAGCACCATTATTATCTTAAACCTTATAAATATGATGCATCTACAAGTCCAACAATAAAGGTGGAACAATCTTAAAAATTGAGATGGCGCAGAAAACGAAAAGGCCTCTTCCGGAAAAAAATTTCGACAAGACACTAAAAGAAGCAGCAATATTTCTGCAAGCCTGAAGGTGGATGTTGAAGATGGCGTGCACGTGGAAGAAATCACTGCTTCGTAATTACCCAAAAGTTGTTAAATAAAACAAAAAGAGTACACATATTATTAATTCAAATTTAATTAGTTCTGACAATACTAACACTAAAATAACTCACAATCTCGTCAACAAGTAAAAAATAAAAACCTAGTAACTAACCCTTCTAACAACGCTACTTTTGGTTTTAGGACGGCCGTATTTTTTTTAGTAAGGATGTATACTTTTTTGTGAAAGAAATATTCTCAAATTTTAATAAATCTTCGTTTTTTAACAGACAACTAGGTACCCAAAGTTACAACTGTTCAGTTAGTTGTTGTGTTCCAAGGAGACCCTGGACTACCTAGCTTACAAGAAGTATATATATTCGAATTACTCACTGACAATATGTATATGTTCCTCTCCTGGTGCAAATAAACAGCCAAGTAAAAATATGTAAAGTATTCCCACATTTCCCAAGTACATTACCTCGACAGAATAAGAGTTTCGGAGTTTCGACTTTGATAAGAAACAGCTTTTATATTCTTCAACTGGAGGTATTGCGGCGCCGCCACTTTCGGAAAACGGTTGCAAATTATTCACTCTTTTTATCGCTTCTTGCTATTATATGATTCTAAGGTAATGCCAATTGAATTTATTTATTATTATACTACTTCCATTAATTTTAAATAGAAACGTATACGTACCCAAGATTATATAAATTTAGCGATGTTGTGTTCGTTTTATTTTGTTTTCGTGCATATTTTCCAATTAATAGTTATATTTTTTTCACGAAGCCAAAAATTTTCTTACATGCTATATGTAGCCTACGTTTTGAAGCTGTTAGAAATTCCAAAATACCTTTATAGAATCTATTCCAGATACAAACGCCTCTACAATAATCACGTTACTGTAGACGTATTTTATACGCAGCACATTTCGTTTTTGGTAATCGAAAATTACAAAATACCGCCGAAGAACACACAGAACAGCCTGCATTCAAAGTAAAACTTTGAATTCACATTGTTTGCTGGCAATAAGATAGAATTTTCATAAGATCATCGAGTAAATTTTTTCCGCATATTTTAATTACATCATTGAGATTATATCCGCTTTAAGAATCGGCATCATGTAACAGAGGGGCAAATTACTTCGTTAAGACTTCTTCTAATGCCAATGAGGCTACAAGAATCATTATGCTGAATAATTACAGCTAACAGGAAAGCTGCCTAATAGAAAATAGATTTGAGTCTACAAAATCGCATCCAAAAAGTTTTGAATGAAATTTCGTCCATATTTATTAAGGACACGCTATTTCAAGCAACCATAGCCTTAATCAATGTGAATACGAACTTACCTACAGTATTACAAAAACTAAATCTGTGAAAATTTGGTAGAAAAAGCATACGTAAATTCCACTAAAAAACACCAAGATTTCAGATTCCTTTGCGAAATAAACTTGTATTCCGGATAGATTGAGCTTTTAAAATGTTATTTTCTTTAAATTGCTGTGTATGAAAGTTTTAAGCGATTTTATATCGCCCATTTTAATAAGCCAGCCTGCGTATACTAATTTTTCATATGTATTCACTTTTATTCATGTCCATGAACCATGAACTGAAATACCTACTTGATCTCCGCTCGCAGAAGAACAAAATGACAATTGCAAATTTTTGCTTTATGAAGACCTATAAGATATGTATAGCAATATCACTAAGAATGATATTAATGCTTTTGGGACACAGATCGGCCTTGAACAGAACTTACCAACAACAACCAGCCGTTACGATTTTAATGGTACAACTAATAAAACAGACCAAAGACTCGTTGACTTCGCCTACTCTAATAGCATATACTTTCAGTTTTGTGATATGAGTATACTTGGAAACTCAAATTGACCATGCATAACTGACCTATGTAATTTTTTATTTTATTCAAATTCTTAGTGTCTTTCTTCTGCTTTCGGACAAAGAATAACAAGGCCACCAGCCTTTGGTGCATTTATAAACGAGATGTCTACTAGGCGGAGTCGTTGGCGGATTTCTGCCACCGGGCAAACAGCTTACAATGAAAACAATGGTAATGAGTCCAGTAAATCGTTTTCTTTGTCCAAACAATATGAGCAGAATAATTTCTTCGAAATAACCAACTACCAAACAAAATAAGCAGCCTTTCGTCATTCGACTCACAATACATACGTACATACATGCATCCTGGATTAATATTTTGGTTGCTACATTCTAGGTTGCGTATAAGAGACTATTTGCACAACAGCCGGCAAACAAGCCTGAATACGTGGCAAACTAGGTTTTGTGGAAATCCAGTAGAAAAAAGAAAATAATGCAGCGTCAATTAGGCCTGAATTACAATTACGACTGATCTGTCGATTGTGACTTGATTTTAAGCCGAAGTCGACGCGGAGGGAAAATTTGTAATTAAATTAAAGCTTCAACTGCTTGAACAAACCAGAAGTCCCGACTTCTGTGATTGAACTGAAGTTGGTCACAGCCAACACCAACTTTGCACTTTGAGCAAAGTTTAGTTTCAGTCGCAGTCACAGTTGAAGTCGAAGTTGCAATTGTATCTTACCACATGCATTTACCATTCGGGCAAAGTCGCAGTCGACATATCAGTCGTAATTGTAATTCACGCTTTATATATTCCCATGTCGTATACATGCAAGAGGTGAGGAAAATTGAAGAAAGCAGCTATGGAAGGGGATAATCTAGACGCTTGTTTAGAAATTCCACGAAAACACATACCTGGTTCTACAGCAAACGAAAAGTATCAAACATTCCTCAAATTACTCTAGAGAACTCTAGCTATATGCTAAAGAAAACAGTTAAGCTGCTTTAGGAAATAAGCAATATTGTGTAATTCAGCTAAAATATAAATTTCATCCACAGAATTCTGAAAGAGGACTAGAAAGAACAAAATTTCTTATTCCTGCTAGTTTTAGACAAAAGATCTTTTTAAGTATTGATTAATTAATCCAAATAAATATTCAGTTCTAGGCATTTTCAGTAGACAAATATTGACTCTAACCTCACATTTTGCTTAATATCTTAATGTCGAAATAGCATAAAGCCATAATTAATTTAAATTGAAAGGAAAGAAATCAAAATAATTAAATCACAAACCTTTTCTCTTTATAATTAGTTCTAAAATCACTAGCCAAAAATTTCACCAAGAAATTCTAATTTATAATTATTATTCTACTTTTGACATTCACATTTCATCAGCCCACCCACCCCTCAGCAAAAGGAATTGACTTGACAATTATTATAACTGGGTTATGTTATGTTGGCAGAAAGGTGACTGAAAGCCGATGACTACAATTAATTTGATAAAAAGATATTAACGTCAATAATTAACTGCTTATAATTTTAAATATAACAAATATAAAAAAAACCGAAAGATGTAGTAATCAATTTCCGAAATTTAATGAAATTTATCAATTTTTTTTCTGCTTTTGTCTAGCCGTAACAAAAACACAATTTAAAGGCTATTTAATAAACGCAGTCTCGAACTTACTTTCTTCCACACGATTTTTAAGTGATATTATTTTGAAAGTCAATCATTCCGGTCTACTTGAGTAATTCATTTAAGAATATCATTGAATATTCTTGAAAGAACACGAGGCTAAATTATTAAAGCTAAACGAAAACGAGGAAAAAACCAGTGAGTGACTAGACAAGTAGTCTTATTAGAATTTTCTACACTGATTTTTTTTTAACTATGTAATTACTAACTAATCAGCAACATTTTCACTTAAAATAAAATTTAAACACTTTATCTTAAAACTAGTAATATTTCCGGATTTGTTTTATCGGGCTTAGTTATGCTTTTTCACAAAATTTACCGTTTTATCCCATTAATGTCGATTGTAAAGAAGCCATCGAGACGCACACACAGACGTTTCTGGATAGAACGAAGAATTTGTTGATGTGTGTATAAATATGGTTGCGCGATGTTATTTGTATCGATGTTTAAACAACGATTTTTTTTCGATATTATGATTAAATATAAACGCATATCGAGATTTTGAAAAAAAAAATTCGAATATTTTTTGAATAATTTTTAATATAAAATTTTATTGTGTCGTTCATCTTAAATCATAGAATTAATTCTTAGTTTTCATTTCAATTATTTTTCTGGTCAAGACCATACATCTCATTTTTAGCAATTTAATTTCCTCCTAACGTACGCCAATCCTGAACACTCAGATATCTGTTTCCAAGGAACTCGAATAGTCAGAATTTTTCATTTCGTTATATATTTTACTTCAATTAAGTTATCTGTAGATTTATAATTAATAATAACTCAAAATCATTTGGAATATACAGACAAAAACAGGCAACCCGAAAAAGAATGTGTTATAAACTGAAAGGCAGGAGGATTCAGAATTGAAATTTCAGGAAAGTAGGTATGTATATGCGACGTTTATTGTTTGATCAATAGTTTTACGTTTGTTTTCACTGGAAAGATAATTTTTAATAAATATGGTAAGATAAAATAAGTAAATAAATAAAAAATAGGTTGAATCTAGCTTAAAAATTAACTCATTTTTGGTGGTAGGGTCCTAAGAAAAAACTTACGAAAAAGGAGAAGGCCCGGCAGGAGGCTGAACAGGCTGAAGTCTTAAAAATAGAAATAGAAAAGGAAAAGTATACACCATCGCTTTTTTTTAATTTTGATTTTAATTAAATAAGTGCTTTTCTTCCTTGCCCCGAATTAGACAGCGTAAACTTGAAGAAGAACGTGAACGTAAACAAAAGGAACGTGAACAAGCAGAAAAACGACAACAACGAGAAATCACTGATAACAGATTTCGGCGACAACAGCTCAAGGAGAGTGAAGCGTATTTCGGTAAAATTAAGATGATAATTGACGGAATCAAAAAGGAAGGCAACATTCGGAAGGAGGTTAGTCAATAATAGATCACTCTGCTCCATTCTTTCTTTCTTTTAATGGAAGTACTGTATTCCATCAAGTGGGAGCATTATATGCGTTGCGATGGACTCCCAGATGTCAAAATCCCTGGAGAACTTAGAAAATATATTCACGTATGGATCACGAGTATTATCGGCCGCAATAAAAATGAACGAAATTGGCTATTGCAAACAAATGAACGGACACTTCTAACGCAGGACAAAGATATCCCGAATTTATCAAAAGATTTTTTACGTAAAGAACAAACAAATTTTGGTGACATTTATTCCCAGCGAATTCAAGAAGTCTTAGGGGTGTGTATTGAAGATCTTTTCTTTTGTAGATTGTGACTCACTATCTTCCTTTTATGCAGATTCTAGTTGAGCTGGATATTTGTTTAGACAGCGAAACGTTACCAGCCGAAACAATTTCTGATTTAACAGGACTTAAATTTGAGTTTCGTGGATTTCTTAGTGAATTTCTAGATGATTTTACTTATAAAATTTTATCTCATGTCGAGCGTGATATGGGGTATGTGTAGTATCTAGAGCCAGTCCACACATGCCAACGTGTCAATTAATATTTGATAACTGTAGAAAAACATTCGACAACTACCTTGGTGTCTCTGTCGATTTTGAATGTACGGTTGGCCTGCGTGAACTAGTCTCTCTCCTAATGTTGAATTAACTTTATTTTGAAATAATTTTATCTTTATTATACTTGGAATTGTTGTATACACATAGAGGGTGTCCCTTTCAAATCTGATCAGTTAATGTAAACTAATGTAAATAGGAAAGTATGGTCTATTGTATGGTCAACGTAATATAGGAGTAGCAGGATATAAACAGGCGATTGCATAAAATATATAGAGGTTGCAATCTAATGACTAAATGTTTGCAGGAAATATCCTTGAGCTCATTGTCCTGTCTTAGCTCATTCTGTAATGTATGTATATAGCTCGTATACTTTGTTACGCTTCATTTGTTGAAGTATGTATATCTTTTCACCATGGTAGATGGCGCTGATACATTTGGGTAGAACATATTAAGAACAATATGAAGAGCCCAAGTTTTTACTAGAGCCCCAATATATGTAGCTATTCTGGCTTTACCTCTACAGCATACGTAAATTTAAATACGAATGGCTATAGACGGGATCAAGTTGAAACCTAAACACATCCCTTATACATAAGTGCTTAGAATCATATACTATACTCTGCAGCTGCGGGTATTACCCAATGAAAATGAGCCCAACCAATGCACAGATGGGTTTGTATAGCAACAAAAAGCCAGCAGTATAACATTTTTTGGCTAACTAAGACATACTCCTTGTAACCATCAGATATAGTACTATTCATACATCTCTCCACCCTAGATATCCAATTTTGCAGTCACGAGTCCTCTCCTATATCTCGATTAAACAGTAGTTCTCGTAAAAGTTTAGCTGACTAGCAAAGAGTGAAACACCCAATTTTATATTATGAAGAAATAAGAGTTGTTCGAATTGATCTTAACAAAAAACAATTATCTTCTAATTTTAGGTTTATAAAACCAGGAGTATCTCATCATAAATATGAATCGGATATTTTTAAGTCAGAGATTTTGGCAATCTTGGGAGATTCGTTAACGTAAGAAAAATACTTTTAGCCACCTAGATAGTTGTTCGTGCTGCTCGTAGATAACTTATTTGTTAACTTCCCAGAAGAAATGGACCTGCCCCCATTCGTAGATCCCTTTGATGTAAGATATCTTTCTTATTCATTACACATTAAGGGGTAATTTAGAAAGACATCTTACATGTACATATAAACAAAAAACAATATGCATTATAATCACCGTGTTAGGGATTATGCTGCCCTTATTTAAAAAAAAATTCCGCGATTAATACTCCTATCCTACCATTTCCTTTTAGTAAAACGAAAGAGAAATTTCGGGATGAAAATCGTAACATCGAAATTGAGTTTTCACTTTTAAGGCTACAACTCTCTTTTCCACCAACTGTAAAAGTAGCAAATACAGCCTTACGTGGGTTGTGGTTGAATTACGATCATTTCAGCGATTATTGTAGCAGTTCTAGAATGCCAAAAGGAGACTTCTCACATCTAAGTAAGCATGAATGCACGTCTTAAGTAATTAATAAATTTCCATTTTCTTTTTCTCAAGGCATATTGCAACATGCAAAAAAAGAATGGAAGAAACGTAAGGAAATCCTTAATTCCACCTTGGATGAAACAACAAAAGACACTTCCGTTGAAAATTTCGATGGTGAAACAACTCAATCGCGTGTAATCGATGTAGATAAAACTTATGCAGAATATGAGGATGAGCTTAATAGAGCACGACGGAAGGCCATGGGTCCCGATGGCCTTAATTTAGCTGAGTTTGATGTCAACTTAAGGAAATATCGTATTGTCAGTGGAGTGTATGCCATAGACCTTTTGGAGTATCCTCAACAAGATAGACGTTTAAGCGCTGCCTCGTTTATAAAAACAGGTGCGGTTTTTTTTTCCTGAAGGATTATTATTGTTGGAAGTGTTATATTTATGTTTAAGTCTCAATTTACAGTTATAACTCCTAGTGGACTTACTAGACGATCTTTCTATCATCCATACAAAACACCCCCTCCACCGCCCCCTGGAGTACGAAGACTTCCGGAAGAGATTGAAGCTGAAATGAAAATGATTGAGAGCAACTTAGAGAAATTGACACAAGTTATATTGCAGTAATTTTGATTAAAAATTTACAGTTAATTGTAATACCTTTGTGGTTACATATTTTGTGTAAAGGTTACCTAATACGGTTTTATGGTTCGAACCACCCATTGTATGCCGTTGGGAGACTCCCGAAGAAAGTGAAGAACTTGAGAATAATAGTGTAAATTCGAAAAACCAACATATTTTGGAAAAACAAACCTCTGAAGCAAAAAGAAGAAGCTCCAGTAGATTAGAAGATCTACCAGTCAAGGAAGTTATCGACTTTGATTTGTGCAATATTCCCAATAACTTAGATTTACTGGGCTTAATGAAGGATTTCGTAGTGCCCAGATTACCGGACGGCTACTGTATTCGACTTGAATATAAAAAATCTGAAAAGAAGAAGATTATCTTTCATTATCTCTCACGAAATTTCAACGTTGAAGACGGATTAGTGAAGAGTGTGAATAGATCTAAGTTACAAGCAGCCCCAATAATTGATAACTTAATCGAATCTAATTCACCGCGTCCTTTTGATGCAGCAACAAACTTTACGAAAATTCTTAAAATTAAGCATGCGCCAAGCGTGAAAAGAAGAAGCTCCTGCTTCGATCCGATCGACGTGGATGATAGTGTATGTGGAAAAAGAAAGTCATATATGTTTTCGGAATTGATTGAAGTAATGAAGAAGATATGATTGCGCAATGCGTTTTTACCTAACCTGTCTTTTTTCTAACATTTTCAAAATTCCACAGGACCTAGATGAAATTTATGTTATGCAAACGAGTTTCTTCGACCAAAGAATTGATGAAATAAGCTCAAATCTATCTTCCTCCTTATCACCATCTCTGCTAGAAACTGATTCCCGAAGATATTCAAGTGTTATTATCGTCCGAGAAGAAGAAATTCCACAAAAAGATGACATTGATAAAGAGGAAGAAGACGAGGAGAGTGGCTCTGAGTATGATGATCCTCTTGGAGATGATGGCAAAGATACTGAAAACGAGTAAATATTGAAAAAATTTCATTTATATTATTTTGAATTGTAGATGGATGATGATGATATTTGAAAAGCTATTCAAGTGCAGTTAGAGTTTTATTTTATTTGAATCTTAACTATAAGACGTAAGAAGATAATATACAGCGTTCCTCTGATATGCCAGGTGGTTAAGCAGAGTGAGTTCATGTTACTATCTCAGCAATGTACGATGGTGATTGTCATGCAACAAAGATCACGTTCCTTTTCCTCCTGATATTCTGCATTTTATTATGATTTTTGCTGTTTTTTTCAGTAAAGTCTGATGCGATTGGGCCAGACTCCCTCCCACCCCTCCTAATAAAAATACCATTACCTGTAATTTATAAGTATATCCTTCATATGAATACTTGCCTAACATCATCCACCTTTCCAAGCATTTGAAAAACTTCTACTGCTCTGCCAATCCCGAATGAAATCACCTAGTGACTTTCCTCTCATAAGCATCTTATCTTTTCTATCAAAGGTGCTCGACAAACTCGTGTATAATCAGATTCTTGGTTGGATGGAGGTAAGCAGATTTCTAACTCCTTGGCAATCTCGATTTTGTAATGATTTTGGAATTTTATTTCTCTTTGACTTTTCTAAGACCTTCGATAGTATTGACCATAGCCTTCTAATTCATGAATTAGCAACAAATTTAGTGCATCAGCTAGCTCCTTGTTTATCAGTGTTCGTTCCCAACAGGTTAAGGTTGGTAATGAATTTTCAAATGCTTTGGCTGTGCTTGTGGTATTCCTCAGGGCTCTGTGATTGGCCCATTATTATTAAGTTTCATTATTAATGGCCTTACTTTGGTAGTAGTGAAGGATGTCCAGATGTATCTAAACAAATGGTCTGCTTGAGGATTGCATTAAGCGTTTGAATTCTGCCCTATGTCGAATACACAGGTGGTCGATTCTCAATGGACTTTTGCTTAATCCTACTAAATCAGAGTGCATAGCTTTCTACAACAGCGCTTTTAACGTCATCGATATACCTCCAATGATCTTGAATGGTTTTGTTATCCAGGTCGGTAGAAAGGTTACTAACTTGGGAATTATTCTGAACTGTAAAATGTATGATTCTCAATAAGGTTTATGCGGGGTTGAGAAGGTTATGGCTCTCGGCGAGTATTTTGGGAACAAATATGAGGCTGAAATTAGTAATTACACTGATTATCTCCTATTTCACATTTGGAAGTCATATTTTGACTAGCTTGGATAATGAGTGTAGGCGTAGAATGGAGATGACTTTCAATGATTACGTGCGATTTGTTTATGGCCTCCGAAGACCATGTTTCCCCGGTTATTAATACGTTAATTCAATAAGTTAGTTATGGAATGTTCTTTCCCTGTTCAGGCTGCTCGTCTTTGGAATAGTCTACCTGTTAGCGTTCAGAAGGCTCAACTTTATTTATATCTTAAATTCCTTGTTTTTGTATCATCTGTGGTCCTCAGATATCTTCATATGGACTTTTTTCGATACCGACCTCTGATGAAAATTAGTAGCAGATTTTATTTGAAACACCCTATTTTGTAAGGGTATACAAATCAAAAAGGTATGATTGAATATGCATGATCCAGGGTTTGCTATATTGAGGCCGAAAAGTGTTTTTATATAAGTCCAGTTGACCTTGTATTTATAATTTTGTTGTTGGTTTAAGTGTAAAGTCTAAGATCGTGCCGTCACGTACCTATTAAGATGGTTCGCATGAATTTTGGATGTTTGGAAACTTATTTATCGAATAGGTGTAGCTACCATTCTCATCTTCCGAAACTTTGGGAGTTAATATACCTTATAGAAAAATGCCGTCGGTTAACATAATTTAGTCAACTTGTGCTCGCGTTCTGGATCCAGGTATACACCACCTGTGGCAGACGCGCTATATTTAAATCTTATTTATTCTTTCATGTATATACTTATGATATGATGTGTTTGAGCTGCTCTGATACTACTAATATTGCCCCTTCAGAACAGGAAGTCAATCCTCATTGGGAAAATGGAGTACAAGCGACGTTCATGACTCCAAATTTAACGATGACAAATTTACAATACAATTCAGAACGGGAAGATTAGGTAGGTCGGCTGTTTATTTTTTCGAATTTTCTCATATTTAGTTCTAATTTTAACATTTTTAAGGAATTTTCGGTTTCGCTTCAAATCGATACAGTAACATGCCGTACCAAACTTGGGAAGTAAAACCGGACCTTAAACAGTTAAGTTTTAATTAAATGATCTCAATTTCCGAATAATAATAATAATTTTCAAGCCCACCACCAACAGGCCAGGTGCTATATTTTACAGTTTAACGGCAGCAGTTATATGCATTGAAATTATCGTAACAAATGAAGGTTACTGCATTACAAGCTTTCAAGGCGGTTCCACAGATACTTTAAGCCAAATGATTGGAAAAACGATATCCTTAGAAGAGATGAAAATTACTCTTCGAAGTTGTTCTATTGATATATTTCCCGAAGAGGATGCATTTTGCTACACAGAAGGATCATGCGAGAAAAACTATGTAATGGAAATGCATTTGTACAATTGCATATCGACTTTGGCCCTTTCGCATAATTTTTCCTGGTCAAGGTGGAATCTATTATCAGGAAGCCGTACAATTGTGCTTTTAATGCGAGAATTCATCGATGGTGAAGCAATTGTTAGTTAACGATGAATTGTTTTTTTTTTCTTTTAACTTATTTTTTTCCTTTCGTCAGCCGGACCATTCAACCCTACTAGTAACTCCATTAAAGACTTTAGTCGTTGATTGTACAGAAGTATCGACAAGTTTTAGTACATCTGGCATACATGGAATGGAATTTTATGCTGATCTTCATCAATTGGCCTTGGCGCATATACATCCGAGCAATCAAGAAAAACGAACACTTATGGATCCTGTTCTCCGAGAAAATGTTGCTCAGATTTTAATGTCTACTCGGCCTTTGAGCTTTTGTTAAAAATCATTTAGGGCGGTAATCTTTAGTTAGCTTATTTTAGACATCATCTAGATATTTATGTGTGTGTCTATAGATATTAAGGAAAAATCTCCAAATAATATTGGGGAAA
Source organism: Dioctria rufipes (assembly GCA_963924295.1). Taxonomy (NCBI): domain Eukaryota; kingdom Metazoa; phylum Arthropoda; class Insecta; order Diptera; family Asilidae; genus Dioctria; species Dioctria rufipes. The sequence continues at coordinate 1,244,957 of OZ002741.1, forward strand.
GTAAAAAGTGCTGAGCGTTTTTTTTCACTTTATTCCGAGAAGAAATTTAACATAGTTAGGATTATCCAATTTAGATCAAATATGCGGCGAGAAGTCCGAATTGAGTGTTTGGTCCGATGGGAGCAGCCCCTTCCAATCCCACCAAACCCACAGTAAAACTTTCTTGGCTATATAATCCGGGCTTGGTTGATTCCAAACTATTTTCTGACTAATCTTCACTTCCTGGACAATGAAGGAAGATCTCACATGCCGGTCCGACTCGACGATTTCAAGAATCTTATGGACATTTTCGACGAATGGCCTACCAGAGCGTGGGTCTCTTTGACATCAATATTACCAGAACGGAATCGTTGGAACCACCGCTGTGCTGTTGCATTCGATACTGTATTGGTTCCATAAACAGCGCAAATTTTGTTGTCGCCTGCTCCGCCTTTTCACTTTGGGCGTAGTGGAACTGAAGAAAGTATCGAAATTTCTCTTTTACCTCTATTTTAGAACGCTGTAACACAATTGTCAAAGAACTCTTTTTGAGGCGTAATGTCACCTTTCAATCGACGTATAATTTGATCGGTGAGATATGGCTCATTAAAGACATCTAGCGGAAAACGCTCAGTACTATTTACTTGACCTCAATATAAGCTCACGAAACTCGAATATAAGATACTCAAGTAAAATAAACGCCGATTTTGAGGCAACTGTGCAGAAGTCTAGTCATATACGAGACATTTACAAAACTGATTTCAAGTCCTGTGGACATTAGCCCCTTGGAAAGAATAACCAAATCCTCATATAGCCAAAAATTACCATTTTCAGTTGTGTTGCCAAGATACTTGGAAAATTCAAGCTGTTTCATGCTTCATGCAATTTTGATCTTTATTTTATCCTGATTTTCTGCAAGCAAGGCGTTCATATGAGAAGCATATCTCGAATATTGGTTCGATTTTGGAAACTATGGCTCACGAGAATGATTAGGCTTGCGTAATCGGAGACTTTGATGTTGGCAATATTCACTGGCTGTTGAGTGATGATGAAAAGATAATTGTTCCTCAGAATGTATTGAGGACTTTGAACGCTGTCTAATTGATGGATTGATGTCATTGCGTTTTTATCACATCAACAGTGTAGCTAATTCGATAAGTAGATTTCTTGACTTAAGTGTTTTTTAGTGATAACTTAGTTTGTACTGTCGATGTAGCCTCTTTTAATCTAAAGATACTTTTAATCATTGTGCACTTGAAATTGTCATGGGATTTGTTGTACACATTAATGCTATTAGTAGTCTTGATTTACGTGATTCTGTACACTTTTACAATTTAAAAAAAACCAATTATGCTACCATAAATGATGAGATTAATTTAATTGATTGGCAGAGCTTATTCTCTGAATGTGACTTAATGCTTGCGTACTCTAAATTTTTTACAACTCTTGATAACATTATTGTTGCTCATGTGCCCGTAGCATCGAAGAGGGGTAGTTCTGGCCATCCATAGTGAAATCGTAGATTGGCTAACTTAAAGAATGCTCGCAATGTAGCCCATAAGAAATATAAGGCCACTGGTAATACTATGATGGTATTCTCTTCAAAAGACTTCGTAAGTAGTATGAATTCTTAAACAAATTCTTATATAATCAATATCTGAATTCCATAGAATCTGCTAAAAGGTTCTGGTCCTACCTTAATGGAAAAAGGAACTCTTATGGAATGCCCTTATATGTCCATGATAATGATAGGATAGTAGATAACATCACTGATACTTGTAATATTTTTGCGGACTACTTTGAATCTGTTTATGCTATGGATACTGGTCAACCATTTGATAGTGATCATTGTATATATCGGTTGGTGATGTTATTGACGCCATAAACAAGCTTATCACATCCTCTTCTTCGGGTCCTGACGGTATTCCGGCTGCCTTTGTCTTTCGTGAGGCTTTATCTCAACCATTATACCATATCTTCAATATATCTTTATCTTTAGGTGTTTTTCTCGACAAGTGGAAGCTTTTCTTACTGCGTCCTATACATAAAACTGGCGCTAAAAATGATGTTTCTAACTATCGTCCAATCTGTAAACTCTCTGTTATTCCAAGTTCGAAAGTATTGTAACTAATAAAATTTCTTTCCTTGTTAAGGAGCACATTTCACCCCATCAACATGGCTTTATTAAGGGTAACTCTTGTGAGACTAATCTTGTATCCTTTGCTAATTTCTCACTGGAGGCTATGGAAGATTCTGGTCAAGTTGTCACTCTTTACACTGATTTCATTAAAGCTTTCGATAGGGTAAACATTCGACTGTTTCTTGCGAAGCTGAATGTCTTTGGTTTTCATTTTTCTTTACTAAAATGGATTTCTTCCTATCTATCGGACCGGAGGCAAATGGCTGTTATTAATGATATAACATCTGGTTCTATTCGTGTACTCTCTGGTGTACCTCAGGGCAGTCATTCGGGTCCTATTCTTTTTATAATTTTTATTAACGATGTTTTTACAATTTCTAGTTCTGCTTCGTGCCTTGGTTTTGCTGATGACTTAAAGATTTTCATGCGGATTGTTAACACTCAAGATGTAGCTAACTTTAAGCATGACATTGTTAGCTTTGCTAGATGCTGCTGCCTAAATCATTTATCTTTGAATTTATCAAAGTGTAAGCATGTTACCTTCAGTAGAAGGTCCTCACCGGTACTACTTGATTTATCCATTAATAGATCCCCAATTGCCAAATGTAATCTTTCATCTCATCTTGGGGTCTTGCTTGATTCCCAGATGTCATCCTCCCAGCATATAGATTTCATTGTGAGCAGGGCTAACTCTTGTCTTGGCTTCGTCAGACGTCGGGCTGCAGAATTTTCGGACCCTTATACATTCAAAAGTCTAGACATTTCTTTGGTGAGACCAATCCTTGAGTATTGTTCGGTTTTTTGGGATCCTTACTATGTTCATAGCAGAGTCGAGAGCGTTCAGCGAAGATTTGCCAGGTTCGCCTTGAGGAAGCTTTACTGGAGTGCTGATCTACCTCCGTATCATGCAAGATTCTAATTAATTGACTTACAAAAATTGTCTACCAGACGGAAGACCCGCAATGTTATGTTCATAAGAGATCTGTTGGCTTATAAAATTGTTTCTCCTTCCCTGCTCGAGCACATTCATTTTTACATTCCATCTAGGAATTTAAGATTCTTCTCCATTCTGTATGAATCCATTCACAGAAAAAATTACTGCCTTAATGGTCCAATTAGTCGCTGTATTCGACAATTTAATCTTTGTAGTGGCATGATTGACTTTGTTGACAATAGGTGCTCTATTCAAAAATCTGTAAGTAGCTTTATGATTTCATTCTCATAAATTCGACTAGGGATCATCTCATCGGTTAATAGCTTGTTGATCTTGTTCAAATTTTATTATATTATTATTCTATTGTACGTAGTATATCAAATAAATAATTTTGTACTTAGCTCTAGTTTATACATTGCACTGTGCCTATTTTAAATATTTTGCTCTATTCTTTGATGTATTGTAATTGTCATTTTTGGTCTTATTATCATTGACATACATACATATATAGATATCTCTAACTTTTTTAGTATTTTCTTTCATTGTTGCTCTAGATCGCCCTTAAATTTATGCTAATCCTATATACTAAAGTTTTATTTATTTTTTTCTTTTATATTCACTTTTCACGTAATGCATGCATTTTTTATTTTTGTATACATATATATTTTTTCACGTAATAACTAAATATATTTTTAATTTATTAAAGAGCCCCCAATCAAACACAAACACGCCCCACCACTTCAAAAGTAGCTAAAAATGGTAATTTTCAAGTATATGAAGAGGCGAATGTCCACAGGACTTAATATCCATTTTGTGAATCTTTCATGAAGAAAGGGGGCTACAGAGGCTTTCTTCGGATAGTTTTAACTATTTTGACATTTGTTTAAAGATGTAGAAGTATTTAAAAGGATACCTACTTACAACATTTTTATTTTCCACATATTCTCCAGCACTCGAAACTAAATGCTTTTCTTAGATTTCCATAAAATCACTTAAAATTTCTGTAAAAATAGCTTTGAAATGTTTATAAAACTATTATTGACACTTACTTACCTTATTTTTTAAAAGAAATTCACAAACGAATTAATACAGCAATGGTGACACTTCTGTATCAGTTTATAATTTGACGTTTGGGCCCAGAATTTGTTCTCATATGACAGGTGCGCATCAGGAACAGTTAAAAAAAGTAAAAACCTAAAAATCAATATGGGAGCGCATGTAATAACGGTAAAAGATAATATCAAATATCTGGGCTTAACTCTCAACAAACTCCTCAAAGCCAACAATCAAGGGCGATATGCCCTTAACAGAGGCTCAAAGGCCTCTAGGATACTGATGCCCCTACTAAAACATAGCAGCCTAACACCCAGCTCTAAATTGCTCATGTACAAACAATTAATTAGACCCACAATCACATATGGATTCGTCAATTGGTTTACAATTTCACCCACATTAGCACTACAAATCGAAATCTTCGAAAGAAAAATTCTCAGACTTTGTACAAGAAAACACTATCAATCCAGAACAAAAAAATTCTCAAATAATTACATTTACAGAATAGCCAATATAACACCTTTGATGAGATACATGCTCTCCCTTAGTACGAAATTCTTAAACAACCTTCCCAACCTCAATAATATCCTTATAAATGAAATATATAACAAGAATATTCAATCAAGACTTGCGGACAGTTACTATCCTTCACCTGTAAGCCTAATCAACGAGGAATCCCAAGAGCTCCTTCAAGATTTTAACATAAATCACAAAATTCCTAAATATTATAAATCAGCCTCATTTGCCAATCAAAACAGAGGATAAACTCTTTTAATCTAAAATTATAAACACATATAAGATAGAACTCTCTCTTAGGAAACTATATCCAAAGCTAAATAACATAATTAAAAAAAAAAAAAAAAAAAAAAAAAACCTATTATAATATTAAATAAGAGAACTATGTAATCTTACTCTGTGATAGAGTACATACATGGCAGCCCCTAAAAGTCAGAATTATATTAGGAGCTGGGTTACTTGTCGTGTGTATTCCCCTAGCTAGTAAGTTTCCTGACATTAAATGTCTCGCCATTGTAAACTAGTCACACCGGTCGCAAGTGTGAGCTTTATTATGACAAAGCCTAGTGCCAGTGCCATTTAGTTATACGACTCTTGCTCGTCTGTATGAAAATTAAAAATAAAACTAAAAGTGAAACTCTTTTGAGCAATACTTATTAGCTCATAACATGTACAAATAATTAAACTCTGTAATAATTTAAGAAATCGTATGTAATTGATTTTGAAGTCGAAATAAACTGAAGTTGAAGTTGAAGTTGACAGGTGTGGAAGGAACAGAATACTGATCACGTGGTACAAGAATATTCGGAACAGAAATTATCAAGTAAACAGAAAAGAATACAAATTTGACAGTTGTGCACAACGCAAAACGTAATATCTCCTGGAGGCCATAATATACAATTTTCAGGTTCTGAAAATAAAATATCCCGTTTTAATTATACAATTAAATCAATTTTTCGTGTCTGCGTTGCTGGCTTCCATTTTCTTAGAGTGATGTTTGACACTTGCCAAATTGTATTCTTTATTCTAACTAAGGAGGTAGTTTAAAAAGCATACGTTAAAAAAACACCTTTGCGAATAAGGAAACAGAATGGAATATTCCGAATGGGTAAATAAACACTTTTTGTGCGTTCTGAATATTCGGAATGAATAAGAAAAGCACTCGTCCTCTAATATTTCTGAAATTATGAATGTTTTAAATCAAAGAATAGTATAAGTTTTAAATTTATTTCATAATAAAAAAAAATCGTTTTTATACATTTTAGTGCTTTTTAATTTTTGCGCGCACGTTCCAACTCAATTTAGTGCCTTTTGAAGAAAATAATAATAACAAATAACATAATTTTGGTTTGTTCATTTCTTATTTATTTTTGCTGTTGTTTCTAAAATTGCAAATTGGTAATTACTATTATTATAGTCACGGAAGCTGATCCACAAAGGGCAAATGATAGATATTTCTTTTGATTAAGACAAGAAAATTATTACATGATGCGGCACTTTTCCTCACCCTGCGGGTCACCCTGTAAGCAATAAACGTACATTTATTTCAAGAATATTCGGTCTTCCAAAAATATTTATTATTTGATTAAGAAAATAAAAAAAAGAGCTGTTCATAAACAAACATTATTTTGTTTGAGGCAAAAAAGATTCAAGTATTTAAGTACAAATAAATAATAAAAAAAAATCCCCCCCCCCCCACATATTTCTTATTTGTTTATGAACCGCATCGCATCCTTAAGTAAATACATTAGAATATTAAAAGTGAAAAATATTTTACATTTAGTGTGTATTATTTTCAAATATAAATAAAAGATTAGTTTGTTCCAACGTGCTAGATAGGTAGGTGGTTAAGTCTTAGTCATTAGAAACCTCATACCAATGTTTTACAGTTAAACAAGTGAAAATTATAAATAAAAGAGAAAAAAAATAAATAAATAAAAGAATATGTAGAAGGTAAATCTAGGAAATCTAGGAAATCAGGAAAGATCAGGTGAAACCCAGAGTGAACCGATCCCGATTTGAGACGATAAAGGAATCCCATATAATGTACATTACATTTTTGACGCACCTGACCTAGCTAATATCAGTAGCAGAACTGATGTTATACGAGGGGGCGGGGAGGTTAAGCTGGCAGTGGTATCATTGAAGCATAAACCGAATCGAGCAAGTCAGATAAAAAATGAATCACTCCATGTAATTCATTCACTGTGTGTTGCCATACAATTTTAATTGGGCAGCCAAGACGAGACTCGAGGTTCTCCTTTTTCATTATTAAAAGCCTAATATCTTTTTTCGTCGTTCAACGTTTAGATTCTTTCCAAAAACTATCAAAATTTACTAAATCATGCAGCTAAAGAGTTTATAAAAAAAAAAAACTCTTACACAAAAAAAAAACACATATCAAAGTTGTGAATTTCTTTGCTTACGCATGCATAAAAGAGTCTAGTTAAACGGTGCTTAATTCAGTACTCACTCACCATCGCAGTTAGTTATAAATTTATTATTTCCAAACATTTTGAAAATTCGGAGGTGTAACAATGAAAGTTGGATAAAATTCTCGATATTCCGAAAACATCAATTCAAAATGTTTTCTCTAAATTTTCGGGACCTTCCAGTGTTTAAAGAAAACTTGGGTCAGGACAAAGTTACAGCTGCTTTCAAAAGGAATTCTAACATTTCTGTCAGGGATATGTATGGTGTATGATAAAATAGGAACATCGGAGTCAAGGCTGCCGGTAGATCTGTAGAAAAGGAAAAAATAGTAAAAAATGAGATCTCGAAAATTGAATGAACAATTTTTAATGATATTTTCTTGCTGTGTTATGGACGACGAGATTTATTGCAAGGCCGATTTTCGTCAGTTACCAGGTCAAGAATTTTATGTTGCTGGAAAACGAAGCGATGTAGAACCGAGGTTTAAAACTCATCAATGTACCAAATTTCCGAATAGTTTGGTATGCCATATACTCTTAAGCAAAAGTTAAAGCTTTAAACCACTGGGACCAAAAATGCAGAAATTTACCTGAATTAATGTGTGAAAAAACGATTGCTATCTTTTATTAAAATACACGATTATGCCGTATTATTTTGACTAATTGCAATTATAGCAAACGGATTTTAGAATTTTATATGGAAAACTCCATCAACGTCGGAAGCAAATCCACCAAACTGTCCCTGGAAATTCAACCTATTTTAAACAAAAATAGACCCATATTAAACAAAAAATTAAGAAGACCAAAAAGCAAGCAACCAACATCAATGATTGTCTTCCGAAATAATCACAAATGATCATGTATAAAAGCTAGTCTTATTAATTCGATTTACACAGTCAGTCTAGGGAGGGCTTCGGTAAATTCAATCACAATTACATACCAAGTAAAATATGGAACCAACAAACAAAATAAACCAACACAGGTATGGAGAAAGTATAGTACTAGCAGAAAACTGAACTAACTGTTCAGAAAATCGAAAACCACAAGAACTGTCAGAATGAAATGCACAAACTATTACAAGAAAGAGATTGTGTGTATAAATTATTATCATATTTGTTTAATTTTAATACTGAAATTGAGATTATCCAAAGTAAATAAGATTGAATTAAAAAAATCGCTTGTATTCCGAGGTTTAGAGATCTCCAGCGGGAGAACGTATGTATTGCCACTCTGAATCTGGGCATTTTGTGCCAACATATCACATAGAAACTTTTAAGTCTCTGCTAAGCTCACAGGGAAAACGCGAACTCATAGAGGAACAAAAAATAAATAAATAAAAATTCGAGAACACATTCACATTGATTTGATAACTAATAAACAAACAAACAAACTATAGATTACTTCTCAGAGGTCTATACTTATATATGACTTTTGACATCTTCAAAACAAAACCTACGGGGACTTTGTTAATGTGATGCAAAATAATAATAGCAAATGGGCAATGTCGATGAAAATTATTATCAGCAATGAAATTATAATAGTACCATTCACCAACAAAAGCGCTTTAAAATTGAAGGATTTTGCAAATAACATAGTTGAATGTTAAAAATGAGCAATAGAAAGCTGAAAGAAATTACATGACGAATAAACAAACCAAATAAAAACAAAAAACATTAGAAACGAAATTAATATGAATTTTCTAGATCTAAAATTTATCGTATTAGAAAAAGGAACAAATATGTAAATAATAATCAGACGCGTACGTTTCTTTGTAGGATGCGTAGAAGTTGGTTTGAAGTTTTGTTTGTTGAGAAGAGAAGAACTTTGTAGCGCGCGCTGTACCTGTTGTTTGAAGTATTTTTGTTGATAGCAAAATATATGGAATTGTGTACGCAAACGTATTATGACGTAATTGGTTTTTTGTTTTTTTACTTTAACTCTATGAAACTGTTTTATTAAACAATAAATAAGTAAATTTGAATGTGCTTCGCTTTTAGCATTTATATCAAGCTGGAAATTCATGTCTCTTCACCACAACCAGAACGAACGCTAAATTTGGATAAACACAAATATAAAAACAGTTTTAATTGTTGGGTTTCAATTAACAAAGGATAAAAATTTAAAACGAAAGTAAAAAAAAAAAAAACAAACATATATAATTAAAGCAATTGTGCATACCCCAACAGAAGAGTTTGATGTGCCGCGTACCTGCTGATGATATAATTCTTCCCCAGCACCTCCATATTGTCCTGAAGCTCGGTGACGTGAAGCGTGAGTAGAAATCTGTTGCTTTACACGTTCTGACGCAGCTACTTCCTATATATTAAATCAAATATAAAACTAGTCATTATATTTCTATATAGTTTAAATTTTGCTATATATACCTCAGCGTCGGAGTTAAGTAGAATTGTCTTCATATTTTCTCCAACGAACCATTTCTGCTGTTTCATTACAATGTTTGTAGGTGGTTCATGGGTTACACCTGAATCCGATGACCAAATCGTAATGGTTGATCCGGCTTCGATTTTAACTGATCGATGTAATTTAAATGAAGTTTCGTTGTTACCAGCTGTACGAACAATTTGCCATCCGCCAATATTAATTTCCTTATTGCTTTTATTATGCAATTTAATGAATTTTCCTTCGGGATCTGTTTCCGAAATTTCAATGTCACCTTTAGCAGTGGAAGTTACAAAATATTCTGAAAGACTACGATCTTCGGTCTCATCGACAACAGTACGTTTACGTTTCATTCCAATAGCACGAGATGGTGTACTACGTCGTACCGGTGTACCTCGACCTGATCTTAAGGACTGGCTAAGTTGACTTACTGTAGCAGTATTTGATGGAGTAATGTTTAGACGATATTCTTCACCTCTCAACATCTTATCATAAGCAGCGATTTCTAAATCAAGAGAAACTTTAATATCCATGAGATCTTGATATTCTTGCAACTGTTGAGCCATTTCATCTCTTAGACGAGATAATTCGGCCTCCAGTAGAGCAATATCATCTGAATGTCGAGCACGTTCTACTTCTAAAAGTTTCTCTAAGTCACGTATACGAGACTAAAAAATAAATAAAAAAAAAATAAAAATAAAATAAATAAAAGGTAAAAGTTTCTCTTACATTCAATGAAGAGTTTATGGCTTCCAGTTCACCTAAGCGTGAATTGAGACTATCAATTTTGCTTCGAGTTATTTTGAGTTCTTCCAAGGCACTTGCAGCAGCATTACTATTACGATGTGCCGCATTCGATAAGTTTTTGATCTTATTCTCATATAGAAGCTCAATTTCGTCGCGATTAGCTCTCATTTGTGCCTCATACTGATCACGCAATTCTTGAAGTGATTGTTGAAGTTTTACTTCATATTGCTCCGAAAGACGACCATCAATTTCACTGATTTCAACTTGACGGCGTGTACGAGTCTCACTTAATTCCTGAGAATGCACTTGATCCTTAAAGGTCAACTCTTCACGTAAACTTTGAACTGTGTTTTCAAGATCAACACGCGCCAAAGTTTCATCTTCAAGATGCTTACGTAATTCTTCCAATTGTTTACGCAAACGTTCATTATCTTTTTCAAATTCCTTGGCTTCATCTTGAGCTTTCTTACGATCGGCGCAAGCCGTATTATATTTACCACTCAATTCAGTGCAACGAGATTCATAGACACGAGCACTATTTTCAGCAATCATCAAATCCTTAATTTTCTTGTCCAATCTTGAATAGAGTTAAATACAAAAAAAATTAATAAAAAAAATAAAAAATCATTTTTATTTATAAAACAGAAAAATGTTTGAGGAGATGGAAGGTAAAAGCGTTCGATGATAAGTGATTCAGTTCTCGCCGTGATTATACTAAATAGGTATAGACGAAGCCAGCTTAGAAGAAATGGATTCTGGATTCCCTTCATTTGATTGTGTAAAAAATACCTACGCTTATAATAAAATCAATTTAACCATTTCGAACAAGAACACAAAGTATGTTCGTGTTCGAAATGGTCTGAGGTGAGCATTAGTTCGTAATTCTTCGATGCGGTCTAGATTGTTGTACATGTACCCAGAAATGGTAGATAAGTTCTGCTGACAAAAGAAGTTTTTCATATAACTAGTACTAAAAAGCGATTGGGATGTTGTTTTTATGTATAATTTGGTGGTTCGTAGTCCATCAAAAAGGAAAAGATGAATTTCTCCATATGTCCAGGTTGAAAAGGAAAGAAACGGTGAAAATTGTTTGCCCTTCTACAAGGCACACATACATAATCATAATGTTGTTGTTTCCAATAGCCAATCCTTCCACCCACTATTCTATACATCATTCCACCTTTTTAGGTGCTTTAAGCCTGAGTTACAATGTGACGCTGTCGCGAGAAGCGGTCGCGAATGATGTTACTAATGCTGACGCGGACGCAGTGCATGTTGCTTATGCTGTTCCAAAACCCTCGAGAATACTTCACAAGCCATGAAACAGACTCTCTCCCTACCACATGCGATGCCCAACGGAGTCCTTTCATTCTAAAATATTTGTAGTGTTCTTATGTAAAACTGACAAAAGTTTGAATTGAATAGCTCCTCCTACTATTCAGACAGAAAAATGGTGTTCTGATAATCTTAAGCTTGCTTTCTTATCTTCCGAACCGTAATAGAATTTTCATACCTCTCTTAACAAAATTATTTAAAAAAATTTATATTAACCAAATGACTACGATTCCTCAAACAAAAATTCTCAGCTGAGTAATCATTGTAATGTCGCTGTGCCGTCATGGGATGCCGTGGGCTGATGATATCGAATGTAGCTGCCTACAGATTCAGACTCCGGCTGCACATATGCACATGCAATTATCACTCAGCTGAGAGGTATTGAGCGTAAAATGGTAAGTTTACTTTGTAATCAAAACTATTTTATTATTTTGTTAAGTAAGGTATATAGTAAGTGTAGCCTTTGGGAAGGTAAGGAACCAAGCTGTAAGTTAAAAGAAGGCTCTATAGCATATATAAAGTCAATGTTTGACATTTTTCCATAAGCATCAATATAGAATATTTTAGAGAACGGACTCCGAACGCACACATACAGGTTTCTGTTTTATGGCTTGGGAAGTATTCTCGGGGGTTTTGGCTGTTGCAATGATGACGCTCTAACATGTATTGAGTTTTCGTTCCATTATTAAATAAAATCATTAAATCGTAAATAAATAAATTAACTAGTTATTAAATACTGTGGCATTACTTAAAACTTACAATTTTCACTAACAATTTCAATGTTCTGCAAAAATAAATTGGCTCAATTTCAACTTTAAGCAACGCGACCAGCGTCAGCAACACCCTTAGCGCCACACTGTACCTGCGCTTGAGTACTTTCATATATTTTAACTATTGACAGCTTTCGCGACAGCGTCACATTGTAATTCAGCCTTAACGCTATGAATTTGATATTTGTCCATAATTACGAGCACAGCCACGTTCTAAATTTAAAATTAGGAAATCAATAGTCTGTACACGTTAGTTTTATCTATGACATAAGGCCGTTATAATCACGTATGCCTTTGCATAGACCTTCTCAATTTTTCAGATGGATTTTCCAAAATTAGTTCTTCTCTCTGGAACATAAGTAAGAACAAACTTTGACGATCTCTTGCTGAAAAATTTTTCTTTCATTCAAAAATGTATGAATAGAAAAATTAAGATTTGAGGAAAAAAAATCACAAGTACAATCTACTTCCGTCGCGCTCTATCGCCAAAAATTACTAGTATTTTCGTAATAACCATGCAAAATTTCACAAAAATCAAACTAGAATTTTGGATTCCTGTCGAAGCGCTGCAGTCATCTCGGAATTCTCAAACTGTTATTATTATGTTTGCGCCTAGCTGACATATACATTGGTTGGGCATTGATTTTTAATCGCGATCTGTCTGAAAAACTCTGTATTTTTGCTACTGGCATTAAAAAAGGCAGTTTAATTTGAAAACTTCTTCACAATATGTCATTTCCATTTTTAGATTTTCAACTTTGTTAGTAGTGTGTGCATGCAAGCTAAAAAAAATTAATGCTTCTATATCCAAGGATAATTGGTGCGTAATCGCAGGCAATAATAAATATTATGTGTATTCTCCACACACACGAATCAGCGAAAATAGTATCTCTACCTTCTTTTATCATAACATTTATTCCCGAATTGAGTTCGAGAAAAGGGTGGCCGTGGCGTGGCACTAAAAGTCAATTTTTCGTGTTAAGTTTTAACTCGACTCCTGTTAGTCAAATGCTTTGGTTCAAATAATTACTCACACAAATAAGAAATGTGTTAGTGTGTGGGTACATATGCACATGTGGATAAACCAGTTTGTTTGCATATGTATAAGGCGTTTAAATAAATATTAATTATTTTTTATTAAAATTAGTCGCCAGCATAATTTGCCTTCTTAAAACGATTGTGGGTCTCAATTCTTTTTCATTAGCATCATTCCAGAACCAGAATCATCAACATTATTTCGGGAGAAGGAACATCCATCGTGAATGGGATATATTTTTAATTCAACTGTGCCTGAGTAGCAACCCGAGATCGATTGGTATTTCTTGGTATATATATTCTTACAATACAGACACAGAGGAACTATAAACGGACGCGTCACACTGCTCCAGGTTTACCTTACAGTTTTAAGAGAGTATAGCTTAAATCCAGAGTTCAATTCACTCAAGTATATACATCCATACATAAAGTTTCGGTTGGTATCGTCATTCAATTCAACCAAAAATAGTTTCATGATTATTAACATCATTAGTCGGCGGACATTTTCGGGTAGAGCATTTGGAAAAATAATTTTCTGGAGAATTGGAAAATCGATTTTTTATTAATCAGATCATTTTACTTTCAGAGACTTTCATAGCCGCCTTTATAGGTCAAGTCAACACATATGCATATTATTAGAGATATTATTTTTGAAATTTGAATATTTGAATTTCTGATGTAATTTTTTGTATAAATATTGCATAATTCCAACACACACGCACATCTAGTCTAGATCGTGCGTTAAAAATCCTAAGGTAAAAAGAAAGCAAATTAATTTATTATATTTTCGTTGCCTGTCCACTTTTCAATTTCTATGAAAAATGTGTTAAAAATACGATTTTCAAATTTGAAAAGAAATTTATTCAAAAATTCCAACAATTTTAAAGAATATCTGAAAATATTCCTCTTGATTTGATTTAATTTAAAGATGCGAGGAAATTGTGTCATCCCTGGTATGCGTAAAAATAATGAGGTCATGAAATGCCTTGAAATGCTTTTTATTTATTAAAAATAATAACAAATTATCATCAATACCGACTGCCCCTTTTTAAACTTCCCAAAAATAATTATCGTTGTTATTTTTTTCTGAGAGGAGCATACAATATGAAGAAACATGAAAATGATGTCATACTATGTAAATATGGATGAATTCCGCTAGTTATCTGAAGTTATGCCTTTTTTATTGCATACCTACACCACACAGAAATCATATTACTTCTGAAGACTATCAAAAACTTCAAGTTGAGATCATTTCATTTAAATATGGATGAGTAAAAAGAACCATAATCTACTTTTAGAGTTTTTGTCAACCTACATAATTAATGCGAGGCAAATATTATGGTCTCGCTATAACAGGTTTTCCGGTGAATTATGTAACATTGTCTATCTATTTTTATTATTCTACCTGCTGCCAATAAAGAATAAAAAAAAAACCGGTCGGCGGCGTTGACTTTTAGAACACACATAAATTGAGAAATTTACGAAGTTCATCTCAATGTTTTTTTTTTCCTTTCAGCTAAATTTTTTTTACAATATTTATTTTATCAATTATAGTAAAGAAAACGAGAACGTGTTCTTTTACATAATATTTTCGCGGCATTAAGACCACCAACAACTTTGGACATGTTAAACAAAACGTCGTCAGACCAACCTTATGGAATTTCTTTGTTTTTATTAAATCACATATAGTAACATGTGCTCATTAAAGATAAGTGATCATGTGCGATCGTCGCAGTCATTAATCCTTGCACAATATTCTCAAGATCATTTTGTATGACGTGAATGATGATGTCATTTCTGTTACTTGTTTTTGCTTGGTCTTCTGCTACACATAATGAAATCGGGGGCTTTTAAAAATTATAAAATAACAAGTAAAAACTTTCGGTCAATATTATTAAAAAAAAAGTGAATGATAATTCGAGTGATCCTTGAGAGACTTTAGAATGCCCAGTCGATCACAAACGATCAGAAGGCAACACAGATCGGAATTAGATAAGATCCTGATTACATTAACATCTTTTGTGGATCATTGTGGGTGGGGCAACGCACATAATTCATTTCCCTCTCTATACATGGGCAGGGCATTCGTTTAGATTATGAAAAAAGGCCAGTCTATTCGGGCTAAAAGGTAGTATAAAGCACTAACTCATTGTGAAGCTCGTGTTAATGATAGACTTCAAGAGTTCACCCAAAATACATACATACTTTCGCCGTTTCTATCCCAGCGAGAAATCGGGTCAGACCTTCTACATGATTGCTTGTGGACAGCTAGGAGGAAGCACGCGAAAAGCTTGAATTACTTCTTCTCAAGGGCGCATGCCTAAAAATGTGCCAAAAGGTGTCTAATGAAGATGCATGCATCCTCCTTCCTTCCATAGAAGCAAGGGAAAAGCACTGGAAAAAGCTTTGAACTGCTTTCTCCCTAGGACATGCCTGTATGAATGTATGTAGTGTCCAATATAGAGGCATGCATCATATTCCCAAAGAAGGCATCCGGTTTGAATGATGGTATGATTCCATTTTACGCTAGGATTATTCTAGTTTTCATTAACGATGTCGTCCGTAGGAATACATTTTATAACAACGCACATGACCATACAAGACTTAGATTATACTAATGATATTGCTTGCTGACCATGACGAGGACAGATCAACACAATGTTCGAAGATCTAGTAAAATAATACTATTGAATATGGCGATTCAAAATACTACAAATAGAAAAGTGCATTTTTTTTCTTTTTAATTGGTGTTTACGCCGAAAATTTTACTTAGTGATCGATTCTTAAACGAAGAACTTTGGAGGCAGTAAGACCAGTAAGAAGAATATGGAATTGATTTGGCCATCGTACTTCGACAGGATAACTTCCGAATGTCATAAATTAAAAATCAGTTAGAGTATTACTTAAACCTGAAAATCATTAGAGAGTAAACTGAAAGCTGCCAAGCATGAAATAGCATCCAAAAAGGAACTGCCGTTTTCTTTCTTTGTCCGTCGAGTGATTCAAGGAGTAGCAAATATGCTCTGACTCTGAAAGAAAGACGGTAGAAAACATGACATATATATGATATTGATTATGGAGAATTCAATTATCAACCAATATAGAGCGAAAGCAAGCGAAGATAGCCCTTGATGGTATGGAAATTAAGAGAAAGATCATTGCTATCCTCTCGGATAGTCAGGTAACCCTGATGGCTCGGAGTGGCTCTCGGATAACATCTAAGCTACTGAGAGACTGCAGGACGTGTATAAGCTGTGTATTCACAACAAGGAGTCCCTTGGGTTCATAGACATATGGATATTATGGAGAATGAAAGGGCTGACCATATAGTCAGGTCTTGCTCTGGTTCTCCCTTCCTTAGAACAGAAATAGCTGCCGCCTCTGTGACCAGGTCTCTCTTCAAAAGTGGATGTTCGTATGAAATATAGGCAGCGATTGGTGAATCTGAGTAGGTATACACAACTTTTCCTTCATGGGCTTAATAGGAATTCTCTGATTTCCTCTTGGAGCTCGGAAGAAAACCATGCAGATCTGTGATTGCCATTATCTCCGGCTACCACAGCTCGCTTCACATTAATCTAACAAAGATTGGAGTTTTTGACAGCCCTGAGTGTCTAACCTGCCTGGAAGGAGAGCCTGAGACAACCGAGTACTTTGCGCTTGTCCAGCCTTTGGCCGGAATGGATACGCTTGGGTTTGCCGTCCTATGTGTGGATGAACTAAAAACCTTACCTCACCTAGACTTGATGCGCTTCATTAAGAGAACAGAAATATTTTTGCGAAAAGGTTTTTAGAAGGTTAGCACAATCGGCCGCCTGTCTCCGTGCTTGGGATTTTTCGTCTCCCCGGATATATAAATAAATATACATAGCCAAACCCAGTTTCGTACTTGATATCAAAAACACACAAAGTGTTTCCCTTGTTCAGAAGACAAATGTTGAACCACCAGGATAGGTATATACTTTCGCGTGTAAATTAATTAGCTCACAGCAACACCAAGTTAAAGCGAGGAGTGTAAGCTATTGTTTTAAGTAATTCCTAACGGTTAGATGCACTCAAAGACGAAAATAAGAGCGCTTCTTTGGAAGCTCTGCGCACTTCCCCAGCGTATCCTCGTTTATATATTTTTAGCATGGGCATGTGCGCAGAGGTAAGCGCTCAGTTGGAGATTCTAGGTAAGCACTCTTGAAACGCTTGTAGAGATTGCAGAAGGAAACAAGAGAAAGCTTTATTCAAAATCTCAGTTTTTTTTAAGGTCTGAATTCACTCCGTTTGTACGAATTGCATTGAAAATGAAAAAAGCAATATTGTCAAGAAATTTTTAATTAATCGAAACGCACCCTTCAAATCAAGAATGAGAATTCTTCTGCGCTTTCATATAGCTGATGCCAAAAAAATCAGTGAAGAGATCTGCTTCCGCTTATTTAGTACCCGTCTAGAAAGCCAAGAGTTTTGTCTAGATTAACAATTTAAAAGACGCTTGACAAAATAGATCAATGAGCACATAATTGTTACTTTTTCTTTTATTTTAGCGTAGAAACATAGGGAGAAAAAAATTTTCAGGGACAACATGCGTGTCACAAACTACTCCCCCAATAGTCTTTCGATTCTTTTAGCCGGCATCAAGAAGCAAGCACTTAAAGCAGTCGGCGGTAAATTAAATAAAAAAACTATCGCACCACATTTCTCGAGTGATGATGATGATGTCAGAGTCATATCTGAAAGAAACAAGCGGGAAAATCTAAATAAAGCGCGTGATGTGAACAAGCAAGTAAACAAGAGTGGCTGGTTGATGGTAATGAAAGAAAGAAAAAAATAAATGTTCGCCGCAGCCGGTTCGAGTTCTCTGTTAATCGAGGTTAGACTATCCACACATATTAGAGTGGTGGTTTGATGTTAGCACCTCATTTTAAAGATTCTCAATAATGGAAAGGTGGGTGAGGGGTATACACACACACCAAAAGGATCACAAGAAATGAATTAATAATGAAAGAAAAAAAATAAAAAAATAGGTGTAGTATTAAAGATACCAGCGCCGATGATAAGAACTTTATTTTCTCACTAGTAACCTCCGGTTGATGAAGTCATTTCTTAAATAAAAGCTCAAGGTGAGCGATAGAGAACAGCAAATTTATTTTAAGGCTTTTTTTTTATTTAAAACAAAAAATTCCAGACGAATTAACATTTTATGTTGTCACATATTTTATGAATTTTATTAGACCACCGTCGTGTGTTTAGTTTCCGTGTTGAAGGGCTATTAAGATTCTATCAAGGGCTCAGCTCATTAGTTTCAAAATATTTAATCTAAAATTACTCTTGATATCTACGTCATCGCACAAGGAATTCTTCGTTTTTTTTTATTATTATGAGCAAACACCTGTTTCAAAACGGCTGCTAGAAATCTGTAATTCCAAACGATGTAAGAATGTGCCGAGTAAAAGAACGGAGTGCTGTACACTCTTGGAGTGAAAGTTTTCGTGTGTTGTAATGCATCAATCAAACTAACCAGCTTTTGCATTTTACAAAATCATTCATAAAAATAGGCTACTCTTCCTATCACGTCTTATAAACCCTTATCAGCCTCTGTATCAGAATATGACTAATTAAGTTCAGGTTAAAGCCATTTCAGAGCCTTAAATATTTCGAAAATAAATCTGTTGACATTTCACAGATGCCACACATATTGCTATTATGAAAGACTACTTAAATGGGTTTGGAGGCAGAGATCCAATCTCTAAGCATAGCGACCTAAAAAGATCTTTTGTACCATGTCCCTACCGTGTTAGGTCCAATTCACGTTCGCCCCTTTTTAGGAAGGTTATTACCTCATTATGGTCAATATTGTCTGATGGTGTAACTAGATCTCTTTACGCAGCCACTGGTGTCTTTGACGTGCAAATCCTAACTTCTTTGCTCAAATAGTGCATCAATTGCAGAAAATAGACTCAATATGACTGATTTTCAGGTTAAACTCCGTACTGCCGCAAGTAGACTACATGGGTTATATACACGGCTTAACTCGAGGTTACTTGAGATTGAGGCGTTAATTTCAATTGTGAAAAGAATGTTTTTGCAACAGTATTGAAGGGTATGCTAACGGCAAGCAGAACTAACGGACGGTGGGGCTTATTGAGTGTTTACGACGGGATTTCACACATTCTTGGCGCAGTGAAAAAATCCCTTTTTTTTTCATTATGTGAAAAGCGGTTTCTCTTCTCCAACCACTTCTTAATTACCTTGGTTGGAAAATGGGACCTGCTAAAAGAGAAAAATTTTGGGTCCGAAATAGCAGGTCTTAAGCTCAAGGGAAGAGCTGCTAAACATATTAGCTGTGTTCCTTTGTGTACCTTGTTTTAGAACTCCCGTATACTGGAGAGAAGAAATTGTTCTGTCAATTAAAGCTAACTATTTGTACTGTTTGCTTCATCTAAATCTTCTATGAAAATGTATGAGGCGTTCTTTTGTGTATCGTTGTTCTGCTGACACAAAAAAACACAGCTGTTATGAAGGAATGTAGCCCTGATATGACCCGAGCTAGAAAATTTGGAGTCTGGACTACGCAAATGGCATCGGCCTACTCACTCATTTATTCAAAGATGTGTAATTCAGAGCGGTAGGTATCTCTCGTGTTGTTCGTCTAATATACGATAACTAAGAATTTAGGAGAAGATATCAGGTTACACGTGTTGTACAAAACGTTTGATATCCCGTAACTCGTACGTTATGGGGTTATACCTCAATAGAAGATGAGCAAATATATACGCACTACAAGACATTCCGGATTATCAAGACACCAATTAAAAAAGAGATCCGAGTATTAGGCTTAGGACGTTAGGTTAGAGTCCATGATGAAAACTTTTTTTTTTAAAAGCTGTTAACATATCCTCAGAAATGATTCTGGAGACATTACCAATTTCAATCTATAGAGCTCTTTCCCCTGACGTCACACTTCGATGATCTGGAGGTAAAAAAAATGAAGTGGTTCTTTAGGTAGGGCCGCCCGCTCAATAAGGTTTCAATTCCTGCAAGCAACGCTTACACCACACCTGGTAAGGTTAGTCAGGTCAGATCTCACTCTCTTTCCTCAGATTGGATGTTGGTTATTAAATATTTTTGTAACAGAATTTTTTTCATTTATCAGCTCTGACAATTTAATAACTTCTAGTAGCACCATAATGCAGCAAGCAACACCTACTCCAGGAAACAAATGAAAAAATAAATAAAAAATAAATAACGAAAAAAAAAAACATTGAGAGCCACAGGTACGTATAGTGAAAGGTAAGCAACTTGCGATGGATAAGCAGTATCGCGCCCGCCCGTTTGCGTGACCCTCCATCATGAACAACGAAAATTTCAAGCAAGCGAGCCTCATTCCCTCATGGCTTTTTTAAAATTCTTGCGTCACTCTTCCACTTATGATGATGGCATGGCGCGTTTGTCTCGTCGCGTCGCTTTGATAGTTCGGGCTCTATAGAACACAAAAACGTTGATCTTGGCCAAATGGCCGCCACAGAATAGACGATCACGGCACGCACGGCATGCGCAAGTAGTGCGAATTTTATTTGTAATCTCTCCTTTGAACGCGCAACGCAAGACTTGAGTTGTTTTTCGATTCCTTGAAAAAGATTGCGATAATTGCATTTGCAATTTAAATTTGTAAACTACTTATATTTAAATAATATTTGATATTATTTTTTAGTAGTTGAAAATGTCAAGTATATTTATATTGATTGTGATAAATATGCGTCGCCGCTTCGTGTTCATGTCAAATTCGAGCGCGTACGCGTACCCACGGCCCACGAAGTATAAATATACAAAACGCGGGAGGCTCGCTATGTACTATTTTGATATTATGTACACTACATAATGTACATATATAATATGGGTAATGGGGGAATGATTTCATAATTCCTGGAAAAAAATAAATAACAAAAAGAGAAGCAAACCTGGCTTTCAGCTCATCATTCTCCTCCCACAAACGTTTCGTGTCAATTTCCAATTTTGCTTTTTCTCTAGCTGTTTCATCAAGGAGCTTCCTGGCATCGGATAATTCATGCTCATACATTTGCTTTATGTTGGAAGTTTCACGAGTGACAGTTTCCCTGGTAGTCTGCACTTCAAGTGTGAGGCGAGAATTTTCAGTTTCCAGATGTCTGACACGATCAATGTAACACGCTAAACGATCATTTAAATTTTGTAATTCAGCCTTTTCCTGAAGGCGGCTATGCCTTGTTGGACTAAGTGGGCTGCTAGGACGGGCCGGAATTGGAGTTGACGACCCTGCAGCTGGAGTAGCTTGAGACACAGGCGTGCTGGCACCTCCAGACCTCTTAGCTCGAGTTGTCATTTTTATTTTGTACTTTACACAATTTTACAAATAATTTCTATTTTCTATTTATAGAAAAACACTGTTACTATGAGAACCCAGTTACAATTAACGAACTAATAAGAGCGAAATCGAAATTTTCTTCTTCTCAATGAAAATTATTTACTCTTCGTTCAACACTAACTTAACTTCCGCAAGTTTTGTTTGCTACGGGGAAAATATGAGTAATCCGTTAGTATACCGCGCCAAACACAAAATGAGATTTAAGATCGGCTTTTTTTTTTTTTCAATTAAAATTATTGGAACGTTTACTTCACTTGAAGAATATATTTTACTACACTATTTTAAGGACTTTCATTATAAGTTAAATTAACAAGAAACAAATTTTTCCGAGGATAAATTCAATTGTTTGCCACCGAACTTTACCGCTTCCAATGCGCTAATGTAACTATACACACAGCAACTTGTACTAAAACTAGACCAACGCAATGCCACAATGCTACTCTCCCTGTGCTATTTTATGATGACTCCATTTCCATTAGCCGTTCCGTTCCGAGTGTTATGATATATGTAGAGATGGAAAATGTTGCCGTTACCTTTACTCCCGCTGGTATGAAAATGACATCATCCATAAACATAAAGTAGGTGGAAGGAGGGAATCGTGTTGTTTATTACCTTCACTCTTCACTCTCGCTTCATTGTATGAAATGAAAATGACATCATAAAATATTTCCAAGTGTAGAATTCCAGTTACAGAGTCCAGAGTTACCGCTTTCGTTGAAACTCTTTGAAAAGATTCATAACAAAATATGAGAGAAGACAGCAGTTTTTTGAAGTTTCTGAAAATATTATCAAAAACATCATAGTTTTTAAAATAAATAACTTCTGGTAACACTAGTTAACTCTCGTTCAACGTTTCAACTACTTTGGCCAGCCTTTTTATAAAACAGAAAAAAGCAAAACAAGCAAATGCGTCACGTCAATGGTGCGTATTTATGATTGATGACATAATGAGTTAGAGTGTGCACAAACAGAAAATTAGATTATATTCTCATAATGTTGGGTGTTATGCCATCGTACAAAGTATGGCAAAAAAAAAAACGTTTCTAAGCCAAAAGCAGTGTTTCATGTCATATCTGCACTGAACAATCATAATAAAATTTAAAACGAAGAAGAAATTTTAAAAATTATATTAATTTTATAATAGGAAAAACTACAAGGACTTACGTGTAAGACAGGGATGGTTAAAGCATTGAGGTCGACCTACTGACGTAATATATCAGCGGGTGGGCCTAAGAGTGAAATGGACCCGGCGATTACACGTGTCACTGTCAGTAGAGAGTACTAACATTGTCTGTCAATTTTCCTGAATAAAAACGCTTTTCGTTCGATCAACTAAATTGTCAGTTCATTATAATATGTCGCCAAGTGGTGCAGACATTAGGTCTGTTCGTGTACTCAGTTTCTGGACATTGCAATGAATTTTGCACGAACTTACACATTTTCTGTTCCTTTACTTTCTCGTTCACAAAAATTACACGAGTTTTACTACGTTACAGCTTCCCCTATCGCATGAAATTACCCGAAGTTTATAGTTACTGCACCATTATGACAAGGAAAATTGACAGCTGTCATGGAAAAGTAATTTATTTTAATTTTCTGAAGTTTTTAAAGCGCAATCAAATTGTCGAATGTAAATTTTCCCCAAATTTATCCGGAGTTTTGTTCCCTCATCGAACAAGTTTTTAAAACACCGGGTAAATCTAGTGTAATGATATTTCTCTGAAAGCTCTCCTGAATAATTAATTGTAAAAAGTTATTTATAAAATAGGTGAAAGCATATAAAATGTGCTCTAGCTATTTATGTATTTCTCCTCTTCTAATTTTTGCTTTCTTTTACTCAAGAAGTAATTTATATGCCCCAAGCAGCCACAAATGTCAAACAATTACCCCAAGAAAATTTTAGTGTAAGCTCGGGGTACAGGTTTTTCAAAAAACAAGTTAGTCTAGCCCTAGGTTTACCCAGGTTTTTCATCAAACAGACGTAGTTTGCTCTTTTGGGACCTTTCAAGAGTGCAACAAGTTAAAAAAAAAACAATACTCAATTCGCAATTCTTCTTCTTGTTCTTCACGAAGTTGTATGCATTTTACAATTTTCCTCCACCACACGAGTAAGTTTTTACCCAGAAAGTTTTGCACGAGAAGTACCCGCACATACCTCTTCTCATCTGTATGCATTGCTAATGATTTTTCCTTATTCCGTCATTTTTCATAAAAACAAAATATAGATTACAATGTATATTTAAACTCTTTTCAGTCATTTCCACTCTAAAGAGAGAACATTAGAAATATAAACACAAATTTACAATAGCATCTACCTTTTATTTTTAGTATCGACCATTTTAATTTGACAGTTTATTTACTAGTGGCCAGAAAACAGTCAGTACTGACTAGTCAATAAAAGAGGTTAGTGAATAGGGGCTTACACAGGGCAGTGTAGGTTCTACTGACACGTGTAATCTAGCAACTGAGACAACGAGTTAAAAACAAAAACCGAGAGAACGTAGGATTACCCGAACGACAACATCTTATTAAATCCTTTAAAATCCCCCGGAATATTCAAGCCACGAACAAAGTCGAAAAAAGAGATCAGTGGGGCGGTCAGCAGGCGACATCCACAGTCTTCTTGCCTTGTCTTACTGCAGAAGCTTTTTATATAAGAGTTGGTTGTATTTTACTCAAACGCTATAATTTCCACAAGATTTTAGCGTAAAAAAAAGTATAAGTTTAAATATATGATTGCTGAAATTACTGCCATCTACTTGTCAAAAGCAAATAGTCCTTCCTTAAGCCCGGTATGCTAGAGCCAAGGAATTAGGTCAAGGAATTTTCCACTTCTTTCTTAAAGAAAATTTGACATTAGGTCAAGGAATTTTTGACAATTTGGATTTGTCAATTGTGTGATACTTCTGACAATAAAGAAATAATAAAGAAAGTGAAGAAATGGATAATTTCCAATGAAAAATGAAGATACACGTAAAACAATTTTTATTCGTCCATTTGTCATTTTAAAATTGATACACCTCTTGTAAAATCGCCGTTCCTTCGTTCAATTTTTCAATTATTCCACCACCGTCAAAATTCCTTACAGAAATAAGTACATCGGTACTTATTTCTTCAAGAAATATTGACATAAATGGATTTTTCGTAAAAGAGCGACATCTTTTTGTCAATCAGGAAGTAGAGTTTTTCTGTTCGAATTACTTTTCTCTAGCGTACTACCTCAAGGAATCGGTCAAGAAAAAAATTCCTTGAGCATTCCATGACACTTTTTTTACATAGTTTTTGTATAGGAACAAAAATTCCTTGGCTCTAGCATACCGGGCTTTACCTAAAAAGGGTTTGGCCATACTTTTGTTGTAGCGTTGTTTTTATAAATTTTATACCTAACTGTACCGATTTAACCTAAAAATGTTTAGAGAGCGCTAAAACTTGGTTTACTTGCGACTGATCCGCCGCCACTAGAGTAACTAGTAATTCAAAATTGAAGTGCGAAAATTATCCATTGCTTTGAAAAGCAATATTTTGTTTTTTCTGTATATATACGTGAAACTAAACTAGTGAAATGCCAAGAAAAAGGAAAGTTATAAATTCTGGGGGACAGGTAGGTAACTAAGTATGCTGAATATAATTCTTTGCAAAAATATGTATTTTTATTTATAGAATGCAAAACGAGCGAAAATACCATCAGCATTTAAGACAGATGGTAATGAATTGGATGCAAATTCGGCAGTTGTTTATATAGAACATTGTCGCAGCTGAGGAGTATTTAAGCGGCGTGCGGTTGATCTTTTTACCAAGATCACCAATATGCTTCCCCAAGAGAAGTTACAATTAGCTTTAAATCCTAATGGTACAAGTAAACGCGGCGCGTTTGAAATATCTATTGCAAAACAACCCACCGCAGAAGATGCTGAAAAAACTCTAATTTGGAGTGGTCTTAAAAAGGGGCCACCTAGAGCTTTAAAATTTCCTGAAGTTGATGATGTCCTAGCTGATATCAAAAAAGCTTTAAAGTCTTCGGATGAATAAATTATAAGTAAGCGAAAAATTTCTATAAAGTGACTGTGATTTGCTACGTATGACTTACTCCAAATAAACCCGTCCAGGGAGTTGAAGTAATGAAGTTTTTCGCAATCATGTGTTATTTTTAAGATATTTTCTTGATTTCTTGTCGTCGCGTTTAAAATTTTGTTTTTTTAAATACACATTCTTTTTAATATCTAAAGATTCCTACGCAATAATTCTTTCCGTCCTAGCCATGTCCCTGACCAAACACATTTTAAAAGTTATATCGTTCGTTGCATATAGCGAGCATTGGTGGAATCTTTTTCATTTTTTAGAGCACAGTTAACTGTCCAAGCTTACTCTCTGAATATGGACTAGGGAAGACAAGGCTTCAGTTTACATCATATAGTACTCTGTCTAATGACTACCAGCGTAATAAATTAATAGCCGTTTGCATATCTAAGATAAAAGAATCACCGTATATACATATATATATACGAGTCGGTAAGGACCATAGTGGCATAGGTCAATAGTTTTCAAGACCAAAGTTTTACTTCTCAACCCAAGGTATATAGAGACAAGTATTCCCATTGAATTTTTGACAGTTGTACCAGTTGCAGAAAATGTACTCAATTTGATTATTTCCCAGGTTCCACTTCGCTAAAAAGTTGAAGTGAGTGGAACTCGGTTTCGTACTGATGGGTATGTCAAGAGGAGGTGAGGGACTGAAAACGAGATTACTTGGGACAGTAATTTCGCTTGTTTGAACTACACTTATTTCTCCGGTTCCACTTCGCTAAAAAGTTGAAGTGAGTATAACTTGTTTCTGTACTGGCGTAAGTAAACGGGTTGGTATGTCGAGAGGAGGTGAAGGACTGAAAACGAGGTTACTTGTGACAACTTCCCTTGTGTAAACTATACTTTAATGTGGCGCGGTAGCCAGACCTGTCAAAATTTGAAAGCACAGAAAGTCTATGATGGCGTTCCAATGTGTAGCTGGCGCTGGCGCTGTAGCTCATTTTTATTGAAAAGTTCGTCATCATTCTCCTTTAATATATTTAACTGTTTTTTCGTAGAATCCTGAACTCATCCTCTGTTGATACAGAGGTCTAACCCATCACTTTCTGCGTTTTTTATCTTTAAATATTTATAAGTGAAAAAGCACAATTGCACTACACATTCTAAAAAGGCCATTTCTTGTAATTCTTCCATATTAAATAATATTTTCAAATTCCATAGATCAAAGTAAAAGTAAATAATGAGATATTTCATCGTCCGTACCATTGGCTACAAGCTGCATCATTGTAACCCTTGTTAGCTACATGGCACGCGCCAGTGCAAGCTACCGCGTCGCATTGTGTTCCGGCCTTTATGGTGAAAATCCAATGAACGCGGCAGGCGTCGCGTCGCTTTGACATTTCTCCGTGGCAGACGTGTGTAGGATTTGACAAGGCCGTAACCCCCGGAATATACAAGCCATTAACAAAGTCGAAAAAACAGCAGCGGGCCGGTCAGCAGGCGACATCCACAGTCTTTTTGCCTTGTCTTATTGTAGGAGTTTTTCATATAAAAGTAGCTTGTATTTTGTTTAAACCCTATAATTTCCATAAATTTATTTAATGTGTTTAATGTGTCCGTGCCTTCGGCGACTTCATGGCTTGTATTATATTCCGGGGGCTACGGCAAAGCCCAATGGACGCGTCGCGTTGGTATTCTTAAGATTTATTTATAAAAAGAAACAGTGATAGAAAAGCTGGAGTTATTATTTAAAAGTGAAATAATGGATATATAAGAGTAATTAGATGTGGCAGTTCTTGCATATTCAGCTTACCAAGTATATAAACAGTTTAAAATCAATCAATCAATCAATTGTTCCACTTGCCAATATGCAAGATCTAAATTTATTACGAAAAAAACATGACAAAATAAAACGAAATTTGAATTTAAAATAACTGATTTTATATTAAAAAATGTGAAAAGAAAATATCTTTTTTATTATTATTTAAAATTTTAATGCAAATCGGAATAGATTACAACCACGTTCCACCATTAGGTGCCGAAATATCGTGAAATGTATCGGAAAGTATATAAATGTATATACATTAGTCACGAAATTACGTCACAGATCATCAGCTGTAATGTGTCAACATTTTAATGAGAATAGCTTGTATTCTATATACCTTGGGACACCCATTACTTATTTAAGACCATCAAATTGTATGGAGGAAAATCTTTGTCGGTTTTAATGTCACTTAATTGAATTAATTGCATTAAACTTTTATTTAAAGAAATTCTAGCTGTTAATATTGTATATATGTCAATGTCCCCTGAAATATCCCTTCAAAGAAAATTTGCTGACTAAATGTCCCCGCTGAAATGTTTTCACCTGTCAGTGTCACACGACCGCAGCAGCCTCAACGAGGTAAGAACTAAGTTATTACCTCGTTGAGCAGCCTATACTAGCAGCATAGCACAGCCAAGGTATATGGAAGAAAAGTATTCTCATTAACATTTTGACACATTGCAGCTGATAGCCTGTGACGTAATTTTGTGACTAATGTATATACATTTTTATAGGAAATGACAGTGAGAATATTGTGTTCTCTGTACAGTACTTTCCTGTACATTTTCACAATATTTCGTCATTAACGGCAGAATGTGGTTTGTAATCGAAATAAGCGCCTCGCAATATCAATCCAAACCACGTCTTTTTTGTTCACTTGTCTTGTTTGTCTTGCAAATCATAAATTATTCTATGATTTCGTACTTCCTCAATAAATTTTTCTTCAAAGCTCATTATTTGAAATTTACCGCGGCGTGCTACCACCTCAAAAAGAGAAAACTGAATGCCAAAACAATTTCATTCGATTAATTTTGTTGGTAACACTGCAGCGACGACGGCAAAATTAGAATTTGATCAATCTCGACAGCAACATCGTCGCCCGTTTACCGTCGTTCGTCGTAATTTGGTGCATTCGGATAAGACGCTGTGCTTTTAGAAGTTTGACAGCGGAATTTCGTCGTCGTTCTCCGTCTGCCGCGCAATTGTGCTTAGGCCTAACTTGTATTCTATATATCACACACATAAATAGCATTCAGCTCAATCAAATTAAAAATCCAAATAGAAAGAATACAATTCCAATTCCAAACAATACAAGTTCTCCTCTCCCTCTCATTTACAGGGTTGCTTTGCTTGCTTTGCTTGCTGTGTTGTTGATGCTTCAGTTTCAGTTCAGTTTTCATGAAACCGTACGTCGAAGAGGTTGAGCGAGCAATCGACGCGCGAGGGTTTATATAAAGTTTTGTTTTTTTTTGAATATTTTTATAAAATGAAAACAGTGCAAATTTCGATTTAATGGAGAGTTAAACTGTGATTTTTTAAAGAAAAATCTTGTTTAATATTGAACTTGAAATTCAACCTACATGCAAACATCGCGCACCGACTATTCTTATTATAGAATTTGTAAACAATTTTATACAAGTGCCGTTACTGGAGAACAAACAAATGCATTAGCAGCAGCAGCAGCAACAGTGATAACAACACACGGAAACAATGTCTGGCTCTGCTCTGGTCCTCTTCCAGCAAGATCACTGCAAAGAGTTAATTTTGTTATGGTCCAATTGATGCCTGCACCTTTGTTTGGTGCATTTAATTGTACATCTGGTCACTGTTGATCACAGTGAGTGAATTTATATTGAAGTTCGTGCGGTGCATTGCAGTGGTAAATTTTACTAATAATAATAATTAATACCCTGCACTTTTTGACAAGTGCTTTTTTTCTGTGCGTACTCAACGCACTGTTCCTGTAAGGCGGCTACGCATGCACACACAATAGTTATCTTGGGTACTGAAAAAAAAGAATAATGGTGTGCCTTATCAATTTAATTTTCAAATAAATTTTTAATAGCATTTAATCTGTGATAAATGGAGATTGATTATAAAAAAAAGGAGATAAATATTAAACTTAGTGTGTCGAGTCGAAGCAATCACTTTACTAAATAGGCGCGTACGTTCTTTATGGTGTATGTGTGAGTGTGGTTTTCAGTGATTCCGGAAAATTTCGTTAAAAGAATTAAAGAAAAGTTTCGCAAAATAAGTTTTTTTCTGCCAATTTTTGAAGGATAAAGTGCAAATAACATTTCGACAAAAACAGGTGGACGATTGTATAGTAGGTAAGTAAAAAAAAACACCTAAATTTACTTTTATACTTCTTATCCCCCATTCCCTCCTCATATGCACCTACCAACACTAAACTGAAAGTTGAAATATGACATTTTAATTAAGAACACTCAAAACATATAATTTGCTTTATTTTTGAAATTGCAGCTCTAATGACGATTGGCGATTAGTACACACTTATGTAAATTTTGCCCGCGGTTGATGTCGTTTCTCGAAATTATTATGTTTCTATAATTGCGACTTGCTTGTAAACTATGTATATTGGTACCTACCTATATACCTATGTATTTATGAATGTGCAGGCAAATAGTAGGAAGGAAAAGTTCTGGTTTATGTTAATGAAATAAATTACTAGACATTGTGGCTTTATTAGTCACTCATTATAATGTGAAAGGTCCCCCGTGCTGTAATAGAAACTTTTATATAATGAAGTAATGCCTACTCGTTAAAAAAATATCGTAACATTTTGGTATGGACTTTTTCATGCCGTCGTCATCAAACTTCTGGAAACAACA
Organism: Dioctria rufipes; assembly: GCA_963924295.1. Classification (NCBI taxonomy): domain Eukaryota; kingdom Metazoa; phylum Arthropoda; class Insecta; order Diptera; family Asilidae; genus Dioctria; species Dioctria rufipes. The sequence continues at coordinate 1,275,387 of OZ002741.1, forward strand.
TCTTTCCAACGGGAAGCCTGTTTTATGTGACTGTTTTCATTCAACTCACTCGATCCACATTTGTTGCGGTTTCAAACAGAATGGTTTTCATTACAACAAGTAATTACCCATGTACCTACATGGTTGCCAGCACGCGTGTCCGCTTTTCAATCAGGCGGTTTTTGCCCAAAATTCGAATTTTCATGATAGGTAGGTAGAGTATAAACTGCAGCCATCAGATTAATCTCTGACTCTATTTCTTGTTCTAATTACGACTTGAGCATAGACTTTCTAATTTTTTTTCACTAAACGTTAGAGGAATATCCCAATTCTACGTTAATCTTAATCGAATTTTGGACCCGAAACTAAATTTTTGTGCGTCCAAATATTAAAAAGGATAAAAGTGGACGACAGCAATTAATTTTGTGATTAAAACAAACCGAAATACAGGCTGCCCCGCCCATAGGTGTAATCCTTTACAGGGTGGTAAGTAGCGTTTCTATACCGCAGCCAAACAAAAAAGTTGTTCCTGAGGAGGGGCCTCCTCTCCAATCCTACGTAATAATAACGTTTTTGTTTTTACAGAACCTTAATTTTTTTATTTGTTTATCCACACTGTTTCCAATTGTATACATACCGTTTGTCTGTAGGCTACCGTTAGAAATATAATTTTTTTTTTACCTTTCATTCTTTATGTCACTAGGAAGCTCATTGAAGAGAAGGAAGCCTCTATATATCAGTGAGTTCTGACCAGCTTGTGTGTTATATCTCGGCAGTCTTATATTATTGTTTCTACTTAGGTGATATTGTTGAACATCCCCCACATATTGTATTAGTTCACCTGGGTGTCTCGAGTTTGAGGTTTTGATGCTCTTAACTTCGTAAATAAATAGAAGCATATTCAACTGTAGTCTGTAGTCGGACATCCAACAACTTTAATGTATCGAGTATGCATTGTATTTGTGTATGCACCTATATCTGCTGCATCTTAAAATCATCCTCATTGCTTTATTCTGTAACTTCTGTAAGCGCTCAATCATTCCTTGTGCGGCTAAGTATAGTATTTTATTGAGCAATATTCGAAGTGAGTTTTTATAATAAATTGCATTTTTTTTTGTAAGTATACTCTATTATGGTTTCTGAAATTTAAATCTCTAGCACTCCTTAATAAGATATCACATTAGTCAGATTTTTATACCCTAGATGAAATCATCGTCCGTTCGTCCTTACGTGAAGTCGAGAACGCGTTTACTTTAAGTTCGAAAATGGGACCAATCGGGGAACTCCTTAGGGCTGTCATACAAAAATTTCGTTTTCCACTATATATATTTGGACACTACTTGAGAACACGTCAACGCAGAGAACTGAAATTTGGTGTTTTCATAGTAATAGTAAATAAAGTTTAAATATGGACTAAATCAGGCTATCGCTTCTTGGTATTGCCATATGCAAATTTTAGTTTTTTTACGTATATTGTAAAAACGATCAGTCCGAGACAAGAATTTGCTCTCCAACCAACATGACTTTATTTCCACTAACTTGTTGAAATTTATCTCGGATACCATTGGTGGGTTTGCAAAGAGCTACCAGAGAAAGGCCTATACAGACTTTAGTAAAGCCTTCGATAAGTTATCTCACTCCGTGATACTATTTAAAATGGAAAGTATGGGTTTCCCCCAACATTTATAAAATAAGCGGAGTCTTTTTTAGATAACAGAACATATCAAATATTATTCCGACATTTCATCTTTAGAGTCTTGAAAGCTTCGTCCGGCGTACTTTAAGGGAGTAATTTGGGTTGTTTTTTATTCAATCTATTGACGCCATTGTCTCTGTTAAGCACTGCAAAGTCTTGATTTATGCTGACGACATTAAGTTTTTCGCTCAGATTAAATCTATTACCGATTGTGAACATGTACAGGGTGACCTTCACAAATTTCACGATTAGTGCAAAAGCAACAATTTGGTACTCAATATAGACAAATGTGAGGTTTAGACTTTCCACAGGAATCAGAAACCTATCTCTTATGATTATGATTTCGCGGATTCCTCGATTCGCCGTGTGGATTCTGTCTGTGATTCGGGTGTCAAATGTGACCATAGATTGAATTTTATCTCCAACTTAAACTAAATGGTATCAAAGAGTAGTTCTATGCTGAGCGAGAACTTTCGAATCCCACTATTACATTGCGTTTGTACACTTGCTTTGTGAGACCACTTCTTGAATACGCTACCCAGGTCTTGTATCCTTTTTATGGTACACACATCGACGTTCAGCGGAACATCTACGCATTGCTCTTAGGCACGTACCATGGAATAATTCTTTGATTCTTCCACTCTATGAGGATCACTTGAAGGTTTTATATATGCACTCGCTGGAAGAACGTCGGATGGTGTCCGATGTTACTTTTGTGCATCAACTCTTAACCGCGAATGTTGATTCTTCGTTGTTACTGGACAAAATCTTTTTCCGTTATAGTAAGATAAGATAAGATTGATTTATTAGTTCATGTAACTATAAAGCATACTTATAGTAGGCACAATTTAAGAAGGTTACCCCTGTTTCATTCTAACTCCTCTAGGTCTAACTATTATTCGCATGTGCATTGCTATTAACAATATGGCTGAGCGTTTTTTTGTTGAGATTTCTAACCATGTTTTAAAAAAAGCTCTGTAATCTTCGTTCTATTTAATTTATTTATTTTATTTTTGTTTTTTGTTCTATGTTGCATTGCATGTACTGTCATCCGGTGTTTGGTTTATGTTTGTTTTCACATACTAATACTAACACCGACTAAGTGATGAAAAGCAGGTATTGTTGACCGTTTATTTACGTTTCACTACAGCGAGCTTGTGTTAAGCTGGCTCTGTTAGTCAATAGACGTTTTTGTTGTACTGGACAGTTCTTCAGAATATGAAATCCTATGAAATTTGTTATAATCCATTTTGCTGTCCGACGAACCGTTCTAGAAATATATGCGAAAAACCAATTCAAAAATCAAACTTGCGCAGATGGATGACCATACCAAATTACATACGGGCATTCATCTGGGGTATCATAGGAATTGGTCTTAGATCAATTCCAGATTTTTTACTTGTTAGATCTAAATCTTGCCTGTAGTTAATAGTCATACATTTTATTTTACTAACATTAAATTTAAGTTTGTTAATTGCAAACCATTTGTTGAGTTTTTTTTTTAAATTCTTGCTTTAATTTTTCGTTACAATCTTGCACATTTGTCCCCATACGGAAAGTTATAACTGAGGTTGATGGTAACGCCAGGACGAAGAAGAATAATAGCTAATAAATTCAATGAGTATTTTGTAATCAGTCTTCATAATATTGTGAATTCTATGCAATTTCAGCCATACGTCGACAATATCATCCCAACTGCATTTCTTCTCCAGCAAGTCAATCTTGCCGACATTATTTACGTTTTTTTTTTTTTTCAATAAAATCGTCTACAATTTAGTATATCCGAAAATGATGCATCTCTCAGTGTGGGGAAAAAAATAATATTGATATAATAAATGGATCTTTTGAGTATGGTGAATTCTCAGAGGAATGGAAAGAGTCGAGTTCAGATCAATATATTCTTATAAGGTAGGTATGAATATGTAGGATTGATTCATAGTAGACCAAGCATGATTCAGGTATTTGGATTATGCATAGATACTTGCCCGGTATGATATATAATTCGCCTTTCTACTTGGAATGTGAAAGTGGTGGCCTTATTCTGGCTGTAGCGACTAAATTTATAATCAAGCGTAACACTGGTATAGGTATTCTGACATCAGTGTTATAACTATTTTCCTCCTTTACTTAGGCAATTATAATGCATTATGTAATGCATTCGTTGTCGACAATTTTAGAAACCTACTATTCCGGTACTCATTAATTAATTTTTTATGATGCCAAAACTGCCGATCCTCAAGGAACTTAAGAATTTTTACTGTACCTCCGCTTACCTTAGTTTTTCTGACTAGATTTACAATAACATCACTAAGTAGAATGTTTTTTTTTTCGCTTATTCAGAATGTTTAAAAAGTATTAATAACTTTAAAACTGTATGCCTACCACATAAATTTTTGAAGCTCTTGCTTTGATTCAAGAAAACTAGGTACACAGAATACAGAGAATTTTCAATATTTATTTCTCAAGTTTAAAAGGAAATAAAAATTCGTGAATAAACATAAATTTTTAAGATGTTTACACACGTCAGATTCTTACTTTTCTTATTAAATATATTGCAGCTTTGTAAATACTTTAATATTTTCTGAATATTTAGCTACAACTTAATTAAGAACTGCGTACAGAATTATTTTTTAAATAAAATTGAAAATTTCCCTTCATTTTAGCTAATCATGGTAGTCCTAAATTATGTAATATCTCGCAGCATGACAGTAATTTTGGGATGTTTTGCTCCTCTGCCCCCATAGTTATGCTGGCTTCAAAAATTTTGTATTGGAAAGGCCTGCAGCTAGCAGCCTATAATACTGAAGTGAGTGGATGATAGAGTAATACTAGTAAAAAAATTAGTTAAGTACGGGATCAAAGGCAAGGACTTAAGATACTGGATACGAAGGTGGGGGTAGGTACCACAAGGTTCATTCCTGGGAATGCTTCTATTTCTGATTTACAGCAGCAACGATATGGGATGTCTCTTGGAATATTCTGCTGATATATTGTATATTGCAGAAGAGAATATTAGGGTTTGTGAAGTGCAATCTGATAAAGATCGTTTAAGTGCATGGTTGAGGGAAATAAGCTTAAGTGAACATTCAAAGTGAAAATGTATGGCAATAAATTCAAGTTATAGTATTTGTATTGGTGGTGTGTGGTAACTGAAAATGTTATACTGATATAAAATACTTAGGTGTGATAATGGATAATAAGTTTATCTTTAAAGAATATTGTGAATTAGCTACTAAATAGGTAAAGAGATTTCTTATTTTAGAAGGACAAGTATAAGGAAATGTCTATTGCTACCTCAATTGATGTTTTCAACGTGATGATAAAAACAAATTTGGAATATTGTGAAGCAATTTTGTTTACAGCATCAAACAGTTAAAAACAAAACAAAATAAGGGAATGAAAAATCATTAAAATGGTCGAGGCTGATATGGAATGTGTTAGTATTTTATTTAAAATAAAGTATAATTTATTACCGAAGTACCTACTTATCTATTTTTTTTTATTTTTTTTTTTTTTTAAATTCGGCTAATCTCGATATGACCTGAATAGGATGTGAGCTAATAGCTCCTTAATGACTGCAGATAGCACATAGGGTGTCATAGGTCAACTTAAAGATGAGAGTTCACAGTTTACAGCTTTTGTAAAAACAAGTTCTGCTCACGACTTTGTTGGCATATTATTCAGTTATCATAAGAAACTTTTGAGTGTTCGTTAATAAGTTCTGGTACAGAGCCCTAATTACGCGAACCCGATTCGCTCTTGACGAAATGTTTTTTTTTCTATAATTAGATGTTACCCGGCAGGTAGGTAATTTGTAGTATGCATAAAAAGTATAAGCATTTTGGGGTACATAAATAAAAAGTTTGACAAAAATTTATTTATAAATTTTTTCGTAGCATTTCTGAAAACCAATGGACAAAATTGAGTTTGTTTGTAAAAATTTATTGTAAAATAATCGTAATTCAAACTTCAAATGTCATCATTATTAAATAAAATCAACTATAGTCGGTCCTGAGTGGGTTAGTGGTCGGTGTAGAGTCAGTTGATATTTATGCCGACATAGCCGTCAATATTATCCTAAAATCATTCCTTAAATTGGTTGGTATACAACATCATCTGTCGGCCCGACGCGACGTGGCGAGTGTAACCAAAGGTTATTTTTCCAATGTTGATTTTGGTACAACGTTGAAAGATGACTAAGCCATGCTATTCTTGGGTTACTTTCATAGTCCTAAAATAAATAATGTTTGCAAAGATTTCTTAATAAATTCACGAAGATTCCGACTACGTCACTTTACGTTCACATTCCTTATTGTTCCGTCATAAAACGCTCCAGTTCAAATGGAGTAGAGACTATATCTAACAAAATATATAATATGAGGACAGTGGATTGTTTTACTTGATTCCAATTTACTTTTCTAATTAATTCGCTTGTCGCAATTTCTTGTATTTTTTTTAAACCATTATTACTACTCTGATTTTCCTACCCTGGGGTCGAAAATGAGCCCACTGTAAAAATAGCCGATTTTACAAGGAAATTCACAAGTTTTTTAGGTATGAAAGTTTTAATAATTTAGGAATAATATTATTGTATACATATGCCAACTAATTATGCAATTTATTTATTAAGACAGTTAAAACACAATTTTTTATAATGTATTGAGCAGATGCATTGCATTGCGAGTTGAATTTTCTATCTTCAACATATCCTTCCTTTTCAATTATTTTGGCAATCCTGCCCTTAAGCCAAGTAGGCAAATGTGGCGTTCAAACCGTTCCTCTAAATATGATTTTAGAAAACTTAACGCAAAATTTGTTAAAAAAGCGCGTCCCTTTTCACCAGATTCTTTGTTGCTCGAGTTTGAAAAACGTAAATGTACTAACGCGTTTATTCGTTTGTTCCTACAGCATTTAACCTTTATGTGACCATATAGGGTACCTACCCGGTACTTTTTTTCGGATTTAAAATGATTATGTTTCTTTTCACATCGCTCCTAAAAAAATTACTTCTAAAGAGTCGTCGAATATTTTTGATACAAATCGAGTTTTAGAAATGGTTTTTTTTTTTACATTTCTGAAAACCCGGTAACTTTTGAATATATCTCTGTACTTTTCATATGAAATGAAACGCTCCTATAAATTATTAATCACTAATTATTTATTTAAATAATGTCTAATAATACAAAATTTATTTGATTGGACTATCTTATGTGGCAGTATCGCCACAAAATATTGATAGATTACTTTTTGAATTTTTGACTTGTTCAGGATTAACGGCATGCACAATTTCTTTACCAAGTCCTTGAGGAATAAGCGGTAGCGTTCTACTCATTACGTCAAGGTGTGAAAATTGTGATAAATGTTCCTAAGTTTGCAACATCTATTATGTTGAAAAATAAAAATGCTAACTGCTATGTGTATCGCAGAGTCAGTTGAATTCTATGTATAACAGTCAGGTACAATGTAGTACCATAGAGTCAGGATCAGTATCATACAAACAGCCGGCAGAGTCTATCATTCATTCAACCAATAAAACACAACACTAAAGTCCATCTGTACTGGTTCCACGTTTAGTGGTGTATTTTCTTAGTAACTCGTCCATCGTGTCTACTCCTGACCTCGATGTTTCGTTATAGAAGTTACTTGTGGTTTTTGTCCAAACTATCACGTACATCCGGTTCGTCATGCATACTTGACAGCAACAGTCCTGCCTTGTTTTTCTTCGGAACGTTCCTTAGTAAAGTGGCTTCTGGATGAAATGCAAAAATTGCCTCTCGGTGCCTTGATACTTGCCCATGCACTAACTTACGTGCAAATTATGTGAAGGTACTGGGTACCTTAGTTGGCTGATAGAAGGCTAAAGCTAGCATGGTCACATAAAGTATAACTTACACAAGTGAAGTTACTGTCCCAAGTAACCTCGATTTCAGTCCCTCATCTCCTCTTGTCATACCCATAAGTTTACTTGCGCCAGTACGAAAACGAGTTCCATTCACTTCAACTTTTTAGCGAAGTGGAACCTGAGAAATAGTCAAATCGAGTGTATTTTCTGCAATTGGTACACGTTTTGATGGTTTCAACTGAAGAATTACATATTGAAAAGGTCATTAATTGTGCAGCAATGCAATTAAGGGCAATTTCGGAGGAAAAATTCTAAGAAAAAAGAAAGTGCGAGTACGTTCCTGGCATATTGATTGCTAAGGAATAATATTTTTGCTTACGTAATTAACACAAATGTGTTTACATTTTACAAGTTCCACACCAGCTGATATTATTAAAGACTACTTAAATCAAAAAATGTACCAGTTGCAGAAAATGTACTCAATTTGATTATCTCCAAGGTTCCACTTCGCTAAAAAGTTGAAGTGAGTGGAACTCGTTTTCGTACTGGCGCAAGGCATTCCCTCTGGAGTCCGTAAAAGTGTCAATGGAGTAAGCGAAATCAAGGTACTGCCATCAGTAAAACTATGGATGGAATTGAAAGTAAGGGAAAGCAGACCATTAATGACAATTAAGAGAAAGACGGAGATATAACAGAGCCCTGTAGCACACCGGCACTTGTATGGTGAGGTTCAGCTGTAACGGTGTCTAATACAATCCATATTATGCGCCCAGATAAAAAACTTTCAATCCATAATAGAAGAGGAGGGGAGAAACCATGAGCTTAAGTTTGGCTAAAAAGTATGTTGAACTAAATATAGCTTTAAGGCAAAAGTTTGTTTTATTATTTGAATTAATAAAAAGTGCAATTCCTTCTTGATTTGTTCCTTTTAATTTAATGAAATTTAAAAGATGCTGTTATCTAAAACAATACAATTTGAATTGAATTAGTTTTAATCTGAAGAATGTTATGTGTATATACTGTGAATTTTATCACAACCTATAATTTTTTTAAATGGATTTTCAAATCGGAAATAACAAAAAAATTAATTAAGTCGTATTTTTTAAAGCAACATTAATTTAACACCTCCTTCTAAAAGAAGTTTTTATAACAGTTTTTTTTACCCTGGACCCAAACTGGTGATTTTCAATTATTATGAAGACAAAATATGTTTTGAGTTTTTAATTTAAACTAAAAGATAAATTCACAGCTTACTATTGTAGGTATACTGCAAAAATTTAAAAACCGACATCAAGTAAATTCTACTAAAAATCCTTCATGTAAGGTTGACATTTCCTTAAATGGACTCGTATTGGTGCGTTTACCCTACTAATAAATTTGTAAAAATTTCGAAAAACATTATAAACATTTCCTTCACTTGACGTAGGTATTGGGCTTTGTTAATTTTCCCTGAACCATTTTCCATTTCCGCTATTCTCCTACCCTGGAGACGTAAACGATTTTATATTATTCAGAAAAAGGTAACGATTTTTTTTTCTGTTGGCGCCGAATGAATGAATAGTTATCCTTAGTACCTACGCTTTTAAAACAATGACCGATGAGAATTTTCAATATATTTTTTTTTTAGAGAAAAACATAAATGAATTATTTTTGGGGTCGTTTGCGACCCCGGGTGGTAATAAAGGGTTAATATTACACACTTACCTATTAAACTTAATGTGCCAATGGCCACTAAAATTATATCAAAACTCGATTTAATGCCAACCTACAAAGGTTCTTACGGATAAAATCCGTATTGCCATCATCAACATTTCCAGGCATTTTGAATGATTCATATTTTAAGGAAATTCACATAAAAAAAAAACCAAAGCTAGAAGACAGTAAAAAAAAACAATCTGAAATTTAACTTAATGTTTTTCATCACGCAAAGCTGTTTTAAATTTCCACTGAAATAGGTAGCTGCTGATGTGCATATACATATGTATATGTACGTTACAATAATCCTCCTACTAGATATGCTGTGAACCATCAACCTCATCAATTTTCCACATGTAAAGTTTTCTTCGACATTTTATGAGTGCAGTTTTATTTATTTTTTTTTTCATATCATCCATGTTATCCTGTACACAGCATTTGCAAGTGGGTACCTACTATAAACGAAACCCTTTACAACTCTACTTTATGCGTATACAGGTATATTCAAATAATTAGAATTGAAACAACCATCTCAAATCGCACTGCATAAATCTTGTAAATAATGAGAGTCAAACCAATATAAATGATAAAACTTGTATTTCGATTCGATCCTACATATCTACCTGGATTGTGCTATAGTTTTGTAATCCACTGTTAGTTGATCATGTGTACAAGTGTGTTATAAGACAGTAAAAAGAAAAACGCCAACCTGGACTACCTACCTAGCAAAGCCTATTATACGCTACCTACCGCTTTGGCAGTCATCATGGTAGAAAAAGTTGTTTTTCCACTTTATAACTACTTTTTTAATTTTATTTTATATAGTATACATATTAGCATGTATATGTTAGTGGTGGCTGGCGGTTGGATTTTTGTTGTTCTAATGCTTCAAGAAAAACCGGACTAGGTACGACGGCGTTCAGATTTCTTAACGTAGTTACACAAAGCTGTAGTCAGTTTTTTTTTTCTTTTTTACTTTTTATTTATTTACTTCTTGCTTTTGGCTTGTACCTTCTGGCAACGTGTTGCGCTGTGATTTTATATAACACAGAATGTAGGTACTACATACATACATACATATATGTAGAGCTCCAGCGAACCATGCCCATGCTTACATGCATACCTACCCACTTATATGGCAAGATACCACAAGTTTTACGAGATTTTTTCTCTAGAAATAAAACGACAAAACCTGCTGCTTACAATGCTGTGCTGCCTCCATTATAGGTCCATTCACGTAGGAATCAAAAAAATTAAGAAGAAAAAGGCTTAAGGAGAGCGTGGCCGTGCTTCAAGTATCTATATCTATAGAAAAATTTGTGTATAGAGTGATTTAAACAGCTTCAGCTTTCTTAAATGAAATAATTAAAAAAAAAAAACCAAGCAAAACAAGTCTTCTCAGTAGTGTAATCTTGAGGGTGGTGTCGCGATTGTGGACAAAAATAAACTGCACTTAATATTTTTTTCCTTTTTCTTTAAAGAAAGGTTTGAAGATGACTGAAAAATATGTTCAGTCGAATTCTTATCCACATAACAACCTCTATCCGTTCGTATAGAGCATATCAGAGAAAAGATCTTCAAGTAAATGGGTCTGCATAAAAAAATTGAATTGTAAAAGCACAGTTTGAAGTGCAAAAAGCTTAAAAGTGTAAATAAAAACTTGTAGGTAGGTAGAGGTAGGTATGCGGTGGATTTTTCTATGCTATTACCCACCTGCATGATGCCAGGCACAATCTGTTTGAATTAGGTCTTAAAATTTCTTGGAAATATTTGTGTTTTCTGATTGATTTTTACCTCACTCGTTCGAGTCGAGTAGCTGTCGACGCCACTTATGTAGCTACCAGTTAAAAAACCGTAAGACTTACATATACCAAACATACCTCTACTACATAATATAATAGGTGACATGATGGCATAAAGTTAATCGCAAGACTCATTAGTCAGGTAAGTACTAATGTCACGATTTTTTCTCCTTACTCATAATCATGATCTTCCCATATTTTTATATACCTACACCTATAAAGATGATGAAAGCATAATTATCAAAATCACGGTTATGTAGGTATGTATGTAATTCCGATCTAGATTATGATTCAGCTCTGTCTCATTGAATTTTCAATGGAAAAAAGTTTGTTGGTTGATGTAATAATTTATTATTGATGTGCCCAAAAGCTCCAATTCTGTATGGTCTTATAAAACACCTTAAGGAAGATGCCCTGATGAGGCCGTTTGAGCTTTACAGGATTTAATTCTGATTTTTCGATTAAAAACAGCTTAGAACTAGTAAACAAAATAAAATTTATGAACATTCCTACTGACAGTAGGTACCTATACCGTTTCGTTTGATGTCTAAAATTTTATTTTATCTGTGCCAATAACAAGGCTTACAAAGATAATGGGCCCTATTCTGTAATTTTTCATAAAATAATATTTTATGTTATTTTATGGCGAAAAAATCCCTGCTTCATAAAATGAAAATAAAATATTTTAAAAATTTGTATTCTGTCGTGGTTCCATAAAATTATTTTATGAATTCTTTTATGAACACGTAACATAAAATATTTAGTACATTCCGCTATGTTTTCTATTACTTTTTGAACAGCTGGTCAATTAACATTTGCGTGATATTCTATCAAATCACCCACTAAATAATCATTTATGAAAGAAGCTGCTTTTTTAATAGCTCTTGAGATACTTTGAGTGTAAAAGTTCTAAAATATGACAACTCCTGACTGGAGTTTGTAACGAACCATGTCCGTAGAAATGCAAAGCAGCAGAAAGACATCCTTTCCGTTCAATTTTAAATTCCTAACTCAAAGTGAACGGAATAGATGTCTTTCCGGTATGAGGCTATAGTTACTCTATAAGTATTTGAATTTGTTTTCTTAAAACGAAACATTTTGGGTATAAATTAGAATTATTCATAAGTTTGCAAAATAAGTTTACAAATCACAATATAAGAAGTTTATTAATTATCCAGCCGGAAGAACTTTTGAAGCCGAAGGCTTAACTTAACTTTTTATATTTTACCATACCGCACCAGTGCGAATTTCTACAATTTCTAATAAAATTGTAACTTTTATGTATGGCGGTGGACATTTTAGTTTTTAATTAAAACAATTTTCGCACAACAAATGTTAATTGACGCATATAATTTTCATAAAATGTGTCAAAATACCTTTAAAATGTGCTGCTTAGGTTCTTTCATGTTATGCTCCATAACAGGAAATATTTTATGTTACGATGCATAAAATAAAATAAAATTTCTGGTACAGAATAGGATTTTAGGGAAATATTTTATTTTAAGGCATAACATAACATGAAATGATAAAATTTTACCGACAGAATAAGGCCCAATGTCACAAATGAGCAATGATACGGTTAAAAACAGTGTACAAAGTTAATACAACTTTCCAATGATCTTTATAGCCGGAACTACTTTTAATTTGATAAACAATATTTTATTATGGATAATGGATTGGCAATGGAATCACCTTCTTCTCCCCTTGGAGCTGTGCGGTGTTTATGAATGGCTTGGCGCATAAAATAGTGATGAATTTCCCTATAAAGAAAAAATTGAGTTCTGGATCAGATATGTGGACGATATATTGGTCTTGTGGAGGGGTCAAGTGGAAAGCTAGAAATTTTTTTGAAGTGAATAAATTCATTGGACGTTGATAAAGGGTTTTCCAATAAGAGGTGTTATTTTGATATTCAAAGAAAAATGCCATTTTTTGAGATAAATGATCGGATTTTTATTTCATTATAAAGAGGAAGGTATGCCGTTAATAATGGAAAATAACATCAGCCAAATGACCACCACGACCACGCCTACAGGACCATATCCTTTTCATGAAATTTTCCATAACCAAATCGCAAAGTGGCTGCCCTATGTCCTCGATTGCCTCACGAATTCCATCTTTGAGGGCTTGAATCGACGCTGGGCTGTTGGCGTAGACCTTCTCTTTCAAGTGGCCCCAAAGGAAGAAGTCGCAAGGTGTTCAGTCACAAGATCTCGGTGGCCAATTGTGATCACCTCTTTGAGAGATAACACGGTCCGGAAACTTTCCCGTAAAAGATCAATGGTTTCGTTGCTTGTATGGCACGTAGCGCCGTCTTGTTGAAAGTAAACGTTGTCCAGATCAATACCATCCAATTCCGGCCATAAAAAATCATTAATCATCTGTCGATAGCGCAATCCATTCACTGTAACTGTTGCTCCAGCCTCATTTTCGAAAAAGTAAGGTTAAATGACCCCGCGGGACCATAAACCGCACCAAACAGTCACACGTTGAGGATAGAGAGGCCGTTCAACAATAACTCTTGGGTTTTCCGAGCCCCAGATGCGACAATTTTGCTTGTTGACGAAGCCATCGAAGTGGAAATGGGCCTCATCACTCAAGATGAGTTTTCGATGGAATTCCGGATCATTTTCATGCATTTCAAGGACCCAATCAGCAAAGACTCGACGTTGTTGATGATCGGCCGGCTTGAGTTCTTGTGTTAACTGAACTTTATAAGCCTTAAGACCCAAATCTTTATGCAAAATACGGTGTAATGACGTTTGTGGAATGCCTAATTCCAAAGAACGACGAGGAATGGACAAACCTGGGTTTTCTTCAACACTTTCGGCTACAGCAGCAATATTCTCGGCTGTTCTTGAGCGACGTGTACGGGTTTTATTCTTCACATCACTAACTTGTCCCGACAGCTCGAATTTTCCTACCAATTTCTGTATTGCGGTCCGACAAGGTGCTTCACGACTACCAAAATGTTCGAGTTTTACGAACCGTCTCTGCCACATTTTCACCATTTTTATAGTGAATTTTAATAATTTCAATGCGTTGTTGAATCGTGTATCGTTCCATTTTTATTAATGGCGTAGTTTCTACTTGTCAAATGTCAAAAAATGACAGCTCCAAAAGTGACATCTACCGAAATAGTGGACTAATTAAAATAACACCTCTTATTGGAAAACCCTTTATATAAGTTTTACTATAGAAAAAGAGGTGAACAGGAAAATCAATTTTCTGGATTTGACAATTAATAGACTATAAAATAGGTTTGGCTTTGATATTTATAGGAAGGCATCTTTTTCGGATTCTATCATCCCAGCTAGCTCCGGTTAATGTTAAACTTTCGGCTTTCCACTCATAGATTGTCCACAATGTCATTTCATAAAAACTAGACACTATCAAATTAATTATTGTTAAGAATGGTTATAGTACAGTATTGATTGATAAACTTGTAAGGAACAAAAATAAAAAATTTATGTCAATAAAGAAGGCCCAATGTACGCGTCGCGTCTGGATGCGCGTTTTTCGCTTCTTTCGCGACAGACGCGTGTAGATTAGGAGCAAGACTAAATGTTGGTACATCTTAAGATTATTTATAAAAAGAAATAGTCATAGAAAAGCTTGAATTATTAATTAAAAGTGAAATAATGGAAAAACAATCGACAAATAATTAAAAGAATTGTCAGAACCACTTCCGTCTGAAAATGAAACGACAATTGACAATGAAAAGAACTGTCAGAGCGTCTGCTGCTCGTTAAAAGTAGAAAATTGCTCTACTTTCGTGTCGAATCCGGTAAGCGTGGCAGCAATTTGGACAACACGAACTTAAACGCGTATATTCTATTGAACTGTCAAAGCGGCGCGACGATTGCCGCGTTCATTCACCATAAGCATTACAGCGTTAACGCCTTTAAGTAGCGACAATATTGGCAGATATGTTATGTTACCATTTATAGGCAAAATTTCTTACGAACTAGTTAAAATTATAAAACAAAACAGGGAAGCAAATATAGAGAATTTGTAAAAAACAAATTAATCAATGCCAAAGAAAAAATCAATACTTGAGAAAAATCAGGCGTATATGAGATAAAATGTAATACTAATTGTGATTCCATTTATATTGGACAAACTGGGAGGAATTGCAATATACTAGGTTTCAAGAACATATTCCTACATCTAAGAATAAAAAAAAAACATATTCAACCATGGCAAAACAGAAAATAGACTCAATTGAGAACCTAAACGTTATCAATAAAAAAAAATTATTTTTCAAGACAGCAAAAGCGAGCAATCAGTCAAAGGACTTAGGGGATGAAATATTAAATTGCATTCCTTTTAAAAAACCCATCGTTAAATCAACCATTTTCAGCAGGACCGATTGACAAGATTGGTGGACGTTAGCATGGCCTATATACGGTGCCGATACAAGATTGGATTCGGCCGTTGCTTTGCTGACATTCGAAAACAGCAGTTGATACCAGCTATCCAGGCGGACTGTCATGTCATTGGGATTGCTTAAATCAAAACTTCAGACTCTATGCATTTTTTCAGCTCGGCCTAAACGAACGCTGCAAAATCCTGCAGGCAGTTTCAGCTTAGTAGCTGCTATTATTAGAGCCATTAAGGCGACATCGAGTCGACTAGATTTGGGAGTCGAGTGTCCTTCACGAATAGTACTCGTTCAGGCTGTCATAGGGATAGTCTGGGTTGTAGAGGTGCTGGAGAAGACTTTAGGCTTTCCATAGTCTTTCCAGGTCCGGAAGTTGGTCAAACCTCAACCTGACTGGTTATCGAGTGATTCGTCGACTGGTAGCTATAGGTACCTATTCAAACCCTCAGTTTCCTGCGTCAAGCAGCAAGCCTTCCATTTTCTGCGTCAAGCAGTATTCAAGTCACCCGTTTCTCGCGTCAAGTAGACATCACAAGAGCTATAGTTCCTGCTCTAAGCTGACCTGTTAGCCACGCAGGGCAGTATCATCTTATTGAAGATGCAGCAATTGTGGATACATCTCCTCAACACGACTTAACATTACCCCAAACAGTCACGACTGTGAAGAGTACATCGCAAGGTTCATAACTTTTTATTTTTTGGCTTTTACATTATGTCCACAAGCGGTTCGCTATAGACATACAAAGTAAGCGTTAGCATGTTCCAGTTTTGACATAGGGAAAGGTTCTCTAGCTGTACATAGAAATAAAAATGCAAATAAATTCCCTTAAAGGTAGGCAATATTTTCTCTGGTAATGAGATTTTCAGGACATTTTCGTTGATCCTGTTAAAAAAAAAAGGGGGGGAGCTCATCATTTTATATTTAACAAGAAAATCAAGTCGTCTTAACGGCGACTTGAAGTCCACGAAGGTAAGCTATAGCGATGCCGAGCCGGAGGAGGGCTTCACTTCTTCAGTCCAGGCAGTAACTATGATCGCCTGAGAGGGCGCTATTCCACTAAGGAGGCGGTGGTGCTATGGCCAAACCGACCCTATCTCGACTTGACGGCTGCGACGTTAGTGAGTCGGGAGTCCTGTCCCTAGTCGACCCTATGTCGACTTGACAGCAGTGGAAAAAACAGTTATGATGCTGTTACTGCGGGCTGGATACCCATCTTCCGTACCAGGTTGACAGTTCGTTTATGATGAACTTAACAAAATGTGGACACTGAAAATAAGCTTATCTGTGAATCATTAAACAAAAACATCGGCCCGTCAGTTGCTTGGTCCTCTCGGGAATTATCTTTTATCAAATTGTTATTTTTTTTTCCTGATTTTTTTTTTATTTTTTTTTTTTAATTTCTTTACCCCGTGACTGAATTGCTGGTTGACATCAGACTAATAATTTTTTTTTCTATTTTCACTGATTTTGCTAAGTTTACAAAGTGGTTGGTCAAGTCTTCGGAAATGCATGACGCGGACGAGGCACAAACGCGCCGCCACAAGAGCTTTTATTCTCAAAGGAAGATTAATATTGTGTGGTTGACAATTGGGATTGACTTCTCAATCTTGTCAGACTTTCTAGTCCAAAAATCTTTTCGTTTGGTATGCCTGATATAAAAGTTTTCTTTAAGCTTTCCTTTCCATGCCCCAAAATATACTTATCATTGAAGATCTGCAGTAAGAATATACTGGGCTTCTTTGAAGGAAGTTGGGATGATCTTATTTACACTCTCTCAGTCTATAAGTCCTTGGAAAACTTGCTTCTTGCATTCAATTACTCGGTATCCTTGTATAGCTTTAAAGAAATTGAAGAATGATAGTTGTCCGTTCTGCCTACTACTAATCGGCTGATCCAAAACTGTCAGAGTTGCAAATTTTTCTCGAATAGTCCACACAATTTGGGTAACAGAGTGTCCCTCGTTATTCCACAAGGGTAATCTATATATTAGTTGCTAAGAGCCACCTAATTTTGGGCTCGTATTTTTTTTAGTATGCAGAATTGGTTGTTGTTGTTGCTCCCTTGACCCTTTTACTTCTTTTGGCTTCTCATTTTTAGATCTATATTCCGTTTTGAGCATTCTATTGTCTATTCTATCGTCTGATCACATTCCTCAGAAATTAATCCGCGGACTATAATTGGCTTACAAATGTTACAAATAATGGAAAATTAAATATTAATAATGTTATTACTGTCGTTATGATTGTCATCGTCCGAAAATATTTGACGTCGTGGGGTCCTAACCGTTATGGTCTGATTTATCAAGATTTTTCAACTGTATAAAATTACATCAAATCATTTGTGTGGAAAATTGAGTCATAACCTGCAAAATATGGGTAAAAGAGGGGGCTAAAGTACCATAGAACAAAATAAAACGTAAAAATTGCTATCAATGGATGAATGGTAGTTATCTTTAGATTAATATTATTATTAAGTGTACAGGAACTATGCTACAAATGAATCAAAATAATGACTAACATTGAAAGCTAGCTTTCCACTTACTTGATTGATACTGCCCATTGAACTGTGATAAATGTATTGTGAAATAACGGTGACAAAAGTTAAGAACACCGAAAATATATACCTACATCGCAGATATATCGCTAGACTCGATATTGGGTTTGGTCACGAACAATGTTAATAAGTCGAAGGGTAAATTTTGATGAGTCATACGGACCTGCTGTGTTTTGTAGCTTTTTTTTTTATAATTCATTGTTACATAAACCATCGCAGGGTGAGTGAGGGATATACATATGTATGTATACAATGGCGATATGCATGTATGAACATATCATGCCACTTACATACTTCATGAAAGCGCTTAACAGGGGTGCAAACAAACCCTGTGCAAGGTTTAATTGCAAATTACGATATTATCTCCCTTTTAGTTGTGTTATCTTATTTTTCTACTATATTTAATACATTATGTATGTATATACATATATTTGCATATAACCATACATAGATAAGTAACCCAGAGCGGGAAATAGGAGTACTCTAAAGACGAATGTAAGAGCGCTTCTTCAGAAGCTCTTAGAGTTTTTCCATCATACCCTCATTTATTATCACTTTAACGTAAAATTATGTGCGCTTCGACATAGCTGATGAATAAAAGTCTAAAATCAGTTAAGAGATCTGCTTCCGGAAAGATTCTTGTGGGTATGTTAAGAAAGCGCTTCGAGAAAGATATTTTTATGTGAAAGCGCTTCCTTTTGCAAGCGCTTATCATATTTCCTGCTCGGAAAAAGGATGGAATCTCATAGAGCTCTTCTGCCGGTACACATTTTATTGAATGTTTATGGATTGATGTAGGTACCACAATAAGGCTGAAGCCGATATGTCAAAAAGAATTGTTTTTATACTCTTGATGAAATCTACAGGGTATTACTAAATTTTTCATTCAGTTTGTAACGGGTTGAACATCCAGGCATAATATTAAAAGTTATTTTGAATTTTGCATGCCCTTCCGTCCGCCTGCCTGTCCGCGCTCACGAGAACTCAAGAACGTGTTCATTTAGTGAGCATTTTTAAAAAAAATGGCAGATTTAAGTTCGAAAATTAGACAAATCGGGTAACTCCTTCGTAGGATTGCCATACAAAAATTTTGTTTTTCACTATATATTTGGACACAGCCCGAGAACGCGTTAACGTAGAGAGCTGAAATTTTATACACAGCGTTTTCATAAAAATAGTAAATGTAATTTCAAATAGCCTAAATCGGGTAACCCCTTCTTGGTGTTGCCATATAACAATTTAGGCTTTTTACGTATACTCTGAAAACGATCAGTCCTAGATAGTTTTTTTTACTGAAAAGTTATTCAGAATATGAAATCCTATGAAATTTGTTATTATATAATCCATTTTGCTGGCCGACGAACCTTTCTAGAAATATATGCGAAAAACCAATTCAAAACTCAAATTTTCACAGATGGATGACCATTCGAAATAACATACGAAGCATTCATCTAGCTAGGGTATCACAAGAATTGATCTTAGATTATTACTCTGACATATCGCGTTGTGCCTTAGTCACCACAGAATTTTTGGCCAACTAACAAACTTATCCAACAGCAAAGTCTGCCTCTTTTGTAATAAATAATCACACGCTGAAAGATAACTCGCTGATATTGAGTAAGCAAAAAACCAAAGTGAAAACACAAATAATAAACAAAGTGACGGCAATCGGTGTCGTAATCAATCGAAAAGTGCTAATCACCTTAATAAAAAAATAAAAAAATATTTAATGAAAGCGCAACTGTGATCGGCGTAACTTAAATAAAAATATATAAATAAAAAAAAATAACAAAGAGGTGAAGAAAGGCCTGCGCGAAATACCTTTAGTTTCAACTGACCCGCAATACTTATACGGACATATGTACATAGGTATATATGAATGAATGTACATTCTGATATTAGTAGACTGGATTATGAGATTAGCGAATTATCTTTAAGTCAATGGATAACATCGGCATTTCATATCTTACACTAAGCTAGTAAGCTAGTAGTGAGCTAAAAATGTGGCTTACTTACTTGTTTTAAGATAAAAAAAAAAATGAGGTAAATTATGGTGGTGAGCTTATTAGAAAACACATATTTCTGGAGATCGGCAATAACGGTGTATACCTACATAGAGTAAATCTTAAAAGATCAACCAAATCATCATCGTTGAAGTTTGCTGGGAAAGTTAATATTGTTTTCTGTAATACCCATTATGTATTGGTTGGTATTTATCTACATACGTATGTTCGTACATATATTCCAGCAACAGGCGGAGAAAAATAAGAATATGAAGAAGATCCATTAAAGAAACCTCGGAGGGTTTTGTGTTGTATTATATTGTATATCTATATGTACCTACATACATCTGTATGTATTACCTACATAGCTATGGGAAGTTAAGTCACGGTGGCATAAACATTGTGTGAAAAAACAATTTTCCACAAAGAAGTCAAAAGTGTGACTTTGAATGTAAAATTATCTCAGGCATGCAAGTGGATAGAAAGTTAAGTTAACTAGCTTTGCGCATGCATGCTTCCGTAAAGGTCTCCTACATAATGATCACCCCTTTTTTGAATTGTTTTTAAGGTTTTGTATCGTATTCAACAGCTCATCTTTAATTCGTCGTGTAATGTCGGTTTGTTATTATGTCCATACATGCAGGTACGTAAAAGAAGTATAAAACATGACTTAAAAAAAAGTTATAATTGGTCTAGACAAATAATATTAAATGAAATCACTGATGCCCCGCGTATGTAATAAATTTTGTTTAAATATTTTTAAATGTTTCCGCTGCTGCTTATTTGAATATTATGGCAGTAATCTACGTCGTTCCACAGCCTGTTGATATATTGCAATATGCAAAATTTTAGTCCATTATATATGTATGTAACTCAAGGCGTTATTAATAATATTTCAAAAAAATAATAAAATAGTCATTGAAAATCAAAACTTTTCTATGGCATCCACTACGATATAGTTTCACTCTAAATATTTAGTTTGGCATAAGTCTATACTTGATTTTAAAAACATTAATAAAACACGATATACGATATTTTTTGCCATCCATTTGAAAGACTCAAACTTATTATTTATCGGCGCTCTTCTATTCGAAAATCCAAGCTATCCACATTGACTTGTTTCGCAGCTTTTGTGGCCTGTCAATCGCTTTTTACCACTCCACATAAAGGGTGTCCCAAAGTTCACACAAGATATGTGCGGTGAACTGTTGCCAACGAAAACAAAAAGTGAGCGTGACAGTTGACAGTTCAGGGTTATAAAAAAAATAGAGGGCTACGTGAAAGAACAACGCATTTTCATTGTTGAGCAATATTTCAAACAGAAGGATGGCTTAGCAGCTGCAAAATATGGTCGGAATAGTGTGAAGAGATTAATTAAAAAATTTAGGGAGACTTGATCAATTAGTGATCATAAACACTCTGATCGTCCTTTAACAAGTCGTTCAACACAAAACATGAAAGCAGTTGGTGAGAGCGTTGCTGAGAGTCTAGGAACATCGATTCGGTCAACCGTGGTAAAAAATTGGAAATTCGGGAAGCTCTCTACAGTGTACCTATTCTCACAAAAGATTTGCATTTTTATGCTTACAAAGCTCAAGAGACTACGTTGAATGGATTATGGAACAAAAACAAATGGATCCGGATTTTTCGAACAAAATCATCTTCATCTTGATGGCTTAGTTAATTGTTGAGAAACAGATTTATCAACAATTTGTCACTGTTTGGTGCGGGTTTTGGGCTGGACCCTGCAAATATTTCCGTTCAAAATCAAATCAAATTCGAAGTAAATCAATTCGACTAGGTGAAGTTAATATTCGAAATCGAGTTTGCTTGCGACGTGCTTGCGAATTGCAGGCGAAAAAAACGGAACACGATATCGAATCGTATTGATGACCCGACAGTGGTTCGCTAGGTCGACTTTCTTTCGAAGTTCTTGTATGTATTGGTAGCTCGTTTTGGACTCGATTTTTTTAACAGTACGATCTAGTATCGACTTCTCTTCCAAAGCGTTTTGCAAATAGCAAGTAAATACGATATCGAATAAATAAATAATAAATACCTCACCGTAATGAAACTTCACTTTGCACTTCACACAATAAAATCTCAACTTAGAACGAAGAACTATTTATTACATGAACAGAAAATATTTGCTTTAACGAATTTCTCGGAAATTGACACGAGTCGTATCGTAGGTAACTTCATAGAGTATAGCAAACAAATCGAAGAAATTTCCAGCTACGAGCGATGCATCTATTTCGAATTATTCTCGGAAATTTTGGCATGCTTGAAAACGTCGTTTACGGTAAGAAAATCGAATAGATTTCGAGCTACGAGCGATTCATTTGTTTCGAATTCTCGGAAATTAGGGCATCCTGCAAAAACTTCGTTTATGTTAAAATTCGAATTCATTTCACTACGGCGGAAATTCGAAAAATTGTTTCCAGGGGAGGCATCACCGGACCATTCTTTTTCGAAAATGCGGCTGGTCAGGAAATAACAGTTAATGGTGCTGGCTATCGCAAATTCAATAATACAGTTTTTTTTGCCTAAATCGCAAGATATTGGTTTCAACAAGACGGTGCCACATGCTATACAGCCCAAGAAACAATTTAGCCTTTCACATTCACTAGCATCTTCTCCTTTCATAAATACTAATGTGTCATCAGCAAACAATATTAATTTAACATTATTAAATATTGACTTAATTGTCATTAATAAAAATTGTAAATAGTAATGTACCTAGTATAGATCCTTGTGGTACTCCTATGCTATAAATTTCGTTCGCTGTTTTCTTCTATCACACAAATAGGTTATGAAACATTTCAACCTTACGTTCTTAAAATTTTGTTATCATAATATCCCTGTCGATCATTTTAAAAGCCTATTTGAAATCAGGAAATACTGCTATTATCTTTCTACTTTGATATCATCCAGATTAATGCCGATTTACATGAGTGGTAACGAAGCCAGATCATTGCTCTATTAGTATTTAATTTTTTTTTCAGTATATTCTACAAGTTGGTTGTATAGGCACACTACTTTTCCAGCAATTTTTCCATTACTGGAAGCATAATAATTGGCCTAAATTCTTCACAATTTTAGTTTCTTTAATTTTGCCAAATTTATGATAAAAATCTTCACACTATCATTTATCCCTCCAATGACTAACTCCTTCAGCATTTTTCACATAACTAATACAAGAGAAAACAAGAAAAAATAAATAAAGAACACCAGTTTGTCTACAACTAGAGAAACGATACTGGGTGTCCCTCAGGGATCAATTCTTGGTCCATTGTTTTTTTTTTTTTATCTATGTTAATGACATGGATGAACTATACTTAGACATGCAGACTTGCCCTTTTCGCAGATATTTATAGACAATAAGGATTACGACAGCAAAATGCAGGACGATTTTAGAAGACTAAATGAATGGATTAAATCAAATAAACTAAATTAAATAATAAAAAAATTGAATTTAGTTATGAATAGAAAGAGAGATGGTCAAGGGGCGAGAAAGTAAAATATCTAGTTATTATATTGGATTCTGTTCATCAGTGTTGTATCTGTGCACTGACAACAGACTGCAGCGATTCTAGAACTGGACAATGAGAACGATTCTAGTTTGCAGTAGAGGGTAGGCTTACATCAATATCTAGTTAATTGAAATTGATTTCAAATCGTAATGTTTCTACGTATTATTTCCCATTGAATCAATAAAAAAAAATATGAAAAAATGTATTCCTTATTCAGTGGCTTACATAAGTTTATTTGAGTGGCGGCATAAGTGACACATACATATGTGCCGTTGTGCATATTATTGATGAACTTGGGTCAACATGGGCACCCTCCTCGGTTCTTCACATATCACAAATGCCGTAGAAATTTTATCCTTGCACCAGATGCAGATGTTGAGAAGGCAGATGTCGTAGATATTATTATGTACAGTCAATTTTTTGTCCTTCCAATTTGGGACATTTTAATGGCTTCCTTTACCTTAATTGTAGTGAGTTGTCGCAAAAAATCATCATCATATGATCGCAATGCAATTTTGCTCTGAGTCAAATTAGTAACAATAAAAAATACAAAATAAAACTCAAATCAATAACAGCGTGTTCGCCGTCAAGTTTTTACTAGCATGTGTGTTTGTTGTGTGTTAGTAAATTTCGTAAGTCGACGTAAGACAAGCTTTGTGCGCTAATGGCTCTATGAATGAAGTAAGTGAGAAAGTAGCACGTGATCTTAAACTATTACCAATTATGCAGCTCAGTTGACTGCTGCGTCTGCTGGTATACATAGATATACAGAATAAATCCCATCTTCTCGTTGAAATCAAGTCTCATCTTATACAAACTGTTACGGTGTTTTGGCTACAAGTAACTGTTTAGTTTCATTAACTTACCTTACATAACTTGTTAGCATTAGGTGTAATGAAAAGACTTTTTACTTGTTTTGCTTCTTTTTGCGCTCCCCATTTGACATTTTTCACTGCCTTTCCCTTTGACTGACCATTTCGCAGTTGTACATAGTGCTGAAGAAGTGTGAGGTGATATAAGCATAAATAATACTCAACAACTTCGGAAAGTCATATTAATTCTAAGTTAATTGTTTCTTGCAATCCCGCCATTTATTCACTCATCAATTACTTAAGGGGAGAGTCAGATGAGGACAGAATATTTTCTCAGAAAACAGTTATTGTAATGAAGATTTTCTTTGGTATTTATTTGTCGATTAATTCAAGAACGATATAACGTTTCGACAAAAATTTACCAAAATCCGGCGACTTCTATATAAAGAGTTTCAATTTCCGGTAATTCTCTATCAAACACTTTTACTGCACTTCAATTTGGTACGCTTCATCTATATTTTGACAAACTAAATCTCGACTTAAGGCATCTGACTGACATCCTGCTACCTGATATTTTTATCAGGGCAGTTGATCGAGGAAGGTGATCTGATCTAAGACTGCGATATTACTTTTAATATTGTTGTTGTAATGTTTTGGCTGTCGATTCACTTCTGTACACAAAAAATAAATTATCGAATTATTTTAAACGAGTTTGATTACTTTGCAAAATTTGTAAATTATGAAACGCGCTATGCTTATTCGCCTATAGGAAAGATGAATATCACCGCGGGGTAAACAATGTAATATCAGACAGTTACGAAATCTTTTCAGTTATATATATCATGAAGCAGAGGAGCATCTAATGTTTCCTTTACATACGTTTTTTTTTTATATAAGGAAAAAAAGAAAAAGAAAAAGAAAGAGACCACCAACCACAAAAGGCACAAATAAAAAAAAAAATAATGCGGAAATAAAATTCCTGATATCGCGCTGGATTAAAAGCTTTTATTGAATGGTTTTCGACTTTTACAGTTATGTTATTCATTAAAAAAATATAAAAGATCAAACAAGTTTAACTAACGAAACTGGGATTAGAGCTATCGTATATATGTATGTATCTTCGCGATATATATATATTTTTTATATATTGACAACGCATCACGTTACGAATGACTACTATGCCTTTATATGCAAATGATAGGTCAAAGCGCTTTGATGGGATCAATTTTCTTAGAAATCGTACACGACCCATACCTTTAATTAATTCGTCAATAATATTGTGTTAAGTTTTGTATGAGCTCTTATGATACAAGTTCCATGACCTTTATGCATTAAGTATAAGCTATACATGCTGTCGTTGTCAAACTTTCGCCAAGTAAACAAAGTTATACAACGTCGTATTGTTTCGATGCAATATTTATAATTAATTAAATTTCTACTTATAATGTAGAGTTGGAATTTATTGTTGTCGAATTTAAAATCAAAAAAAAAAAAAGCTGAATTTTTATTCACCTTCGAAGTTTATTGCTCTAAGCTGCGGGTGAGGGAGAAATTTTGTATAAATCGCTCGGATTTCATGTTTTAGGAATGTCTTGTCTGCCACGTGACAGATAAACCTATTCTATTTTTCTGCTTACAAAACACAAATTAATTCGGTATGACTAATGAGTGTAACTATAACCATAGATATGCAATTTTAACTAAATTCCAATATAGCCCTGGCCTTTTGTGTGTTGCATTTTATTCAAAAATTGTTTAAGTCCAGTGAAGAGTTCGTAAAATTCATAGTTCAGGTGATATAACATTTTTTTAATATTTATCTATCATGCTTACTTGATTATACGCATATACTATGTAGTCAAATTCACGCGTCACTTATTTAGCTGGCTACTGGAACTTACATACTGTGTGAGTTCAATATACGCAGAATCCTTGATCAAAATTTGCAAATATTTTGCTGAAATCAAAACAATTGTTGGCGCATGCGGACAACATCAATGTAAAATATTTACTAATTCAAGTCAAGTGAACGGAATTGTGCCAGAAAACCATGCCTTCTGAGCTCCATTCTTAGTTCACTGCATTGATTCTTTTCTTTATTTTCACTTAAATCTCTCTATGATTTGTCAATAATCTGTAAACGGTCATTGCTTAACTGATTACATTATACTATACCTATATCTACATTTCGATGATTACAAAGACATCTACATGTATGTACATATGGTTACTCAACTATTATTGAACTATTTTCACTGGTTTCACCTTGGTGTCCGTATATTTGTGTGTGTGTTTTTTGTTTTACTTGCCAAAATGCAGAACTTAATTTAAAATCTCTGCAACATTCGTCAATTGCGAGAGCTATATAGATTTTCAGTGAACTGCCGCTTAAAATCGAAAAATTCGGCAATTCTTGGGTTAAGTGAAACAGAGGTCGTTTCTGATACTTATTTTAGTCAGTATACTAAGTCCCCGATTATAGCTTGGTATATCTTTGCAACATTTTCTCTCTCTCATTAGCGTCTTGTCCTGCGATTTATATATTACGGAATCGTCTACGAAAACTCCTACCTTTGCATGTTTTAATATATTCTGCAGATATTATTAATATAATATATTGAAAATATGAGTGTCTCCAGTACTGAGTCCTGTGGCATAGCGATATGGACTTATACAGCGGAGGATATTGATTGTCCCCACATTTTTTGATCCAGTTTAATTCTTTCCCTCTTATTCCCTTTTTATACATTTTATTTCCAGTAGTAGTCGGTGATCAATAGTTTTCGAACGTTCTCGCACGCGCTATATTGCTTGACGTTATCCGTTCTTTCTAATCTATCATTACCATATTAAGTGCCGTTTCATAGGAATACTCCTGCTTAAAGCTCGATTAATAAGAGAAATACTTTATAAGCTGCTTAACCTAATTTTTTCCAAAACTTTTTCATACGTCGGCAACTCGTTTACTCACCATTAGTTGTCCTTTTTATGTTTTTATATTGGCTATTGACGTTACTGTTAATTCCTTCCATGAATTAGGGAATTTTTAGTCTGACAAAAATTTATTCTCAATGCCAACATTCTATATTTTTTCGACCACACTCTAAAGGAATCAATCCATTTACTTGGACTTAAAAAATGCAGTGTTCTTTAATATCTAACCTTCCGTCTTATTGTATTAAAATTAGGGTTTGAAATGTTGCTCCGAAAATAGTGATTTACTGAATTCTTCTCCGAGTAGGGGCGGAAAAATTACGAAAAAAAAGTATTTTGCCCCAGTTGGAGCAAAAAACTTTGCCAATTGAAACTCTAGAACAGATGCGGAGAAAAAATATAAAGTATCCAAAGTCAAAAATAAGTGTGGAACGTTGTGGCGACACTTTCGTTCCAGACTGTACATCTGATAGTTCTCAAAAGCCACTGTAATCACTGCACTTACAAAAATAAAATCTAGTCTCTAGTTAGTCTTATGTCTGCGTATGAATTAACTATAGATTGTGAAAGAAAATTTAAAAGAAAGAAGAAATTGTTTATTAAAAAAAAAAGAGGGATAGTGTCATCATTTTACGCCCGTATAAAAGGATAATTCCCACGAGGATCCATTTTTCTTTCCTAAAGGGTTTTCCAATAAGAGGTGTTATTTTAATTGGCCCGCTATTTCGGTAGATGTTACTTTTGGAGCTGTCATTTTTTGACATTCGACAAGTATAAACTACGCCATTAATAAAAATGGAACGATACACGATTCAACAAAGCATTGAAATTATTAAAATTCACTATAATTATGGTGGAAATGTATCAGAGACGGTTCGTAAAACTCGAACCTTTTTGGGTAGTCGTGAAGCACCTTGTCGGACCGCAATACAGAAATTGGTAGAAAAATTCGAGCTGTCGGGACAAGTTAGTGATGTGAAGAATAAAACCCGTGCACGTCACTCAAGAACAGCCGAGAATATTGCTGCTGTAGCCGAAAGTGTTGAAGAAAACCCAGGTTTGTCCATTCCTCGTCGTTCTTTGGAATAAGGCATTCCACAAACGTCATTACACCGTATTTTGCATAAAGATTTGGGTCTTAAGGCTTATAAAGTTCAGTTAACACAAGAACTCAAGCCGGCCGATCATCAACAACGTCGAGTCTTTGCTGATTGGGTCCTTGAAATGCATGAAAATTATCCGGAATTCCATCGAAAACTCATCTTGAGTGGTGAGGCCCATTTCCACTTCGATGGCTTCGTCAACAAGCAAAATTGTCGCATCTGGGGCTCGGAAAAGCCAAGAGTTATTGTTGAAAAGCCTCTCTATCCTCAACGTGTGACTGTTTGGTGCGGTTTATGGTCCCGCGGGGTCATTGGACCTTACTTTTTCGAAAATGAGGCTGGAGCAACAGTTACGGTGAATGGATTGCGCTATCGACAGATGATTAATGATTTAAATAAATTTTAATTTTTAATAAAATAAAAATTACATTCCAGAGCACGCTTTTTCCACTTCCACACAGGGTAAAATACCTTGGTATTGCCTTAAAAATTGAAAATATTAAAAAATAAAATCATTTTCTCCATTTGAACTTGTCACTTTATGCTCGACCTAAAATAACAACTCTCAATTGAATTACAAAAAGAGTAAGTTACAATGGGCCAATGGACCAATTTTGTCTGATATTCTAGAAGTAGATAAATTCTCGTAAAAATATATGTGTAGCTGCCCCTCGGTGTTTTGGAAATGTAGGCAGCACTCTTTATTATATTGTTAAAGTTGTTTTTCGTATTTCCTTCTATAATGGGCTGCCAGACGGTAAAAATGATTGTATTAACTTTTCATAGGTCTTTACATTCTGAAGAATTCTTCAGTACAATATAGTAGAAGTAGTAGTACTAGTAGTAGGGATATCAAAAATAAATTTTGTATCAAAATGAAATCTGGGACTCCATAAAGGAGTTGCCCGATTTTGCTTATTTTCGTACTTTTTTTTTTGTATAGAAAGCCGATGGATAGGGATTAGGAACAAATTTCGTACATACTAAATATGATATAGAATGCATTACCATCAAAATTAAAAAAAAAAAAACAATAACACGAAAATAATTGAGCAATATTGTATATAGTGGCTGAAAACCTCAGGCCAAAAATATTTAATGCGAGCATTGAAGTGGCGGCAGAAGTATATTCATGGAATGTTTACGCATGGACTAAGCGCGAGAGGCACGCGCGATC
Organism: Dioctria rufipes; assembly: GCA_963924295.1. Classification (NCBI taxonomy): domain Eukaryota; kingdom Metazoa; phylum Arthropoda; class Insecta; order Diptera; family Asilidae; genus Dioctria; species Dioctria rufipes. Next base: position 1,304,901 of record OZ002741.1, read on the forward strand.
ATTAATTTCACCTCGTCGCCCGATCGGTTCATCGTCGGTGCGCGGTGTGCTTAAAAAAAAACTTAATCCATATCTACTAAGCCCAACCGAGTCCAGATCCAGACCAGTTCATTTATATAAACATATATAGAGAGCATGTGCGCTTGATTCGAATTTCCCCCGTGCGTGGCTAGCTACATAACTCGCAAAAATAACGAAAATCTATCCGGGGATATATGAATACGCAATGATGCTGCAGTAGTGTGGTACCAATTTGCTTGCGGCTGTAGCTGGGGTAATTTGATCAAGGAAATCTTGTTAACAGGAATAGTAGCAGCAGAGTAACAGCAACAAAAAATTTCTTGCTTTATGTCGTGTCGCGCATATGTGTTTTCTTTTCTTTCTTAATCGCCGTTTAAGACGGAATACATACTTGTGCGTATAGAAGATCCAAAATGTACGGGCTGTAAACACATTTTTCGATTCATTTTAGGCACCAGATGTACATCAGTTCATCTGTAAGTTGTATACATTATGCGAAGAGCATAATATTGGTGACATTCAGATAAGAAACGTATTATAAATGCCACCAAAGCAGCCTCAAAATGTGCCAATAGAAGAGTTTTTATTACGAAAAAGGAACAATTTATAGCATAAATAATCCATTGATTTGCTCCCATCTTCATAGAAGGAGTGACCGTTTGGTGTACTTCTATTTAATTTTGGTTGGACCAATTTATGTTGTAATTATGTTAAAGGAATTGGTTATTTCGCATGACTGAAAATCTTCTGTTAATCTTGTCTGTTTAAAAACTATTCAGGCCATACAATACAAAATTTGGATATTATGCAGATTATGCTCGCGAGCCTTTTTATACTCCTTGTCTTGTTCGTGAAGCGATTGAAATAAAACGTTGACTTATTTTCAATAGCCACAACAGATTGAACCTGCTCTCTATTGGCTCTACACATTTGGAGTTAAAGGACAGGATAAAATACCTAGGTATCATACTATATAAAAAGCTAAACTGGAAATCACACCTCGAGCATAGAGTGAACAAAGCTCTTAGAACTTTTGCAGTGTGCCGCAGAATTATAGGGAAAAAGTTGGGATTAAACCGCGGATGATCTATTTTAACCTACAATGGATTTCGCCAATCGTCGTATGATATTGAAAAAGATTTAAAGACTGTGTTTCCTCAGTGTATAAGTGACGCGCTCAAGTTAACCAGCACTCGGGCACTTAAGGTCATCCTAAGCATACACCCGTGCAAATACTCAAGAAGGGGGGCGTCAATAGCAGCGCTAAAACTGCATGTCAATCGGAGCTGGATTCACACTGAGTTCCTTACGAATCCAGCTTTGAATTGGGACAGTCCATCGCACCTGACATACACATTGATAGCGATCATCTCCTCGAGACTATGCTAAAAAGCAACTTTAAATCGAAAATTCACATTCTGTGCTTCAGCCATTGATAAAACCTATTATCTACATAGACGGCTCCAAATCTGAAAGAAACACCGGAGCTGGCATATTCTGAGAGGTGCCTCATATGGAAATTGCCATACACTTTGAAAGCCATGTCAAGGTTTTTCAGGCAAAAGTCAAGGCCATCCTTGAAGCGGGAACATATCTCCTTAACAGACACTGAAAATAAGGGGATTGCCTTCTGCTGATATTGGAGTGGAAAACCAACCTGAATTCCCTCTCGCGGAACAACAGGTTACTCGTTCTTTGGGTGCTAGGTCACAGCGATATTAGCGAGAACGAAGAGGCAGATGAGCTTCCTCGTCTTGATGCAGGTTTGGAGAGATCCTCCTCCATAATAGAGGTCACCTGCACAGGAGGTATGTATGCATTAGTTTAAGCATTCATTAGACTTAAGGGTACTTAATATTTCAATACTGTCCGGCATATATAATGGGGATTGCTCGAACATGTCCTAACAGACTTTGATCATTCTGATGACATTCAAGTTAGGACCTAACACCATACGACTTCAGCAGAAAGTAGTCCAGCTGGCCTAAGACTTAATTCGACAAATACCAGGGCATACCCCCTCCCAGATGGCTTCCATCGCAAATATTTTGAATACATTTTTTTTGTTTTCTGTTTGTCGAACTCTTTTCGAGGAAATTTCGTTCGCATACAGTTTTTCCTCTTTCAATTTTTTTTTTTTAAGATTATTTAATTTAATTTTTGTGGATATTTTCGCAAGCAATTTTTTCGCTTAAGTGCTCCATTGATTTGATTTCTCATGGCAAAATAATCAATAACTGAGCCTCTATTAATATATAATAAATAAGTGAATGTCGCACCCTAGCATTTCTAAAATTAGATACTTTAAACGTATCTCGATATTTCTTATACTAGTTATATGGCTGACAAACCCTTTCATAATATATATGTATATTTATTTAAATAATTAGGAGCTAAGTTCTTATTATTTTTGAAAACAAAAACTACTACGTTCATTGTAATTTGTTGTCTAATGTTCAACCATCTTCCATTGAATTTAACATAAAATCTTTCCTAGTACAACTATCACATTCTAATATCACACTCATTGCTTTATTTTGCATTATTAGCAATTAATCCTTCTTACAAACTTTTTTTTTTTTCATATAAGAATTATGCATTTTTACAACTATCAAATTAAAGTTTTGAATCAATTATTACTCCTACATATTTGATCTGTTCAACTTGCTCAATTCTAAGGTCATCCTGTATAGCTTGGTTCTTTTTTTTTTTTATACATCATCCATATTAATAAATTATAATATAGCCTCATATACACAAATAACGCCAGGGTCGTTGATATAATTATAAATAGTAGTGTACCCAACACAGATCCTTGAGGGACTCCTAGACCTCCACCTGTAATAACATCGATCAGTGCCCATTAACTTTAGTTAGTCTTTGTTTCCTTCTGATTAGTCAAGTAGTTGCCACACATCACAAGTAAATTCTTCGTCTCTAATGAAATTTTTCTCCAAAATTTTGTAATAGTATGCTTCTGTCTACCGTTTTGAAAGCTCTTTTAAGATCTAAAATGTTTATAGGTGTTCCTTCCATATATTTAGGACCATATTAATAGTCGATTCATATATGTAAATGATATTTGCGGAAGCCCAAAATTGATTCTCAACGATAATATTCATATTTTTTCAAATAGCTCTGTAATTATTGCTGATGTTTACAACATTTTCCAGAAGACGACAATGCATTTTGATTGATTTGTCTTCTGAAATCTCTACAGTTTTGTACTTTTGTTATCGTCGCCACCATTGAATCCTTCCAGGGAACTTACCGGTCTTCATGAAATCATTATAATTATTTGGACTAATAACTGGCTTATCACACCTATTATCATATTTTCATACCCTAGATGAAATCTAAAGGGTATACTAAGCTTGTCACTCCGTTGTAACACCTAGGAATAATGATGGTACAACAAAATGAATTGGACACTCACTCATAATAAATATTAAAAGTTATTTTGATTTTTGCATGTATTTCCGTCCAGACGATGAGTCCAGAACTCGTTCACTGCTGAAATTTTGCATACAGGCGTTTTTTTTAAAAAAAGTAAATTTAAGTTTGAAAATGGGACCAATCGTGCAGCTCCTTCGTAGGGTTGCCATACAAACATTTCGTTTTGCACTACATATTTGGACACTGCCTGAGGATTGCCTTTTCTATAGTAAATTTTTCAAAAAATAAATTTTATTGTCTCAAATTTTCAATACGCCGAGGATTGCCTTTTCTATAGTAAATTTTTCACGTAGAGAACTGAAATTTGGTGTTTTCATAGCAATAGTAAATAAAGTTTTAAAAATGGACAAAACCCCTTCTTAGTGTTGCCATATAAAAGTATTGGTTTTTTACGTATACTGTGAAAACGATCGTCCTAGACGTTTTTATTGTACTAAAATGTTCTTCAGAATATGAAATCCTACGAAATTTGTTATAATCATTTTTGCTGTCCGACGAACCGTTCTAAAAATACATGCGAAAAACCACTTCACTTCACCATCGTTTTCAGTACTCTCCATATCGATTTCTAGTCTGTACAAGCGAATTTATCTTATTCTGCGTGGATTTCCTTCTTACCTATTCTAATCTGTTCTACCGTGTAATCAAGAAGTTGTCCATATACCGCTTATATAAAAGATGTTAAGTAAGGTTACGTACCTAGGAAAGGATTTGATTTAAAGTCAAACTAATATATCGAAGGACAAAACAAATGCAAATGCAAATGCATACATATATATAACTTTATACCTGAGGCTATAGTCTAGACGGTTGGGATAGCTTAAATGGGATGACAGAACGTTTTACTGCAACTTTACATGTGCATGCACAACACAAATATAATTTGGTTTTCGGAGGGAGGGTCTACTTACATGTCAAGTACCAAGATAAGTAGGTTTCTTTGCACTTATTAGTTGCGCCTACAAAATTGAAATTTATCGGGGTTCATTTGTTTATTGTTGTGTCTTTGACTTATCTACATATATATCCCTCTTCAATCTCTATGTATTAAAGCACCCTGTTGTAAGAAAAAAAAAAAATATCCAACTGCACTATCCATCGCATCCCCCTCTCAGACGACTAAAATCTGAGCATGTGGTGAAATCACTCTATTCCAATTGAGGCTTGACAAAACAAATGGGTTCATTGTCAGTAAAGGCCCATAAATGGAACACATTTTGAGAGAAATGCTCGTTCCATCAAAATTTAATTAGGAAAAAAAGTGTAACTCATTAATATGACTTATTCGATACGTCATGAATGTTTATTATGCGTCACCAAATGTAACCACTTTTGAGGCAACGATGCGTATTAAAGCAGCGCAAAATGTCAAGGTCTTAATGAGTTTAAATGAAATGGGTGAATGGCATCGATTTCGTTTTATGGATTCATATCTACAAAAAAAAAAAAAAAAAAAAAAAACAATATTAAGTATGCCGAGTTAACATGAAACTGTAGACCTTAAAATGAACTTCCTTAATGGTGGCGCATTTTAATCCCTTCGTTGGCCGCTGTGCCGGCCGTAATGTTGCTCTTTCTATAATTACAAATTGCATTTTGGTCTGTGGCATGGGTAAAACAACTCAATCAAAAATGGGGTTTCAATTGGAGCCACGCTTTCCACGCTTGTTTTCCTGGCTGATGCTTTCATGTTTCTGCATAATCTTTTGGGTGCATTAAATTGCAAGAGGAACACATTTTTATACATGCATACGACTATATATATATATATATATATGTATATGTATGAATGCATTTATGCAAAGTATAGAGGGGGACTGGAAAACCCTAGTTTAATGTAGTTTGCTCGCTTAATTGAAGGGTCCTATCCGGCAGTACTATAGTCACCATCACCACTTTAATTCAGTTCAGTTCGTGCATGGGTCAAGTTAAGCGAACTAACTGGACATTTGGTTGGGTGGAAAATGGTTATTCCAAGAAGCAGTCATACAGAAAAGTGTCGTTGTCGTTTTAGTTTAAACAAGGCAAGGAGGACTCTTAAGCTCTTAATGAGTTACCCTTGGTTGGGAAATTGGCTTTATAGCAGTTTGAGAGAATGCGTTTCGCACTGCACCATCGACTGACTGACCGGATCAACCTGCTAGAAGGGTCAATTGAATTTTTTTTTGTTAAATAGTGCAATAATCAAATCTATGTAAAAGAAACCAGAACGCAATGGTTGTCTTTTTACAAATTCCCCCTTTATTTGCCTTTTCGGTTGGTTTCCATTGCTTTAAAAGCAAAAATACTTTAGTCAAAGAGCCGAAGAACGAAAGGGTTATGCAAATGGACTGACTGAGTTTATTTAATTCCTTGTGTGCCAAAAGTACGAAAAAGGGTTCCCTACATAAAACCCCTTATGAAGAATTTTTCTACTTACACATAGCTAAGTACATCCATATAACGCCAACGGTTAATTTTAGCTTTGCACGAAATCCTTTGGAGGTTAACGGTGAGAACTAAATGCCGCATTGGCATGAGTCAGCCGGCTCCCTTGATATAAATTATTCACGGAGGAATGATGGTAGGGGTGGTGAGAGGGGAGTAATAATATTTACGAATGTGTTTTTGAGATTATATTTCCTATTCATAACTCGGGGGATTTTTGCTAAAATAAATTTTGGCATTTGAATAGGAAAATATACATATACATATACGTTTTTAAGAGTACCTATACCTACCTGTTTAAACATAGGTACATATACATATATATATTCTACCTTATTTTTTTTTTAACAGCTAAGAAGATTTTCGTAATTTAAAAAGCATATATAAGTCGCACTATTGACAGCATGAGACGCGAACTATAGATTAGAGTGTTGCTCAAGCGTTTAGATTTTATTACCTTTTATTCATCATCCACGAAAGGATCTGTATTGCCGTATTTCTTCTTTGGCGTAATACCAATTCTTATTGGGGAACTTCGTTCCAAATGGTGCGTCTTCGATGGTAGAAAACTGTGACGTCTTGAAGGTTTGCTTAACGCAGGGCACTGATCTATTTTATATCATTGCTAAGTGGGGCAACTGTGTGTCCTGGGTATCGGGTTACTGATCCATCAGGTGTTCGATAGTCAGTTTACGGTTATAAAATTCTGGACCTGACAAGAATGCGGTGGCACCGAGCCTGCTTGTGGGAGACTGTGAGCTGACGCAAGATCATCGAGTCTGCTTGAGAGAGATGGGAAACTGATGCAAGGTCAACCTGTGAAGCTGTCGACCTTTCAGGTCCAGACTGTTCCTATGACAGTCCGAAGTTATTCTAATATTAATTCGACCTTATAGGTTGGATCACAATAGACATACTGGTAAGTAAAATTACTTAAGTAAGGCGAAGGCGCCCTTTAAATTAAACAGATCCAAGATACTTTAAGGTATCGGTAAAGAATTTTCGTTAAGGTTAAATGTCAAATTACCGTAAGTAAAGTGCGGTAAGAGTCGCTCATTTCGTAAGGACATATCGGTTTATCCAATTATATTAATGAAATCGGTAACACTCTTATTATTTTATTTTATTATAGAAGAAGAATATGCAATTAGGAGAAAACTTTTGCAAGGAGCTAAGAAAGCGAAATATTGCTTTTGGAAAATATTAAACTTCAAGGTAATAACCCTTACGGGATGTGACGTCTGTTTAGGTCAAAAATGTCAATCATACTTAAGTGAACCTCAGGTCCATCCTTATGTCGTCTTGATTCTAAAAGGAAGTTTATATTGTGGATCATTAAATAAACATCGGCTCTGTTGTTATGATGTCCTCTTGGGGATTTTACTTTGCACTACGTTACTATTGTTCGGTAACCTGATTATTTTTCTTTTTGTACAAATTCCTCTGAAGTGTGGCTGAATTGTCGTTTGACATCAGACTAATTTTTGTTATTTTTTTTACTCCTTACATACATTAAAGTCAAAGACTACCATTACTAGATACGAGTTTTGAAATAAATTTTTGCCAGGTTTACAAAGTGGTTGGTCAAGAGTTCGGAAATGTACGACCTGGTACGGACGCGTCATTGAGAGTTAAAATAATTGCACGCTAAATCGAAATTCAGTCAACACTCTTGACGAGGCTTCATCTGGCTCTGCAAGGATCAATAAGGCTAAATATTTTTAAACATTGGTTACGTACTATAATCAGGAATAGAGCAAGGAAGACTAAACTATGTAGACTATTTGGAAAAATTTAAAAAGCTTAATTCAGATAATTAATTGATTATGGCATCATTACCTCTTCACCTGAACATTTGTCAAAACAGCATTGACCAGAAAATCTTCAAAAGGGTGCGAAATTAAAATAAAAATATATAGTCATCATCACGGAAATCGACATAAGCAAAGTAACTACATTTTACATGTACTTGTTGATATAAATTATAGACACAGTTCTCGTGTCAATATGTGCATGGATAAAGGTAGCACTACCACGATCACTTTCCTAGTAGTAGTATTTATTAGTGCAACGATTTCCGTGTACAAGAGAAAAGTCTATTCTTTTTTAGCCGAATATATTGTGTATTGGGAGCCGAAGGGACTCGAACCTAGTATCCATACAAGCATGATATCAAGTTTTAAGCTCTATCTACCTACTGCTTAGCTTTGATAAAATGAAAATAAGCAGAAATTTTAGTAATAATTTTTTTTTGTCTATTTGAGTATGGTATAAGTATATGGCTACAGGATCATGTCCGGCACCATTTTCAATCGTGAGGATCTTTCGTGAAAGTTCCTTTATTAATGAAATTCGTATTTAAAAGCTATCAAAAGGAGGTTGGAATTTACAACAACAACATATACGTAAAAAAGATGAGAGATCTGACCTCAAAGCTTTGAACTGTTCATACTCTAGCTTCAGATGGTGATACAGAAAATTGTGGCTAGATCTGTAGATGGATGAGTTCAATTTGCTGTGTCGTGGCCTGAACCGAGGTTTTGAGAGATGATATAATTATGTGATTTTATAGGTCTATATTGCACACATTGCTGCTGATCACAGATGGAACATTATTACAGCGCACAAGAACTTTAACCTGCCATTTCATAGCGTGATGGTTGTTTTTAGTTGACTTTAAGCAGATTCACAGTTTTGGCTTAAATAAAATTACGCTAGTTTTTTTTTAAGGTAGCGATGCGCCAGTCTTACTTGCAAGACATTCTTCAATCGCAATGCCTTTATATCCTGAAAATCACATGACCATTGACCATTTTCCTTGTTTCCTCTCAATTCCGTAAATGCGTTCATGCGAATAATTTTGTTGAATATGATTTGTAAGAAGCATTTACCTATACAGGGTGTTTCCCGCTAGGAGGTCAATAGAGCAGGAGGTGATAGTACTCATCTAGACGAACTAAAAATTATATGGCAGGGGGGGGGGGGGGGCAGATCAACCGATTAGGAGTTACAGGGTGATTAAGAAAAAAAGCTAGTTTTTTACAAAACACCCTGTATCTTAAAAACCTCAGGGCATACGGGCACATTTAAAGGTTCATTGTATGCAGAACTTCATGACTTTTCCAACGACTGCTCAATCAGCCATATATCCCTCTAGAATTATAGTTGTCTAAACTAAAAATTTCGGATTTTCTTACCTTTTTTTATAATTTAACCTCTATTATTTTTGCAAAAAGGTGATTAACATAACTTTTTTTTATAAATACTGTAATCTGTAGACTCTCCTCTTTAATGTGACCTATTACATCCTATGTGTTAACTGTAGCTGTTAAACAGTTATTAACTCATAACCTACTCCGGTCACATCGAAAATAGACGATATTTTTTAAAATGACGTGCTAAGGGAACAAATTATCGTTGAGAATAGGTTTGAAAATAGGTTTGAGAATAAGTTTTGAGCTAATAGCTCTTAAAGGGCTTTAGATAGCACATTGCGTGTAATATGCTATCTTAAAGAGGAAAGTCTACAGTTTTTATAAAAAAAAGTTATGTTAACGACCTTGTTGCAAAAATAATAGAGGTTAAATTAAAAAAAAAGGTAAGAAAATCCGAAATTTTTAGTTTAGACAACCATAATTCTTGATGGGAGACGGGTATAGGCCTGATTGAGCAGTCGTTGGAAATGCCATGAAGTTCTGCATACAATGAGCTCTTAACTGTAACCGTAAGCCCTGTAATTTTCAAGATACAGGGTGTATTGTGAAAAACTAGCTTTTTTTCTTAATCACCCTGTAACACGGTTGATATCCCCCCCCCCCCCTCCCCTCCGCTATACAATTTTTGGTTTGTCTAGGTAAGTACTATCACCTCCTGCTCTATTGACCAAGAAGTGAGGATTGCTGACAATGGCTGGCTAAAAATTTACTTTATCGGCATAATATCCGCGATATCATGATGAGGATGATTATCTCCTTTTCTTGGGACTCGTTGAAAATGTTAAGAGACCCAAATACTCCACCGATCTTAATTAATTTTTCTACATTATATATAATAGGGGGATCGGAAAGTTATGTCGTTTGTGCGCATGTCAATATTTGTTTATCATTTAAGTGGAAGTGGAAGCAAATCCGTGTCAGACAATCGAAGAAGTATCAATAACACTCTTAAAAAACCTTGGTCGACCATTCAAGAATATTTGCAGCAGACCTTTACTGTGAAAAATTTGATCGAGTATAAAGTAATCTTTAATTGCCATTTGTCCAGTGATTGTCAACAGAAAAGTCGTTATTCTGCAACACGATGAAGTAAGACCACATTGAGCAAGACGAACCCTGAAAATGAATTGGGGTGGGAAGTACTGCCTCATCCAGTATACTCGCCCGACATTGCAACATCAGATTACCATTTATTCCGACCGCTTTCTATGTGAAAAAAAATTTGATGATATCCAAAATGCTCTCTCCGGATATTTTGCTAAAAGACCAATTGATTTTTAACGACCTAGCATTGAAAATTTGTAGACAAGAGATTGTCGATAACGAGCGTGATTACCTACATCATTGATTCAAAATAAAAACACGTTAAAAATTTATTTGTTTGAATTTAATGTAAAAAAAAACGACATTACTTTCCGGTCCACCTAATAACTCGCAGGGAATTGTTAGCGTTCTGTGTGGGGATGGATGGGGAACCGAGGTTTGGAGTGTTTAATGCCAATTTGCATATTGTTGGGATGGATTTTAACTAGTTTCCAATAGTAGGTATTTTGTTGTTGTCATATGTCCCCCACCCTCCCCCCATAATTCCGATATAAGCCAGACTGTTATATAATACATAGGCAAATATTATAACACGTATTTAGCAAATTACGCCTGTTGCGTTATTGACACATTTCTTGTCCGTCAAGCATGCTAATTTCCACTCGATAATTTTTTTTTTATATTTCTCATAGTGAAATTTACAAAGGGTAATCGCTATTTAAACACGAAGACCACCTTGTTTACAGTTCGAAAATTATGTTTACGTTAGTCAATCTCCTTTTAATGGTGAATCTCCCATGATGAGCATTTCTAGTCTGACGATTTGTATAACTTTCATAATTGCTGGGTCCTTTCTTAAAGTGCGGTCGTTCTTGAAAGTCGCAAGTCGTTTAATAATCTTAAAAACGCATTTCAAATGAGGAACATTTTGTTTACTTTGATTTAAAAGAAAAACCTTTTCGTAAGCACGTACTCGTGGTGTTCAAGGAACTATTGAATTTCTGTTAGGTATATTGTCGCATTTTGGACACGCGTCGCTATTCGCCTTTATGTGTTGTGTGGTCTGTAATTTCTCTTGCGATGCGGTACACGGTTCGACTTACATACCATAGGAAAATACTTCTTTAGGCAATCCATATACGCAGAAATTTCTTCAATTGCAAAATATGCGTGGATACTTGTTTTGCAGGTGAATAAATTATTTTGAACCGACATACATAAAGTGATGACGGAGCAGATATTCAATATACAGGTGTCGTGCTTAAGGCGTGTGTATTTTATATGAAATTGATGAATTGAAGTTTTGTAATATTAATATTCATTGAATTTGCGACGTTGGCAAATTTTGCTCGTCATCAGGGAATTTATAGACATCATGGGCTTCTTTAGTATCTTGCTACATCCCTTCCACTCAAATAGATTAGTGTATATCATCGGCAAATAATGCAATTTTACTATATTGTAATACTTTCTTTATATTAATTATAATTTTCTTATTTATTATAGGTGCAGCTGTCAACACATGCACATAAACTTCAATAGCAGTTAGTAGGGTAAGTCGTAATAATAGTAAAATCTATGCACACAAATCTTAAGGTGGAAGTGTCGTCCCTGCTTCGATATCTGTTACTGTGACGAATAGGGGTGAACTGGCTCTGTAATTTAATAAATGTTTTTTTTTTGTTTTTTTAGAATAGTAAACCTAAACCTTTGAAGGAGGTGTTCCAACAGATGAGTTTTGGAACATGCATTAACTATGCATAGGACAGAACCCTAAGAAATTTACGTAACATTTTAACTCACACATATATGTACATATAGTACCTTGGCAAAATAGTCCTAAAATTGGGATTAACGTTTCTTAATGATGAGACGTGTTCACACACTTCCCATTTGAATTTTTTTGAACAAGCCCTTGGTGACATATGTGCAGAGTGTGATGTTGCCTTGTCGTGAAACGGGCACAACTCCATTTGTCAACGTTCCAGGTTGTGTATTTTAGCATACATTCTGTACATACATTGCCCACACAACGCAAATATTTCCGTGGTATATTAATTAACAACTTAGAGCCTACATGGGAGTGACGAATGTTCAAGGTTCGGATGTCCTTGGGAGATCCTATTCCCTTCCCACAAGGTTTCTTGTGATTGTACTTAGGCACAGTTAACGCATTCAATAATATTAAATCCCAGCTGCAAGCGTACCTAGGACGTCTTAAAGATCTTCTAGTTTATTTCTAGGATGTGCAGGGGAATATCTGAGGATATTGTTTGAGAGTTTCTGTGACTGTAGAAATTTTTTTTGATGGGTAGATATTTTTATAAAAATATATATATATATATATATATAAAAATGGCTGAAAGTATGTATATGGCAGAGGTGTTTGCGCTTGCACAGAATATAAACAACACTTTTATGAAGATACTAGAAAGCAAGGGTCCGAATATTGAACCCTGCGGTACGTCAAAAGACAGTGGAAGAAGGCCTGAAAAAGTATCCTTTACCTGTTGATATCTCTCTGGCAAGAAACTTTGAATTAACTGAACAGGAAGAGGAGAACCCAAATTGGTTAGATAATTTCTGTAAAAGCATCGCGTGATTGACGTAGTCGAAGGCCCTATCCAGAAGGGCCAGGATACTGATAAAACCGTCATCGAGAGCAGCTCGTAAGTCATTAGTAACTTTTAACCAAGGTGTGGTACAGCTGTGCTTAGAGCAAACCCGGATTGCCATTTGGTTAAAAGTTCATTTTCTTCTAAAAATTTCGACATCTGGGTGTACATTAGCCTTTGCAGAACTTTGGAGAGAAAGGACAGAATGTTTATCGGGCGGAAGTCATTCATATCGGTAGGTAAAGGTTTTTTCGGTAGTGCCAGCACTGCTGGAATTTTCCATTTATTAGGAAAAATAGAACGAGTTAAACAAGAATTAACCAGAAATATCAATTGATCAATAATCAACGGGAGAATAACTTTAAGAAATCGAAGGTGAATTTCGTCGGGACCCAGTGATTCAGAACGTATCGATTGAATAGCACAGATGAGTTCTGTTGAGCTTACGCACCAGAAAGAGAATAAGACCGTTGAAATTGATCTATCTGATTCGACTGTGTAATCTGTGTTATTCTCCGCTGGCACTATTTGCCGTCCTTGCTGTAAAAAGTGACTATTTATTTTATCAGGGTCAAAATCGGGAGAGTTAAAATTTGTCCCTTTATCGCAGTTTCCTCAAACTATTCCAGATTGCTTTTGACGAACGACTAGGATCTAGCCTTGCCATAAATATCTTCTTTTTGCATTCCTTAATTCGAGAGTAACACGATTTCGTGGCGTTTTGTATAATATCTTGGTATTTTGTGATTTAAAACGTCGAGCAAGGTGATAGAAATACTCCCGCTCTGAAATTAGAGCAGATATGTCAGCAGTAAACCAAGGGCATCCGCTTGATCTAATTCCCCTACGAATTAATCTATTAATCCATGTTCCAGTTGTATAAGAAATTGACAGAATCAGTCAAAATAACCACTTGCCGGTTTGCATATGCACATTCGTAGAAGTCGCGCTAGTCAAGGTTACTGAAGTCTATTATAGAAAGGGCTGAGATGTCCATATTATTAAAGTATCTGTATTGAATGAAGGAAGGGTTACAGGGTTGAAGGGCTATATCGTAAGTAATGAACATAATATCATGGTCAAGGAAGCTGGGCGGACTACGTTGATTGTGGAAGTTCACCCACTCTAAATCGGAAGTAAGAAAGAGATCCAACAATGATGGATTAGAAGAATCGAAATAGGTGGCTAAAGAATAAACTACATTTAAGCTTAGTGATTGCATTAATGACTGGAAGTTTGCAGAGTTTGCGTTTCGATGAAGAATGTTTATGTTAAAATCGCCACACACGAGTACGTGCCGGTAGTTCTGAACGCATCTTGATATAACGTTCATTAAAATTATAAGAACTAAAGCCAGTTACAAGCAACATGGTCAAGAGCTGCACGCCAAAAATTAAAAAATTAAACAAACTCCCCCAGTTTACATAGATATTCCACAAAAGATATAAGAAAAGTAAAGTAAAATTAAAGTTAGTAAAGTTATAATTAAAATTAAAAGTAAAAATTCAAAGAGCCACATTAAATAGATTTTCTACATAAATGATGAGAAATTCAGACAAGTTAATTAAGCAATTTAAGCTACACAAAAAAGTGATAAGCAAATGCGATAAAGTCATTCCACATTGAATAGCTCAGTCTGTACCGATCACAGCAGGGGCACCAGGGTATAGATCACGAAAATCCGTAATTATTGTTGGCTTGTCATTATCACTGCGCTTGACATAAATTGATCCATTACGGGAGTATGCAGTAAATAAAGAGCCGTGTTTACGTAATTGCAGAGCTTCACGCAGTAGAGATTGATTTCTAGGTGTAAGGCTTTCATGTATATATATAGACCCCTCTGACGAAAAGCCCTCTATGTCATTTAGTTTAAATCCACGAGTTTTCTTGAAAGCTTGCTCTAGATCTTTTGAGCTTGAAAATTTCAGCAGAATAGGAGCCAAAGACATATTTGTGTTTTTCGCTGTTTTATGAAGAGAGGACGTCATACGAAAAGCATGTACATACGCTGAGTGCGGAGGACATCATCATTTTTGATCAATAGTAAATTGTACCGGTTTTCCAGATCAACGTATCTACGCTCCAGCGACTCTAAATGTGTCTTCAAAGGGAGAACTGCTATATTTACCGTCTCAGAGATTTTAGATTGTATGTCACGTAACCGCTCCTCCAAAGTTTTCGTTAGCCGGATCTCGAAATCCCTAAGTAAACCTTCAATCTGTTTTTGAGATGTCGGTAGATCTGATGTGGAATTTTGGTCAGTAACAGTGTTTTGATGTACAGCAGCGCTTCTTGTACAAGAGCTAACAGACGTAACCCTTTCTCTTTCCATATTAGATTTGATCAAACCCGCGGCTTTATCATTTCTTTATAAGATAATTTTATATTTATGATTAAACACTTTTATAATAAAATAGGGGAGCAATGGGACTTGGATATATAGAAGCAATGAGAAAAAAATAAAAGGTTAACTAGGAAAAAACTACTGATCACGGAGCACTGAAAGAACACGTCTACTCTTTTTGCGACAGTCACACATCTCTCCTTAAGTGTAATTTATACTTTTTGGCTGATTGTCGTATTATTTAATCGAGGGGTTTCTATATTGATTTCATGATTTTCTAGATTGAATTAAGATTTATTACGTAGGATTAATTAGGTATTTTGATAAATTCACTTGGTCAGTTTCAGCGGCCTATCTTCTGATTTTTTATGTTGTTGTTGATCAGATTCGTGAAGTTTTCAAAATTTTCAGACGCAAGATTCAACCTATCTCTGGTGTTAGCACAGGTGGAAGGTTGGTATTAACTACCCTGGCCTGACGATGAAGCCTAGAAAATTTAGCTTAATGGGGATCTGTTTCTGCTCTGAAATTTCGTTTTTATCTATATATAATAAATGATGAAAATGGTCTATTTTGTAGATGGATTAATTCACCAACCAAATAAAATCGTGATCCTTGCCCAAATACTACCGCTCCATTTCAATTGATTAACGCTGTTCTATTTTTTTTTTTTTTTGTCAAAAATATCTATCAATGCATGTATGGTAGCTCCATTTTTAATTTCTCTCAACAAAACCTGTAATGTTTTGCCTTCGAAATCTCAGTTCTAAATTAATTTCTTAAATTGCCGGCAATCAGTCACGTTTTGTAAAACAACAGCAAACTAACCGTGCAATTATTATAGCTGGCATTGATGTAGGTATTCAGTTTGTTATTGATGAATCGAATCACTGCAAATACCCCAATTTAGAAATGTGAAAATATCCAAGAATATTTTCTAGGATTTCCATTGTTTTTTTTTTCTTGTTTTTCTATCCTATTCTTTCCTACTATGGTGGAGTGAAAAATGCTGCCATGAAAGTCATAAACTCTGAGCGATATTCTTGATTGCGTGTGAGAAAATAAATCCCTATTCCCACATATTTTTAGAGTATCATGGGGGTTTTAAGTCGATGCCTTTTGAAAATGACACACATTATGTTTTTGGTGTTTTCTTGTCCTACCTGCAGGTGGTAAAGTTATTTATTATTTTTTTCCGTTTTTTTTAAAGGGCCCTTTTCAGGATATTTATCTTTTGGAAGGATTTTCTTTGAAATAGGTAGGAAATCCTTATTGGAGTCACGTTCGCAAATTTGGAGGAAAGCATTAAAAACGAAAATATTTTTTCCCGGCAATTTATTTCAAGTAAATCCCTGGTTCTGAATAAACAATAAACTCTGCGAATGTGAAATTATTTTCTTAAAATGCAGACTGAATGGTAAATACGTGTTGGTTGCCATGCCAATGACTAACGATTACTCGGTTGTTTTTTTCTTACATTTCCTGCTAGCTGTTCGCAGTCTCTTTTTGCATGAAAATCCGAAATAGATAGCCAAAACAAAAAAATTATTCTGAAGTTATTTTAGATTTAAGTAATGGCGATATTTTAAAGGGGAAGTACATTGCTATCCTTTCGGATAGTGAGGCAGCCTTGATGGCTCTGAGTGGCTCTCGGATGACATCTAAGTTACTGGGGGATTGCAGGTCGTCTGTGAATAAGTTATGTATCCACAAAAAGGTGTCCCTTCTGTGGGTTCCAGGTCACTTGGGGATCATGGGGAATGAAAGAGCTGACCTTTTAGCTAGGGCTGGCTCTGATTCTCCGTTCCTCAGACCGGAACCTGCCGTAGGCGTTGCCACCTCGAGTATCGGGTCTCTCATCAAAACGGATGTTTATAGAAAGCATCAGCAGAGATGGGCAAACCTATGAGTACTTGCAGGTGTACAAAACTGTTTCTTGATGGGCCTAATGGGAATATCTCCGATTTTCTCATGGGGCTCGGAAGGAAACAATGTAAAGCGGTGGCACCATCACCGGCCATAGCTCACTTCACGCTCATCTAACAAGGATGGGAGTTGTTGACAGCCCTGAGTGTCTGTCCTGCCTGGAGGGAGAGCCGGAGACAACCGAACACTTTTTGTGTGCGTGTCCGGCCTTCGTCCGGTGCAGAAGGTGTCCCTTCTGTGGGTTCCTGGTCACATGGGGAACATAGGGAATGAAAGGGCTGACCTTTTAGCTAGGGTTGGTTCTGATTCTCCGTTCCTGACCCAGAGGTGGGCAAGTACCAAAGAAAAAGTACTTAAGTACAAGTACAAGTACCGAAGGTCTGAGTACCGCACGTATGAAAAGTACTTGGAACTAAATACTAAGTCTATAAAAAGTATTGAGTACTTTTTTAGAATCTTTGTACGTTGACAGTAATAAAATGAAGTTTATCGAGTTCAGTTAATAGATATTAATAAATAAATACCATTTGAAAACTATAATATGTATAGTAACCAGTGGATACTATTTATAATTTTTTATATTTTTCGACGCTGCAAGTAGAGTAAAACTTTCATCTCTCACTGCTGTACTTATAAAAAGTATTAGAGGTTCGCCCAAGCACCAATTATCGCCTCCAATAATGCATAATAATTTTAAGGAAAAAATTGAGGCCTTCCCTACATCAGATCGAGGCGTCGTTGATTTTATATTGAAGCTAGGCATTGCTTGCTTACCCTTGGTTATGTCCACTGACTTATATAATATGGACTGCTTACTTTTATATTTCACGTGGGCACAATTGCTTGTGTCAAGGAGAGCTCTTGCGTCGGTGCCAACATTGAAAAAATCATTGGCGGGAAATTGAAAAATTAAGCACGCAGCTCGGAAAGTGATTTTAATAAAACATTTAGAATTTCTTCTGCGTATCTAATGAATATATTGTCTTTGGTAAAATAGTTTTTATCAGTAATAACTATAAATGATTAATTTAAAATCATTTCTTTCGACGAATCCACTAATTTATTTGTTGTTTTCAGTTCTCTCACAGTTGGTACTTGGTTTTTAGACCGAAAGAGTCAGCAATAGGTATAGAAGTGAGCCCATTTTCTGCAGTGTATTTCTATGAACGTAGTCAGTCCATATTATACATGTCAGTGGTTATATCATCAAGTCGAGGCATCGTCGATTCTATATTCGAACGAGACGTTACTGAATTTTGTTCTACTTGCGCAGTCTTGTTTGTATGTTATTAGTTTGTCTAAGGTTCTGCCTTAACGCGTGAGTGCGGCACATGCTTTGCCAGTTCTTTGCGTGCTTTAAAACTCAACACAAAAAGGAGTTGCGCTAGAGATTATGTTTGATTTTCTACGAAGAGTTAGATGTTTGTAGGTATTTAATAGACTCAGAAATACCTAAGTAAAAATCTTGGTACTTAAGTACAAAACTAAGTCTTAAGTACAAGTAAATAGAAGCAAGTACTTATGTTCAAGTACTAAGTAGGGGCATTACAGAAGTATTGAGTAATAAGTCTTAAGTAACGAAAATGTATTTTAAGTACTACTTAAGTCTTTTTTTACTTAAGTATTGCCCAGCTTTGCTCGACCGGAACCTGCCGTAGGCGTTACCACCTCGAGTATCGGATCTGTCATCAAAGCGGATGTTAATAGAAAGCATCAGCAGAGATGGGATCTTTTATGTAGATATATATAGAAGAAAATAGAATAGAACCTTGAGGTACACTGCAGTGAAGAGTAAAGGGAGGGCAGTGTAGAAGTTTTTTAAAGAAGTATATTATCATGACTAATCGAATCGAATGCCCTACTGAAATTCAGAAGGACTAATGCAATGGACTATGGCTATCCGAAACAATTTGGAGTAATAATATAATAATAACATAATAACATCGCGTTAAAGGGTTCTGGATATTCGATTAGATTTGCTGATCACGCAGATGGTAGCATAGGTAAAATTGAATCTAGCTATGCATATTATGCATTATACAAATATTGGATAGTGATACAGAAAATCCTTCCAAACTTCACACCCCTCCCTGGATCTCTTGATTGTTATTTTTGATAAATCAATTCGTAGATTTTAGAGCTTTTACAATAGAATAGTCTTACGAGTCTAATTATTGTTTATAAATACCAAAAGCCTTCCATTCACTGCGACCTATAAAATCTTTTGAGAGTTAATTATGTACAGGGCAACAATCATGTCCATGGTGCGGCCTCGTTTACCACTAATCTCCAAATCATATATAGCAGTTGCATTTGCACAATTAGCAACATTCTTTTGTGTTGTATTCTATTTGATCCAAGGTCAGTTTCAAATTGCAAAAATTTCAAATAGCTCAACTACTACTAATTACTAATATTTTATATGTGTATACCATTGGAGCATAAGTGCGTTCGTTATAACTATTTGCTACTCTCCAAATTTATCTAGAAGATTTTTTTTTCTAAATCCCATGCCGATTTTCATTACTTATTATGCCCGGCGATCAGTCAATCAATGTCAGATTCGAAGGTGAAGTCGTATATCTCCTTCTCTACGCGCTAGCGGAATTCATTTTCAAGCCAAGTTCCAGTAGCCTAGCGTTTTTTTAATTTTTTTCTTTTCTTCATTTACAAAACTACTCCGTTGCTGAAGTAATTTTTTTTATACCAAAGTAACACATGCACATATTATGTTAAGACCATTTTAATTGCGCGACTGATTTTCAGGTAGGGGATTACCATTTACTATAGCGGGGTGGATAGTAATTGCCTTAGTAGATCGAGGTGTTTCATAAATTCGAAAAGTGAATTGAAGTTGAAGTGTATACTGTGCACTTATCAGGCAGGCGAAAATTTGGTTTGAATGAATTTTAATTTGTCAACTACTGAAAATTCTTCAAAAAATGTATTTTTCCCGATATATAAGGTTTATGTCAACGGTTTCAATCGGTGATGATGATTTGAGTCCATTTGTTTGGTTTGAGCGCGACCACTACTGCGTGCAAATAATATCGGAGCCATGGACGTCGAGTTTTTCTTTCGAAATGAGCCTGGAATGTTAAAAGCTTTTTTACCTCTCATTATGTTCGGATATTGAAGGAAATGTTATGTTATGTTTTACTACATATCTTATAGCAGATGAGTACCAACCATTGCGCCGATGATTCATTTGCATTTTGAAAGGTTACGTTTAACTTTCCTTTTACGGAAGCTATCTTTGATTCTCTTTAAATCGTATACATGAATGGCTGGGACTTATGAAATTGCTTACGAAATTCTGTAGATATAAAAGATCTGCGGAAGATAAAGAAATGTTTTGTAATATTAAAAAAAAAAAAAAAAGTTGAATAGAAGATTTTCGAACGCATTTAAACAGCTATATTAATTTTTGGCACGTGTCACCATATTAAACTATCGTTAAACACAAATTCTCGTGAATAAATGTACTGTAGCAGTAGCAGACTAGAGTATTAACGCACCAATTGTCCACATTAGACCAGTTACTTTTATAATTGGTCTAATATTGTGAATGGATGAAATGTTGGTGCAGATGCTTTTGAGTACATAAACATTTTTCCATGACTGCCTAGCACTTGATATCATATAGGGTATACCAAGTTTGTTCATTGTCCGCCTAATTGTCCACACTAGAACGCATTCGTCTAATGAGACAACAGTAATTTTATAAAAAAAAAAAAGGAAGGTGGACCCATATTTTGAATCTGTTAGAGCAGATTCTGGATTAAAAGGGTGGAATTTCATACACGGCATGTTTTCATAATAATAAAACTAAAGTCTAGCTTTAGCAGCCATTTATTAGGGTTACCATATAAAAGTTTCCACATTTTCATTTCAAACGCGTTCACTTAGAGTGTTGAAATTTTGCACATGGGAATTTAAAAAACAAAAAAAAAAAAAAACAAAAAAAAAGAGTAAGTTCGAAAATAGGACAAATTTGAAATTTGGTACATGGGGTTTTCATAGCAATAGTGAATAAAGTTTAAAATGGACCCATTCTTATTTTTTTCCATACAAAACTTTAATTTTGCACTATAGGAGTGGAGAGTTAAAATTTTGTACACGAAGTTTTCATTAAAATTTCGAATATAAGTTCAAAAATGGACCAAATTGGGCAGCCCTTTTTCTGGGTTGCAATAAACTTTGGTTTTTCACTATATATTTTTACACTGGCTGAGAACGCGTCAACGTGGAGAGCTCAAATTTTGTACACAACATTTTCATAAAAATTGCAAATAAAACTTCAAATATGAACTAAATCGGGCAATCCTTTATTGGTTTTGCGATACAAAACTTTGGTTTTTTACTATATATTTAGTCACCGGCTGAGAACGTGTCGACGTAGAGAGATGAAATTTTGCACAGCATAACATAAAAATGAAATAAATAAATAAAATTTCAAAAATGAACTAAATCGGACAACCCCTTTTCGCTGTTGCTGCAGAAATTGGGGTTTTCACTTTATTTAACTTGCAAAATGCAAACCTTTTTGCACTCTGCACTTGTTCATATGTATAGCCAAAATAACAGTAGGCAATGGCTAATTTTTTTTTTGCAAAAATTGTAAAGATAATTTTAAATTGATATTCGACATAAAAATTGTTGAGTGTTCATTTTTTTTTAATCTGCCCACCTCAAGGAATGGCGTGGCATACCGAACCTTGATCTGAAACACGCTGTATGTGCACATTGTAAGGCATACATCAAATCAAATCTTTTATGTACCATGCTTGAAAAGCTCAGAGTGGAACAGAGCAGGGTTTTTTTTTCGGTCTCATTAATAAGCGATCTAAAGTTAAACAAGGTTATGGAGTTTGCATTGGCATTTTTTTTTCAGGTATAGGCAAACAGACTTAAAAAATCGCCCAGTTAAATTATTGCCTATATCTAAGAAAAAAAGAAAAAAGAAACATTCTGCAACCTTTTCATAAATTTCGCAACGAACGAACATTTACCGCCGCATAATTTATTTAGCACTGTTTGGCGATTTGGCCTTAAAACTGGCCACAGCTGTAGCACTATATGTACTTTTTAAGAGAACGATTGATATATGTGAGTATCTATTACCATGGGTTACTCAACCAACTCCTATTGTAATAATTATAGAAGTGTCACCAAACTAGAAATCAAAACTCAACCTGCAGTTAGACTAACAAATAGACATACCTGCTTACATATGTATGTAGCAAATAATCCGAATACTATTTTAAACCTGAGGAATGAGGCACCTTTAATAAATTTTCATAGGCTACATTAATTAATTTCAAATGTTTTTTCAAAACTTTCTCTTCTTTTCCACCTACAATTTTGCATAATGGTGAAATTTTTTTTATGCGGTAGTAGACAAACGATTTTTATTATCATAACTTACAAAGTGAAATTAAAATATTTCTCCTCGATTTACATCGAATACCTACTCACGTTTCGATAATATTTATACTTCCACAAAAATGAAATGTAAATATTTTTAATTAAGTCGGAAACTTTTTGATTTCACCTTAACCCCTTTTAAAGAAGTTTCCGATTTAATGATGAAAGTTTACTCTGATTTTCGTGGTATCGCGATAAACTTAAGAAAAGCCCAGACTGTGTCGTCTGTCTGTTTGTCTGTAACGCGTTCGAATTCTAGGATGGCTTTTTTTATAAAATTAAGTAGAATTCCTAAAATTTAAGTATAAAAGAAAAAAATTATTTATATATATACAGGTTGTCCAATGAAATAGTAGCCGAATCACCCCCATTTTTTTTGTTGTAGTTTAACGAGTTATGATTTTTTTTCGTGATTTTTCACCAAACTACTAATTCGAAGACATTTTGGGTCATGCTGATTTGAATAATTGAGATAAAGGGCTGATTGTTTTTTCCAATTTAGCCAAATGTTAGCCCATACAATGCAACAAGATTTGATTCCATAGCTAATATAATTGCGTCAAAAGAAATTTTTAAATTCCATAAAGTTCAAAATAATAAAATGTACCAAAGTCTTTGAGGGCGATTTAAAACAAAACAATTCACATAATTTTATTCACCGAAACCTATTAAAAACTTCCTCATTTCAACCAGGGCTTAACTCTTCAACAGAAGCAAGGGATATCAACTTTATATGTATATCATTCATGGGAATAGAAAATCATTTGTTATCCTTTAAGTCTAACTCTTCTTGCTAATTTTCCCAAATTGCAGCTTAGAAACTTGAGCCACAAAATTTAATCCAAATATCGAAATGATATTTTGAAAGTTTATAAAATGTGTGGTTAGTTTTTATACCCTAGATGAAACCTAAAGGGTATACTAAGTTTGTCATTCCGTTTGTAACGCACAGAAATAATCCTGGTAGATAAATGTGGATTGGGCATCCACGCATAATGTTAAAAGTTATTTTGATTTTTGCATGTCCGTCGGTCTGAAGGCCAAAACACAGTGAGGACGACACAACAAAGTCGCCGTAAATTGGTTGCTGTCAAAGATTCGAATATATGGAAGTCCCATATACTTAACATAATGGGGGCGACGAAGTTGCCAACAAAAAGTTTGGGAAAATCTTAAATTAGTCGCCAACATAATTGACATTTCTGTGTGGACAGTGAGTAATTGACATTCATGTTATGTGGATTTGGATATTTTTATGAAACATAATGGTAAATAAACTAGTTATTAAAAAGTTGTATATAATTAATTTCATTTATTAGTTTGAGAAATTATGGGTTTTGAGGAGGAATTAATAGAAAAAATGAGGGAAAAGTTATGCTATGCAATAAACGTCATTCCATGTATAGAAATCTCTTCTTAGTCTTCTATTTAGTTTTTTCTTTATGCTTTGCAATTTTAAGTAAGCCGCATAAGCTATACTAGAGATTTTCCTTTTTGCCATTTCTTTTACAATAAATAAAACAGAGATAGTTGTCAAAAACATTTGTCGAGTCGCGTTCACTGTGTTTTAAATGCGACATTATCGCCAACTAAGTTGCCAACATTGTTGTGTCACTCTCACTGTGTTTTTACCTTAACTGTTCTAACGATAACTTGAGAACGCGGTGCATAAAAAGCTGAAGTCAGGGTTTTAAAAAAAGAAGAAGTAAATTCAAGTTCGAAAATGGGAAAAATCAGGCAACTCCTTCGTGGGGTTGCCGTACAAAAACTTCGTTTTTCACTATATATTTGGGCACTACCGGAGCGCGCGTCAAAGTAGAGCTGAAATTTGGTACATGGTGTTTTCATAGTAACTAAAATTTCGAAATTAAACTAAATCGGGCAATCCCTTTTTGGTGTTGCCATATAAAAATTTAGATATTTTACGTATACTGTGAAAACGATCAGTCCTAGACGTTTTTATTGTACTGAAAAGTTGTTCAGAATATTATGAAATCCTATGAAAATGGTTGTAAGTGTAACCATTATTACTGTCCGACGAACCATTTTAGAAATATATACATATACGAAAAACAACATCAAAATTCATTTGCAGAGATAAGTGACCATACGAAATTACATACATCTAGGGCAGTGTTTCCCAACCTTTTTTTTTCCTCGCGAACCAAAAGAAAGGTCCGACAAAATTTGACGAACCCCCTATGTAGTCGTTAATGACAGGTAAAAAAAAGCAATAAAATTTGATAGAATACATATTTTTCATATTGCAGAATAATTGATTATATTAATCGTGAAACATTGAAATGAAACATTAATAAGACTAAAATGATGGCTATAAAAGTTGAAAACAAAATAAATTTAACAAACTGGTTTTTATGTTATACATATGGAAAAACTCTTAATGGGATATTTGTGGTTGTTTGATAGAACAAAGCAATTCAAAGTTAGGCTCAATATCTGACAATTTCAGTCTTAGATCAGGTTCTGCATTTAACCTGTTTCTGTATTTATCTTTCATATAAGTATATGTTGAAAATCCTTTCTCGCATAGATATGTTTTGCAAAATGGTAATAGAACTTCAATGGCTTTTTTTTTTACAGAACAGGATATTCATTTTGTATACTGAGCCAGAAGTCAATTAAAGATTGATCTTTAAAAATTGCTTCTAGAGAACTGTCACCAGATAACTCTATGAGTTTTTCTTTTTCCAGTATATTTAGAGAGGTTTCTAAACTTACATTTCCTTGAAATGGATTACGTATCCAGTTGTTTGAGATGGATATATTGCATCTGTTGGGAAAATAGTCAACGAAAGTTAATCGAAGATAGTTCAGATGTTCACATATACTCCTTTTAATGTTTTCGTCAAGTTTAATTGAATTTTCTGATAAAAAAGTGCTGATAGAATCGAAACATCCATACTCATTCATCTGCAGGCATTGAATCCAAAAATTGATCTTTTTCAACATAGCATCAATTCTATCATGTATATTGAAACTGGCGACACCCTCGCCTTGTATAGACATATTTAATTCATTCAGTTTACAAAAAATGTCAGCTAAATACGCAAGCTTTTGCAGCCAAAGAACATCGGATATATCTACAAGAAGACAAATGAAACGGATGATCAATAAAAAATGCTTGAACTTCAGACTTCAATTCAAACAAACGCGACAAAACTTTACCCCGGGAAAGCCATCTAACTTCTGTGTGAAGTAATAAAGAAACGTGGGAACTTCCAAAATCCTCACAAAGCGTACGGAATAGACGGTAATTTGTAGTACGCGATTTTATAAAGTTCACAATTTTACAGTGGGTTTGTTCTTTAATTTATGTGTTTTTGTATTATTTTGTTTTTTTTTGCTTTTGATTTTAATGGTGTTTTAAAAAATCCGCCATTACAATATTATTTTCGCGAACCCCCTCTGCAAACACTGCGAACCCCCAGGGGTTCGCGAACCACTGGTTGGGAATCAGTGATCTAGGGTATCATAAGAATTAGTCTGAGACCAATTCTAACTTTTTTACTTGCTCATATTGTTCATAGCGAATTTAAGAAGGTCAAAAAAGATTTTAGCTTAAAGCGATCACACTCTGTTCTATACCCTAAAATGCAGCTCGCCTTGGGTTTTTCTTTACACTTTTCTTTAAGCATAAAATCTTCTTACCACTCTTTCATAAATTTTTTTTGTTCAGCTCGATATTTTCTCTCGCCTCCTGAATTTTAGTTGACACAGCTCACGCTGTACAACTAGAAGTCGCTAGTCAAACATTTAAAGTCGCAACCCATCTTCTTCACGTTCGTCGTTACCGGCTTGGTTTTGTTTTGTGTGATTCGGGTTGGTAGAGCTGCACCTATGCTTTGCTATGCCAGGAAACAATCATTTATTCACATGCATACGTACATACATTCATAGATACCTGCATATGTATTATGACTGACTTGAACTTCTTCAATCAGTGCGCGCAGTTGATTTGTACTGCTCTTCTCTCGAACCATTCCTTTCCTTTCTAACCCCCGCTACATGATTTTTATGTTTATCGGTTGCTTGAAACACCTGTAAAAATTATAATCGCAACCGGTTATGAGTAGAATACGGCTTAAAATGGAAGACCGGTGTTGGAAGAACTGAAACTATAAAAAATTAATAATAAAAAGACTTAAAAGTTACTTCTTAGCTGGGATTATGTACCTATAATGAATGCATAAAGGAAGATGGGCCGGTGAAGTAAGACTGTTTCACAGGGTGCCTTTTTGGTCTGTTTTTTTTTCTTGTGTGTTATTTTTTGTTTACAGTGGTTCATGTTTCAATCTATATTATTTTAAAAATGGGATTGAAAAAATTTTGATCTCGTTTTCAGATTACTTTAAATGAATTAAAACTGGAGTTGTATGAGAGCATGTAGTTTGTGTATGGATTTACATAATATATTTATGTATGCATGTAGCTTGATCCAAATTGATTTGCTGAAAAGCTTTAGTTCTTGGTCAGAGTGATATCTACTTTATTACAATTAAAAAAAAAAAAAAAAGTTACCAGGCTTTGTGGCTTGCTCGCCAGCTATAGGTACATATATACTTAAAATTAATAACTATTACTTTTTCTATTAGTTGTGCTTCGCTATAAAACCTAAGTTGAATCAGTTACCAGCGGGAATATCAGTTTGAAACTTTTTTTTTGCTTATACATATGTAACTAAAACTGTGCATGTGAATGCAACTTGGGTAGGTATATTATAAATAGTGCAGACTATCAAAAAAGCATTAGAGCTCCATTTCTTAATAGCGCTGACAGCTGACGTTCGGTAAACAATAGCCATGAAGTTTGATAATAGATAATAGATCTGTATGCTTACTCGAAAGTTTGTACCCAGGCTTAAAAATTTTTACACAGCCTCAAAAGTTAACATTTTTACACACACTGTATATTTTATGGAATATTCCCTAAATTTGATGGCGTATTCCCTACAATTTAGGGAATATTCCCTACATTTTAGGCAATATTCCCTACATTTTAGGCAATATTCCCTACATTTCTAGAGATTTTTTTTGAATAAACTTTGTGGCAACAATTTGTGCCTTTTTACAGTACACGGTAAAGTGGATCAGTAGGTATGTATGTAATAAATGCGCAAATAAGTTCACCGTAATTTAAATAACAAAAATTATTGTTGATGTTGGACTGCTGAAAAATTTACATCGATCTACCCAGGTCATCTAATCTAGTATTATCGCCTCTACCGAAAGAAAGTTTTTTACTGGAATTTTACTCAGACATTTTCTACAAAATTGAACATCCAGACCTAATATTATTTACTGTTTTACTTAAGTTCATTATTTTCTTACACGGTTCACTAGTTTTTCTTCGAATTACCTGTGCGCGCGCGCGTATACTTGAATGTGAAAATCGCTTATGTATGGCATCAGAGTAAAAGTGCTGACTGCCAGAAATTCGCCTTCTCAGAAATTATTTTCAAACTTAAACTGAAAATTTGACGCTCTTGATAAAAGAAACTGGGTGCGCATATTTAGAAATACGAATTTCAAGTAAAACTGAGAACAAAAAGCAAATGAAATCCATTTTGTCATATCCAACTTATTCACGTGTTTATAGCCTTACATTACTTTTGTAGTCCAGAGATATAACGCTGTCCTTCGAAGAATTTATTTGTGCCGAAAAATGATCGGCAAATTTATATTTAGCTAGTTCCTTCCCATTATTGTGGTCAATCTCGTTACCCTAAATCATATCTAAGAGTAGAGTTATCCTATTGATTTCCGTCAATTGTATGAAGATATTTAGATAAAGTTCCGGATAGGCTTCTAATAAAGTTTGTAAGATCATATATTTTGTGATTCTATATTTACATATTTTTCGATCATACATAATATGCATATGTATGTACATTTGTATATCATGACGCTTTTTCAAAACCAGTTCACAGTTTCAATTTTACATCCTCGATTATTTTAAGTCGAATTTTGGATAAATTCATTTAAAAAATTATTTTGACATTTTTGTTGATTAACTCTAAATGGCGTTTCAAATAAATATTGCCACTTAAGTCCAGTCAAATGGTTGAAAAAAGAACCAACTGTGCATTTTGGTTATGTTTTTTTGCTATGCATAGTTTTACACACACAAAAAAAAAATTTACCTCCAAAATGCACGGTTAACTTTTTTTTTCGATCATTTGACTGAACTAATTAATATCTTAAAGAGAGGGATAGGGAGAGAGAGAAATAGAGATCTTCTAGGAATTACTGATATAGAAGTGTATACTGTGATAGCACTCATGGTTGCCTACTTTTGTACGTTCAAATAGTACGCGGAAAGAGATTAGTTGTTAGTTATAGGTTTGCACCGTACCACCACGACTATTTGCGGAGGGTGTGGGGTGAGTAAAAAAAAAGAGAAACTTGTACCACAACGCACCATAAACATAGAAACCTCGTCCCAAAAAGGGTCGAGAGGACTACACACATCCGGTCCTGAAGGGACCATACACCACTTATCTTTTGAGATTGTAGTGAGGATCCGGATGACAGCGATCCTCATCGTGTCGTGCCCCAACCGCCCTTGGCATCAGCTGACACTGTATTCTGAAACCCTGGCAATCCTAAAAGCGAAAAGAAAAAAATGGTGACCTCGGTCGGGAGACAGAGGAAAGAGAAACTCATTGATTTACAGACTCATAAAAAAAATTTCTCTTCTTTATCGGTCGTATCAAGATATAATAAATTTTGCACCTAAAATTACCCCTGTAGCACTTATGCCTAATTGCCAAGGTTCTGGTTCTATGGTTTATTGAAGCACAATCCAATGGGACTTCCATTTCTCTCTCCTTGTTGTTTTTTAAAGCTCGAGCAATGAGCAAAAAGACAACTTTTACTGCACCATCCCTGGAAGGCCTTTTGGAGCACGCCGGGCTATCAAATCAAAATCGAATCGAGAACGACTATCTGGGTTACCTACTCTTCTCGGGTTGAGCTTTACAATGTATTCAACTAACCAGGACAATATACAGAAATCTGGTCGCTGGTCGCCCTGTAAATGCTAGTTCATTCTTAAATTATAATGTAATACGAAATGTAAACGATGAAAATCACTTGCCCGCATCGAATTCTAGCCATATTTCACGCAGGTGTATAATAAGGACTTATCTGCTTGTCGTGGGTTTTCCCCATTCTAGCTCTAATCCACTGCCTTGATTTGTGCGGTTTTTCTGTTTTTCTTCTTCTTATTTTAGGCTAACACTTTTAGATCTCCATCTCTGTCTTCTACCATGGTTCACCACTTCATGGCTTCTCCTTTTTCAAAACCAAATTTTCGGAATCTCCTCCAGTCCGCTTCTTACATTGCGCCATGTGGAACATTTTCTTGGCAACTATGTTGCATCCAATTTGAAACATAGATGTCCCTGGGGTGGCTATAGAGACGTTCCAGTCCGGCCAGAACTTCTGAGGTTAGGTTCGCATGCGACCGGTTTGTTTGCATGGTACCGTCTCCCTAACTGATACTGGTAGCCGTTACATGTTTTTTCAAATTAGACGAACCTATATTTTATTTGGATTTTTGTTATTATACCAAGAAGTGCTCATCAGCGGTGGCGGGTTTAAGTGAATTATTTTGTTTGGCGTCTGCATGAAAAGCCGTACCAATCGACATCATAGAAGGCCAGCATTCGAATCTAGGTGGACCATCACTTAAGC
Source organism: Dioctria rufipes (assembly GCA_963924295.1). NCBI lineage: Eukaryota > Metazoa > Arthropoda > Insecta > Diptera > Asilidae > Dioctria > Dioctria rufipes. The sequence goes on from OZ002741.1 coordinate 1,335,094, forward strand.
TGGAGAAAATGGATTTGTGTCACGAGACGACCTATACCATGAATGGGTAAAACGTTTATGACAGATAAACTAATATTATACGATTCTCTGCCTTATATTGTGGATTTACAAGGAAACCAGTGTTAAATTCAAGGTACAAAATGGTGTAATGTTGACGTTAATATACCAACGCCTAAATTCGCGCCCGCCTTAAAACTCTACAAGCACTAATAGAAAGTGTGGCCCAATCTACATCGAAAGCTACACGCTACAAGCTGCAAGCTACACGAAGCTATATTTCAGCGTATTCTTATGAACGTAGTCAGTCCATGTAGCACCATGTTGTAGCTTGAAGCTCTCTATGTAGCAGTTTCTACCGTATGCCATATGAGCAAACTGAAATTCGTAGCTAGCAGTGATGTAGATTGGGCCTTTTTCCATTATTTACATTGATAGGGGTTTAGATAAACAGAAGCCTATTTGGGAGGTTTTGGGCGTTGCAGTTAAACCTTTCTCATCATTCTGTGCAATCATCCATAAAAGTGCTCTATTTTGCTCCGATTTAACCCTTGCAGCAGGGTACCGGATTTGGCAACTGAAACACTTCATAGGAATTTTTTTTTCATTTGGACATATCGCGTCAGTCACTAAAATTTAATAGATAACCGGCTTTTGTTGTTGTTGATGTGATTTAAATTGTACTCAAAAGAAAACAGGAATGTAAAAGGTGACCAAGCCTCCACTACACTAATACGAGTATAGCAAACATTTCGCGTAAATTGAAATAACCGCAGTCATTTTATGAGATATATTTATCTGGAGCGCTGAAGTGTGACATGAAAAATAATAAAAAATAAATAAATAAATTAAGCGTTCTAACACTTGATGACACGCGCTGCGCGAGCGTCTAGATATTTTAAGGTGGGGTGAAAAAGTGTAAAAAAAAACAACAAACGAATATAAAAAAATAAATAAATAAAATTCAATTAGATTTCCTTTTGCTCTTGTGAAGGTTGTGCTGAGCACGCTTGACACGTTCATGTCACGTTTTTGTCTTCTCAATAAAAAAAAAAAAACTTTGATGACACATAATATTTTCGATTTAAATGACATGACGCTTTCGGCTTACTGCTAATTATTTTAATATGTTAGCCTTGAAATGTAATGCGCTTTATGGACGATGATACATAAGCTGGGTTATTTTTTTGTCCACAGCACAAGAACGCTTCAATAGATTAAGGTTTTTAATTTAAGTACATAGATACATACATACATACATATAGTTGGTAATATGTTTGTTATTTATTTGTGAAATAATCATAGTCACCCATTGAAAAGAGCACCAATCGCGATCAAAGTAATAATTGGTCTAAAAGGCCACTCATGTATGCACGTATGTAAATATAGCCGCGCAGCGCAAACTCTGTTTTGAATACGTGTGCTGCTTAGATCGTTAAAGATCATATTTGCCTTTATTTCTAGAATGTCGGATGGTATAAATATGATTTTAGCGAATTATTAATTACTGCATTTAAAATTTCATGACTCTGTGTGAACATGGACTCAAATATTGGGGAAACTGGGGCAAAGTGGGGTAATTAACTTTCATCAGTATGTAACTTCACCAAATATTGTTATAGAAGTGTCTGATTGGTTACCCGGGGGCTATACGGGATAGTACAGCATGCATGCAAGCCTCCCTTCCAACGCGATTTTAAACTTGACAGCAGAAGGTAGTTCGGTTGATGTCTTATCATCTTGCATGCAAGTTCATTAAAAAAATGGCATTCAGACGTAAAGTCTTGCATATATTGGAAAATTATAGCAATAAAAGAACTAGCAGAATGATAAAAACCCAAGAAAAGTTGAAAAGGCAGGTGTTGGTAAATGATGTAATGCAAAAGATCCCAGAAAATCTTATTTTCCCAGTATAAATTTATCAATTTCTTTCAAGCATTTATTTTTCGCTATCTTGAAAACTGTATAATGTCAAATTACTATCACCTAAGTTTCCATGATTTTTCATTATGCAAGTTCGCTGAAAGCTGACCTGCCGGCACGGCCGTAGCGATTACATGTGCAAGAAGTATGGCAGTGCAAGTTGCATGCAAGCTGTACTATCTCGTGTAACGCCCGGGTTACCGATGCCTACTTTTTTTCGATTATTTCTAGAGGTCTATGGTCTTCGTTTTACTTTTTAGATCAGCTGGAAAATGGAAAATATTGCGGAAATCTTGAATTAATCCAACTTTGATCCGTCCATGGGGCAAACTAGGTACTTTTAAAGCAACTAAATAAATGCAACTAATTTAAGTTACCTATTTATTGAAAAGGCATGAAATATGATCATCATGCATGGTCAAAAATATCTTTTTTTTTTATAAATTCAACAGATTAGAAAGTAATTGTAGATAGATTTCAACAAAAAAATCGAACCTCCTAGCCCGGCGCCAATGACGCTGGGTCATATCGACCCGAGGCAATTTAAGACGGTGATATTTTTATTCATGCTGACCGTACAATTTGAACGTTTGTTTAGCTGGGGATACAGCCCCTCTCTACTCGTACCGCCAGTGGGCTCAGTGCGATGTCGTCTGCGCAGCGAGATACCCGTGCGTCAAGTTAAAACGGGTGAATATGTCCCAGTGTCAAAAAATTAAAAAAAGAAATATATCACAGTTATGTTTTCAAAGTTGATTTAACATGTGTTATTGAGGAAGCTACTAAAAGTTTAATTTATAGAATACATCGGTATTATATTTATTTTACCACATATGGAAAGAATCCTTATTAAATAAATACTTTTTAAGGTCTCTCTCTTAATTTTGTTATAATTTGCCGATATAATTCTGGTCATAATGACCCGGTGTCATCGTCCGCGTTATTATTTTCACGTCATTTGCGCCGAGTTAAAAAAATCTAACTTAATTTAGGGAGCCCCATTTTGCTCTGTTAGCCCAGTGCATTCTTCCCTTCGTTTCTACTTAGATTTCTGCTATTCAAAATAAAGTTAGAAGAGCCACCTCTTAAATGCTTAACCGTTGTGAACTGTGCTATGCATTTTCGTTGGGTAAACAGAGAGAGATTTTTCACTAAAATTCACTAAAATAGAGAGATTAGATCTTTGAACTGTATGCTGTCACTACACAAGTGCCCCTCCCAACGTTTTGTTCTCGCAGAGACTAATGCCCAATCTACAATGCATGGTAAAACTACGTCGTCAAAACGATATGGATTTTTGTGTTTGCTTCCCACTCTTGCATTTGAAAATTTATGCTTGCAAAAACGTCCCTTCTCTCTCATTTATTTGACGACATGAGCACGAGCTTATGTGTAGTGGTTAATCACCAAAAACGATATATGTAGTAATACCTCAGGTGTATTCAACATAATTTAGAACCATGGAGGGGAATTTAGAACAAAACAGCTCTAAACTGGAACTTGTACTTTCAGTCGTGAATGCATTATTTTATATTATTCGACTTGTCCCAAGCAATTTCTTAGTTTACTAAGTTTACTATATTATAGTATACATTTTTGAGACCAAATACTTCCTTCGATGTAATTCTGCAATGAAATCGAGGACGTAATTACATTTATGATAATTGACAGGTCAACAGCTGTTTAATTTGGCAGCTTACCACTACTTACACATTTCGTGTATTTATATGCATTCTTCAGCAAACGATATCGTTTTGGCGATGTGGTTTTACCATGCATTGTGTCAACAACTGAAATCCAATCTAAACCGTCAACAGGAACGGTCAGTAACCCACTTTACCCCAGTACCGCACTTTTGTGCCCAGTCTCTCCTACGTAAACAATCTGAGGTTTTTATGGCAATCATGTATACGAAAGGGAGGAATACGAAAACAACTTCAATAATGTTACCCGTACGAGCACCTTTTCAAAACAGACGCATTTAGGATATCACCAAAATTTTCATTTAAATAAAGAAAAAAACTTTTTCCTTACTGTGTTTGCTGCAGAAAACCTCTGTGTGAAGACAGTCCCAAAGTTCAAAATATATGGCCAGCTGCAAAAAATAGTACATACCTAAATATGGGAAATTTTCATGTCACTAAAATCTCAATGCCAACAAAAATTCAAGTATTTGTCACTAATATTTTCGATACTTGGAAAACACCTTTAATTATGTACGACGCTCTCACGTTTCTGGAGCAAATTATTTTTTGACCCCAATTTGAGAATTTTCTATATTTTTACTACTACTTATTGCCCCCTGTTCCAGTACTTCTTGTGTTTTGTTGTAATTAACCAGAATAAATGTCAAGACGGATGTGATAGCTACAGTTTGTGGTTTACGTTCAATAAATCTGCGCGCGCAGTGAATTCAGTCAGCTATTATGTTTGTATGTGACATGGTATAAATCTGGGCACAGTTCAAGACATTAAATCAAGATTTTAAAATGGTGAGTTTTTTTTCAGTCGCATTACGACCACATTAAATTGGAAAGTCGCCTCGCCATGGTGGTATACATGAATGGGTATTATGATTAGCCCGCTTGTAATATACGCTTCCAATATTCAACCAGCATAATAAAGAATTGAATTGTCTTGCAGTAGGTTATAGGTATGCCTTGCGGTTTCAGATGTGCGGTAAAAATCTTGAATCTTCTCCCCCAGTAAACTTTATGGGGAGAAAAATGCTACTTTCGTAATTCGATGTTGGTTGGAGAGAAATTATATGTTTCACATTAGATCGTGGTTAACTGTATATTAAATGGATTTGAAGAATTTTTATAATGCTTGGTGGGCTTTTACTCATTACCAAATAAATTTTTCTATTAGTCAGCAAGGGTACCTTCTCCAAACTTGACGTAAACGATTTCTAAATTGTCCAATTTTTAAATTCTTATGTCCTTGTAATTTTAGCTTCAAACGCGACCAAACGTTTTCAATGAGTTGTCGTTAGGACTCTGTTCTGTCCAATCCATTTTACTAAAATTGCATTTTCCGATTTTCAGTGAGTACACAAGTGACTTCCAGTATTTCGAAATCATTGTCGGAGAATCGAATCGTCGACCAGATGGTCCGCATAATTTTTTGCCTGAAGGACGCAATTCAATTTTATACATTTGAACCATCCCTTTTGCGTTCAGATTCTCGGTAAACGTAGTAAGGCGTCCAAAATCGTTTGTAGAGAAAAAGCCTGAAACATGAACTTATACCGGTTGTTTGTGGGTCTAAACAAAATTCCTTCTTCCTTCTCTTATCCAGGGATGTCTACAAGTTGAATATGGCCAAAAGAATGAACACCTTACACCAATCTCTGTTGATGTTCTCAGATGTCCATGAGTATCTTGTTTGAATATGTTTTTCTGTCAACAAAGTTTTCGGCATTGTCGATAAAAGTTAATTTCTTCAAACGATTTTTCAAAATGTGAATGGGGACATTTTGATACGAGCTTTTATTTTTCTCAGGGGATATCCTATGATCCCGTGGTACAGCTTTGGCAGGAAAGGCAGAAGGGGTTTTCGGCTCATAACTGAGGGACAAAACAGAGGATGCCAAACTGTTTCACATTCGTATGTTCTGCTTATGAAGGATTTGCGGAATTTCACGGTGCAGCCGAATCTGACTTCAAGGGTGTGATGGTAAGCTTGGATTACAGCTCGTGTGGTGCGCATAGAAGGAATTCTACAAGGGATAGGTTAGAGATTCTGTCAGAGTAATATCCATAGAAGTTGCCCTAAAACAGAAATAGACATCCGACATTACGTCGGTTCTCTAGGGAACCAATAGTTTAGTGAACTAAACTCTTTTGTCAACTATAGCATTCCCATGGGAATCAGCTATAGAGTCGAACGAGTACATGAAATCAGGGATAGGAAGGAAGGAATTGGATTGAAAGTGAGAGCTAGTAGATTAATAAAATGAGGAAGAGAGTAGGAAAGTATACAGAACCTTACGGTACACTGAATGGATTATAAAACGATTAGAAGTGACTCCGTCCAATGTTATTTGAATTGAACGGCGGGAGAGAAAACTATTAATTCATTTAAAAAAAAAGGGGGTCTAGACCTAATACCTGAAGTTTAGCTAAATGAGCAATTTGCCAGACTTTATCGAAGGCCTTCAAGATATCTAATCGGAAAATTATGAAGACAATGATTCCAACGCTCGGTAAGGAATGTTAGTAAATCTCCAGTAGAGCGGCCCACACGAAGGCCGTATTGGCGATCGCTCTTAAGGTGATCGGTTTCTAGATATTTCATCACTTGAGGGTTGATGGGTGTTTTGAAAACCTTCGAAAGAATCGAAGTAAGTGCAATTTGTCTATAATTTGAGGGATCGCTTGCCTCACCTTTTTTGGATATTGGCAGAATATGTGCAAGTTTCCTTGTCGAAGGAAAGAATCCTGTCGAAGGTGAAATAGTTTGTGTAGAGGTTTAGCTAAAGAAGAGGCACTTGAGTAGTAGGAAGCGAGCACTGGTATCGATAAAACTAAGTTTCCACATATTTTTAATGTATTCCAAATCGTGGAATCAAAATTATATATCCGAAATAAGCTTGGTCCTTCTTCTTATTCTGGCCTCGACACTCGCCAATAGATTCTCAGCCGAATTGAGATCTGGCGAATTGCCAGGCCATTTCAGGACATGAATAATAATTTTTCCAAATATTTCTTAATTGTTTTGTGTATGTCTTCTCGAATAAGTGAGAATAGTCAGTTTTAAGGTAGGTAGAAGTATTCGGTTTAAAACTTCTGTATATTTGGTGCTCTTCATCATAATGCCGTATTTGCTTTAAGCTGGCAGGACCAGCAGAACTGAAACATATCTAAAAAATAACTTTAGGTGGGCGTTTAGGAGCTTGGATGATATGCCCAGAATCTAGTGATTTATGTGTTTACTAACGCTAATATGATAAGCGTGTAGTTTAAAGTGATTTTTGTCCGAAAAAAAAACAGGAATTTTTGGTAGAATCTTATTTCTAGTTATTTTTATAAAATTCCTAGGGATACATGAAGAAAACGCACTCGTTGTCAGCATGGAAAAAGCCCGGCGTGTTTTCGTTAGAAAAAAAAAGTGCTGCATAGAGCAAAAATATCAAATATATTTTATCAACCACTACTAAGATTGTACACAAAATATTTATATGGAAAAGTAATGAAGCTGACACATTGCTTTTTTTCTTGCACTTGATGATAACAGATGTGCTAATTAGGCAAAAGTTTTCAGCACACTTCACAACATCCAATTTCAATCAACAGATGGATGATAGCTCATTTATTTTATTTGCCCTCCGGATATTATGTATTTACATACATATGTATGTATTTTGTGCCAACTTTGTTTCCATAATTATACTAAGCATTAATTCCAGTCACAGTTTCGTATTCGACTTGACCTACATTTCAAATAAGAAAATATAAACAACCTAAACATTTCCATTCTTGTGACTTAAGTATATACATGTGAAATTGTTTTTTTTTTATGTTTATTTTTAAGTAGATACATCAATTGGAAAAAATGTGTTGATGATTTTTGTCCTTATGTGGCAAATCGCGTACGGCAACCATTTATTTGGTATGGCTCTTATCATGTAGGAGAGCTAAGATTGTGAAGAGGTAAAAAAAGAAACTAGTAATACTTGTAACCATGGCTTATTACAGAAGAGATAAAGGAGCAAATATACAGGGTGTTTCCCCTTAGGAGGTCCATAGAGCGGGAGGTGATAGTACTCACCTAGACGAACCAAAAATTGTATGGCAGGTGGGGGGGCAATATCAACCGTTTAGGAGTTACAGGGTGATTCTTAAAAAAAGCTAGGTTTTTACAAAACACCCTGTATCTTAAAAACTACAGGGCGTATGGTCACAGTTAAGGGCTCACTGTATGCAGAACTTCATGGCCTTTCCAACGACAGCTCAACCAGCCCCGTGCCCCTCTCCCCTCAGATGTTATGAAGGTCTAAACTAAAAATTTCGGATTTTCTTTCCTCTTTTTTTACTTTGACCTCTATTATTTTTGCAAAAAGGTCGTTAACATAACTTTTTTTTATAAAAACTGTAAACTGTGGAGCCTCCTCTTTAATTTGACCTATTACACCCTGTGTGTTAACTGTAGCCGTTAAACAGTTATTAACTCATAACCTATTCCGGTCACACCGAAATTAGACGATATTTTTTAAAATGACGTACTAAGGGAACAAATTATCGTTGAGGATAGGTTTGAAAATAGGTTTGAGAATAAGTTTAGAGCTAATTACTCTTTAACGGATACAGATAGCACATAGGGTATAATAGGTCAAATTAAAGAGGAGGCTCCACAGGTTACAGTTTTTATAAAAAAAAGTTATGTTAACGAGCTTTTTGCAAAAATAATAGAGGTCAAATTAAAAAAAAAGGAAAGAAAATCCGAAATTTTTAGTTTAGACCTTCATAAGATCTGAGGGGAGAGGGGCACGGGGCTGGTTGAGCTGTCGTTGGAAAGGCGATGAAGTTCTGCATACAGTGAGCCCTTAACTGTGACCATACGCCCTGTAGTTTTTAAGATACAGGGTGTTTTGTAAAAACCTAGCTTTTTTTATGAATCACCCTGTAACTCCTAAACGGTTGATATTGCCCCCCCACCTGCCATACAATTTTTGGTTCATCTAGGTGAGTATTATCATCTCCCGCTCTATGGACCTCCTAAGGGGAAACACCCTGTATTTATATATGAAAACTGTGATTGCTGAGGCTCCTCATCAGCTCCTCATCAATTCAAGTGAAATGGAATTTTCCAGGCTCTGATGGATCATCAGTAATTAAGTTTAGGTGTAGTCTTTTAAATGGGCACAGCGAAATTGAAAGAGTCCGTGACAAGTTCTCAGATATAATAATATTACACCGCGGTGTCCCCTAAGGTTCTGTTAGGCTCCTTCATATAATTATTCTTTTACATAAATAACTTGCTCCGGGTAAAGGCCGGACAAGTATAAATAAAGTGTTCGGTTGTTTCAGGTTCTCTTTCTAGGCAGGACAGAAACTCAGGGTTGTCAACGATTCCCATCGTAGTTAGATGAGCGTGAGGTGAGCTGTGGCCGGTGATGATGGCAACCATAGTTCTGCATTGTTTTCTTCCGAGCTCCAATAGAAAATCAGAGAAATTCTTATTAGGCCCATCAAGAAAAAGTTTTGTACACCTTCAAGTGCTCAGGTTCGCCCATTTCTGCGGATGCTGAAAGACAGTGGTGAGACAAGGGAGTACTCCAACCCAATGTTAGATTTGTTGGAAACACCAGCACCGGCTTCTTCATTACTGAGAGACCCATCAAGAAAAAGTTTTGTACACCTTCAAGTGTTCAGGTTCGCCCATCTCTGCGGATGCTGAAAGACAGTGGTGAGACAAGGGAGTACTCCAACCCAATGCCAGATTTGTTGGAAACACCAGCACCGGCTTCTTCATTACTGAGAGAGCCGCTGGTGAAAATTTCTTGAGTGGACCGGGAAAGGCTCGATAAGGTTTATTCCTCAGTCCACAGTTCCCTTTCAGGAAAACTCACCGACAAGCGCCACCAAAACAGAAACTCTGGTACCATCGAATCAAGTGACATGCGGGCCAGAGGATTTTCCCGTTCCAGCCCACACGCCAAGGAGCAATGGGAAGAACCAGCCCAGCCGTCCTCCCAACATCCCCATGAGCGCAATCTACACATATTCCATTTTGCATCTGCCTGAAAGGCAAGATCCAGGGGTGACAGATTAAGTAAGACCTCAAGGGCAGTAGTAGCCGTAGATCACATGGAGCCAGTAATTTCTAGGTAAATAAGCCTTTGCAGGCCTGCCAGTTTCCGGATCGCAGTGCCCACTTGCGGCTTCGGCCATCATACACAAGAGGCATACGTGAGCATGGGTCTTACGATCGAGGTGTACATCAAGTGAACAACACTCGCTTAAGACCCACGTGCACCCAAAAGTTCTCCTGCATTTAGCGATGACTCTCATTCTCTCTCCACCAGAATGCTGAGATCCATCACACGATAGTGGCGGTCAACACCATGCCGACGTGCTGCCTCACACATGCGATTAGCAGGCGGTAATATTGGTATCTATTAGCGCAGTCCGTGCGCCATCTGCATATACACTGAGAGCCAGGCAACCATTAAGGCGCTGGATGTTGTGCTGGTAAAACCAAATTGGTGCAAATATGTAAAACCAGCCGTGATGAATTAATTAACTACATGGCACAAGCTGATCCTATGCTGGGTACCTGGCCACAAGGATATGCTAGGCAACGAGATGGCTGATGAGTTGGCCAAAAAGGGCTCTGATTGATTGATAGCTCCGCAGCGGTAGCTTATGTAAGATCTCAATTGGAGCTTTAAAAGAGTGATCTTCAGGCAAGCTTCCGGTGGAACAACAGGGAAACCTGCCGTATTGTGCGGCAAATTTGATCTGCATATGCAGAGCTCCTTAATGGCAGTAGAACAAATACCAGGAATCTAGTAGGGGTCATTACGGGTCAATGGGCCATAGGAGACCACGCTAGAAGATGTAACGATTCGGAGGAAATCGAATCCATCCAAAACGTATTTTGCGAGTGCCCTGCTCTGATGAATAAAGGTAGGCTATTAGGTAGCTATTTATTTTCAAGTCTGGGGGAGCTCCAAAGTAAAGAGTTGTGATTTATCTTGAGATTCTTAAGGGAAGCAGGATGGATCTAGGGCGGGTTTAAATATTTTTCCATGAGGTCAAGGGGCTGGAGGTCGAAGTGATGCTAGCGGCATCCCTCTTACATAACCTAATCTATTTTTCATGCATTCATGCATTCGACAGCTGAATTTCCTGCAGTCGATTAGACACAGAAATCTCCTAATACCCGTGATGTAGATCCCAATACGGGCAGTTGTTTACTACTTTATGTACAGCTTACCAGAATCAGAAGGACCTTTGGGTGTAGACTACTTAAAATCAATTGTTACACTTTTAATAATCAGATAGACGCGTTCACCTTGCCGAGAGCTGTTAAATTTCAATCCGCCAACATTTTATCCTTTATGGAAGGAAATAAAAAGTAATCAGAAAATAATATTGCTGTAAGATGCTCATGTTTTTTAATCAAGGTCAATATTCATGAAACTTATATATATATATATTTTTTTTTTTTTAATTTTCAAAAACATCTTAACTCTCCATTTAATACCCCCCCCCCCCCCCAACCTAGTAAAATCTCTCATTCCATCCTGTGATGTTTTTTCGTAAATTTTATTGTTTTTTACTCTCTCAAGATTTATTTTCTACCATTTCTATTCTATTAATATTTTCGGCCAGGCCAGAGAAATTAATGCTGTTTTCGTAACCAGACATCCAAACTTAAAATGAAAGCGCAGACGAAAATAATTTTTCCGTGGTGTGGTTTTAAGAAAACTCTCGAAGACATGTTGTAGCCATTATTAATAAATCGTCGCTGTCAAGAAGAGTATTCTGTTCTGTATTACGCGATGATTGAAGTTTTATTAACCCCGAAGAGCATACGCGCATATGTCGTGTTCTCTCTCGCAGCAAAGCCATTGACATTGTGTTTTTGTTTTGTTTAGACGATTCTAATAATATGTATATCGCATAGCGGACACATTTGAACATTAGTTATTCAAAAACATAAATAAACTGAAAATACATTTTTACATCCAAATTTAGAATATAGAAGATACAAACTCATGGAAGAAAGGATGAGAGATGATTATGTTTGTGAAGAAGGAAATGCTAAAATGTCGAATGTTTACTTTATAGTGACCCATCCTATCGCCTCTCTGATATGGACAAGGATGTTAAATGTGTAAATGTTATTTTTTTTTTTTTTACAGTAGAATTTATCAAAATTTGGGCGGCAATATTTTTATATTAACAAAATGTTTGTAGTAGAACTAGAAAAAGCAAAGATCTGTCAGCGATTGTTTACCTTTTGGATATCAAACTTCTGCAAGAATACTTTTTGCAATGCCCAAAGTGATGCTAGATAGGCAGATTTGTCTTCATTTGGCAGATTTGTCTTCACTTGGCAGATTTTAGACATAATAAAAGACTTCCAGATTGTCTCCGTTAAACCTCTGATTATTTATTATTTACAAATTCTAGCACAAGATGGTGTGGGCGTGTGATGCAAAAAATTCTTACCCACTATGTGGCCAAATTTATACTGGCAAAAAAACAACAGGACATGAAATTAATCCAGGTGAGTGTGTTGTCAAGGGTTTCTGTCATAAGTATAAAACCAGCGGTAGAAATATCGCTATGGAGTATGGATAACTGTTTTGCGATACTTGCGCTAGCTCGACTTTTGATTTCATAGAATCTCGCCGTAGTGGATACACTACGCAATATATACCCGCACAAATTTCGTCTCTGTTTGGATTTAGTATAGACAAATCCACTATTTGCTCATACGTTCCCAAAAAAAAAAAAAAAAAAGTGTAATAGTCTTATCAACAAACAATGCACTACATAGACGAAGCAAGTGGCCTAAAAAATAAACCAGAAATTATACACTACTACAACAGTATAAATGGTGGCGTTGACAACATGAATAAAATGGTCACACATTATTTTACAAATCGGAAAACAAAACGTTGGCCATAGCTTTGTTTTATAATGATAGATATAGGTAGCCTTGCAGCCTACATAATTTTTTCCGAGAATAACCCCATGTCTCTAAGGAGCACCGATAGTCGGCGTATCTTCCTGAGGGATCTGAGAAAAATGTTGGCAACGATCACAAAATCGTCGCGTCCTTCAGCACTACTCAACTAAGTCTGGGATTGAATGTTTGCTGGGAAAGACTTTGCATTGCTTCGGTACAGTACATCCGATCATCAAAGAGTTAAAGAAAAACTCGGAAGACATGTAATGTGTGTAATCGTCCTGTTTGTGTCCAACACTCAAGTTGCATTGTAAAATGTTCTTGTGCATTTGTTTTTTATAATTGAAGTATAATTCAATAAACGTTAATGTAAAAGCTATTCCCTTTGGCTTTGTATTATTGTTTTTTTATATTTATATTGTATATAAAAATAAATAAATAGAAAAAAAATTACAAATTTATTTGTTCGCTTCCATCGTTACTGGTTAATGCCAGATGGAAGCAAATGTGGCTTAATAGGTCAGACAAATTAATAAATACAAGAGCTAAAGACATCTGTCTCGTTAGCTCAGAGGTAAGAGCAATCTCCCGGAAAGCGGCAGGTCCGGCTTCAAAAACCGGACGAGGCGGTTGGTTTTTCTCTTGTATTTAATAATTTGATTTGAATCGTAAAAATAAAAAGTTTTTCTAAAAATTCTTCTAATGTAAGTTGTTAGATTTTGGCATTATGTTCCTTTGGGAAAAGAGTATAGTTACCACCAAGAATTCGTGAGCGAATAGTTATGAAAATGATTTGCAACTAACTAAATTGAGGATTACAGACCGATTGACAGTTATGTATGAAAAGTTCCCGTTAAAGTTATGCCTTCTCTAATTCTCCTTAGATTTATACAGATTTCTTAAGCCATAGGTATTAGGTAAGAAATACACCAAAAGGAACAGTTAACGTAATTTTTACTGATAGAGGAGATGTCTATAAAAGTACATTCGGCAAATTAAGAGTAAAGTGGTCAGTGCTATTACATATTAGCTATTAAATACAAACTCCTCATCCCTAATCACAGGTTTATATTGTCAATTATGTATGCATAAGCAAATCTGTGCAATTGTGTTATTTTCTTATAATCAACGAAATTCTCAAATTTGAGAAATGCTCAATATTTGAGTTTCACGGTCAGGCGCAATTAATTTATGTAACATACTTGCGTAGGAAAATTTAATTTTGTGTGTAAATTTTAAGGAAATATTTTATGAACTTTAGATGTATGATTTTTCCAATAATTTTGTACGGGAAGACGAAATTATTCCTTTCTACCTTTTTAAATTTTTTCATGCTTGAAATTCACACATTCAACAATTACAGATTAAATTCTACATAATTCATTTCTCCCAAACATCTAAACATGGCCTACAACCGCCTGTCAATTGACATTCCAAATTTAATTCTTCTAACCTATGTCCATCTTATATCAACTACTTTAACATTTTTTAAACAACTGGATTCATTAACCAACATTCTTCGATATCTATACGGTTCCCTAATGTAATTATATACCATCTTCCAATCTATTCCATTCATATACGCAAAAAATTCTTCCTCATTTAACGTACTCCTGCCAAAATACATACCACAATAAAATGATATGTATTTTCTATATCGTCTCTAATACACATAGAACAAATTCCATATGTATTTTTTTTTTTTAAAGATCTAGCATTGAGATCCAGTAGACCTTCGCGCGCTTCAAACAAAACTCTTATGACCTCAACAGAAAATTCATCATTAAAAATCTATGAATACCATCACTAACCTACTAACCTAAGCTTACGCTCCATAACCTTTTCTTAATTCCGACATCTAAAAGGTCCTTTTCCTTATACATTCGGTAGCAAGTCTTTTTGGTAGTCTCCAGTTCTTTAATTATATATTTAAAATGTAATTGCATGATATACAAAAGAAAAAAATTTATTCAAACCAGTCTCGATATAATTTGGGGTGCTTTTCGGCAAACGTAATATCCTTTTGATAAAGGATGTTAGCATTTGTTCAACATTTTAATACTCCTTAAGCTCCCAGACTTGAGCACTATAGCACATAATTGCACGCGTTACTGTCTCGAATATTTTATATTTATCTGATAGTGAACATCAGATCTTATTAAAAAGGAGCTCCAAGTGATATTGATACTATTTTTTGCTAGACTTAATCTTTCTTTCATGTGTTTGTACAAGGACAGAGTAGGTGTTAAAGTTATTCCCAAGTATTTATGAGTATGTATTTAGTACTTCTATCTCTACAAAGTGAAATTTCTCCTGCGTCGACAGCCTACCCCAATTTCTAAAAACCATGATCTTTGACTTACCTAAATTTACTGTTAGATTCCATCTTCCGCAATATATTTCTAGCCTACTGATTATTCTTTGCAGTTTGTTTGGGTCATCTGTGAGCAAGATTATATCATCTGCATACATTAGTAAGTCCTACGCGAGTATTGAATACTGCTATGCCTTCTTTCAATACCTCTTCCGAGTCATTTATGAATATTGCAAAAAGCGTTGGACTAGGAAGGTCACTTTGTCTAACACCCATGTTCAATATGGGGTGACACCTCATGCCCATGCCCCAAACTACCGACATTCCCGTACTTAGTAGCTAATTAAATAAGGCTGCCCTGTCTATAAAGTCTACACAAAAGCCATAAACTTTATTCTTTCCTACTTTATGTTGTAATTTGACGATGCAATAAAGATTAAAAATATTATCGATAGTTGAGTAATCCTTCCTAAATCCAGCTATAATTCGTAGGTCTCCTTTCTTGTACAAAGGATAAAAGTCCTTTTAACCGACTCGAGTCAAATACCACTTCGAAAAAATTATCATATTTCTGTGCGAGTTTCACTAAAAATTCGTTTGTCGAGTATTTATAAAATTCTAAGATTCCCACAATATGGAAGAATTCCTACGATCTCCCAACACTACTTGAGAGTCCTTCACTCTTTCAAATTCAAAAGTGTATCCGTCTATTTCTCTTATTTCTCTCTCTCTCTCGATCTTTTCTTGCTCTATTTCTTTCTTGTTTTTCTCACTCACGATTTATCTCTCTTTTCCGCCATTTCTCTATCGCTCTTTCTCTATCTCTCTCACTCTCCCTCTTTCTCTCTCTCTCTCTCACTCTCTCCCTCTCTCTCATCAACATCATACTATTAACAAATAATTTATAATCGCATTATCGCAACCATGAGCCCATCTTCCCGCCCCAACTCTGCGACTAGGAATGCCTATTAATTCTAACTTCTTTCAAAATAGGAGGCGGATTGCTCATTCACTTTTACTATTTTGTCTAAAGCAAAAAAAAAAAAATTTTCAAACTCATTGGAATGCATGGAATTTTCGCCGTATTGTCATCATCTCTAAAATCGGTTATAAACTTAATTAATAAGCGCGCTGTCACAAATTAAGTAATTACTTCAAGCATATGTATGTATGTATTGCCCTAAAATAAAATACCATTTGCCGTCGTATATATTTACATTATAGTTTATTAGGAGCCACGTATAAACCCGTCACTATCACTATACTGGGTCTGATGTACCTGATTCTGGTATTCTTGCGCACTGGGGTTGGTTATGAGTGAGATAATAACCGACTTCCTTATAAACAGATATTTCGCATTCGGAATGCTAATGTAATGCTAGCGTCTGCGTCGTGTCGTATTTGAGATTCAAAAGATGCTTCTTGTGTCAACAACAAGACATTTTTGATATGTTGAAATTGCTGAGACCTCATAAGGCAACTGAGCTTCTCAAGTTATTTATTGTAAGTAGGTGGTTTTCACTGTATGAATTTAAACTGTGGCTGATTTATGCAAAGTTGTTATTACATATGTAGTATCTGTAAAAAAAAAATAAAAAAATAAAGTCGTTGGAAACTTTCTTCTATTTTTACTTTGTCGCTGGATTTAGTGTCGATCATAAATTAAAAATGTTTGAGGTGATACCAATTTGCATACATATAACCGGTGAATTCCTTTAAAAGCAGTTGACGTTTGGTCAACAATTTGCTTGAAATTTTTTAATTATAATTCTGGAACATATAGAATATGATCGTCGGCTGCTTACTGCAAAATCGAGATAACCCAAATTTTCTAGTTTTGAGAAAATGTAGATTGAATTTTACAGAAATATGACACAATTGGGCTTATCCTATTTTTGACAAAATGTGAGTCTACCCTTTATATATGCGTAGAATGGGTTATCCATCTCTATTACACCATACGAGCCTTGTTTATACCTTAGCCTTCGGGCTCAAGTTGCAAGTCAATGGAATCATGTTGACAGTTTGTCTGTTTACTTTTGTTTCAGTGACGAATCTTTCAGCCGGTTTAAATTGTTTCATTTTTCATTCGTGTCTGCTTCTTCATGTGCTAAGGATACAGCAGAAATTCTGAGTTAGATTATCTCTTATCATGAAATCTCTAAATTGTGGGATGATCTACTTAAAGTTAACATACAAACAATAGACATATCCATATAAGTTAGCTAGATTATACATATTGGAATTTACTGTTCATATTTCCATTGAACTTGACATGTAACGTAAGGACGTGGCAAATTCTTATCTCATCAGGTTATTCTTTAAACTAATTTTCGTTATCTGAAGTGATAACGACTGAAACTAAATACAATAAATCTATTTTTGTTTGTGCCCTTCAATTGTATAGAGGCCAGATTAAAAGGTAATGGGAATACTCTGATAAAAAGCTGTGTAGGTGGTCTCTGATGGCGTTGCATTCATTTTAAGTTAAATTACAATGGTTAATTATTGATTATTTTTTGTTTATCAAATTTATCCACTGAATGTCAGATAACAGAAATTTCGTAAATGGATAGTAGAAAAATTTAAGTAAAAACTTGTATAACATATGTAGGGTCTATTTCTATTCCTCTAAAAGTCCTTATGTCTCAATAATCTGAGTTAATCTTGATTTAAAAACGCTATATTTTGTTAATACCCTGTAACTCGAAAATATCGCTTATTCTGTAATTATGTTAACAAATTTTCCAGTAAAATTACCATTACTAAGAATAGTTCCCAAGTAACATGTCTGACTTCCGACATATTATCATATTATGCTTTTTTGCGAAAGCCTTGGAGAAGATCCTGTCTTGAAGAACGTTTATTACTATCTGCTTGTCAATCTAGCTTTGGAATATAGTTGTGAAACAGTTTCACTGAGAGTTACCACAGATAGCTTGTTAAGGATAACATGGGAATCCTAGTATATTCAGCTTTTCCAAAACTTTTGACAGTGTCAAATCGAGGTAAATTATTAGATTTAAATTTAAATCGGACCATATTCCCACATTCAGCTATTAACAGCTTTTTATGTTGACGAACATATCAAGTGAAAATTAATAACTGCATTTTAATAAATGTAATAAATTTGATATGTGGAATCCCTCAAGGTTCTATTCTAGGGCAGCTATTATTTAAAAGTTTGTGATCAGATAGGTACAGCGGATGACATGCATATGTGTATCAGCTGTACAATTGCCTTGTCTGTAGATTGCATTTTTAAAGTCAAAATTACAGATCGAATTTAATAATTGCATAGGATTCGTATATGAACCTCTATGTTCCAACCACATAAGCCAATAGAAAAATGAAATGCTTATAACATAAAATCTTTATTTCAGACAATTCCATATTGTCTGTTTCACGATAAATATAAATGTGGTTGTGAAAAGAGTGTTTTTGTTTTTTAAATATATGATGAAACCAAGTGGGGGTACGATATCGTAATTAGCTATGGAAAAGACGTGACTCCAGACAAAACATCATAAAATGCTACGTAAAAGCACCATTAAATTTTCGAATACAAAAATTTTACATTAAACATAGAATTAGCATATAATTAGCACATAAATCCTGAGTGAATCAAAAATATTTTTTTATACCATTCTTACTAAGACAACGTGGTGGACGAAGTCGTCCTACATTCCCATTTTTGTTGCTTAACAACCCTACTAAATTTTGGAGACGGAGCTATAAAGGACTAGGTTTCCTTCATAGGCTCCTTATTTACATTAACCACTGCAAATCTTTGCAATGTTATATGATTCCTGCGTACTGCTAGACAAGTGAATATTTTTATTTCCCACTACCATACAGTATTGGGCCAACGTTGGGCCTACTTTGTTCATATGTATATATTGCAAGTGGAATTCTCTTCTTGTGAACATATGGTAAAACGCACCGGGGGTTAGCCGTCATGTTTGAAAGGTTTCTTTTTCAATATTTATTGAACGAAAATTAGGTATGCGTCCGGTAATATGTGGCTCTAGTGTATTTTGTTATGTCTGTCAGTATAGCTGTAAGTACTACTTAGATTAGATTAGGACTAAGCGGGGCTAGTGGCCTTTTCTCTGAAATCATACATTGTCTTATTGTGCACCGATTTTTTTCATATTTTATCCAAAAATCCCACTCTTACTAGGAAGAGCAGCATATTTTTGGATGAGGCTTCCTCAAAGTCGGCAGCTTTTAAAAAATATGAGCCAAAGCCTGGATTCTACATTGCGCAATGGCCTCACATTCGCATATGATGTTCTCCGATGTTTCATCCTCTTCGAGACACAACCTACATACATACATCAGTGGGTGATATGCCTAAGATGGTTCAGAGAAAATTCCTACAGACAGTTGCGAAGGTTCTTTAATGAATTTTTTGGCTTGTCTGGAGCCTATCAATGAAAGTCCATCGTTGGTTCATTTGTTTCTGGATCCAGTTTTTGAAGGTAAGCTTCACGGTGTTATAAGAAATACCACAAAATGGTTCCGGTCCAATTAGGGACATAGTCAGTAAGTCTGCCTTATCATTCCCATCAATTACCGAGTGTCCTAGTACACATTAAAAAGTTAGGTGCTTATTTGTGTCAAGGTTTGTTAATGCTTCAATAGATTAATCTAAATCTAATTAAATCTACCCAACTATGTTCTATAATTAGTGCAAGATGCCCTGAATTTGTGGTACATAGGTAAAGTGATGCAGACTTAGTGGATGTGACTTAGAACTTGATATGCCTTGCATATGATCTTACATTCTCAATATTCTACACTCACTTAATTTTTGTAAATGATGCTATAAACATCAATTCGCATACAAAATTCTTCATGTTTCCGTAATCTATTTCATCGATATACATACATTATGTTGACCTGATATGTAGTCGATGACAATTAAATCCGGAGCAACTATGGTGACAATGAGGATGGACGTAATATGAAACACATGATCGGATATCTATTCATATACGAGATAGATCTGTGGAAGAGTTATTGATGCAGCGCCAACGGATTCTGAAATTTAATATTTTGTGCCGTAATCATTGATGATGCGTCCCGTGACATTGATATGATATTTCTTACTTTGACTATGTAATCAATATACATATATATATATATATTTATATTCTCGTATGACGTATATTTATAGAACCTCTGTCTGACAAAAGTAGTATGGCCAGTGCCCATGGGGTCTCTAGAAACCCATTTATTTGTATACCGGAAACTTATATTTCATTGAAACAAAACCGCAAATGTTAATGACAACCGCATTTCGCGTTTTGATGCCTTGTAAATCTCGTCTCAATTGTTTGTTTGTAATCTGAAAATGGTAAAGAGAATAGTAATTAAAATTATGCAGAAATAAATTAAGTGGACAATAACAGAAATTAAATATTTTTCGCAATTGGGCGACTAGGTCTCACCTACAGGCTACAGCAGCTCATTTGGATTTTCATTCATGGCACATATGTATATAGCATGCATGTACATTATGCGTATTATATACATATTATCAGTTTAATTTTATCGCTGTGCTATTTATTTATGTATGTATATATATGGATGAGGATGTAAGTGTCGTAATGTAATGAATATGGAAAACAGGAAAGGCCCCGCTTTGACAGTCATCGTGTGTTAATATCTCTACCCAGGAAATGAGAAAAAGTTACAACATTGTATCGTGATTTTTACAATTTTAGTGGAAATTCATGATATTACAGTTCTTATAAAGGAAAAATTTTGTCTAATTATTATTTTTATAATGATATTACCCCAACTATACAGGGTGTCCCGTATGTGACCTCGAACTCGAAGGCTATGGATAGGTCATGCTTAGAAAAAATATTGCATGGTGGAGGAGGGTAAATCCCAACGGTTTCTGAGATAACAAGACTTAAAGATATTTGGGTATGTTCTTATAGACCATAATGTAACTTTAACTCTATGATGATTTAAAATTTGTTAGATTGATAAAAATGTAACCCTTTCTGCGTTTTTTGCACTTTTTCTTGAACATATCCAGCGAAAATTGCCTACTTTCTGGCATTTATTGGAACTTTTTCGATGGTCATTTTAAAGCGCATTTTTTTTATGTTTGTTATATAAAAATAGTAGTTAAATGAAAAAACCGAGTAAAATTCCGTAATTTTAACTTTGTTGAACCATAACTTATAAAAATGGAGAAGAGGAGGGTAAAAATTTATGGACCTTTGGGAAAGGTCCAACGATTATCAGTCAAACAAATCAACATCAGAGAGTGTAACGTTCAGAAGTTAGAGGGTGATCTATGAAAAATACCTAAATATCTATAAGTCTCCCCCCCCCCCCACTCTTGTAATTTTTTGCTTGAATGAATGATCTATCTATCCATAGCTTTCGGGTGCAAGACTACATATGGGACACCCTGTACAACACGCGATAACTTTCAAGTTACAATAACCAATTCCGCCGTTGGGCCGCCATCGTGAATTCAAGCAAATAGAACCTTTTGATTTAGTTTAATTAGTTTTTGGAACCATGTGTCGATCACCACGACGTCGTGCAAGCTAGAAAGTTGTAAAGCGGGAAACACAATGCTACGGTCATCAGAGCTCATCAGCTCAAATTTCAATTTATTCCTATATCTGATAATAGAATAGAATGAAATCTGAACTGATGAACGCTGATGATCGTCGCATTGTATTTCCAGCATAACTTGTTGTTTTTATATGCCAATATTAACTTTTTGGTTACGGATAAAGCATTCAATTGATCATAAATAATTGTTGAGCAGTAAAGTAAAGGGTCCGCCATCTAATGTTTTTTTTTTCAACTAGTGCTTATTTCGTGAATGGTAACACTTAGCTCATGTCTGATTTGACAGATAATTAGTTTTATTCTTCCGCTGAACGAATATGGTTGTGTATACGCTTGAACAACGCTGGGAAATATTGCGACATTACTTTGAAAATCATGGTAATGTTGCAGAATGTATGCGAAAATTGCGTACGGATTTTGGAAGAAGAGAAGCACCGTCAGCTCCGTATGTTCGTTATCTTGTGAAAAAAGTGAAAGAAACTGGCATCCTCATCGATAAACCAAAGCGTGAAAAGCCAAAAACAGTGCGTACACCCGAGAATATTGATTGTGTGGCAGAAAGTGTACGTGAAGCGCCATCAACATCAATTCACCGTCGTTCTCAACAATTGAACATTTCGGAGACATCATTGAGACGAATTTTGCATAAAGATCTTCGTATGACGCCATACAAAGTCTAATTGGTTCAGGAGTTGAAGCCAACTGACCATCCAATGCGTTTTCGCTTCGCTGAGTGGGCCTGCGATCGACTAAAGGCGGAATTACAATGGACGCAACGGAACGCAATTGAACGGAGAGAAATGTCAAATTTACGCAGTAAAACGGACGTCGAGGTTAGCTGCTTACAATGGACGCATGATTAATTGAAAGTGACAGTGACGTTTGACCCAAAATTTATAAACAAATATGGATAAAATCAAAAAACTCTTTTCATTCCATTTCCACTCTGCTTATTACACACTTACGGCAGCACAGTTTCGCTTGTCGGAACAAAATAAAGAATCCCAAAGCTAATTTGAGGTTATGTTTATCCGTTCAGTTGCGTTAATTTCAGATTTTATTAAACTTGCTCCGTACGACTGCGTTTTCGTCCGTCCACTGTGCGCAACTCCATTTGAAAAGCATACAAAGAAAACCGGTTTGACATTTCTCTCCGTTCAGTTGCGCTCCGTTGCGTCCATTGTAATTCCGCCTTTACAGAAGATGCCGATTTTGCCAAAAAATCATCTTTTCGGATGAAGCTCATTTTGATCTTGGCGGGTATGTAAACAAGCAAAATTGTCGCATTTGGGGCACAGAAAACCCGCACGCATACATTGAAAAGCCGATACACCCAAAACGAGTCACTGTTTGGTGCGGATTTTGGTCCAGAGGCATAATTGGGCCATTTTTCTTCGAAAATGAGCAAGGAGTGGCCGTTACAGTCAATGGCAATCGTTATCGGGCCATGTTGAAGGAATTTTTGTTCAGGAAAATTGAAGAGGAGGATATTGGCAACATTTGGTTTCAACAGGACGGCGCTACGTGCCACACAGCCGATGTTTTGCGCCCTGTTTAAAAAAAAAAAAGTTATTTGGCGGATTCTATAGAAGTTTTCAGTGATTTCTGTGATTTGTAATAAGTTTCTGGTTACAAAAATAACAACATTGTGCCAATTACATTATTTATCTTTGGGATGACTGCCACAAAATAATTGTTTTGTTACAACAACAAATATATACTGAATCTTAATGCCACAAAAAATCGAAAGAAATGTTTAAAATTTTCGACATCATATATATGTAGGTACTAAAGGAAAGGTTAATTGCATGTAAACAAACAATTAGGAAACATAAATTCAAATATGGAAAACATAATGTGGAAAGAGAAAATGAGGTAAAAATTTTTTACTGAAATAAATAAATTCACCCAACTCTCTGGCGAAATACATAAATTATTATCAATACATGCAGTGCTCTCTGCTGCTGATACAAGCCAGGCAGATGCCACAAAATCATTACCGCTCTTAATTTTCCCTATAAATCGACATAAAAATTTTCTTTTGTGATAGGTTTAGTGTTTTTTGTCATGGTAAACTTGCAACTGTTGGATGAGGTGCAGCAAACATTTCATAAAAATTTTTCAATTGCTTGATAAATTTGTCAAAATTTTGTTTACCAACCAATTATGACCAAGTAGTTATCTGAACGACCGACGTTCTGGTTACAAAAAAAACTAAGAAGTTATTTTTGTTATAAATATGACTGTAAAGTAATTGTGGCGAATTCCTGATTAAGTACGAATATGTGATTTACAGTTATTTGAACAACTTTCTGGTTATAAATAGTTATTTGGGTAACTTCTTGATCATACCTTTAAATAATAGAAAAATTATTTGGGTGGCTCTCCCCATTCTAGAAAAAGATGGCTACATTTATGGTGGAACAATGTATAAACTGTATTAAATTATAAATTAATTTGTATAAAAAAGTTACATGAATATGAATAGCATTTTGGGGCATATGAAAAAAAAACCAAACATTTATTTATAAGTGAGAATTACGGATCACTACCGGTCGTTGTTCAAGCACAAATTGCAAGAATACTACCTATTTTTTTCTGTGATTGTTCAAATTCCTTATTGATTCCTTGTGTTCTCAATAATTTTGCAACATAATAAAGAATTTCCAGTCCAAACTCTCAGTTCCGCTTGAGTTGAGACGCTATATACATGTAGCTGTCGTGTGGTCAACAATAAATTTTTCTCACATGAAATTGAATTTCCTGTATACAAAAGTAATGTTACCTAGATCTACTACGTTCGTATACGTTATATATGTACATATATGTACGTACGCATATTCTAGATACATACATAAGTAGATAGGTATTCAGGCAAAGCTTTAGCAAAATTATAAAAAGGGTATCAGGTTTTCTTGGCTTTATCTTTCTTATCTGTAAAATCCGCCAGCGCAGTTTAGTTATGCACCAGACTGCGTGTTTTATTTTAACCACGGTTGGCACTTTCACAAACATAACCATAATATATACATGGATATATTACTACTCATGTATATTAGAGTTTTGGAGGTGGTCTTCTCTATAATACTCGTGTCCATTCTATTCCACTTAATTTTTGCTTCCATATTTTTTTTCCCCCTTACTGGAGCTCGCAAGCATAACTTCTATGTTTTTTGCTCGATTATACCGTAAGTGATCGTATTTTCTTCTACTTCCTGATTTTTTCTCCTGTACTACACGAGTGCAGTGTATGATCATAAGATTATTGAGAATAAACGGAGAGGATTGACAAGACTACGATGGTACAATGATCTTATGACCACCTTTTGGATAAAAGATTCGTAGTAGTCTGTTGTATGTATGTAGGGGTGTTGCCCAAGATCAAGTTTAATAAAACAACCAATACTTAGGAAAATTATGAAATGAGTTTTCATGACATAAATTATATATCTACACTAACTAATAGCAGCTGCATTTACTTCACTTAATGTCTAGAGATGTTTTTATATATGTACATTAATAGATCGGGAAATTCAGGTGTACTCGTACGAAAATAAAAAAATCTCTATATGAAAGAATTGAACGGGTGGTACAAATTGCCTAGACTAGTTTAATTAAACTGTTATTGGTCTGAACTGATCAACTAATCCTGAAACCTTGTAAGCGAAACAGCTATTGGTAGCATTGCAGCGAGCTTTTATATTCGAAAATTCTTTTATGTTGCAATATAATGGAAGGACTAATTGATCAGATTAGACCAATCATCTTTTATTATTTTTCTAACTTAATGGATTGGTGTCTTCGCAGTCAATTCTGCAGCGGAATATGAACTTGTAAAAATGCTTATATTTATAACTTTCCCAGGTTTATAGAGGTTTAAATCTTTTTCCTAGATATGGCTCATTCTATTATATAGGCTAATCCGCCGAGGGCATACACCCTATGAAAGTGATATTCATAAATGATAGCTGACCGTCTAAGATTTCCAACAAATGCCTAACCAACTCCCCATTCCCTTTCCGTCGGCAGTTATAGGACGTCAAGCCAATTTTTTTTTTTTTTTTTTTTTTTTTTAACGATTTTCCCCAAAATGCTTGATAGCCGTTACATTTGCTTGCAAGATTTGGAAACATCACAATGTTACGTTTTATTTGAGCCCACAACATGTATCTACTACCTACATACATGCAACCGTTCTTGAGATAAAAGAGATTTTATGATTAATAATTTCATGAATTTTGGTACTAAAGATAGAAATCGTCTCTAATTTTATGTGAAGCTGCCGAAATATCTTTGATTCAAAGGGGAATGTCCATTTTGACCCCGACACTTCCAGATATGATAGATGGCTTAAACGATACATTCTGATACTCTAAACAAGTTTTATTAACAATGTTTATTTCTATCTAGCTGGAGAAAGCTGGGCGGAGGGGTGTTTGATCTAGTACATTTTGGAAAATCTAGTACAGAACCGAATTCCTTAAGTCCTGCAAAGAATTTGAGTATCCGCACTAATATACTTAAATACCTATTTATCGCCATCCCAATACTCACGTTTTTGGTATTTCTTTCTTTTTCATTCGAACTGAGGTACTAGATTTTTCGCACCTTAGATCGGCTCTAACTTGATAGGGTTATGTCCGATCGGAAAACGGGGTTCACTGTTTGCCTCAGCTCATTACCAGCTACAATTCATAGAAGAAAATTTTTCTCTGCATTCTTTTAGGGTAGGTGGTAGGAGCCCCTGGCGAAGGGGGGGGGGGTGGTTCCAATACCGCATGTTGCATATTGAATTAAAGGTCTCTCCAAGTACTATTGGGTGGTGTATATTTTTCCCGATTCCGAAAATTTTCTCGGGGACGTCTTTGCAGCCGGAAAACCGATTTTCATTCACTTGGGTCACATACACCCCAGCTACTACATTCCTCATATATTGTTGCAGTTCCTTATTCCATGGCCTTCAGTGCACTGTTGTGAGCATTTTTCGCATAGGAAGTCATTTTCCACGACGTACGGATTCTGCACAATCACGATAAGTAGAAAAGTCCATTTTTTCACCCCAGAAAGTCGCTCAATCCAAGCTTTCCCCGGCTAGATAGAAATAAAATATGTTCGGAGCATCATAATGAATCGTTTAAGACATCTCTCATATCTGGAGGTGTCGGGCCTAAAGTTATATGAAAAGTGGGTAATTTTGTTCTGATACTGATTATTAACTGCACAAGAACCTTAGTTTATAGCATTCTGTATTAAATTTTTTTACAATCTTTTGCTTTTTGATAAACGTGCGCAATGAGACTAGCGTAATTATCAGCTGTTTCAACTGAAAACGATTAATTTCGCGCCATTATCTCAATTTTGTAAAAATATTATTTTATCTTAATTTTATTTATTTATTTATTTATTTTTTTTCTTAATCTCTTTCTAGATTTAAAAGACGAGATGTGATACAATTTGCCCACGCAGACTTACTGGAGTCCAATTTATTTCGTATCGTCACAAGAATGCGCTTACTAGGCATCATCAGCAGCTTAGTTAATTGCAATTATACTAGGCCAATCACCAGCAGCAGCAGCAATAATGACACTGATAACATTGTGATCAGCGTACTTTACCACAGAGCATCTACTCAAACTTAAGGAATCGGACGAATTAAGAAGGTATATAATATCACGGAAAGTTATCATCATCATCATCATCATCATCATCGTCATCACTATGATCATCATCTCCTTCTTTCTTACCCCCTTGACTTCCCAAATCCATAGGACTGGAGTACATGTAATTATCACAAGACCGAACATCCGCCATTTAGCAAATTGGTACAATCTCTTCCTTGTCATTCTAGTAGAGTAGCCATCAGTAAAATCTTATTTCGTATTACAGAATGTTCTCTACAGAAGTAAGACAGTGACATTAAGTCTATGCTAGCGGTAAATTGTGGCACTTAGTCCAATTTCCCTTCTGGTATAAGCCCAACGATTTACAAAATAAAATACAAAAAACAAAAACAGTTGAAAGTACAAATTACATACATATATATCCCACCCACAACAAGTATCCAGTATGGTTAATGGAAATATAGGCCTTCTCTGCTGCTTGATGAGCACTCTCATCTCAACTTTAGCAGCTTGGATGCCAGATATTCAGCCGAAACTTAACATGAGAACAGGTGAGGAAGTTTATTTATTTATGAATTATGTATAAGTAGGAAATTATGCTTGTATATATGTAATATGTATAATATGTTTTTTTATTACAGACCACGAAAAATTAACTGCCTTTTTTGGCAACAATTCAGACTACTTCAAAATACTGGACCAGGATGAGAATTCATTACTTATAGGAGCCAGGTAGGAAACTTCTCTTAGTTGTTACTTGAATGAGTATCAGGAGGTGTTATGAGTTCTCTTATGGAAGCAGCCTCAATTTTTGAATAATTTTTGTTATTTGCTATATTGGCTTAACATGGCGATGTTCAACGATAAGGGGATGAAAGAAATAGAAGAAAGCCAGATACCGATAAAATTATTATGAACATTTAACATGAGTGTCATCTAAGAATAAAATCGCCACCACACTACTCTAATGATGCTCTTAGGTTACAGGTTACAGGTGGCAGTTAGTATATCTCTTGAAGAAGTGGTGGCAGCGGCGAATTAATATTATCACGGTCAACCGTTCGTTATATAGGTAAACCTGAGGTGCATCAATCCGCTTACCTGAAATATTTTTTATTTATTTAAAAGAAATCGAGTCGTCTTAATGGCGGCTTGAAGTACGCCGAAGGAAAGTAGTACTGATGTCGAGCCGGTGGAGAGCTTCATTTCCTCACTCCAGGCTGTCCCTATCACAGCCTTAACAGGCGTTACTTTGCTAAAAAGACTGTAGTGCTGAGGCCAAGTCGACGCTATGACGACTTGACGACTACGACAAGAAGAGTGACAACGCTGGTGCTGTCTGTACGCCTCGCTTCTGAGTAACCTGAATCTGTAGGGTTTGCTTCAGAAGAATCTGGCGCTGTAGGGCTCACATCTGGACCGTCTGGAGTCCTGTCTCAGTTGACCCTATGTCGACTTGATGGTGGCAGTAATAACGGATATTATGCTGGTACTGCGAGAGGAATTCGCTTATTCGGTCCCAGGTCGTCGGTTCGTTTGCGGAAGGCCAGAGATCACAGTCTCTGAAATCAAGATAACTTAGAGTTCTTAAAAACAAACGAAAAGCATCGGTTTATCAGTTACAGTTGCGGGGCTTGTTAGCTTCCTTTTTTTTTTTTTTATTAAAACACGCTTTTTCAGGGTCGGTTGACATCAGAATAAATTATTCTCGATGTTTTTGTTTATTTACACTAAAGCCTACCTAACTAAACTTTTCCGCGTTCAACAAAGTGTTACTAGACTCGAATTTCGGAATTTCGGGTCAAGAGTTCGGAAATGTACTACCCGGCACAGAAGCGTCGCCACAGAGGTCCAGGGAAATGAGATGGATCGCCATCCTATTGCCTACGTTATGGCGTTACCCCACGAAGAATATAATCACAGTATTCTTGAAGGATTATTTAGTAGTTCCCACCACTTTATCTATAGATATTTCCACAAACTTTACATTTGGCTAGATATGGTAAGATAATTTATCCCTTTGGGCCCTAATGTTGAAGTTTATTTCAAGGAACTTTTCAAATTTTTTCAAAAGTAATGAAATATAGATTATTGGTCATAAATACATGTCAACTGTGTGGCTTATTGAATGCAACAAATCTGGTCGAATATCACCAAACCATACGCGAAAGCAACTCCGTGCGAGTACAATAACGGCTTCAGAAATCGTAAGGATCTACACATGCTTTGCGATGATTAGTTCTATATTTCAAGGTTTCCTTAAGTCAGGGATACCATATATTCTTCCGAATTGCAATGTTCACATATATTCTAATAACGTTTGGTGAAATGCCAAATATTGCTATAGGAACTATGTCCGCAATTGTGTCTTCCGTAAAAGGAAACCGCTGACTTGAAGGCTAACTGCGAAGTCTTGAGGACTTGTTTAGTGGCGGGGTCTTCAAAGTCCACTTAACGCTGGTAGCTGGTATATTGACTATCAGATGCGTCGTAAGCAACGGTGCGTCCTGGACGTCGGATTACTGGTTTATCGAATATTTGATCAGCAACCAGATCAATGATGATCAACTTCGGCACCTGAAAACAGTGTGAATGCTCCGAGTCCGCTTAAGTGACTTGTTCGGTTCAGACTGTCCCAATGAGCCTAACTGTACGCTAGAATCGAGCCGACCCTATGTCGTCTTGAAGGTTGTGGCAGGAGAAGGAACAACGTTGGTGTTATCTGCATTTTTGGTCCTAGTAGGCTGGACCAAGTCGACCCTATGTCGATGTGATGGCCTTGGAAACAACAGTAGTGATGTTGGAACTGTGGGTGGAATCCACTGTTTCCGAAGTAGATTACCAGTCCGTTGGTGAAAGACATAGTAAAACGCGGACCCTGAAAGAAAACTTGTTTGGGAGTCATAAAATTAAACATCTGCTAGTAGTTATGGGATCCTCTTGTAGATTTGCCTTTATTTTAATTGATACTGTTCTTCTAGCTGTTTATATTTTCTTTACTCTTTTTTTAAATTTTTCTAGCGTGTAGCTGGACTCCTGGTTCACATAAGAATAATTATTTTCGTTGTGTTTTTATATACACTAAAGACAAAGCCTACCTAGCTAAACCTTCCTACGTTTCTAAGCATTACTAGACGCGAATTTCAAAATAAATTTTGCTAGGTATACAAAGTGATTGGTCAACAATTCGGAAGTGTGACCCGGCACAAGCACATCCTACATAAACGTTCGAACTTATATCAATAAGCGTATTGCCCTCGGAATTAGAAAACATTTGTTATCGACGAGATTTAAACCGCCATATTTTACATACATATATTACTTCTGCGTACACCAGAATCTTGTCCGATTCACTCGTACTTGGAGGCTCCATTCCCTACAGCTTGAATATCCTGGAATGATATCTGAATGAGCCTAGAAACCTTAGAATGTCAATCTTTTAACAGGCAATGGCTGATTGTGATATATCGTTGGTGACACTGCATAACCGCGAGACTGGCAATATCATAACCTCTCATAAGATTTAGAGATATGGTATGGCATCCTGCTCTTTTAGCTAAGCTTCAGGCATTAGTTCTAGACCCTCTTTTCTTAAAATGGCTTAAACGTTTTCTCTCCCGTCGTTCAATTCAAGTTACATTGGACGGAGTCACTTCTAATCGTTTTATAATTCATTCAGTGTACCGCAAGGTCCTATTCCTTCCTTCATATCCTTGATTTCATGTACTCGTTCGACTCTTTAGGTGATTCCCATGGGAATGCTGTAGTTGACAAAAGAGTTTAGTTCACTAAACTATGAACTTACAACAATACTCGCTTGGGGCAGAGCGAATCGGGTCTTATTTAATGCTTCCAAAACTCTATGTTGTCATCTCTTAATATCTTAGGCATTGAAATATGTCACTATAGATGGATTTAACGTTATTTCCTTTCTAAAAGATGAAGACTGCATCATTGCCTACTAATGTTGTTGTATCGTATGTACGTCTTATGTTTTTTTGTTCTGTTCACTTGTCATTACATCGTCTCCTAAGGAGGATGTATTATTCGTAAAATAATAAAAGTTGTTTTCACCAAAAGTCAACTTTTATTCAATAATAAACAAAAAACAAAAAAATTACAACAATATTAGTTGGTCCAATCATACTTTTGGTATTGCCAAAAACCTGATGAAATGCCTGGCCTCCTTGCAAAGATGCAAGAAATATTTTACTCCATCAGACTTGGCGCAAATTTACAAGTCTCATATCAGGCTTAGATTAAAATATAATTCCCATATTTGGGCAGGGGCTGAACGTACTAAAGAAAAGAAGGCCATCCGGCTTATTAGCGATGACATATCAGTAGCATAACTATTAACTCTCTAAAGCACTGGCGTAATGTCGGATATCAATCTCTCTTTTATCGCCACTTCTATGGATATTGCTCTGACGGAATTTCTAGTCTGATCCCTTGTAGAATTCTTCCTATGCGCACCACACGAGCTATAACCCGAGCTCACACCCTTGAAGTTAAATTCGGCCGTACTGTGAAATTCCGTGAATCCTTCATAAGCAGAACAGTACGAATGTGGAACATTTTGCCATCCTCTGTTTTCCTCCTCAGTTATGAGCCGCAAACATCCATGCTTAATGCACACCGTAACCTCCTTGGTTCAGTCCAATAATCTTGAATTCCCTACCCCTTCTTCTGTTTCTGGCAAGGCTGTGCTACGGCATCACAGGGTATCTCCTGAGTTTTGGCAACATGATAAAAAGAAGATGTTAGTTTTATCAGGGTATCCAGTGTCTCTACTTCAGTGATGGTTAGAAAGGTCATTGTTTGATGTGAAATTATCTTTGCACTAAAAACGGAGCTCTTAAATATCCAGTGTACCACTTTAAGTGTATATATTATATGTTGTGTGAAAATGTTTTCTTTTTATTTAATTTTGTCCACACCCCCCAGGAATGCTGTGTACAATATTAGTTTAAGTGGTTTGAGAGAAAACGACAATCAACGGATTCAATGGTCTTCATCAGATGCTGACAGAGAGTTGTGTGCCCTTAAAGGGAAACTAGAACAAGACTGCCAAAATTACATAAGAGTTTTTGCTCGAACAAGTGAGAGTCAAATAATGATATGCGGAACGAATTCGTACAAACCTAGATGCAGATACTACAACACGTACAATTCAGGCGGCGATAGTGAAGAAAAGACATTTGAAGTTCTAAATGAAATCGAAGCGCAAGGACGATGTCCTTATAATCCTGCACATAATAGTACCTACATATATACAGGTAGAAATCATAGATTTTATTCTTAAAATGGCCATTTGTAATAATCTCTCATTCGATTTAGATGGCCAACTGTATTCAGCTACAGTAGCAGACTTTTCTGGAGCTGACCCTTTAATCTATAGAGAGCCGCAACGTACTGAGCAATATGATCTTAAGCAGCTAAATCAACCAGCATTCATAAGCGCTTTAGAGCGCAATGGCTACGTTTTCTTTTTCTTCCGGGAGATTTCAATGGAATACATGAATTGCGGAAAGGTGAGATCATTAATTAAACATGGAGCAATCCAATATTATCAGATGTATATGTAATCAATCTCCCCGACAGGCAATCTATTCACGAGTTGGAAGAGTATGCAAAAATGACAAGGGTGGTCCGTATGCATTCAACGATAGATGGACATCATTTCTAAAGACACGTTTAAATTGCTCAGTGCCTGGCGAATATCCATTTTACTTTGATGAAATTCGTAAGAGAAATTCTATTTATTTATTTATTTTCCATAGAGAAATTCTATATAAGTCGATTATCTTGATCTTAATTTTGTAACTTTTTTTTTTTGCTCTGTAGAAGCAACAAGTAAAATTATAGATGGTTTGCACCGTGGAAATAGAAGTTCAGTCATTTACGCAGTGTTCACGACATCAATAAATGCAATACCCGGCTCGGCTGTGTGTGCTTTTACTGTAGACGATATTATAAAAGCATTTGAAGGACGTTTCAAATATCAAAGGGATATTAACTCAAATTGGTTACCGTTCCCAGCAGAAAACGTTCCAGAGCCACGTCCAGGAAAATGTGTCGATGACTCTAGAACGCTATCAAGTACATCCATGAATTTCGTTAAAACTCACACGCTAATGGAAATGTCAGTACCATCAATGTATGGAAGACCTTTACTTACGCGTGTAAGCTTACACCATAGACTGACAGCGATTACTGTAGATCCTCAAATTCTAGCCATGGATGGAAACACCTATGACGTAGTTTTCGTAGGAACAGGTGAATTGCGATTGAAATTGCTGGTCCTGCTGTATTGTATATACTAATTCACTTATTTCTTATAGATGATGGCAAAATTGTAAAATTCATAAACATACTTTCGGTGGATAATGATGAATTGCAAACTATAATTATCACTGAAATGCAGGTACTTCCTAAAGGTACTCCTATACGGGAACTTACAGTTGCGCACAAAATAGAAAGACTGATAGTAGTTGCAGATGGCCAAATTATATCAGCACCTTTGTATCACTGTTCCGAGAGTATACATTGTCAGGATTGTGTCATGCTCCAGGATCCATATTGTATATGGGACATAAATAATCACGAATGTCGTGCGATCACTACTGCAAAAAGTTTAAAATCCACCGGAAATTTTATACAAAATCTTAATTCAACTAAGGCGGGTCTGAATCTTTGTAAGAAATTTAGTGATGTTGGAAATCGGATTGATCAAGCACAGCGACCTGTTGTTTTCCAGTCAACAAGAGGGACAGTCTCTTCTGTTGGTAAAGTGTCACAAAGTGGTGACCTAGAGAATCGAATAACTGTTACATCTGTAGATCCAGCCGGATTAACTAACATGATAAATGGTAAGTGGAATTTTTTATAAAACGTAATAATTGTAGTAAAGTACAAGTTGTTATATAGTCACTGTAGTAAGGCGGGGAAATGCGGCCTGTTTAAGTGATAACAGTCGAACAAAGGTGGTTATATTACACAAATTAAGTTTGTTGTGTTCGACCGACGAAATTTTTCAAAAATCATGGATGTGATTCAGGAAATACATACACAGGACGACCCATAGCCTAGAGGATGCGGGAAGAAAATCGATACAGTGACACGCTTTGTTTAAAGATACAAATATCTTGTCTCTTAAATCTTCAAAGAATTGCATAAGACCGCCAATTCAATTCAATTCATTTCAATTTAATTCATGACAATATTTGGCTAGGGAGAGATCTGAAATAGGGCTATGCTCTTTTCATAATTTTGTTGGATCTTGCATTCATCTTCACATTACGAAAATTCAAGATATTGCCGTTAGTTACTATGTACAACAAATCCGAGCATGTGTATACGTTAACATAGATATGGTAGTAAAGCTTAATGAGCTTGAAGCATATCTTAACTTACCAGAGAGGGACTGCTTATCACACAGGGTAGCATAGTTTCTTCGGAGCTCTCGATATTATAAACAATGTGTACTACTAAACCTAGCCTTTTGGGCCGCAAATCGAATTGAAAACAATTTTGAAAATTTATAAAATACAAAAATCGTTAAAATTTTCTTACCAACGATCAGTCATGCTAAGGAGGGAGCCCTATACCGAAAAGCTCAGCTGAAAGGAAAATACTCATTTGAAATTAATTGACACGGATACGCTTTTCAGGGTGCCAGGGCTTACCGTGGAAAGTCGAGTCAATTACTACGTCCTTGGTAAGAAGTAGTTTCTCCAATCAAATCGCTTGAACCGGTAGCTGCTACTCTATAGTTGCCTGCAGCTTTACTGTTCTGACCTATAATTTGTGGCAAACCTTTTGATATAGCTTACCCACAATTGTATGAGAAGTGAATCTGAAATGCGAGGTTTGGGCCACCGTTTTTGATCTAGGTTATCGAAGAAAATAATCAGATAAATCTTGTAGATGTGGTAACCTACGGAACAAGGTTACACCAATCCTCTTGATAGTACTTGTATACCTAGACTAAGAGTAAAGAAATATTTGCTGAATTAAATTCATGACGAATGCGCAAATCTTCAGAGTCGTCCCTTCTTCAGCTGCGAATGCAAAGGTAGGATCTATAATATTACAAAAAAATATCCTATGGTGAATAAAAATGGATGGAGCCAGTACAATAAAGAAGAATTTCTTTTTTTTTTGTTCGCTTTATTTTGAGTTATTTATTTTTTTTTTGTATCGCTTTCGAATGGGCAAATATACAAATGTTTTTATTTTTTTTATTAACACGAAATCAAAAGCCTTCTTAGCTAGGCATTTCTGCGTTCAGAAAAGTGTTACTAGACGCGAATTTCGAAATTAATTTTGCTAGGTTTACAAAGTGGATGATCAAGTGTTCGGAAATGTACGACCCGACACAGGCGTGTCGCTACATGTTCGAGACAGATATCGATTGAAATGGAAGCTATGAGTGGATGATGATTTTGGTGATCTTATCAATTCTCTTCAAATCGGCGAATTAAATTTCAAATGCATCTTACCCCTGGGATAGTTTCAAACACTACTGACAAGCTCCATGGCTAGATCGAAACCAGATTCTGAATTGTAATAACACGGCCATCCTCCATTTATCAGCATTAATCCCTAAATAATCTAATAAGAATTATGAGGCATACGTCCACAATCGATTTTTACCTAACCTAAAAAGACTTTTTGGCATATTAGAAACAGAACGGAACCGTACACGAATTTCATACAATAAACGATAATAGAGTATACATTCTCATCACAAAAATTCGCAACTACTGTGGTCATTTCTAATGTTTCGTGCTCATATTTTGCCTTACAGATCCATTCACAAGAGATGATTTAGGAGGTGTAGAAGGTGAACAGTTACATATGGCTAGCAATAATATCTACTGGGGATTTGCAGGAATCGTCCTAATTCTTGTCTTTGGAATTGGTATCCTTGTCGGCCTCTACAGCTCAAAGCGAATATGTAGAAGTTCGCCATTTCATGCAGAACACCGAAATCAGCTTAGCTCGTAAGTATAAAATATGACGTAAATGTGTCTTGCCCGTGTATAATGAAGTTCTCTTGATTAGAAAAAATTTAAGAAAATTTCATGGATAAAAAATCCTACTTTATCGAGTTACAGGAAGATAAAGACAGGTTTATATTTTTTTTTTTTGCAAAATACTCTGTTTTTGAAGACCGTATGTTGTACCCATTAGATTTTTTTTTAAATGAATAATCTCGAATTGTTACGCTTTCAGATTTCGTAATTCTTGCGGTTTTTTTTCTCCATTTAACTATTATCTTTAAATAAAAAATTTGTATCAATATCAGTTTTCCATATTGAATTCATGACATACAAAAATCTCTGTTTCAAAGGTATACAAAATGAACTTAAATACTTTTTAAATTCCGAAATTTGAGCTCCAAAATATAACAAGTTTGGAGAAGGGAGAGCAGGGAGCTAGTTTTTCGCGTTGCTTCCAAAACATAGGAAAAATTATAAAAAAATTTCTTAAATTCCCTGTAACTCGGGGTAACTTTTGTGTCTTTTTTTGTCATATTGAAGTTCGTACACGAATGGGACACAGATTTTTTGCAAGATGTCCAGGTTTAAGTAATCAAACGGATGTCCTGTAATATTTCATGATGAGCTTTGAGGGAGTAAAGTATTCTTCATATTTTGTTTATTTCTAAATGCTACAGAATATGTTGATAACTTACAATTGAGTTAAATAGGATAGACAATCATTGGGGCTTTCAAAATCTCATAATGTTTGTTCTTCTCCTTCCTCCATTCCGTTTCATAATATCGCTGACTTACAACATACCGACAACAGACAGAATACAGTTTTCAGATATGTGGTGTCTGCCAAAGTTGACATAGAATCCCGACACGCATTAACATGTGGCATTTGTAACGAAGACGAAAGGACTCTTTCAACAGATATAAAACAGTTCTAGAAATTGGAAGAAGTTGGCTTAGTATATGAAGAAAATTACATAACAATTTCAGAACAATCAAAATATGAGGAGAGCCCAAGAAGGAAGTTTCATAGTAAGGTTGCTTTTCTCACACAATCCCAAGATATTTGGGGAATCAAAGACCATTCCACTTAATAAATCTCTATTATTGAAACGTGCAGGCAATCTATCCTGAAGGCACAGTATATTCACTTTATTCGTGAATAAATCAGGCTAAGGAACATGAACCAAGTGGATCCTCTCAAGTCACACAACTTCTTACCACATTGCGTCAAAAAGCTGGAGAGCAGTACCACTAAACTCCGAGTAGTATTCAAAGCATCCGCGAAAACGTCATCAAACATTTGACTTACGTTATCTTGTACAAGGGGTCCGATTCAGACTACCGAGATTCGTTTTCACTGCCGATATAGAGAAAATGTATCGGTAGGATTTCTTGGATGATAAAGATCAAATGTACCAATTCATCTTATTGATAGAAGGTCCAGATAAACACATAAATTATTAATTACAAAACTTTGAACTGTATGACATACGGGACGACATCTGCTCCATTCTTAGCAACAACTGGCTTAGAATCCCTAGCGGAAGCAGAAAATTCAAAATTCCCATTAGGGTAAAAAACTCTCAGAAATGATTTTTATGTTGAAGACATGACTGGTTCCAACAGTTTATCTGAAGCAAATTATATTCAAACGCAGCTACTACTTCTTCAATCAGAAGGTTTCAATCTCCGGAAGTGGTCGCGAATCACCCACAAGAAGACATTGAGCTACAGCTGGACTTCACTGAAACAACTGAAGGTTATATAAAGACTCTTGGCTTAACTTGGCTTCCGAAATCTGATATATTTTCCATAAATACAACATGGACAGACCTTAAAAGGATTACAAAACGATCAGTATTATTCGAGACACCTCTCACAGTTTTGATTACCTCATATATTTGCAAATCATTAAGTCCAAATTTTGAACCATTAACTCAACTTCAACGATTGTCTATCTAATCAATTCGAAGTTATAGCGTAATTCATAAAACATAACAAAACAAAATTTTTCTAACTCCCTACACTTAATAAAAAAATAAAAAAACCGTTATGTTTTGTTTTCTCAACTCATCGTGATCTATCACAGAACAGGAGGAGGAGAGGAGGTAGTAAACCAGAGACCTTTATTTTATTTATTTTTTTTTTAATAAACTAAGCCCAAAGTAATATTTACCATTTCTATTCAAAAGAAAAAATCGACCATTTCACCATCGAAACAGTGGAAAAGATGTCAACCTCCTTATGAACACAAATCCATTCTCACAAGCACCGTGCAATAATAAAAAGGATAATATCGAACATGAATTTGTTGGTGACAAGGACCGCAGTCATGAGTGTAAAAATTCTACAGAGAATCTCGAAAAAGAAGTCCACTGTAAAACAGGTACCTTAACTAAGGTAAAACGAACTTATATTTGATAGGAGTACAATAAAAATTTCCGTGGAGACAGATATAAAAAAATATTCAAAGGTTTTCATCAGTAGCCACTTTATTTTTTGTTTATAATTATTTTTATTTTTTTTTTATTTTATTTTTTTTTTATACTTCTCATAAGGTATTTACTAGAGCGTAACAGCATAGCAGCGTTATTAGATAGAGTAACGATATGAACAAAGGAAAAATATTTATTTTTAGTCGGTAGTTAGTTAAAAATATTTAATTTTAAATAACATATTTTTTTATTTTTACTTTTTGTTAGATTTTGTTTTTCATAAATTAATACAAAAAAGTAATAACGCGCTCCAATATGTTTTGTTTTTTAATGTTTTTTAATATACTCGAGGAGGCTCAGAGATTGTAATTGTCAATTCCTCCGATTTTAAAAATTTGGCGAAAAGCTTTAATTTTTTAGTTTTTATTGTATTTTTTTTTTATTATTATTATTGCAATTTATATTATATTTTATTGCAAATTATGAAAATAGTTTTAGTTCGAACGACTTCGGTCTTTTAAGGACGATGTATTCAAAAAATAAATAAAAATAAAAAGATAATAAATCAAATCGAACAGGCACGACAGTAGAACGGAGATAATAGAAATATACATTAAATCCAATTAATAAGAAAAACAAATAATATAAAATCGCCAATTGAAGTATATAATAAATAAACGAAGTGGAACTACAGATAATATGCCTTACTACAAGAAAAAAATTTATAAAAATTTACAAAAAATATAAAATATTATTCTAGACTAAGGAATACAACAATTTGTGATATAGACGCTATTTTATGCTTACAAATATTTGTATTATTAATTCTTAGTGAATTTTTTTCTTGTTATTAATATAATTTTTTCGATCTAAGCTAGTTTTTTCGTATGTATATTACACACGCAAATAATAATATATAATATATTATTATATATCATCTCTGTAACTATATTATAATTACCTTTTTTATTTTACATATTTTTATACGGTTTATAGTTTTTTTTTTTTAAATAGTATGTATAAATATTATCTATTAGCCCAGCTACTTTAGTTAATAAACAAAACAACAAATCTAAGATAATTTGAGGAATAAATTGCAGCAACTAATAATATTTAGTTAATTCTATAGTAAGCTCCATCTCGATCTGCTATTATTTTTTCCAAATATCTTTCTTTACACACTGTGAATCTCTGTTCCGAAACGATTCGGGTATAATACCCTAGACCGAATGTCTTCATAATGACTTAATTTTTAATTTAATGAAGTCAAATGTGCAGTGTGTCGCACAAATGAAGTCCATCAAGGATTCATTTGCAACATTTCGCTTCATTTTAAAATGGACCAAATTTTACTCCATTTAGTGAAATTACAGTAAAAGTGTCACCTACCATCATTAAAAAGAGCTGAATTTATTGGAAAGTGAAAAGTTTTTCGAATAAAGTTAGCAGTGACAGTCATCATCTGATCATGAAAGAAATTTCTTTGCCGCTGTCTTCTCTTTTTGATCTCTTTCAACAAAAAAAAAATTATCTTCTACTAAATGCTTTGCAACTACAGTAAATACTTGCCAATTTTTTTAATTAAATTATTGAACTCTGCAATGATCTTTACTTACATTGAGGAGCTGTCAATGACATTCCAAATGAAATAATTTTCGCCCATAGTCTGCCACCTCTTCATTTCCTTGAAATGACTGATTTTCAAATTAAGTCGTTATGAACACTGTCTGCGACACGAAATTTACGACGAAAAAATAATTTTCGAATACATGTTGATACATACGTTCATACATGTCGTACCATTTTGCATGCACAAGCCAAGTTGCCTCCACACGCAACGACTTCTATGTAGAGTTTAGTTCAATTCTATTGCAAAGTTGTAAGATTTGCTTGTACGCAATAGTTTCTGGCGATTTCATTCATGCCCAACTTCAGTCTTAACTCAAGCTCCGACTTCCGCTACACATGCCAATACAAGTCTGCAGTGCATGCCAAGTTGTTCGATTTGTATGAACGTGAAAAAGTTCTCGATAAAAGTCAGAGCAAAGTTCTGAAATTGTCGCTGCGTAGTGCGATATTTGAGTTTGACAGTTCGTGTGTGGTTGATTTCACATACTTTTTTTTAAATCTGGCATAATCACCTATAAGCTTTATATTTTTGACAACGAAACTATTCCATTCATTGTATTACGTCTGCGACAAAGAGCGACGGCGACAAATGACGTCGACAATTTCGTGTCGTATTCATTGTATTTCAGCCTACATACATACCCCGAGTAAAACGAAAACTTCCTCACAGTTTAACCCAAATTGAATTCGCAGTGAAAACTAAAGAAGTTCATTTCATTTGAATTTTTGGTTGATATGGAGAATGGGTTTTCGAGAGTTCTTCCATATGGATAGGATTGTGGTGCATCTACTATGTACACAGACAACATTTTGTGTATAGAGCAGCCCAGTAGAAAGTGAGCAATGTGCCTTGATCTGGTCTACGTTCCAGGGACCCTTCTCGGATCCCAACCTCGTTTCAATATCCATCCATCTCAGTAAAAAGTGTAGTAAGAGCTTCCCTTAAGAGTGCCTGATATAATTGCTTCCAAACATTTTCAAATCTCATTCCCGAATTATAATGCACATACAGCCCTCCTTACCCCTACTTCCTGAGAGTCGATTGAGTAAGAAATCGATGAATTTCATTCGATTGAGTTATTTTATTCTTGCGTGATCTTTTTTCAGGCCCTTTAATCTGTTGCTGTTCTTCATTCGTAAATTGATAAAAGTGAAGTGCGCACGTGTAAAATTTCTAGAATAAAATGGTTAATTACTTAAAGTTACACATTCATTGTTAGAAAATTACTTCTTCTAAAATATATAATTCCTCTTGTAGTTGCTGCTAACGACTTTTATCTCTGCTTCTACGTAAAGAACAGATGAAATGGGTTCACAAAATTGTACTAAATCCAGTACAAATGTAAAATGCCATGTTTCTTTCCTCTCAGGAGTTATGGCGACTTGAAATAGAAATTTGGGATTTCTTTGCTCTGCTTTTTTTAAAAATACTTTATTAACTGGAAAGTATGGATTCTCCTCTTTAATTTGATCTATTACACAGATGCCCTTACTGCAGCCGTTAACAGCAGCGCTTAACCTATTCAGGTCAAAATAATCTGTTCCTTTAGTAACTAAAATAAAATATCTTTTAATTTCTAAGTAGAAGGGGGGTGGGGGAGATAGAATTACATTTTCAAGAATTATCCGCAAGGCTATGAACTGACTAAAGGAAGAAATATTGATATGATTCTAAGTAGAAGCTTACAAAGCTTACAACGTAGCATTGGGTGTCTCTAAACTAACAAGTATTTTAGTTTTTTCTTCTAACTGTATTCCAAGGTGAACATGCTTTGTGAAAAAAAAAAAAAAACAAATATTATTTTCTAAAACAAGTCTTCGTCAGATAATAATGCTGGGATCTTAATAAATATTATATAAAATATAGTGAAAATCCGTCCCAATTTAATATGCATATAATAATAATTAAAATGCACAAATATTTTTCTACAGCTTTATAATTATTATTCTAACAAATAAGAGCAACAAAATTTCTCTTTCAGTGTACATATATAACGAAGCTACGATTTAATCGATTAAAAAAAAAACAAAAACAAAAGATACGATGTACAGGGTGCACTAAAATTAGGCTTACATAGCTTGGCGTTAAAAGAGAGTAATGCCCTGACGGGAAGTGTAAATTTTGCATTGGCTTTGACTTATTTTTGTGATAACACTTCAATGTCCTGTAATATAGTTAGGTTTCCTAACAATCCTGAATGAACGGAGCTAAATAGAAAGTTGAAATGAAATTCAGGGTGGTCCACGCGTTTCATATAATATTTTACAGGGTGGTAGTGTACTTTACATCAGTTTTAGCAAAAAGTGGGGTCCAATTTAACACACTAAAGAAACATGTTGAACAATTCCATTTACATGATCTCCAAAAGAGGAAGACTTTTGCTTATTGATCCGTAACTCTGGAAATACATCAACTAAATTATTGCAGTTCCTTTGATAGCAGTCTACACTCCACACACTTTCCAATTATCTACGAGCTACATATGTGCACA
Organism: Dioctria rufipes; assembly: GCA_963924295.1. Classification (NCBI taxonomy): domain Eukaryota; kingdom Metazoa; phylum Arthropoda; class Insecta; order Diptera; family Asilidae; genus Dioctria; species Dioctria rufipes. The sequence continues at coordinate 1,377,769 of OZ002741.1, forward strand.
TAATTTATTGAATTTACAAGTAGTCCGGCCAAAATTCTAAATTTCAGGCTGATTTACAATAAATTTAAGATTTCACCATTTGGTTTTTTTTCACATAGTTTGGTATCCCTATATATGAAGCGGAAGGCACAAGGCTGAAGGGAAAAAAATCTCGAATATTTAAGAAACTCTTCACAAATATAAATCTCAAGTTTTTGCTGTGGCGGTAGAACTTGCTCGAAATTGAGATTGTTTTCAAATTATAGATTAAGTAGATATTAAAGGTGAATTTTGTAAAATTCGAATCCACCGGCAAATCCAGCAATTTTCTTAAAACAATTATCAAAATTCGCAATTCCTGGAATATCAAGTCATGGAGAACAAGCTTCCATCAATAGCGGATAAAGCAATCATTAATTTCTAAAACTTTTTTACCTTCTGATAAATGTCGAACAGAAGCTACCAGCGCTAGTTAGTATTTGTCGAGTATTTGAGGAATATAAAAGATATTGTATCTTGAGATGTTATTTGAGAGTAGCCTGCTGTATTTTCGAAAAATAATGTAAATAGAATTTTCGAATTTCGATTATTATTTAATTAATTCACTACACATCCAACGAGCATTTAAGTTTTATCTTCCCCAAAATTCTGAGAGTATTTCAAGTATTTCATTTAAATCGAAATCGAAATTCGGAAAGTAAACTGTCAAAAGTTGAAGTTCAAAATTTGTTGGAATCTCCTAAAATCTTAAAGGTAGAATTTCGTCCAAACGATACAGAAAATGTAAATTCAAAAAATTATTTATTTCCAATGGTGGCTCGTTGGTAATTGAATAGCAAAATATCCGCACTGATTTAGCTAATACGTATTTTCGGAGTTAAGGTCTGTTTTTGAAGACTAAGATTTTGTATCAAGTAAACAAAACAATTAAAGATTATTGCAGCACAAGTAATTTATTCTTCTTTACATGAATTTTATTTCACTTTTCTATTATTTTTCTGCTCTTTTACAAAACTATCTAGAAAATTTTGTAAAAACCCAAACTTTTTCAGAAACTTTATTCTCTCAGCTAGATTTCTACTAACTAACTCGAGCGTTTTAAAGCCCAATTTTAGCGTACTTTGTACAAATATACCTTATGAATACACAACACCTATATATAATGTATATGAATATTAACAAAGAAATAAGACTAGCTTGTAACATATAACAGTAAGAAGTTTTCAACTATTTTCTGATTAAAATATTTAGAAGGAAATAGAGGTAATATTTTATACATACAATTTTCTATATACTTCTGTAAGGGCGTACAATTTAAGGATGAAAAAAAAGAAAGTCGTGTAATGAAAAAAATCTTTTCTATTATACATTTCCATTAAATTCTAAAATTATCTAGAAGATAAAAGATATCATAAAATATTTTTGATTTCCATTATAAGAAATTTTTATAAATAATATTTGTGATGAACAGTAAAAGCAAAATGTATTAAACAACTTTTTTAAAATGTGCAATTCTTTACATGACCCCGCCTTTTTCTTTATATTTATTGCTAAAGTCAAATTTTGACTTTTATCTGAATTCATGATAGGAGATGATATGAATACGGTTTACATGAAAGGTGATGTCTTTCGTTATATGTTTTCTTTATTACCAAGGAATTTGTTCTCTTGACTGATTTCAAACAGTGCCTGATGCTCACACTACTCTCGCTTTCTGAAGATTCAGAGTGATATTCGTCAGATTGATACATGCACCCTTATTATCGTTGTCACTTTAAGTGAGAAATGTCGTTTCGACACAAAAATGGTATTATGGTTGTCGTTTAAAGTGACATTTGTCGAAAACATACGACTTCGGACGTATTACTGTTGTCGTATTAAGAAGAAAAGGAAAATGCAAGCGGAAAAGATAAATTTTATGGTGGCTTTTTAAGTTGTTGATTAAAACATAAAATTCAATAGTTTTTATAAATTTGTAAAAATTACAAAAAAAAAAATAATTTGAAGTCATGATAGATTTTATGGTGGAGCACCCATTTATAGCTAAAAGGCTGAAATACGCAGAATACATCGCGTTTATAATTTTCTTCTGTTAAATGCTTTCAAAAATAAGAACAATACCACGAAATAAGACAAACCTCACTTTTGTCTACAAATGTAATTCATACCCTGAAGGTATCTGTCACTTTAAGTGACAACTATAATAAGGCTTCGAAGAAAAATGTCACGTCACACCGTTCGACAACGACAATACGAAAAGTGAAGTGAAGTGAGAGTGCCTGCGAAGCTTGTCACTTTGGTGAGTCGACAACTGTAATAAGGGTGTAAGCTTTGCTTCCCACACTAAAATTGTACTTTCAGGATAACGCAGGAAGGACGGCACTTTAACAACGAACAGAGGTATATTTTTTTTAGGGTTACCACTGATGACATCAATAGGATAGAAGAGTTACTGTTGTTCCGTGTGATTTTTGCTTCTCCAAGAGATGGGATTAATTTCTGAAAATGAAAAAGAACACAAAGAATCTTTTAAGAAGCAAAAATAAATTTATAATACTTATCTAAAGGGATGTGTACTACAATAAACTTCTCTTCATCTATCAGTTTAATGAGGACGCCAACTTGCCTCTCCTGAAATCGAAACTGAAACTAAAATAAACAACATGGACTGATCACCGAACACAAAAACCGTAAGTAATATTTAAAAAAAAAAAAAAAATTATTTCTAATATTTCTTGTTTGAAAAAAAAAAACGGTTTCTTGATATTAATGTCAAAGTCAACCGCTATTTTTTCTTATTTAGGGTTCATTCCAAGTTGCACTCCATTGCGACCATTAAATAAATAACTAATAAGGAAGCGGGGTATCGTGCGAATACAGTGTACGTGTTTAAGCATTTCAATGACAGTGCGACCTATGGTCGTGGGGGAGAAATGGCAAGAGGGCTTAGTGCCTATTTTTCGTCAATTCAACATTCTGACATTTCATAATTTTGAAAAGAAGTTTTCGGATTTGAATTCGATATTGTGAAAAATAAATAATTAAACGTGATTTTTACGTAATAGTAGTGTGAAATAAGTGCGAAATATTCTTTTGTGAACGATATTTTGTGTAATAGAGACTCCGGAGTCTTAAATTATCATAATGAAATGCGCTGTGCTCTGATGCAGGAACGAACGGAGTTATTGTCGTGGAAAAGCATTCTTCAAGTAAGCTTAATAGCTTTACTTATTAATTATATTGTTTTAAACAAAATAAAAGTGAAATATCTATAAAAATAAAGAGCCATGGCAAAAGATTTAACATTTTACCAATGCCGGTTTATTTGTTTACAACTGAATTGTCAATTGGTGCCTAAATTATTCCCGTCATACAAAGGCAACGCCAAGAAATATTTTCTGAAAATAAGGGGGAGCTAAAAATTTGTTTATTTTACATAGCAATTTGGATTATAAAAAATGTGCCCCTTCAGAATGTCAGGATTTCATTACTGCCATGACGAAACGAATGCAAATACAGCACACTAATACATTTCGCCGTGTGGCTTAGGTTTTCAACCGATATGCCATTTCCTTATTAGTTATTTATTCAATGATTGCGACCGGATGTTTTTACTTAATCCGTTCACTTCGGCTATTGGATTAGAGTATTGTGTATCCCTGAGACGAGACTCTTTTGTTTTCTTAGTAGATCACTAGACTTGCAGTCTGTCAGATATATCAATCAGTTGTTTTACACGTGCACAAATTTCAAATTCTGCAAGAGAAAATGACCCAACATGGAGCCCTGGGGAATTCAATTCATTCATTCTCACCCGCATCTGTGTGTCCTCGCGTAAAGTGAAGTCAATTCAAGAGTTTTTGCGCCTGCGATTTCTTCATTGTCTTCCTTATAAGAATTTACTCGGTGATATTTCGCATCCTGTGGTTTGCCTTATTTAGTCGTTGGGTCTTATCTTCGGCCCTCAGATCACTTTCTTGTCTTGTCTTTTGTCTTCTTTTATATAACTGGCTTGGGGGTTGTGCATTTCATGTGATGTTCTTGCTAATTCTTCCTACAGCAGCTGCTGCGCCACATCAGCTCTGAAAATATATGATTTTTTCGCAAGCTTAGGACTGGAATGTTGGCATGTCTCTTCAGAGATATTCCCGACTTCAACAGAACTAGCTTTACTAAAGCTGAGGGGTTTATTTGGGATTACTCTCTGTAGTGTCGTGTAGTAGTCCCCTTTACCATCATGGACGTAGACGTTTCTAGTATCAGGCTTTGCCAAAAGCAAGGTTGACAAGTACCTGAAATTTTCCAGTATGAGAAGATCCGGAAAGTTATTTATGAGTGGGTTTTGGGTGCATTTTCTCGACTTGTTTTTTCGACAGAAACTCCTGAACTTTGAACCTTGCTGGGAGCTATGTTGACTGTGCCTCGTACAATACTTCCTTGTGAAAGTATTTTCCGTTGGTTCTTGTGGGGAGTCCTGTGCAAGCTGTGAGATTCTTTCTTCCAAGCTTGCTAAGGCGTTCCATACAAGTGGGGGCAATTAAATGCCATCTACGAAGGCAGTAAGGAATGATAGGCCATACTAGTCGTCCGTCCCTCATTGATTATAGGACCTACAGGCTGTACAGGAAATTGGCTTTGCTAATGGTTGCTTTTGCATGGTAATTAAATCTTAGGAGTTCATGGAAATTTACACCCAAGTATTTCGATTTTACGTGGGTTTAATTATTCCCCCATTGTAGACGGTCGTAATTTTGGAATATGCGACTTGGCTGTTTCGTCCGATGCTTGGCTTCCGAATACAGATAAGTTCAGACAACAGATGGATTCAGGCTATGCTCTCCAACAGGATAATAAGGACGTAGCTATCTGGTGAGACACTGGGGATTCGCACCACCAGAGGTTGTCCCCAAAGAGGAGCACTATCTCCTCTGCCGTGGTCCATGGTAGTTGACGACCTTTTAGTTCAACTAAGCAGCTAAGGTATTGAGTCTCAAGGTTATAACCATGTAATCATTATCAGAGGTAAATATGAGCGCTTGCTTTCTAGAAAAGCTTCAAGAGGTCATAAGTTTTGTTCAAGACTGGTGTGTTGCACACAAACTATCAGTCAACCTCAACCAAACAACAATTATACTCTTTACCAAAAGAAGGAAAATGAGGAACATAACTAGCCCTACCCTCTCTGGTAAGGAGGAGGAGGATGATAAGCAGAATTGTAATAAGCATATTGACAAGACAGTCCAGAAAGGTACACCAATGCTGTGGAGCTGCAGGAAATTGGCTGGCTCACATGGGGACTCAAGCCAAATATCAAGATTTGGCTATACAAATCAGTAGACAGACCCATGATCACCTAGGCTGCAGCAGCATGGGGGAATAAATGTACACAAAAGACAGCCACCAAGAAGCTAAATAAGCTCCAAAGGATGGTCTGTATAAGTGTAACTAGTGCCATGCGCACGACATCTATCAGCGTTCTACAAACAGTATTGAACCTACCGGCACTCGGCAACATTGTTGCAAAAGAGGCTGAACTTATGGTTGTATAGAGCCCGGAGAGATGGCTATAGTGAATGGGGTTCTAAAAGTCTACACACTATAATCAAAATAATTGAAGCAAATCCAAAAGAGAATGGTTGTTAAGCACAACCTCCGTCTGCCCTTCAAAAAAACAGTACCAGATAAGGAAGAAATAGATACAAATCTAGCAAATCAAACCCTCGTCTGGTACACCGACGGTTCTAAGACCGAGAAAGGGGTAGGATCAGGAATATATGGCGTTAAACAGCTATCAAAGCCTAGGAAAATAGGCCAGGACACTTGGGAACTGATTGGAATGAAAAGGCAGACTTACCAGCCAAAAAAGGAGCATCCATTCCCTTCATAGGACCAGAACCCTTTTACAAATACCGTAAAGCTTACCATGCAAAACTGGATCCGGAACCAAATGGACCAGAGATGGACTTCAATGACAGGATCCAGACAAGCCAAAAGATTCATTAAAAGACCTTCCTCAAAGAAGATCCCAGATCTTATCTATCTTATCTAGAAATCAACTCAGAATCATTACAGGAGTCCTAACCGGACACTGTAAGCTTAACAAACACATGCATCGCATAGGCCGCTCTCCCACTGATGTATGTATATAGGTTATGTTTCGAAGAGGATGAAACATCGGAGCACATCCTGTGTGAACGCGGGGCCATAGACAATTTAGATTTCAGGCTTTTCACTCATACTTCTTAAAGCCTGCCACTTCGAAGAAATCTCATCCAAAAAAATACTGCTCTTCCTAGAAAGAGTGGGTTTGTTGGACGAACTGTAGTGCAAGCGGTGCACAATAAGCCAATGATGGATGCAGTGGAATGGCCACTCGCCCCGCATAAAATAAAACTAATCTTGTTTAGAGGTAGGTTGACTTTATTTCCAGCCACATTCGGGTAACGGGATTGGGCGTATGTGAAGGAGATATCGACAAAGAGAAGTGCTGTGTCGCTTTCATTTTTAGGTTGGTCTGAAGATGAAGTTTGAAGAGTATTGGACCCAATATGAAGTCCGGGGGAACTGAGCGGAGATTTGTGATTATCGAGCTCCACATGGAATTTCCTAGAAGTTAGGAAGGAAGCTGTTTAGGGTTTGTCTTCGCGGTAGAGCCAGATCATGAAAATTGTTATATATTGTGGCGTATAGCTTTACTTTTTGTCATTTGGAAAGAAGAAGATATAAATATCAAACTGACAGCATATTATGACAGTATTTACCAATAATTCACCAGTCAGAGTTTAGCTAGCTCGAAAGACTTAACAGATTCATCATGTTTTAAGTGATTTGTAAGCTACAGTCTTCTATAGCATCTGTAGATATCCGTGGCGACCGTCTTTCAGAAATACATAAATACAATAGACAGATTCTTGGTTTGGTTAAATGACAGTTGCTAGCGTTAAAAAATTCCTAGTAGTTGGCTCTGGCTGGTACATAATTGAGAGACTTATATACTCAAACGCAGTAACATTTGACATTTTTGTAACCATTAACCGGATGGTTGTGGATTGATTTGTTAGACGATGTAGGTAGTAAATTTTGGTGTAAATTACATTTACTTCCTAAATGCAATCTTATATTTACAGAAAATGTTACTCATACTACAGGAAATGATGACATCGTTGGTGAGGCCGCAACGGTAACTTCATACGTTCATATCGTCAGGAGCAGCTACATGTTTGGCTACGTTTGGAAGTGGCTGAGGCTGCAATCTACTTCATGAACGCATTCCAGTTATTCACCCTAAAGAATGCATATTCAACTTTAAAATTGTTAAAGGCGTAATGAACAGACCTCGTGAAGATTTCGTACTCATTAACGTTGGAAAACATGGTGGGCAGGAGGCTTTTGAAAATCGCTTGATATTAAAAAAGATCAATCTTAGCAGCTTGAGTATTTCTTATGAATGTAGTTCAACAGAAGGTTCAACTGGATTGTGGAAGACTATTTGTGGAAACATATAGTGAAAAATTTGACAAGATATAGTGATTTTATAGTCGAAAGCCAGAAAATTTTTGAGTTTAATATTTGGAAGATATAAATTCAATTCAAAATTGATCAAGACAAAAACGCGGTTATCTATGAGTTCAGCAGATACGGTTAAGTGATAAATCGATATTCAATTCTGGGGTGGAGTCTAGTCTGGTGAGTATGTTTATAAAATTTCCTATTTTTTGAAAGCTATACAAGCGAATATTTTCGAAATTTACGGTATTGGAAACCACGTTTGATTGGTGAAGGGGTAAGAGCAGTCGCCCGGAAAGCGGAAGTTCCCGATTTTAAAACCTGGACGAGAGCGGTTGTTTTTCCTCTTGTATACAAGGTGTTCCGGAAATGTCTTTAATCCTTTAAGGGGATGAAATTAGAGGTTATTTGGGTCAAAAAAGTCCAGATACTTTTATATCGAACTCCGCTTGGTTTTCGAGTAAATCGATAAAATCGATTTTCGAGGTTTTGCATACCTCTTCAGAGTAATTTCGTTATAAGTTCTATTGTAATTAATGGATTGTGACGGTCAAACCTTTATTTAAAAGAACACATATTGGCCTTTCTAAGAATGCATAATAAGTTATAATTGTGCCTTCAGTTATTTAAAAAAAAAAAAAAAACAGTTTTCTCTATGAGTTTTCATTTCACCAACATTTTTGTCGCGCTTCAGTGTTCATTTATTCGAAATATCACCATTGCACGAACTTGGCAAAACTATGAAAAAATTTGCGCATTATGTCCCCTTTCCAAAATGACCTCCCTGACTGCTATCAACAATAACAATCAAAAGTTATAAGCAGAAGATGTGCCCATCGAGGTAATCTTCAGTTTTTTCGTAGGATTCTATCTCCTCCTACAGTTTTTAACCTACGACAACCATTTATATGTCATTGTATGGGAATCTTAACTGGCTATTAGATAGGGTACTTTTCGATTTCAAATTTCGAAAATGGAGGGGGTAATTTCGAAAAAAACACTTTTTTACCAAACTTGATATTTATATAGATTTCGTTATTCCGCATCTTTTAGTGCTATTCATTTTTGCGGGAGGCAAGCTCTGGGAGAGGCGGGGGTTCAAAGTTTCAACTTTAAGCGGCTATATTTTCTCAACCAAGCATTGTTCTAGCAAGTAAGTCCTAAATTCATAAATGCAAAAGACATTTTTGGTGTACATTGTTTTTATTAAAATATAGCCGCTTAAAGTTGAAATTTGAACCCCCGCCCCTCCGCCAATATGTGTTGTTTTAAATAAAGGTTTGAACTTCACAATCCATTAATCACAATAGAACTTATAACGAAATTACTCTGAAGAGGTATGCAAAACCTCGGACTTTTTTGACCCAAATGACCTCTACTTTCATCCCCTTAAAGGATTAAAGACATTTCCGGAACACCCTGTATATGATTTAATTTAGAATCGTTAAAAATATAAGTTCTTAAAATTCTTCTATTAAATTCAAAAGATAAATTAGGGATTTTGGTACGAAGAGAAATGGCCAATGTTGCAATGTTTCCTTTTCAGTCCTTCTTATCTATTTTCACAACTCTACAAAATGAAGAATATCAACAAAAAAAAAAAATTTTCATTAGAATTAGAATTTATTGCAAAGTAATTCTAAAATTGTGTTTTTGTTATACTTAAATACCTGCGTTTGTGTTGTAATTCACCCTTCATGTATTTAAGCTCGATATATTTGTCCTTCAATTTGACAATGTCATTTTCGATCGAAGTTTTAATCTTTTCCTATTGTCAAAAATAAAATAATAATTAATTTTCTTATCATCAAACGTTTGCGCTTACAGCCCCACGTAATCCTTTTAGTAAGTTATTTCTTTGATTTACTTGAAATGATATCATGTCTAGGCTGTGTCCTGCCATATTGTCCCATGGCTGTGGAAGAAAATATTCCTTAAACCGGGAAGCCATCTTATTACTTATTTCATTGGATGTTACACTCGCCGAGCAAATATAACAGATAAATTGACCCTTAAACTTGCGAACTAATTAAGAGTAATAATAACAAACAAAATCTAGGCTAGTCACACCATCACCACTCACCGCATTTCTCCAAACAAGGCTTACAAAGTACATGGCTGCATGATAGTAGAACAAATACATGTGTCTTCTTATTGTATAGCTCAAAGCATCTATTGCAGTGAATCCATAGAGTTTTCGGTTTATTTTCAATAAGCTGGCGCGTCTTCTTCATCAATTCTTTAATATCTTCCTTAATGTGATTGGAATATTCAACCTAAGGAGCAAATAATAAGAAACTGAAATTATTAATATTTTGCTAAAATATAGAAAATGTTGTAAATTTACATCATTCACTGTCGGTAGGAGGGAGATTCTTTGGTTTATTTGAAACTGTAATACTTGAGCAGCTGATGAAGTATCCCAGGGTATCGGACTAAAGTATTGTTTATACTTCTGTTCCATTTCATCCCCGAGTATCACGTGTAATGCCGGTTTTTGACAAAGAATACACTTATGATCTTTATCCGGGAATACTTGGAAAAAACAGTAAATAAATAGATCAAAATATATAGACTCTTTTTGAGTATGTTCTCAGCTTACCGTATTTTAGCATACAATCTTCACAGAGTACATGGTGACAGCTTGTTAAATAAGCAAATCGCTTCTGTTTCATGTGATATAACGCAAAGCATTTATTGCAATGGATCCATTGGTGGTCTTTTATGGTTTTAAAGATTTCCTGTTTTTTTTTCTTCAATTCTTCAATTTCCTTCTTAATGTAATTAGAATATTTAACCTATAAGGATTAAAAATATTCAAAAAAATGTGCTGTAAAAATTTACAAGGCGTATTATAAATTTACATCTTTCACTGCTAGAAGGTGCGAACTTCTCTGGGTTATTTGAAACTGTAACACTTCAATAGCTAACGGAGTATCCCAAGGTATCGGACTAAAGTATTGTTTATACTTCTGTTCCATTTCGTCCCCGAGTATCACGTGTAATGCCGGTTTTTGACAAAGAACACATTTATGATCTTTATCCGGTAATACTTTAAAAAAATCACAGTAAGTAAATACTGGAAAATATTTATGCAGACCCGTTGCAAATCTGCGTTCTCAACTTACCATATTTACGCATACAATCTTCACATAAGACATGACGACAGCATACTAAATACGCAAATCGTCGCTGTTTCAAATGGTATAAAGCAAAGCATTTATTGCAATGGATCCAGTTCATTTTTATGTCTTCATGAATTTCGTCTCTTTTCTTTGCCAATCCTTCAATATCTTTCTTAATGTAATTAGAATATTCAACCTAAGGATTAAAAACATTTAAAATCAATGAGAATGTGGTGGAAAATTTTACAAGGATTATTGTGTATATTTACATCGTCTACAGCAAGGAGAGAGTTTCGTTGGTTTATTTGAAATGATAATACATCAAAGGCATTTGGAGTCTTCCAGGGCATCGGGCTAAAGTATTGATTAATATGTGGCGATAGGCTATCGTCTATTATAACGGAAATTGCTGATTTCTGACAGACCACGCATTTATGATCTTTATCCGGGAATACTTAGAAAATACACACACAGTGTAAGTAATTTGAAGGAATATTCTAAAATTATTTTCAACTCACCATATTTGTTCATACAATCCGCACATAGAACATGACGACAGTTCAAGAAAGAGAATCGTTTCTGTTTCAGGTGAAATAATTCATAGCATTTATTGCAATGAATCCACTGGTCTTTAGTATTTTGAAGAATTTCGTCCTTCTTCTTCGTAAGTTTTTCAATATCTTTCCTAATACAATTAGAATAATCATCCTAAGGACCAAATATAATAAAAAAAGGTCAATACAAAATATTGTAAATTTACATCATTCACTGTCTGAAGTAAGGAATTTCGTTGGGATATTTGAAATCGTAATACTTCAATAGCTAAAGGAGTATACCAGGGCTGCAAACTAAAGTAATTCTTGTAATGTTGCTCCAGCTGATCATCGATTACAACATGAGATACGGGTTTCTTACAAATCACGCATTTACGATCTTTGTCTGGTAGTACTTGAGGAAAACAACAGTAAGGACAATACAGAGAAAATTTCCAAAATATTCTCAACTCACCGTATTCCCGAATACATTCTTCGCATAAAATATGACGACAGGTTAAAAATGAAAAGCGTTTCCGTTTCAAATGGTGCAATTCAAAGCACTTATTGCAATGAATCCATTGGTCTTTAATTTTTTGAATAAGATCTTCTTTTTTCACCTTCAATTTATCAGTGTCGTTCTTAATGAACTCGAGAAATGCAACCTAAGGAGCAAATTGAAAATATTACTGTCCTGCTGAACTATACCAGCATATGTTTGTTGTTCAATATAATTACATCATTTACAATCCGAAAGAGGGAAGCTCGTTGGGCTATTTGAAAGGACAATACCTCAAGAGCCGATGGAGTATTCCAGGGGAACGAAGAAAAATATTGTTTATACTTTAATTCCAGCTGCTCGTTGATCACAACATGGTGTGTGGTACTCTGACAAAGTGCACATTTATAATCTTTATTCGGAAGTACTTAAAAAAAGAGAAATAACAGTAATGAAAAACAAAAATATTAAAATATTCTCAACTAACCGCATTCAGGCAAACAATTTTCGCATAGCACATGGTGACAGGTTATCAAGAAAACAAATATTTTCTCTCTCCTATAGAAAAATTTAAAGCAGCCATTGCAGTGGATCCAATAGTTCAGTCTCTTAAAAATTTTGTATTTTTCATCCGTCAATTTTTCAATTTCTTTTTTAACACGACCAGATTGTGTAGGCTATTATTAGAAAGAAAAAAAAACTATTAAATCGAAATTCAAAAATCAAAAATTATTTAATATAATTACGTCAAGTGCCCCAATAAGATGAGAACGTTGACTTATTTGAAACGACAAGATGTCAATCGATGTGTCGTTAACGCAGGTCGTCGGGTAAAATAATTGTTTATACTTTTGGTGTAGGAATTTATCAATTTGCTGGTATTGTGCAGGTTTCTGGCAAAGCACACATTTATGATCCTTATCCGAGTCAACTTGAGTAAAATAATAATTAATATTTATAAAAATAATTAAGAGTAATTGCATTTCAAAGTATGTGTAACTTACCGTATTTCCATATACATTTCTCGCAGAGCACATGGTAACACGATAACAGGGCAAATCTGTAACGTTTATCCTTGAAGAATTCATAGCAACTATTACAATGAATCCAGGATAATTCGTTTGGTACTGATGGTGAAAAAGATTGCTTATTTGCCAACATTTTTGGAGAAATTGAAAAATGGCTGATTTTCATAAATTTAAAACTTTCAATTTCTTCTTCTTCTTCTTTGCAATAGACTTGAGGCTTTCACCTGTGGGCCATCGGATGATGGGTTGCTGCATTTTATAAATTATAAATGCGTACCCGTAGTGTTATTTAAAAAATACTTTGACACAGCTACTCCTCACTTGTGTAGCTTGATTGCATTACATTGCCCATGCCGCCCGCGTTCTCATCGTCATCGTCGGCGTCGTCACCGTCATTGTTTGAAGGATATAGTGAATTATTTAGTGTTAAGTTGCAAGCCTGCAACACTTGGTTGAAAAAATTTGATAAAAATAGTTTCTTCCACTTCTTATCTATAGGTGCAAATCGTTTCGGAAAAAGTGAATAAAAAATAAATGCCCAGCATATAACCAGAGCGGCCATAGTTGATGATGCCTTCTTAATAATATATGTATGTACTATGGAAAAAGCCCTTATCATGCTTCCCAAACGGAAGGGGGTGGTTCCAAACTGTTTAGCTCAATCTCTGTTATATCGACTGAATAAAAAAAAATTACAAAAATTGCTTCATAAATTTAGAATTATATTGCTGTTAGGAAAATGGATTTATTTTTAGTATATGAGCCGTTTTCTTTGAAAGTGGTGCAAGTCCATAATTTTTACGACGAAATATTAAAATGTTTTAATTTAGAATCATTTAAAAAAATAATTTAAAAATATTTGTAGGATTTAATAGTGAACTTTTGTGTATTTTGAAGTTAAAGATAGCGTAAATTTATTATCAAGTTCTGTTTATTAAAGAATTCTGAAGGAAATATATGTATATACTATACCCAAATGCACTTTTGCATTACTTTCAAAGAAAACAGCGTATAAAAATGCGACTTTCCATTTTGGCGATTTAACATATTTAGCACATAAAAGATCTTAGATCATGAATAATCTTGATGAAGATTTGATAAGAACGAAGTGTGATTATGAAGTCCTAATGAAAATACTGAAAGCATTTCCAATAAGCGGTTTTTTATGTACATTCATTTATATATACATATATGCTAATATTTACCTTGATAACATATTTCGAGACCATCCACAATTGGTGGGGTATATTCTATATCTTATAATAAACTCTTAGCTAGCTACCTACTCTCCATCGAAATTATCTATGATACGTGGATCAAGAAAAACCGTTTGAACTTAAAAAAAAATGCAAACTTTCGGATCAATTTACCCCCATCTTGTTTTGTAGAAGATACGTTTATTCTCAAGAGATCGCTGATATACATACCCAAAAGCTTCACTTTAAAATTACCTATCACACTCCGTATCCAAAATGTAACCCTTTCTGCGTTTTTTGCATCTTTTTATGAACACATCCACCACCGAAAATGGCTTAAAAAGCTCATTCCCTAGAGATAATTGCCTACTTTCTGGCATTTACTGAATTTTTTCGGTGGATATGCTTAAGAAAAAGGGTAAAAATCGGAAAAAGGGTTATATTTTGATGAAGTAGTTAAATAAAAAAAGTCCCGAAATTTAAGCATTATTGAGCCAAAACTTCAACACGGAGAAGAGGACAGGACAAATTCATAAATCATTGGGGTGTAACGTTCAGAAGTTACAGGTGATCTATAAAAACATACCCAAATTTCTTTATGTCACGTTATATCGGAAAGCGTCAGCGCGTTTCTACTGGTTTATCAACAAGTGACCTAGACGCTGATGAGCTCAATGAGTTCTTTACCTCAATTACTGCAAATGAAAGAAATACTAGCGTTGATGAGATTGAGGCCGCCTCTGCTATCTTATCTATACAGTCTGATGCTATTGGACCTGATGGTATTCCACTGCGCCTTGTTAAGCTTATCTTACCCTTCATTATTGGCTGCTTAACGTGCAGCGGATTTTCCTCTCTATGGAAGGAAGCGCTAGTGGTTCCAATTGCTAAAAATGCTTCTCCTAATAACGTCAAGGACTTTAGACCAATAAGTTTATTATGTTTTCTAGCGAGGGCTCCAGAAAAACTTATGGCTAAGCAAATATCCGACTACTTAGATCATGTGAATTGCTTGTGTCGTTGGAAGTCAGGTTTTCGCCCAGGGCATAGCTGTGAGACAGCTCTTTTAAAAATATCTACACATATTAAAATTTCTTTTCATGATGATTGCATTGTGATCTTAATCCTTCTCGACTTCATGAAAGTTTTTGATAGCATCGACCACATAAAGCTTATTAACGCTTCTTTGGATTTGGTTCGCCTGCGCTCAAGTTAATTAGTAGCTTTTTAAAGTTAACGAAGTTATCTCCTCTAGGCTTTTTTTGACTGTCGGTATACCATAAGGATCAATATTAGGACCTCTGCTCTTCAGTCCTTTTATTAATGATTTGACAGCTGTTATCAAACATAGCTCTGTTCACTTTTACGTTGATGATGTGCAAATATATCTAGATCATCAAATTGGTCCGTTAGAGAACTGTGTCAGCCGAATTAACGAAGATCTTCATAAAATTTTAGAATGGTCAATCAATTAGTCTGATACTCAACTCCAAAAGAGCTTTGACCTTATCTATTTTCCCAGGATACAGTTCAATCGCTCCACTATACCATATAGACAGTTAAAAGCTTTGGCATTATATTAAATTCTCAAATGAGATAATGGTTAATGAGTTACATGGTTCTATGATATTCCCTAGACGCGACTCACGTTTTAAGCGTAAGCTTCAAGCAGCCTAGAATGATTCCATTAGGCTCGCATTCAGGCTTCGTAGATATGATCACATTTCTCCTTTTCGCCACAGAATTGATCTTTGGTAACACATTTGCAACGCAAGGGATTTTTTTCTATATAACATACTAAGCACACGTAAACCGACATATCTGTATGAATTTTCAGATTTTTTGCGTAGTGACAGACGTTTCTATTTGCTATTACCTCGCTTTAATTATTCTGTCTTGAATGCTTCTTACTTTCTTCAAGTTGTTCGCATTTGGATCCAGCGCACAAGCTCGGCCACCTCCTTTAAACTGTTTTTGGCAGCACAAATCATTAGGATAATGATATCCAAATTAGTTATATTCAGTTGACTGTGTATGCATTTGAAATTTTCTTTTCTTTTTCTCTTTTTTCTCCTTCTTGCTGCTTGATTGCTTATCTAGTTATCTTTATTATAATATTTCTTTAATTTTATTTTTGTTTTCATACTTTTTTTTCTATATTTTCTTATTTCGATCTTAGAGCTATAGAAATAGTATCCTGAATTTTACTATTCATATTCTTATTATTTGTTTTTTATTTTCTCCTTCTAATTTTTCTTCATTATCATTACTCATACCTGCTTAATACCCGATAGATACCATCATTGCTCTAGTTAGTTTTAGAAATTGTGAACTTTAGTAGTACTAATGAAAAGGCTTTTGCTTTTTTTTTGTACTATTTGATAAATAAATAATTACTTACTTACTATCGCTTCAGACAGATTGTCATAGGGGCAGTATAGACTGCTGGTTCAAGCCATCCAAACAAACATCAGCATACCAACAATTCTGCTGGCTCAATCTTTTCAGACAGATTGTCATGGAGACAGTCTGACTTCATACTCTTGAAGACTCCTCAATACACGAGGTAATCTTACTCTCAACACAGCAAGACGCAATCTCCAATTATGACAATCTGGCATCGTGATGCAGCATACCATTGCTATTCGGGCATAGGACAAATTAACGGCAGGTTGTCATTTGGAAAATCTGACCTCTATCCTTCTGTGTGCTCGACCCCAGAGTGCATCAATCGAATTCAATCGAATTAATTTTCAGGTTAACTTCAGGGCCTGAGAACAGTACGTGAATTTGAGCTTGAGCTTATTATTCCCGCTTGGAACAGCAGTGAAGCACATCAAAACAGTTCCCTGTTCAATAGCTGTGAAGTAAATACTGGCTACGTTCCTGGAATTCTCCTGCGATCTACGATTCAAAATAACATTGGTGCAATTACCATGATCACTCAGCAAAACGAAGTCCTGTTTGAGATACAATCCAGCCAACTTAAAAAATGATCTGGAAATAGAAAACTTCCAATTTTAAAAAATTGAACTACTGCAAAAGCAAATGCAGAAAGAGGAATTTGGAAAGGAAGGAGTGTGTATGAAAGAAAACTTGCAGTGGAGGAATTTTAAATAAAAAAAAAACAATATTTTCACTTAGCTTCTTTGTTTTATTCTCTAAAAGAATTTACTAGCCCTTGCTGCCGCAAGCTACCTCAAGCTACCCTCTAGTCTCCTCTCTTCATTTCATGTTTGCTCACAGTCGACGTTTGAACGTTCATGTGTGCAACATGTCAAATTACTAAGTGTAACACCTGTTTTTATTATATTACAGGCGTAAATGGGCAGCACCCATACATGACTAATGGCTGGATTATCAACGCCGACGATGGCGTGGTCGTCGTCGTCGTCTAACACTGGGAGGCAGTGCCATACCTTAATTTCCATTACATTTTACAGTTGATTTATTTCCTTGTAGTCTCTGCCGGTTTGCAATAAAATTTTAAATAACAATAAAAAATATATTTCCTTTTCCTTTAAGTCCACATTTTTTTTTAATATAAAATCATTTATTTTCAGAAATTTGAATATCGTTTCATTTTGTCATGTTTTTTCATAATAGATTTAGATCTGGCATATTGGCAGCAATGGAGCGCCAGCGTTAAATTTAGGATTAGAGATGGGTCGATGACCACGCCGACGACGACGTCGCCGGCATTTCATACATGCAGTACTGTCTCTAATAACGTTTCATTCACTATCCCTCCAATTTCAGAAGAGGATATACTTGATCTTATTAATGGGCTTCCAAATGACTTTACAACGGGTCCTGATGGGATACCTCCAGCCTTTTTAAGTCATGTTGCCTCTCCCTGGCAACCCCGCTGAGAATTATTTTCCAAAAATCGCTCGGTAGTGGTTGTTTTCCTCAGCTATGGAAAAATTCTTTTATCATACCTGTCTACAAAAAAGGCAGTAAAAAAGATATCTCTAATCATAGGCCTATTGCAAAATTATCTTGCATGCCCAAGTTATTCGAATCTATTGTGTACTCTCCGTTATCAATTTCCTGCAAGAATTTGCTCTCTTCAAACCAACATGGGTTTATTTCGGGCAGATCTACAACCACTAACTTATTGGAATTTGTCTCTGATACCATTTACGGGTTTGAAAAAGGCTACCAGACAGATTGTATTTATACAGACTTTAGTAAAGCTTTCGACAAGCTATCTCACTCCGTGATACTGTTCAAAATTCAAAAGTATGGGTTTCCCACAACGTTCTTAAAATGGACGGAGTCATATCTAGATAATAAAACATACCAAATCTATTTCCGCCATTCCATCTCTAGAGTCTTGAAAGCTTCGTCTGGCGTACCTCAAGGGAGTCATTTGGGCCCGTTGCTATTTATTCTATCTATTGACGACATTGTCTCCGTAGTGAAGCACTGCAAAGTCTTAATTTATGCTGATGACATTAAACTTTTCGCTCAGATTAAATCTTTAATTGATTGTCAACTTATACAGGGTGACCTCCACAAATTTTACGATTGGTGCAAAAGCAATAATTTGGTACTCAATATCGACAAATGTGAGGTGATGACTTTCCACAGGAATCTGAATCCTATCTCTTATGTCTATGGGTTCTCGGCTTCCTCGATTCGCCGCGTTAGTTCTGTCTGTGAGTTGGGTGTCAAATGTGACCATAGATTGAATTTTAACTCCCACATAAACCACATGGTATCTAAGAGTAGTTCTATGCTGGGCTTTATAAAACGTTGGTCTCGAGAGTTCTCGAATCCCTCCATAAAATTACGTTTATATACTTGTTTTGTGAGATCACTTCTTGAATACACTAGCCAGGTCTGGTCTCCTTTTTACGGTACACACATCGTTCGTATCGAGTCTGTTCAGCGAAATTTCCTGCGCTTTGCTCTTAGGGACCTACCCTGGAATAACTCATTGATTCTTCCACCCTATGAGGATCGTTTGCAGCTTTTGAATATGCATTCGCTTGAGAAACGTCGCATGGTAGCCGATGTAACTTTTGTTCACCAACTCTTAAACGCGAATGTTGATTCCCCGTTGTTACTTGACAAAATCTCTTTCCGTGATAATAGACACAATTTGAGAAGGCTACCTCTGTTGCATGTCAACTCCTCAAGGTCTAACTTTGGCATGTATGAACCTATTAATCGCATGTGCATTACTGTTAATAATTTGGCTGATTATTTTGTTGTTGAGGACTCTAAGCATGTCTTAAAGGAACGTCTATATAATATTTAATCTTCTGTTAGAGTTAATTTGGTTTTTTATCTTTTTGTTTTATGTCGCATTGCATGACATTTCTTCTGTTTGGTCTATGTTTAGTGTAACAAACTAATACTAACATCGACTAAGTGATGAAACGCATGTATTGTTGATCGTTTATTTATTAAACGTGTCCATGCAGCGAGCTTGTGTTAAGCTGGCTCTGATAGTCATTTAAATATTTTTGACATAAAACGACGACCACGCCGACGTCGGCATTGTTAATGTAATCCGGCCATTAGGCACGGGAACTTTTCCTTTAAAATACCGATGCTATTTTCAATTGAACATCGTGAACGTTTATGCACTTGTTGAAGTTTCCAGATAGAGTCAAATTCGTCGCAGCAAATATTCAAAACGTTCTCTACTAATACGAAATTTTTCAATAAATTTGTTACTTGTAGTGAGTTCATAATTAATCCTCTGAACTTTGATAGCTACATAAAGAAAACAAGAGAAAAGTCACAATTGGTCCAAGACCAATAATAGATGAACATGAAAGTTAAATAAAGTGAAGAACCAAAGATTTGTATGGCAACATTAAGAAGGGGCTGGCTGATTTGGTACATTTTTGAACGTGTATTTGAAATTTTTATGAAAATGCCGTATCAAATTTCAGCTCTCTACGTCGACGAGCTCTCAGGCAGTGACCAAATACAGTCCCTTGACAGCCTATTGGTATACCACCTAAAAATTTCACACTAACTACTACCTGCCTTCCTGGGAAACTCAGAAATTAGTTTGGTTATTCCTATAAAAGCGGGCACAAAAGAAAGGATTGTTAGTCTACTGCGAAGCAGAAAACATTCAGCGAGGGAGATCGGAAGATAAGAAGGCGTAAGCCACCCCACAGTACTTAAACTCTCCAAGATTGTAAATGAAAACATCGACCTTTTACTTAGTAAAAGAAAAAATTGCAAAGACATTCGCAAGACAGCTCCCCGGGCGGACGGAAAAATGTTTCGCTAGTAGAACAGAATCCTTTTGTTACAAAAAGAGCATTACGAAGTGCTTCATTGGAGAGTGGTACTGATGTATCTAAGAGGACCAATCAACGCAGACTTTCAGCAAAAAAATCACTTAACAAGAACAATTCAAAAAGCTAGGCTTATTTGGGCGAGACATCATCTTGCCAAATTCACTACCACAAATAAAGGAGCAAACGTGATAATTAGTCATTCTTCTTAATTTTAACAGGTTCATTACTCTGATGAGTGCGTCATTAAGGCGATGTCCGAAACGTATAGAGGTAAAAAGAACGTTGCTTATTAAGAACGACAAAATATTTATTATCAGGGCCCAGGACCACATTGTATAGAAGGCACCATGAGAGAGACAGGACCAATATATTCATGTCCTTAAAGACATATTCTTGCCCTCTATAGCATCTGTACGGGAGCATGCAAGATGGTTTTGGTTCATGGATAGCAATGTGCCGTGCCATATAACAAAAAAAGTTAAGAGATTCCTTGAAGGTGAACAGGTCCCAGTTCTTCCGTGGCCAGGAAACCATCGGATCTCAACGCTATAGAAAACGTATAGAAAAGCTGGAAATCCAAGGTTAAACGTTTGCAAAAACCTAACAACACAGCATTCATTGAAGATATTAAAAATGTCTGGCAAAGGGATCCAGATATAAGATCCTTCATTAAAGCGTGCATTGACAGTATGCCCCGAAGAATAGTGGAAGTTCTTAATAATAAAGGGGGTATTGTGAATATAAAGCATGATGCTGATCAATTGATGTTATCATAGAACGAAACAACCAATTGATCAGCATTTCCTCATCGAGTCATTGCTTTTGCGTGATAAGTAATGACCTTGCACAATAAGTGCATTGCATACAGGTCTTACTTAAGTACGACAACGGTAGCTTCATTATAAGTTGCAGTGTATCGTATTTCATAACAAACTGAGAGTTATTATAGGTTTGTTATGAAAGCAAGTAAGCTAAAGAACAAATGGCTATTTGCCTCAAAATATACTAAAAATAATGACACAACAAAACATTAGTGAAAACAAGAAGTTTTGTGTGGCAATAATAATAAGGGATTTCCCGATTTAGTCCATTTCTGAAATTTTACTCACTGTATATGTATGACAACCCCACAAAAGAGTTACTCGATTTATCCCATTTTCGAACTTAAATTTACTTTTTTATTAAAAAGCACGTGTGCAAAATTTCCGCACTTTAAGTAAACACGTTCTCGATTTATCGTTCGCACAGACAGACGGACGGACATGCAAAATTTAAAATAACTTTTGATTTTATGCATGGGTGTCGAATACATTCATCCATTTTGCTCTACCATCATTATTTACATGCATTACAAACGGAATGACAAACATAGTATACCCCCCATGATTATGTCAACACATATTACCAGTTTTATTTAGAAGAACAAACTCCTGCTGGGGGGTGAGTTACTCGCTTTTCCCACTCCAGTGTCTTCTACCTTTTTCAATACGTGAGCTATCAAATTTATGTGCTTGCTGGTAGTGAGTAACTAACTAGTGAGCACATGTCGTAGTGAATCTGTTGTTACCTGTTGCCGTAAAGCTCATTTCACATCACCTACCCACCCACCTAGCAAAAAGCGCCAAACGAAATCATAAACTGAATATTACAGATTGCGCAATTGCCGCAATCGAACAATAACAACAATAACATCTCGGCTGTTTCTGGTCTAGGGAAAGGGAAGTTCTCTAGAACGTGTATACACAAAAAAAGGATGCATTCGAATGCGATATCCTAGTTTAGTATCAAATCAGTGCTATCAGTGATAACATGTGCAGTGCTAAAAGCTAAACAAATAATTAAAAAAATTAAAAAAAAAAAAAAATTTTAAAATAAATAAATAGTGAGCAAATTAAGGAAGAAAGAGTTTTTAGAAATTATGGTAAGTTTTAAATTAGGGGAAATTTTGTTTGTGAATTTAAATGAAAAAAATAGCTCATTAATATTTCTGAAGGTGTTCAACCAGAAGAGGTTTGAATCGTTGGATTCTAACCCTTTTAAGCTGATAAAAAAAAAATTCAAAGAGAAAAACTTAGTTGCGGTTAGAATACTTTTCTTTATTAAGTAAACTTTACAAAATGTGGGGAAATAAAAATGAGAATTTGGTCTTTAGGCAATAACTTTGTTATATGAAAATTATGTTGTGGAATTTATTTCTTATGATTCATATTTATGTGTTTAGGCTGGATGTGTAACTGTATTTCTACAGTAGATCTCAACAACAGCAAAATCTCTTTTACTTTAAGGATAAAGGCAATAAAAACGAAAGAGTCTGCTTTTCACGCCTATCAATTACATTTATGTCCAGAACTGAAACAAGTATGCACGGTACACCTGCAAGTCCATTATCCAAAGAGACAAATTTCTTTCGGACTAGAATGTTAAACAAGGAATCTTATCAAAAGCCAGAAAGGCAGCAAAGGTTTCTGGTCCCTGGTGAAAATCGCATCAGGAACAACTTCAGTAGTTCGTTTATTAAAGGTAAAACAATAGTGAAGTGGTTGTTCACTCCCTGGATAAAGCTAATATTTTGGCTCCTTGATTCGTTTCACATTGTCGTCTTCCACCCACTTCACGGACGCCTGCTTTGCATCTCAAATGTATATGTGTAAATAATAAAAAAATATAATAATATGCAAGTGAATGAAAGTGGTTTTATATCAATATTATATCAAAGAGATTTAGCCTGATTTATATTATAAATTCTTAACCATTTTAACAGGTGATATAATAATTGTATAAATTTTGTGTATTTTAGCCCAATGAAGACCGGTCCGGCCTCATCAACAAATGGAAAATGTTGCGCTACTTCAATTCGACTTGATGAAAGACATATGTATGGATGTATTGGTTTGTACTATTCCTACTAGTTAATAATATTAATAATTTTTTTTTATGTATATATGATTCTTTATTAAACACGTTATAAAATGACTCTTAATATAGAAAAAAAAAAAAAAGAAAATATGTAAAAAGTGACTCTGAAAACAGAAAACAAGTGCTCTAACTAAACTAGATCTAAAAGATCGCAAAAGGCTCAAACAATACAAAAAAGAAACTTGACAAAAGGTATGAAGACTAAAACTAGACATGGCACACAAAAACACAAAAGAATAAAAAACAAAGGTAAAAGGTAAACGTAAAAATTTTCACAATAATTTTGAAATAAAGTTTTAATGCCAAAGTCGAAGTTATCCTAAATTTAATTTAAAAAGTGTGTCTATATCTACAGATAAGTGGCAGTTCCAAGAAGAGTCCCCAATGAAAAATCAACCAAATAATAATAATAATAATAATAATATTTATTAGTTACAATAGGGTTTATATAAAAACCTGTTTCAAGCTATTGTTTGATTCCAAACAAATTTTAAAATATATTCAAATAACTTTTTCTTCTAATATTAATTATTAATCTTAGTATACACTGTATATTTTTATTTCTATTCTTTTTTTTATACATATTTGTCGAAATTTGTCTACATGAACTATTGATCCTTTTCCTTATTTATCAACTAAATAATTTTGCTTATTTTCCTAAGTATGTATATCTATAACAACTCTCTAATCCTACTCCTTACTTCACTTCAGCAGGCGTAGATACCACATAGATAAATTTGTGGATGCCTATCATTCCTGTTTATCTTGATTCATACTTGAAAACTGGTTTATTTACGAGATACAAATTTCAGATTATGCATTCCCCTACGTAAACGCCGGGTTGTATACCTAACCTAGTACATTCACCCTTAACTTATTCATATCGAACAACTCTTTCAGATTATTTGAATCTGTTTTTAATCTTTTCATGCCTTCTCTATCTATCACATTCCTTCGTGCTTTTACACCAGGTAGTCTAGATTACCAATCCCACCACGGCCACTGCACTTCCTAAGTAATTCACACTCTCCATAAAACATTCCTAGAGAAAATGTTGGTCCTATCAGTACTGATTGCAATTTAGTAGTTGGTCCCTCTATAGTCGTTGTACTCGTAACTGTTTTTAAGGTTTGGATAAAAAGAAAGTTCAACAACCCTTTAAATATATTTAGCTAGTATATCTATACCAATTGCTATTGCTTTGCTTAAATTCTGGAATAATTATGATTCTCTATATAAAATTCGCCTCGCTCAGTAAAATTAAAACTCCCTCTGGATAAAACACATACATGTAATGGAATTCCCAAAACATATGTGTATATTGTAGCCATGCCATCTACAACCTACTTTATGAACAGCTGAGGGCTTTTAAAAATCAATGCCAATGCCAGCCCGGTTCTATATGTACATAATAACTCTATTCTATATGATATCAGAAATCTTGACCTAGTTTCTGAACAGCTGATGCTTTTCAATGGCAAGGGCAACTGCTCTTGACATAACCATGGTATAAACAGTACACGTCTTTATCCCACGGGTATACCTTTGTGTATAGATATTCTATACACGAAGTATATGCATAACAATGGATAAACCTTTTCCGAAACGGAAATGCGCGGAAAAGAGGAACCTGATTGAGGGAAATATTGTTTGTAATAACTTTCCACTTTTTTGCCTTTTGTCGAAGTTGAATATTTGTTATGACTTAGATTAGTTGAGTTAATTCAAGGGTCACAGTTCCTCGTGCAGCTATCTTATTTTTCTCGTGGTTTTCACTTCAACTTTAATAGAATCTAGCTGGTGTCTTGTAGAATCTTGTAGTAAACAAAGCCTCAGTTTGTAATAACATCTATTTGAAATGGAAAAATAAATAGAAAAATTTAAGCAAATCATATCTGTGGCAAGTTAAGCTCTGATTTCTCTCTACAGCTGAACTGTAATTTTATAATTTGAGCTTTCGGAAGAGCCTCCCACGTACCTACCTACTGTGCATATATTCCTCGCCAGTAATACTAACGCCAGCTGTCGCCAGCAATTAGAATGCTTTTATAGTAAATGGTGTGGTTACAAGATATAAATTTTACAAGCACCAAGTGCGCTTGCTGGCGGCTGCTGGCGCCAGTGCTTTTTTGCGGTGGAGTCATTTATATTTTCGAGCGCCATTTGTTTAGATGCAGTAAAGTTTTCGTACAAAAATGGATGCGGAAATGTTGGATGGGACTATGAAAATGAGTGATATTCAAAAATTGCGTTTCCGCCTTTCTCATGATAAAATCGTGGATCTTTCTGTATAATTGTCTCATTT
Source organism: Dioctria rufipes (assembly GCA_963924295.1). Taxonomy (NCBI): domain Eukaryota; kingdom Metazoa; phylum Arthropoda; class Insecta; order Diptera; family Asilidae; genus Dioctria; species Dioctria rufipes. The sequence goes on from OZ002741.1 coordinate 1,403,128, forward strand.
TACTCAAAATATACTTAAATGTTGTCGGCCTTATTCTATAGTATTTGAGAAAAGGTTCTTCATCTGCTTTGAACATACTCTGTAGATGATGATATTCACCCGATTTCTGCAGTTTCGCATTAATTGGATGAGCGGAGTATTTCCTTAATTATGATTTCGGATAACACAAGCTCCTCACTCAAATATAGTGCCATAGGTCGGTACGTTGTTATAATTCCAAAGCTACTGAAGTGAAAAGTACTCGGGGTGCCGAGCCATAACAACTGAACTTTAAAAATACTAGCTGAAGCCAGTTTGAATGTACAAGTGTAATGCCAGCTAGGGTTTGTGCTGCTGGTGAGGTGCGTAACCGCCACCAGAAACTAGCTTAAGCCAGCTCGCGCTTACAGCTGATCGTACCAGCTGGAGCCAGTATTACTGGTGGGGTTCGTAACCGCAGCCTTAGGAGCCTTTGTTTAGGATTGCCATGACGAAAAACCCTAGTCCTTTCTAGAGAATCTGAGTACCTGGGCATATGTAAAATAGTACTAGAATCTAAGCTTAACTGGAGGAGCAAAATATGGAAGACCAAATGAAGTAAGCCAGTAAAACTCGGAAATTAAGTGAGAGTTAAGTTATTTTATAACACAAATATAACTCCTGCAAATATAACTCCTCTAATAATTAGATAGTCTTGAAACCGGTTATATCTTCCCTCATATACGTATGTATGTTTGCAGTTTGTTACTGCAAGAAAAAAGAAAACCTGTGGTGATTGGATGTTCACCACCATCATCATCACTGGGCTAAATACCAGCTGACTTGGCTTGCTGTGTTGCTTCAATAATCAATAGTCCGGTGACATTTGGTTTACTTTAATAATTATTTTCCTTTAATTGCTTCCTTTACTGAATTATTTATATTTCCCCTTCATAATTGACATGTGAAATTGATTTGAATTTGAATTACCGAAAATTTTCAAAGGTTAACTCCAATTTTGTATGGTGGCCTCTGAATAGACGTGTATGCAACTGACTGTACTGCAATTGAAAGTTGACCAGAACCAGGACCTATACCACAAAACTACAAGTTCATACTTGCACTACAAGTGTTTGTCAACAAGTGCGAAACATTTGTATATAACAAAGCAATATTTCATTGTAAAATTGTATTACGATAATTCTATGTAATGGTGGTAAATTTTGACTTGTACAATTTACTCTACCAGTAAACTACAATTCCACTTAAAAATCCATCATGGCTTGTAGAAACGCAGTGATTTTTCTACCTATGTTTTCAGACCAATAGATTTTCGTACAAGTCAGTAAAAAAGTAAAAAATTGTCAATTTTCATACTGAAAAGAGAGTTGGAGTTACCTTCTTTTGCGATTGAACTACATTCATTATTAGCAATTAATTAGTCTTAAAATCTAAATTAGTCATCGAAGGCCTATTATATCGCATTTACAAAAGTTTCAATGATGCTAGTTGGCCAGCTTCTTTAGCCATTTGTTCCGTACTTTATCCATGTTATCCCGATTGAAATGAATCAGTTTAACGTTGCATATTTTATGTCCGTTCTTTAATTATTATTTTCCGACCAATCAACCAACATACTGAACATTTTTAATACAATAATAGAGAAAGTACTCCAATTATAATTGGAGAAATACTTGGAGGAAGCAAAACTCATAATGCACGATCAGTCTGGTTTTAGAAAGAAGCATAATTTTGAAGCAGTGGTAAATCTCGTCATAGAAGACTGGGAGAAGGAAATAAATTTCAATACTTTCATACTAGCAGCATTTCTGGACTTCAAAAGAGCCTTCGAAACAATTTACAGAGGAACTATTATGCAAAAATTTCCTAAATATGGAGTGTGGAGTGGAGGGAAGAAGCTTAAATGGTTTGATAGTTATTTAAATGGGAGGGCACGAAGAACAAGAATAGGTGATGTGCTATTACAAGATACAATCTTAGGTGTGCCTCAAGGATCAGGTGTTGGAACCATTCTGTTCTTAATGTATATATTCATGATATGAAAAAAGTGATGAAATATGGAAGACCAATTTTGTTTGTAGATGATACATTACGCTATATATCTGGCAGTGAAATACATCAGGTTGTGAATGAGCAAGCTCCTGATTAAGTTGTAAAAAACTAAATTAATGATCCTATGTAAATGCGAAGTGTGGCATGATATGATATTGATATTGATAGAGAAGTAATAGAAAATGCGAGGAAAAACAAATATTTAGGTGTCATAATAGACAGAAAGTTGAGTTTTGAGGCGCTTGCGGCGCAAGATGTCTCTAATGACTGCCATACAAGTTTACAACAGCATAACTAATTAGGTCTCGGATATTGTTTCTATGTAATCATGTATCATTAAGTTGACTACAGATACATAAAAACAAGGCTATGAGGTGTATACTAAAATGCAACAGATTTACACCACTTAGACATTTATATTCAAAGTAAAAACAGGACAATTGCTTGAATAGCTACAGATAAAATCTTCTTTGTGTTGTAACAACCATACAATTTGCGAGGTGCAGAAGTAAATTATCGATTAGAAAGCAGAAGAAAGAAGTACTACAAAACAAAAGTAATTGTTGTATAACGGACTACAACCACCTACCAATGGAACTAAAGAGTAAAAATAATTTTATTAACTTTAAAAGAGGGTGTTTGGAATATTTAAGGACAAATAGTACATAAATTTAAATGAGATTTATAGAATATATATTTTTGTTAATTTAAGGTTTATATGAACAAATAAATTATTATTAGTAATAGGGCACTCTTTCTTGTCGATTCGAACCATGCTGCCAAATAAGTACTTGATTAAAATAATTTTAAAGATAAGATCTGAAGTTGAGTCTGTAGAAATTTTTTGACTTAAATAGGCAGCACGGAAATCATTGAGGATTTTCAAGTCTTTGCCTTGCTTTCAACTCTGTACATAGGGCAATTTCTGCACAGCGCGTCACCGTCTTTGGATTTTTTTAAATTATTTTTTATTCTTAGTTTTGACATACCTCGTCTTGAACTTGCCTATATAATGTTCATTTCAGAGTCCTGCACTGAATAATTAAGGTGGAACTACAAGCTACATATGTATGTAGGTACGAATAGAATATGAGGACCAGCAAAACCCTCGAGAAATACTTCCCAAGCTAGGAAACAGACTCCATCAGAGCCCTAACTTAGTCCTAACATTCTAAAATATTTGCAGCGTTTTTACGTAAAACTGACAAAAGCTTACTTTGAATAGTTCCTGTGCCCTAAACAGAAAAATTGTCTTCTGATAATCTTAAGCTTCCTTTCTTAACTACCCAACCTCAATTAAATTTTTATATCGTTCCTAGGTTAGGTTAGAGTGGCGGCCATCGCGCGGGGACCTCTGCGATCAGCCTCAGTTAGATGGGAACCTGCCTGGGAATGATATTCCAGTTTTAAGGGGTGTGGTGAAACCAGCCACAGGAGTTAATGAACCTTACCAGGTCCTCCAACTCCCTGTCTGCTAGCTCCCTCAATTCGCTGAAGAAGTAGCTGCCAAGCGCATTCTTCCTACGCACGGCCTGGTTAGGGCATTCACACAGCAAGTGCTGAATGCTCTCAACCTCCTCCTCATCCATACAACCACTGCAGAAGTCCTTCTATGGGGCTTGCATACGCTCTGCATGCTTACCAAAGAGGCAGTTTCCCGTAATAACTGCGAGAAGATTACGAACATCATTACGGCTCCTCCTCAGCAGAGATTCAGTCCTCTTAGGACAAACCTCGGGCCACAGCTGTCTAAAAATCGCACATGTGGTCAGTTCTCCCCACCGGCGATTAGCCAGCTTCCAGGCCTGCACATCTAGAATCCTCTTCACTGTTTCTAGTGGCCGACATACGGGTTCCTCTGCTAGACATATATTAATAGCTGAACCCTTTCTGGCCAGAGCATCCGCTGCCTCGTGGCCAGGCACCCAATAGTAAATATCTTTGTGATTAGCGCTGAGTTTCTCGAGCTCACAGCGATACCGTTGCACTAGGCGCTATCTAATGGTGATCGAGTCCAGAGCGTTGATTGCAGCTTGGCTGTCAATACAAATTCTGATGACCCGATCGCTGTGTACAACGTGAGTTGTTTGCAGCAACCTTGCTGCTTTGAAAACGGCCAGGACCTCCGCCTGGAACACACTACAGTGGTTCGGTAGGCGGGACGATTCCTGTATTCCAGGGAGCGCTGAGTATACCCCGGCTCCCACATCCATTTTTGAAATGTCCCTAAAGACACATATATCAGAATCAATTGCTAGGCGATTACCCTCCCACTCCTCTCTACTAGGAATGCTAGTTGAGAACGCTTTCCCAAAATCTAGCCTTGGAACAATGTAGTCCGTAACACCCCATAGCTTCAGTATACTGCTCTGACCACTATCTGCTGTTGATCAGCAGCTATACATTTCCTTCCCATGGATGTCAAAGGGCAGAAGCCGGAGCATAGCCTCCATTGCTGCTGTTGGTGTTGTTCAAAGAGCTCCTGTAATTCCTAAACAGGCAGCTCTCTGTATTTTAGTAAGACTTTTCAGGTGCGTCGTTCTATCAAGATCATTCTACCACACTAGAACCCCATATGTGAGGATAGGTTTTACAATAGCGGTGTACATCCAGTGCACGATACGAGGATGTAATCCCCATCACTTGCCAAAAGTTTTCTTGTAGGGGGCATATAGTGCAATGGCTGCCTTTTTAACACGCTCATTCACATTTTTCGTCCAATTAAGTTTGGAGTCTAGTAACACTCCTAGGTATTTGGCTTCAGTTTTAAAATCAAGAGTAATATTACACAGTTTTGGGGGTATGAAAGTCGGAGTAACTCGCCTCTGTGTAAAAAGGACAAGTGCGGTCTTTGCTGGATTAAGCCCTAAGCCGCAACTTATAGCCCAGTTAAAAAGCTTTTGCAATGCTTTTTGAGTTAGCTCACTGATCGTCGGTAGAAATTTTCCCGAGACCAGGATGACTAAGTCATCAGCATATGCTACCGCTTTTATACCATCCCTTTGTAAGGTGATGCGAATCCCATTAACCACCAATAACCACAGTCGGGATGAAAGTACTCAACCTTGTGGAGTACCTCTAGATACCTGCTAACCTTAGTGTTACCAAGCTCTGCCAGTATTAGGCGGTTACTGAGCATTGAGTTAATCCATCTACATATATTGTATTCAACTCCTGGGCAAGTCAGGGCATCCTGGATGGCCTCTAAACTAACATTGTTAAAGGCTCCCTTGATATCAAGGAATACACCTATGGTGTATTCTTTTTTCTTGATTGATTTTTCAATGGTTCCTACTACGTCATGTAGCGCAGTTTCAACCGACTTACTTTTTAAGTAAGCATGCTGGGATCTAGAAATCATGCTTCTCTTCAACATACTGTCATGGACGCTTCCAACAACCTCTCAAAAGTCTTCAGAAGAAACGATGTAAGGCTGATAGGCCTAAATTCCTTAGCATGAATGAAGATCACTTTGGTTTGCTTCCAGATGCCTGGGAAATAGGAGTAAAGTAGGCAGCTTCCAGAGATCACCATCAGCCCCGGAGTTACAATTTCTTGCACTTTCTGCAGCATGACAGGAATGATACCATCAATTCCTGGTGATTTATAGGGAACGAAAGATTGAATTGCTCCACTTTCTCTTTGGTGACTATGTCCCGTGTAGCCTCTAAGTTTGGATTATTGTCGAACACGTTATTGCTATAGATGTGGTCGGCTTCAGAGCTCCCAGGAAAGTGGGTTCTCATGAGCCGCCCTAAGATTTCTTCACCAGTCTCGGTTCACGTTCCGTCCTGCCTTCTCAGGAAGGAGGGAACACTGGGGTCCTTGGTCAAGACCTTCCTAAGTCTGGTAGACTCACTTGTATTCTCTATCGATTCGCAATAGCTCCTCCATGAAAAGAACTTAGCGTTTTTTGTTGAGCGCTTGTAGTCTCTGAGTCCTTCCTTATACAGGGCCCAGTCTTCCTAACTTCTGCTTACTTTCGCTTTGTTGATAGCCTCCGTGCGCCCTTCCTTTTGACACTTAAGTCTCTTTCCACCAGAGAGGGTAGGACTTCCCTGAAGGTTTACGCAGTGGGCAGGCTTCAACAAAGGCTGTAATAAGGGCGTCATTTATATTCTTGACCGCACTATTAATTAATGATGTACAAGGTAATATTCCATGTTCGGGAACATTTAGTCTTCCCGCTACGATAATAACTAAACTTACTCCAGTCTGTTTTAGATGGGTTCCTAAATGGCTTTAAGGGTTCAGGTAAGCGGTCTAATTCAAAGATAATCCAGCAGTGATCCGAAAAGGATTTCTCACTGGAAACTCTCCAATTAACCACATTTAGATCGTTCGATTCGGTGATGAATGTCATATCTAATACCTCCGCAATATTTACCGTGGTAAAAGTGGGCATGTTTCCCCTATTACAGATATTTAAATTGGACTCCACAATGAAATCAAATAAGGACCCATCTCGTTAATTGATGTCTGTGCTACCCCATATCGTATGGTGGGCGTTGGCATCACATCCTAGTAGTAGTTCGAGCTTCATTGTCTTCGCGTCCTTGACGAGACTGCGGACCTAATAGGTGGTGTAGGTGGAGGGGGGGGGGGGGTAAGGTTATCATGCGCCATATATGCCGAAGCCAACAAAATTGGCTTCTCATTTCTGCGCTCCCACTTGACAACCACTAAGTCAGCTTTAATTAGACATCAAACATAAATTTATGTCATTTTTCGCGAAAATACAAGACCTCGGCTTACGTGGACCCTTATTGTAATAAAGGGTATAATGTTGGTCCCTTAATCCTTTTATTTCTGACCCAAGCTTCCTGGACTAAGGCAATATAAACGCTCTCCTCCGCTAAGAGGCTGGAGAGGTTATCCGATGCCAGTCGTCCATGGTGGAGGTTTATCTGGACCACCCGCATCAGAGGTCCCCGTTCCCAGAAGTCGCAGTTCAATAGAACCACTGCACTCTATATCCTCCATCATAGCAGATTATTTCTGTTATGAGCGAGTCCACTGATTTTGAGGACCCCGATTGCTCCCTTTGAGAGTCCTCCACGATCAGCTCTTCATTACCTTGGCTCTTCTTTGTGAGTTCCCGGTATACATTCGCCACAATCGCATTAAAGCCACAATAAAGCCTGAAATTAGCTTTCTTCAGCGTTTGCAGAGATTCCTCCGTTAGCTGGAATATAACGATCCTGCCAATCGGCTTCAGGTCCTTCATTTTAAGAACCTTCCAATCCCTGCAAGGTATCTGCGGGTTTTGCGTAACAAGCATCTGTAAAAGAGCTTGTGGCGGGAGAAACGGCTCGGGTATCCATACCCTAGCCCTCGGACTTTCCGGTATCTCCGATCGTGGCATGACCTGAAGTCGTGAATTGCTCCAAACTTCGCCCACTCGGGGATACACTGGCCTGCAGGATTGGCCGATAGGTGCTCTATCAAAATGATCATGAGCCTTGTCTCGACCAACATCCAACGGTCCGCGGAGATCTTCCAATTCTTGTTGCCCGTGTCTATCACTGCAACACTTAGGAGTTCCCGAACCATTTGGCTCACTGTTAGACGTATGGGAGCATCCTCTGACCTGCTAGGTCCTGTAAGAGAGGGTCCTCTGCCGGAGGCTGCTTTCCGCACTTTGCGAACGTTCATCTCTACACCTGCACTAACTCTCCAAGCAAACTCCAATGGGTCCCTTTGAAATCGCTGGCCGGCTGGTAGAAGCCACTGCAGGATCCCTAGGAGACGGTACAGTAGTTCGATGGCCGTCGGCAGACCTGCCTTTCTTTGCCTCCTGCAGTTCCTCGTCCCTCGATCTAATCTTCTTGGCTAGCGGTGAAGATTGTCCCAGCGTTCTTAGTTCCCTTACCTGGCTGGTCAGGAGCCAGTACCCGAACAAATGGAACATGATATGGGTCTTGAGCCGAGGTCTTCCTTGTCCGATTCACCGTGTCTCTCCCGACTTTCCAGATTCTCGAGAAGAAACTTCGCTTTCTCGCAACATTTCTTCCTCCTGAGTCTAGAGGAGTTCTTCTTTGGAGGCTTCTTGCAGTCGGTTACGCCGCCCTCCTTATTCTACCCTATTTTGGCTGGAGATCGAAAAAGCTCCACTTCTTCCCCTTCGTTCAAGCTTTCCATGCAGCCATCCTCACTGGTTAAGATCTCAGTGTCTGACGGTTGCTGGTGTTGACTTATAAAAGATTTCTGTTGGCCAGCGGATGGAGGTTTCTCCTCCTTGAGGGGTGCCACTCTCTTTAAAAAAGAGTTTCTTCATATAGTTCCCACGACTTGCGGAGAATGGCAGTCACACACGGCAGAGATCCGCATTACCGTGGAAAGGCTAGCTAAAACCGGAAGTCGCCTGGTATCTAAGCTGGTATCTAACCTCCCCCTTAGCTACGTAACCCCCGGCGTATGCTGTTCCACCTTGGCTTGGGGTCCAATTTGCTGCTGCTAAGCAGAAGGAATGAATACACCTCTGGCAGTTGCAGTAAGACGAGAATTCAGTTTGGTGTACTGCGACCCTTACCCTTTCCCGATCTACTTACTCCCATGCCAGGCATCTATACTTTTAGCCCAGCCGAAGCTAGTTTAGCAGGGGCCACTACGTGGAGGTAGTATAGTCCAGGACCACAGATCAACTACTTCTGCTCCCGAACCGAACCCCATATATATATGTATGTCGTAGACATTTCAGGTAACTCAGCACTTTACGAAAAGTCTAGACACTTCATGAAAAGTAGGCAGATAAATAGTGTAACGGTTTTGACTTACCATTTTTTACATTATGTGTCTGAAATTTTTAGTCAATTCATGAAATGCTAAAAGTCTTTACGCCGTTAGTGTAAAACCACCCGCGTGCGCTTATTTGCGTATGTGTGTGTGTGCGTGTGCGTGTGTGTATTTATGTATGCATGTATGTGCATGTGTGTGTGTGTATTTATGTATGCATGTATGTGCGTGTGTGTGTGTGTGTGTGTGTGTGTGCGCGTGTGTGTGTGTATGTGTCGCAGGCCTGCGAGGGACCTCCTTTCACCACTCATCTCCCTCTCCTAGGATTTGGTTATATCGGGGGGTGGTATTACACTATCGGCGTAAACGCTTTTAGCATTTCATGAATTGACTAAAATTTTTAGAAACATAATGTAAAAGGCGGCTAAGTCAAAACCGTTACACTATCTGCCTGCTTTTCATTCATGAAGTGTCTAGTAGACTATATATATTAAAATATTTGTTAAGTGGTATTAGTAAGTGGAGTTAAGCTTAAAATGACTAGAAAACTATTTTCCTGTGTGGATAGTAGTTTAGGGTTTTTAGCATATATGAAATCAATGTCTAATCACTTTTCCATAAGAATCAGTATAAAACATTTTAGAAAATTGGACTAGCACGCACACACATAGATCTCTGTTTCATGGCTTGAGAACTATTTCTCGATGGTTTTGGATCAGTCATGGTGTGTGATGATCTATGGATATCCAGAGGACCTTTTGACATCACTGGAATGTGTGAAAGAAGAAGTCCTCCAAAGTTTCCATTCAAAAGGAAAAAATGAAGAAATACTGTGTAAGAATTTTAACTGTAACTTTTGTTTGTTTCATATTCGTTAAATGCTTGAATTACATAAGTGAACGCAAATATCTAAATAAAATATTAACATGCCTTTTTTTATTATTATTACAGGATGAATGACATTGATGATGATGATGATGATGATTGCTCTCCAGGACTAACAAAGTAAGCAATTTTCTTTTTATTTTTACAATTAATTATTTCCGGAAGACGCGAATCTTCAATGAGAAGAACGATTTTTTATTTTGAAATGATTTCATCATTATTCCGCTTCTATTCTGTACTACATTTTTTATATCCGAGATGAAATTTAGGCTAAACTAAGTTTGTCATTTGTTTTCATAGCAATAGTAAATAAAATTTCAAAAATGGGCTGGATCGGGCAATCCCTTCTTGGTATTGCCATATAGATACCGTTGAGCCCAGCCGTAATTTTCACAAGGTCATCAACAGCGGTGAAGTCCCAATTCTAAGTAATTACCGGATTTACAGTATGTTACTATAATTGCTACTACTTTTTACATTTGCTCATAATACACAGTTGATCACTGTACGAAAAAGTAATCCTGCAGTGATTTTGCTCATATAGTAGTGCTTAAGTCGCTTTGAATGATGTGATTATCGAAACTATCTTGGCTAAGAATCTTTTCGAGTGTACTTTATAGTATGAAATTTCTATGCACCTTCTCCATAAGATCACACATCACTAAAACTAGGTAACTTCTACTGCCTTAAACTGATAACAAATATGAAGAGGGACTGTACCACGAATAAATGACGCCTCTGATATAGTCATCGTCACCTATAAGATCTTTTGTGACATTACCCCTAAGTGCCCTATGGCGCCCATTTGAACTTAAGGTCCTTTATAAAGCCTATGACGTTCTTACGGGGGGCTATTTTTCCGACATCTTCTAGCAGTGTGAATGTCTTTTCCAGATGTTTTAGTATTATAAAGCACAGAGCTTCACAGTCATGTAGGACATGTTCAGTGGTTTCATCGTCTTCCATACAGATACGACAGGTCTCGACCTTACCCATCTGACTCTTTCATTTACAAGGCGGTTCGCAATCTCGTTGCTCTTAATGCTTTCATGTCATTGAACTCAAATTAGCGTCACCTTGTTTGCTTGCTTCGGCCAGTTGTATCAAGACAGTAAACCAATCCCCAGGTTAGACTCATAGGTAAACGAATTTAATGCTTTAAGTGCAGCTTGGCTGTCTGATATTATGTATATTTTTGCTCTACGCATATTCTTGTGAACTATTTCGCGAGCGCAGAGCTCTATGGCGTGTATTTCATTTATGCCCATGCCTGCTGCTCGACCTTCCATTTTAGACCAATCCGTGTACCATTTAAGAGATCATTCTTCAAAAGGTAGGTCCCCGGTGTGTCACTGTTGACAGTATTAAGATCAACTTGAAAGATGTTTCGAAGTTATGGCATACTTAACGTCTGAACTTAGGTCCGCCATCGGTACCTCTAAGAATTCTTGGAGGACTTTCAGGTGGCCAACAAAATGTACTTAGGAGATTTACCCTCTACAGTCTAATTGCATTGATGATGGTCTCCTGCCTAACATGCCTTTTACAAGGCAGGTGCATACCCGTTATTCCTAGATATGCAATATAGCAATCATATAGAAAATAAAGTTGTCACTCTATTTCAGATTCTCCTTTTAATCCACAAATTTCCTATTTCTTCCTTTCTAATAGTTTCTATAAAATAGAAAACAGGACTTAAGACTCAAGGAGCGAATTCATTCTTTCGGTTAGAGATCAGAGTATCAAAAAAGAAAATCTTTTGATTTTGTTGAAAATGTTTCTTCAAGATTGCTTTTCTATTTACAGTAATGTTTATTAGCTCTACGTTATTCAGTTTATTGTTCATTGTTATTGGAATATAATTGGCTCTCAAAACTCCAGCGAATATATTATGTGTATTCACCCGCAACTTTGTTGGTAAGCTGTTTGGAAGGCATTCACTACCGTGTACATATAATATTCAGGGCTCAACCTTTTTGTTTTACTTTTAATTTACTTTCTCCTTTTTACTTTTCTTCTGTTGTAATTCATTCAATTTAGCACTTGTATACCTACACATCTAGCCTAAGTTTTTGTAATAAAATTAATAAAAAGCAAGACTATAAATTCATGAGCTGTATGGAAGGCCAGCGTTATGCATCCTTTAACCACTTGAAAACAACTATAGAAGTTTTTTTTTTATGTGGGGGACAGGAGATCCCATCCCAAGCACGGAGGCCATAGCGGCCCATTGTGCTGTCCTGCTAGAAGCCCATTCACCAAAACCTTCCTGTCGTCTTAATGAAGCGCATCAGGTCTTGGTGAGGATGGTTTTTCAGCTCATCCACAGATACAAGGCCAGACCCTAGAGTGTCCAGCATGCTCCGGGCGAAGGCCGGATACGCATACAAAAAGTGTTCGGTTGTCTCAGGTTCTCCCTTCAGGCAGGTCAGACACTCAGGGCTCTCAACAACTCCCATCCTTGTTAGATGAGTGTAAAGTGAGCTGTGGCCCGTAATGCTGCCAACCACAGTTCCACATGGTTTCCTCCTGAACCCCATGAGAAAATCGGAGATATTTCCATTGGGCTCATCAAGAAACAGTTTTGTACACCTGCAAGTACTCAGGTTCGCCCATCTCTGCCTGACTATCCGAAAGAAGAGAAATGTCCATCCCCTTGATTTGCATATCAAGGGCTAACTTTGCTGCCATTGACATGGCGAAGACTTCAGCCTGGAAGACTCTAGTGCGTCTTCCAAGTAAGTACATCATCCCAATATCAGGATCAGGAAAGTAGACACCCGCCCTAGGTCACTCATTAGTGAGAGTCATCGGTGAAAATTTTTAGAGCAGACCGGGGGAGGCCCGATAAGGCCCAAATCGAATCTCAGGTACCATCGCATTGGTTGGCATACTGGCCAGAGGGTTTTCCAAGTCTAGCCCATACGCCAGAGAGCAATGAGAAGAGCCAGTCCAGCCGTCCTCCCAACATCCCCATGACAGCAATCTGCTCTTTTGGCATCTGCATGAAAAGCAAGATTCAGAAGTGGCAGATTAAGTAGGACCTCAAGAGCAGCAGTAGCCGTAGATCTGTAATTTCCAACCAGGCAAGTCTTTGCAGGCCGCCAACTTCCGGATCGCAGTCCCCACAAGCAACGTCGGCCACCATACATAAGATGCATATGTAAGCATGGTCTACTGATCGAGGTGTACATTGGGTCTCATGCCCCATGTGCAACGAAAGGTTCTCCTGCATTGAGGGAAGACCTTCATAGCCGCATTAACTTTTTCCTCTAAGTGCAATGTCCATGTCAGCTTCGAGTCAAGGTAGACGGCAAAGTGCTTGACATGAGGAGTGACCTGCAGAGTGTGTCCAATGAGCTTTGGGAGTACCTAGGCTTACGTCTTCTGGACAAGAGCAACAAGCCGGTCTTTGTTGAGTTCACTGTCATATCATGATGGGTGCACCAGTCCTCAACAGCAGCCATGCTGTGCCTGGAAATGAGCAGAGGGATGTCATCCGCTTACGCTTCACATGAGAATCCTACGTTTTTCAATACTGTGATGAGTGAGTCAACAAACATACACCAGAGTACTGAGAGAGGTTCGGCCGCCCATCTCCACAGTTAAGTATCGTCGTCTTAAAATTTGGTCAATTCATCGCACTACATGTCGACGAGCTGCCTTACATAGCGACTTGGGGGTCTTGTAAGAGTTGGTGTTATTAGTAAGAGTTGTCACCTCATCATTAATGTGGGAATGGATTCAAGCATTAACAAACCTTGACCACCCACTGTTGTATATAGGTTATGGCTCGAAGAGGATGAAACATCGGAGCATGTCTTATGCAAATGCAAGGCCATTGTACAATATAGATTTCAGGCCATTGGCTCATACTTCTTAAAGACTGCGGATTTTGAAGAAACTTCATCTGCTATTTCTAGGAAGAGTGTGATTGTTGGATAAACTGTAACGAACGCAGTGCACAATAAGCCAATGAATAACTGTAGTGCAGAGGCCGCTCGCTCAGCTAAATCTTAATCTAATCTAATCTAAGAGTTGTCTAATAAGTTAACACAAAGAAAGGTCAGTGAGGAGGGCTGTGTTTTTTCGCACATTTTGGGTTATAACTTCACAACCAAGTCACAAAAAATTTGGGGAAAACAACATTTTGGAATTCACTTTCAAGCCTCAACACGATGAAAAAAAAGAAATTGTTTTTAAGAGGGTCCAACTCACCCCTGTTAGAAATTTGAGAAAAAAAATTTTCATAATCTTTGACTGTCGAAATATGCGCGTGCCATAAGGATTTAACATTTTACCAAATCTTAAATTCCTACGTCACGTCACTTTCGAGAAAAATGTCTTTTACCTTGTTCTCAAGAGGAGGACTGGATTATATTATCGAACTACGGCCTTATATAAACACCAACTTGAATGAATAGTCTTAATTCGGTATTGGAATGGATTTGGTTTTATGTGAACATCGACTAGAATGGATAAATTTGTGCTTACACCCGAGATGAAATCTAAAGGGTATACTAAGTTTGTCACTCCGTTTGTAGCGCATAGAAATAATGGTAGTAGAGAAAAATGGGTTGGATTAATATTAAATATACATATACAATATATGTAATATTATATAATATTAAAAGTTATTTTGATTTTTGCACGTCCGTCTGTCCGTCCTCACGATAACTCGATAACGCGTTAGCATAGAAAGCTGAGATTTTGCACAATTTTAAAAGAAAAAGTAAATTTAAGTTCGAGAATGGCACGAATCGGGTAACTTCTTCGTACGGCTGCCATACAAAAATTCCGTTTTTCGCTATATATTTGAACACTGCCTGAGAATACGTCAACGTGAGAGTTGAAATTTGGTACACTGTGTTTTCGTAGCAATAGTAAAAAAAAAATTAGAAAATGGACTAAATCGGGCAACTCCTTCTTGGTGTTGTCATATAAAAATTTAGGATTTTTACGTATACTGTGAAAACGATCAGTCCTAGACGGTTTTAGTGTACTGAAAAGTTCTTCAGACTATGAAATCCTATGAAATTAGTTATAACCAATTCTAAATTTTTTACTCGTTATGTATTAAAGCTGCGCTGCAATTTAGTTTTTCAATAAATTAACAATTTAAGAGAGATGTGTCTGGGAAACAGATGTAGGTAGTGAAAGTTTTTCAAATTTTTTTGAAGAACTTATTGTTATTAATATAATCGACAAAAAAAAATGTGCATAGCTTGCCAAATTATATATAGCTTGGCACTTAGATTTCAGTCGACAAAGGTTTTTGAAAACAGAGCAAATGATTATGTTTTGGTCTCAATTAATCAAACTAAAACTAAAATTTTGTTCATCATTACTTCTCAAAAACTTCTATAAAAAATAAAAAATCAGATAAAATTTCCAGAGGTTATACACACAGTTACAATCACGATATAACAGATGTCACTTCTATCGAAATAATGCACTCCAATGCCTGTGAGCACTTCATACTTCACGCATTAAGTCGATTCCTGAAGGTATTAGACAGACAAACGGACTGGACGCAAGAGCAATCGTATATAAGGTTTCTGGTTGTTTCCTTTTGAGGTACGGAACCCTAAAAAATGGACAAAATCGAACAATACCTTCATAGGGTCGCCATACAAAAATATTTAATTTTGACACGTATTTAGTAATTTTATGACGGTGTTTAATTTTTTCGTTGCACTCACAATTTAAAATGATAAAATCGCTTTATGCAATGAATAATTATTGTAGGTAATCATAAATTTATGATTACAATTACTGAATTACAATTACAATTGTGTACATCTGTAATTAACAATTACAAACGAATTGTAATTATGGAATGCACTATTCTGAAATTAATTAGAAGGTAATTGTTTAATGATCCAACAATAATTGGTTTGTTGTCTCTTGTTTGGATGTATGTAGCTCTGTTACCTAATTGAACATTACCTACATAGACTTAGTGCTGATGATGTCTTAAGCAGACGAAACGGGTAGGCTGTTACTCGTTTTTATAAAATACAAAAATTACTTTAGAATCGAGGCAAAAGTGCGTTGAATTGTTTAATGTAAACAAAGGTGGCGAAAGAGAGCTTAATGAGGCACTAATACTGCCGAAATTGATAGATTTTTTTTCTCCATTTCCATGAGTTATTCTTTTTTCATACATACATACATAAAAATGGTTGATTTTCAAAAGTAAATTTAATTTTTTACAGCTTTCGGAGAAAAACAAAGTCGGATGAGATGCGGTGCGTTTAAGGAAAGATCTCAGGATATGGTTTTTACCTATATATTGTATTATATTTATTTAAATATTATATTGTGAATGTATTTTCTATAAGAATATGCATATAGCCGAAATCTTTAATTTGGGCGGCATATGCTTGATTGAGACCTTAGTATTTGAGTTTGTAATGCGTCTCAATCTAAATATTTCTTATATTTTAAATAATATTTTTAATATTTATGAAAATATTTGTAATATTTATGTGTATGTGTATGTAAATTTGTTGTGAAATAAATGTAACTTACCTCTTAAAATTGCATGTTCCGTCGGCGCGTCGACGATTAAATAATTTTCCATAACGGATGCTCTATATGATGGAATCAGAGTCATCTAAAAAAAAATTGAATATTTTATAGAGATTTTAAGATTTCATTATTTTGAAGATGTTGTTATTAAATGGCGAAAGTTTTTACGGACTGTTAAAAGTTTTAAATTTTAGGTTAAGTCGCTTGTTGTGCTATCATGTGAATGTAAAAGTGATCGTCTAAAGTGTTGTGATTTTATTATAAATATTAAAGAAGGTGCGTTTTTATACCTTAGATGAAATCATTCCGTTTGTAGCACAAATTCTAGCTTTTTAACCTTGTTATATTTCAAATTAATTAATCGTTTGCTGTTTCAGACAAAAAACGTGGAGTAGGCCTCAGGGGAAACCACGTTAAAAAAAACGCGCCTGAAACTCTACCTCAAAGGTGGTGTGGAAAAGAGTTTACTTGCTAACACTGACATAATTAAGTTTTGTCAAACGTTTTAAAGGTCAATGGGTCGATAAAACATAACATCGTGAAATATATATAGAGACTTTTCGTGCACCCTACGTTCAATATTCATGTCCCAATGAGTCTCAACTTCTAAATTTATCTGCCAGTATTGCTCTCATCTATTTTTCGATGATCTTGCTAAATGCTGATAAACTCAATAGTGTGACTGTGGTAGATGCAGTTGAACGCATTTGGTCACACTTAGCTCGCCATCCTTTGGCGTTTTGTTCAGTCGCAAGACAGTTGCCTTTTGCTTAGCTTTGCACAGGTGATAATGGACTTTTCTATTGATTTATATAAGGCCAGACTACATTATGTCTGACTTTAGTCCCCATGTCATTCCAGTTGTGATGATAACAAAGATCGCTGAACTATCTTTATCTATGCGAGTATGTTTGTTCAAGTTGAGCATATCATGCTTCTTTGGATATTGCAATCTTCTCACCAAAATAGGTAGGACTAAGTACCGTCTACATTTCCTTCTTTTAGCGAAAGGTGTTTTGTTTGGGATGATTGTGATATATAGCCTACAAATTTTTCTAGGAAGTGAGCTGCCTTTAATGATTTCAACAAGGTCATTAGCTTAACCTTGTGACTTGAACTTGAACTAACATATCATCATCTTTAGCATGGAGAGATAACACTCCGCCTTGGGCATTCCACAAACAGCAGCATTTTTATTCTTCTATTGTAAATTATCGCTAGGATCCACTCCACTTGTTATAGGTTCCGTTCACACCATGCTCACACAATGCAGGCGCTATTAACCCTACAACGGTAGTACTATGAAGGAGAACACCTTTAATATGAAAAAGGAGTATATTGGGCGATTTCTTTATTGTCAGACTTTGTTTAGTTTGGTAAAGCTAATTCTATTGATTTTGCTGGCAAATCGCTTTGTATTTCGTGGATGCTTCTTAAGCGCTCTTTGCCCATTACTTGTAGGACAAATGAAGATAGCTTCGTGGGTGGATAGATATGAATTAGGCTTTCAGTTTATCCATATATCCCTCATCTTCATGCTTTAAGCATGCATATCTATAAGCAAAGTTTGCACTAGAAGTTTTAATTAGAATTGACAAGAGCGCAACTAATCCTTTTTGGAGGAGCAGAAGTAAGATTGCGTCTTCTCCACTGATTTATAGAGTTTAAGTGAGTTAAGGCCATTTATTTCTCATATTAACTAAGTCAGAATTGCATTGTTTCAGGACAGGGCCAAATATATTTAGTTTTCGTATCTAGAGATCATCTATGTGAAGAATAGGGCATTTTTTCTTATCGATACTTTTAACACTAATTTTACCGGCGTTTTCGTTAGATTTTAATTTTAAAGATAAGATCTGAAGCTGAGTCTGTAGAAACTTTAAATAGGTGACACGAAAATGATTTTGATTGATGATTTTCCAGCTTTAAACTCTGTACATAGAGCAATTTCTGCATAGCATCTCACCGTCTTTAGGTTTTGCCTATATTATGTTCATTTCACAGTCTTGCACTGAGTATTCAAGTCTGAACTACAAGCTACATATGTATTTAACTACGAATAGAAGCTATGAAACAGACTTCCTCACTACCACATCAGAGCCATAACTTAGTCCTAACATTCTAAAATATTTGTGTTCTTACGTAAAACTGATAAAGCTTGCTTTGAATTGCTCCATACAGAAGAATTGTGTTCTGATAATCTTAAGTTTGCTTTCTTATCTTCCCAACCGGAATTCAATTTTTATATCTTTCCTAACAAAATTATTAAAAAAGAAATTATTTTAACCAATTGACTAGGGATTCCCCAAACAAAAACTTTCAACTGAGTAATAATTGCATGTGTGAATGTGCCGTGAATTCGAATCAATCACATACACTACTGCAACTATTACTCAGCTGAGAGTATTGAGCGTCAAATGGTAAGGTTACTTTTTAATCAAAACTATTTTATTACTTTGTTAAGTTAGGTATATAGTAAGTATAGTCTTTGCTTTGGGAAAGTAAGGAGCCAGGCTTAAAATGACTGGAAGACTATTTTCCTGTGCGTCTAGTCACTTTTCCATAAGAATCTGTATAAAACATTTTAGAAAATTGGACTACCACGCACACATATAGATCTCTGTTTCATGGCTTGAGAACTATTTCTCGATGGTTTTGGATCAGTCATGGTGTGTGATGATCTATGGATATCCAGAGGACCTTTTGACATCACTGGAATGTGTGAAAGAAGAAGTCCTCCAAAGTTTCCATTCAAAAGGAAAAAATGAAGAAATACTGTGTAAGAATTCTAACTGTAACTTTTGTTTGTTTCATATTCGTTAAATGCTTGAATTAAGTGAACGCAAATATCTAAATAAAATATTAACATGCCTTTTTTTATTATTATTACAGGATGAATGACATTGATGATGATGATGATGATGATGATTGCTCTCCAGGACTAACAAAGTAAGCAATTTTCTTTTTATTTTTACAACTAATTATTTCCGGAAGACACGAATCTTCAATGAGAAGAACGATTTTTTATTTTGAAATGATTTCATCATTATTCCGCTTCTATTGTGTCCTACTTTCTTTTCTATGATAAATTACATAAAATTTTGTTAAAGCAATATGCCGGGTTTTTTCATTAAAAAACGTTAGCATATTTACAAGTATGGAAGGATATAGGTACATAAGCACGGATGCACTTGCATTTTCTCAAGGTCATATTTAGTCAAATAAACCAATACATTAATTGAGGACATTTGATTGATTGATGATTTAATACGAGCTATACGAACATAGCTGCATAGCTACAGTCAAATGTCATGCATATGCGTTTTGCAGTTTGGAGAACAGACGTTATTTTAGTACCGCTCCATATATGGTCATGGATAAAAGAAGTATTTTAGTTTGTAAGATGGAGGGATTTGCATATTTATAAAAATCTTTTCTAAAATTTTCGTCCCGTATAATGATGTACGGCACAGCACATGTTGCCCAGCCCGCCATGTAAAACTTCATTAATATCGCACAGCGATAACCGAAATATTTATGCAATCTTTACTCGTATTTGGGTTTTTTTTGGGGTCATCCTTAATTTTTATAAGGTGTTCGCATATTTATCTAAAGAAAGGAGAGAAAAACATCGGTTGAAGAACATCCAAAACAAAATTTATCTAATATCCCATAAATTCCCCTAAAATGTCCCACTGTCAATTCCCTTCTCAATGCTGATGGGTCTTCATTTTGGGTCAATGGCGGCCATCCATTTTTATTGGATTTGTATTGTACAGAAAACTTGACCTAGTTTTTGAAAAGCTGATGGTTTTCAATGTCAAGTCAAGCCCAGTGGCTGCAGGTGCTATATAAAAATATAAGGTCGAATTCCCCTTCCGATGTAACACTCCGACAGCCGACAGCAGGACAACTACACGAAGAGTACTTTGAAAGAAAGTGAAAAAAAGAGAAATGGTTTTTGGACTCTACAACTACATTACATCTCTACTGCTCTTTCGTTAATCTACCACAATTTTTCAGTCATGATGTCAGAAATCTCTCTTTAATTCTATTGTTCTATTTTCTTTTTTTCCCTAGTAATTTTTGTTATTTCTCTTTTCCTAGGAAGTTAAATGTATGAGAGTAAAAGGGACTGCAAAAGCAGTCATTGACTGACAGAGTGAGAAAAGTCCATTATAATCCCAGCGACCATTGCGGTAATTGGTGTGTACAGCTGAATAGATATTATCCAAATTACTATTAAGAATGTTCCTTTACTTTTTTCAGGTTCACCAGACTGGATCGTTCAATTAAAACATAATCAGGGCATGTATAGGCATATTGCAGTTTCAATTAACTTTCCGGGTCGATGCTGGAGGGAACGTGCATAATTTCCCAACCTATTCCACAACGCACCAAGTAAAACGATAAGTGCAAGAAGGAATTCTTCAACACCAAGAAATATGCCACGGTGACTGATAACCCAAAATAAGTGTTATCAACAACAGTGACAACCCACAATTGGCGTTTATGAAGCTATCCGCCGACTTCAAGTAGCACCTGCCTTTTCTCAGAGCGATACACATACTGCTGCTTGGGAAATCGAAAGGAAGATGCAGGCAGATCGGTCATGTGAAATCTTCCAGGTAGGCTGGCTGCAAATAAATTTTTTGTTGTTATTAGATTTCCTTTCAGTGTTGAATTTGTACTGCATTCGTGCAAAACAAGTGAAGTATGCACCTCTATCATTTACTGTAAGGAAGAGTGTGTAGAGATAAGAGGTTTTGGTTTAAGGAAACTCAGAACAGAAATTGTTTTTCAACCAACGTTTTTTTTATTCAACTAATGCCAGTTCCTTTAGTTTCCAAACTGTAATACACCGTAATCCGTACCGTGGCTGCTACTCTTCGAGCACAACATGGCTTCTCCTCTCCTACAAGTAAGGAGCAAACAAAATGGCAGTAAAGTAAAATGTCATATATCCAAAATTAAGAGAAAACTATCTTTTTGAACTGTAATAATTTGAGTGTCAGTTAATCTCCCCATTCTCCATGAAATAAAAACAAAAATTCACAATTTGCCCGATGCCACCTCACATCAGTTATCAGAGTTATCTCTATTATTATTATTCATTTTATCTCTTCTGTACTTCACAAATCCATATACAACAATGTCGTCCCAAATGGATATTATAAACAATTCAAATTATTATTAACAATTGTTTTTCTATTTCTTATTCGGCCTAAACGAGTTGATTTAAAATGAATTTTATCCTACAATAATTATTTAAAAGTAATTAAAATTACTCTTAGAAAATCCATTCTACTACCATATATTGAAAACTCTTATGAAGTGATAAATGTTCTTAAAAACTACTACTCTTAAAATATCATTTCTATTGCTCTTAAATCCTGCTTATTCCGCCAGAAACAAATTAAATGTAATTCTCGAAGCAACAGGAGGAATATTTCTGATATTTTAGCAAAAGTTAAGCATATGCATATGAAGATCATTTAAAAGAGAACTAGGCTTAAAAGTGTTCTAAATCTAAATTATTGTTGAGAGCGAACTTTTTTTAAAATGGGGTTTTATCATTGGATGAGAGTTTGAGACTAAATGAATACGCATAACGCATAAGATAAGAATAGCAAATAAAGAATTGAAGAAGTTCCTAAGTTTTCTGGATGCAGTGCAAGTGCAGCGCTATATAAAAGCATTTCCAATTTAAGAGTGAGGATGGAAAAATAATTATTTTTGAAGTTTTTATTTTTATATCATATCACATAATTATAAAAACTTTCAGGTTGAATCTTCCCGTCCGTCATGTTGCACATGCACGTCATTAAGTCGTCTGCATCTGCAAAATAAATAAGTAAAATTTGTTAAAAATAATTGTGTTTGTTATTTTGTGTAAAGTTAGGTAGCACGTGTGAGATTAGTGAACAAATTATTGAAAGTGTTATATGACATTTTGGTGTTTCTCTTACGTCGAACCTGTATCAAAGGCAGACAAAATTGCATTTAACTGAAGAATTTTCATTAACCTTTGGCCTCAAATTAATTGTGAACTCCTTAACCTAGGTACAAAAGGTATTTTCTACGCAAAATTAAGTGAACTACATTAATTCCGTGTTAAGCTTGTGGACCTGGACATACATATGAAAGGAACAATTATCCGATCATCCCATAGAATGTTCAGGGTCTACCAAAGGCAACATATTCAGAATTCTCATCACCTTTGTTAAACATATCCAAGTAAATCATTAAAACCAGTCCTGGGTATTATTGCATTTAAAAATCAATACTTTTCCTTTGACTTATTACAGTCAGTGTCCAAATTTACACGTCCTTGAGCCATACCTATTTTACGATGGATCCTTGGCAGTGACCTCTGCAAAGAAAAACATTTTATTGATGAAATTTGATATGTTCCAAGATATTTGAGGGATTTCACGAACTTTTAATTCAGAAAATTTGGCCTCACCCCAGGTGTTTTAAGATGAGAAGATTAGGGTGAACTCGAAAGTCCTTAAGAACTTACAACAGGATCTGCAGATCTTGGATGTGGTAAACAAATAACATAGTTTCGAAATGGGTTTCCATAAACTGATAAACTGAATCTTCAGAGCACTTCAGTTTGTACAGCCTTACTTGACCTGAAATTCCATAGGAATTCCGACTTAAAGATGGTGAGCTGGATGGTAGGAATCATTTCGATGAAAGTCAACCAAATGAACTACAACATAAGCAAAACATATTAAAACACAGGAATCTTCATAAATTATCGATTACGGCATCTACCTACGACCTATGATTAGGGAGAAAAATTAGGTTTTCATTTGAAGGGACCAGAAATGTTGATGTAAAAGCTGACGAGAAAATTTTGATCATGCATCAGAAAATATTTTTGTTTATCTAAGAAAGGCTTTAGTACGGTTCATCTTAAAAATGAGAAATTCAGCATAAATAACCTGCAGAAATTTAGTTATGGTAAGAAGAAGTTATGGATAAGGAAACAATTTGTCTTCAATTTTTTATTTAATTACATTTCTAATAATACTTCAAATTATAGCTTCTAAAATTTGAAAAATAATCTCATTTAGAAAAATATTTCATGCAGATGAAGAGTTACAATAGTGCGCTATGTTAGACTTTCATAAAAACTTCAAGTAATTCAGACCTGGAACTCGGCATTTTTGGAAAAACATGTTTAAATTTCCGAGAATGGTAAACTGTTTTGTAATTCAATAACACACTTCGCGCCAACTAATTCTGTAACAAACTCATGTTTTATGGATATGAAGAGGGTGGAAATAATTAACCTTGTGAGAAGACTTTTAACTTTTAGGATTATAAGGTGCTTCTAACTGAAACAAAGATTTGAGTGGCTTAATCCACTCCAACTCTCAAAAGTCCTTCGTCGTCTAAAAATGGTGTTAATTTTAACAGGCGGCTGTTTCGAGTAATATCACGCGCCTTTGTTCAATTCTCTACTTCGTCTAAGAAACTTTTCGTAAGGCGTCCTTTAGCTCTATATTTTTTGAATGACCTTTATTTCTATTCTCTACTGGCTTCCTGCTGTTTTCTATAAATCTTTTGCAATAGGAAAGTTAGTGTTGTGAGTGATGAAAATTGATCCATAATTTCATTTTCAACAAGCTTCCAACTTTCTTTTTTCGAGATGATTCTTTAATTCAACTGGAAGAAGACCTCTTGTAGCGCAGGCGGTAGGACTCCGGTTATCCAATGTGGTATAAGAATCTGATAGACCTTATTGATTTCTTGGTGGTAGTTCGCCCATTCAGAGAAAAGTTCCCCTAGTACAGTTTCATCCCAATCAATCTTGGCCAGTCTTTACATTATCATTTGCATTAACGTGGAATGGCAAATAAATCTCTCTTAATTCTTTTGGAAGATGTTCTAGGAATATTGAGGAATTTTATATCTACTTGCGTAGTGGAAAGCCTCCTGATTTCATCAAATTTAAAAACTGAACTTGCTTTTCCACGGCTGATTCTATGTTGTAAAAGTAAGTCTGTCAAAGTGTCATCCGAGGCCAGTGGAAAGTATAGTTTTCAATAGGCACCTCAGCTGACTCTCGCCATACTATTCTATCTACCGATACATTTTATCTACGCCATCCTAAAAGAATAGAAGCTAGTTCATCTTGTTGCGTGGGACCTTTTAATAAACGAGTATAAAATCGACGATGCTTTGAGTTGATGACGTAACCAAAGGGTAAGCCAGCAATGCCTTGCTTCAATATAAAATTAACCATGCCTTGAACTGATTTAGGCTGAATTCACATGATTCTGAATTGTGACTCTGAATTTTTCTCATGGGTTTGCACAGAAATTAATTGCGCTCTGTCTCACATGGAGGCAGAAACTCCGAAAGGCCTGAAAAACTTCAGTTTGTCCAATCTGAATGTTTTAGAATTAGGACTAAAATGCGATGATTTATATGAATATGAATTTTTCAGTCAGTCAAAAGGCGTGCACGGAGCACCGTTGAAGACCAAAATGTATGAGGGAGAAGAATTTATTTCATCCGTTGAACGAAAAATGTGCTTTGGAAAATAGATCATCCCCCGTTACTTAGAATTGGAATTATATTTGATCAGCTGCAACGCTTTCCTTCGGTCCTGTGGTAGAAGAATGCAGCCTTAATTTTTCCTGATTAAACTCTCCTCCATGCTTTCTTAATAAGGTTGATATGGATGCAAATAAGTTCATGATCAGAAAATCTTGATTTCTTCATATATGTATGTAAGTAAATCTGCTTCTAAATAGAGATGCAAATCTTGAATAAATATTGCTCATCCATATTTGGGTCATTCCATAGAAAATCGATTGAATTTTAATTTGACCATCACCAAATTCGGTCTTTTTGCTGAAAGTTAAGTAGTTATGGGATAAGAATACCATTAATGCTTTTTTATTACCCTGCGATGCATGCTGCTTGAATTACAGGACTTTGTAATCCTTCAAATTTTCTGATTTTCGGTATGCTGAGTTATATAAAAAAATCATAACTTCGGTTTTAATTATCTCAGAAACATGGCCTTTAGCTTATTTTAAAGCGAAATGTTTCAGGGAAATATACATACATAAAAAATTAAGAATTGTAAAAATATCCGTTATCCTGCAATATCTAGAATTTATCCTTGTAATTTTTGATTTAATGTTGTTGGTAAATTGTCAAAATCTCGTTTTGAGAGTTTTGTCAACAAATTTTTTTTGTCAATTAAATAAATTCTCGTTATCTTCGAAAAAAAAACAAATCATACCAATTGATTGGGTGTCCAATATCATGAATATTAAAAAAAACAAGTAAAAAATCTAGACTTGGTCTAAGACCACTTCTTATGATATCCTAGATGACTGCCCGTATATAATTTAGTATGGTCACCCATCAGTGGAAATTTTGAAGTGGGTTTCCGCATATATTTCTAGAACGGTTCATGGGATAGTAAAAATGATTATAACAAATTTCATAGGGTTTCCTATTTTTAAGAACTTTTCAGTACAATAAAAACGTCTAGGACTGATCGTCTTCACAATATACGAAAAAATCCTAAATTTTTATACTGTAACACCAAGAAGTGGTACCCCTATTTAGCCCATTTTTGAAATTATATTCACTATTTTTATAAAAAAACTGTGTACAAAATTACATCTTTATACGTTGATGCGTTCCCAGGCAGTATCCAAATATGTAGTAAAAACGGAACTTTTGTATAGTAACCCTACGAAGGAGTTACCTGATTCGTCCCATTTTTTAACTTAATTTTCTGTTTTGTTTTTTTAAACCCATTCGCAAAATTAGAGCTCGTTAAGTGATAGCGTTCTAGAGTTATCGTGAGGACAGACGGCCGGACGAACATGCAAAAATCAAAATAAGTTGTAATATTATGCGTGGGTGTCCAATCCATTTTGCCCTACCATAATTTTTGCTAGGTGTTACAAACGGAATGAAAAACTTAGGATACCCTAAAGATTCCATCTAGGGTATGAAAATAAGAAATTTTGAGACATTAAAGAAAAACGGATATTTTTAATATCTTTTATTTTTATACCCTAGAGGAAATCTAGAAATAAAATCTAGAAATATATGCGAAAAACCACTTTGCACCGATGACCATACGAAATTACATACGTGTGTATCATAAGAATTGGTCTTAGACCAATTCTAGCTTTCGTACTTGTTTTATGTAATTTCCACTACAGACCACCATGGCTCTGCGATAATTAGAGCAAAAGTTATGATTTTTTGAATGCAACTCAGTCCTTTGGGAAATGTGCGAATTTTGATCGATTTGCGATTTCACTCATAATATAAAAAAAAAAACCAAAAATATTTTAATGGCTTTCAGTATCTATTATTATCGTCAAAAACTAATTCACTCTTTGCGTAATCAAAACAATTTTTTTCTTTTACCTCTGAATAGTGGTGTAGACTTAAAATTAGTTGGTATGTTTCATTCATTTGAATTTGTGAATTTCTTTCTTTCTATATTTTGCGGAAAATGCATTCAGTTCATATAAATAGTTTGGTTCTCCAGAACTTAGGAATAATATTTCATACCAAATGATGAGATGAACTGCAAATTCGAATTCCGTTATTTCACGGACAATGGAAATTGTAGGAGTTGAAAGTAAACAGTTCGTACACTATTCAAATGACAATCGATTTGTTTTGTTTTCGAAAATATTCCAATGTGTTGCTGAAGCTGCAAATGTCGTAAATATATATTTTATAAAACCAAAAAAGTTAAGTTAGAGCTTGGGATGAAGGTTTTGCTATGCCTCCCCAGTAGCAAATTAAACTTATGAATTTAGTCCATAAAACACTTTTGAGTTTTCAGGCAATCTATTATTCCCGTTATATGGGTTATTTATTTGTAGCCTCTAACGGTACTTAGAGTAGTTTCAATCTAATTACTGTAAATTGAATTTAGTTTTTATTTCAAATTACAATTCTATTTCAAAATGAATTAACGAATTACTTCAAATAATTATGTTAATTCAAAATTAAATAAAAGTTAATTGAAATAAAAATTTATTTCAAATAAAAAAGCAAAGTAATTTCTTGAAATCTTATAAGTTTTGAGGATTACTTGGAGGGTAATCAACTTATAGACTACTACCTGAAAACGTATTAAATAAAATAAGTTGAATGAATATTTTAGAACACTAATTCGCTAATTCGCAAAATTCAGTTCAGTTTATGATCTAGGTAGGTAGGTAGAAGTCAACAATAGATTGATGATTCTTACTTTGATGATCATTGCGTCGAGACTGTGCCATGGACACCTACAAGTGTGTTTGAAAATACTCATTCAAGTTAAGTATATGTACAATGTTTTCTACTATATATACATATTTTCAGATACTTCGGTGACTCTCTAAGCAATCTCATGATGCTTGAAGAATATCTTTTCATTAAGCATGTTTTTTTTTCAAATAGAACACTCCTTTACCTCCACCCTTAAAAAGACTTTTTTCTTACGCGAGACTTTATTCGACATTGCAAGATATGGGTGCTTGCATAGGTGGCACAAGAAATAGAGGTAGCATGAAGTACCAAAAAAGGAATACAAAATTTATATGGTTGATTGGTCAATTCCGGAATGGACGACAGCATTTGAAATGATGTATACTTCAAGTGATTCATATTTTCTCTTATCTGAAGTGTTGAGAAAGTCGATCAAATGTATACAAAACTGCTATTATAAAAATATTTCCTTTCGGCACGCTCTAAAGCATGTTATGGTCTATTCCGGAATGCACTGGCCATTTTACAATCTGGACACTCCGCTCTGGTATGCCATGCAACATCTAGTTCTTGCGCCATCTACGGTGCTACTGCGATTACCATTTTGAAGATCGCTCAATATTAATAAAAGAAAATGCGCATGTGTTTTTTTTTTAATGAAAAAAAATAAAAAAAATAAAAAAAATAAAAATTTTAATAAACTTAAGAGATAATTCCGTTCTAAAAACGTGGAACTTTAGCTAGTTGCTAATAAAGAAGTTTCATTCACATAAAACGAACGAAAGCACATATTTATTTGTAAGAACTTCCTACTGAAAGCAAAGCAACTACTTCATTTCATATTTATTTACAAAATCGTTAATTCAGCTAAGCATTTTATTTCAAATTAAGTTAATTAAGATTTTATTTAAAATTTCAGATTGCATTTCAAATAATAAATGCCCAGGCCTGAAATCAGATCTATGAAACACTGAACAAACACAGTTCCAATATCGACCATATTTTGCAACATATACTCTGCAGATTAAATCTCCAATACTGACCCTCAATGAGATTTAACAAATGCATGCAGAATATAACTCGACCCTTCTATACTTGGCTTGGAATAAAAATGACAAAAAATTTGGCATTTATCTCTTATGCCGAGATAAGAACCAAAATTGACTACCTAAAGAATCAAGCACAGGTTCCATATAACATCAGTGAGCATGTAAATATTTGCTCAAATTAATGGCACTATATTGCCAGCTTTCAATGTTGAAAACATTCAACAGCTCTGCCACTCATCCAGGAAGGATATTTTAGTTTTGGTTAATTTTGTCAGTAGAACCTAGAGGCATATCCAAGTCTTATGAAATGGACGATGACAAACAACACATCTAGATTGTAATAAGTTATCAGCATATCCTCTTGTTGTTCGACATTATGGTCAGGAAACTACTGTTCAGTGCAGAGCAAAAAATCATTAAAAAGACAACAAGACTTAAAATTGCTAGATTAACAGTACCCAGTTTTCGCTACGTTATCGTCCCTTCTCCCTTAAAAAGATAAAGTTTACAAGATGAAAATCATTTATGCCTAAGACTTCACATCTGCACCAGCTCCTAGTTCTCATTCAATAAAAGCTTTTTGCAAATAATCGATAGACCGCTGCAACGAAACCTTAAGCTTGATTAGATTCGAAAAAAATGAAAATCTTTCGCCAATGAAACAATCTAGTCAAAGTTAGCGGCCTAACAACAGTTTAAGACTTACCATAAAACTACAACTATTCCAATCAAATCCATTTCGAGGATGTAGTTAGCTTCGGTCGAGGCAGTTTTTTCTTGAGACAGGATCACGCCATTCACATCATTACACGAATTTGCACTTTCACCGTTCTTTAACTTTGCAATAATAAATTTGGCAATGCATTGCAAGTTGACTTCATTTACGGTTTATTCACGGATTCAAACGTTCAATTTTACTGTTTTGCACTCAATTGAAATTTTATATGAACGAGTACATGGCAGCCATTGTACGTAATCGATAATTGCTTTGATACTGAACTGGACGACTGCATTCGAATTGAATTCGAATATCAACAAGGAAAGGAAGTTGAACTGAGTGCGACAGAACAAACAGAAGCTTCCGCGTTCGTTTAATTACTGCAATTGCGCATTCTATATTTCGCTTTGTGACTTCTTGTTTCTGGACTCTGTACTTTCGCAAGGATTAAATTGTGGTGCAATTTCATTGCTGTCCCTATCCGTATATTCCGAATTGTTATACAGTTTGCATGGAGAGGACGTGCTTTGAAGGTAATCAAAATTTTCCTATACAATTATAATCCAAATTTATTGCCAACATGAATTAAAAAATGCACGCATTTGGTCAGCAACGAAAAATATTGAAATTCTGAAATCTGTTTTTCTTCTATTTCTCGCGATACGCAAAAAGCCACGGAAACTAACGGAGGAGATTGCGGAAGCGTGACATTATCGACGCCCTACGATTTTTTCAAAATGTTTTGTAGGAAATTCGCTTTCCTTAATTTATTTGATATAGGAGGGATCGACCTACATTTACATATGTATTTCGGACCCAGTCACACTTTTTCAAGTAAAATTAATTTAAAAATTTAGGATAGGGTATAAACTTAGTTTTTAATGATCCTTGAATATTTCCGCGTCGTTTGAGACATCTGTCGTCAAAATCTAGTACAACAAATTTTAAAATGTTTGAAATTTTCATGCAATTTTTTTTGTACAAAATATTTTTTGTCCCGGATGCTTTTGACGCAGGACCTTCCAACTCAAATATATCTGAAGAAATTTTCAAAAAGGATCCACTGGCTCGCGAAATAGCAGAAGACGATCCTTGAATTTCCCGTTATTACACTTCCTTTTGGAAAATATTTTACATTTATGATCCTTGAGTCCTTCCGCGTTGTTTGAGCCATCTGCTCTCAAAAACCATTAGATATTAAAATCTTTTAAGGCCAAACGTATATTTCGTATATACACTTCGGAGCAGTGGCGGATCCAGCTAGCGGGCGTGAGAGACCCCCCCCCCCTATAGAATACAAAAAAAAAAATGCAATAGACCTTCTGAATTTTTTCTAACAAAATTACTCACTGCGCAGTAGATCTTTTCTCGGAGTGTTTGAAGCAGGAAAAAGCTTATTCGGGTAAAAGAGATGGAAGGTTGACTTTAATTGAAAAAGCTGCCAAAGTCTCTTTGATGAGTCTTTGGTATAAAGACGGCTTGTTAGAATATTATCGGCGGTTCAAAGCAACTATTTAAAGAAACGTTTATAACTCGTAATTGGAGAACTTCAGAAATAAAAACCAAATAAAATTGCTGATTGGGAAAATCTCAATTATTATCATTGGCATGAATACATTCCTTATTCTTACGGCAGGTCTCAATAACAATAAAATCGTTCTTGGTTTAACGATAAGTTCAACGAAGTAATAAAAGCGAAACAGCCTGCTTTTTTAAAACAAGTGTCTACAAGGCTGAACAGAACACCTGCAAGCCCATTATACGGAGAGAAAAATTTCTTGTTGACCAGAATGTAATCTTGGCAAGCCGCAAAGATAGAAAAGGCTTATGGAAATAGTTCAGCAATTCCTCTATACCTTCACTACTTAACAACAGTTGATTCCCTGGTTAAAACTAATATTTTGACTGGTGAATTCGCTTCCAAGTCTCTATAAAAGAGCCAATACACATCCCGTAGGAGAAATGTATTCAAGGTCGTTAGGAGGGTCAACGTCTCTAAAGCAGTAGGTCATCATGGTATCCCACCCGTTAATTAAAAGCTGTGCCTCATCCTTGGAAAACTATCCTACTTGTTTTATTTGACAGGAAAATTTCCAACTGGTTGGAAACTAGCTCACGTTCAGCTTATTCCTAAGAAAGGAGAGAGTGATCACCCAAATTGTCGAATAAATGCAATCATTCCAAGACCGCCGCAATGATGGATGCCTTTCACTCCCTTTTCGCATGGTCAATGTTCCGATGAAATATCTGGTCTGATCCCTTGTAGATTAATTTCTACACACAATACTCGCGCTGAGAACCGCCCACATCCTTTTGCCCTTCAAATTACTTTCGGCCGTACACAAAAATTCCGTGAGGCATTTTATCCCGAACTGTGTGAATATGGAACAGTCTACCATCTTCTGTCTTTACTCTGGTATACAATCTGCAACAGTTTAAGGGTGAAATACATCAGCACCTCTGCTACTCTATTCACGGTCCCTAGTTCCTTCCCCTATCACCTTCTTTCCATGCTGTACCTTGCGTCATAAGGTATCCCCTGAGCTTGTCTTAAAAAAAGTCAAACTTTCTTAACTTTAGCATTAATTCCCATATTTTGCAAAGTTACAATCTATGATGAACAAAATGTATTTCCCTATTTTTATACTCTCTAGATGAAATCATAGGGCATACTAGGTTTGTCATCCCCTTTGTAACGCACAGAAATAATTTAGGTTGAGCAAAGTGACGCATAATACAAGTTTTTGATTTTTGCATGTCCGTTCGTCCGTCCGCCTGTGCGCACGATAACTCGAGAATGCGTGCAGTTAAGAGCTGAAATTTTGCACGCGGGCTTTTAAAAAAGTAAATTTAAGTTAGAGAATGGGATAATTCGGGCAGCTCCTTCGTAAGGCTATCATACAAAAATTTCGTTTTTCGCTATATATTTGAACACTGCCTGAGACTTCGTCAATATAGAGAACTGAAATTCGGTACATGGTGTTTTCATAGCAATAGCAACAAAAATTTAGAAAATGGTCTAAATCGGGCAACCCCTTCTTGGTGTTCCCATATAAAAATTTTGGTTATTTACGTATACTGTGAAAACGAACTTCGACCTTTTTATCTGTTTCCAGCTTATGCCGTTTTTAAGGTGCGCCGCCCCCTCACAAGAATCCTGAAACCGCCTCTGCTTCGGAGACGTGTCGCTATATTACCCTCATTATACCGTGTTCGTCAAAATTAGATAAAACAATTTTTACCAAAATTTTGGAAAATACAACTTGAGATTTTTCTCATCGAAAATACGTACTTTTTGTCATCGATTTTGATTTTCATAAGGGCAAGGAGAATTGTCCACATAAAAACTACAACTGATCAATTTCCAAGAGAAAAGCATGGCGATAAAACCGACAAGGAAATAAAGTAAAATCAGCAAAATGGGCGGTGCTTTCCTGATTGAGATTTGGGAAGCAAAGGTATGCAAATTCTTCATGAAATTAAGCTCTAACTAACTTACTACTAATAATTTCGATTTTTTAATTAAAGATTACTTTCAGTCGCAAATGAAGAAATAATATTCTCCTAGTCATTTCATGAACTTTATATAATCCACTTCATTCTTTATGGTAATTAATTTCATAATTTTTCGTTGGTCTTATTTTCTGAATAGATCTAAGAATCGCCATTTGAGTTTTGCATAAAATGATAGCTTCTCTCCTACCTAATTAAAAGTGTAATTAATGTGCTTCATTTAATTTTGCGTCGAAAATACCTTTTGTAGGTAGCTTACAGGCTAATGGCAATTCACACAATTAATTTCAAGCCAATAATGTTAATAAAAATTCTCGAACCCAATTGCAAGCCCCATGTAATTTGTTAGCCTTTTTGAAACAGGCTCGAAGTAGGAATACAGCAAAATGTCAGCTTTCAATAATTTTTTCGCTGATCCTACCTAATTATACACAAAATAACACAGTTAATTTTAATACATTTTATTTATTTTTTTTTCAGATGCAGACGCCTTAATGACGTACAACATTGCGGACTAGAAGATTCTACCTGAAGATTTTATAATTATGTAAAATTATAAAAATAAAACTTCAAAAATAATTTTGTTTTCATCCTCACTCTTTAATGGAAAATAGTCAATGCATCCAGGCAGACAGAGAACTCTTAATACAAGCTCCCTAGTTCTAGTCCCTAGTTACTTTGAAATTTTTCACCATACAAATTGCCATTATCAGGGCAGTTTCTGACTCGCCGAAGCCGAAGAAGGAAATAAAATTAAGAGCAATTCAAACTTTTTTCAAGAGTAGCAACTTTTAAGAATTTTTAGATTTTCATAAGATTTTGCGATGGAATGAAAGAGTAATTCTAGTCGCTGCCTCTTCTACAATTTAGAACTCTAGATTTAATTCTTTAATTTAATCTCTCTTTGTTTTAATTATTTCTAGATCCTCTTATTTCGAACGCTTTGGAATTTTTATTCCGGTTCTCTTTTATTATAATAATTTAGAATGGGTCTCCTTTAAATTAACCTCAAAATACTCTTTCATGAGTATCTCTTAACTTTTGCTAAAATATCAGAAATATACCTTGCTACCAGTTCTGATTTCCTGTTGCCTTGAAATTTTTCACCATACAAATTGCCATTATCAGGGCAGTTTCTGACTCGTCGAAGCCGAAGAAGGAAATAAAATTAAGAGCAATTCAAACTTTTTTCAAGAGTAGCAACTTTTAAGAATTTTTAGATTTTCATAAGATTTTGCGATGAAATGAAAGAGTAATTCTAGTCGCTGCCTCTTCTACAATTTAGAACTCTAGATTTAATTCTTTAATTTAATCTCTTTGTTTTAACTATTTCTGGATCCTCTTATTTCGATCGCTTTGGAATTTTTATTCTGGTTCTCTTTTATTAAAATAATTAGAATGGGTCTCCTTTAAATTAACCTCCAAAATACTCTTGGATGAATATCTCTTAACTTTTGCTAAAATATCAGAAATATACCTTGCTACCAGTTCTGATTTCCTGTTACTTTGAAATTTTTCACCATACAAATTGCCATTATCAGGGCAGTTTCTGACTCGGCAAAGCCGAAGAAGGAAATAAAATTAAGAGCAATTCAAACTTTTTTCAAGAGTAGCAACTTTTAAGAATTTTTAGATTTTCATAAGATTATGCGATGGAATGAAAGAGTAATTCTAGTCGCTGCCTCTTCTAAAACTCTAGATTTAATTCTTTAATTTAATCTCTCTTTGTTTTAACTATTTCTGGATCCTCTTATTTCGAACGCTTTGGAATTTTTATTCTGGTTCTCTTTTATTAAAATAATTAGAATGGGTCTCCTTTAAATTAACCTCCAAAATACTCTTGGATGAATATCTCTTAACTTTTGCTAAAATATCAGAAATATACCTTGCTACCAGTTCTGATTTCCTGTTACTTTGAAATTTTTCACCATACAAATTGCCATTATCAGGGCAGTTTCTGACTCGGCAAAGCCGAAGAAGGAAATAAAATTAAGAGCAATTCAAACTTTTTTCAAGAGTAGCAACTTTTAAGAATTTTTAGATTTTCATAAGATTTTGCGATGGAATGAAAGAGTAATTCTAGTCGCTGCCTCTTCTAAAACTCTAGATTTAATTCTTTAATTTAATCTCTCTTTGTTTTAACTATTTCTGGATCCTCTTATTTCGAACGCTTTGGAATTTTTATTCTGGTTCTCTTTTATTAAAATAATTAGAATGGGTCTCCTTTAAATTAACCTCCAAAATACTCTTGGATGAATATCTCTTAACTTTTGCTAAAATATCAGAAATATACCTTGCTACCAGTTCTGATTTCCTGTTACTTTGAAATTTTTCACCATACAAATTGCCATTATCAGGGCAGTTTCTGACTCGGCAAAGCCGAAGAAGGAAATAAAATTAAGAGCAATTCAAACTTTTTTCAAGAGTAGCAACTTTTAAGAATTTTTAGATTTTCATAAGATTTTGCGATGGAATGAAAGAGTAATTCTAGTCGCTGCCTCTTCTACAATTTAGAACTCTAGATTTAATTCTTTAATTTAATCTCTTTTTTTGATTATTTCTAGATCCTCTTATTTCGAACGCTTTGGAAATTTTATTCTGGTTCTCTTTTATTATAATAATTTAGAATGGGTCTTCTTTAAATTAACCTAAAAATACTCTTGAATGAATATCTCTTAACTTTTGCTAAAATATCAGAAAAATCCTTCCTACCAGTTATGATTTCCTGTTGCTTTGAAATTTTTCGCAGTACAAAATTGACAATTCTGGTTGTTTCCGCCGGCCGAACAATCAGTATTTAAGAGCAATTGACATTATATTTAAAGAGAGTAATATTTTGAGTGACTCTTTTCTTTTAACTTTTGCAATGCCCACATATTTCAAAAGAGTAGCAGTTTTTAATAATTTTCAAAATTATTAGTGAAGAGTTTCCTCATTTGTTATGGAAAGTAGAATTGTCAATGTTTCAAATGAAAGAGTAATTTTAATTTTTTTAAATATTTATTCATGATTAGTTAGGATAAAATTAATTTTGTATCATCAGGTTTCATCAATCATCATTCTGCGCTAAATCTGAAAAAAAATAGAGAAACAATTGTTTACAATAATTTGAACCAATTACAATGTTATAAAATCAAATTGGGGATGACATTGTCGCATATGCAATTGAGAAGTACAGAGGAGATAAATTATGCAAATTGAAGAGTTTTCTCTGATAACTGATGAGCGGTGGGGATCGGGCAAAACTTATTGCGATTATTATTTTTTTTTTAATTAAGAATGGAAAAATTAACTGACACTCAATTAAGGTTCAAAAAGGTAGTTTTCTCTTAATTTTTTATACATGACATTTTCCACTTTTACTGCCATTTTGTTTGTTCCTTACTCGTAGGAAGCCGTGTTGTGTTCGAGAGTAGCGGGCACGGTACGGTACGGACTACACAGTGTATTACGGCTTGTAAACTAAAGGAACTGGCATTAACTGAATAAAAAAAAACGTTGGTTGAAAAACAATTTCTGTTCTACGTTTCCTTAAACCAAAACCTCTCGTCTCTACAGACTCTCCCTTACAGTAAATGATAGAGGTGCATACTACACTTGTTTCGCACGAAAGCAGTAAAAATTCATCACTGGAAGAAAATTTAACAAATAAACAAAATTTATCTGCAGCCGATCTGTCTGCATCTTATTTTTGGATTTCCCACGTAGTGTATCTCAATGAGGAAAAGCAGGTGCTACTTGAAGTCGGCTGATAACGGCTGCATAAACGCAAATTGTGGGCTGTCACTGTTGTTGATAACACTTATTTTGGGTTATCAGTCACCG
Source organism: Dioctria rufipes (assembly GCA_963924295.1). Classification (NCBI taxonomy): domain Eukaryota; kingdom Metazoa; phylum Arthropoda; class Insecta; order Diptera; family Asilidae; genus Dioctria; species Dioctria rufipes. The sequence continues at coordinate 1,439,677 of OZ002741.1, forward strand.
TGGCATATTTCTTGGTGTTGAAGAATTCCTCGCACTTATCGTTTTACTTGTGTTGTGGAATTGGTTGGGAAATTATGCACGTTCTCTCGAGCCCCGACCAAAAAGGTTAATTGAAACTGCAATATGCCTATACATGCCCTGATTATGTTTTAATTAGACGATCCAGTCTGCTGAACCTAAAAAAAGTAAAGAAACATTATTAATAATAATTTGAATTGTTTAGTTGCAAATATTTACCTAATTATAATATCTATCCAGCTGTGCATATCATTTACCGCCATGGCCGCCTGGGATTATAAAGAAATTCTGTTCTGTCAGACAATGACTGCTGTCCCTTTTACTCATTCATTTATCTTCCTAGGAAAGAGAAAGGGAAAAAAGGAAGTAGAAGAGATTTTAGATGATGTGATGATTGGCAAATTGTGATTTTTTTTATGGGGAATAGAGATTGGATAGACTGATCATTGTATTGTTAATTGTAACTAAAAAAAAAATAGTTTTCTCTTAGTCCGGTGATACATGATGATACACACGCGATACATCGTACTAAAAACTGGCTTTCTTAGCACTATTTTAGAACATTTTCGTGTATACCTCAATTTAGAGCAGAGGGCTAGACTCGGATGATACACAAGTGTTTTATTACATATGTATGCATGTACTCGAATTGTGTGCGTGTAGAAAATATGGAAATGATGAATTTTCTTTGCTGCCTCAGAAACGTGTATCAACCGTGTATAAACTATATATGTGTATCATAGGCTGATATACACTCGATACAAAAACCGGTTTTACGTCCTGTCTAGTCCCGATTGTGTATCATCGTGTGTCATGGGACTTACTCGTGTTATTCTGGTGTGATAACAGGCGACCGTACGGCATAGATCAGCACAAACTAAACTTAACTGGCTATGTCGATGGGCTGTTTTATTTGATATTAATGGCCACTCAGTTCAATGTGCTAAAATGAAACAGCAGTAGAGATGTAGAGTACAAAAATCATTTCTCTTTTTTCATTTTCTTCCAAAGCAAGACAATTTTTTTGCAATCTTCCTGTAGGTGTCCTGTTGATGAGTGTTATATCGGAAGGGGAATTCGATTTTTATACATTTGTAAGGCAGCCGCTGGCCTTGTCATAGCAGTTCAAAAACTATGTAAAGTTTTCTGAACTAATCCAATCAAAATGAAAACGCATCAGCATTGAGAAGGAAATTGATTGACCGTGGGAAATTCATGGGATTTTAGACAAATTTTGTGTATTTTGAGCATATTTCTAAGTAATTTGAGCTTATCTGTATACCTTTCTCAATAAGCACTAATTTGGCGTTAAGTTGCTGGTATTTGAAATGTATTGTATTTAGCTTTTCAGGAATTTCTTTTGAAATCATGTTATAAGCACACTCAATTTCACCAAAGAGAATCGAGCATCTCACTGAGATTTTTAATTTCTTTGGTGCTATCCAAAATTGGCGGTTCATCGAAGCCAAAGTGATTGGTGGCTTCAATGAATTTCGGATTACTTCCTCCATTCCGAATGAGCTCGGAAATTTCAGTGAGAACTTTGCATGCACTTTGAATTTGCTTCGTACTCAATTCTTCCAGAGGCATTTTCTCCATGCCTATGTGAAAATACATCATGACCGTTTTCATCGCATCGACATCGAACATAAGCTTTACTTGCTCTCCTGCACCGGTGTCGGCAATCCCAAATTAACAGGTCTGTGTGACACATCCCCGGATGTCCCAGGGGTCACGTTCCGGCAGCAAAAACAAAAACCCTCCCTGCCAGAAAGCTAAAGTGCACCATCAGACAGCATCCCCCCATGATACAATTAATATTCCTATTACAAGATTTGAGCATGTACATCTCGATTTGATAGGATCACTACCACCTTCTGACAGATATACCAATTTGCTCACCATCAAAGATCGCTTCAGTCATTGGCCCGAAGCCATTCCCCTGAGAGACAAACAGTCATCCCATTGCCCAAGACTTTATACGAAACTGGATTTCACTGTACGGAGTGCCGAGAACTAAACAACAGACCAAGGTTCTAAGTTTCAATCCTTGCTTTCCAAAGAACTGTCAAGTATTTTCGCCAGTCAACGTATACGCACTACTACGTACCACCCCCAATCAAATGGGTCAATCGAGCGGTTTCACAGATAATCAAAAGTAGCAATTCCAATGAACCTAAGAATTTGTATCTTAATATCCCTTGGATTCTCTAAGGCATTCGGTCCGCCACAGACTGTAAAATCACACAAAAGATATACAAAACGCAAATTTTGAAAATAAGGCCACAACCATTAAGGAACCGAAAAGAAAACAATATATTCGTCCCTCAGGATATTCATGAATGTTCACATGTGTTTGCATAAAGGCAATCTTACGCCTTCATACTCAGATGCTTAAATAGTGTTATCCAAAGAAGTTTAAGTATTTAAGGTAGGTTTTAAATATAGTTATATATATATATATAGAAATTGAAAAAATACAAGTAATCTCTCCTTCAACTTTCAATTTATAGTTCGACGGCCACTCATAGCCATCAAGTCTGACTGAATTATCGAGAAGATAGCAACTGAACATAGCTGAAAATATTGAGATGCCACATACTCTACCGATTTAAATAAATGAATTTTTCAATGAACTACTAAAGTGCCAAATATGCCTATCTTTTCCAGTGGTGGTTTCATTTTAAATTTTAGATATTCAGTAGTTTGGAAATTGGGCCAGTTAGGAGATATATTGTATGCGCGTAACCGAAATTTCCATTGGAACTGCACGCTAAATGGTAGCTGATATCTTAAGGCCAAAATGCAATCGACGCAGCAAGTATCAACTGCAAAAGGTAAGCTTTCGGCGGATCCACAGGGAGGCCTGCCGTATCGCGAGGCAATTGTGGCCTGCATATGACAGGAAGAGGACAAGAGAACTCCTTAATAAGGACCCGGAGGACGAATCCACCCAACACGTATTTTGTGAGTGCCCCGTTCTGATGAAAAATAGAGGCAGACTATTAGGTGGCTACTTCTTTTGTAGTCTGGAGGGGCTGCAAAGCAGGCTAGGCACTTCCAGCGGCACTCCTCTTACCTAACCTAACCTAACCATCAGCTGTGATGCTCGATTTTATATCATGGCGAGCATATGATACAAGGCTTTTCCGAAGCATCATAATGTTGGCTACGAAGATACTTGCTGCTTGTTTTGGAAAAGTTCGAGTTTTGATGCATGCTGCGATAGCTCTGCCAACATAATGGAGTAAAAAAATAAATATATGCACAACAAACATAACAAAACAAAAATAATTCCCATATTTCCTCCGGATGTGTTTTTTTAAAAGGAAATCGAGTAAATTCCAATTATAGAATAAACAAAATTCTATATTAAAGTGTTATGTTTACGTAAACAAATGTCAACTATAAAAAAGGTAGCGTTGCAAAGTTTTCTATACTACATTTGATGCTTTTATTACGCCTTGGAGGTTAGCTAAGCGGCATGATTCTTGCTACGTCGATTGAGTTTTGGCCTATGTGATGTCTTTTGGTTTCAGCGTAATCTTCGTATTCTCTTCTTCACAAAGTCTTAAAATCGGTTTATATTTCACTTGCAATTTGATTTTTAACTAAGCCCAGTATCATTTGAGAAATAAATTTATTTTTAATCTTGTCCCATGCGGGAATTGGCCATATGTTATCGAAGAATTTCTAGAAAAACTTTGCAAATCAAATTATCAAATCAAAATAAACAAAATTACAGGTTTATTTGCACGCTTTCATGGTTACTGGTTAAAGCCAGCTGAAAGTAAATGTGTAATTTGATTTGGAATCGTAAAAATAAAAAGTTTTTCTAAAAGTTCTTTAATTATTTATATTTTACTAATATCTACGAGCCATTTTAAAATATTTTTCTTTTGTTTTTTGCTTTTAAATCTAAAAACAAATATTACAATTACAAAAAAATGACTTCTTTAAATTTATGATGTGCTTAGACGACGAGTATCCGTTATTAAAACCGCCATTATTTTAATGGCTACAAACCCATTCGTTATATGGTTTGTCATAATAATGGACGACGTAGTTTGTAATTTCTATAATTTACAAATTAAACTGATGAGCTTATAATATTTCATAGTATATTGATACATATATACTTACTGTATATAATATCGAGTAAGGTGGATTAATTGAAATGAAACTATTTCTTATTTATGTTTTTAATAATGTTTGCTTCATAAGTAGTCAGAACAGAGTGACTGACAATTGATTTTATTTTTACATAATTTAATTTCGACAATTTTTTAATTATTTTATGACATTTGCCTATGCAACGAGTTTCTTTATCTATTTTTTTACCATTTCCTTAAATTTTATATTTATGAATATCAATAATAGTTAGATAATAATAATAATTTTATCATTTCTCACAAATATTATATTCTTCTGCATTTTCCTAGAATTTTAGTTTTAAAAGTATTTTTGTTAAAAGGAAAAAAAAATGAAAAAAGAAATTTTGTTTCTTTTCTTTAGTAATTAATATATTATTTATTTTATATGTATTTTTTTTTTAATTTTATAATCATGTTAATGGCGAAAAGTTTTCTTGTTTAAACATTTATGTTGCAGTTGATGTTTTTTTATTTGTTATTTTGTTTTATTTATATATATATATATATATATATATATGTATATATATATAAATATATATATATATAATGTAAGTACTTTTATATAATAGCAGTAATATATTCAGCAGATATTTAACAACAATTATTTGTATAAATATTTTTTGTTTGTTTTCTTCATTTATAAAAGTTTCGCTAGATAGAATAAATTAAGTTAATTTGTAGTTGCTTAGTTTGTTAAAAGAAAAAGAAGGGAAAACGTAAATGATTTCATTCATAAATTTAGTAACACCAATATAAATAGTTGCTTTATCGTTTCATTTTTTATATATATATATATATCTATTAAACATAAATCTTGATAACATTTCTTTTCATTATGAACTTTGTTGTTAAAAAGAAGAAGTCTTACAAACGAACACATATTTTTTACGAAGATAAGCACATTTTTAGAAATGATTTTCTTCGAATGTGTTCCAGAATATAAAAAATGAGTTTTAATTTTAACACCCTCCAAAAATATTTAATAAAGAATACATTCACAGTAATATTTTTAATTAGTACTATTTACGGAAATAAATTATAGATATAATTTCGAAACATTTTCTGTTCCTTTAATAAATGTTTTTCCTTTTTTTTTGTTGAATTCTTTGAATTTTTTTTTTCATTTTTTTTTTAAAGAGATTTGATAAATATTTTTAAAATTTTAGTGTTAAATGTTTCGTTTGTAAATAAACATGTTTGTCCCTTCCAATATAGTGGTAGCAGAAATTACTTTATACGACTTCAAAACCTAACTACACCTTATCTAAGTATTTTTAAGTAAATTTTTTATCATCTTGTATTTTTAATAATTTTAAAAATATTTTATCATAAATAATATATGGCTCAGCAGCGCACATTCATTCAGTTTTTTTTTCACTTTATTTCTTAAGTGTCTATACTATAAAGAAAAAATAAATAAATTAAAATTTTTGAAAAATTTTGTTTTGTTTTATGTTATTGGTGAATTTTTGATATTGTGGTGTAATAATGGTAATGCAGAAAAAATGATTGATGATTAATTTTGATTAAAAAAAGTTTCGTTTTAAATGTTAATGTCTAAAAAAAAAGAACATTCCCCAGTCAAGTAAATATTATGGTAATTGTATTTTTAACAGGGGCATGAGTCTTAGGGTTTTGCGCATAAAAATTAATATCTGAAAATTCGATTTCGAGAGCTAGTAAGCTTGGGCTAAATTCATTTTTATTTGAGATTTGGATCTCAGAGCTCTTAACCTCTTAGTTTGAAAAATAGTTTTGTATGTTTTTGAGCTAATGTTCAATAATATGAATGCAAGGAAAATATCGCAAATTATATTTACTGTCCGACAAGATTTCAAGAATATAGGAAATACCTCTAATCCTATACATTCTGTAGTACGTCCATAGAGAGGAGCATTACAAAATTTGGTAGTCATAAAATCACAGCAAATAGCTGCCGAAAAGTTGAATTCACTAAAGGCAACATATGCCTTAATTTTGGAATATTTTGTTATAATTTTTGATCCGTCTTCGATTGAAATTCTAATTTTTTGTAGCAAATTTAAGCACATATAAATAATTGTTCATTAATTATATGTTTCTATTTTATTCAGTTATGTATGTACTTAACTAAGTTTTTAGATAACTAAGCTAAGCGATGGGGTACAAAAATCAAATAGGAAGAAATTTATTGTTATCTATGAATGTAGTAAACACTTTGAAGTTTGAATTTTACATACTTCGTGACAGGAGAATTTTAATTTTCTCTATTTTTAAATAAAAACTCTAAGCATATACATATATACGGCTAAAATATGGCTGGGGGTAGACAATGTTGTAACAATTATTGTTTTCTTTAGCTTCAACTTCTACATGTTCATATTCAAAGTTATTACGATAAGAAATATCCTTTTTTTTTCAATATTAAAAATTTATTGGCACCCCTTGTATTTGAAAAATTCATGACAGAAATATACATAATACATACATATGTATATGACGATGAACTTAAGGCAAGAAAGATCTAACCAACAATATGCGTAAGTTTCATTTTTTTCCCGTAATTCTTGGTTCTTTACAACGAGAATTATTTTGAAAAATGAGTTCACAGACGAAACCAGATTATCGCCACAAAAAGAAAAAAATCTTCAACAAAAATAAACAATTGGCTCTGAGAAAAAGGCACATGAAGGAGAAGATATGATTCCATGAGGGAATGGCAATTTCAATAACTTTACCTAGGTTTCAGAGTATGTATTGCAATGAATATTGGTTAAGATGCAAAAAATTGCGCGATGTATGTATGTATTAACATCGGGAAACCAAAAGTCAAGCTTTTGTGAAACCTTATCAAGGAACTTAGTATTACACCTTTATTTATTTAAGGAAGATACAAGTCAAAGGAAACAAGCTGTTTGCTTTGGCCTGGCCGTCTTAATATTCTGGCAATTGACGATAAAACGGATATAGCTATGGGAAACTTTTATTTTGAATGTTGTCATTATTGCTATATAAGAGATAACAGACTATGGATTCTCAGATAAGTGAGCCAGCCGTAATAAACTGGTGTAGCTTAAGTCCGGAAGGAAAAGCAATTACACTTATGAAAACTAATGCGTTCTACTAATAACTTCGGAAAAGTAGCAATGACAGAATCAATGGAAACGGATCAGGAGAAACTAAAAGTCAACAAGCTCTAACTGTTCCTGGTCTGAGCTTAGCAACAAATTAATAAAACTACTTATGAATATCACCTTTCCGGGTAATTCAGTAGCTATTATGAAAGTTGCTCATACAATTCTCATGTTCCTTGCACTTGCAGGTGATCTAAATATACTCCATATAATCCATTTAATAATTGCCGTAATACAAGATTACTAGAAACATATGCATAGATTGTGGTTTATATATATATATATTTAGAGAGAGGGAGAGAGAGAGAGAGAGAGAGAGAATATGCTGATGAAAGTCATCATTGTTACGGGAAAGAACTTATCAACGATTACTAAGCTGCCAGAAAGAGCATTGCAATCTGAGTTACGTACAACATTGAAGTCTAGATCTCAATCCATCAAAGAAGATCGAATTAGTTCTTTTTACACGTGGAGAATAGTAATTCCGAATGAGCTCCTTAGGTTGGGTAATGACACACTTGAACTTAAAAACCACACTCAAATAATTAGGAGTTATTTAGAACTGGGTTGGAGAACAAAGAGATGAATACAAAAAAAAAAATGCATTCATCACTTGTTTTGGTAGTAACAAAATTTTTGTTGCTACAAGAAATAAGGCATTAGTGATTAGATGTACATCCCTATTGTAAGATCTATCCTTAACATACGGGATCTTGGTGTAGTAGAACACTTTGAAAAAAGAGACACAATAAAATATAAAGAGCTTTTCCTTAGGTAGAAAGATGCTTTGAGTGCAACTGTAGTTGCAGTAATGAATTAACTATGCTCCGTCTCTTTGTACCCGGCAATTTATAGTAAACGTATAGCTGCCGAAATTGTCATAAGACAACCCTGAAAAAGTAAGTCGTGCTGTAAGCCAAGTAATTTAATCTCAACTGCGATTTCTGTAATAGTATTCTAGTATTACTATAGATGAAATAATGAAATTTATCAAATTATCATGATTCAAATTAAGGTCTTGTGTCGTTTACATATTTGTTTTTTCATATACATATCGAGGATGTACGTACATGTATATAAGTATCTATATAAATTTAAAACAGAAAAAGAAATTCTTTACATTCTACTAATGCTGTGTAGTGAAAAAAGTTTGCTTATTAAAAAGATTAGACAAATTTATTTTTCAAAGGCGCTATTTTAAGTTTTATTACTATTTTATAATTAACTACTTATTATTATGTATTCTTGTTAATTAAACTGTTTAAAGGGAAAAATTAATAAGCAAAATTGAATATTATTTTAAATATTAGAATTTTTTGTCTAGAAACCAAAATAAATGTGTTACAATATTTGCGAAGAAACTTATTAGAGAGAGATTCATAATATTATATGTTTTGTTAATTGAAAATGTCACCTTTAATACTAATCTTTGCTTTTTTTGCTTAGTTTTCCTTAAGTTTTCAATAATATATGTATATAAACAAAGTTGTGGAAAACAGTTTGTTTAAACATTTCTTACATATGATTAATTTTTTTTTTAAATTTGAGAGAAAAATGTTGTGAAAGAAGATTTCTTTTTTGTGTAGTTTTTTTTTTTTTTTTGTAATAGAGAAAATTGTGGAAATATATAAAGTATAGAAAAATTGGAGAAAAAAAGAAACAAATCAAAAATTGAGATTGAATGCAGCTCATTTTGTATTTTTTTAGTTTTGTAGTTTTCTTTTCTTTGTCGATGTATTCACTCCTATTTTGGTGTCCTTTAATAAAACCCTTTTTACTGACATTTTATTTTTAACCACTAAATTAAAAAACAGTGGGAAGTTTTCATGGGTTTCTCAGAAAACCGTATTCGTGCTTATAACCAATTTAGAAAAGCTGTCAGGTAATGTCAATGGAAAAAGCGCTATGTGAACAACACTAGTTAATAGGAAGCCGGCAATTTGCCCACTCGAAATTTCGGAAATCAGTGCATGGGGCGAATATGTATCTTCTCTCAAGCTGCGTTTTAGTTCACTTCGAGTTAATTTTAATTTTTTTTTGTGTCAAAAATCCTTATTTATGTATAACGGGCTCTACAAATATGTTGATGGTGTATAATTAAATCATAGTTTAGTTTTTTTTTTAAAACATTATTAAGTCTTGTGTTGTCATGTTGTTTATGTATACTTATCATAAAATCTTTAATAGATACATAATTTTTTTTTATTTGTGACTAATATGGATGTTATCGTCACTTTTTGTTAAGGTATGTGTAATTTTAATTTAATAAAATATTTTTTTAGAGGAAAACCAAAAACATCTCTAGTAACCTTAATTAGAAAAATGTTTGTGTGGTCCGCGACTTAGTTACATAAATTCTATAGTCTTTTGCACAACAAATATGATTTTTGTCAAATAATGTCATTACCAGGGATTATGTGGCTTTTATTGAAAAGATATTTTCTAAAAAAAAAAAAATAATGAAAATAATACGAACTCAGCTACGATTTTCTAAATGGTGGAACTTCCGTTTTAAAGTTTAATCTGTGCTCTCATGTATTTTCTGAGGGTTAAATCCTGAATAATGTTGTTGAGCATGACTATATGACTATGGATTCCTATATTCACATCCATTTACTGCATTATATTTCTCTTATAACCTGAGTTAAAATTGAGTTTCGACTAGACTGAGTGTAATGAGTCGAGTCGAAATACTTATGAAAATGTCATGTACATATACACGAGCAAAAGTTTAAATTTGGCTGTGTATTTTTAATTAAAGAAGCAAGATGTTATCTTAAGTCACGGCGTAAATGATCATCAGTAATTGACAGTCCATAGCACAGAATCTAAGTTAAAGATAAACCACAAGCATGAAAAGCAATTGTTACGAATATTATTGGACTATATTCATACATATGATGAGACTAGTCTGAGATTGTTTTTGTTGTGACCGTAACTGTTTGTTTTAGCAAAAGTATGTTAAGTAAGCGGGAGCGTTTATAACATACGAGAGACTATGTTTGGCCTATGGAGCTGATTTCAAACTAACTAGTATTTGGAAAATATTCAGATTGATGATTATTTTTTTTCTGGCACAATCTAAAAATTATTTTGAATGTGTACTGTAAAGGGTAGGTGTACATATAAAGACTGAAACGAAAAGTATTGTCGTTTGAGCAGACTTTTCAATGCATTAAATTTCCAGTGAATTGTCTTAAGCGTGGTGCTTGAATCGAACGTGTGAAGTATTTTGTTCTTTCATTTAACGTGGTAGCGCAATGTCCCAGCGGAAAATCTCGTCAGACCTTTCGCGTGGAAGGCTTGTGGAAGCAGAAAATTTTGTACAGGAAGATGAAAAAGCTGAACAATTCCAGATTGATCGCGGAAGAAGCTTGTTGGAAGGTGCAATGTACGTTTTCGCTTACATGCATCTTCGTTCCTTCCAAGGAAGGTAGGGGGAAGCACACGGAAAAGCTTGAACTGCGAGTAGAACATGCCTATACAAATGTCCCATAAAGTGTGGCATGCATCATATTTTCCAAACAAGACATCCGGCTTGAATGATGGTATGATTCTATTTCCCACTGGGATATTACCGCTATTTATTTAAGATAGGATCTTCACAAGAAAAACTAAGAAAACAAGTTGCGCATATTTTCTAATCCGATTGTGGTTGATGAAACTTACGTTAAAATGGATTTTTCTTCCTCTTCCTGGATCCCAGTACTACTATACTGTTGAACATGGAGAAATTGAGAAATTTAGTTGCAAAATTTCAGTCTGTAGATAACATACAAGGTGTGCGTGTATAAGACGTTATTACCATTTTTGAAGAAACACAAAGGTTTTACACTATTTTGGCCGGAACTGGCCACCGCGAACATTATGCGAAATCAACCATTGCGTGGTACAACGCCGCCAATAATGGCAATTTTGTGTCCAAAGAATATAGAAAGATACTGGGCTCTCATGAAGCAAAAACTTCGAAAATAGCCAAGAAGAAGTAAATTATTGTAAAGGAATTTAATTTAAAGTCAAAAATTTTGAAAAAAAGAAGATAAATTGTTTCTTTGTTAAGAAATACACTTGATAGCCACTTTTTCTGCGAATGGTTCCAATAAGGTGGCATCACAATGGACCATAGATGGTCTAAGTGTGACTGATCGTATATGCTTTTACGATGGCCGGCATTCTAACCTAAACTTGATAATAAATACCTTATAATTATAAATAGTCGAGAACGACAATATTTTACGGTTCAGTCCTTATTAGAAAAATATACTAAAAATCAAGTGGAAAATCATCATCAGGGATTTTCATACGATCCGAATATATATATATATATATATTATGTTATTAAAAATTTAATAAAACTGATTTGAAAGTTTGAAGCTGAGGAGATTTATATATGCATTATTAAGTATTATATATAACGTTGGCTTTCTGGAAAAGCAAAGAAGCTGTATAACAATGTTGGAGCTAATAATGACTAGAATTTTCAGAGCGCTTTTCGGAAGTACGCTCATTGCAGTAACGATTTATTTTCATGTTTCATAATAAGGGTTTTTCCGAAATATACAAAATGAAATATTTAATTAGTCTGGCTAGGCAGTCCTTTTGACGTATAAAATATCTATCTAATATATAATTTATAATATTTTGAATTTTCTGTATACGTATGACAAATTTATTTATATATAGTAAAATAAATAAATAAAAAAAAATCATATTTATTGTGGACATAATACTATGTTTGTCGAATATGTTGATGTGTCATGATAATGTAAAACTTTCGTAGTCTTGAAATTACTTTAGTTGTTTTGATTTTACTTTTGTTTGTTTGTTTTAGTTTGTGATTTTGGTTTATGTATGTGTGTTTATTATGCGTTTATGTATGTAATATATGCACGAATTTACTTATAGGGCCTTTGGTGTTACGTAACTATTCAAATATTTTAGTTGTTATTTAACCTATGAATAAATAAAAAAATTTGTTTTACCTTGTTTTTTCTTCTGTTATCAAAAATAGGCAATTTTCAAAGTGAAAGACGTAATGATAAATAGTAATAATATTAATAAGAAGTTTTGGTAAAGCATGCTTTGTTTTCTACACATACAACTTGTGTGTTGTTTCATTTTACTAATATTGTAAGTAAAAATATCTTTAGAGATCTCCACTTTGTCTTAACATTGAGTTTTTCTTTTATGTAGTTTGTTTGTTTCATGTTATATTTATAATTATTTATTAATGTTTTTTTTTTAATTTATTTAATAAAATTTGAGTTATCAGAAAAATTCAGAGAATTAGTTTAAGTTCTAATTTATAAATTAACATATAATTATGTATATATGTATTTATTTATAAACACAAAAGCCATAATTAATAATAATAATAATAATAATAATTTGTATGATATACTCTGTACTTTGTACAAATAAAAATTGTCCTAATTCATCTCTCTTGTGGTAGTTTTTTGTTTTTTGTTTTTCAATAGAAAACACACGCAACAATAAAATTTGCTTTGAAAACTATTTAAATTTTATTGATCAGTTTTATGCTTCCTTAATTTTTCTAATAAATATTTTGGTATTGTTTGTTTTTTGTTGTTTTAAATATCCAAGTTATTTTGTATTTATATTAACCTCATTTTGAATGTATGTTTTTATATATATACTTTTAAATTTCCATCTAAAACATAACAAAAAGAGAAATCTACTTCTGTTGATGATTAATAAAGTCGAACGTCGTTGCTCCACTTATTTTACCAGATGCGCTTCGATGGAAATGAACATTTTGCCATTTACTGTCACGTTTGTGCCACACTCGAGTTTCTTCTGATTGATGCGTGTGTGCATGTCCTTGCCTGAAATTTTCGAAATAATTTTACAAAAGTTTGTAGTTTTTGTTTTTTTAATTTAATGATGTGAATATATTTTATGCTTTCATTACTTAATATAATATTAAAATTTATACCCAAAGAACTTGTTGCTTGATATGAGTAAAATAATAAAAAAATATCAACAATGTCTTCATGATTCTGTGAGGTCTTTTTTGCTCAAAGAGACTTCAGCAGTAGAGAAATTGTGTGAGTTGAACCTAAACGCAAGTTCTGTGGCATCTCGGATTACTTACTTGTCGATATACTGGGTTAATCTAACGTAAGCAATACAAGCTGCATCCTCTCCTAATAAATGAACATGCGGATTAAGGATAGTTGTGTTGATAGCCTTACAGTTTTTACCCAGCACTGGAAATATAATATGAAAAAAAGTTTTGTGTATATTATTTGTGAAATATTATCGGAAAAAGTTATATGATGGGTTTTGGCATGTTGTTGATTCAACTAGAACGTATTAATTACTGCCTATACCAAAACTTATTTACTATGTTACTACTTATTATTAAATAAGCAAAAATTATTACATATTACATTTTATTTTTTATCTTCGATATTATTGCTACCTGCTTATAAAGGTATACTATGAGTTCATACGAACCATTCTATAAACAGTCGGACCATCCAATCTAATTGGGAATTCCCTCTAGTTCGGATGCTTTATCAATAAGTTTCCTTCATTTCCTTCAAAAGGGAGGGAATAAAAGCGGTAACATATGCTAATAATTTATTCTTCCTGTTCTCGGGATAGCAGCATTGATAGAGCATTGATTGCAAAAGCTTCTCAACTGGGCTAGAAGTTGTAGTCCGGGGCTTAACACTGCAAAGACTGAACTAGCTCTCATTACACGAAGGACAGTTATTCCGACCTTCACTCCCACAAAACTATATATTGGAGTGATACTAGAATCTAAATTAAATTGGAAAATTCTTAGACCTATCCTTACCTATGGAATCTTGGTGTGGTGGAATGCTCTAGAGAAAGCGACACATTTGAAAAGTCTAATTAAAATACAGAGAACTGCTTGTCTAGGTATTACAGGTGTTCTTCGAACAACACCAACGGCAGTAATGGAGGTTATGTTCCGGCTTTTTTCACTATCCATGGGAAATGTATAGCTGCAAAGAGTCGGGCTACTGGAGAGCAGCAGACCTTGGTCACATCAGAATACTGAAGATCTGTCCTGGAGGCAGTATACAGGGAGTTACGGATTACATTGTTACAAGACTAGACTTTGAGAAAGCGTTCTCAACTAGGATTCCTGGTAGAAAGGAGTGGGATGATCATCGCATGCCAAATAACTCTGATATATATGTTTTTACAGACGGTTTGAGAATGGAACTGGATGCTAACCACAGATTTCTGGATGTCCGATCACATCACAGTGACATGCCTGGAAGCGAGGGAGCTGATGATTTGGCCAAAAAGGGTTCCGCTATGAATATATGTCTAGCGGAGAAATCTATACGTCGGCCCTTAAAATAAACGAAGAGTAGTCTAGATTTACAAACTTGTAAGCTGGCATATCGCAGATAAGGAGAAATGACCACATGCGCGATTTGAAGACATCTGTGGCCAGATATTTGTTCTGGGAAGACTGAATCTCTGCTAAGGTGACCGAATGATATGCGAAATTTAATTGCTGTAATTAGAGAACACTGTCACCTTGGCGAACATGCAGAGCGCATGCAACCTCCATACAATGACTTCTGCAAATCTGTGTGGGCAGAGAAGAGGTTGAGAGCTGTGCGAATGCCCTAACCTTGCTAAGCGTAGGAGGCATACGCTTGGTACCTACTTTTTCTGCGAATTGGGGGAATGAGCAGACAAAGAGTTGGATGACCTGGTAAGTTTCATTAACACTTGTAGCTAGTTTCAGCTCACTTCCTATATCTGAAGAATCTTCTACAGGTACGGTCACAAGTGAGATGCTTACTACATGCTTCCCTATTTCCATTGTTCATAGGCGATGCAATATTAAGAAACCAGTTAAAAAACGTTGGTTTGATAGTATAAGTAAAAAAAATGTATAATTTTTTTCTCCCCTTTTCTATAAACTCCCTTAAACACTTAAATATTTAACAAAATCTTTATTGAAGCTTAAAATTTTTTAGGGATCATTATAATTACGCAGACAGACATTAAAAATTTCTGTTGAGATATAGTTTATAACAATTATGCATAATTTATGTACATACCATTTTCGAAATAAAATTTATGAAAATCTATGCCTTCCACAAGATTTCCTAGTGCTTCAGGTTCGAACGCTGTTAGATGTGGATCGCAAATTTTTCTGTAAAGTATTAAAAACGGATTAAATTCACATTTTATTAAAAAAAAAAAAAATTTTTTTTGTGGCGCTTAGCATAACCTACACTATAGTAATTCCAAAATATCGGGAAGAATTAATTCAATAGAAACCACATGGATCCAATAAGGTCACCTCTAATCAACCAAATGCTTTCAGATTTCATCAAAAGGCATATTTAAGGCTATCAATTTATGAAACCACAAAAAACTGGGCAAGAAAAAACTAGGTTGACGTATTGCACTGCAGAAGTGGAAGTGGACAAAAATAGTAAGATGAGATGAATGTAGAACGGGCCATTCACACAGCTGGCGAATTCAGTACTTATTTTGTAGACAACAGATAGCGTCTACAGATTTCGCAGGTAAGTATTATTTGATTAATTAAAATAAAAAATTCGACATTTCAATTCAAATTTAGTTAGCAACTATGTATTAAAAAAAAAAAATAAAAAAAAAACAGTTTTTCATATCGAACTAAAAAGCTTAAACACGAATTTTAAATTCTATCTCCAACCGCTGTAGAGAGAACTGGAATGGATGCCCCAAGTGGCACATCTAATATATAATAAATAAATATATAATGGTGAATATCTAGAGTAGGTGATTTCTGGATACATGACTAGGTGCAAACAATTATTGACTACCATCAATACTTAAATGCGACCAATGGAACGTCTTTATATGCATATAAGATAGATTATTTTCAAGGATGTTGCTAAAAAGATAAATTTCTTTTCTACTTACGTGTAGGCATCGAAATCTCCACTATTTATCGCTTCAATAAGCTGCTCCGTAATTTTGATGATTTCTTGTCGCCTTGCTGCACATTCAATAAATAAAAATATAAAAAGAAAAAAAAAATCATTGATTGCATCAGAAAATAAACCAAAATATAATTATTATTATTATTACTATTAGCTACCTTAACTTAATTTTATTAAATTTTTGAAATCATTAACACTATCAATTAATTAAGTCCTAATCTACACACTCCCTTGAATCTAATACCATATACGGACGGGCAGAGTCAATGATAACTCCCATTCGTAATTAAATTTTTCAAAAATCTAATTATGCAAGACTTTGTAAACTAAAATGAAATTCTTGTCAATTTTTAAATGTGATTGACAGCAAATTTTTAATAATTGAAATTAAAATTGCAACGTAAAGTGAAAATTCAAACAATCGACGAATGATCATTGATTTTGGCCATCTGCCTAGGATATAAGGTGGCAGTCATAATGACGCAGTATGCAGTAGTGAAACAAGAAGAATGTTTTTGCGTATCTGAAACTGTATATTGGTGTCAGTATGACAATATTCCTATAAACAGTAAATCTATCTAGCTGAAGTGGTGGCGAATCCGATAATTTTCATATATTTTTTAAAGTAATTTTGGACGAAGTTTTTGGGTTCACCGAGAGAAAAATGTAAATTGGTTAGGAAAAAAAAAAAACATAAATAATTTTTCGAGATGTAAAAATTTAACTTACTTAAGAAAAGTTCATTGCAACATTCACTAAATACAAAATATTCACTTTCTTCGATTTTAATAACTAAACCAAAATTTGGGCTAAGAATTTCTGAAATGCTTTTTAGTGTACAAAATGAGGAGGATTTAAGAAGGTGTGTGATGCCGCCATTCTTTTCTGTAAAGAAATGACTGCTGCGCGTTTACACTAAATACAGTCTTGTATAAAAATATATGACCAAGAGTTGGCATATTTTCGTCCTTAAAAAAAGGACTTTCTTTTTCAGTTATCAACTATCCAATATGTTCAAGTTTAAGTCCCTTGCCTTTGTATGTCTCTTCGCAAGAAGAGAGTTCCGTACCCAAAGGATAACAACGAGAACCTTCGAGACTTCGCTGTCCGTCCGTACCAGGTTTTATCTCATGAACCGTAATAGGTAGACTGTTGAAATTTTCAAAGACCGTGTTTTTCTATTAGAGATATAACAACAAATAATAAAAATAAAATAAAATTAAAAATTAAAGTGGGCTCCCATACAAGAAACTTGATTTTTTCGGCGTTTTTCATTGGTATTATTATCTGTCTGTCACCGGGCTGTATCTCATTAATCGTAACAGGTAGATAGTTGAAATTTTCACAGAGTGTGTATGTCTATTGCCGCTATAGCAACAAATAATAAAAATTAAACTAAAATAAAAATTAAAGGGGCCCGCATACAAGAAACGTGATTTTTCGGCGTTTTTTCCTCGTTTTATTCTCATTTATTATTATTATCATAAGTATAGGCGTTTTTTTTTTCAAATGATTTTCAAATGACAGCATTATTTTTTCACAACACGTCTACTCTCATTTAAAATAATAAACAAAAAGTACGTAGTGTTAAATTTTGTACGATGGTATGTAACCCTTCGTGCGCGAGTCCGACTCGCACTTGGCCGGTTATTTTGTTTCATGTTATCCTCGCAGAAAGTTCTACGAACATGTCCTAAACGTTTATCAGAAAATGAAGTGACATAACGCACTTTTCGAAATGATGAGTGTTTGTTTCATTGCGGAATTTTGGTAATTTGAAGCAAATTATTCTTGGTCCCATATTTTTACGCCGGTGTTAGAAATTTACCGTTTTCAATATTACTATTAATTTAGATGCTAAATAAAGTTATTTTTTATAAATTCAAAATCTTTAATACTCGAGTTAACAGTCGATTTGACTATGGTCGTTTGTATTTGTATACAAGACTGTACTTATACATTAGTTAGTGGTGCACTGAAGAAGAGGATACAAGATAAAGCAATGATTTTTGTAACATTTGGCAAATAACAATGACCCACATCAGCTGGAGATATTTTTTTAGTATTTATAATACTTAGCATTGAAAATGATGCAATACAATTTGCATTTACGCTAAATTATGGATAGCGGAATTTGAGAAACGGTTTGGTAGGTACCGGGAGTTTTATTTTATGCATTACTGTACATACATACATAAGTACAACTGAAGCGTGTACTTTGGGCTGATTTTGAATTCCAACCATCTCCGATTTTGATCAAACTTTCAAAGTAGAAAGGGGATTGAGTTTTACTCTTTCGAGACCCATATAGAGTCTATTGTCAATTTTTTAACGTAGGTTTAAGCAGAAAATTAAAAAAGAATCCCACTTCCTATTTAATTAGAATGAGATGTACAATATATAATTTTAATTGTGAAGAAAACCCATTTTCTTTAAAATGATTTATAGTTAGATTTTGTAAAAAATCTTTATATGGTTCACCAGCAACGTTTTGGCATCTGAGTTCACTGTACTATAGATAGCAGTCAGTTTCGGGTTTCATTGCTATCCTGATGAGATCGCGCTGTACTGCTGATCGAAACACTCAAGGATAAATATTCCAGTAATTGTAGTGTTCCCATACTGAGTAGCTTTTATACATAACATATACGGTTACAGGTAAAGTTCACTTCTTTAAACGAGACCGAACATCACGAATTTTTCGAATCCAAAAGATTTTTTCAAACCGCTGATAGGCGGATCCAAAATAAGCCCAAAGTGATAAATTTCATATGGATTGGCTGGGATTGACTAAAATTCAGAGTTTGTTCAACCCGTACTTATAGAAACAGAGGACCATCATGAGAGGATGGATCTTCATGAAATTATAGGGTGATGTATAAAATATGAAGAACACTCCGTACCTCTCAGTATCACTCCAATTACTGTGAGAATTACAAGAGCTCAATCATTTTGAAAAATATCTACTAAAAATATATATGTAGATGTGTAATTTTTCGGTGTAAGACTTAATCACATCAGATATCTCTGCACTTCATAATATGGCTATACTAGATATTCTACGAAAAGATGAAATTTCAATTTTCTATAGACATTAGGCACGTTTTGAAAAATTAACATGTTTGTTATATCCATATTGAAAACAATAGGGGCTCTGAAAAAATATTGAAAATTGCCGAATTTATGTATGTACATTTATAAAATTTCCTTACACACCACTTCTAATATTCTACATATAATTTATAAAATTCTGCTCTACGTTTATGTTGTTGTTGCTGTTTTTTTTTTCTTCTTCTTATAAGTACCATGTATAGTGCGCTTAAAAATTAATTAAATTTTTTTAAATTAATTTTGTATTTATAGAAAATAAAAATTTAACTCCCTAACATGACGACACACATGTGTTTCACATATTTTTTATTTAATTGTTCTAATTGACAAAACATGACGAAGATACATAAATATGCGTGAATATAATAAAAACAAACTACATATTATGGAAATTCGAAATTCTCCATAAAAAGAGCAAAAAAATAAATAAATAAATAAAATATAAAAAAAAATATTTTTTTTTACGGAAATGTTGTAAAAAAGAAGTTTAATAAATAAATGGAAAACTAATTAGTCAAATCTACATATTACAAGAAACAAAAGCGGAAAAGCTAAAAATTTGCATTAGACAAAGGCCCGGCTGATTTATAAAACATAATAATAATTAATAAAATCGTTTAGCGTGGGGGATTGAGGAGGAAGTTATCAGGTTTTTATACTTGTATAATATTTTTAAAATTGTTATAATTTAACAATCGCCAGATTTTTTATCACACTGCATAGATCAAATAAAATCTTCCTATCTTTTTTTTAAAAAATAAATATTTACATTAAGATTTTAAGGAGGGAGATTAAAAGATCCGTACAATTCTAACAATTGTTATTATTATTATTTTTTAATTAAACACTTACAGTTAATATGGCAATACGATTTTTAACCGAAACAACTGCTATTTATTTGTATGTTAACATCTTTCCCATGAAAACAAACTCAAAATCAGACTCGATAAAATGCAGACAATGAAACTATGATAGTTTGGGCTTAATTAAGAAACAAACAAAAAACTTGTTGTAATCACGTAACTTCCGAACGTGTCTGCTGTCTGGCTTCGTGTTTTATCTATCCGCACACAAAAATGCGTTCACTTAAACAATTTTATACACAGATCCTTATAAAAATTGCAGCACGAAAATTGGCAATCATCTTCGTAGGATTATCATACAAAAATTAAAATTTTTCAAGTTTAATGGGAAGCTATGAAGCATTTGTGTAGCTTAAAACGCTACAAAATTGTGTGTGTTGCAATACAAAAGGAAATCTGGATGTTGTCTCGTTAGTTTAATGGTAAGAGCAGTCGCTCGGAAATGGATGGTATCGACTTCAAAAACCAGACGAGGTAGTTGCGTTTTATCTCTTCTATTTCAAAATTTATCGTCCGAAAATGTGATCTAGAAAAACATAAAATGCGAGAAATCGCTTTAACTATCTAGCGAGTGTGGTTAGGAATCATATATCCTTGCCAAGTGCAGGAGAGCCTTTGGGTATACATGGGATATGAAATCGAGTATGGTACAGTGGATCTAAAACGTCAATACCATACCCATATTTACGTGCGTGTTTTGGCCAAAGAGCCATGTCGGGATTGTGAACCGAAGGGTAGTGGGTCTACAAAGGCTAACTTTTATGAGTACAACAGGTTCCAAGCGGTCCACGGATACATCCGCCTTTGAGGCCATCTTAAGCCTACCATCCCCGCATCTTGTTATTTAGGAAAAGCTAAAAGGGTTGTGAGCATGTTCTGCTCGAGGGGGATGTTGAGTATATGGCTGTAGTGGCTCCGAACATAGGTCATTGGCGTTGGTAGAACAGGACAACCATCATCTGGCTTGCATGGCATTTGATGCGATGATACCGGAACCACAATTTGGCTACCGATTTTCAAAATTCTTTAAAAAAAAAAAACACCGGTGCCTGCAAAGGCAGTAAAGGTAGCTCTTGATATAGAAATTCAGAAAAAGGACAATGCTATCTCTTCAGTTATTCAGACAGCATTAATGGCTCTGAGTTGCCCTCGGAAACATCAAATTTGTTAGGGAACGGCAGGGAGTCCTTTAATAAGCTGTATCCTAATAACACGGTGTTTCTGTACAATGGATGCCTGGGTATATGGGGAATGATTGTAGCCAGACCCGGCTCTCTCAGCAAAGTTATATCCTTCAATAAGCTTATCCAGATCGTTCAGTTATTTCACACAATTTCAATGCGAATCAATAGATCTGTAGAGTTTTAACTCGTCTGCATAGATTAACAAATCAGACTTGGTAATTACACAGGAAACATCGTTTAAGCTCATTCATCATCATACCAAGTAGGGCACGAAGAAGATATTATTATTATTTGTGGGGGATGCAGACCAAATTCTCTCCTCTCATCTAGTCACCGCGACCTATATGATCTTTTGTGACATTACCCTTAAATGCCCTAGGGAGCCTGTTCGAACTTAAGGTATTTTATAAAGCCTATGATGTTTTTGGGGGCCATCTTTGCCACACTGGGAAGATAATGGAATACAATATTTGAACCAATTACAAAACATTGTAAAATTTTTATTGTAAGTTTGTCTAAATCAATACAGTTAAAAAGGAAGGACCAGTTGATAGGGATAAATTAAAATCAGTTTTTTCAAAGATATAAAAGTCGGTGTGTTTTGAGGACATACCAATGTTATTAATATTATTATTAGGTACAAAGTTGGATGGTATATGGGCACGAGTGCCCTGAAGGGGGGGGGGGGGGGAGGGGACGAACGGGACCGGTCCTTCCCCAGAAGGTCAGTTTTTTAACATAATTTACAAATTATGTATAAAAGGTAATTTGTATATTATTACTATGGGCGCAGGATACGACTTCAGAGTCCTATTTTTCCTAATTCTTTTGGATTTGGGATACCTATGTCGACCCCCCCCCCTCATTCCCGTAGGTGTGTTACTGTATATGAGTTTAGGCGTTTAACACGGTGACGAGACATACAAGACTAGGCCCAAGATTTAATTTCGTTAGTTCTTAACATCATTTACCTCCGTCGCAGCTATGGAGATATTCATCACGTCTGATTTTCCTGTCAGCTCGAAGGCATATTCAATACATCAGTAACAACAATGGCATCATATGAGGCTGAAAAACTATGTACCAGGAGGAATACATGTACCTTCCGTCTGGGACAGCTGTAAGAGAATTCTTTAGAGCGATCCTTCATGTACACGAATTTCATCGGGATAGCGATCTTGTCGAAAATTTTAATATACCTCCGATGATTTCATCTAGGGTATACGAGTACATATTAAAGGATATCGAAACAGTTTACTGAAATTAAGATCAGTCTAAGAGCTGTTGGTAGGAGTAACACTTGAAATACAATATTATCATCAAGTAGGATATTTTTGATGTAAAACTGCTTTTAGTATTTCTTTAGGTTGTTAGTATTCTAAAAATTGTGTACAACTTGCAATAAGTTATTACCCAAACTAAGTTCATTCCAACCTCAGTAAGACTCCGTTCAATCTAAAATTTTCACTCCCAATCCGGAAAGATTGCTTACAATTAACAACACCATCACTCAGGTTTTTTTTTTAAATGTCTTAAATACAAAAACTCATATGTAGATGCCCGTGCAAATTGTGGGGGGGGGGGGGGTGATATTTGTGTATGTGTATTAGTAATGCGTGAAATTTTTTTCTAGTGCGATAGCTTGCCGGATAACAATCAAAGTGCTTCCTATATAAAAATTGTTGTATGTTTGCCAAATAGAAAAAAAGCTCCTCAAAATTTGAGTAGGTATAGGTATTTTGATTTTTGTTTTTTGCCTAAACTACAGGACTTAGATTTAGGCCTAAATATAATGCTATGTACATATAAAATAAATAAAGACAATTAAAGAGGAGAAATTAAATGGGAAAAGGAAAAACAATTTTATGTAGAGTTAACTTAACGCTTAAACTTTAGTCATATATGAGTGGAATAGGTAGTAGGAATAGAGTGAAAGCAAAGTGGTTAAGTAGTGTGTAAATATGTAGCAGTTACTTTGTAGATTAAAAAAAAAGATTATATGCTCTTATTATTATTAGATATTATTAATTGATGTTATATATATATATGTATGTATTTAAGAAAGTGTTGATATTTAAAACATCTATATATATCCGCAGAAAAGTGAACGAGAAAGATAGTGAGAGATGCAAAGAAAGATTGAGATAGATCTGTATCTCTGAAAACAAAATTTAAAACTAATCAATTAATTTTTATTAACGGTATTGGTATTGCCATATTTAAACGTTCCAATTTTTTTTTTATTTTCATAAGAAAAGGGCGCTGGCGTTAAATTAAATAATGAAAATTTTCATAACAATAAACAGATATAATGTACAAAAAGGAAGCATTTAAAAAAAATATATTTTTGCTGTGTATATTTACTCTAAACAAAAAACAAAACATATATAATATATTATGTAAGTAATTTACGATGGGTGCTCATACAAGTCAGACATTATAAAAATATTTTGTAAGTTATACTATAATGCATATATGATGAAGTTGTATTGAAATAGAGAAAAAAATACTTTGTAAACTAACGAAAAAAAAAAATAAGTTCTGTTTCTTTTTATAAAAAGCTTTTCTCGTATTTTGTTGTTGATATAATTAATATGTATTATATATCATATATATTTGTATATACATATATTATATACATATATCTATTATATACATACCTGAACATTGAGAATTTGTGGATAGTTGATGACAAGCCTTCGCTGGACATACAATCCTTATTTCTAAGAGAGGTCGGATTTTTGGTTTGATTTCATTTCGTTTTTTTTTCGGTTAATTTTTTTTTTTAATTGTTGTGATTATTAGAATGAAATTATGGCGGTTTTGATTGATCGATTTGTAGGCGAATGATTGTGATATTTAGTTGTAATTTTGTGTAATGTTGTAAAAAAAAAAACAAAAAAAAAAAAAGATTAAAAAAATTGTTTACAAAAATTATTAAAAAAACAAACTTAACTAAACATGCTCTACTTAGCATAAAAAATATTCTGAAAAAAATAATAATAACATGTATTATGTACCTATGTATATATTTATGTAAAATTTATATATACACAGATAAATGCCTACGAACGAGTAAAAAATAACAGAGGAAAAATGTGTTGCCTTGTTTCTTGTACGAAAAAATTGATTAAATATTTTTTTAAGTAAACTATTCTAAATTTAGGACTATTATAGATATGTTATGTTCTCTATAACTAGTATTTAGTTCGGGGGGGGGGGGGGGGGGGTTGTAAAAACTACAATAATAGAAATTCAAATTAACAATAAATATTTTCCCTTTTGGTGCAGAATCAAAGTGGGGGAAAAATAGGTATACAGCACATAAATAAATCTATTGACGTATTTTTTTCTAGCCACGCAGATCTACCACCGAACACCCAAAAAATGCAAGCTGTCTTAAAAACAAAGCGTCTGCACCAAAGAAATTAGGAAACAGTCGAACAAAAATGGAAATTTTTCACGTTTTCAACAAAGAAAGAAATATATGTCTTTATACACTTTATTCTTTTGTATGAATGGGGGAAAAGACCTTGGCTATGCATTATTGTAGTGCGACTGAGACAACGAGATAAAAACAAAAACTGAGAGAACGTAGTGATGCGCAGAGCTGCCAAGGGAGCATGCCACTGACTTGTAACAATGGACTGAGCGATTTGCTATTTCATGTGGCACAAATATTGTGTTTCTGTATATCACCGTTAGAGCACCCTTTAAAACGTTTATCGCTTATAAGGAATTAAACTCATTCCGACTTTAATTTTCAAAAGTTATTTTTACCTGAATCTTGCGTATGGGCAAGAGAGACGGAGCATGGCAAATAATATTTTTACCTTATTCCTTCTGCGGTGATTGGATCTGCAGCCCGAACGGAGTCATCAGGCTCGTAAAAGGATCAGCATGAAGATCCACTGGGAGTACCCCCATGGCCTTATGGTCATGGACTACGAAGCCATACCATTTGAGTAGCCGACTTTACTAACTTGGTACCACGGGGTTGAGGAGCCCCGGATAGTGCTACTATAGTAGTGCTATTCGCTTCAACATGGAGAAGGCTTCTTGATGGAAGCATCTTGGTGGTGTGGTAACCCATATGCGGGCAGAGAGAGATTGTCTGAGTATGCATGACTTCATTAAACAGAGGATTATATCCATATGTATAATTGCATACTGCATCCGAGGATCTGAAGGATGGCCGCTTATTAATGTATGCTTAGATTATTGACTTTCGGCGTGGAGTTGCGCTAAATCAGCCGGGTGCCGTGACCCATAGATCGGCAGATCAAGCATGTACTGACATAAGCTGGTACTCATCGAAGACTGCCGTTAGATTAAGGCTGAATAGCTTAGGTGCTCACGATAAACCCCCGATAGATTCTGTATACCTTCAAAAATCCTTCTATTCATAATAATAATGAATTTTTCGTACATCGGGTCACACTAATTCAATGTTGTTTTTTTTAAGAAAAAGATAAATACCGATTAGGCCAAGGTGCTGTGAAAGGAGATGCAAAATTTCTATCAAATAAAATTCTAATTTTTTTGAAAAAACACCAGAGAATCCAGCATGAGTTACTTACTTTATCTCATTAGATCAAAGCGAATGTAAACAGAAGCACGTTCTATTCAAATATCATAGGATTACAGCAACAACTTTGAAACAAACTTTGCTGGATCTCTCAATGAATTACAGAAGTTGGTTTATTGCGTGATTTGGGTTTTATATGGTTTTTATAAAGTAAATTGAAAGATAATTGTTGGATATGCAGTATTGTGAACAAAAACTATATCATCAAGAAAGGTGTAAAAATCATTGAATATTTTTGTTTTCCGAAAGAATAGTTTTTATTAGACGAGTGGGTAAGAGCTTGTGGAAACCGAAAAAAATTAAAAATTAAATTATAATGTCAAAAAATCGTTGCTTCTCACAATTTTCCCGAAGATTTTATTACAGGTAAATTTTCTACTTTTTGAATTGAATCTGCCACTTTTTGACCAAAACAATTATTAACAAATTATTCTGAATTATCTAAGAAAATACATATAGTTATTTGATTTGGACCAATAGTTTTGGCACAAATTGGCAAAAATTTTATGATATTTTTTTTCCATATTTTTAAAAAACAGATAGCGATTTCTCTATGTAATATAGTCAACAGTTGTTAAATTTTCATCATAAATAAAATTACGTGTACACTTTTCGGAAAACCACAGAAAAATACAATTTTCCGAATTTTCCCATAGGTTTCTTCGTGCACAGGCTTTGTATTCTGTAGACCGTGCTTGTCTTTAAGTTAACTTTGGTCTGCACATTTCATATCTGTCACCATCGCTCTGTCTGCATGAAAGCAAAATCACATCATTTTTATATTTTTGTCTCTTTCCGTGGGAGCATTATTTTCCACTAAATTATAACTATTGTGTAACGAGAAATTGGTTAACCCGGGGTTACACAAGATAGTACATACAGCTTGCATGCAACTTGCACTGTCATATTTCAGCGAACTTGCATGATGAAAAATCATGGCAGCTGAGGTAATTTGACATTATACAGTTTTCAAGATGGCGGAAAAGAAACTTTTGAGAGAAATTAATAAATTTATACCGGGAAAATGAAATTTTTTGGGATCATTTGCATTACATCATTTACCAACACCTTCCTCTTCATTTTTGCTTGAGTTTTTACCATTCTGCTATTTCTTTTATTGTTATAATTTTCCAATATACGCAAGACTTTACGTCTCAATGACATTTTTTAAATGAACTTGCATGCAAGATGATAATACATTATTGTGCTGTCAAATTTAAGATTGCGTTAGAAGGGAGGTTTGCATGCAAGCTGTACTATTACGTGTAACCCCCGGGTAAGGGTCAGAGGTATTTGTAGAGCTGAAACAACTTAGTAATCAAACCTTTCCTACCAATATAGCCTTTTCTTTCGATTCATAATTAAAATTTAAAAACAAAATAAGTCCCAAATAGCTTTGTGGCAAATTTGGTAAATCCCATTGACATGTGGTATATAAGTAAATCCCCAAATAATTTAAATATGGCGCCAGTTTACGACAGTTGTAAGCATTGACAATGAGAGCATACTTCTGAAATCAAAATTGGTACCACATGCAATACGAGATCAGTCAGTCCATTTATATACATGTGAGTGGGATGGGAAAATTAATGAAACGTCATTTGAAGAAATACACACACACACAAATCAAATTTCCCTTTTCTTCGCGCCATCTTTACTGTGAGCGAATGTGGAGATTTTTTCGTGTTTCGGTTGTCGGTTTTGGCTATACCGCGTGTCCAGAAAAGCTGGGCGATGAAATCAGTATTAAAAGAGAAGAATTTTTAGGTGCACAGGATACAAGCTTTATGCCTCTTATAATTATATTATTTAAAACACAATTCAAAAGTTGCAGCGGATGAAAATATCAAACTATTTGACTTATCCAATGACTCTGGCTCTACGAAAGCAAGAGGAGCAAAGGAGTAGGGCAGATCAATAATGGAAGAATAGTTGTGAAATCTATTTCTATATATATTTCAAACATGTACTATAATGCATATCATATATATTGCTCTACGGCCCACATATTATCCCCCTCCACTCCTGACAAAGGGCTTTTTATTTATTTATAAATAAGCCATCTGCTAATAATAAATGGATTGCAATGTTGAAACTTTATCCAACCTGAATGCAGTGCAAGGGGTTCTTTCTATATCACGTTAGGTTTCTTCAATTTAACTTCTTCGGTTCGATAATGAATTAGCCGTTACCTCTACGCACAGGGAAATATCGTTAGACACCCGTGCGAATACTCATCCTCGGAGTTCCGTAATGTAAGAAGGAATTCAAACTGGGACACAGATCTACATTCGAAATTCATACTTGGAAGACATCAGCGATATTTACATCATAGTGTGTGTATTTATCTGTGTTTTTTATATATAAAAAGATAAATAAAATAAAAATATAAACAAATAATAATTGTAAAGCGAGGAAAATTTTACCGGAAAGGTTAATGCAAAATTTTGTATATTGTACGTATAAGGAAGAGTACATAGCCTATATACCTGAATAGAATATGTATACATATGTAGGTATGTATAATCGGAATGTGTTAAATATTGTTACTATATATATATTTTAAGTATGTTTCTAATAATTGTAAGAAACGACACAACAGTAATGAGAAAAAAAAACCTAAAAATCTTAAGAATAAAATTTTGAAAAGTAGCACAAAAAACAAAACAAATAAACAAAATAGAGCGTAACACAAATATAAAATTTATTAATGATATTATATCAAATTAGTATGCATAAATAAATGATATTATACTACCTTCCCCTTGGTGTTGTTGTTTTAACAGGAAAAAGATTTTTCAAAAGGAAATATTTTACTAAGTATATATAAAAAAAAAACATTTTGCCAAAATTAAATTAAAAAGAAAAAAATCGAAAAAATTGTGTTGATATAATATAACGATATATTTTTACTTACATCCAGAAAAAGGTAAATCATGTGAATATTTGCTTTCATTTTTTTTTTATTAAATACATAAGAAAAACTTAAGATCAAGATGCTAGTCAGGGTACTAAAGACTGTCTGCATGGTGCAACATATACATATTTAGTAAATTATATTATTTGTTTAGTGTGTATAGTTGTTTTTGTATTTTTTTTTACGAATTTTGTGTGAATTAAGCTGTGTTCAGTAGTAGTACTAATGCTAATAATTTTTTTTTTTATTTCACCCAACTTTTGTATGTACATACATACCTAATTATTACAAAAACAAAAAAATAAACAAAAAAACAGTCTATTTTAGGATTAGAGGACATTTTGTGAAGATGCATAAATCTTACGTATGATTTCTATATATTTTTTTTAGTATACTTTTATTGAGGGATTTTAATAAAAACAAAAAAATAAAAATTACAAAAAAAATCAAACATCTAGTAAATTAGTGTGACATAGATATTTTTTAGTAAGTACATGTAGTTGTTCTTACCAACTATTCGGCAACAAGGAATCAGAAGCATAAATATAGCATCAAGGTACGATTATACATTGTGCATCTCGAAAAGTTGCGCCTGCAGCTCGTTTACGCGCAGCTTTTAAATGCTGCTGCAATTTCGGAAGTTGTGTATTGTATAAGCAAATAAAGAGCAGAAGGTTGCGCAAGCGCAATATGAAATTTTGCTACAGTTGCGCATGAAGTTTTTCATAGAAATATTTTACAGTTATATTTCTCATGTTATTTCGCGTCCAATGAATGTTTTATAGGAGACTAAGTGCAGGTGGGTTTTGTGCAGCTGGGCACCTCTTGCATCTTATCTCGAAAAGTTGCAAAGTCTGTGCTGCGCGCAGTAAAAATTACAAGTTGGACGCTGCATTATTCCATACTACATGTAAACACAAGTACGCAACCTAAAAGCTGCGGAGCAAGAATTGTAATGTGTAAGACCGTACTTTTTTTTTTTGTGATAGGGAACCATAGATTGCAAGCACGGAAGCCAAGGCGGCCCCATTGTGCTAACCTGCTAAGTAGGAGAGAAGCTATAAAGCTATAGAAATTGACAGGAAACTAGGTATAAAGAAATAGCACAGGATTGAGGTGGGATTCGAACCAACGACACTTGCGATGGTAGTCAGCGCAATTACTAACCGAGCTAAAATCACTCATAAGTTTGGTGTGTTATCCAAATACAATAAACTTATTATACAAAATTATAAAGAGTTTTTCTCGAAAATTATCACTATGATTGTAAATCCGACGAGAGTATATACATATGTTCATGCCTTTCTGATCTATAGTCGAGACTAGGGGTGTTTTTGTTTTTGCTTCGGTGGTAACCCTCAAGTCCATTTGGTGTTCGATTTGCCAGAGTCATGGCACTCGTGACTCTAGAAGCTGTCACTTTCTGTTTTTGTTTGCTACTTGGGTTAACCCTAGCTGCTTCTGCTATTGATTAGGAGCACCGCGGTTCTTGTTTTGAAATGTCAAAGAAAGAAGAAGAGGTTAGGAAAAAGTTTGTGATTGGTACTTTTGACGTTTATTGCTTCCTTTGCGCACAAACACGAACCTGGCCCTTCGGAGCTAACAGCTTTTTGACATGGTTCTAACATGTCCCCGGATGACCCAAGAGTCGCGTTCCGGAAGCAAAAACAAAAACCCTCTAGATGAAAGTTTATACACAAACTGCATAATAACTATAGTTCAAACATTTTGTGTCATATTAAGCCCTGTTCATGAGCGCGATACGATATCGTGCGATATTTTAGTGACGTCTTGCTCTTCCTATAGATCTATCTCTGTTTGAGACTGGTTTTTATCGCGCGATACGTTCACAAGGTTGACGGCGGCTACAACTCAATTTGTTTAGTTTTGTGTTGGCAAGGAGATATTAGTGTGAAATTTACATATATTTATGTTTTTATATATTTACATATTATAGTAACTTTCGAAATCACTGCGGATCTTTAGCATCCGATTACAAATGTAAACAAACATAAATGTTGAGGTTAAGGTGAAGAAGATCCCACCAAACTGTGATAAATTTTTGTATCGCACGAAACGTAGAAAGAGTAAGCATGTTCAGTGACAATCACATTGCTGCAGCCAATCAGAGCTCTGTTGCATGCGATAAATCGCGCTTGTGAGCAAGCCCTTTTACGAGTATCTCATGATTAGTAATAAAATTGAATTTAAGATAACGTAATTTATTTTCTGTTAAAGTGAATCCCATCTGGTAAAGAAGTTAGTTCAGCCATCGTCAGGAATTCTATGTATGCATGTATGAAGATGTAATCTCTTTTTTATGAGGTAACCAAGAAGGAGAATAATCTATAATTCATTAAATTATAGAAATATGAAACATCTAATTATATAAATCAAAATCAAACAACAGCAACAATGTTATGCCTGTTGGTGTACCTACTATAGAATTTCATCTGTACGATTTTACTTTATGTGATTATGTAATAGTTCTTTAAGCTTTTATCCATAAGGAGGGCAATACATATAAAACAATAATTATCGGGGAGTCATCTTGTTTAATCCTTGGATACCAAAAACAATACATGTATGTTATTGTGTTTGTATTGAAAAAATTGTAGCCGAGTATCGAGATTTTTTTGTTTGAACATTAGGGTGCTAGCTTTTTGTTCAATTTTATCTCGAATCGGAAAAAAAGATTTTGTCGATTCCGTTAATCGAATCCACATCCAATACTTTAATATGCTGATATTGGTGTAGAAAATCAAAATATACCATTTCCCTTTTAGTTGAAATTTTAACAACAAGTTGTTCAACATCGTTAGCGCATAATTCTTCATACAATAAGTAAAACATAAGAAAAATTCCGAGCCACCAAAAATCTTGCGAATATACAAATAGTATAATAAATAATATTTACGAAAGTAAAACAAGTTAAAATATATATTTTAATGGTACGTTGCTTACATGGTTTAGCTTAACTGTAATATACAGTACGTTTACATGAATACTTGAGTACTTGACTTGAAGTCCACTTGAAGTTGATTGAATTAATTCCAATTACTTGGCTTGAATTTAATTTTCCAATTACTTAAGTTGAAATTTACGCATTGAATGAGCCTTTTCATGATACTTTGATTTAGTTCAAGCAAACTTCAAGTATATACTTCAAGTATTCATGTAAACGTACTGATAGTTACAAAAATATTTATATATTCACATAACTATGTTATATGCATTCAACCTCAAGCTTAGGAAAACTTAAAATGATTTAAAGGAAAAAAGAAGAAATTTACATTGTAGGTATTCTGTAATGTTTCTAACAATACAAGACTGACACTGACCCAAGGGTGGACTTTTAACTTAACAAATTTATAATGAATGTATATATGGTAAATTAATTTATTGTTTAAATACAGTTTTATGGAAGGTATACCAATACTTAAACAATCACAAAACAATTTCTTAAAGGTTTAAAGAAACGTCAGGCGACGGTGGTGCATAAGAAGGGATGACAAAGGAATAACACTTCAAGCGTACCATACATTCTTTATCAAGGGAAAAGGAAATAAATAAATAAATTATATATAAAAAAAAAAAAAATTAAATATTAAAAAATCAAAAATAAAACAAATTACAAGTGGTGATCTCTAATAGATAATATATGTATGTCAGTTTACGAGAAAAAATTTGCGAAACATCTTTTGTGGTGGTGATGTTTGCGGGTGGATATAGATAATACATTATTTTAAGGGGGAAACCCACGCTAAAAGGAGTTTTGGTTGTTTTATTTATTTATTTTTTTACCTTAGCCAAAATTATGATTTAAGTTTGTGATTCCTTTACTATAACTAAGCGCTTCGCGACCAAATTACCATATCTTCAGGGGGGCTATATAAACTTGATGTAAAAGGGGCTTTTCCTAATAAAACACCAATGGAGCATATTTAAAATATACCTATAAAAAATCTCCGATAGCATTTTGAAATATTTTAAAGTTCGAAATAATTTACAGATGCGCACCAGCGAAAAGCAATCAAAGCACGTCAGAGTTAAAACAGATGCCAATAAAAAAGTGAATTGACTTGATACATATTATCGATTCAAAAATAGCGCGGGGATCGAATACAGATATGTAGATTTAAAATATGATGCTATCTAAAGTGTCAGGGAAGCAAAGAAGAGATTAGAATCTGGATGTGGTTAGGATAAAATAAAAAAAAAATAATTTAGTAAGAGGACCATGCACCACAAGATTACTAACCAAAAACGTAGTAGTAAATGACTGATTTTTTACTAAAAAGTTCTGCCAAAATATTGATCACCTACATGTTTTTGAAGATGCAAATATATATGTACTGTGTACGTATATCGATCGAGGATTATTACTTAAGGATAGAGATAGTATAGTATCACTAGCGAAAGAAAATTCAAAAATTAACAATGAAAATTTGTGAAAATAGAATGGTACTCTAGGAGGACCATCAAAAGTAGTGCATTAATTCATCCAGTATAACTATTGTCAGCCATTGATTATTTATATACAGGGTGATTCAGAACAAGATACCTTCCGGTATACCACGAGATTCCTTGAGGTCAGCTGATCAAAACAAAAATTGTTCCACATACCCTCCTCCCACAGCCACAGCTCCTAAAAGAAGGTTTCTAGGGGGGGGGGGGATGTGAATAATAATCAATGTGTCAACGATCCTACAACGCCAAGAATTCGGCAATAAATATTCTAGATTTTAAGAAGTTATGTTAAATAAAGCGGCGGTCACCGGTTCGATACAGTTTTCAGTTTCACAACTTCCAGTAGTTTATGAGGCTTCAACATTTATTTCAGAAGTTGTGGAGAGTATAAAGCATTCGATTTAATGGCAACCATGTGGTAGACTCAGATTAAATATTTTATAGCGATTTATTGGCTCGAATGGATGGACAAGGGAGCTTTTAAAGAATTGGGATTTGCCTTAAAGTGGGCTAGGCCATTTAAGCAGCTATCTTCGCACATAAATATGTATAATGCCTTGGTTAGATCTATACTAGAGTACCCTTTCCCAATCTGGAACCCTTTCTATACGAGACGTACTGAAACAAAATTGAGAGTATTCAACGCAAATTCACTCGGTACTTGCTTTTCAAACTTACTGGTTCATACGTGGATTACGTTTACGAAGCCCGATTATCCAAATATTCTATGTTATCTTTAGAAGCGCGTCGCTCCTATCTCGACGAAATGTTTCTGTTTAAAATCTTGCATGGGTCTATTGATTCATCCCACTTATTATCCCTATTAAAAATCTGCTCTCCTAATCTCTTTCTTATTGATGCTCCCCGCACTAACTTGCGCTTTAAATCCCCTTCCGTTCGGATTCAACAGACTCTTTGGACATATTTGGTGATAGTTTTTCGAGTTTTAAATGCAACCTCTTGATTGTAATAAACCGACTGAATAATTTTGCTATTTTAAATTAAAGTGATTCGTTTCACTCTTATTTTTTCCGCTTCCTTTCTCCTATTTGTTGCATATTCAATTTGCTTCACCCTCATGCCTATCTGTTATTTTTTTTTCTTTTTTTTTTTCTTACTTAAGTTATCTTTCTTAGTAATAAGTAGACTTACTTGTCCCTGAATTCTATGGATTTCTTCTAATGACGTCGGTCTACTATGTATTATATCGTTTCAAGTTTGTTTTATTTATTATTATTATGCTTTTTTGAAATTCTTTTTTTGTATTTACTTGAATATTAGCTTTAGCTATTCTATGTACTTGTAGATCTTCTTTTTTTCTTTTTTATTTATTTTTTAACTAAAGTTGCGTAGCGGTATAAGTAAGGGGATGTATCTGTTCAATTTTTCAAATAAATAAATAAATAAATAAATAAATAATAGTATAGAGTTGGTTTAATTATTGAAAAATGAGAAAGTATCTTGGGCATAATGCCATAGCCACACACATGGATATGACAATATTGAATTAATACGTTTCATGATTCTATTAAGAGGAACTGTAAACTGGGAGAGAGTCGAGTTAAGGAGCTTTTGAGAGGCACTAGGCTATTTTTAGAAGATTGAAAAGTGAATTTTGAAAGAACTTTCCAAAAATCCATGCTGTTCGGTTAGATTCTAGTCTGAACCCTATTAAAATTCTGTTTATGATCTCTTCTTACTGCTGATTGTATGAGAAAAAAAAACCTTATAATAAAAGAAGATACAGTTAAAATACCAATCTTAACTTCCTTTGATCTGCATTCAGAATATAAAGAGTTCAATGGAAATGAAATGACAAATCAGGCGCAGACTCGAAAGGTGAAGACTTTCATATCGCATATATTTTTATAAATTATTAAAATGGAGAAATAAATAAATTGCCAATGTCAGTTAAAATGTGAATGAATTTTCGTTAGCTTAGCTTCTTCAGGGTGGGTTTTCCCCTCTTCAATTTGTTTAAATTGTTGGTTTTGATTTTCATTTAAATAAACAAAAAAAAATTTTTTTACTTTTCTATCTTTGTTTGTTTGTGGTAAGAGTAGTAGAAGTAGAAAGTTTTTTCTTGTTTTATTTTTCTAATTTTTTTTTTTTAACTCACCCTCATATCCATTATCAGCATTGTCGTTGTCGATGTCAATTTCCAGTGGACGATAGCCTATCATAATATCAGAATCCTCTGCGTATATTTTTTTTTAAAGATTCAAAATGATTTTTGGTGTGTAGGGATACAAATAATTTTTATGTTTTTTATTTCACAAAGTTTTTTTCTTTTTCTTTATTATGTTTAATTTTAGTTGTTTTTGCTATGTTTTTCTTGAGACTGATGATATTAAGGAAGGAGAATAAAAAAAAAATATGTGTGGTGGGAGATGAAAGTAACTATGAATGTTGACTTTTTTTTTTTTTGTTAGCAATAATGTTGTGTTTACAAAATATTTAACAAATGATTTTTCACTATGTTTGGACAAAAATTGGATAAAAAACTTTTTTTCGAATAATTTTAATCAACAAACACAGGAACAATGAAAACCTGCAAAGGATCGAGCGATAATTAATTTTTTTCGAATATTTATTAGCATATATGTGTGTACGCATACTGTTGAATGTATAATTTTATTACTTTTAGCCCATTATTTTATAACATTAATATTTTAAAATGTTTTTTGTTTATGATTTACTAATGAAACATGGAAATTTAGTTGAAAATTTCAAAATTTCTAGATAAATGTATGTGGATGTGTTGAATACATGATTTTTCAAATGTTTTTCTTATAATAAATATATTCACTAGTGCTCAAAATTATTTGAACATTACATATCTACCTACATATCTAATGTTAACGGGTAATAAAAGCACTCCTCTAATTTTAGACTTTAGAAATAGTCTATCTAAAGATACAAAAATGCAGTTGTCGTGAATTATTTATTTTGGTTTGGTTAATATGTACTTTGACTCCTATTAGGGCGAGTCTGTATCAATTTGTATGCGCATTCATGTACAGATCATTTGTTCTTTTTATCGGATTATCGGAGAAAACTATAACTCAAGGATATGCATTAGGTCTTGTTATCTGGGTATTTTCCTTATCGGTGCTATATAGCCTGCCAGATAATTATCTAAAACATGTCTATAGTTTGATATTATCACATGATTGTGACGCAATTCGTTTTGCTTATGTGTTTTGATCAATATGAGATTTAATGTATCTCAAAAACCAAACTTATCTAATCTGCGAAATATTTTTTATTTGTGGAATTATTAAAGGAAATGCGAAAGCTGGTACGCCATTCCAGTCAAGATTGCTAGCTGCGGAAGTATACTTTAGGTTACTTCCCAAAATTAATTTATATGATATATTTAGTTATTAATTCCTCAATTTAACACGTAAAGCTACAAGAAATTTAAAATGAAAGCTACATGACGATGACAGTCATTTAAGAATTCCTGCAAGACCTGATGGTCAAACAAATTTCAGACGTTATGCCAAAACGCCATAGCTTTGAAACACCATTCAAGGTGATCTTAGAGGGCTCGGGACCTATCCTTTGAAAAAGGATCTCTTAAATGGTACACGGATGGGTCCAAAATGGTAGGTAGAGTAGATGTGGGCATATATGCGCCGAAGTGGCATCTAGCTCAGGCAATGGAGACCTAACCAAACATTTTCCAGACAGAAATGCAAGCCATAGAACACTGGGCTCTCGAAATAATTCACAAGAATATGCGTTGTGCAAAAATATACATAATATCAGACAGCTCCAAGCAGCACTCAAAGCTTTAAATTCGTTTACCTCTCTGAAGCAAATGGCCAAAGAATAAGATAAAAATAAAAATAGTTTGGGTGCCAAGACATGAAGGCATTAAGGGCAACGAGATTGCTGATCGCCTTGCAAAGGAAAGAGCCAGATTTCCGTTTATTGACTCTGAGGCTGTTTTTGGACACCCAAAAAGCCACCATTCAGCACAGATCGATTTTTGAGAGGACAGGTTTAAAATAGAACACTGGGAAAATATCCCGGGGGTGAGACAAGCAAAGAAAGGTTATGTTACAAAAGATCTAATAGGTCGCGATGATTAGATCAGAAGCGGGAGCTGTGTCTGCATGTCCTCAACAAATAATAGTTATAATAATAAGTAAAAAAAAAAACTAGAATTAGGACTAATTCTTATTATACCCTAGATGAATGCCCGTACAGCGTTTAATTTGGTCGCCCATGTGTGTAAGTTTGATTTTTGAAGTGGCTTTTCGCATATATTTCTCGAACGTTTCGTCGGACAGTAAAAATGATTATAACCATTTTCATAGAATTTCATATTCTGCAGAACTTTCCAGTACAATGAAAACGTCTAGGATTGATCCGTTTTCACAATATACGTAAAAAACCTAAAATTTTTTTATGACAACACTAAGAAAGGGTTGCCCGATTTAGCCCATTTTTGAAATTATATTTATTATTTTCATAAAAGTGCCTTGTACAAAATTTCAGCTCTCTACGTCAACGTGTTCTCAGACAATGCCCAAATATATAGTGAAAAATGAAATTTTTGAATGGCAACCCTACAAAGAAGTTTCCCGATTGATCCCATTTTCGAGTTATCGTGAGGACGGACGGACAGGCAAAAATCGAAAAACTTTTAATATTATGCGTGCGTGTCCAACCCATTTTGCTCTACCAGCACGATATCTGTGCGTTACAAACGGAATGGGAAACTAAGTACACCGTATGATTTCATCTAGGTTATAACAAATACATGACAGTATGACATGGAATAATTCGCGCTCACTAATCTTGTACCACCCACAGCTCTCATTCGATAAGAATGTTACGCAATTAATTAGGAGTATAAATACCAAGTGTTAACTCATTCAGATCAATAACCTACAAGATATCCCCTAGCAAGCATGTCAATCGGTAAGAAAACGTCAAGCATGCAGAAAATTAAGTATCGCACAGTGATAAAATTAATAAAAAAATGGAACGATAAATATCTCAACAAATTTTCGCAAAGATGTTAGCGATTTACGGGGACTCTTACCCTGGGAAAAACAATATAATGTTTTCAAGCAAGACACAATTGATTGAAGACGATCCCCGCTTAGTACTGCCTGTCGAAGCAGCATCAGTAGAAAATGTGAAAAACTTTGGAAATCTTCCACCCTTGCACCCTGGGGTATGTACGCTTAAACAAGAAGAAGCCTACAGAAATGGTTGGTGGAGAGTAGCGCCAACAACTATTTTGGAAATTCTAAATTATCATCTTGGCATGACAAAAGTCTTGCTATGAAATAAATTCATAGCGAATTTAGTCAAAATGAAATTGACCGAGCTTGCTGCCAAATCCCCAGCTGGAGAATGGGGAAAAAAACTTGTCCTACATAGTGATAATTTTGCTAGGCATTCAAGTAAATACTTAGTATTTCGCCCCGTATATAATTCACACTTAAAAATTATCTTAAGTGCATATATGAGGTCAGCTTGGTTTTGAAATTTGGCGTTTATGGCATGCAGGAACCAGGCCGTACTGATGAGTATACGGTTTCTGCTAATACGAAACGCCTGCTTTTGCATAGAAATCTCTTATTTTAAAGATTTTTCGATTGTAAAGTTTTTTTTTTTTTGTTTTTTGTTTTTTTGCATAACAAAAGTCAGCGCAAGATGGATGACGAGAATAATCGCGCCTGTTTCAAAAACAGCCTGACTTCAATTGTTCACGCCAATTTTCGGAGCTCTGTAGTGAAGACAAGGATGACATTTGTATCAGATTGCAACCAGAGATGAAAGTTGGCTTCATCAATACGAGCTTGAATCGAAGCTGGAATACACACAGTTGCAAAAAACTGGCACACTTTGCCCTCAGGGGGAATTCAAGGTATTGCAGTCGGCTGAATAACTCATAATAACTGTTACTTGGAATACAGGGGATATATCCTGCTGATTGACTACAAGATAGGAATGTCACAATAACAGTTGAGTCCTATCCTATACGCTGTGCTTCTAGAACGATTGAAAGACGCTGTCTCAGAGAAAAGAAGAGGAGAATGTAGTGTTACGTTTGTACGACAATGCTCTCATGCAGACGAGGAAATTTACGATGACTGCTCTTCGAAATGCTGAACCATCCTCTCTACAGTTCAGAACTGACTCCGTAAAACTATTTATTCATGAAGACATTTGTAATAAAATTTATTACTTCATTTGCTCGATGGGAAACTGTTGCACAGTGGTTATTTGTCTAGCTGTAAGTTCCAAGCACAAAGCCAAAATTGTTATTTAACCTACTAATTTTAATACGTAAAAAAAAGCGTAGGTATACTGGGGGAAATGTTAGAAAGGTCGAAAGGAAACCTGGCATGGGAGAGCGCAGAACCAAAGCAAAATGGCATTCTCAAACCTATGATTCTGGAATAGGATGGTGAGATGAAGGAGAAAATTACGATATTCATGTAACTGAAATCTTCAACAGATCTAAATCTAAGCAGAAAACTTTTTTCCAAACAATCGCTAAGCTTTCAAAAGTTCACTCTACGCACACGATTATCATTTCAAAAGAACAATGTTTTTAATTCTATATTTTCTAGTGTTATTCAGCCTTGCGCATACTTTCTGTTTTTTGTTTGTTTTTGTTTTAGTCTAAATCTGGCGATACAAAACAAGCATGAATTAGGAAAAAGCACAGGTTAAACAAAACACTTGTGTTTTTTTTTTTGTTTTAATTGAAATCGGGACAAGAAGGAAAAGCATAGCACACATCCTTCTTATTTTTTACAAGGAAACATACCTTGAACACTTTGTAAAAGAGCAGCGCCCAATTGATTTCCAGGGTTTGGCTGTTGATGTATTTGCTGCTGTTGCTGGGACTGCTGCTGTTGCTGATGATGTGTTGATGAAGAAGAAGAAGATGATGTTGGTTTACTAAAAGCATTGGCAACAATTGACGAAAGATTTATTGTTGGTGTGGAAGGATTTTGATTGGTCGTTGTTGTTGCTGTTATTGTCGTCGTTGTTGCCGCTGCTTGAGAGTTTTTTGCCGGTGATAATGGTGGTGATGAGCCAACTGAAGATCCTAGCATTAATTTGAATATTTCTTTTGTTGTTTAACTTTCTTTTTGTTTTTTTTTTTTTTTTATCTTTAAAGTTTTATCTTAAAATTGCGAACATATGTTTCACTGAGAATTAAAATTGAGGTGCCTATTCTAAAGCATGTTTCATTAGTATATATGTGTGTATGTGCTTAAGTATGTACATATGTATATATAAAATTTTAACCAGGATTTATGTAAAAAAAAAAAACAAAACAAGGAATCGACAAAATTTGGACAAGAAAATTATTTTAAGCTTTTTTTCTCAGTTTCTAATATTAATTAAAAATATATTTTTTTCTATTCTATAAAAATTATAGCAAAGCACTCGATTTTTAGTTAAATGTAAAAAACTCTAGCTGTTTGCTTTTTGTTTTTTTTAATAAAACTGCACATTCAACAACAAACATATTCTGCGTCTTCATAAATTCATTTTGTTATTATTTTGAATTTTAAATAACCTATACATATGTATGTATGTTTTGTTTTCAACTGGGTAATTATTATTGAATGCATTTTATTTATTTTCTGTTTTTCAGCAATTTGTTAGTTACACACAATTTAATCACAAATTGTTACAAAAAAGTCAAAACTTTCACTGGACAAAAATGATTCTGGAAATGTAATAGAGGAAAAACAAAATGAAAAAAAAGTCCATTAAATATATTCTTAGTGTGTAAATACTAAGAGCTCGTAAGAGGATAAATATTCAGGTGTGTCGTATTTAATTAGTACAAAGCATAAATTAGACGAGATATGTATATGCACACTGTATTTTATGTATTTTGGAGAATTTAATTAAAGGTCTGTGCATATTATGTCTATTTTGATTTTCGTTAATATTCCGTATGAACAAAAATTAATTTTCCAAATTTGATACATATTCGCTGAGCATATATTGCCATGTGCCTTATGTACGTACATACAGGGTGTTTTCGCCATGGTGGTCCATACGGCAGGAGGTAATAGTACTTCCATAGCAAAAAAAAAAATTGTATGGAAAGGGAGAATCTAAAGAGTTTCGGAGTTACAGAGTGATTAAGGGTAGTATACTGTATCTAAAAAATTACAGGGAGTACAGGGTCACCGTGTTGTAAGAAGAACTTCATTGCTTTTCAAATGACTACACAACCAGCCCCTTACCCCTCTCCACGTCGGAGGTATGACAGTCTAAAATAAAAACTTCGGATTTTCTTATCTTTTCAACCTGTGGAGTTCTCTCTTTAATTTGGGTTTTTATACCTATGTGCTACCTGTAACCGTCAAGGAGTTATTAGC
The DNA here is from genome assembly GCA_963924295.1 of Dioctria rufipes. Lineage (NCBI taxonomy): Eukaryota > Metazoa > Arthropoda > Insecta > Diptera > Asilidae > Dioctria > Dioctria rufipes. The sequence continues at coordinate 1,481,430 of OZ002741.1, forward strand.
TTTTAACCTATTCAGCTCAATGATAATTTGTTCCCTTAATGCAGTGTTTCTCAACTTTTTTGATTGACGGCATTTTAAATCATCTGGAATTCTTTGTGGCGTACCTGAAAATAAAAAATATAAAAACAAAAAAAATGTTTTTTTTACGAAATTTATTCAATGAGAGGGCTAGCCGGTTTTTTTGAACAAATTAAATTAAAACGAGACTCCAAAGTCGCCAGATAAGTTCACATTTCATCATCAACTTTTAAAAGTCTTTCCCGTTTTTTGGATTTGATTTCCGCAATTGCTGAAAACCCAAATTCACAACACCATGAAGACACAAAGCGCAGACGAATTTTAATGGCTCTCAAGTTGATTAGAGGGTACAAATTTTTGACTGAAAGCGAAAATTCATCCAAATTTTCCTCGTAGAATGTTGAACGGTAAAACTTAATCGTTTTTTAAATCAATGAGCTGTTCTTTTTCTGTTATTGTCAAATTTGGTGTCTTGCAAATAACAAATGGGTCGATTATTCATATTCTTCAACTAAAACCGATGGAAAGTAACTTTCAAGTGGGATTTGAAGTTCCTTAAGGGTGCTTATATTTCCGACAGCAATTTTCTTTTTTGATTGCGATTCATTGACACTTGGAGAACATTAAAAACTTCCTTTTGATATTTCAGATTTCCACAGTGATAATTTTTCTTCAAATGACATCTCTCTCATGATATTCTCAGATGGTCCTTGAAGACTTAAATTCAGAGAGTTCAGCTTATCAAACAAGTCCGAGAGAAATTGAACAATGTACAAAACACAATTAAGGGGTTAGGGTCAAAAATGAGGCAACAAAAATCGCCTTTTTCATGATTCTTGTTTTGACGGTTGGTTTATTTATTCTCATACCAGCACTTTTTCAAGACAAAATATTGATTTGTAGCCGAGTTATAAGCGATTTCCGAGATATCGAAAAAAAAGGCGTTAAGCGGTGCTCACACCTGCTCAAGACTAAATCATCTGTATGTAAACAAAAATTTTTATGGGCCCATTAGTTAACAGAACTAGCAGCCGGGTGGACCAAGGGTCCTCTAAGCGTTTGAGAGTATACACCTAAAGTGAAACGAAAACGTAAACTTTACGAATTGCTTTTTCACTAATACACCATGCCCTATAGTAGATGAACACTATATTCACAGCGTAACAAAAACGTATTGAAAACGTACCTCCCTCTAAGCATTTAAGAGTGTACACTTAAAATGAAACGAAAACGTAAACTTTGCGAAAACCTATAACATTACAATCACAGCGAAACAAAAACGTATTGGAAACGTACACCTCTGGACTTATTAACTTTTGTGTCATAGAACTTGTCGTTTTATGCACGAACTTGTTTGTGACTCTTAGAATAGCAAAACGCCGCGTTAATTATTATTTATTGGAATTTTTAAGTGTCAACAAATTTGAGTAGTTATACTTATGATATTATTTTATTGAAATTTTGTTAGTTTACTACGCAATTTTGTGCTCTATCGATAATTCCAATAATCAATTTTCTACTCGATGTACCTAACGTTGTAAAGTAGCGTAAGCTGAGCTTCTTTAATAAATGCTTGTGATGCTATTTTTACCAAATAAATTAAAATAGAAAAATTTGTTGTTTTCTTCAAAAATTATTAACTCCACATGCAAAACGTTTCGTAAACTTCACGTAATTTTCAATACGAGAACGAAACAATTTAGAGTACAGTTTACGAAATATATGTTTCGTTCCTTTTCTCGTTCGGAATGAATTTTTTCAATCCATTTCGTTCTTTTTCTCGGGCCGAACGATTTAGTTTCAATCTGTCATCGCTTTTTTCGGACTACGAATCGTTCTGAATGCACCTGAGTTTTTCTCGGATTTAAGCAGAACGATTTTAATTTGTATTCGTGAATGGGTTGTTTACAATTAGTACGAGGTGGTAATAGTTGAGTTTAAGTTGGTTTTGTTGGAAAATGGCTTTATTTTCATAAACAACATTTTTTATGAATTTTTACTTGATTTTATCAAATGGAAGAAATGTCAAACACTTGAAATGGTTCTGTTTCGTTCCTTTTCTATGAGCACAGAATTAAATTATGACATCATTCTGTCGATTCATACAGATTCATTCAGAACTAGAAAAGGAACGCAGCAATAATGTCAACTACCACTATACTGACAGCCTAGGCTTTTCAGTTTCACTTCTCTTTGGACTGATGATTCGTTACTTTTTCGCATTCAAAACACCAAAACGTTTCTTTTGCGTACATTTCTATGCCAGCATGCTTACATTTTCGTTACGTTGTTGTTTCGCCTTGCTTGAAGGGGGCTTAGGGTAATTTTGATTTTTTTCAAAATGGTGGATGTGCAAAAATTATTATTATTTTTTCCCTGAAACGAGTCGCTCATTTGTCGGTTATATATAAAAAAAAACGTCATACTGAAAAATTCTTCATCCACCCGTGAGCTTATTATATTCTAACTAAGTCCTCAAAATATGAAAGCAATCGGATAAGCGGTTTTCGAGATATCTTGAACACCGCTTCAGAAACGTTGTTTCGAGAAAAAGTGGATTTTACATGCAGATAAAAAGTGTTCTCTTGTACTTACAAAGTGTCATAGAGTGCTTTTTCAAAGCAGTTGCTGTTCCAAAATCATATATATCAGTATTGAACAATAGATTCACCGTAGGTAGGTCGAGCGCCATTTGCTACTTTTATACCTGTTCGAGACCGCCGCACTTGAAATTGTATAACTCCATACTTTACGGTCGCATCTTTATGAATTTTACAGAGAATACTTTCAAGATATTGTACTTTCGAAATCAGGAATAAAAAACCAATCGATTTTTTGAAGTTGCTAATTGACCCTAACCCCTTAAAAGATTACTGATTTAGGTTTTCAAACCTACCACCTAAATGATAAGTCGCATCACGTTGACTCTACTATAGCCAAATAAAACTGCAGTCCTGATGATGAAAACTTTGACCAAAATTTTGACTCGGACCCAGATAATCCTATATCTAGATTCTGTATTAAAATATATAAATATCTTTTATTTTAAGAACAGTGACCCTGAGACATGACTATAATAAATTTGAATACAAAAAATAGTATTAAAAATTGTTTCAAATATAACTTTTGAAAATTTGTTATAAATGTTACTAAAGTGCCTCGTTTTAATTTGGCCTCCTTTTCTCATTAACTTCGCGGTAAACCTAGTGTACGAGAATTTTTCATGTCGTACGAGAGATTTTTGTAAAGTTCTAATCTATTTGTTCCAGTCTGGCAACTCTGCACTTGAAGTGAGGTGACAACCATAATAAGGGTGAATATAAAATAAAAATGCAAGAAAAATAAGTTTAAAACTTTTTTTTTAGAAACCGTTGGGGCAATTATAAATACTACAATAAAAAAACAATGCAATTTTAATTATTTGTCGGAAAATCTCGCGGCACATTTAACAATCTCGCGCGGCACACAGTGACTGAAAACACGGCATTAAAAAAAAAATTCGTCTAATTTTGGTATAACCTAAATAGGCTATGAGCTAATAACTGTTTGACTGCTACACATAGGTTTAATAGGTCAAATTAAAGAGGAGAGTCCACAATTAATTTTTATAAAAAAAAAGTTATGTTAATGTTAAGGTAAGAAAATCTCAGACTTTTAATTTTGACCGTACACCCTGTACTTTTTGAGATGTGTGAAGGGCATGCTTTGAAAATCTAGCATATTTTCTTAATCACCCTGTGACTCAGAAATTGTTGAGGTGCCCTCCTGACTAAAATTTTAATATAAAATTTTGTTTGCCTAGGTGACTACTAACACCTTCTTTCTGCCATATTGACCATCATAGCAGAAAAACTCGGTATATGCATATAATAAATAATGTATATTATAATAGCGCAACAGGGCGTGATAAAAGCAATCTAAACAGAATGCCATATAATTTTTTATCTATCTTCATAGGTTAAATTAAGGAAAACATTTTTAAATTCTTAACTTCTGATAAAAATAAGAAAAAGTTTCAAACAAAATTATCCTGGATTGGATGGAAGAATTCATGTATTAAAATCAATAGCTACAATTATAGTGATTTTAAAATACACACATATATTTACTTATATAATAACATTATGCTGTATCTCTAAAAAAAATAAATAAAATAAAATGTCACCCTGTTCGTGATTAAAACATGAACCCAGAAAAGACTAGAGGCGATATTTATACTATAAAATTCTTTGTACAGAGAGATCATATATGGTCGACAAAAAAGGTCTAAATTTTAGTCCCACCAATAATAGTCAAGTAATATATTAATTTCTTCATTTTCATTTCATGATTGAAGGAAGTTGAAAGAAGAATTATATTCCCAATTTATGATTATTATTTAATTCGATCCATGTACACCCAGATTACACTGGTTGTTAAATTACCTCACCTATATCTGGGAAGCTTAGACTTATATGTGAATTGAGACGATATGATGTAGAAGAAGAAATGGATATAATCTATCAGAATGATGCAAAACGATTTAAGGCATTACATAGTTTCCCATACCGTCTACTTCTGTTTTTGATCCTCAATCTTAATCGACTATATTAATACTGTTGATATCTATAGTATCCTCCAGTAACGCTGCCTTACGGCTTTAATGTACATATATTTATTAGCCGGGTGTAATTTGCGTATTTTGAAACTTCTTAAATCACTCGGAAAATATAGAGTATTTCCATAAAAGATTAGAAACCATTGATCAACCCCAGCTCTCAAACCGTGAAGAAGATTTTAGCTGCATAAGGCTAAAACATTTAGAAAAGGCATTCCCATTGCCAGAGTAGGTTTTCTAAAAGACCTCAAGGTATGTGGGGCAATGTAAAAAGAGATCTCATAGGTCGCAGTAACTAGATGAGAAGCGTAATCTATGTCTGCATTCCCCTCCTTCCATTTACTATAAAATACTTTGCTCAGCTCTATAATAAAAATACAATTTCCATAGCTGTCCATCCACCTTACAGACAAAATTCTCTCTTCCCTGTCTAGTATAAGCTTGAAAATAATTTGATCGAATTAATATTAACTTGTAGTGTGATATAGTGTGCTAGTAGAGTGTATAAACTTTTAAAGTAATGAACATGGATCTTAAATCTTACACTATTGCTTTTTATTCTAGCTATAGAATTAACAGACATTAATTAAAGCCTCAGTAAAGATAAAAAAATGTAGTTGTTCTCGAACAACTCTAGGTTATTTTGAAACATGATGATTCTCAGCGCTTGTTATTTTTTTTTATTTTTTTTTTGTTCATACGAAAATCGTTTAAAGACTTTCCATTAATCCAGTTTACTTAATACATAAAAAAAAAACAATAATTTTGATGATACAAGAATGTAATAGTACAAGTAGGTTAGAAATTAGAAAAAATCAGTCTCAAGTGGAATTATAATTTTATGTTAAATATTTACAAATTTTTAATCGAAATTATGGAGTTATTTTTATATATAGTATTGTTTTCTTTTTCCCAAATATAATGTATGTGAATGTTTATTCTTTGGAATCTGTTGTAAAAAAAAAAAATTAAAAAAAAAACTTTGTTTTCATACGAAAAAAAACAACAATTTACATTTGAGATATCCTACTAGCATTTTTTTCTACTTTTCTTGTACATAGTACCCAATATCAGCATCAATCTTAGGTTTTACCATTTTAAGATGTTTAATTAGTATAAGGTAATATATAATAATAATGAAAACGATTTCGCGATATATTTCAATCAATTTTATAAGTAAATAAATCAAGAAATTCTTAATGCGTTGTGTAATAAAGCAGAATAAATATTATAGATTTAAAAAAAAATGCAAAAACGTTGATAAAAGCCGAATTTGGTAAAGAAGTTACAAATTTAGGCATAATAAAAGAATATAAAAACTAAAATAAAATAAAAATGTAGAAAATAAAATAAAGAAGAGCAGGACTTAAAAAAGCATTTAAATTTTGTAAATATTTAAAGACATAATCAAAAAAATGGACAAAAGTGCATTTTTGAAAGGTGTGTGTGCGTGTTTTCTTCTTCTTTTTGATAATAAATAAATCAAAAACGTTACATCATATTATTTATAAAAAAAAACTTCATTTAACGCTCAAATGTTTGTGTGTGTTAAAAAGTATATTAAATATTTTTTTTTATATATATTTATATATATATATATATTGGAGTATATTTTTGAAAGAGTTTTGAAAACGTTTGAGAAATAGATAATGTTTTCGTTTTGTTCTTTCTTTTCTTGTTTTTGTTTTTTCTTTTCTTTGTAAATTAATTTACCTTCAGGGTCTTTAGCTATTACAGTTGTGCTGCGATCAACACCTCCTTTTTTATCTTCTACAAAAAAATAAAAAAGAAACGAAATTGGAAAAAATAATCACAATAAGCATATTCTTTGAATTTTTTTTTTTTAATTGTATTCATATTTTTCATATGTATGTACATTATTTGAATTAAGTAATTATTTTAAGATAAGAAATAATACAATAAAACAAAATTTGCTTCTTAAAATTTTCCACATTTCAGGTAACACCTAGAAAAATATTGGTAAAAACGAAAGAAAAATAATTTGGAGATTTTTTTTTTTTTGCAAGGGAACGAAATCCATTTACTTACACACACATATGTATAAATCATATGGAAGAATATATATTATGTTTATGTATATTAGTGGTGCATTTTTACAACAAGACATTTTGTTTTTGTTTAATTAAAAATAATTTTTTCATTTTTGCCGGGGAAACAAATATATTATACGAAAATAAAATAATATAAAAAAAAATAAAAAACAAATAAAAAACATTAAATTAGCTTTTAATATAAAAAAAAAACACAACTTTTGGCAGCATAAATTTTGCAAATAACTGAAACCGCAAGCAGTAGATAAAACCAAAAACCAAAGATATAGTATGACGTATGCCCATGCATTTAAAATTTCTCGATAAAAAAAAATAAATAAAAAAAAAAAAATACTATGGGGGAGTTCAGAAAAAAATTAGCTCTTGAAGTAAATGTCGAATGAGAAGAAAAATCATGGCGTGATAAGTGTGAGCGATATGAAAACTATTTATGAGAAGAAAAATAAAAAAATAAAACTTTTGGATGATAGAATGCCGTGCATAAACCTACTATATCTTACCATTATTATTATTAATATTGATCATTTTGGGTAAGTAAGCATGTGTAACATCTTTATATAATTGTAACACATACATCGAACAGATTACATATGATTTATAACAATTATTATTTTTTGCTTTCACATCGTAGAGAAAAGACAATAGATAAATAACATATATAAAAATACATTTCCTGCTTCATGCCACCATTTAAAATTTAATAATAATTGCTTCATCTTGTTTTGTTCTTGATTAAATTAACTGCCATACTGCATATTGCATTATTCATTAAACGTTACCAAAATTTTCCCCTCCCAGTCTATCAAAAATCCTAAGCGGAGCTATCAACTCGTGTGATCTATCGTAAAGATCTTATTGTGCTTACGACAATCAATCCGAAAATTACCAAGAACGGCGACAGACAACGCTTCGATCAATGGTTCAACGGCACGTTAAATCGATGAATTGGGGAAGACACGCCTATGTGAGACAAGTAAAGCCGCTTCTTACTGCTAAGAATGTCACCGGTAGACTTAACTTCTGCAGAAGGTTGAAAAAAAAAAGGAATTCAATGATGATAGGGCTCTTGGAAGGTCTAAGAGAGCTAACGTACTTTTAACGGATGAATCCTTAATTTTTTTTTGCATCCAACGCCGAATAGGTAAAGCATGAGGGTAATAACAACTGATCCAAGCACTATTGAACCCACAAAAAAGCATAAATTTGACCTAGAGATAATGGTTGCAGGAGGAATCAACCCACGTGGAAAGTCGAGACTTCATATTGTTGAGGAAAACACAACCGTTGATGGATCCCATTACCGGAACAGCATTTTATCTGCTTACGTAGAATGCCAGAATGACGGAGGCTAGTTTCCAGATAAAAATTTTTGTAATTTTTATGTAGGATGAGATACGAGCGCATACAGCAAAGGCAACATTGACACTGGCAGAATCGATGTTTTCAACTGTTTGGAAACTCTCCTGACCTTACCCAAATCGTAAGCGTTTGGGTTAGACTTCAAGAGAAGTGTATTTAGACATCCGATGCCGAAGAATAGACAACAATCAATTGCAAGAATGGAGTACCTACACAGAGGACGATCTAAAAAATTTATGCGATAGTTTTAGGCGAAATATTTTAGAATGTATAGATAGTAACGGTAGACATACGCATTATTAGTACCTAATAAGAATGAGAATCTGTATTATGTTAGTATCGCAAATAAACTTAAATTAATAAATTATATTTGTTGGTTTGCTTTTTATAACAAAAAGTTTGTGGAGAGAACCCCTATATACTTGGTTTTGATCACATAATTTTTTCCGCAAAGTATATATTTATACACATAATTCGCTTAAATTATGTAAATAACTGAAGAATTGTTTTTTTCTGTCAGCATTACTCACCGAATTTTCAACTTCATGTACGCTACCTAATTTATAGCTGTCCCGATGACCAATTGTAAATTGATGTTTACATCGAATTTAAAATACTTGCTAGATCAAAATCAAGCATGGATGTAAAATTAGAAATAACAAAAAAATACACTACACGAATTGATAGTAATAAGAATACAACTGGAAACCGTTAAGACTTCGTCATATAGGAAGACCTATAAAATTTCAAAAAGAAGCCTAATCAATTGTCAAATCATGGCGTTAAATGGAAGTTTGCACATGAAATTTGGCTAAGATTCATTCTAGATTTTATTTGATTATTATCGGTCATGTGCATCGTAGTGCATCTAAATCTTCTTATATTTTATATTCTGTTATATATATATATATGTATATACTTAGCACGATGCTGTGCGTATAGCGGCTCTACAAAAGTATAATACAATACTCACTACTAAAACTGGTTTATATCTTATGGAATCCACTAAAATAACCATTTTTAGAGCTCATCATATACCATATGTCCAAACATTAGGTTTAGAATGAACAATGAAGCAACACATATTTTTATTGCAGTTATGTAAAAATAATTTCAAAGTTACGATGAATCTACAACTAGGAATCGACCAGCATCCAAGTCTGGAACTGTTGAATAAACTAGCGAAAGGTCAGTTTTTTAGTATAAAATCGAAATCATTACTGATGCTAAGAGATATTTTCAGATTGAACTCGAGTATGAGTCCAAATATCTAGACACCATATAAGGACTGTACCAATACCAGTACATAAATACAATTCTCTAAAATTATTTGAAACTAAAAAAATTAAATAATTTTTGGTGTTAGGCTAAACAAATTTAACTGAATGCCTTTAATATATTCAAACAAAGATGACTTCTCACAAATCTGCAGATAAAACAAATTTTGAGAAAGTGTGCGGACTTCTATTAGAAAAATATATATATTCCAAAATATTTATAGCATATCCTTTAAGAAAATTAATACGATTCGGGAGTATCTTTGTATTGCTTTTTGTTTCACATTTTATAAAGTTTTGTTGGAAGTGAAAGGATAAATCAAGCATGGGATAATGTACATAACTCCGACATTAATTTTAAGATGTAATTTATGGAAGTATGGGTCCTTTTCCTCACAAGATTTAACATCTATATTTCAATATCAGATTATGTCCTTATTAATTTAACACATATTTTAAAGGAAAGTCTGAATTTCCGAGTTTAGAATCAAATACGTAAAATGTAGATCTTTAAACATCTTTTAAAAATTCGGTGTGAATTTGAAAAAAGAGGGGGGGGGGGGGGGTCAATCAAAAAATTTTCGGATCTTCAAACCTGAAAGATCTTAGTTCTTCGGTTGGTTGGTTAAAAAGAAATAGGAGATGAAAATGTGAAAAAGCTCTGTCCTATTGTGCTAATCTCCCTTCAATAATTTTAGAACAAGTTAATCCAGATTTGATTAGGCTTACTGTCCACCACTAACCAGCTCGCAAAGGTCCAGTTGCAGCGAAGATCTCAGCGACTAATGTCGATTTCCATTGATATTTTAAGAAAAGTGCACGTCTATCAGTAAAAAACGAGTTCAACTTTGGCGCGATGAGAATGTATTAGTAGCTCATATCCGTGTAATATGTCAGATTGAAATTTTCTGCAAAAAAAACCATCACGAATAACGTAAAAATTATTAAAGTTGTTACTTAAAAGATTTTGGTGTGATTGCGGATGAATTTGGTAGAGTAATAGTTGAAGAGTGATATGTAATGCTCAATGACATTCAGTTGTGACATTTCTCATGTAGATGTGTGCGTTTTTCGGTGTAATACCGCCGATTTTTCCGGTGTAGCACCAGACTAATTTAACGTACAATTTTTCTAGTAGTGCAGGTCAATGGAACAATTTCGGTGTAACACTGCAAGAAAAGTGTAACACTTCTACTAGAAAATTTGATCAATGGAAATCGGTATAAGTAAACGATCTTGAATCAAATTTTGTATCAATGTATATGTATGTCCTAAAATAGTCTCCTCCAAATAATATGAATGACTGACTTTTGACAGATTACTATATCTTTTAATATATGTCCATAGTTTTGGAGAGACTGATCGATGCACAAATGGTAATCAAAATAAAATTGTTACGCGAAAGGGTCATTAAATAGGTAAGTCAATATAAGTAACTACATTTTGACGTATTAATTCTAAACGTGGATGCGGAAATATTTCTAGTAGAGCAGATATAATATGAATAAAGATTTAATTCGAAATTAGTGTAGATTTTAGAAATCGTTAGCCAAGTGGAATTTGAAAAATTATTAATTTTAATGGTAAAAGCCTATCAAAAAAACATTTTAATTTAACCCCTCTAAATTACGTTTTATGACATTATGTATTGCTTAAAGGCTTATGAGGTGTACGAAATTCGACATGATGATGGTTGTAGAAGTAAAAGTTAGTTATGGTGGATGATTACAGAGTTTGACAATAAAAACTACAACAAAAAGGATACAAAAATGATATTTAAATTTAATGTTGATCAATTGTCCAACCAGGATATGTATGAGGCTGCAATTAATTAGGGCATTATTGTTTCAGGTTATATAATGATTAATAACCAATGAAGATTTTTTTGCCCTCTAACTTGAAAGAACCACAAAAAGTATGTAAGAGATCGTGCTTGCTCATATGGAAATTTTATTCAATTACATACATGTGGAAATACATATAGTCGCCATCAGTTACCTTTGAATATATCCTTAACAGGGATCTCATGTTCTAATGGCTCTAATCTTCAAATCATGAAGAAAAGTTGAAGTATCTGACGATCACATAACATACACCATATATATGAAGTTTTAATAAAGAAATTGAATTAGAGCAAGAGAATTAATAGTGTCTGTTGTAATAATGATAGTAGAATAGTGGGCATAAATATAATATATGGATATGGTAACTTTATCATCAAAGTTTGAACGGTGAATTGTGTACTAGAGATCGGATAAATTTTGGATGGCTTGTGAACGCTTCCAGATTGTTGTGCTCTGGGAATATCTTAAGAAGTTCTTTTGTGCGCTCCATTTACAAAATCATGATGATCATGAAAACTTAATCTGTGTGCGTTTGAAACAATTTTTATGTGAATATTTAAAAAAAAAAATTATTTCTATTTGCGATTCTTTTACATAAAATCAGTGAATGGAAAAAGATTAAAAAATTACCAATATTACTACTTATGGGCGGTACATGTAAGATGACCGATCAACTTAGCGGTCACCTTGAATAAACCGGCCCCAAATTAAAGAATAACTACTTAAAAAAAAAACAAAAAGAGAACGCAAGCAAAAATATATTTTTGCTAAAAGCTATCAAACAAAATTTTATAATTAAATGCAAAATTACTGGCATTGAAAAGTTGGCGTCAGTTCATGTACATATATATTTTCATCTATCACATTGTGTAGTTTTTATGTAAACATTTTTACTGCTAAAACATATATCAGCTTCAGAATTGACACCAACTCCACAATTATTTGTCTTAGTAGCTTCGGCAAAATTAAAATAATATTTTGCATTGTACTTTTAGAATTTGGAACTAAAAAAAAATTTTTATTGAATCGATTTTATGTTCACAGCAAAATAATGATTAAGAATTGAACTGATTATTTTTGAAATGGATAAGTCAATACACGTCTCTTTTTCTAATGTTTCTCTTAGTCAGAAATAGTAGGTAAAAATCTTTTTAAATAATTCAATTCAGTGATACCAGTACCTACTAGTCACACAACAATGTTATCACAGACAAACAGACCCAGATCTCTATTTAGTCCATAAAAAAGGAGGGATCGAGTCAACAACAGCATAACAGATGTCGAAATTCTATGTTTATTCTCCTGGGGTATTATTACGACAAAAGTGACGAGCAGAATAAGATACAAACGACAGGCTTGCAAAATTATAATTGGGGGAATCGAAAACATATTTAGTCACCGGTGAAATTCAAAATATGAATACTTGTATTTTTAATTCTGTACCTTATCAACTTTTACCGTATTTTACATCTAAAAATGCTGTCGTCCTCTGAGGTTTTCTCCACTGAAGTTTTAGCCACAATATTGAGGAACTAGATATTTGGTCACCCGAGATTCGAACCTATAGACATGTATTTCTATTTATGTGCCCTATCCACTAGCACATTTTTCAATTAACCTTAAATTTCATTTTGCTTGCGAATTCTCGATTCCATATGAATAGCTTTCGGAATACTCTGGATAATATGTGAATGTTACATGGAGTTAGTCTTAAAAGTGTATGGAAGATATACATACATAACGGACAATATTAATTCAATTCAAAAAAGAACAAATCAGGATAGAATAGGACAGAAATTCAAGCAATGGCTTGCCAAGTACCTAAACCAACTCCATAAACTTAAAGATAAAACAAAAGAAGTAAAAACTCTAGAATTGGTCCAAGACCAATTCTTATAATACCCTAGATGAATGCCCGTATGAAATTTCGAATCTGTGCAAGTTTGATTTTTGAAGTGGTTTTTCGCATATATTTCAAAAACGGTTCGTCGGATATAAAAACTGATTGTAACTAATTTTATATGTAGTATTTCGTATTCTGAAGAACTTTTCAGTACATTAAACCCGTATAGGACTGATCGTTTTCACAGAAAACGTAACAATCTTAAACTTTTTTTTAAAAGCTCATGGCAAAATTTCAGCTCTCTATGTAGACGCACCTTCGAGTTTTCGTGAGGAACGGACAGACGGACATACAAAAATCAAAATATCGTTTAATTTTATGCATGGGTGTCCAATCCATTTTGCTCTACCATCAATATTTCTAGGTGTTACAAACGGAATGACAAACTTCGTATATCCTTTAGATTTCATCTAGGGTACAAAAGGAGGCTAAGGAGTTTCTACTTGCATTGCAAAAACCTTGATTTAAAACGACTTGCAGCGGTAGATTAAGTTTAGTTAGCTCGAAAAAAAAAATCAGCTGGACTAGCAATAAAAGATTTCCTACGCGCTAACTTCGATCATGAGATCTTGTTGTTGGGGAATTGGAATAGCTTCATTTAGATCTCAAGCAGAAAGAGTTTTTTATTAAGATAAAAACTATGTTTCGATGGGTGAATACCACGAATATTTCTTGCTGCAATAATTGTACAGTAATTAAACTATTTATAATTAAAAAAAAAACATTTTTTTCGGTCCATCTATTCATGAACCTCAACTGCCTATTTCCCATAGCACAATCTACTACAATGTAATGCAATGTGCTATGCTATGCTAAAGGAAGAGGAAGTTTTATAGGAAACATCAGCACCCAGCGTTAAGTAGACCTAGACGCTTTTATGTACAATGCATATGCGCACATTCCAACGTAAAGAGAATATTTCTTAGTTTTCTTCTAGAGCACATTAAACACATCAGGGTATAAGGGTAATATAGAGCCGTGGGCGGTATTATTGATAGCCACAGCTTGCTGTGCCTGTCCTGTTCTCTCTTCCAACAGAATGTATCGTACATATATTCACCGTTTGTGGTTTACAATTTGCGATGTGGATCTGCTTTTACTGCATACAGTTTATCTGATTTATCAAAAGGATGACAAAAAGGCTCCAGTGAAAGTGCACTGAGAAATATAATGCAATAAGGATCCTTGGTTCAGAATTTCGCGCTTGCTCTATGTGAAAAAGTAGAAATATAGTTAAAAAGAAATCACATTTCATTTTGATTCTTAATCAAATACTAACAGAATAATCGTAGCGCGTGTAGTAGATTCTCTGTGATTCATCAAAGATTGGAAAATTATACCACATTCATTGCTTCAAAATCTACTTGATTTTCAAACTCTATCGGAAATATTTGGTACTTCAAATATTCAATATGAACTCAGATATTGACGTGACTTTTCTTCGTTCAAAAATAATCAATTCAATATTTCATTACTGTTGCTGGAGGATAAAAGCTATATGTAAGACAGTAAAAAAATAAATAAATAAAAGAAAAGTAATGCCTAAAACAACTTTGAAATTGAAAGAGAAATTATTTTGCAAAAATATGTTAATCATAAAGAAAAATAAAAAATAAGAATATGAATTAATTATATCGTATTATATAAATAAAAACAAAATATAATAATAAATTTGCTGGAAAAAAAATAATATTTCTCGAGGAGACTCTTTCTTTTAGTGCCGTCTCTAAAGTTTTTGTTATTTGAAATTGTTCAGTACAGATTTGTTAAAATTTTTGAAATTTCATTCAAACAAAAAATTCAAATCTCGTTTCAAGATTAATTTGGCGTGAATGTTTTTATTTTCCTTTTTTGGTTTAATGCAATATTATTAGATTCATATGCATATGTATGTATATATGGCAAAAGCTCAATTTTAGCCGTCTTAAATAAAACATAAGTAAAAAGAGAACAAAATAATTTTCGTTAATAAATACTAATAAAGCGAAATTGGTTTTTAGAATGTCGTGGTTTTGTTTTCTATATTCTTGTCGTTCTTCGATACTAAAACCATTTCGATTAAAAACAAAAAAATAAGTACGGAAAATATTAAATTTTGCTCTCGTTGATTTGTCTTTGGTTTTGTTTAAAAATTTCAAGAGGATTTTCCTAATTCTGTAACTTTCCATTATTATTTTTTTTTCTTTTCTTTTTTGCTTTAAAAATTAAATTTAATTTAATCTTTTCTACATTCATTATCAGTATGAATAATACTTAAATTGCAGCAACAAGAAAAATAATTAAACCAAAAGAAATCAGTTCTTTTTGACTTACCTTTAACGTCATCGTCTTCAAGAGTTGTGCTTGATGAATCGGTTGATTCCTTTACTTGCGAACCGTCACCCTTCTTCGTGATCATACTCCTGCCTACAACAATTTTAAAGAGGAAATGATAAAATCCAAAAAATCTAGATGAAAATGAATAAAATAGAAAAACAACCATTTTGTAAAAAAGTCCAGTGTTTCCCGCTTCCGATAAAACGTCTTAATCGGAATTGCATTTTTTATTTGATTCAAGTTTTTTTAATATAAATTAGAAATGTGTAAATTGGTCAACGATCTTTGTCCAGTACGCTTCGCAATAAAGAAAGAAGGAAACTAATACAGTACATAACAATATTCTGAACAGTGGAAAGATTATTCCAAAAGCGAGCAGATTGGACAGCGATATCGTAAAATATTAGTAAACTATGAATGGTGCCACCAAGATTGCAATCTGCGATTTAAAACGATTTCAATAGACCAGCAAGAAAAATCAACAAACTAAAATTGGATCAGCCCAGAATGCCAAATTTAAAGTCCAATGATAAAGTGGGGTAACTGGCAACGAAGCCGGCGGCCGATACATTTGCTAGAAAAGGCTCCATTATAAATGCCCTCTCAGGCTCAGTTAAAACATCTCTGGATTCAGGTAAAAGAAACATTTATTTGATGGCTATTCATCTTGCTGACTATGAGTCTACATGCTTAATTTCAAGGCGGCTAAGATGTACCTAAATAAATTCCAAAAAACGACTACTTTATTAAAAAAAAAAAAAAATTTAGTAACGCACGGAATACATATCACCGGCACCTTTTCGGCAAGCATTTTTAGAAGAAGATCTCGAAAGCACTCGGCACTAGTGTGAATGCCCCGATCTAACTAAAAAGAGGGCTAAAATACTAGGGACATCATTTTTCTACCGCAATCTAAATGAGGTCACAAGCTTGTTATATTCATAAACATAGCTTGTTTGTTGAATAACACAGGACATTATCCGTCAAAGGTCTAACGAATGTGGTCTCCCAACGGGCCATCCAAAAGTCAATGTAAGACTAGCAGGTCAGATGATCCGCACACACTACTCTAACTTAATCTAAATAGCCTAAGATTAACAATAAATAAGTTTTTAAAATAAAGTATTCTAACGATAATGAGCCCCCTTACGTTTTCAGTCAAGATTAGTAAATGGGCCCTTCATTTTAAGAACAAAGCTGAATTCAATTATACACAAAGATAGCCGTCGTTTCAGTATCGAAAAAAATTGTCTGGACCAGTGGCTTCCAACTTAATAGAGAAGATAGTTGTCATAAGTTCGGTTAGATCAACTGTCCTGAAAGAGCAACAATATAACACTAGAATTCAAGATTTCGAGGGATGTTGCTGAAGTTGAAATCCTGTTGAACTGCCCAGCTCTTTAGCGGTGTTGAGGCAATTTTTTAGCTCGTCTAGGGGTAAGCCACGTTCAGGTTTATTTTTCCCATATATGCTCTCAAGCGCAAGTTTCTCCAAAGAGATTATGATTAAATTTATTTTTATATATATGTAGTATATATAAGCGCTTAGCATTACATATTGCCATTATTGTTCCACTTTTCAACTGGTATCATCAGGAGTACTGCAAGGATCTACCTTGGGTCCTCTGGTGCTCTCTCTTTTCATCAATGATTTATTTCATTGTTTAAGTACAGCAAACTACACCTTTATGCTGATTAGCTGAAGATGGTATTTTTTGCATAAATGATAATCCTTTTATTTTATTTGTGGACCATTGACAACATGCTATACTTGAACCCTACCAAGACTAAATGCTTCATTATATACAAAAAAATCTTAGATACTACTTATTTCTCACCTGTCGTAATCAATGGCACGAAAATTCCAATTGTCGATTTCGTTTCTAACTCGGGACTTATCTTCAATAGAATTCTTTCCTGGGGCCATCACATTAATGCTCTAATTAGAAAAGTATATGGTGGGCTTCGTTCACTCTGGGCGACTAGTAATTTTACTCCAGCGCAACGCAAACCTGTTTATAGCTAACTAGGATTCTTCTTGCCCTCTTTTTACCTATGGGTGTGGAATGATTGCTTGTCTTGACTATGAATCTAGTCGAAAGCTAAATATTGCATTCAACGCTACTATATGTCTACTATATCTCTCCTTACGCCAACGCCATCCTTGGTTGCAGCCTTATGATCTATTTCAAATATCGCGCTGTTATTTTATTGGCTAGGAGTCTTAAGTCTCGTAATTCCAGCTACTTGTATGATATTCTTCAGATTACGAGATCAAGTCGAGTTATTATTTTAATAGTCCATTATTATTTGGAATTCTCTGCCGATAAATTTGAGATTGTTGTCTGAGTCAGGTACGTTCTGAGCCGCTTAAAGCGTTTCAATAAGAATTCCCGCTCAACGATGAGAGATTGGACCTAAGCTGTGAACCAACTGTTGCTTGGGATGTATTTTGTTTTTTTTTTGTGTGTGATATTGTATAAAATAGATAATGCAATAATGTGGAGAATAGGTCGGTTTATTCATTAACTGATATATAGCTAAATATGGTAATACATATGAAATTGTAATACAAGTAATTCAAGGAGTAGAGTACTTATCCGATAGAATACTAAAAATTTTTTGTTTTTTTTTAGAAATTATTGCACCACTCGTAAACGAGAAGCACCGGACTTTCTGGTTAAAACATTATAAAATTAAAGTATTTGAAAATATTAACTTACTTGAGAAATTCCTAGTTGCTAACATAGTGGTAAGAATTGCACCCTATACGCAAGATTGAGAAAACATTTTGTTAAGGTATTAATTACAATATTCATGTTGTTTTTTTTACCTTAAGTTTACGGCGTGCATTGAATTTCTTGAGGCAGTCGACAGTTTCTTGTCGATGTACCACAGATGCAACACGTTCCCTTTGCTGTAAAATGATCGGTAATCGGCACATAAAATATCGTGTAAAAGTATGTTGATAAACGATAAAAACAACTCACGCATATCCATGGATGCTTAAGTGCCTCAGCAGCTGTGATTCTCTTATATGGATTAACCGTTAGCATTTGATTAATTAAATTTTTCGCCTCGGGTGTTACTGTGTCCCACTCAGGTGATGGATACTGTCATAAGAGATAATTTATTCATCCATTCTGCAGCAAAACAGAAAACAAAAAATATTTTATAATATCTAATTACATCATAAGCTCCAGCTTTGATCTGGGAGTATAATCGATGTTGATCTTCGTCCCAGAAAGGTGGATAGCCGACCAATAAAATATATAGTATGACACCTGTAAAATGAAAGTCACGGGAAGAAATAATTATTAGCAAAAACAACAGAAGATATTTTTTCAGAATTTCATTTTACTTACCGCATGCCCAAATATCTACAGACTTGCCATAGGGCTCCTTTTTTAAAACTTCTGGTGAAAGGTAACCAGGTGTACCAGCAAAACCAAACCATGCCTGATGATCACCTTGTACTTCAATGGCTAATCCAAAATCTGCTAATTTAACAGCAGCACCTTTTGCCTTACTCGCTAATAGTAAATTTTCTGGCTTTAAATCACGATGCACTACACCATTTTGATGGCAATGATTTACGGATTCAAGGATCTGTTGGATACAATGTGATGCATCGGCTTCTGAATAAAATTCACGGGCTACAATGTCTTCGAATAGTTCCCCACCGGTGACTCTGTGAGTAAGAAAAAAAAGAAATAGTTTTCTTAGTAATCTATGATGTGCTTTTTGTTTTTTAGTTGGACGATATTTTTCAGGATTACAAATCACAAGATTTTTACTTACAAATCAAAGACGAGGTAGTGGTAGTTTTCCTCCTGTATACTATCATGCAGTCGCACTGAAATGAAAATATTTTTTCTTTGTGAGAATTCTATAAAAAAATTGAGAATGAAATTTAATACAAAACAAAAAATGATTTTATAACGAGTGCTAAGAAAATCAAATTTTGAGATTTGGCAAAATTACAATTTCAATTCACTTTCTAGTCCAATTAGGACATTTTCATGACTGCATATGACTTTTTACGGTAGTCCTTTAATGATTTACATGGCAATGTATGGTGAAGGAATCAGAAAACAGTCAGCCAAAGCCGATGAAATATCTTGATACAATTTCTATAAGATGCACTTCAACTTTTCAGCACATCTGATAGCATCCAATGGTCCATTGGTTGTACTTAGTAAAAGTGAGGGATGTATGCCTATCCATCCATGAAAGTGAATTTAAGCGGAGTATTTAAAAAGGAGCTGTTGGCAAAATTAATACGACACAGATCTACATAAAAATACATTATGGAGGTTCGAGATGCACAGGTGAGCAAGCATTTTTTCCACTTCACATATAAAGGGCTTTCCAATAAGAGGTGTTATTTTGATATTCAAAGAAAAATGCCATTTTTTGAGATAAATGATCGGATCTTTATTTCGTTATAAAGAGGAAGGTATGCCGTTAATAATGGAAAATAACATCAGCCAAATGACCACCACGACCACGTCTACAGGACCATATCCTGTTTATGAAATTTTCCATAACCAAATCGCAAAGTGGCTGCCCTATGTCCTCGATAGCCTCACGAATTCCATCTTTGAGGTCTTGAATCGACGCTGGGCTGTTGGCGTAGACCTTCTCTTTCACGTGGCCCCAAAGGAAGAAGTCGCAAGGTGTTAAGTCTCAAGATCTCGGTGGCCAATTGTGATCACCTCTTCGAGAGATAACACGGTCCGGAAACTTTTCCCGTAAAAGATCAATGGTTTCGTTGCTAGTATGGCACGTAGCGCTGTCTTGTTGAAAGTAAACGTTGTCCAGATCAATACCATCCAATTCCGGCCATAAAAAATCATTAATCATCTGTCGATAGCGCAATCCATTCACCGTAACTGTTGCTCCAGCCTCGTTTTCGAAAAAGTAAGGTCCAATGACCCCGCGGGACCATAAACCGCACCAAACAGTCACACGTTGAGGATAGAGAGGCTTTTCAACAATAACTCTTGGGTTTTCCGAGCCCCAGATGCGACAATTTTGCTTGTTGATGAAGCCATCGAGGTGGAAATGGGCCTCATCACTCAAGATGAGTTTTCGATGGAATTCCGGATCATTTTCATGCATTTCAAGGACCCAATCAGCAAAGACTCGACGTTGTTGATGATCGGCCGGCTTGAGTTCTTGTGTTAACTGAACTTTATAAGCCTTAAGACCCAAATCTTTATGCAAAATACGGTGTAATGACGTTTGTGGAATGCCTAATTCCAAAGAACGACGAGGAATGGACAAACCTGGGTTTGCTTCAACACTTTCGGCTACAGCAGCAATATTCTCGCTGTTCTTGAGCGCCGTGCACGGGTTTTATTCTTCACATCACTAACTTGTCCCGACAGCTCGAATTTTTCTACCAATTTCTGTATTGCGGTCCGACAAGGTGCTTCACGACGAACCAAAAATGTTCGAGTTTTACGAACCGTCTCTGCCACATTTTCACCAGTTTTATAGTGAATTTTAATAATTTCAGTGCGTTGTTGAATCGTGTATCGTTCCATTTTTATTAATGGCATAGTTTCTACCCTTTACATTTGGTAACCATGACAGAGAATCAATGGCATGTACAATTTCTTGGGGTGCACCTACTATGTATGACTATAGTCTCGGAGAGGACCTCTGTTAATTTTACATGACTATCAACTGGACTCTATTGATTAGATAGCAGGTAATAAGTGCGCAAACTGATATTGAGAACACAAATAGCGTGTTAAGCTTATTGATCATGCCCGAATCTCTAGCTAACGTGCCAGTTCAGGTTATTAGATATGCTGCTTGATTTGACACCATTTCTCCAGCCGACTGAGGATCTTAGTATTAGCGAAGAGATAAAAAACTGGTAGAACGCTTCAGGCGAATGGACGCTGACCAAAGAGATGAGCAGGGAAAATAAGAGATGTGATTAGGAAAATTAAGCCTTGTATCTAAAGGTGTTTTGTGCCATGTGTAAGTATGATTGACAATTTAGAGTGTGCAGGCTAATTGAGGAGATGAATAAAGATCAGGTAGAAGATTTTATTTGAAATGGACTCTTTCGTAAAATATTCTCAATTTAGATTTGCACATAGTTTTGATCGCACGGAAACATATTCAATCTGCAAAAGGAACACATTACAGTTCCAAATTAAACTTAGATTTACCCAGCAGGAAGGTGTGGAATAACATTCGCTAGATGGGCATTGTGGGCAGAGAAACGCCTTAGTGTAACGCTGATCCTGAATTTTTCATTTCTTCAACTTAAAGTTATTCATCCTTAGAATAAGTAACTGACATTGATAACGTGGGCGGCTTTGCATTTCGTTGCACTGACTGCACTGAGGTTCTCAATGCAATTCTTGAAGTCAAATCAACTGCAGTTGATTTATTATGTTGATCACTGCGCATTATACACCAGCTTTGACGCATATCCTTAACACGCGCCTTCCTGTTGCTTGGAAGAAAGTTGTTATTATTCCAATCCCAAAGAAATCAAATGCTTTTGATGTCAATGACTTCCGATCGATTAGTATTTTACCTTTTTTTGGTAAGGTTTTCGAAAACCTCATCTTCTTGCATATCCCTTGCAATCTGGATTTCGACATGGACATAGCTATGAAACTTTCTGTTAAAAGTCACTTCCGATATAAATGAAGCACTTGACATTGATAACTTATCCATATTTGCACGTCTAGATTTTACTAAAGCCTTCGATACGGTAGACCATATTAATAAGTTAAGAGAAGCTTCGATTTCTCTTCTTCAGCTGCGAGGCAGCTCTGAAAATTCCAATCATCCAGACAGCAAGCTGTAAAAGTAGGGTCCTCATTGTCCACTTTTCGTCTTATCTGTTGTGGCGTACCTCAGGGCTCCATCCTTAGGCCATTTCTTTTTAGCCTATTTATAAATGATCTACCCAATGTAATTAAGGACTCCTGCATTCATCTATATGCTGATTATGTCCAATTATATCTGAGCCATCCAATTGGACTACAGGAAGATTGCATTACCCGGTTAAATGATGACTTACAATGAATCTACGAGAGGTCTCTTGAAAACAAGTTGGTGCAAAACTTATTCCATTCCAATATATAAAAGCAACATTGACTACCTCCCGTTTTACTCAATAATACCACTCTGCCATATCGTTACTCTATTAGGCATCTAGGAATAATATTAAATTCTAGCTAAAGTTGCTGCAAGTATGTTAGTAATATTATCGGAAAAATTTATAGCTCCCTTCGTCAGTTATGGGTCACCGCATATCTTCGGTCTACCGAAATGCGTCTAAAATTAGTGCGTACTCTTATAATTCCACATTTCCTTTACAGCTCGATATTATTTCCGAGGCTTGATTCAGTCTGCCACAGACGGGCTCATGGTTGCTTTAAACGATTGTATTAGGTATGTGTATAAACTGCCACGTAGCTCCCATATCTCAACATATCGTAAATGCATTCTCGGGTTTCCGTTAGATATCTACCTTACCCAGCGTAACTTGTATATTTTTCACAAGCTAATAATTCTTAAAAGTCCTGAGTATGTAGTGACAGTGAAATATTCAAAAAGTCAAATTTCGCGCGATTAAAATAAACTTCCTCATTTCAAAGATTCGAACATGATTCCTGCTAGTTCTAAAAAAACGAGAATTCCTTTTAGTTTTTCTGTGGTAAAATAGCTGTCAGACAAGTTGGTCACGCGCTCGAATTAGGCAGGTTAAATAACCCGGGGGTTACACCTGCAAGTACAGCTTGCATGCAAGCCTCCCTTCCAACACGATTTTTAACTTGACAGCGGAAGGCAGTTCGGTTGATGTCTTATCAGCTTGCATGCAAGTTCATTTAAAAAATGGCATTGAGGCGTAAAGTCATGCGCATATCGGAAAATTATAACAATAAAAGAAATAGCAGAATGGTAAAAACTCAAGCAAAAATGAAGAGGAAGGTGTTGGTAAATGATGTAATGCAAATGATCCCAGAAAATCTCATTTTCTCAGTATAAATTTATCAATTTCTCTCAAACATTTCTTTTCCACCATCTTGAAAACTGCATAATGTCAAATTACTATCACCTCAGCTGCCATGGTTTTTCATGATACAAGTTCGCTGAAAGCTGTATGCCAGCATGGAAGTAGAGGTTACACGTGCAAGAAGTATGGCAGTGCAGCTTCCATGCAAGCTGTACTTGCAGATGTAACCCCCGGGTAACCTAACTTTACTGTTGTAAAAATTATAATTAGTTGTAGAGTAAATAATCATTGTTTAAGAAATAATCTAATATATTGTAGAAAGAGACAACTGCTGACATCTACTGGCAATGGAGAGTAAACGACTTCAGGTTCGGAGAATTGATTATGGAATCTACAGGAAGGTTCAGGAATAGAATGAATAGAACAGTCAAGAAGCTTCTGGAATAGAACACTCCAGATTAATCTGGAGAGTTTCTAGGGTATAAATATAACAGTTGTCACCGCCAAGGAAAAGAGTCTTGCCTTAGACGTTGCAATGTTAACAAGCGAAAGTAATAAACGTGCGAAAGTGTTGTAATTAGATTGCGATAATTGAAAGTACAGAATTAAGCGATAATTAAAGTGTAGTTGATTAATTGAAGGTTTGTGAATTGTATAAGATTAGAGTGAAATAAAGAACTTGTATATTAATTATTTAATATTGTGTTTTAAATAACGAACCAAAAGCCACGCTCGCAACAATATATTAAGTATTTTATAAGCTAACCATATACACAACAAGTACCTCTGCAACAACCTCCAGTTTCTACGCTCACAAAGGGATATAAATATTTGTATGCCGCGCTGCAGATTACAACTTGGGGAGCGTTCTTATTTCGTTCAAGTTTCTCGTAATTGCAACTAATTACCTTCAGAACTACAGCGCTAGGGCTTTAGTAGGGTTTTTCTGAAATTGTTAAAATCAACCAATTCTATCTAAATGCGCATTTCTCCCTTATCTTGAACAACTAATTAAGTAAATATAAATTTTTTTTTCTGCCCTTTTTGTCTCATTTCTCTGATTTTTTTTATTTTGATTACTGATTAGATGTTATTTTTTTCTTATTAATTAGTTAGTATCTATTGCCATTCAGGGACAGGCTTGTAAATTCAAAACTAGTGTTCTGTATATTAATGAGATTTTCAGATCTTTGTACAGTTGCCAAGTAAATATTATTATTATATAGATTTCCGTTTTCTTATTTTTGATAGAGTAAATTGTTTTAATACGTTGCTCAATCAGATCAATTTATCCACATTAAAAATAGACGCGCGCAGATATATGTAGGCTGCTAGTTTAGTAGATTCAATGTAAGTAGCTTACTTTTAAGTTGCTTAATGTAGGCTCGAAGGGCACTGTACTAATGATCGTCGTTAGGAAATCAAAAATTTCTAAAGTGTGTTGTTGTAGGCAGTAGGTTCGTGTTGGAAAAGAATAGCTTTATGTTATGTTTTTGCTTAATATGCTTGATCCAGCTCAATACCGGCATAAAAAGTGCACGGAAAATCCTTAAGATATATCTTAAGCCGCTTTAGACTTATTACTAATGGCGATAATCCTCCCTTTTCAATTCGACGTAATTGAGACTAGCGAAACTCAATGTCACCACTCAACTTTATGGTGACATTCAGGTGGAGACTCAGATCTAGAGTTTTTTTTTTCCTATTTAATAGTAACTGAATGTGATATTCGTAGGTCGCTCGACAAAGACCATCTGTGTGTTCTTGCCCTACTTGATTTCTTTAAAGCATTCGACATGATCAATTAATCATTTCCATTTGTTTAAAAGTTGACCTCAGACTTCCAATTGCATCCTTCTGCTGCGTCCTTAATCTGCAGCTTTCTCTTTAATAGTTAGATTGCAGCGGGTAAAGGTGAATATGTTTGTGTTTCCGGTGCTTTGCCTTTAAAAATGTTGTGCCCATCAAGACTGTATTTTTGGCCCTCTACTCTTCAGCCTGGATATAAATGAAGTTCCCTAATGTTGTTGAAGACTGCAAAATTCACTTGTATGCCGATGATGTGCAGGTGTATTTTAATAGGTCAAGGATTGTGGAATTGATTGTAGGACTGTGTTTTTATAGGCTAATAATAATAATCTTTTATTGTTTAATGCCGGAAGGTCACAGTATACTTTCTATCGTAGACCAGTTGGGGTATCTGATCTTCCACATGTATTTTTAAATAACACAGAATTGCCATTTTCAAATCGTGGAAAAAATCTCGGTATTCCAATTCTAGAATACAATGCTGGTGATGATGATTTACGGTGGATTTGGTTGACTCTGGTTGTCTTCGGGAATCTTGTTTACGAACAATTAATGTTCGATGCTGATTAAATCTTTGATACTGCCATACTTTTACTATGGCAGTCTCTTTTTCCCTCATTTGTGCTCCTCCTGTTCTATTAAACTAAATGTGTCTTTCAACGACTGCACAAGATTCGTCATCTGCCTAAGTTGATTCGATCAAGTTTCGCAACATCGTAATCATCTACTTAGTTATTCCTTAAAGCTATGCTTTTTACATAGGTTTTTGGCATCCCTATACATAAACTCATCTATTTTAAAAAACCAAGCTATTTTTTAAAGGCGTTTCGATTCAGTAATGGAAAACTCTTACTTTGTGCTGTTCGAGCTGGGAATAATTTACCTTCGGATATTTAGCGTATGAGTTCGACTCGTGGGATTAGGGAGCGGATAACACGCTGTAGCACCATTGTGTGATTGGATTGAATATTTATATTTTTTGTTTCTTTATTTTAATTGTAATCTTATGTTTTAAGTAATATTTGCATATTTTATTTCCGTTTAATTTGAATTAATTAATTTTAATGATTTCTAATTTATTTTTATTTTTATTTTTTATTCATAACTAGAATTTTATATTATTATTTGCTTGTACTGATTTATTCTTTTTGCCGCTTTTTCCGTACTATAAAAAGAGATATTTATATTCTTGTAGTACTTAACCATAAATTAATTATTCTTATTCTTAACTGGTCAACAGAACTCGCCTTGGTCGACAAATTTTTGGATTCCGTTCGTGCTTCAGTGCGTTGATGAGTTTTAATCAAATCAATTCATCCAGGACAGTGCCAATTAACAAGTTTCTGTTTGTATAGTATGTAGGTATATGAGAATGGATATTTTCAATTTTCACATATGCACAGTAAAACTTGAATACATTTTTACTTTTTTCGGGAGTTAATTGAAAGAGGACAAGCCATAGCTTAACTTTTATTTTTAGATGACCAAAGGTTGAGTATGGTGTTGAGTGTATGTATGTATGTAAGAAGAAATTAGGTAGATTGTAATGACCTTTTTTTCTTCTTGTTCTTTTAATTCAAAGCAAACCGAGTTCTTCGTTTAAAAGCAAAAATATATACAAAAGAAGGAAGAGGCGTAAGAATTTTTACAAACAATTTACTTACCAATATTTGGGTGTTGTAATTTCCGACAAATCCTAGCTTCCCGTTCTAATTTTTGAAAATCTAAGGAGGAAAATAAGAAATAATTTTTAATTATTGGAGTGAAAAAGTTAAAAGTAATATGAGAATTAATAAATTAAAAGTAAATTTAATTTATACAGAAAATTATTCTTACCTCTGGCTGTTAGCTTCTTTGTGTTGATAATTTTTGCAGCAAATTCGAGACCTGTTGATTTTTGAACACATCGTTTGACAATTGAAAATGCACCTCTAAAAAATAATAAGAAAGAAATATGTTTAAAAATTGTATAGAATTAGTGAAAAATAAAAATTTTGTTAATAATTATTCATAAACTAATAATATACATATTTCTCTTACAGACCTTTTGATGGTCTATGTAAAGCTTAGGACGGCCGGAACTTTTTATGAAACCTCTATAAATTCATTGATATACTCTAGCTCGTGAGAGAAGAGTATGCCGAATGCGATCTTAGAGGGCAAGGTCAAGGTACTAAAAAAAAATATATAAAAAAATGACAAAATGAATAGCAGTTAAATTGATTTTCCTGTTAACTGAATTCATATAGGTCTTTCTACCCATCAATTTGCTCAAATTTATATTTGAGTTCTCTTTTGCAAATGTCAGTCGCCTGGTTTGCGTGATATCAAGCTGTAACCCGGACTGGAACTTACCGGCCGTCAATGTAAGTCTAGAAACGTCGATATTCATTTGCTGATAGATATCTGGGTTGATCAGAACGGTATACTGACGTGTGTTCCTAATCAGAGGGACGCAGAAGACGCAGGATTAGTTCCAAAGCCACAATTGGTGTTTACAGAAGAGTTCCGTTGATATTCAGACAGGTGACTCTTCGAATTTTGGTTACTCTCTTGAAGTAAGTGACTTTTGCAAAGATTTACCATCAGACAATAAATAGATAATAAAGTACTACAGTTCAGTTCGTGTAGAAAATCAAAACAAAATAGTTCGTAAATAGTACATTTCTAGTTTCTCTATTTGAGTATTGTGGATTATTAGATTTGATCTCTCAAGGAACGAGTCTCGTTTCAGGTCTTTACGCCTGTTATAATGGTTGGTTGTATTTTGGAAAATAAAAGTAGTTTTACAAAGTGAATGAAAACAATTTTGGTGATTTGTGAACGCAAAGCGAAAGACTGACAAATACTGTTTTTTGTTGAAGCTACGGAAGAACGACTGTAGTCACTCGCGTTTTTTATATCTTAATCTCTTTTGTGATGATTTCTTTTTTTTTAAACCACTTTTTTTGATAATAACTGTGATATTAGTTTTGACGATTTTGCTTACTTAACAACGTTTTTCTTATTGTTCGTCTTTGGAAATGTAGGTTTCAATATTTCATGACGATACAATCGTGCAAACCACCACCGGTGTGCGGCTTAGTTCGACTGCAGATGAAAAATTTTAAGTTGTCAGGATTGCGGTAACTATAAATTTTTTAAAGGAAAATTGTGGATTAAAAACTAATCGAAAGAAAGAATAAGAAGAATTTTAAAACGAAATTGTGATAAAACTAGAGCTGAAAGTATCCAGATAATTTGCTATCAGGGATTATCCAGAATAATTAGGATCCGATTCATCAAATCCGGGTATCCGGAGCCAGACTAAGGAAAAAAGGTTCAAAATTTACTCTAAATTGCGGTGTTTCATTAAGAAAATGGAAATATCATGAAATTTATATTTTCCCAATGAAAGAATGCAATCTGGATGAAATTTTGAACTTTTTTTGTTTAGTCTGGATCCAGATTTCAGGTATCGGATAGTTTGCAGATCCGGATCCAATTTTCAGCTCTAGATCAAATATTGAAAGTGGAAAAAATATTAAACATCAAAAGAATTGCAAACATAAGTTCAGAAGAGACGTTCTTTAAGAATTTGAAATGTTTTGGGTGCCTTCTTATAATTTTTTCTCGTCAGTCATTTTGGGATATTAAATTGTGCATTTTCACTTCACTATGTCCTCTGCATCAGATAAATATTCCCTTTTCTGTCACTTTCTGAAAGATGGAAACAATTGACAATTGTGTAATGTGAACAATCGGTAACTAGATAATAACTGAAGCTTAAGGCTCCAAGATGCTGAGCTTAAATTAAACTTAGCTTTAAGCCAGTCGTGTAACTTAAGCTATGACTGTAAAACAATAGAAAACTGTAAGGTTTGGCTTAATACATATGTATAGACTATGTAACCGGCCATGAGAGTTTTTCTGATAGTCCCCAAGGTATTTCCGGTTTCTTCTGCAGAATAGTTTTTGTTTTCTTTATTCTAATCTGTGTTATATATTTATTTAATTCGTCGCTCTTATATGCATGTAAAAATCTTCTTTATAAATATATCGAGTTTTACACATATTGCTTAAATCTTTGAAGCTTTACAATAAATTTTTGTATCTTGGCTAGACTTCACGAAGCTAGTGCTAGTTGATAAGCCCAACTTAGTTTTGGGTTTTGTTAAGAAATCATTTAAGGAGTTTGCCAATCTTCACATCCTAAACTGGAGTTTTGTCAAACCAGAATGCTACTTGTGTTTGGTTTACATTCTAGTAAGAATTTGTTCGTTTTGCATTTTATGGGCTCCCTTACAGCAGCCTTTTTGATGAATCTTGTAAATAAATAAATAAAAAGTAAGCTTTATCGATTGCTTAACAAAACCATGCATTCGTTTCATTTGTGATCTGAGAAGATTTGATTTCAAAATACGTTCGCTTCCTCCCTCTCTCTCTATCTATCTCTCTCTGCCTTTATGGACATGGCACGTATATTTCCATTCTTTTTATGGGCTCTTCATTAGATTACTAATATAGGAGCGTTGTCCAATAAGAGAACATACACTAAATATCAGAGTAGTGTAAATAATAATACTCTTACATTGTAAATGGTACACGAATTTACACTACTAATTGCCTAGTAATCATATTTTGTTTTTCAGGATAAGTTCAACAAATTTGTTTTGAATAAAAAGGAATTTAAATAAAATTTCAGATACACTTTCGATATTTTATGCATTTACTAATCTGGGCGCTCTATGTGGACGGATAAATTTCAAATTACCTGCTAATTACTTATAATCTAATCATTACTAGCTATATAAACTGGATTAAAATGTTTAACCAAGGTATATATTAATTGTAAAATTTTCTAATTAATTTTTGTTATGTGACTGAATTTATTATTATATACTTATGCATGTACATAATAACAGCGAATATATTATACGCATAATATTGTATGTAAATTAAGGCGAATCGGACCGGAATTTTTTATAAAAAGCAATAGACTTGATTTTGGGAAAAATTATTGGGGATGCGAGCAGAGTTCATTACCATAATGGAATGCGGTAGATATTTCAACACATGCGTATTTGCAACAAACTGTACAGAGTACCACCTAGGGCTGAATGTTCTTGTTAAGGAATATGTATATTTGTATGGGTACACAAAATATACAGGGTGAAAAAAAAAAAAAAAAAAAAAATGTCGTATACTGGCCACCCGAGAGAAATGCAATTAAAAGCTCATTCCAGCTTCACTAGACCCAATAAATATAATTTGAGCAATTGTGCAAATTGATATTGCAGTCATTGAAGTGGAAATTAATTCATTTGCCCAACTAAACCGCACAGGTGGCAAGTTCTGATTTCCCTTAGCAGTTCAAAACAACCGCAAACAAACCACCTGTTACCTGCACCGCCAGGCACAATAATTATTGTGGAATTCATTCCAACCAATTACCTATTCCATTTACCCTAAATAGTCACATGCATATATTTTAATTATTTTTTCTTTTCGAATATGGAATTGATAGAGAAATGTTAATTAGCTCGTAAGTACATAATGTCGCAACTGTATTGATAAAGGGTCAGGAAAAAAATTATATTTCAATCAGAGTGCACCTCGACCAGGTGTTAGCTTTTAGATAGGAAGGTACGTAAATATACAAAACTCTCAGTGAGATTTGAAAAAATTGAAGGAAAAAATAGCATTAAACCTAAAAATAGTTTTAATACTTTTTAAAAGCATAATAATACAAAGAGAAAAGTCTGCCCCTTGTTTTGCAATCTACAAAGCTGGAGACTTGAATTTCGTTGGAGACTTGTCGTCCTGGGGAGCAATGCGAATTATACTGCCCTCCCACCATCGCAACCCAACTTGTGATATTGTCAATGTCACCCCACTTTTTTAAACTCTCTCTCTCTCTCCCTATTTGGAGCTTTTTTGAGGGGATCCTAAACTCCCCAGTCCCCATCCCATAATAAACCAAAAATTCTACATGATGGGAGCTTTAACTCTTCTTCTGTTCTATTCGCCGCATTTAGCCAGTGGAATCAGCCATCTCCCATGAGGAAAATTGGCTTTATTTTATTAGCTTTGCGTTTTTTTTCTTTTCTAAGCGCCGAAACGACATGTTGATGAGTGATGACCTTCAATTGGGGAAAAGAGGGAGATTGATCGAATCACGCAAAATAGATCGGGAAGGCTAAAAATATGTATTTTTTTTTCCTTCTATTTTATGCTGATATGATTTATTTAGTTAAGGATTTTTTTTAATTTTTAAACTTGCTTATTGGCGAAAAAAATAAAAATAAGAAAATAAGACAAATTGAAAAAAAAAGATGTGGTCTAGGCGTACCACATTATGATCATATGCTTTCACAGGCTGTGAATTCGAATCTCAACAGTATCCCAATGGACATAGCCCTTCCAATTTTTATGTTTTATTTTTGGATTATGTTCCAATCTCCAAAATAAAAATTGGGACATATACAGAAATATTAAATGAATTGTCTAGGGTGCTAGCTAATATAGATACCTTTTTACTGATTTAGGTAGGCGTGAGAGTCACATTGAAATCTTTTCAGTATACCCTTGAGCGTAACTATTTTGGGAAAAATTTTAATAACGACAGAAATATTTCTGTAACGCCGTATTGTAGTAAGACTACAGCAGGAAGATCCAATTTCCTTCGGCGGACTTGAATGGTTTCGTTGGTTGTAATTCAGATCGTTAGGCTTTTTGCTCTTAAACATGTAGTCAACAATGTCGATTAGGTCAGGGTCTGTTACTCCTTGGCTGGGAGTAA
Organism: Dioctria rufipes; assembly: GCA_963924295.1. NCBI lineage: Eukaryota > Metazoa > Arthropoda > Insecta > Diptera > Asilidae > Dioctria > Dioctria rufipes. Next base: position 1,513,402 of record OZ002741.1, read on the forward strand.
CAAGAAGCAAGAGAATTAACCTCTATTATGAGTCTCACTGTTTGGAAGTGAAACAATACCATTTGAGTGATTTTTGGGAAGAAATTTATAGAGCCCGGTGGTGTTCTCCAAGAGTTGTTAGTGGTACGCTTCAATTAACAAACTTATGAAATGAGCTGATAGGTGATAGATAGAGATTTGACATAGATGCGTTTAATTAATCTGATGACGGCTTTAATAGATGTGTATAGGTTTGGGTTTATGATGAGTAATGAATGTCGCTTATTGACTGGAGCTTCATTACAAAACCACTTTTCACAAATTTGGAACCAACTTCAGATGGAGCGACAGCGACTGTTAAATAATTTCGTTATACTTAATGTCCTCATGCTTGCTTGGGTGAAACTTAAATATAATTGATCTATTAATTGAATTTAATAATTTTGGATTGTATTTTTCTTTGGGTGGAGGTCGGGGGGGGGGGTGTCGTGCCCACCCGTGCCCCTCTTTTACGCGCATGCCAGCAGTACAAGCAAGCATGCATTGGCCACAACTGGGACTCATAGGGACAGGATATACTTTGTCTCATGAGGGCGCTAATTGTCGCATTGTTGCTAATCCGTGCATTTAGAGTGCCGTAGGATTAAGCCACACCTATCAGGTGCTCACGTGAAGCGTTGGTCTCTATGACAATTATGTCGAGACCTCTTATGGTGGTCAGATAACTAAGGATTCAAACTCTATGAGGCGAATGAGTCGCAATGCTGTGTGGGTTGCAGATTAGAATATGTGCGCAAGCTTCACTTTCACTAAGGTTGGACAGCGAACTGAGAGATTCGCATCTGCCAGGTACTGGTTAACGTTAGGGTCTGAATGTATCAGACCTCCGGAGCTTATGAATGCACCTAGGTACCGGTGCTCTTCGGTTTACCTATGTTCGGAGTAATTTCGGTGAACCTAAGAATTGCATACCTGGAAATAAGGTTATCTGATTTTGTGGGCATAAGGCATCTGATTAAAACGCTGATCATTTACGGGTTTTCATTTTCTTATATATAATAAAGAGGATTACAACTTAACTTCTATTACAGCGAAAAAGGATTCAGTCGTAGCTTGATTGACAGAATGCTAATAATTTCTAATTATTTTGTTCGGAACATTAAACACGTGGGCTACTCACGTAACCTTTTCCAATTCTCAAGGTGTATTTCGAATTTGATTTGCAAAAATCCTACAAAGGTCAAGGCTGCCCGAGGCTGATTATGACGTGCAGCAGGCTCTGCCAAGCCACCACAGAGCTATACACATCAATTAATGAGTAATCTCAAGAGCACCGATAATATTTATCTTTTATGATACTCCAAATCGTGCAGCAATGCTGAAAGAATCATATACAATTTTTCTACAACATTTTGTGACTTTGAAGCAGGATTGCATACGCCTCTGATTGCTGAAAAGCACTTGTTTATTAGATACATTTGCCTCGATAAATCTTTAGTCCTTCCAGATATCTCGTAAAGGACTCCACAGTAATCGTCTGCAATCATCAAAAATTTCGAATCACAAAGTCCTACATATGTATATGAGCTCAATTTGTGAAAATGTAATCGTCGGCATACACACTAAGTTGGAAGTATGTGCTTGAATTCACTAATGATTTGGACTTAATGGGTAAAGGCCCAGTAGTCACTCATATATATAATACATAGTTGTACAATGGAGATTTCAATTCAACAAACAAAATATATAATACCTACCTGACGATTTCACTAGATATTATGTGACTAGAAAAATTTAACCTTGAACCTTGTAGATTCTTTGAAATATCTCAGAATCAATATGAACTCTAATCATATACAAATTGGGTAACAAAAACTTTATTTTTTCAGTAAGCCCAAGACCACACAGAATTCTAAACTTAGCCAATTACAAATCGAAAACCGTCATGTGACCATAATTAAGCAATCAGAGAGAGGCCTGCTGAAATATTGTAAATCTTCTGTTATGGCAAAAAACACTCCCCGCTAAGGCACAAATACCGTTTTCTGCAACAACTCACTTTATCGGAAAATCGGACAACTTTGTTTATTAAAACAAATCTTTGCCCTTAAACAGAAAATAAGACGAAATTATATAAGCTTTGCGATACGATTTCCTACCCGGTTTTTATTACAGTAATGATAACAGATTACAAGTCTTCAGAATCTCTGATCTTGAAGGCCTGAACCTTTTACAAAGGTAAAACATATAATTAATTGTAAATTGGATGGATTTGCTCGTTTCAAAATATTTAAATTGCACATTAACGGTATAAGTGAATTATAAGTAGCTTTTGTCGGCTGACTTACCTAAATGCCAATTAAAAGTGTTACGACAACAAATTTAGGGGAGATGGAGTCAAGCTAACTTAAAAATAAGACTGATTTTGCTGCCTGGACTGTATTTTCTAGTTAATTATCTTTGTAATGGGCAGTTTGGGTTTTCTTCTTCTCATTTCTTACATCCTCCCATGAGGCATGGGGCAGATGGAAAAATTTAATATGATAATAAGAGCACTTTAAGTGTATCCTCTGTGATTTTTGATAAAATTAAAGAAGTTTAGTCGTGCAACTTTTTCATAATAAATCTATTGAGTTCTTCTTGCTTAGGGACCGTTAGATAACGAGAATGGGAACATAGACTCAAGGACATATATAGGGTATAACTGACCCATTATGTACATAGTGTGAAGAAAGAAATAAGTGTTTATATCAGCATTCAGAGACATTGGTTTATTTACGAACTGAAATGGAAGACTTAAAGATCATTCCGTCCTAATACTAATAAGAGGATAGATTCTTCTTAAAATGAAGATACACAAGTGAGGAAAATACTGTGCCCTTGTGATTTTAATATATATTTGACCTTTAACTCATTAATTCCGATATTGACAAAAATGCTGGAATTGATCTGACTACGATTCATTGGCGTTTAGATGAGGAAAATTAGGTCATGCAATGATGTGATACTGCCACCAACTTTCAATGAAAAGCAAATTTGCAAAAAAAATTCAATTTCAATTTCCTTAAATCAGAAAATTTATTTTCCAGGACTATCATTCTGCATATCTCTAAGAATAACAATTTTTCTTATCATAGCTCCAATCTAAGTAATACAAAAAAAAAAAAAGTCAGCACTTCATGCGCTAAAGTCTATTCACACGCAGAGCAATATGTGCTTCGTACGTCCAGCATTATATGCATACAGATAATTGTAATACTATTATAACCTGGAGGCGACAATTCTGTCATACGATTGCAAGTTGAGGTTTGAGGTTTTACATCGGTAAGAATCTATGATTCGTTTTCGCCCGCAAGAGGCCACCACGAACTCAGCATTATTTGGATAACTTGGTATATTGTCCGTCAGTCCGTCCGTCATGTTTCCCAAGCAAAGATAGAAAAAGTTTTAGAAATTAGTAATATTAATCAATGGCTGGATCAACATGCAAATGTATGTAAAGAATCATTTTGATACGGAGATATTGGTAGAAGAATTTATGGAGGTTTATCAAAATCAAAGCGGGAAACACAGTGCTAACTTTATCAACCGCGACATGAAATGAAATGTCAAAGTTCTTTTTGTGATTTGCAAAAGTTGCCAGATTTCACACAAGGTTGAAAAGCGAAATTGGGCAATAAGGCAAAAACCTGAAATTAGCCAACTATTTATTTTACCGCTTTACTACTTTGTTATCGGATCGACCATTTTGATTCCCAGACAAAGCGAGAGAAATTTTTTTAACGATCTTGAAGCTGTTTATCGACCCATATCTGCCAGATTTATTAATATTAACAGCAGCATAGTTCTTTGGCGACGTGAGGGCTCTTTTGTAAGAACCTGTACTATTTTGGCCGTTGTATTGACTTGAGTAATAAGGACGTTTCCATCTTGTCTAAGTTCTTAAAATTCTATTTTGTGCAACGTGAGCTAATTTTTGTTTAGTTTTAATCGGTAAGTATAAAAAATAAGAAATCTAAATAATGCTATTTTTTAAGTTAATCTGCTCTAGTTCGCTACAGAAGAAAGAAGCAAATACTCAGCACCGCACATTGTAACAATTATCAATATTCGACGACTCTATTAGCGGTACACGTGCACACTGCGCAGTCAAGCCTGACATTTCAATAAACATTATATGAGCAATATAATATTTTTCATTCCTTTTTTATGAAAATTTTTCCTAATACCATCTAGGGTTTCAATAACCCGGCCCTTTGGAGATAAGTCTTGGCTTCGCATCATTTCGTTTCTGGAGCAGTAAGTAAGCGGACTGCCGCAAGCAAGTGTGACATATACATCGGCGGCTAGTCTAGTTGACGCCGTTTCACAAGTCCCCTGCGGAGCAAAATGCAAATGGATCTTAGGTCTTATATATTGGGACAGCTCTAAATACCCACAGATCACATACCTATAATTCATGGTTCATTTTTTGCTGATCATAATCATTTCTATCTCGGAATACACGCATAATTCTTGGTTCAAATTTGCATCCGTTATACTTCTTAGTTAGCTCCGCGTGAAAAAATTTCGCCAGTTACTTTAGCATTAAAAAAAAAGTTACCCGCTGTCATTGATATGTCCAGACTTTAATTTTCATTAGACGAATAAGCCGAAAACGACGAAATATGCGCGCATTTCCCCATCATGATGATAACATTTATTTTTGTACAATACATAGGAAAAAGATCTATGGAACTCTATACATGGCCGAAAATTTGTGTACTCCAAACAAGTGTATGTAAATATTTATGAAAAAAATTGGTGTGCATCTTTTATTGATTTCAATCAATTTCAATTAATACGCGGTCTATGACTCTGCGAAGAAAATATAACGAACGACAAAAAAAAAGCGTACGCGTTCGAAATCATTCTTCGAAACCATTATTCATAAAGTAACAAGAAAGAAAGCTAGAATTGGTCTATAAGACCAATTCTTATGATACCCTTAGATGAATGTTCGTTTGTAATTTCGTATGGTCACACCCATCTGGAGAAGTTTGATTCTGAAGTGGTTCTTCGCATATATCTCTAGAACGGTTCGTCGGACAGCAAGAATGATTATATAACAAATTTCATAAAATTTCATATTCTGAAGAACTGTTCGGTACAATAAAAACGTCTAGGACTAATCGTTTTGACAGTATATGTAAGATACCAAAATTTTTATAAGGGGTTACCCGATTTAGTCCATTTTTGAAATTTTATTTACTATTACTACGAAAACTCCATGTACCAAATTTCAGCTATCTACGTTGACGCGTTCTCAGGCAGTGCCCAAATATATAGTGCAGAAAGAAATTTTTGTATGGCAACCCTACGAAAGAGTTGCACGATTCAGCCCATTTTCGAACTTTAATTCACTTCTTTTTTAAGAAGCCTGTGTGCAAAATTTCAGCCCTCTAAGTGAACGCGTTCTCGAGTCATCGTCGGTATGGACGGACAGATTGACGGACATACAAAAATCAAAATATCGTTTAATTTTATGCATGTGTATCCAATCCATTTTGCTCTAGGTGCTACAAACGAAATGAAAAACTTAGTATAACCTTTAGAATTCATCTAGGGTATGAAAAGGAAAGGGAAGCGGCCCTTATACATGTACATACATGCATACGCAGGTATGCATGCATGTAAATATATATTTATACAGCAAATAACCATTAATTTCCCGACAGCAATTTATTCAATCACGAGGCAAAAGGACTATAGCAGACGGAAGAATTCCATTGTAGTAACAGATTGACAATTCGAAATTTGCAGCTGGAAATCATTAGAGTCCTTTATGATTGTGTGCGGTTGAATTTGAGGGATTATAAGTTACTAATAATAGAAAAAAAATGTAATAAAAGTTTTTTAGTTGCCGAAATTGTAATTTTTTGTAGTTAATAAAAAAACAAGGCAGGGCTGTAAACATGACCGCACTGACAGGCGGCACGCACCACATAAGGTATGTTCGATATTTCTATAAATTGTTTGTTATCAGTTGTCGTCCTATTCGAGTTTTACTGCTACGATAAAAATAAAAATGTTTGCGCATAATTTCTCAAACACGGAACTTATTGACATGATATTGGAAAAGTACGAAAAAGTTCAGTGATGTGGCACGTACACTTTTGCACAAAGTTTTTGTCATTTGATTCAGCGTGGTAGGGAAACTGGCAATGGCCTAAGTTTGGGAAAAATAAGGGAAATCGCTCGGACCAAGGTACAGTTTGAATTCCAACGAAGAGATTTTGCAACACCAAAGAACAATAATTGCAGCGCAACTTCGGATATACTCTAGCCATTTCACACATGAAGCGGGACAAAGTGATCTTATGCTTCAAGTGAACATTTGTTAATTTCGAGGCAATTTTCACACGTATAATGAAACTTGGAGAACACACGTCCAATAACGTTTTTAACCCTTTCACTACCGCATCCATTCAAAATTTACTGTAAAAACGTTTTAGTGAAATTGCTTTTAAAACACAATACATAAACGGTTTTTCCTCTTAACACGTGCCTACTTTCAGAGAGATGCTTTAAAATTTTTAGTCGTTTTCGGACATTTTTTAAGGAAAGTCGAACGAATTTGCGTTCTAAAATTTTAGACATAAAACAAAGTCACTAAAATTGTTCGTATCTATACATGTAGGTAAATTCAGTCTTTTCGTGCACATCTTATTGGTGTTCGGGTAAGTGTTCCAGTGGCTACAAATCAAATGCACATTTCAGTGCACATGAGTAGTCATGGTGTGTAAATGTAGTGATTCAACTTTTAATTTGTAATTAAATACAAACCACTTAGCACGAAACCGATTGTGGCCATGTAGCTTCACTGGACCGTGCCTGACCTACCTTACAGACTTTCTTAGCGTAAAACATTTAGTACTTACCCCTGTAAATAAATGTATATTACATGAAGAAATTCATAGAACCATAAGAAAAACTCAAAAAGAAAATTGCTTCCATCAGAATGGACATGTCAATGTGCATCTTCTATGTATTGGCACTTGGAATTAGTGTTGCCAATTGATTATAACAAAAAAACCAAATATTGACCAACTCCATTGCATGATGGGAATTTTGAAATTTCCGCGGATCACAATGTTTTGGGGAAAGAGGACTGCATTGCCAATATGCACGGAGAACATGTCACGCAATCGATTTTATTTACTGAACGAGGATAACAACTCCTCAAGTTATACTGAAGACTGTAACTACTCGAGTTATACCTCAAGTATAACTACGAAAGCTATACCACATCTGTTGTGACCGAAGGACACAGATCCTGGGTACCCACTAAAGATCTATCTGAATCATCAAGTTGGGCTTGGGATGGAATACCGTGTGGAACATAAAAATATACATATATATTTAGATAAAAATTTTCATTGGTATGGCAATCGACTTAATGGACCACTAACTGCTTGCACTGCTTTGCTTTTTGTCAATAGGACATAATCTAGGTACTATATTGGCATCGTTCATATGAAATGCTGTGATGATATTAATTAACAGATAATTGTTAATGTGTAATGGGCGTCTCTGGATCAGAAAAGACGATACTCTAAACTGATGCAGCAGAGCAAATATGTAAGTAAAAATAGCAGTTTTCAGAATGTATAAGTAACCATTCGGCATGACATGAAGCGTTTCACTGAGATGGCTGATGGGAGCTATCGAAAATCAAGGCCGGTCACATAGTATTTACAATAGCATGACTCAACGTCAATGTTAATTATCAACACGGCAGTGAGGATAGAAAAAGAAAAATTACTATTCATATCCTAAAAAGCTATCCTCAAAACTAATTTGATAGAAAAAAGATAGATAGATAAAGTCCTTTTTATACAGGGTGTTTCCACCTAGGAGGTCAATAGAGCAGGAGGGGATAATACTCACGTAGACAAACAAAAAAATGTAAGGCAGCGGGGGCACCATATCAACCGCTTAGGAGTTACAGGGTGATTAAGAAAAAAATCCAATTTTTCACAAAACACCGTGTATTTTAAAAAGTACAGGGTGGACGGTCAGAGTTGAACTTCATGGCTTTTCCAACAAATGCTCAACCAGCCTCGTACCCCCTGCTCTCAGGAGTTATGAGCGTCTAAAATAAAATTTTCGGATTTTCTAACCTTTTTTTTTTATTTTCAGCTCTAGTTTTATAGCAAAAATGTCCTTAACATAACTTTTATTTATAAAAGCTGTAAGCTGTAGACTCTCCTCTTTAATTTGACCTATTACAATTGATATCCTAACTGTGGCCATTAAACAGTTATTGGCTCATAACCTATTCAGGTCATACCGAAATTAGACGATTTTTTTTTTTTTTTAATTACGATGTTCAGTCACTCAGGGAACGAATTATCTTTAAAAATAGGTTTGGGAAAAGATTAACAGCTAATAACTCTTTAACTGCTACAGTTAGGACATAGAGTGTAATAGGTCTACTTAAAGAGAAGAGTCTATAGCTCACAGTTTTTATAAAAAAAAAAGTTCTGTGAAGGACCTAGCGGTCAAAATAAAATAAAAAGGTTAGAAAATCCTAAATTTTTAATTTAGACTCCTATAACTCCTGAGAACAGCAGGGTACCTGACTGGTTGAGCAGTTGTTGGAAACACCATGAAGCTCTGCATACAATGAGCTCGCTGTAACTCATAAACTGTTGATATGCCCCCCCCCCCCCCCCCACCCCCGCCCATGTGTTTGCCTAGGTGAGTATTATCAAAGTTTATTAGGTAAACTTTGGTATTATCACCTCCTGCTCTATTGACCTCCTAGGCGGAAACAACCTGTGCATTCAAAATTGAATCCTGGTACTACATACATATATTTTTTACTTTTTAACAGTCCCACACCACAAACTGCTTACGCTTATCACATCTAGGGAAAACGATACTGTTTGTTGAGTGCATGTTGTCAGGCTATTATGTATATGTATGAATATGTACCTACCCTATAAAGTAATCATCATGGATAATGCCGGAAATTGCCTTTTACCACAATAAGTGAACAAATTCTAGTAATTACCCAGGCATTTTGAGCAGGAAAATGTAGGGCGACGATGATGCCTTTGAAATTGTTGTGCTTTGATAGCCTGGCAAAATTCCAGGCAATGGATGCCATTGATGCCACCCGCACCAGACCCAAAATAAAAATTGCCTAACAACCAGATACAAAACATAAACACATTTCACCCAGTTTTTATTCAGCTATGTGTTCCCTGTTTTCACCCTTACTCCACATCAATTATATATGTAATATTTTTGCCGCATAAGAGACTGTTTTTGTGTGACCTGCACCCCCGTGTCGTACAAAAACTTATTATGTGATGGAAGAGCACACACAAGACGGTAAAAGGAAAGAAATTTTCTTCTGTATGTAACCTCCAAAAAATAAAAAAAGGTTACTCAAGGGTATCAGGTAGGTATAGGCACTAAACACGTTCAGTTGAGCAGGAGCACATACAGGATGGCAGTAGATGATGAAACAATTACCTAATCTGAGGTATATGAGCAGTTAAAAAGAAATAATAAAACGAGAAAATAAGCGAAAATGATTTTCTTTCAATAGAAGGAAAATGTAAAAATCTCCAAGTTGCTACCTCATTCCCGCATGCACTCTATTTAGTCGTGCGTAATTCACAAAAGTGTTGTCGACCAGCTTCTGCCTCTGGCTAGTAACTTTTATCCCAACTTTTAAAGGTTAATTGAAATTTTCCCGAGCACTCTATAAATGCCTTTGAGCTAAAAACCAGTCTCTCGCAAAACATCTTCCACTTTAATTTGGTCCTTATGCTTTTCAAACCTAAGGTCACATCTTTCCCGTAATTGGATGGATAATCACTTGCCGCTTTACGGATAACACATCAGGCGGAATAATCAATATAAGCGTGTAGGAATAACAAAACTTGGGCCATAATAACAGCACCTCGAATTTCTTATCAGGACAGCATCTACCCGTAAATGTATAAATAAAATTTTCCCGGAATTTTGTCTTCACCTGTCCAATTATTTATGAGAAATAAGAATATTCAGCCTGGCAAAATTACGTTTTTTTTTTTTCTAATGCTCTGGAAAAGTTAATGGCTTGAAGTGTACGGATATATACTCGTATACTTATCGAAAAGGAGCTTAGTGACTTGTTTGCAATATGATCTTCGATGTAGGAATATCTGTGAATCAGGTTTATTTAAAGTTTGTTAGTGTTAGGTATATCCACATTCGACTGTGGCAGGTTCTTTTGATAACTTTCGATGGTATTCCTTACAGGAGGCTACCGCAGAAGCTGCTCATTGAACCATATTTCTGATTAGTGATTGCCTATTATAACAAACCCGGGTAGTCATATTATTTTGGACCACTCATCAAGTTCCTAATAACTAGAACGCGGAGCTCTTCAGGGTTCTATACTGAAACGATTGCTATTCTGCCATTATATACAGCCATTCCACACGAAACCGATCATCTTGGAACCCGGCCATCTCCGATTTGGATGAAACGTTTACAGTTTGTATGGAATACCCAAACAGTGCACTCATATTCCCCCCCCCCCCCCCTACTTTGCTCGAACCGCCGCTACGGGGGTTAGAAATTTCGTGATCTTACGATAAAACGTCATTTTAAAAAAAACATGTCTCAAGAACGCAGCAAATGTCAAATGAACCTAAATAATTTATGTTTATCATAAAAAAAAAATTAATAATAGTATTTTTAATTTTTAATAAAAAAATAGGAAAGGGCTTTCCAATAAGAGGTGTTATTTTAATTAGCCCGCTATTTCGGTAGATGTCACTTTTGGAGCTGTCATTTTTTGACATTTGACAAGTACAACAACGCATTAAAATTATTAAAATTCATTATAAAAATGGTGAAAATGTGGCAGACACGGTTCGTAAAACTCGAACATTTTTGGGTCGTCGTGAAGCACCTTGTCCGACCGCAATACAGAAATTGGTAGAAAAATTCGAGCATTCCACAAACGTCATTACACCGTATTTTGCATAAAGATTTGGGTCTTAAGGCTTATAAAGTTCAGTTAACACAAGAACTCAAGCCGGCCGATCATCAACAACGTCGAGTCTTTGCTGATTGGGTCCTTGAAATGCATGAAAATGATCCGGAATTCCATCGAAAACTCATCTTGAGTGATGAGGCCCATTTCCACCTCGATGGCTTCGTCAACAAGCAAAATTGTCGCATCTGGGGCTCGGAAAACCCAAGAGTTATTGTTGAAAGGCCTCTCTATCCTCAACGTGTGACTGTTTGGTGCGGTTTATGGTCCCGCGGGGTCATTGGACCTTACTTTTTCGAAAATGAGGCGGAGCAACAGTTACGGTGAATGGATTGCGCTATCGACAGATGATTAATGAGTTTTTATGGCCGGAATTGGATGGTATTGATCTGGACAACGTTTACTTTCAACAAGACGGCGCTACGTGCCATACAAGCAACGAAACCATTGATCTTTTACGGGAAATGTTTCCGGACCGTGTTATCTCTCGAAGAGGTGATCACAATTGGGCACCGAGATCTTGTGACTTAACACCTTGCGACTTCTTCCTTTGAAGCCACGTGAAAGAGAAGGTCTACGCCAACAGCCCAGCGTCGATTCAAGACCTCAAAGATGGAATTCGTGAGGCTATCCAGAACATAGGGCAGCCACTTTGCGATTTGGTTATGGAAAATTTCATGAAAAGGATATGGTCCTGTAGGCGTGGTCGTGGTGGTCATTTGGCTCAGGTTATTTTCCATTATTAACGGCATACCTTCCTCTTTATACTGAAATAAAGATCCGATCATTTATTTAAAAAAATGGCATTTTTCTTTGAATATCAAAATAACACCTCTTAGTGAAAAACCCTTTATTATAAACTATTCAGGACTTTTAGCACCTTTTTTTTTGTATTTTTATTTTGGAGTTAGAAGACTTATCTATCGATATACAATAAATTTCGATGGTGTTCGGCTTCGGTTTTGAGACATGAGTGTTTAATAGTACAAAAAATGTGTGCCCTTGTTAAAAGTAGGCAGACATGGGATGCGTAAAATAGACAGAATTAAGAGGGTTAATCACTGCATCGTTGTGTCATTGGCACGAAAAATTAAGTAAGGGTGTCTCGAAATCAGTTCTAAACGAAAAATTTGCGCGTACAGAGGGGAGAAAAAATTTAATAAAAGATCGCAGTCTTATCCACACTTTCTGATTATCCTAGGCAACTTAAATAAAAAAAAGTTCAGCAAAAGCACAGGAAGAAATGGATGTTTGAAGTAGAACTGTTATGCTACGATCTGCGGAGGCCGGACTAAAATGCTGTTGGCCAACAGAAAAAAGTCCAAAGTATAACAGCGCTCATGAAAAAAAAAAACAAAACAAAACAAAAACGGCCCAAATTCACGGAAGATTTCATTCAGCATTACACGGTTGATGATTGGAAGAAGGTGGAACATAATTTGCGTACCGTTTTTCCATTATTCACAGTGCTAATATTTTTTTTTTGCAAATTCTCAGATTCTCTTCAGCGATGAATCGACGACCTCCACACCATTATTGAGTCAGCAAGATACATACGTGCGAAGGCGTTTGAATGAAGTTTCACCCCCTGCCCGTGTATACAAGAAATAGGTTAAACACACAACTTCAGTCATGGTGTGAAGTGCAAATAGCGATGAAGGTCCTGCTGGATCCCCTCTATTTTGTAGATTGTATGATGAACCGACACTATACCTGAAAGTACTGAATGATGTTGTTTTGGCATACAAGGCGTCTTTACAGAACGATGGGAATGACGTGACATTTATGTCAGATTATGCGCCATGTCACACTGAGAAATCCGTAAATAAAATGTATTCTTTCTTCTAAAAATATCCGCACACTTTCCTGGCCACCAAATTCACCTGACCTTAATCCTATAGAACACGTTTGGAATGTCCTGAAAACTAAAGTGTATTAAAGCCCTAATTCTACTAAACAAATCCTTGTTTAAAATATTAAAGAAGTGGCTGGCATGGTTTTCTGATTATCAATCAGATTGCATACAAAGTTGTATCAAAAGAATGCCTCGGAGAATTATAATATTGTTATAAAAAGTAAAGGACTTGAACGATGTATAAGGTTTTTTGTATTGTTAAATTTTATAAAGGAAATAACAAATTAACATTTTGAATAATTTTTTTTTATTACAAAAACCTCGCTATGCAATTACGCAATTATAAAGCTAGATTTATGCTTTTGGAATTACAGTTCTTGGATATTCTTGCATATCCAGTTCCGATATCTTTCACCGCGCAGGACGCCTAGTACTTATTTGTGGGTCGTTTGCAGTTATGGAAACTGAAATTTGCTCAAACCCAGCGAGAACTAGGGAGGAGATCGCAGATGCTGCAAATGCAAACAAACTTAGGGACGCGGGATGGTTGACGAATATCAAAAGAAAATGGACGACATATTGAACATTTATTAAATTCATAATATGTAATATTTACAGAAGAAGAGAAAAGATTGGAAGGAGCTAAGAAATCGAGATATTGCTCCTGAAAGTGCAGTCGATTTTTTTTCTGTTTTACCACTTGAACAATTGAACACATTAAATGTAAACCTTATGGAATGTGACGACTGTTTATAGGGCAAAAAATGTCAATCATCCGTAAGTAAACCTCAGTCACGTTTAAATTGTAAAGACCTTTCCATCCGTTGTGGTTCAGTCTTGAAGCCAGCAATAAGCAATGCCTCGCTCTTAAATCAACGATGCCTCGACCTGATATAGGGATGGCCTTAATTTTTTCTAGAAGTTTAATTGCTATTTTTTCTTTAGAATTTTTTATTAATTTTTGGAGGCCGACAATGGCACACATGAAGGTACTGTAAATCCTTAGTTTCCAAGAGAATGCGGCGGCATATTTGCGCTGCAATCAAGAATAAAGAAACTAGTAGAGAGGGTTTCCAAGGAACAGCGTAAAAGATTTGCAGTTGTGCTTACGGCAGCAATTGCGCTCGTATCAAACAGTTTTTGATTCCGGCGGGAAACCATAGTTTAACGTTTTTTTTTTGTTTGTTTCAAGTATTCGGTATATTTTTTACGATGGGTAACCGAGTGTTTTTACGATTAGAACATAATTTGTGGAAAGAATACTTAAGCGGGACGGGAAAAACAATGCGACGGTCATCAGCGCTCATCAGCGCTCATCAACTCAAATTTGATTCTATTCTGTTATCAGATATAGGAATAAATTGAAATTTGAGCTGATGAACTCTGATGACCGTAGCATTGTGTTTTCCGGAGACGAGGTAATAAAGTGAATACAATTTTTACGAATGCTATTGTAGAAAACCACAATAAGCGTAATTGCTCCGTGATCAGCGCAAACGTATTTCCGTAGCACAATTGTGCTGCCGCATTCTCTCCAGTGAATAAAAATTCTGCCGAAACATTTTCTGTAAATTTCTAAGAAGAAAATAATGCTTATTGCTCATCTACGTCTCTACGCTCATAAAAATTGTTAGCGGCCCAAGCAACCGTTGTCGGCCTCTAATAATGAATAACAATCCTAAGGAACAAATTTCTAGTAAATTACTAAGAAAAAATGTTGAGCTTTCTACATCATCAGGTCGAGGCGAGTCATCGTCGATTTTATATTCGTGCGAGGCGTTGCAGTTTTTTTCCTACTTGCCCAGTCTTTGTATGTTATTAGTTTGCCTATGGTTATGTCATATTCTTAAAAAACCTTCAGTTATGTATCACCCTGTACCTGGAACACCATACTATTTCGTATATTAGGTATACTTAGTTGCTATGCAGTGTTTTTAAAGCCAAGATGGGGCGCCTAATAAGGAATAAAGATCGTTAAAATTTAAACCCTAAAAAAATTCACTGAATCCAACAAATCCTTGCACGCGAATGCTTAACGAGGAACATTTTTGAAATTATCAAAAAGAGGCTTTGAAAATATCAAAATACACAGTCGACGGAATGTATGTGGGGAATAAACGCAACATAAAAACTGATTTACATACAAAACTGCCGAAATCTTAATCTCGTTGTGTTTTCATTGTTGTACATATACTCGTTGTAGTCGTATTCGTCTTCCTTCTTCCCCGGCCTGTTGATGATGATGATACTGTTAGCAATGAAGCCAGCCAAGGATGGAAGCTGGGAAACTCTCCTGGATTTCCTCCTGGGAATTCTATAATTTTAAGCGCCTTAGAAAATTGATCCGAGAAAATTACAAACGCGTCTGTAGATGAAATATGTACAGCGGAATGAAGGGAAGGGCGGGTTTTACTGAGATTTTTCAATTGGGTATACAGAGGGTAGGGATAAGCAGCTAAAGTAGATTCTATACAAGAAAAATATAAGCAGTAAGATTTTACACGTGACTGCATTACAAGTGTATAAAGATAGTATATACATATGAGAAAGGAATGGAGAAGACATTCTGCACATAGGTAACTTACATATACATGTACACGTTGATGTGAACTGAAAGTTTCGGGAATCTATTTTTCACCTTGAGGTACTAACTTCAGACTTAGAAAAAGGGTTAAAATAAACTTCAACGTGGATAGAGTGGAAAATTTGATGAAATTCCATTATTATGTGCAGGCATACAAATATAGTATATACATACATGTAAGAATGTTGCGGTGTAGGAAAACTTATTAGGAACAAGTTAATACCGATAACTTTCGCAACAGGCGGTCGTATTCGGCTTGACGGTGATATAAAAGCGACCTAATGTATATTTGTAGACCACCAACAGTCTGTTTTAGGTTTGTAGTCAGGTTTTCGTAATGAAAACCGATTGAAAACCGTTTTGCAATCAATAAAGAAACTATACGCCCCAACCGACTACCCTATACCTACATATTATGATTGCTTATACATATCGACATTAACTTGCGAATCTTGGAAAGTTATAGTTTTTGTAGGGCGTCCAAAACATGTAATTATTGCTGATAGGTATACAACACTCTGTTCATGGTATATGGAATAACATGTATGTTCCATCTGAACACAACGTCACTAGTTGCCAAGTATCCAAGGAAATTTATGGGAGAAAATTATGATTTTTTTTTTTTATTCTTTACAACCTATTACCGCACAATTAACCATTTTAAAAGATTTTCTTTGCTTAACTGATGTCTGTTATTTTTTATGTTCCAGGTTTATGGGCGCCATTTTGGTTTGCTTGGCGAGTTCGTAGCATATGGAACTTCCGATAGAACGTAGGCCATGGGCAAGATTTTGGAATATCTGAGGCAAGTTTGATTGAAATACTGAAAAAAAATTTGCATTTATACCTGCTTCATATTCAATTGACTAAACAACTAATGGAAATGACCATAATGCGTCGATGAGAGTGGAAGAAAAGGTTTTGCAGCTCAATATTGACGAACCCAATTTTTGGGAAGAAAAAATCTCTTAATGAGTGACGAGACTGATTTTGACTGGTCTACATTTATTAATAAACGAAATAGCCGATACTGGAACACTGTAATTCCCTAGACACACAACGCTCCTAATGAATAAATAATTAACAAAAGACTCGTTAGACCATATTGCTTCATTAGGCACCTGCAGACAAATAGCCATTTCTTTAATTAATTTGTACTGTCAGACTGGTTTTGATATACCTACTTACGCCAGTAAAGAAGCGGAATGGATCGAATCGACGCGATAAACTTAGTTTTTATTTATTTTATTTTTCTATTTAACGATTTGGAAATGAAAAAAAAAGTATTTTGATAATATAGTTTTGTGCTTTGCATTTCTTCTTCTTATTTTTCAAATGGGCAGATGCACAGCGGAGCGTCAGATGTACAATGTCAAAAACCATTCAGCTCTAGCACATTTTTCCTCATTAGAGATCTAATGAAAGAAAAAAACACTTCATTATGCTCTGATTTTTGAGCCTTAATTATGAATACTATGCGACACATGGCATTTTAATGAATAATTAGTACTAATGATCATGAGATCGTGCTGTCTGTCTAGGGTATAGCTCGTAAATTGATACACTAACGTAGAGCTACTGCATTTATAGGTACTTTTTGTTCCAGCGCGACGGCATTATTAGGCCTATTTTGTTTTGATTTTATTTTAAGACGCAAGAGACAATGCAGTAAAAATTGTTATCGATCACTATCATAACATGTTGGAAAATCTCCTGCTGCCCGAATTGGATTAATTGACTCTACAGCATGCAGTGACATAGACGAGTTGAAATACGTGTAAAATCCTTGTTTATGATGAACTTATTTATAACAGATTTTCTTTGTTCGTGTCCATTATAAGCGGAGTTGTTCGCGAAGTCCCCCAAATCAATGCGATGCAAAACAAGATGATGCAATCGCGAGCACGAGACACCAATTGTTGTCAGATAGCCGTCGAACGTTTCTGTGTTGTCGAACCTTGCGTAGTGTTTTCTAAGAGTTTCATTAAATGTAAACGAACTAAAAATGTCGACAAATAAAAAATGTGGGTTCTCACGCACTGTAAATTGTAAATTGATATAATCATAAGTGAAATGGAAAACAGTTGCTCTCAAACGGATATCTGTACAAAAATGAAATTGAGAAAATCAACTGTGTCTCAAACATATGGAAAAATCGTGAGAAAATTAAAATTGATTGGAAAATTAACGATCAAAGAATAAAATGCATCTATAGGGCGTTTTCACTATATCGAAATCACGTAATTTTGATAAGTGATTTTGAAATCACTGTCACAGGTGTTTTCACTACCGCTGAGATGATTTCGTTTGACAGCTGCTAACCTAAAATACCGAATTGGCATGTAAAATAATTAATTACATAAACGAGACTTTTGTAATTAAAAACATATATTGTCACATAAATGTCAGCAACATTAACATAATATTTAAATTTAATTTTAAATTTCTTCATTAAAAATTTATTGACAAATGCATGCAACAAATGTCAAATGATACAGTTTGAGAAAAAGTGGAAACCGAAAATGGGAGCGTTCGGGCAAATTATCGTAATTTCCTTGAAATTACGTAAAAATGAGATGATTTAGATAAGTTTTTTGTACTGGAAATTACGTGATTTCATCGAAATCATGCTGAAACAGCGAAATTTTGTGATTTCAATGTAGTGAAAATGACCTATTTTTTTGCATAAGTTGACCAAATTGTTTAAATGGTTTCTACAAAAAAAAAAAGCTAATAATTTCCCTATAAGTGAATCAATATTTCAAATTAAATTTATTAAAGAATTTGGGAAAATGATTAAAGACGATTCTAGATGCAGTTCTGGGTAGCTGGACAGATTCAAGAAGAAGCATGACATAGTTTTCCGAAAGACTTATGGAGGATCAGTTTCAGTAGACAGAAAATGTAACAAATGATTGGATTTCACAAGTAATAAGTGATCGTTACTAAAAAAAAAAAAAAAAAAAAATATTTAATTCTGACGAAATCGGAGCTTTCTTCAGAATGATGTCGGATAAAACACATTACATTAAAATGTTTAGCGTGTAGTGGAGGAAAGTTATCAATAGAGCGTATCACAGTCATGGTATGTACTAATGCCTCTGCCTTAATAACATAGGTAAATACTTCATATTACTGTAGCTTTTGTAACAATTTCAATACCCCAGATGTTAATATTAAATTAATATTAAAACATTACCTGCCGAATACTGTATTAACAAAAAAGCTTAGATGACTTCAACTGTTTTTGAGAATTATTTTAATAAGTGAATTAATAAAAATAGAATTGTTGCTGATTGATAATTGCCCGGCTCTTCCTGATATTAAGCTACACAATATAAAACTTCACTTCTTCCCATCCAATGCAATGACAGTGTCTAACAACCTATGGATAAGGTGGTGTCATTAGGAGTTTAAAACAAAACTATAACAAAATATGATGTTACTAAAAATTATGGAACTTCTAGATTATACTAGTGTTAGCTTTTTCTGTTTTGGAACAGACCTGTAAAATTCCAAGTACAATAGCAGGACCTGGACTTAAAATCTTTTAATTACTACTACAAGTCCGCCCGGGT
This sequence comes from Dioctria rufipes, assembly GCA_963924295.1. Classification (NCBI taxonomy): domain Eukaryota; kingdom Metazoa; phylum Arthropoda; class Insecta; order Diptera; family Asilidae; genus Dioctria; species Dioctria rufipes. Next base: position 1,532,439 of record OZ002741.1, read on the forward strand.
ACTTAAAAATTTTCCAAGTACAAGTTCAGATTCTGGTACTGGTACTTAAAGGTTCTACATATCAGCTTTTAAGTATCTAAGTACGCACGTACATAATACCGCCACACAGTCAAGTTCTTGTCAATTTTTAAGTACGCCTTCTAGAGGTTCAAGAGCTTGCGAAAATTCCAATCAGAAATTTTGAAAAACCTATAGCAAATGACTGGATGAGGTTTTCATTTAAGAAATATCGTAAAATATGTTGGAAGAAAATAGGAAATGAAATACAGGCGTATAAGCTTTTGCTGGTTTTATTTCTAATTTTGGAAATTATTTAAATAGTATTTAAATTTACCTTTAGCACAATAAGCTTTTCGAATGTTGCAGCAGATAATGATTGCTTTCGTGGAGCATTTAAAAGACCTGCAAATGAAAATAAACGCTCCACATGTACGGAGGAAGAAAGCAGAGTGTTGCATTTGATTGCCAACCTTCTCAACAAAGGACATCGTTTCAGTATGTCAATTTCTGTCCTAACGTCACTGGCTGTATTTGTAGTAGGTAATTGCGTACTTTGGCACTTTTATATATGTATGGGACTTATGAGTACCCCTACCCAGTACCAGGACTTGTACTCGGACATTTTTAAGTACCAGTATAGGGACTTGTACTTGAAAATTTCTTGAGTACCAGTACCGGAATTTGTACTTAAAAAAATTTAAGTCCAGCTCCTGATACTGGCACTAATACTTTTACAGATCTGATTTAGAAGCGATAAATATATTGAGCTTTGCATGGGAACTATTACTTCTGAAACCATTAGAAACTGTTTTCGACATGCTGGGTTAGTTAAAAGCAGAATTGAGACCGTGAACTTTGATTCAGAAGATGATCTTCCGTCGAGCGCGAGTTGCTATCAATACAGATAATATTGAAAAATTGAAGAAGAAGAAACTGTGATTACAACTGAAGAAGCCTTAAGCTGCGTGCAAAACTATACAACATTTTTTCCTAATAATACAAAATAAATACTACATAAAAAAATATACAAGTTCAGACAAAAATAACAAACTTTTTAAAAAATTAATGTTTATTAATTTTATTTGACTTCTGATTAAATGGACAAGTTTTGGCATAAGTTTAAGATTGTTTAATTTTTCCTACAGCTTCTCATGAGATGGATACTCAGTTATAGTGAACAAATTACAGCGATCTCTGGAGTTCCATTATAAGCTGATTACGCATACAACATTTTGCGCGAAATTTTTCCCGGCTGCATAATGTCAAACAGAGGTGAATGTATCTATATCTGAGGTAACAAAAATTTTGCTCGTATAACATCAGTACAATATTGAAAGTCAAGTGTATATCAAAATTTTGTTTTTGAACACGTGTGTTTTAAGATCTTGATAAAAAACCACTTATGCTTCTTTTTTTACGGAAATTTTCGAAATTCAAGAAACAATTCATTCATAGGAAAGAAAAATCATTCCTCAGTTTAAATAGACTCCAACAGAAACGGGGTCTGGTTTTCTTCAATTCTATTATTCTTAACAATTTATATATCTATCTACAGAGCAGCAGTTCGGAATGACAGAGAAGGCAAGAGTTCATTCCCATCTCTAATTATCTATATACATAAATCGTAAATGTGAAATATCACATGTAGGTATGTATGTAATTCGCTCTAGTGAGAGAAATGCGCACATGGTTGGTTCCTCCATCATCGGCATGATGAAGCCTAAAATGTTTGGACTACGCCAATATTAAGTTCGGCCCACACATCTATTTTTATAGGCGCGTTATTCCCCATTATTTTTTTTTCCTATTCTTGAAATATTTCTATGTTACACAAGTCTTCTTGTCAAGAATTTTGTTATTTGCCCGCGTTTTTCGCTTATTTTACACTTTTCTCATGCAGACGCGTCCGTCGGAGTCAAAAATTTGATTTGACTTTTATGGTTCAATCTTCGAGACTGTTATTATATGCATGAATCATTCCAATGTAATGAAAGTTTCGCCGAATAAGAATGAATGCCATTTTATATAGTATTTAGATGAATGCTCTTATCCAGGACTTGGGATATAGTCTCTCAACCACCGCCGACTTGACCATGTGAGGTATAAATATAACCTTAAATTGTAGATGTTACACCAGTCACACTTGTAGTGGAGATATAATGTAAAATTAAAGCTTTTATCAAAGAAAATAATTAATAAATTAAGATTAAGTTGCGGACAGAAGCGAATACGGTACTGAAACTCCTAACAACATTTCGGACTATATCCCTAGCGGAGAACTATAGCCTCATACGGGATGAGACAGTTGTGATAATAGGTTACTCTAGCATAGGGAGGCATGCTACACAGTCATCTGAGAGATGATGGACTCACACTCGAAAAAATATTAAATTAACCGAGATTCTGCATACTTGTGACATTGATATTCGCCATAGATGAATGGTCTGGAAAGGTCGTTTCAAAGTTTAATTATAAAACATATGCGGACTTGTCGAGCCGCTCCACACAAAACCAACCATTGCTCTTAAAGCATTTTCGATTGGTTATAGCGCTGCAGATAAATGGCTGGCTGAACTTTCTGGCTTTTTAGGAGCTAAAAACAGGAGCAATCTTTGAATATAAAAGGTCTGTTTCAATGTGGGTCCAGATTAATACTTTTGATCTCAGGCCATGTAAGATGCATACATATCTACTTAATTCTTGTATATAGCTCATTCGATATTCCCTCAATGTTGAGAAAACTTGCTGCGGTATGTAAGATATTATAGAAGCGGTACAGACCAAAGTCAACTCGATTCACAACACTAAAGTTCAAGTCACAAGCTCTATTCATCATTGATGGCTGGATTGTATTGTAAAGCAGTTGGGACCTCTGGGGGCTCCTTTGAAAACTAGGTCGCTACAAGGATCATTGGCATAACCCTCTACATAGATTTACGAGACATTGCTCATAAATCCTAAATGGACGCTATAATAAAATTTAAGATTGGCCCACAAGTGAGTCACCGTGTTTAATTATCCTCGATGCGCATCTTCTTCATATAGGCTTGTAAACATGTTCCATCCTGAGAGAGGAGCGTCCAGTGAGAATTGAAACGAAGGTTGGGCTTTTTTTTTTTTGTTGTTATTTTACCCCTTAGGGTCATGTAACCAAAGACAAAATTGTGTTGGCAGTTGACCCAAGCTAAAATCTTAGAGGCGAGGTCCTGAGATTTTTTTTGTTGCAATCTCGACTGAGGAGGGTAGAATTCCCCGAAATTGCTCCAAGACGAGAGAGTTTGTCCATCTTTTCGTTTACGCTATCTCACTATGATCGATGTTCATATATGTCTCATTATTAGAGCGACAGCAAAAATAATGAAGAACCTAGAGCCGTAAAAAAAAAGAGAGACTATAATACTACATTAGAATTCAGCGGCCTGTCAATTCTGTAAACATTGATCTGAATGTCTTTTCCATATACCTATACAGATTGGATATGCAGGTATGGAGCAAAGAAGTAAAAAAAAGCAAAGGTCCGCAAAAAAATTACACGCCTTGTCAAGTTTGGTGAGAGGTGCCAAGATGTATTGAGTCTCAAACAACAAATCAATGCGAGGCAATCTTACTGTGAAGATTAATGCTAATTTTGTGCTGTTTTGTTAAATTATTATTATTGGTTTTTTTTTACTATCTTCAAGACTTGCCAACACACGTTATAGTCATCCTTAGATATCTTAGAAATTCACATTTGAATCGCAAAATCTACGAAATCTTGATTTTCCTTCACTTAAAGTCAAAATATATAGGAAAAGTATGACTTTAAGTTCAATTACTTTCTACAATGAATTAATTAAAACATTCCAGTCGAGGCATTGCGAGGTTACCATCGCGACGACTATTACTTAAAAGGTATCTTTGATGGAAACCGTATTTTTCCCTTACATTATTTGTCTGTTTGTTACCTGTACTTTCCGTTTTCTTTACATTTCTTTAGAAGCCCCATTAAATCCTTGTGCCAGAAAAGCGAATATGCGACAATTATAATTTACGCATAGGTAAGGGATGGGAGGTATCAGACTCCATTTCCAGCATAACTGCGGGAGATACGAATGGGTGAAGGGAGGTTAAATAAGAGAATTAGAATCCACCCGCATACAATTATTTTTAAATGTGAACAACAAGTATAGGACTAAACTAAAGTATAGGACTAAACACATAATAGCCACTGTGAGACTGTGGGATGAAACTTTACCGACTTTTGGGATGCTGGCTGGCTAGATGGCTAACTGCTGATGGTATGATTGGTGATGAAGATGGCACAAACGTAATGTTTTTGTATGATGCTTGTGCTTGCCTTTTTAATATCAAACAAATCGACTGAAGCAGATTGAAAACAAGATGATGAATCCATAGTAGGTAGGTATGTTGTTTGTATATATAGAAAGCTAGGTATACGTGTTGTAAATTTCAGAAGAAGGTACACATATAAAGAAGCACCACTAATCAACACAAAAAGTTGGGAGTTATTGATTTGGATAGCAGCCCGGCCAAAATGGTTTGGTTTATATATGGAATTTTTCGTACAGGGATTCAAAGCTCACTCCAACATTTCTGGGTACAAGTTAGACATACATATATATGTATGTATGCACTCAAAGATTATCCTGTTCTATGATTATAGGGATGATTTGCTTCGATTTCAATCTTGTTTCTGGCAGACAGTGATATAAGAAGAGAGTCTGACGGAATGATGATTCGATATTTACCTACTGAAAAACAGAAAATCTCCGAACTTCCTGCGGTTATATCTGGATGACTTTGTATTTTCTATGGTCATATCTACCTGTCTTTATAGGAGGGTAAAAATGTGTTAAAGGAGAACATATTTCCTCTAAATTCTTGATTTTCTTCCTTTCAACAAAATATAGCTGTATATAAATATATATTCGTAGTACGTACTGATGTATTAAATTATATTACAACCAAAAAACCAACACCATCTACCTATACAGATGCCCAAATCTGCCCCTTACAGGGCTACAACAAAATGTCGGATCTGCGTGAATTTGAATTTTCAATTGAAACTTGAAAGTATTCCAACGAAGCTTGGAGTTTCGTTGGGCCTTCTTCTGTAGCTGTATGGTAGGTTGGTTATGATGATGGTTACTCTCCGTTAAATTGTTAAATGAAATATCTACATGAATATATGTATATAGGAAAGATAATTTAGGTAGGTAAGCTACATCAAATTTTCTTCTTGCTGACACGAAAATTTGATCAAAATTTAAAAAGGGTAGAGGCAATAGAACGGAACAGGGTACTGAGCGTTAAGGGATAAATAAATCAGTTGACGGATGAAACGGAGATAATCAAATTTAAAAGGCAGAAATACCCACGCCTATTTTGGTATTAGGTATGTAGATACATTTATGTATAAACAAAGTGGGAACAAATCTCCTGTCTGTTACTTTTCACATTGGTGTCATGGTGAGCGCTCTTGTAAGAAAACAGAGTAAAAATGAAAAATTAAATAAAATATTTTCGATGATAAAATTTACAGATAAACCCCCACCGAAAATTATCTTTTCCTTATAATCTTAAGATATTTTCCATAGATAGATTTGAATCGAAGAATGTTCATTTTGTACGACACAATTTTATAATTACAAATTATGTAGAATAGAATTTCAAAGCAAATCTTCTCTAAGTTGGTGTAGATACTGAATCAGATTTGGATGAGCATATGCGCATCTGTCCTTGCCCAATTAACAAAGGTACAAAAGAAAATTTCTAAAAACTTTCTGCAATTCGATTCATATTACAGTTATATACGACATACTGATCCTTTAACTGAATTTGAGTAATGAAAGGCAGAGCTACAGATGAGTAATTCGACCGTTGCGTAAAGCAGTTGCAATTGCGTATATTGCGCCTGAAAGCTATCACAGCTGATAACCATTATAAATAATGTGCAATGTACTAAAATGGAAAACGAGGTCCTATACCCCTCGGCGGATTGGATGGGCAGCATATAAGTATTATCGTTAAGCTTGTTAAAATAGGACAAAACCTAATTGCCTTTAGCAAGTGCAAATTATCAACAATAATGGGACCAAATCCAATCAGACAAAAAGTCACAATCGATCAAAATCTGAATGAAAATTTTGACGAAACAAGTAAAAAAGACCAATTGTTATGACACCCTAGATGAATGCCCGTATCAAATTTCGTATGGTCATTTCTCTGTGCAAGTTTGATTGTTGTATATATTTCTAGAACAGTTCGTCTGACAGTAAAAATAATTATTGCCAATTTCATAGGATTTCATATTCTGAAGAACTTTTCAGTACAATAAAAGCATCTGGAAATGGCCGTTTTTACAGTGTACGTAGAAAACCTAAATTTTTGTATGGCAACAATAAGAAGAGGTAGTATGGGGTTGATTGAGCAGTCATTGGGAAGGCAATGAAGTTCTGCATACAATGAGATCTTGATGGTGACCGTACACCTTGTACTTTTTAATATACAGGGTGTTTTCTGTAAAACTAGGATATTTTCTTAATTACACTGTAACACCGAAACGGTTGATATGCCCGCCCCCTCCCCTTTCCTTCCAAACAAGTTTTTGTTTGGCCAGGTGAGTACTATCAACTTGTACCTATGGCGGAAATTTTTGTACGGCAACCGCACGAAAGAGTTGCCCGATTTGTCGTTCCATTTTCCAACTTAAAGGCACACTTTTCATACAACTTTAGGCCCGACATCTAACGACGTGAGAGATGCCTTGAACGATGCATTGTGATACTCTGAACATATTTTCTTACTTCTCGTGATTGGAACGTCGTGGAAAATGACTTCCTATGAGAAAAATGTTTAATGTTCAAAAACGTCCCGAGAAAGTTTTCTGAAGCGAGAAAAAGTACATTATCCCATAGTAATCGGCGAGACCTTTCATTTGGCATGCAACATGCCGTATTGGAACACCCACAAACCTAAAAGTATGCAGTAAACAGTTTTCTTCTATGGCGACCAGTGCAACCCGTTTTCCGAATGGACATAACTCTACCGAGTTTGATCCGATTTAAAGTGCGAAAAATCTAGTATACCTCAGTTCGAATAAAAAAGAGAGGGAAATATGTGCTAAAAAAGTGAGTATGCGGATGGCTATTTAAGCCTCCAAGTATAGGAGTGTGGGTACTCAAACTTCTTCTCAGGACCTACGGAATTCGATTCTGTACTAGATTTTCCAAAATGTACTAGTTCAAACTTTGATCCCCAAGCCTTGCAAAAAAAAAAAATATATATATACTCTGTAAGTACACGCGCTGTCGAGCTATCGTGGGGACAGACAGACGGACATGCAAACATCAAAATAACTTTTAATATGATGCGTGGGTGTTCATTTTGCTCTACTAGCATTATTTCTGTGCGTTACAATCGGAATAACAAACTTAGTATATCCTATGATTTCGTCTATGGTAAGAAAAAGAAAGTTAGAAAAAATAAATAAAATATATGTTATTTTTGATTTTTCATTTTGACAAGTTGTCTTGTTCGGGACGTAAGCCACACACATTTATGAAACACTAAAATATCCTCAATCGTATATTTCAGAACCTCCCTGATTAGTATCTCTATTCATGTACGAAATTTGTTTTTTTTTAACATCCTTTCAATTATATCCTCCAATTTTGAGTTTTTTACACCGAGATCTCGCGGTTGAAAAAACCTTTTCCTATAAAACCAAAGCTACATAATTTTATGGAATATAGATACACTTTCTGGTTGCAAAGAAAAAGGTAGCTTAAGAAGGTAATCGAATTGAATATTTCCCAAGGTCTTGTTTCTTGCTTGCTATAATCGCTCATAAATACATATGTAAAAGATTATAATCTTTGAGACAAGTTATCAGTGGCTTTGAGGCTCGGATATTATTGGACACTCTCATATTATATCGAAAAATTTCAAAAATATTATCTTAAGTTTATAGAATTACACAGAATGAAACATGCAAAAATATTAAAATATAGAATAAATACAAAATTTTTACTCACTTTCCAAGTTCTTCTTTGATTTCATAATTGTCAGAGAAACGCGTACAGGCTGCTGGAGCAGCCATCGCGATGGCACACTTGAGGAAATCTATTTCGCCAAAATGCAATAAATCACAAGATGCAAGTTTTCACTTTTCTTAAGTATGTTTATATACTAAACAAGTGCACACACACACACTACTTCAAAACTACACTATCGCACAGCAGCTCTATTTCTTTCCGGAAAATTATCTAATTTATTTATTGATTTTTCCTGGTTGGCGGCTAGTCGTTTGAAACTTTTCACACTTTTCTTTAGCACATTGAAAAATCACAAGAAGAAATTTCTTTCCCTACCTCCTTTTGTCCATTTAAATTGAAGTATGTAGTTAAGGTACCTCTCTCTATGTAATTGGATTAAGGATATTTTTGCTGCCTAATTTATTTACTTTTGTTACAATTGTTATTACTGTATATGGGGGTAGGTAGGGGGTAGCTGGATGTGATTTTGATTATTTTGTGATGAGACTGGATGATGAATTTGTGAATACTGACGGCGGCGGCGGCAAGCAGCTGATCGCTTGTCGATGAATTTCTCTTCTTGCTTTTATCGAACTGAAAAGAGAAGAAACGGAAAACTTTTTTAATTAAATTTAAATTTTTCCTTTTTTTTCTAGTGTATTACACTAACGTAATAGAAAAAAGTCTGCTTTTTACGAAATATGAAAGATTTACATCTTACAAAAAAAAAAAAAAAAAAAAAAAATTCCTCGCTAATTCTCTTATCTCCTATGTAAGTCAGTACTGATAATAAATAATTTCTTTTCAAAAGTCATAAGTCTGGGGGTGGCAAGCTTTTTGATAATTTCTGTCTCGTTATTGTTTCTTCAAAACCTTGTAAGTCTGACATTGGAGTTTTGTTTTTCTTTTTAATTATATTCCTAAAGTGTCGATATATAAGACACATTTTACTCACTTGCATAGGATTTATTTAGTGCCTACATAAACTTAACTATGTTTCGCAAACTAGTGTGCGTGTTCTTCTACATATGAACATATACAAATCAAAGATTTGAGCGTTTTGCGTTCATTGATTGCCACACTTTTTTTACTATTATTTTTTTTTATATTATTAAACCAAGCTCATGGGATACCCTATGATGCAAAGCACAGCATGGCAGGAAAAAAATATGGAAAGAATTAGGGGACATGAGGAAAGTGACGGAGTTGCTGATGTATATCACTCTTGAACCTTCGCAGATTGTAAGCCCGGGAAAAACAGAAGTTGGTCGACTATTCCACATTCGCACAGTTCGGGATAAAAAAGCATCACGGAATTTTACTGTACGGCCGAATGTATGTATTTTGAAGAGTGAGAGGATGTGCGCGGCTTGCAGCGCGAGTATTGCGTATAGGAATTATTCTACATGGAATCAGATTAAATATTTCATCGGAGCATTGGCCATGCATGTACCGATTAAGAGGAGTCAGTACCAAGATTTGCAAGTTTCATACATCTTTCAATGCGAATTTCTGGCAAACTATTTGTAGCAGAATAATGATTTAGAATAACGAAGAGGTTTAGTGAATAACGTCCGGAAAAATAAAAAAATAAATGTATTGGAATGAATATATTAGCTCGGAAACTCCTAAAAAATGTTTTTTTTTTTTAAATCAAATTACTGTTAGTAGGTATTCTCATTTCTTTACAATGTGACTATTTTAGAAAGAAAGCCCTAGATCTAGTGAATAACGTCGAGTTTTTTCATTTTTAGTTGCATTTTTTTAATTAACGTTTGGGGATTTAAATCGGCACAAAATTTAATCAACCATAAATTTATGTAAAGAAAAAAAAATTGTTTTTATTTTATTGTGACTCCTTTAAAACTTCATAAATTAATGAATAAAAAAATTTACACCCAGTCTGTTAGCCTTACGAATTTTTAGTGGCAGCTCTTTCATAGCCTTAGTAAAAAGTTGTATGTTCAGAGTTTTGAGGACGTTTCTGATCCTATTTTCGAGATTTTTTTTTGTTTTGGCCTGAAATCCATTTGCATATACGTTCCTCTTTAAATTGGCCCACAAGTCTTTTATGGGCCGAAGCTGTGGTATGTTCGGAGGATTATGGTCTTTCGCTACGAATGGGATGTCCAACTGATGCATTTTGTCTATTGACTTTTTAGCGTAGTGTGCAGAAGCTAGATCGGGCCAGAAAATCACCTCGTCTGTGCTATGAAGTTTTAAAATGAAGTTCTTCACTTCTGGCAGACAGACTTCAGAATAACGGCCAGCATTTACGGCCAAATTCGATGAGAAAAACCTCGGGCACGACATTCCCTCAGAGCTGATGGCCAACCACACTAAAATTTTTTCTGGGAACTTGGTTGTAGCACACATCTTCACATGATCAGCAGCAACTGATTGAGGAGTATCGTAGTAATGGCGCCCTTGCCACTCGTTACCATCAAGAGTGAAATATGACTCATCATCCATTATAATTTTTACTTTACTTTGTGGGTAAAGAATATTTTTTGCTATCAATTTCACTCTTTGCTTTTGCACAACCTCCTGTTTTTTGGACACTTTAGGACACTTCTTTCGAGCTTTACGCATTATATTCATTGAAAGTAACTCTTTTTTCACTGTCTTGTGGTCACAATTAAATCTTCGTCCTAGACTTCGATAACTTTTAGCAACCTTTCCCACTGTGATCCTCTTCAGTTCACGCCTAACTTCATTGTTTGAAAAAGGATTATCGGACCGTTTCGTTTTTTGTTTTTTATACGAAATATTGTTTTCCCGTCTTTTTAGAATACTATACACTGTTTTTCTTGAAAATCCTACATCTTGGAAATATCGCACAATGTCCGATTTAGAAGCTAATGGGTGTAAATCACAATATGAAAATATAATTTTTCGACGCGCTTCTTCATTAACTTGCATTTTTCTGTTGTCACGGACTAAATTGCACGCAAAACTGATTAAACCAGTAGAGAAACCTCTGACAAAACTAAATTATCTAACGGGATAAATTTTAGAATGATACAGGGTGATTCAAGTGAAAATGAGTTTTGTGCCGATTTAAATCCCCATACGTTATTTGGCTCTAATAGTACTTGTTTTTTCTCCCGATATTTCACCGACGAGAAATTTCATTGAAAGTTGTTTAAATACAAAGCAAAATCGTATATTTAAGAATTATGTGCAAAATAAGTTCAGGACAGTTAATTCTCGTTAAAAATTTTCAATTTATTTGAACTGCAAATATTCATATTTTAGATGTCTCTAATGTGTTCTGTGCTCTAGATCTAGGCTAATTTTATATGAATTTTCTCACTTTCAGAACACAAACCTACGTATAGTTAATTTTATTGCCTACAGGCTCGCTGGTATCTAAATTGAAACTTTTGCTGAGTACTGACTCCTCTTAGGGGGCGAAAGGCATCCAACATTTAATTTTTTTTTTGATATTTCCTTTTTTTGTGTCGTAAAAATCTGATGAGTATTTAATTTATTTTTATTAACAATAGCATGACTTTATTAACTCATTATTTATTTATTTACGTTTCATTATTTATTATTATATAATAAATATACATATAATCATGCAGACTATGAGTTCAACAACAAAATATATGACTAATCTTATATAATCATTCGTAAACGTAAAATAACTAAAGGAATTCAGAATAAGACAGTTATGATACTGCCAATTATATAACTGTTACATAACGAATGCCGGTGGTTATGGGAAATCAGAAAAAATTTTAACAAGCCCCACACAACAATTAAAAACATAAGCTGTGTTCTTTTGTGTCCGTAGAACAGGGCAGAACAAAAGATACACAAAAGAACGCCTTATACATTTTCATAGAAGATTTATAAAAGAAGCGAACAATACAAATAGCTCGCTTCAATCGACAGAACAATTTGTTCTCTCCAGTATATGGTAGTTCTAGAACAAGGTACACAAACGAACACAGCTATAATAACTGGCCGATACGGGATAAGAAACGCTAATGACGTTCTATAATGCACATCTACAGTAAAAAGAAGAATCACCGTACAAGAATAGAGTAGAAGACGAACTACCTAGTGGAGATAGGCGTGAATAAATGTGTTTTGGTCTTAGGCCGCAGTTTTAGGCCTCTTAGAATCACTTAGTGAATATTGAGCATATGAGATGTAACGCCATACGAAATTTCATTGCTCTATGCCTTAGTACACTGGAAATAAACTGATAAATGAGCTTATTAAGGCCTCTTAGAAGGCGAATTTTTTAAAAATGTTCACCTCTATTGGTGTAAAAAAGATCACCATCCCAAATTGCAAGTTCCTAGGCCTTGTTGTTCTCGAGATACATTCAGTGAGTGAGCGGTATAACGGATAATAACTAAAAATATGCACAATAATAACATATTTTTTGTAAAAAATTAAATACAGTTCGTTGAGACCAATCTGCTTTTATTACTACCTGTAAGAGGGATAACATTAAAATATTTCAATGGTTTTTCATACATGGCCCTTTATCCAGCACTAAGTGTAACTTTGTTTTAATAGTCTCGCCGGCTCGTTGTACACTTCCTTGAGCTAAGCACCGGAGATATTTTCGTTTTTTTTTAGTTGGGCAATTTTTTATTTTTTTTTCCAATCCAAACATTTTTGTAAACGCAAAACTCAGCTGACGAATAAAGTCTTCAATCGCGCGACATTAGGGAAAATTCGTGGGATTCATTTCTTTTGGAACAAATGTAATGCTTTTGTTTCTTAGAAATTCGGTTGTCTTTTTGGCATTATGTGAAAATGCCTAATCGGGTCAAACGACATAATCATCTTGAGCTTGGTTTGCTTTTATGATAGGAATCAAAATTTTCCTTAAACAATGATTTTGATACACGTCTTGGTTGACAGCCAGCCCAGAATCAATTAGAAGAGGTTTTGAAACTCCTTTCTTGGAAACTGCTATGATAAGCATAAATTTTTTTCGGGAATTTCTTCTAGAATTGATATTTTCCATTTGCGGATGCTTAGAGAAGGGCTGTTTGAATACAAAACGTCATTTCCAGGCATCTGTGGTTTGTTGCTTAGAGGAAAATAGTTCCAAAACAAATATTTTTTTTTTTTTAGAAAAATGGTAAAGCATCCGCCTGCAGTCCGATTTTACTTTATTTATTTCCTCTTCTGTGTATTGTAACGACTTCTGCTTTTTTTCTAGCTGAGATCTATAAATTCTTAAGCCTTTTGCAAATATATGGCTGGCTGCACTGCTTAATTTCTATGCTGCATCTCGGTGGCAGACAAATTTTCGGAATTATCATAATAACTAAATTGCTATCTGTGTACTCCTGTTTTCATGATTTTACTTGTTCAGTTTCTTTTGTATTGCAGATCAAACTCAGTACGAATTTTTAGTTACATGTATGAAAGAAGAGTAATTTTCAAGAAGTAAAATTTGAAATGTAATTGTAGGCTGCTCTAGTAATGTATGACGACAGAAATAGTGTGGTGATTTAGTATTTAGCATTGAAACCCGTTCACCTTTAGCATATTTGACTTAAACAATATTAAAAAAAGAAAAAAAATATATATTTTTTTTTTCAGGCACTAATAGTCAATTTAATTTTGTTGTTGGATGAAACAAGTTTAAAATGGAAATTGAACTTGTACAACAAACAAAAATTGCCCATGAATAATTTTTAATGAAAAAATGCATCGATTCTGAAAACCTGAACTTAAATATCGTCGCTGTTTTTATGAAACCTGCTATGTGGCAAAAGTATAAATTTATAGGAGAGACAAAAAACTGATCATTTTCGTCAAATATAAGAATTCATATATATACATAAGTGTTAACAATTATATTTTTCCACAAAGGAGTCTTTTTCCGCGGTTGAACTGGTACCGAAACCTCTCAAAATAGCTTAGTGTGACACATAGAAGGTTTCATAAAAACAACGACACACATACATATGTATACCGTCAATTGCACTAACTTTAGACCACTTTTCAGGCATAGTTGGTGACAATTTCTTAGAATATTTAGACTGTGCTATTTATTTTCGGCATTGGGAGCTTGTGTATCTTTACTAAAGAAATAAAGTACAATTTTCTATGCTTAATTTGTTTTATGCAGTATATTTAACAAAAGCTGTTATTACAAAGTTGGGCTCTGAGTTGCCCAACTATTAAAAATTGGGGGACGAAAACAGAGAAATAAAAAAAAAATTATTACGTATCTACCCTATCGTCTTTTTTTTTTTTTGTATTTAATACTTTATTTATCTTTTATTTTAGCCCCAAATATCTTTAATTTCACGGATTTTGAAAATTTCCCTTGATGATGATATTGATTCTTTGACTTTCTTCTATATTATTAGTATGCATTTTGTCATCGACATTCGGTCATTTCCAGAACTTCACACATTTTGTAAAGCATTTCACATTATTGCAATATTTGTTCATGTTAGGCTCCAATTTCTTATTTGTTGAAAATTTTAAAATATTTTGAATACTAAAAGCGATACAGGTAAGTCTCTTATAATATCGTCGTTGATGTCGTTAGATTCGAAATTTAACAAAGCGTTTCATATGGTAGATACCTACTTTTCGAATTTGAGTTTCGAAAATTTTCGAAGTCCTATGGACCGAAAGTTGAGTCGATCAGAGTTTTTGAGGATTTTTCTTTATTTTTATCATGAATAAGGATGTAGAAATTTCATGAAAATCCACTGCAAATTACTCGAGTTATGACGAAAAATAAGTTCGAAATTGGCTATTTTCGAATTCGTTTTTCCGCTCACATTTTTTTATGTATGACGAATTTTCGAAAATACTGTATTTTTCGATTTTCCAATTTCGAAGTTCTCATTAAGTAACTATTCGAAATCCAAATTTTCTCCACTTTTTTTTTCTTCAAATTTTCATATCTAATTACATTTTATCCGATTCTTTTTCCTACTACTCGATAAATTTGATCCACTTTTTTGGAGTTCAGTGGTTAGGAGTGCGGAGGTGTAAGGGATCAAATGGAATAGTGATATGAAATGGAAAGCTGCTATCCTACACTTATTTTTTATCCCACTCACATTCATATCGGAGTTACCTTGATTAACCAAAGAAGGAGCCCCAATATGAAGGTGTTCTATTCGACTTCTATATGAAGAAATGCTGCCATTTGATTTGATAATTATAATATCTAGAAACTCTATACTATACCGTGGCGGTTCAATCTCTGTTTCGCATTCCCTCTTTCAACTGCAGTCCTCCACCCACCTCACCATCATCCCACCCACATCATAGCGCTGCGTAGGATGCGGGCAATACTACTTTATAACGCATACCTCTGCAAACATTTAAAGACAATCTTAGAATAAATTAAAAGAGAGGAATTCTTAATTGTTTGGTAATTTTTAGGGGAAATCCCTAATAACTGGAATTGATGAACAGGGTAGTACTACATAAATGTTTACTACAATAATTTAACACATCCAACAAGTGCTGTTATAGATAAATTATTCAAGCCATTTGAGTTGTTGGAATGTTCTTGTACGAAAAACGTATAACGCGGAGACCGCGGAGATCTGTCCCAATTTTCGCTCCGCGTTATATGTAAATCGCCTTAAAAAACACTGCGTTATAGGAGACTTGACTGTACTAATATGGATAAAATTTATAACTAAGTCAAAGATATCAGTAAAGAAAAACATACTTTGAACTTTATTACGCTTGCTATAATTATAATAATTGTCTATCAAAAACAGCACTTCAAGTTCATAAGCACAATTATTCACTGTGGAATTAAAGTCACTGCTAACGAGCAGCGTGGCATTGGATGTTTGCAAAGAACTAGCAGCAAGCACCGGACTGTCGATCGAGTTCGTGCAACTGAATTTCCATGAAACCAAAACGCTACCGGTAGTCCATTGTTGGGCACCTGGTCCAAAGTTAGGATAATCGATGGTACGGAGAGTCTGATGTCACAACAGTTAATGACTGAAGGCATCGTTTTTAGCATCAACAACGATAGCAACTACCAAACCAAAAGGCATATTATTAATAATAACCATACTCAAGTGGTTACTACCAAACCTGCTAGCATTAATTTAGGATTGGTGGTAACCAGTATTCTAGTGGTTCAAAATTCTCGTTTTCAAGCAGTTAGTATTTACCTCCAAATATCTATTATAATTTTATGCTTTCAATGATACTGGATAGAAAATATTATGCAGATCATTTAGTTGACCAATTTTTTGTACATGTTGCTCATGCTTTTTCATTTATGTGCCTCAAGACAAGATAAGGAAAAATTTATTGAGGCAAGCCACCAGAATACCCCTACATACAATCGAACCAGTTTAATGGTTTACTAAAATTGGTTTATAAATTCGTTGGCGCAGAGCACGCATTTATAAACATACTATTCACGTTTTTGTTGTCTTCATAAATTAAACGGCTACTACGGATCAAAAAATTGTATACAGCGAAGTTATTTTTAGCTCAGTATTAAAAAAAAAAGTTAATTATTCGCTAGCAGAAGGAAAACCCTGTTAAGAAGAAAAGTGTGTTCTCATTAAAATTCCGTAAAAGCGCACGCTGAGTTTCAACATTGTTTACTTTATTGTGCACAAAATAAACGAAAAATATGACAACCTTATTATTTCCTTATACTTTTTTTTCATTTTTCTTCCCCCCTCATTCAAATTTTTTTTTTTTATTATTATTTATTATTTTTTTTTACAAAGCTTTAGTGCAGGAAACTGACGCCCCTTTTAGAACTGAGTTTTCTAAGTGTTGGCCTAAAACCACACTTTTTCCTGCATTCCATAAATTCGTAATTAGCTTTGCTAAGCAATCATAGCTAATCCATAATTGAAGAGTTGTCGCTAAGGTATATAAACGCTACGAAAACTGGAGTGACTGGTTCGTCTGTTTGCTGCCTGTCGCCTTCTATTCCTATCCTCCCTAAAGCCTCAGCGTTCGGGGCTCCTAGGGCACTCATCCTTCAGAGTAACCGGCGTCCAACCACCCGGGCAATTTCGGCATGCTAATATCTCGTAATAACTGAGAAGGTGGAGGAGGAGGATGATGATGGTGGTGGTGGTGTTAGTTATGTTTTGTATTCTTCATACACTTACTCTAGCCTGCATCGATCCGGCATAATTAGTGCAATGAAATCGATCTCTTTCACATCCCTCCACCTCATTGCCTCCTCAATTTTATATAGCTAGCAGCTATACCTCCTCATGTACATATTCTCCTTAAGTGTGCTAAGATTTAAAAATAGCCAGCGACGAGCTGCTTTAGCAATTTTCCTCCTTTTTGCTTTTTATTTTAACTCTTCGCATGTTTTTTTGCCTGTTCATATTGTCCACGAGGTGAGCTTGCTGCTGTTGGCTTTTTTGCTTCGTGACTTTATAATTTTTCACTGGGCCAGAGAAACAATCAAACAGAAGCGATAATTAAACTGAAAAACGACGGTGGTGATATGAGGGTTAGTTAGGGGATACGGAAAAACGGGGCCTCTTGTGTGCCGAAAGCCTGTCGGTGATGATTTTAATTAAATTGTCCTTAACCCAACTTAGCCATACACGGCAAAGGTTATGGTGGAAATTTGTGCGTCGTAATAAAAGTCAAAAGTCTAATTTCAAAATCTGAAAATATTATCCTATCCTCAAATGACATTTTTCAATCATTTTTTTTTTAAACTTAAGCCCCCCCCCCCCTATACCTGGGGGGTTTTTCAGTCATCCTTAAGATTCTGCTGACATAATTCATAAATTTCCTACGCTACATAGAATGTACATATGTACGTTGTCAAAACCCACGAGAATACTTCCCAAGCCATGAAACAGAAATCTGTATATGTATGCGTTGTGAGTCCGTTTTCTAAAATGTTCTATATTAATATTACTTATGGAAAAGTGCCAAACATTGACTTTATATATGCTATAGAGCCTAAACTACTATCCATACAGGAAAATAGTCTTCTAGTAATTTACAGCTTGGTTCCTTACCTTCCCAAAGGCTGCACTTACTATATGCCTTACTTAACAAAATAATTAAATAGTTTTGATTACAAAGTAACCTTACCATTTTACGCTCAATACCTCTCAGGTGAGTGATAATTGCATGTGTGTGGGCAGCCGGAGTCCGAATCTGTAGTCAGCTACATTCGATATCATCAGCCCTTAGAATATATAGCAATATGCTATATATTCTAAGCATCAGCCCACGGCATCCTATGACGGCCCAGTGACATTACAATGATTACTCAGCTGAGAATTTTTGTTTGAGGAATCGTAGTCATTTGGTTAAGATAAATTTTTTTTTAATAATTTTGTTAGAAAAGCTATGAAAATTTTATTACGTTTCGGAAGATAAGAAAGCAAGCTTAAGATTTTCAGAACACCATTTTTCTGTATGAATAGTAGTTTAGGGCGGAGGAGCTATTCAATTCAAACTTTTGTAAATTTTACATAAGAACACTGCAAATATTTTAGAATGTAAGGACTCCGTTGGGCCTCGCATGTGGTAGGGAGGCAGTCTGTTTCATGGCTTGTGAAATATTCTCGAGGATTTTGACGTTGTACATATGTAAATGCTGTGGCTATTCTTTGATCGGTTTTATTGAGTATGCATTTTCGATATAGCGACATTCTTAACCCTTATCCGGGCAAGCTTTTCAAAGACACATACTCGTACTAAATAACCACCAGAACTTAAAACTCGGATTATTTTTATTAATAATTTTGAAATATCGGATGAGCCTGGAGAGACTATAACTTCGCCCTGATATGACCCACACTAAATTCCAATTCAAACTGATTCTATTACAGCAAGATTTCCAAGGATCTGTTTAAAAAATTACAAGAAAGCTACTAAAAAGCTACCGAGCCAGATACAAAAAGAGAACCGTCCATCCATTGAAAGTACTACGTAAGAATGCATCAACTTACTCGAATACTATCCAAGGAGCGCTATTAGCAGTTTTTGGGGTTCCGTACCTAAAACGGCGGGCAAAAAATACGGAGCCCTTATAATGCCTTAAACACAGTTGCAACGCCCAGAGCGGCCGACAACTATTGCAGTCATAGGCACAATTTTCTTTAGGAACGTTTTGTGGATTATATAGGAATCTGCAGTGGCCGTCAGCCGCTCTATTCGTCGCACTTGTTTTTAAGGCTTCCGCCTATCTGCCTGGGTGTCACAGAACTTTATCTCGAAAATTACGTGACGTAAGAATTTGAAATTTTGCACAATGTTAAGCGGGAAACGCGACAGCCATCAGCGTTTTTCAGTTCAAATTTCATTCTATTCTATTATCAGATATAGGAATAAATTGAAATTTGAGCTGATGAGCTCTGATGAGCGTAGCATTGTGTTTCCAGCTTTAGATCTTTATGACAACCATATATTTCGGAAGTCAAAGATTATGAAATATTTTTTTTTTGTAAGATTTACTTAGAAGCGTCAACTCTTCTTCATGCCCCGCCGTGAACTATCATAACCCAAATTCTGTACTACAAAGGAACCTTTACGTTAATATCTATTTCCTGCATTATAGGTGTTACCAAGAATTCCAAATTCAACTCGTGCGTTAAGGTTTCTACGAAAGAAGGTGGCAACATGCATTCCTAAATAATTAGGGTATAGGCGGAGGACTGCTTTAATCATAAGGCTGAGTTACAATGTGACGATGTCGCGAGTCGCGAACGCTGTAGCTAAATCTGTCAAAAGTTAAAATGTATGAAAGTACTCAAGCGCAGGTACAGTGTGTCGCTAAGGGTGTTGCTGACGCTGGTCGCAGAACATTGAAATTGTTAGTGAAAATTGTAAGTTTTAAGTAATGCCACAGTATTTAATAACTAGGTAATTTATTTATTTACGATTTAATGATTTTATTTAATAATGGAACGAAAATTCAACACCTCTTAGAGCGTCATCATTGGAACAGCATAAGCAACCCCCACTGCGTCCGCGTTAGCAACATCATTCGTGATCGCTTCTCGCGACAGCGTCACTTTGTAACTCAGGCTTTAAGTGTGCACGGGCCGCGTTCCGCGAGCACGGGCCAACACGTGTCGTCGGAAGGCTCTAGTTCGATGTGGTGCGAAGACGCCGTCCGATCCGTTTTGAGCCGGTAACTTTAAAAGCGCGCCGCGAGCGTGTCGAGGTGGCTCGTGGTTATACGAGCGAGCGTGCCTTCACGCGGCATTTCGAAATGGCAATTTTATAAAAACTAGGCACAGTGCCTAAAATCAGTTCGAGCCAATTATGCGCAGCGGGAGGAGTTGTATATGCGCAGCACGGCCTGGCAGGAGATCGTCCGCACTGGTCTGGCCTGGTCTGTGAAACCACGGATCGTGGGAAGCAAGTTTTACTTATGCACTTTAGGGTTTTATTTTGTTATCCATGGAGATTAGAGGACAATACAGACACCGTCCATAACCTTTCACTACGCCTTTGAGTATCTTATTTTAGCACAGTAGTAAAGAAGGAAATGACTGCATTCTCGCATTTTATTATTTGTGTCGTCCAGTAGAGTTTTCACTAGAATAATTCATTTGTTCGTAACATTTTAAAATTTTTAATTGGGATTAGTCGGGCGCCCCCCAAAAAAAATGTTTTATTGTTTTTTGTATCTTGTGGGTATAGTTTGAAATGGATATTCTCAAGGTTAAAAAAAAAATCGGAGAGTTGATTATAAATATGAAGTCAAATATAAGCTAAAAACACCGTCCCGTAATCTGGTTGAACTTCTAGGTTTCTGAAGTTATAATTTTTATATAATCAGGGTTAGTGATTATTGAAACATAGATATAACAGGAAAACTGCCGCCTTTTAGTCAGTTTTATATCAACTCTTACTAATAAGACCAACTCCTATAAGATCATGCTTGCGTCCGCCTGTTTGAATATTATTGAAATTTGACAATACAGTAATGTTTAAAACATACGAAATATTAATTTTTCAGTTATCACAGGGAAATTTGGATTAAATATATAAAGAAATATACTCAAATTCGGTCGATTGAATGTTTGTTGATAAAGTTCTAGTACGGAGTCCTGTGCGAGCCCGACCCACTCTTGACCGATTTATTTTCTATTTCTTTGTTAATATAATTAATCGAATACTTTTTAAATAAGGAGCATTTTTCTTTGAAATAAACTGGCAATGTAATTTTCTAGTATGTCTACCAAAATTATTTCATGTTTTGTTCTGATGAATCTTCTTTACATTTTTGTATATGTATTTTACATTCTATTTCAAAGCTATAAACTAATTTGAGATTTTCCGTTTTCTCGAAAATACAATCTGTAATTATTGCCAATTTTTGGAAATTTTATCTACACAGCTTAAATACTATTTAGACTAGACAACTTATCTATTTACTGAAACCGATTTATCACAAGTTGTAAAAATTTCAAATTCGTTTATAGCTTCGAAATAGAGTGTATCAATGTTCCTTAATTTTACTATTCCAATTTTCATATTCTTGAACTATTTTAAATTTGCACATGAACTCGAACTTGAATCTAACACATATGTATAAGTTTTATTTTCAGTAAAAACACGCACTAAATCCGAACCGAAAATATCATATAAAACCATTGGACGAATGTTGCTGTTTTATGCTAGTGTTATTTCACTTGATTGCCCACAGTTAACAGAAATATTTCTCCATCATAAGGAAATTGAAATATAAAAGCTTATGTAAACCATCCCAAAGCTATGTAGTAGCGATAACCTAATTAATAATGATGAATCCTAAAAATCACATGACCCTACAAATCCATCCATCTACACTATAGGTATAGTCAATCTTGGTCTAGGGATATAGCAAAGCAATTAATATTTAGGAAATTTCTCATTTTCACTATCCTACCTATGGCTATAGAGAAATACCTATATATGTATATTAATATGATCAAGATAAATTCCTTCAGTGTGGAAGAGAAACTAATATTCTTTTAGAAATTTTCTTAATTCTGCCACAGTATGCTAAGAATGGGTAGCAATTTCATTAATAAATTGTTTCATCTGAATTCCAATTTTGATAGAATTTCGTTATTAAGTATCTTGGCTCACTCCACATAAGCCACTTTGAATTTCCTATCGCCATCGGCTGATGTTTTATTTAATATGCACGCAAGTATAAGTACCTTAGGTGTATATGTATACAGGGTGGTCCACAATTGAAATTTCAAAAGCCGGGAGCTGATAGAGGACCTTGAGTTATGAAAAAAAAAAAGAAAAATTATGGCAGGACGGTGGATGCGAAATGCATTGTTAGGCCGATAGGAGATTATGACATTTGAGTACTTTTTCTACTTTCCATGAAATCAAGTCTCTCGTCCTCCTATTATTGTCAGAAGTTACAGAACGATAAAGCCAAAAAATTGTAAAAATTTATTTAATTTTTTTTTTTAAATTTAACCAATTTACCCACCAAAATTAACGATAAACATTACTTTTCTCCCCAAGATTTGGAAACCACAGAATGTTACGTTTAATTTGGTTATGCATTTACCTACCTACATGCAACCGTTTTTGAGATATATCTAATTTTATGATTCATAACCATAATTAATGTATTACTAAGTAAAAAATAAGGTTTACTTCAAATTTGGTTGCGCGTGACGGGTGCAAAATTAATGAAACTAAATCTAGATTCAGCTAAAATTGAAGTAAAGAACTTACGATTTTGAACGAGACTTAGGTTTACTTACGAAAAATTGATATTTTTAGCCTAAACAAACAAAAAAATAATAAAAAAACAAATGGAAGTTGATTTAATCGATAATTAGCGCTTTTTATTAATTCATAGTACCATTTTTATTCCATTTTAATTTTTACATTGCACTTTTAATTATTTAGTATTAATTTAATTGTTTGTTCATTTGAAATGTCTAAGGCAACGATTTTGGATTATCAAAAATTTTGAAAACTACGGTTCCAACATTCCGTAAAAAAAATCAGCAAGTCATCAGATAAGCGTGTAGGTCGGAAAACATATTTGTGATCGTGATGATATGATTAGGATCTAGATATTTTCATTAATTTGGAGTTAATGATAGATTAAAAAATACCTTCGAAAGAATTCGATTTTAACGATCACTACTCTCTCCTTTTCGGGGAATAAGTTCAATGTGGGTTAGTTTCCAAACAGTTGAAAGTTTTCGGTCGAGTAAAATATTTAGAACAGTTTGCGAAAAGGGTTATCCAAGGATAAGGCACAGCTTTTAATCAACAGAGTCGAGGAGCAATGAGGATCTGCGGCTTTAGAGCCGTTGAGCTCCTTAAAGACCTTATAACACATCTTTCGTACGGGCGTCCGTGTATTGGCTCTTGTACACATCCACACACAGATGCAAAACAGATTTCTCGGTGGAAGGCGAGAATTCGAAGCGAATCTTGCAACTAAAATATTATTATATGCAGGGTGTCTAGTCAAAAAGTGATCCAATATGCTCCAATCGATTCATTCAGCGTTCACGATGAGCAATTTTTTCGTAAAACTCCTCCCTCAGCCCTTTTGTAATGGATGAAAATGTGTTTGTGTGAGTATGTGCTCCGAGCAGGAACTGTTTACACTGAACCCAAATAGACTCCATAAAAATGTAATAACTTTTGACGGACTAAAGATATTGACATGGTTCTTTTTTTATTTGAAAGATATCTTAAGAGTCCATTTTGTTTTTTAAACCATATCCTTATTAAGGGAATTATTAAGGACGGAGGATGAAAAGGTACATTTTCAACTGGCAAAATTTGTGCCAACGGATCGAGACATGTGAGGTACTGTCAAAAAGCTCATAATGCATACTTTTTATGTTTTGAACAGAAGTTATTACGTTTTATATTAGCTCACCTCCCAGTACACGCGAAAATATTTCAGCCGTTAAAAAAGGGGTGAAGGGGGGGTTTTACGATGCTCATCGTGAACGCTGATTACAACACTGCAATGGATCGATTGGCACACGTTCGAACACTTTTTTACGAGACACATTTTCAATCGCTAAGATCTATTGAAAAGATTCGATCGATTGAAATTTTATTCGAATTACTTGTTAGGTCGTCTGGTTGTTAACTAAAAATTGAATCGATTAAATTTCTAATTGAAAATATCCCAATTAATATTTTAGTTAATTGAAAATAGAGCTGAATTGATTAATAGTGTAATAAGTAATCTGAACATACCACAAACGATGATATTCGATGGAATGACGATGTTCTGAATAAGTTGTTATGTCAGAAGTGTTTCTAGGCAATAATGTGAAGATAACCATCTTTTATCAGTTAAAAAGGGATGTATGAAAAATAAAGCAGAACACATAATCTGGCAGTCAACATTTGTTACAATATCTGCCAAAAATTACCAAATTTTTTTTGTTTTTTTTTTTTTTTAGTAAAAAGGAAAATGTGGCAGAGCAGAAGTTAAGTGCTGAAGAAAAATAATTTGAAGTAAGCAAAATTAAAAACAAAAGAGAAAATATCGATATAGTTTCCATCACTATAACAAAAATAGTTAACATTTCCCCAATTGCCGCGAGACAATAACAAACATTTTTGTGATATTTATTTAAAAAAATTAACAAGGATTTAATAAATATAAAAAAATAAATAAAAAAACACATACCGACAAAGACTCTCTCATTCAAATCTGTTGTCGTACACCTGGAAGAGAGAAAAATAATTTTATAGAAACTATCTAAAATTGAAAATTTGAATTAAATAATTCAGTAATTGTGTTCAAAAACGTTGCTATTACTTTCAAGATATACTTTTTTTATTTATTTCCACCAATTTCATGACTACTACAAAGCTAAAACAAAATAGTAGAATCCGATATAAAGAAAGATGAAAAAGACAAACTCAAATACTTGAGGGTAACATATTAGATTATATGAGTATGATAAAACAACAACGAAAAAATGAAAATAAAATTATAAATTAAAAATGACAATGAATAGAAAAAAAGCTACATCAAGTAGGCTGACCATTCAAGAGACACTTTAAATGAGCTTTAGTCATATATAAATCGAGCTCATGCCAATGAGTATTAAACAAACGAGACATCGACTTAATAGGCTCATTAAAACTATAATTTGTATCACAAAATGGCAAATAAAAAAGTCATGGGGTCTGAAGGAGCGGTCAAGGAGTAGAAATATTTCGGAGGCCAAGCAGCTCAGGGGAATTAATTGTACCATGCAAGCAATCAAATACAAAGAGGATCTTAGATATGTCACGCCTCCTCTCAAGGGTTTCGAGGGTGAGCAATTTTAGTCTATCAGCGTAAGGTGGCAAAACTACAGGATTACTCCAAGGAAGGCCATGAAAGCAGTTTTAAGAAATCTGCACTGAGCCGCCTCAATCCGATTAATATGAACAATGGAGCCCAAACAAGACTGGCATACTCCAAGATCGGCCTAACTAAAGCGTAATAGAGGATATTGGTTACAGAAGGATCATTAAACTCACAGGATCACCTCTTAAGAAAGCCCAAAGCAGTGTTAGCCCTATTGACAATATTTACAATATGGTTTTCAAATGAAATAACGCCCAGATTCTTGGTGCTGTTAAGTCTGGACAATAAACTTCCATTGATGAACTAATTCAGATATGAAGGACTACGCTTACGACAATAAAACATAATAAAAGGAAGAAAATTCTTAGAGTAGAAGATTTTCAAGTCAGAGTTAAAAAAAAACTCTAATAAGTTCGTACTTGTAGACTTGTCAGTAGTAAAACCATGCTGGAAACTCCTACACACGACTTAGAGTGGAAATAGAGTGTATCACAAACAATGGCCCCAACAATTTTAGGAATAGCTGAAAGATTGGCAATTGGTCTATAATTAGTTATGTCATTTCTGTTCCCTTTTTATGTAGTGGAAGAATTAGAGAGTGTTTCCATAACTTAGGAAAGACACCAGACTGACAGGGCAATTTAAACAAGTGAAATAAAAGGGGGATAAGCGAAATGCTAAATTTCGTCAATAAAGAAGGTGGGATGCCGTCGAGACCAGGCAAAAAGCAATCCGCCAATTTCGAAATAGATTTCTAAATTGTGGCATAGTCAAAAACAAGGTCCTTCAATTCAAAAGAGGTCGAAGGAAGCATCGGCAACTGAGTAAAATCGCTAAAGCTAATATAACAAAAGTAGATTCAAAAAATTAGAAAACAAATGAAGTAATAGTAAAATTAAAATTAAAATGTAAACGTGAAAAAAAAAGTAAAAAAATTCAAGCAGTTAAGTATACATTATTGGTAACTCTGGTGTAAAAAAAGTGAAATCGAGGCTTTTCAAGAGATCGGAAATTACAGAAAATGCAACACTGAAATGGTCCCATCGAAATCGATATTAGTTACTTATTTTATAAGCTATTTTGTTTTGTTTTGTAATTTTTCATTAGTAGGTACTATAATTTTTATCTGTTTTTTTATTTTTAATTCACGCTTTTCTCTTTTTCTTTTCCAATTTATAATGCTCTTTGAAAGATTAATAATCTTGTGTACTTTCCGAAAATAAAATGAAATGAATGAATGAATGAATGAATGAAATGAATAATGTATGAAGTCCTGTGAGAGATGCTAATGCTAATGCTAATTAAGTCAAGTGAGAGAAAAATATTTTAAATCAAATTAAATTAAATTAAAGGTATGGCACACATTAAGCATTTAGAAAGAGTGTTGCTCCGGGACAATAGATACGACGACAGGTGAACAACAACAACCAATATGAATAAAATATTTAAAAGTTAATAAAATTACAATCAACACTTTTGTATTTTATTAGGGGCGGGGTCTAATTTTAAGACAAAAATTACATATATTTTGTTAACGGGGTGGTAGGTACCACAAACTCCAAGACGAAAACAGACATTAAAAAAAATTCACAAGGAATTTAAAAAATATTCACGTCAAACAAATTCCGTAGGTAGGTAGGTACTCCTTCTTCTGTTGTGTAAAGAATGCCGAAATCACAAACGTTTAATTTGCTTAGGAGGTATTAAGATTTTTTTTTTATTAGCAGCGTCTTTAACATTAAAGTCGCGAAAAGTTTTGTTACTATATTTTCCTGTACCACAATTCCATGTTTAGAATTAGAGGTTTTTTCATCATCACCCTTTCTCGAGCCCCTTCTTCGACTCCCCAATATGGTCCTTTATTTGCACACAAATCCATACATATCCATCATCCTATGCAACAGCAAAAAAAGTTCCCCTTTCGTGGATTTATTAATTTTTGTTTTTAGATAAACTGACTCCAGAATAGCAAGAAAATAAAAATTTAAATAGGGACCTAGGATCAGATTGTATAGGGAGCAAGCATTGTAGAATGAAATAAAATAAGGAGGCAAACATTTTTTATTGTAGAACCAACCACAAAACCAAAGTAGCAAAAAGTGGTGTATCGTTATATAAGGGAAAGAAAAGTGGGAGAGAGAAAAGGGGACGCGATGTAGAGTTCTTTGTTCATTTTGTAAGTTCATAACCCTGAAATTAATTAAGCCGAAGTTTAAACCACCCATTCGCCTCGAATTATAAAATAAAACAAAACAATAACAACAGCAAAAAATCCCACAAAGTTCATTATGGCAGGTTGAATGCGGCACCTTTTAAGCCACAAAGGACACGATATTTACCTACCCCACTGAATAATATATTGTTAGTAGGTATTGTAAGGATATACTACATTATATACAAATATTCTTATATATTTATATATTAATTAATATTTGTAGCCGCAGTCTACCGTCACTCGACCGATTTCAATTAAACTTTGCAAACTTCTAAAATTTTTATAATGTTTATATACGACCTATGTATGTATAATACTACGTACCTAAAGGAGGTTACGATGGAAGTCGTTATATTAGAGGAAAATTGTTAAGAGATGGAAAATTTGGTAAAGCTGACAATATAGGATTTTCGATAATAGATATCCTTGACAACGGAAAACCGTCTCCTAAACCACCACAATTATATTAAGAGGAAAACAGAAAAAATTCGACACCCTGAAAGAAATCCATAGTAACCTGGAACAGTTCAGGTATACCATAATGAAAGAGTTCCAACAACATCGCAGGTATGTAGGTATATATGTAGGTATAAGCCTCGTAGCTTCATGCTTACTTTGTTGTGCCATACTCGATTCCACTACGCTTAACTAAATCCTGCCGATTTAATTTCACTTGAACAATAATCAGAATATATGAATTGGAGTGGAGTGGGGCGGATGGCGGATACTGGGTGGTTGGTTTGATGGAGGCATACCAAACAGCAGCTAAATAAAAGCATCTAAAACTTGTGTTTTATCGACTTTCTATCCACCACTATTTGTTCTTTACTCGGTTTTGGGGTATTTATTCAACACAACATCAATTTTGAAAAATTAAACGGGACCGACCTGGTTTTCCCTAGTCTATACATTCTCTATCTTTGTATGTACATACAAATATATGAATGCAGCACGCACCTTACTTTATGCCGCACTAGAGACGTATGCAGGAAAGTTTTACTACTAAATATAGTAGATAGTATTAGTATGCTCCTTGTAGCTATATAACGTCCGTATCGCATTGCCACCGACTCATCTCCTACAGAACCTTCATACTACTGAAAGAGCCTCTTCTAACTGCACCCCCCCTCCCTTTTTATTCTCTATTCATAATGATTCTCTCAGGTTTTTCTTATCTCTCTTCTTGTCTGACTTGGGGGGTCTGCTAGTGTTCCTTCCTTTTGGAGCTTTAGCTTGACTTCTCTTTTTCAAAAATGAAAATCGATCGAATGACTTTTCTCTCATCATCGGCCTCGTCGGCATTGCTTCTATAGTAGTACGGGGGTACGTTCGGTTTAAGTATGGTTCCTACTCCGAATAAAAGAAAATAATGTACTTAGCTACCCAACTCTACTCTACTCTACCCTACCAGACCCAACCCGAATAATAATATACATCAAATGGGATGGGTAAGGGTGGTGAATTGGAAAGAATGAGGAGGGTTCAGACCAAACAATATTGCTGCATATTGAGTGTGTCCACTTGAGTACCTTTGCAAGAAAAGACGTTGTTGGCATTGCCACTACCCTTATCATCATCATCAGCGGCAAGGTGAGTACTTGCGAGTTTTTAACTTGAAAAGGAATCTATTTTTTTTATAAGTTGAAGGACAGAGGGTATAATGCAGTACAATAGTCTTACAATAATGCTGTAGCGCGTTTGAAAACCTAGAACCTAGATTTATTTTATTCTTCTTCAAATTTACCCTATTTCTTGTATACAGAAGTCACAGACAATTTGAATATCCTGGTAAAGCAGAAGCTTAAATTGAATAAATAAAATTAGCTAGGTAAAAGCAGATTGGACCTATAAGCATATCTCAAACTGGGTGAAGATAATTCAAGAAAAAAAAAAACATTAATTTGACTATTCTGTCTACCTGCCTACCTGTCTGTCTGTCTGTCTGTCTGGCTTGACGTGCCAGAATGGGTGACTTTTTGAATATATACGGACATATATTTGTGTGTATGTATGTATGCACATACAGATAAAGCTTTTACATCCTACAAATACAATAAATCTGGAATTGGAAAACCGTAGTTAAAGGAAAAGGCTTTAGAGAACAATTTTTGTATAAAGCCGAGGCAACTGACATTGATTGACATTGCAATGAAAGTAAACATAATGGACTGTGACGTCAATGAATAAGGTAGGAAAAAATTGATAAAGGCAATCCTTCTAGGGAAATGTGAAAAAAGGAATTGACATGCATATAGTATATATATATAGATGGATATTGTATGTGATGTTAAGTGGTACATCCGTAATATGAAATGTCCTTATTCTTATCTTATGAATTTTTATAAGTATGCATATGTATGTATGTTGTTGCATCGTTTTATAGGATCGAATGTTGGTCGAGGCTTCTCCATAAAAAACTTAACTTGAAGTGGAAAGCCCAGTTGCTAAGATACATAAATACAAATATAAAATATATAGAGATTTAAATCTCAAATTTGTCCAAGTATTTGACACTGAAGCGAATCGAGCCTGCATACATTTTTGTTCTCTCTATTCTGTCCTACCAACCTTGTCTGATTCTTCGCTTAATTTATTAATTAATTAATTTATTTTTATTTTTTATATAAAATCAAGAAAGAGTCTAAGTAACGCGATTTCTATGTCTCTAAAGATTGTCCGTGATATTGAGACCTAGGCGCAGATCTAATATTGCTTCCTTTAACAAGTGTATAGTTTCGTATTACCGCTCATTACCCATTAAACTCAGGACATCTCGCAGGTTAGTTTAAAATCATAATATTTTTGGTCCGAATCTATTCTTTTAATAACTACACTCGCTGTATGAATGAACGGCAGTATTGCTGAATTCTGAACCATAAAAATCCTCTGCTTTTAGGACCATAATTTCCAATTTTACCTTTCCACATTCATCCTTGTCGGTACACCACTTAAGCTAACTCAGTCTCACCAATGGCACAAAATGCACCCCAAATATATTTAAAGCGTGAATTACAATTACGACTTCGACTTTGCTCAAATGGTAAATACGTGTCGCAAGATCCAATTGCAACTTCAACTTCGACATCGACTACGACTGAAACTAAACTTTGCTCAAAGTGCAAAGTTGGTGTCGCCTGTGGTCAACTTCAGTTCAAGTACATCTGTCAATTAGCCGGCACTTCTAGTATCTTTAGTTTGTGTTTGTATCGGCTGTGAAATCATCATGGAAGAAAAATTGATAGAGTTGGTTAGGGAGCAGCAAATATTTTGGAATATTAATTATATTTTTCGTAAAAACTTTAATTTAAGGACTTATTTTTTCGGTGGAGGTTTTTTGTTAGTCTAAAGTTAATAATATATACAACATGTGTTCATTTTAAAATAGAATAAGATGTGATTATGTGAAGCTGTGAATTAAAAAGACTTAATATTTTTTAAATATATTTTTATTTTGATAATTTGTGTTTTAATTCCTAATTAAATAATTTTTTAATTTTTCAGTCCAGTATTTTGCCTAAATGGTCTTAGCTTTTGCGTTTCTTGCCGCCAAAGACCGTGTACTTCGGTTGCATTCACTGAATGATCTACATAAGTTGGGGTGCAGTAAGCGTTATCATTCAATTTGCAAAAATTGTGCAGTAAAACAACACCTTTCACTTCTTATATACGGAACAAATGATTAAAGAAAATTGAACTTGATCACAAAAATCCATCTTAATACGCTAAAAAGCAAACGTCAGATGTTAAATGACAGAAGCAGCAGTTGAAGCTTTAATTTAATTACAAATTTCACCTCAGCGTCGACTTCGACTTAAAATCAAGTCGCAGTCGACAGACAAGTCGTAATTGTAATTTACGCCTAAGTCTTTTATCAACGATATCGGCACGGCAATATAGCAATTGCAGCGACACGGCACCGGTTCTGCCGTCATGTGTGTAGGCAGCCTCACAGTTTTTAATGCTGAAGCAACCAGTTTAAACCGACATGTCTCTCTTGCAACCTTTTATCATTGTAAGCAAAACCATATTCCCCCACACAGCTGACTCTTAGGATGCAACCCCTTGTCGTTTTATAAACCTCTTAAAGAAGCTCATATACAGGGTGTCCCTTATGTGGTATTGAACACTAAGGCTATAGATAATTCATACGTAGATAATCAAAATATTGTATGGAAGTGGGGGATCTTAACGGTTTCCCAGATAAAACGACTTAAAAGATATTTGGACATATTTTTATAGATCGCCCTGTAACTTCTGACAGTTATACCATATGATGATTAAAAATTTGTTACATTGATAATCATTGAACGAATGGTCTGTAAAGTTTTCCGCTGCTTTTCTCCGTTTTGAAGTTATGGCTTAACAAAGTTAAAATTTCGAAATTTTAACTCCTTTTTTTTTATTTAACTACAATTTTTATCAAAAACCACCGTATCAACACCAATTTCTCATATTGGATTTAAGAAGCCTAAAAGCTTCCTTTTAAAATAACATATCACACTCTATATCCAAAATGTAACCCTATCTGCGCTTTTTGCACTTGTTCCTGATCATATTCAGTTACAGGGTGATCGATAAAAGCATACATATATGTATATATATTTGTAAAAGTAAATCAAACTTCAGAAAATCAATAGGAATCAAAATCCGATGAATCCAATAATTGTTAACGATCAAAATATGTCTTAGTGGCTTCCTTCGTTAATGGCAACACTGGGTATAAAACAACATTTTCAAATCCTTTCTAGCTCTGTCTAAACTAACGAAATCTTTAACTATAAGTTTGAGTCCCGCCAATGGAGGCCGGTAACCGGACGGAAGTAGCACATGAAAAAATCTATAAAATCGATTTCACCTCAATAAATTTTAATTTAAGCAGTTGCTGCGTAATTGGCTGATTGACGGGGATATTTCGTTTATTGTTTTTAAGATTTTTGGTATTCATTTCCATTTCTTTATGACATTTTTTCAGTCATCAAATGGCAATGTAACTGTAAAGTAAAGTAAAGTAAAAGTATATACCTAATACTACTACTCTGGATGATATAAAGTAATTACAATTATCCAAACAATTAATTTATAGGGAATGAACAATAGTATCCACCCGAGCACTCACATGTTCTCGACAATATAAATTATGTATATTTTCTAGGTATATCTTTATCAACTCCCACGGCCATCGCTTTCGATAACACTCCCACACAAAGCAATTATAGCACCTTGCGTTCCCAACACCCTTAGATATCATCATACAATTGGAAAAAGAAAACTTTCTTTTCTTCAATAAAAAATTCATGAACGACCTTTCACCATTCAGCGAAATTTCATTTGTTTCTTTTTATTGTTCGCAATTTTTTTTTTTATTTTCTTTCGTCTACCTTTATTTTTTAAGGTTTCGTTGATATTAATCGCGAGCTCTTTGAAAAGAAAAAAAAAAAAAAAAAAACCGCGCGTTTATCAACTCCCTGAATGTACTTTAATTTTTAATAAGTGATTCCTATACGTTACCCACCCTACTCTAATGATGTGCGCGTGTGGAGGTGGTTGGTTCGTCTGCGATTTTTATCGCTCATTAAAATGGATGAGGTTTTATATGTACATTCTAGATATGTATGTAATATGAGATATGTTTTGTCATAGCAATATAATTTCGCAACTCCTTCGACATTTGAAATTGATGGAAAGTGACGAAACAAGTGTTCTATCGATTCCAATTTTGGCCGCACACGCAACCAGAGAATAACAAATGAGGGTTTATCCGAGTGCCCCCAGATTATTATTATGAAATCGAGCACCAAATCAATTTAGCTGATTAAAATGGTTTTCTTTCTTTCGCAGTTCCTTTTCCTCATGTATGTACGAGTACCTATCTATTTTTACATTCGAAATAACATTGCGTAGAAAGGTATTAAGTAGTATTATGACGTCTAGAATAGAATAATAATGAATGGACGAAAATTTCAATTATGAACATGCAGTCGTGTGTGAAACAGCAGCAGGGCGGTAATATTTTTTTTTTATTTAAAATTCCCTCCTATTCCTTTATGTGATTTGATTGATTGACATATTTATGAAAATTTCAACTACACACAGGCTTCTATAAAAATCGAAAAATCTAAATGAGATAGCAACGCCTCAAACACACATCGAAAAATGGATTGCATGATGTCTCGAGGATATTCCAAATAGGCGGAGACCTCGATTTGGACGCGCTCGAAGACGAAATTTTTCAATTATGTATACACCAAAAAAATTCGGTCCGAACTCAGCCCCGAATTTGGCTTCAAGCTTCACCAATTTAAATTCATCTCCTTCGAATCGAATTCGTTCTAAATTCGGTCCGTAATTTTTTCCTTTATATTATTAAGCCAAGCTCAGGGGATACCCTATGATGCAAAGCACAGCATGGAAGGAAGAAGATAAGGAAAGGATTAGGAGGCATGAGAAAGTGGTGGAGGTGCTGATGTATGTCACTCTTGAGCCGTAGCAGATTGTATGCCCGAGAAAAATCAGAAGATCCATATTCGCACAGTTCGGGATAAGAAAGTATCACGAAAATTTATTGTACGATCGAAGAAATTTTGAAGGTTGAAAGGATGTGCATGGATTGCAGCGTGAGGATTGCGTGCAAGAATTAACCTACAAGGGATCAGACTAGATAAATTCATGAGAACATTGACCATGCATGTAGCGATAAATGAATGAAAGCATCCAAGATTGCGACGTTGCTCGAGAGAGTCGACATGACAAGTTATTGCCAAATCGCCAATGAGCTGGAAGGTTCTCTTTTGGACAATATCCGATGAAGTTAAGGCTGTACAACCAGCCTAGATGTGAGAATTGTATTCCATTCTAGGTCTGGGATAAGGCTTGCAGCACAGCGCTCGACGGACTCGACGGACTGAAATATTTCTTACACTTTCTCAGAAATCAAAGACATTTGGATGCTTCTTTGGCAACAGAGAAGATGTGGGTTGTCCAGCTTAAAGGACACAACTTGTGTGACACTTTCAAAATATCGAATTTTTTTTTGCATTTTACCCCACAAGAACAACATACTAGAATTTCAAGTGCGTATGTCAAATAGTTTTTGAACTAAAGCCTTCTAAAGAGCAGCTCCTCCTTGTTCAGAAACGTGCGTAAGCTAAGGGCCGTGCCTGAATTATTGTTCGGGCTCTATCGGCATCGTAAAAATTATGATAGTCTTAGGGACGCTACCTTCGACCTCTAGCTATACAGATATGTATATATAGGTTTATGCCAGTCAAACCATTCGTACATTGCCTGAAATAGCAGATTAGCTCTAGTTATGATATTTATCAATTTATAACAGTGAAATCAATAACGAGTTTTTCTCAAAACGACGCTTTTCGAATTTGCTGCAGTTCTCACTCGAATACAAATCATCCAATCGACTTGAATTTTGTTTTAGCGTATTTAGTATTGTTTTTTCATACATGAACGTCTAGTTTATCGATTGGATAAAAAATGTCAATTTGTCAGGCAAAAAACCATCAGATTTTTAAGCGTTATTTGGGATATTTTTTTCAAATCTTCGCCATTTTGTTGGATTTTAATTTTCTTTTTACAATCTTGCTTGACGGACTTTTTTGATTTCAGGAACTCTGAAGGCCGCAATCACTGCAGCAGTTTTTTTTTTTTTTTTTAATTTAGGAGACGGCGCAATACTCGCTGAAAATTTAATATTTTCATATAAAAAAATTACTGTGTATACATATTTTCTACACAAATAAATCTCTGAAATTTCAAAACATTCGATGCAATACTTTTCTTTCAACAACCTGCCGAAAATCACCGTTTCTTTTTGGGGAATAACACTAGTTGTGCCCCTTAATTTACTGGAAATATTAATGCCAAGAATGCTTAGTGAAAAGTTATAGCGACAGTGAACAGACAGATTCCAATAGAACACTACCGTACAGATTAAACAATAAAGATTATACAAAAAAAAAAAAGTAAGAAGAACAAAATGTTGATATTAATAATAATAATAAAAAAAGAAAGAAACTTAATTCATATTGAGGTTAGAAAGGAATTAAAGATATCAATTCAATTCAGGTTGAAATTATATAATTTCAAAATTCTGAAGATAGGCAACTTTTCCTTTCTGTTGGACTTGTGAGAGGGCGGTCTAAGGTGGTATCATATAGTAAAAGCTCGATCACACTAAGTCCAACAATCTATCTATTTGGGTTGAATTGACTATTAAATTGTTTTAGGTATGCACATAACCATGTTATTTAAAAGAGACAAAGCTGAGGTGCTATACACATTGGGGAGCTGTATACAATTAGTATCAGTGTTATTAAAATTCCAATCTAATCTAATCCGAAGTTAAGATCGTTCCGGAAGATTTAGAAACTTATCACTAATATTACAGAATATAGAATGGTGTAGGGATACATTACATCAAGGTTACTATGCATGAAAAAGGTTTTAAAGTTAAGCGATAAACTGCCACCTGCAATTGTAACCCTATTTGGTTGGGGTAAAGAAGAATTGCAAATGGAATGTATTTTTTAAACTCTGACTCCCACATAAGAACATATGGTTTATTTTAAACGATCTTTATATTCATGGCTTACTTCAGGATTGTTATTTTCGAGATAAATAATATAACATTTCATCAATATTTAATATTCAATCGGCTGGATCTTTCCGTTACCATGAAGTATTTCAATAAATTTTATCTTATCATCATCATCATCAACATCAACAACTTTTGAACGCATATCAAATAAAGTGAATCGTTTTTCACATTATGAAAATTTGATTTTGCTTAAACGTTCGTGTATATAAATTGTAATTTTCATAAAACATCCGACCGCAGGAAGAAGGTTGATCGGTCTTATAGCAGAATCTTGAGGATGGGTGAATTTAATATCAGGAGGTATAGAATAGACACGATACAGGAGACTGTGGTATAAGCTATATATACATCTAAATACGCATACATACATAGATAACAATAAGAAAGATAATTGGCTGCTTCAAGTCCTTTTCAAAGACCTCTTTCCTGCCCTCAACCACCCACCCCTTAGCTTGTACTGAAAAAATAATTACTCACGATAAAAAAAACATGTAAACTGGGTTTGATGTCAACGGAAAACAGAACAGTACATGTTGTATGTAGCCTTTCCAGGATATATTGGCCACTAGAGACAACTCCCATAAAAAGTTCAAACAAAGCACAAGCTTAACAGACGGTGGATGACACTATCGCGATAACAACGCCGCGCCGACCTCCTCCTCCTCCTGCCTTCCCGACAACCAGGATGTCCAGGACCATCGACGAAAACTACAAAACGACGACACAAATGAGCTATATAGATTTAGGTGTACTACATGCTAACTATATACACAGCATAGGATATATAATCATATTTGAAAAGCTTTCATTCAGCCTCTATAAAAGAAACAGTTTACGACTAATTAATGAGGAAATATCATATCCTTTTGGACGTTTTTCCGTTGTTGTGTGCACCTCCTATATTTTTATTCCATTTACATAATATGTATGTATCTTGTTCGAGCAGATGTCCTATCACACATTTTATCTCCACCCACTCTGATACAATTAACCTCTGATGGTGTGTTCTACTATCTGTTGCCTTGTCAGCCTCAACATGTTTACAAATAATCTACACAACACAGACGAACCGAACCGGACTCACGGCAAACAGGAATGTTTTATGGTTTTTATTTGTTTTTTTTTTTTTTTAACTCTGTAGCCTCTCTAAACTAATCTAAAGCCCTATAATGAAATTTCTGGAACTTTGAATCCCTTACTTAATTATTATCATGTTAGACAGTGGTAAAGTTGGTATGGAGCTGTAGAACCTTGTAATTATGGTACGGTTAAAGGTATAGAAAAGAGTAGAGAAACCAGCCAGCAGAAGTATTATTACGATACTCTATAATGAAAGCGAAAATAAAAATGAAAATGTAAAATTTACACGTATAGAATTACAAATAATTGTAAAATTTACACCTCCTTTATTAAAACTTAATACATGTATCCAGTTTATATCACTGAACCGGAATGGGCTAGTATGGGGCAAAAAGGGTTCCATTTTAAACTGAAAGTTTTGGGCTTCTTAAATTCAGATATGAAATTAGCTAAGAAAATAAAATCACTACTAAAGAGAAATGACCACTCCACCACTAGACATATATTCTGAACCTTTCTTATTAACAATGTTTATTTCAATTTAATGGATGTAGCTTGAGCGATTTTCTTGGGTGAAAAAGTGGATTTTTCTACTTTTCGTGATTGCGCGGAATTGGTGTGTCGAGGAAAATTACTTCCTATGAGAACAATGCTCACAACATAGCACTAATGGCCTTGGAAAGAACTGCAAAGATTTAAGCGAAATGTAGTAGCTGGGGTGTATGTGACCCAAGGGCATGCAAATGGGCTTTCCGGCGGCAAAATCGTCCCGAGAAAGTTTTCTGAATCGGAAAAAAGTCCCCACCCGAAAGCAAGACTTTTAATTTGATATGCAACCCCCCCCCCCACGGGGCTTTTACCCTCAGGCAAAAAGTATGCAGAGAAAAAATTTCTGCTGCGTATTGTAGCTGGTAATGAGTTGAGGTGAGCAGTAAAATCCGTTTTCCGATCGAATATAGTCCTGCTCAGTTAGAGGCGATCTAAGGTGCGAAAAATCTAGTACCTCAGTTTGTATGACGAAGAGGGAAATACTAAAAAAGTAGTATGGCTATAATATATAAATAGATATTTAAGCCTCTGCGTATAGGAGTGAGTACCCAACTTCTTCCCAGGACCTAAGGAATTCGATTTTGTACTAGATTTTTCAAAATGTACTAAATCATACAGACACCCTCCCTGAAATAAATATTGTTAATAAAATATGTTCAGAGTATCATAGTATCATAGTGCATCGTTGAAGACATCTCTCATGTCTGGAAGTGTCGGGCCTAAAGTGGGCATTCCCTTTTTGACTTTATATTAAATTTAACTTCGAAATATTTCGAAACCAAAAGGAAGAGGGAAAAATCGGATAAAGTGACATGGGAAAGCTCCAACGATTATTTATTTAATAAATTTTAAATCATCATTATAGCATTCAAAAAGAGTCATACATGAAAAGTAACGAAAAAAATTATTAAAATTCCCTAAAAATCCCAATTCGCTAGAAACTCGCTACCCACCCTCTCCTCTTTCCCTACAGAAAGATTTTTTTTTATTGTGTCTTCATGAACTATCTATATGCATGAGTACCGGGAGCAATATAGTTAATAGGTAGGTAGCCTGTATAGTGGATGGATACCCTTTAAATGTCTACCTATATTACAGTACTCCACCCATGTTCCCACTGGCATGATTCATACTATTGAAACTGACGTTTTCGAAGGCTAAAATGAAATCCTTATTATGTAGTCCTTTATCACTAAAGGTTAACTGACTGATTGATGTAAGTCACAAGAGACTCTTGGTGAAATTTTGTTTTTCCATAAATACATTGTTGTTGTTTATGGTATAACGGAAAGCTTCTTCCACAGACAGACATGAATGTAAAACAACACGGTTAATTAATTAAGGCCGAAGGCGATCGCATATCCTTTCATAGAAAACAATGGTTAACTGTTGTTACCTATCCTCTAGAGAAGTAATTTTCTTGAGTGGAAGTGAATTATAATTATAAAGAACGAAGATTGAGTTGACGAGGGGAGGGGTGACAGCAGTTAAGTATTTAACAGACAATGTCGACGGCATCGATATAGTGAAACAAGCATGGTATAGTAAAAGTATACACGTACCCTATATTATCGTGCAGCAAGTGCAGTGGAAGTAAAAACTTTTCCTCATTTATAAATAGCATTTCACCTGATACCATTGCCCTGGAGGTGATGTTGAATGTCTTCTTCGAAGGTGGTCGGTTTAATTAACTGTAAAATAGTTTACTTAGCCGTTGTTCAGCTTCTCAAGATGAACAAATGGTTAAAAGAGTTCCACCGTGTACAGTGCAATATGCGGCAACAGCAATTTCATATTTACAATAAATTCATAGAAAAGGTAGATAACAAAAACAAAACAAAAAAACTGCCCGTGAGATCCGGATGCCCAGGCACCAGATGCATTTCGATGATACTAATTTACGACTACATGATTACAATGTCTGCTAGTTTATATTAATTTACATTGCCAGCAGACATCCTTGAATGTAAAAATTGGTCCCTTCGAGACATGAATCAAATCATGATTGCACTTAATGAAAGTTAATCAGGGGTCTCTTTTTGCTCTCTCTCGCTCTCTCTCTCTGTCTGTCAAGTTCAGAACTGATATTGCGTGCTTTAGATGAATATTAGCGGGGATACACTGGAAAAAAATAGAGATCTTGTATTTCTGCATTAATTATAATAAGTAATTTTACACCGACCAGACCTATTTGCCCCCAAAACAACGTGTATTCACCTCGAAAGATGTTCAATCAAGTAAACTGGTTGAAAATCACCTGGTGTAGTGTTTAAATTGCATCATGGTACATATTTCTGCTAACTAGTATTATCCCTTTCTTCAATAAAATAATTTGCTTAGTAAAAAAATTTCATACGACATGAATCGAGGCGACTGCCATTCCTCTTTCATCTTTTGAAAAGCATAGCAAGTGTCTCGTTATGACAACCTCAGTGCAGTACATTCCACTCACTGTGCATTTTTGATCTTAATTTTCATCCAGACCGCTGAGACAGTCTGATGACAACGAACGACGGCATCTATTTATCCGACAGCGGTCAAAACGGCGACACCTCACTCGGCCAAGGATCGGATATTTTAGTTAGTTTTCGGGGTGATCTTACGAGCAACGATTATTAATTGTTATTATTATCTATTCGGACAGCCAGTAGCACAGCAATCAATCGCCCACAGTTCATTTAACGCGCTCCACCATAAAATCAGAAAGAGGAGACCAGCGAGAGATGCCCAAACGGGAGTAAAAAATAAAAAATCCAATCATTGCTCGAGTGCTTTTATTAGAATGACTATAGCAAAGCCAGATACTGGGGAGACCACACTTGATGAAAATGAAAAGACCGCAGTTACCGGAGGGAGCCCCGGCCACCGGTGCTGGACGTATCATTAGGATAGAGTGGGGATAACTGAACGTTGTCATCACTATATAATGTAGCGGTAAGAAAGACGTAATGATCATAAATTCATTTACTAATAGCAGCATCAGTTCAGCGCAGACATAGTTTGATTGAGTTTAAGTCAGAAACATCTGCGTATACACATAAGTACTCGTACATTACGACGCGCTTTATTAAGCGCGGCAGTCCGTGTTATCAGTGACAGTACAATTCGCTCATGCAATTTGAAGCGGCACTTTGATAACAAGGTATTATGACAGTATATTGTCAGTACTGAAAGGTGTTTACAGGAGAAACAGCTTGACTGATTGCCGGTGTACACAGACATACATAATGTATAATAGTTTTTATATTATCTTGGGATACCACCTTCTTATATTATTGAAAATAAACAGAATTTTTATGTTAGTGGTGTGGCTGGCGGTGACGTGTATCACCTGCGTAAATATACATAAAAAAAAAGGTGTGGTTTACTTTCGCCGAATATTGAGTGGTTCTGAGAGAATAAAAATTCAACATCATTTTTCAAAGATGTAACGAGTATTGGATACAATTTTATAGGAATTAGTTAATTTTGTTCATAGTGCCCTCGACAATATCTCTGACAACAATATAATCGGAAGTTTTATACTGGATTACACTGTGATGATTAATGTTTACAAGACTCATCAATTCCACGACGACCGTATTGATCATACTGCACCTCTGCCAAATCTTCATCGACAACTTGAGAACGTTTAGGTTATTATGAATTTTTATATAACAAGGTAGAGAAAAAGATGTCGGTGTTTTTTCTCAATCTATATCAATGAAGACAAAACTCCACCAACACAGTTTAATTCCTGTAAAGGCAATTTTACTATCTACATATAGTTGTGAAACATGAAAGTTCACCGAAATCTAAAATATTTCTTTTGCAGAGTGTTAAATGTTTACATCACATCAAATGAACATTGTGGAAACATTGTGGGATCGTTGACGAAGTGAACAGAAAAAAAATGTAATTGGATTGACCATCTCTATTGTGAAATCCTGGGAAACTGACGCTTCAACATACAAAGAACCACCGGTCGCAACTACTCGGACATTAACTTAGGGGTGAACTTTCCAAAAAGCCGGCCACCAGCCCCCTCAGACAAAATCGTTTCGACTTAAAAAAAATCATCGTTTTTCTCCTAAAACCCATGTAAAAGATCCGAGATAGTCAACAAACTAATAATTGCATCTCAGACTCAGCACAGCTAGACCAATAACTGTCATACATTATTCAGTAGCAGATTCTCACAAAAGAGGGCTCGGAACTCCTATAGGATTCACTATGTATGGTGGAGAGTTAATGCAAAAAAATTGAGCTAAACAGTAGGTTGAGCAAATGGATTGCAAGGAAAATGAAAAATATAATAAAACGAACCACTGCGAGATCAGGATTTCACTCTAGTAAAGCCTTTTCGGGGAAAACTTTGGCAGATGAAATGCAATATAATGACAATTTTAAGACAGGGGGGGGGGGGGGGGGGTGCAAAATGGGCCGTTATAGGTGAGGGGGGGGGGGTTATGATTTTGGATAACGTTTTCTTATAAAACGAAGTAACACTGGTAAAACTGGTAAAATTTGAAAATATCAGAATAAATTTTAGTTTTTTGAATTTGTCGTCCTGTAACTCCTGACACAATAGCAGAAGATACCTGATATTTCATGGAAAGCCTTGAGGGGTCGCTATCGTATGGCACTTTAACTATCTTTATAGGTTGATACGAAAAAAAGTATCCAAAATCATAACTGCCCCCCCCCCCCGCCCTAATAAGCAATTTTTGTCATAATTGAAGGTGGTTTACCAGATTCCGCAGTTGTGGACCACAATATACATCATCCTCAACAATATTCCAAACATCAGAAAGGGCCTAAACATAAATCACTGCAAGCTATCTGACAGTACAGCCGACCTTCTGACGCTTGAATCAAACAGATGTAACCATCCATATATGGAAAGGATCTGAGATGGAGATGGATCATGAAACCGATACCTTTCTGTGGTATAGTTATCTTAACTTTAAAAAATGCTATATCGGATGAATGCAAAACAAAGGGAAATTGGACGAGGAGAGAAACACATGTCTCTAGAAGATCACTATAAAAAGAAATTTGAAAGATGAACAAGAATCTGTACACAATTCCCAGAGAAAACATGTGTAGATTGCAAACTATGTAAAACAAAAAAAGGAAAGTTAGGAAACTAAAAAGCACATTCTATGCAATTGCGAAGAACTGGATTTTTGGGTAATACTTCTTTATACTATCGAAAGGAATTAAAAGAAGATATATATATATATATATATGGTATATTGGAGCTCATCACATATAAAACTATAAATAGTATGAAAAATAAATAGTAGTATTATTACCCTCCTATAGCTGCTATAAAGTATACTATCAGGTTAATCAGTATTGCCATTTAATTTTGTAACATTATGCATACACGAATAGTGATGATTAAGCGCCAAAGGATAAGTTATATGTGAACTTTATGAGACTTTCAGGGATATCAACATAATAAACTTTATTAATTCCCCAAAGTGGCTCTTGGTCCAAACTACCGGCGGGCGTTAGCTTGTAGATTTAAGTGCATATATACAATTTGCAAAAGGAGTGTTAAAGAATAACTGAATTTTTGTTTTTTTATATATGTTCAAAAGTGCTTCGCTTAATTGTTCAGCGAATTTAATCTAAATACCTTCAATAGTTCCTACCACGTAGAATCCAGCTTAGAGGTTTCTATGGCCCAAAACTGACTAATCACAGATGAGAAGAGCTAACTACCTATGACCCAAGATATGTAGAGGGAATAGGTGAACTTTCGCTGCTACATTTTCGCGCCTCGTTGTATTTTTATTATACCCAGTTGGTAACACTTATTCATCGCAATTGAAGAACAATAAAAAGCTAAAATATAATTAATATGATAAGAATATTGTGAAGAAATGCAAAAAAAATCCAAATTTAAGGCTTTATATCTTTCAAAATAAAATAAAAATTTGAAATCTGTAAGGGAAGTCAATCTTTTTTACAGAGTTACTTATTTATTTTATCATAACCCTCCCCCCCGCACTAGCAACAATTTATTTTTTATTTTTTAATATTTAACACAAACAATTATTTTGAGAAATTTAATAAAACATTAAAGAAACAGTTTTCAATAACTCAAGATCTTTCCTCCCTACTTTATACGATGAGCGTATATCGACGTATACGCCTTGCAAAAATATAAAAAAGAAAAACGGGGAAAAACTAATCAAAGTATAGTAGGCAAGGCATCCATTAAAAATTGATCTTAGAAAATTCTTAAGGAAATCATAAGTGCGCCTATGGCTATTGTCATTGAATATATGAATATACGTGTACATATGTACAATGTACTATAAATATATGTAGAGCTATAGATACAAGGCATGTTGTTGGAAATAAAATCAATTAAAAAACGTGACTGTTCAACGAAATTTGAAATTCAATAGAAAGAAGAAAACAATACACATATATATATTTATTTTTATTTTTTAATTCCACAAGACTCAGTGCTACATAAAAAACGGCTGGAAGAAAAAGGACAAGAATAATAATGAAATGAAAACTGGGAACTGGGAAATTTTTCAAATATTAAATATTTTTTTGCGTTTAGAAATTAAGTAAATATAGAAATTACTAGAATATTAGACTGATATAACAGTTAATAAGGACTGAATGAATAAGTGAAGAGCAATAATAGAAATAAAGCAAAAACTACTGATATCGAAATTAACTGCCTTTTAAACGAACAGAATTAATAAAACAAATAAACAACAACCCAACTATGGATTGCGTGTCGCAGAGAGTGAAAAAATGGATAAAGTTCATCTTTTTATTCATTCTTTTATACATTTAACGTTCATATCCATATAATTAAATTTTTGTTATCATTAAAAATATCTGCAACTATAATAAAATTAATTAAAATGTTCTCATCACACCAAACGCATGCATATTTCTAATCGAATATTTATTAAAGACTTAAACAAAAAATATATGAAAATTCAAAATTGCTTTTTATCTATTTTTCTTTTTTCAACAATAATTATATTATTAGAAAAACTGTATCAGTATTTTGGATATGAACATAATATTAAGTATATATATATATTCCCCATTAGATTTATAAATAAATTTTTATAAACGAAATTGTTTATGATATTGTA
This sequence comes from Dioctria rufipes, assembly GCA_963924295.1. NCBI lineage: Eukaryota > Metazoa > Arthropoda > Insecta > Diptera > Asilidae > Dioctria > Dioctria rufipes. The sequence goes on from OZ002741.1 coordinate 1,577,341, forward strand.
TAAAAATAACATACCCGTAGTTCTCGTAATATTTAGTAGTAGAGCTCTCTACTTGCTGACATAAAGTTTATATGATTTACTGTAGTTGATTTATAACATTAGTAGTACATGGTACATGAAACCGGTACGTAGAAGAACTTTTTTTAAATTTAACTACACTTTTTGTTTTTAATTTTGAATGGGGAGAAAGAAGAAGCATACTATATTGTTTTCCTTTAAAAATAAAATAAATAAATAAATAAAAACGGAAAATAAATTCAACTACTAAAAGTATATTTTTTTTCCACGAAAGTCAGTTAAGTTAGAACCGAATTGCGGCAGCAAAAGTACAAATTTATACCCGAAAAATTCGATTTTTGTTTATTTTGTATTTACGGAAAAAATATTTTTATTTTTTTTTATTTCTGTCATTTAAATATGTTAGGAAAAAATACCTTATTTTTTTTTTTTTTTTTACAATTCGAGCGACAATTTTGAGCACCTTCCGAATAGAAGGAAGGTTCAGGCGAGACTGTACGGATGTATGTATTTTGGGGGATCACAACATTCAACACATTTCGTTTTTAGAACCAAAAGAAGAAAAAGCCAACCAGCAGCTGTAAAGCGCGCGAGTAAAATTCATAAATATATCTACCTACCTCTATATAACTAAATATATAATAAAATATGTATATATTAAAGAAAATATACTATAGAGAGAAGATAACGGGGAAATCTCATTCTAAAGAGGAACAACTCCAATATATGTGGAGATTGGAGAGTTTTAATTAGAGTGGAAGGAGGGTGTCGAGGAATGATCCAAATTGGGAAAAAGGGGAAGTTTTAGTGATTGAAAAATAGAAGCACACCTCGAACCTGTGAATAATTATATATGAGTGAGAAAATTTCAATTATTTTGTTTTTTTTTGGTTTTTGTGTTTTTTTTTGTTTTTTTTTTATATAATTATTACTTAATAAATTATGATAAAATCGTTTTCATTAAATAAATAAAATATCAAAATACTGTTTTCTTCTATATATTACTTATTACATACTTGCAGTCGATGTAATATGTAAAATGAATAAAATACAAAAAAAAAACAAAAAAATTCTCATGCAACCAAATTTACCGGGCATTTTCATACATGAAGATACAAAATTTTTAAAAGTTTGGTGGGGAGGGGCTCAGAGGGAACTGGGTCAGGAGATCCCAGGAGAGAACAAAAACAGTAACTAACTGACTGACCATCAGTCATGACACCGCCTTCACTATGAAGAACATGATTAGCGTATTTTATTCAACTTACTTAAAATAGACAACCAACAAAAAAAATATATATATATATAAATAAATAAATAATAACGTAAGAAAAAAAGTTCACTATGATAACCGGGGTACGAATTACACAAAAATTCGCGTATATTTTTATTTATTATTTCTTATTATATTTTTACTCTGTACTCTCTATACACACACTAATTTTCTCGTCGCGTGTCCCGTAGCAGCGATGCAGATGCCGCACTCAAGTTCTCTCCCGTTGAAGAGAATTTTTTTATCAACAATTTGTAGTACAGGGTACCTCGACAATAAGTCTCTATAAAATATTTTGTGTATTTATATACTATACAAACTTTTTAAAAACAACGAAAAGTTAAGAAAATGTGTCTTTAGAAGTATCCGCGCTGCTCAGTGCTCACCATTCAATTCACTCACAAATATGAAATCTATACTGGGGCCGGGTGCCCCCTTAGCCGCCCTGAAAATTTTCAACGTCTCATCTTAATGCCGCCAATTTTCCCCTTCCTCACATTTATTTACGGTTATCGTTGAGTTTTTTCGGCTAAAGTTCAGTATAATCACACTTGGTTTGCTTGCTCTCACTAAAATAGGGGAAAACCGTACCACCGTACATACCAACACTACAAATACCCTGTAGAAATTTATATACAAAAATTCTCTCCTATCTTTAGCTTTTAGCTTTAGCATAACATGAAATTTTTTTTTTTTTTTTGGCTGCATAAGATTATTGCGATCAGAACAGATCTCAAAGTCTCATTCGACTTTTATAAACGTCAAAGCAATATCAGAAGAGTTGAAAGTTATAGGGGAAAAGACGTTACCACCAAAGTGCAAACACATAAGATGAACACTGCGTACTATTGGGGCATGCCTCCTTGCAGTCTGAGTCTGAGCTCCCCACATTGATTGCATGGTGGTGAGTGGCGACACCGACCATGATGTACATGCGCATAACCGGCCGCCACAAATTGTGTTACTTAAAAGTGAATTTCAGCAGCGAACAACGGTGGGCCGCGGTCGCACGACTCAGCTACTACAAGGCTTCCTCATAAAATTAGAAATCTTTACAAGCCAAAGCGAGTAGTATTACTCCTCTGCTGTAGTGACTAGTGGTGGTGGTTGCGGCCCAGTCTCCATCTTCAACCGTGATATACCAATCTACATATATATATTCTCCAACTCTCTAGCCAATCTCCACTTAACTCTCCGAGCTTTTCTGTTGTCAAATTTTCTGGTGATATTACAGTGCGCAGCATTTTACTTTCATTGTATATAATGCGCCCATCGTATCGTCGGTTTGGCCTAGTCTCGGCACCCAGGCTCCACTATAATGATAAATACGCATCCGAGCATAGAGCGCAAATCGCCAATCCATATAGTCTCACTTATAAAATTATAAAACGAATTTTTGGAGAGATTATTTTCTTCTGAAAAAAAAGAACGTGTATTCTGTACGCATTCACGGGCGGGGGGGTATTCTATTGTGGCAAAAACAAAGGAATTTTGGCGAGAATATAGGAAATAATGAAAAAAAAATCGTCTCAAATTTATACATATTAATTGCTTTAATGGTTTAGTACTACATACATACTAGTCTAGAAAATGATGGTGGATAAGGTCTCGATGAAATCTAAATGACCCGCGCGAAAGCGCTGTTTAAAATAGAAAAAATTGCAAGTAAAAAGTGCAATAAAAAATTAGATAACATTTTATGTCCAAAAATGCTTAAAGGAGTAATTAAAATTCAAGTATGGATAGATGGGAATGAAAATAGTTTTAATCCCAATGGGAGGGGGCTCCAAAGTTTGGGTCACTGCTAGCACCATTGTTTTATCCTGTTTAATGGGTAAAATCCCAGCTGGACCATCCCTTATGAAATTAACAATGGGCTCCCACCAAACCTTCTTTGACTACTCCATGCAATTCTTTAAAAAAAAAAAAAAAATAGTAGCCAAGCCAATTGTATACCTCTTAACAGAAAATATAATGACAAGGAAAATGTGACACTGTTTCGGTCTCCTCCACCTTTACATTCTTTGGGGGTCATCAATCATTCCTATCCTGGCTCTGCATACGTGCCCTGGGAGGTTTTTAAAATGGAAATTTTTTTAGCTTCATCATCGAATGTGGCGTGCTAGAATATAGTCGACCCGACCCCATCAGTCACCACAATGTTCGCGAGCAATTCCGATCGCAAATTTGACTTTTCGTTTTGCCGAGATTTTTGTGTTGTGACTTGGCAAGCACACTGACTATATGTATTATTCTCTTTCTACCCCCCGTACTGAAATTGACGCCTTGAAGTTTAGCCGGTTAGAACGGTTTAAAGACGTGCAACATAACATATTGTTATTAATTCAACAAAATTACTTTGGTCGAGCCCCGAAATGATCCAACCTCTATTTCAAGTAGAGTTGTGCTCGGGGCTGGCCTATTTGTTAGATGCGCATAGGTAGATATGAACCCTGACGTATGTAATTAGAATAAAAAATAATTAAATAAAAATTTGTCAAATCGTAAGTCAAGTAAAGGAAACCAAAACTACGCAAAACAGGATATTCAAGCATTTCAAGGACGAATTCATTGCCTTGTCTTTTACCTACATTATTTTTTTCTTCATAAAAGCCAAGGTCATTGCTTTTCAAATAAGCCCTCAAAGACGTTGCTACGTTACGTAGAACTACAGATATAAATTGTTGCAGGAGTCAATATCTAGCATTTTTGAAAATTTTTGAAACTCCATCTTTTTTGAAGATCCTTGTATATAACACAAATGATATACAAGAGTCAAGTATTATTGTGGTGACGTCAGAAAATTTTGACGATTTTTTTTAATAACCCGCTACAAGAAACAGGAATACATGACAGGCACCACTTTATTGCCTTTTTTGTACACACCTAAAAAAAATTTCTTGATCAGATGGCTGATGCCACATAGGGCGAGAAGTTTTGAAATGGCTATTGAACGATATATCGGTTCCATATCGTGTCCTGAGAGATAACTAGACTTGCATCTATTCGATTTTTATCTACGGGGACATATTGAAACAATTAGTGTGTGCTACAGATGTATCTTTCAAGACATCAGCTAATGATGGAGAGGATTGGACATGCTATAACGTTATGGATTGGAAAAATTTAAGAGTAGCGGAATTGCAGGGATCCTAGAACAGAAGATGTTTACTCTGCATAGAACATGACGGCAAACATTTTGAAAATTATCTAGTTTCCTAATCGTTTTTATTATCCTTAATCTAATTTAGATTGGATTAGATTTAAGTAGCGAGATTAGTTTTACCTCGCATTCACTGCGGTCACCATGGGCCTATTGTGACTCCATCATTTTTAAAGCTCATTGAATTCTAGTATTTTCTTCAATATGATCTGGACAAAACTTCTGATGGTGTCAAGAATTAGTAACACCTACAGAGTAATATTGGGTGTTAACATTTCACAATTGCAAATAAGTAGCTCTGTAGATTCCTCTTAGTCTTCGCATAAGATTAATTCGAAACATGTCGACTGAAAGAGCACCAAATGGATATTTCACTCTATCTCAGAAAACAGGTTACAGTCGCCACAGGTTGTATTCATTCATTTAATTTGCTCATGATAATAGGCTGTCTGGTGGTATTGGCGGGTCGCCTTGCATATTATTAAGGCTACTAATCTTTTCATGTATGTATTGAGTATGCCAATTCACCGACTTTAAATATTCTGTACTTGATAAAAAGTTTAGTTTCCGAATAGTAATACCACAGAGAAGTAAAGGGTTTTCCAATAAGAGGTGTTATTTTAATTAGCCCGCTATTTCGGTAGATGTCACTTTTGGAGCTGTCATTTTTGACATTTGACAAGTAGAAACCACGCCATTAATAAAAATGGAACGATACACGATTCAACAACGCATTGAAATTATTAAAATTCACTATAAAAATGGTGAAAATGTGGCAGAGACGGTTCGTAAAACTCGAACATTTTTGGGTCGTCGTGAAGCACCTTGTTGGACCGCAATACAGAAATTGGTAGAAAACTTCGAGCTGTCGGGACAAGTTAGTGATGTGAAGAATAAAACCCGTGCACGGCGCTCAAGAACAGCCGAGAATATTGCTGCTGTAGCCGAAAGTGTTGAAGCAAACCCAGGTTTGTCCATTCCTCGTCGTTCTTTGGAATTAGGCATTCCACAAACGTCATTACACCGTATTTTGCATAAATATTTGGGTCTTAAGGCTTATAAAGTTCAGTTAACACAAGAACTCAAGCCGGCCGATCATCAACAACGTCGAGTCTTTGCTGATTGGGTCCTTGAAATGCATGAAAATGATCCGGAATTCCATCGAAAACTCATCTTGAATGATGAGGCCCATTTCCACTTCGATGGCTTCGTCAACAAGCAAAATTGTCGCATCTGGGGCTCGGAAAACCCAAGAGTTATTGTTGAAAAGCCTCTCTATCCTCAACGTGTGACTGTTTGGTGCGGTTTATGGTCCCGCGGGGTCATTGGACCTTACTTTTTCGAAAACGAGGCTGGAGCAACAGTTACGGTGAATGGATTGCGCTATCGACAGATGATTAATGATTTTTTATGGCCGGAATTGGATGGTATTGATCTGGACAACGTTTACTTTCAACAAGACAGCGCTACGTGCCATCTAGCAACGAAACCATTGATCTTTTACGGGAAAAGTTTCCGGACCGTGTTATCTCTCGAAGAGGTGATCACAATTGGCCACCGAGATCTTGAGACTTAACACCTTGCGACTTCTTCCTTTGGGGCCACGTGAAAGAGAAGGTCTACGCCAACAGCCCAGCGTCGATTCAAGACCTCAAAGATGGAATTCGTGAGGCTATCGAGGACATAGGGCAGCCACTTTGCGATTTGGTTATGGAAAATTTCATGAAAACGATATGGTCCTGTAGGCGTGGTCGTGGTGGTCGTTTGGCTGATGTTATTTTCCATTATTAACGGCATACCTTCCTCTTTATAATGAAATAAAGATTCGTTCATTTATCTCAAAAAATGGCATTTTCTTTGAATATCAAAATAACACCTCTTATTGGAAAACCCTTTATCTAATAATAGATATCCAGCGCCTATGGGCGAAAGCTCTGCAGTATTCAAGAAGAAGATTACAAAGAGTTCTCTAGTGTCCAATGCCCGTAGAAGTTTCTGTCTTTGCTATGAAATGACAAAATTTAAAATCAACGATGCCTCGACCTGATGTAGGGAAGCCCTCAATTTTTTTCTTATAAACTGACTGGAAATTTTTTTCTTTAGAAGTTTTATGCATTATTGGAGGCCGACAGCCCCAACAAACAATTTTAGCAGCTATTTGGTTACGAAAATTGGATCCGTGTTTTAAACGGCTTTATAATGGATTCACGTGGCTAAATTGTTTTATAAATATTACAAGATTTGCTTTTCGGTTCTTGTCACTAAAATGTTTTATAATGGGGTATTAAGAATGTTCTCCGAACTAGGTATATAAAACTGTCATATAGTGGTTTCCAATGCCATTTATCTGAACCTCTTGAACACACTTTGGCACTAATGGCTCGGAAAACTGCGTTGAGATCCATTATAAAACAGCAAAAGCAGCAGTTATAAAACAATTTAGCTATCCAGAAGCATCTTTGGAATCTTTATAAAACTCGGGAACTATACTGCTTTAAACAGTTTCTTCGAGCTAAAAGGGAAACCAAAGAAGCCTGCCACATTTATATAAATAAGCACAACTTAATTAATATTAGGTTAGACAAAGAGACCATCCATATTGAATATCACCATATTCTTAATTCTATAAACACATGAAATACTCACATTCAACATCACACAAACTTAACTATTATCACATCATAAAATACACATATACAATATCAGAGTATTGATACTGATCGATACACCCACAACCCATAATCGTTTAGTTTAGTTAATAGTTTAATTATGTCCTGTCAGTAGTCAGTTTTTTCGTGTAATTTGGTCTCATTTTAATTTTATTTGTAAAAATGTTTAGTATAATATTTTATTTTATTTGATGTTTATAATATGTGATATTTAAAATTTAATTTAATATAATCTTAAGGTAATTTTGTTGAAGTTTCAAAAGTGTCTCGATATTACTCTACATTTTTTATAGCCCCAAGAAGAGGACTCGTAAAACCCGCGAGTCGAAACGTTGGTAGTATATATTTTAATAAAACGTCATAAAAACTACTCTTTTTTTTTTTTTTAAAGTCCGTGTGCACAATTTCAGCTCCCTAAGCTCACGCGTTCTCGAGTTATCGTGCGCACAGATGGACGGACGGACATACAAAAATCAAAATAACTTTTTATATTATGCGTGGGTGTCTAATCCATTTTGCTCTACCATAATTATTTCTATGAGTTACAAGCGGAATGACAAACCCTTTAGATTTCTTCTAGGGTATAAAAATTGAGGACTTCCCTACATCAGGCCGAGACATCGTTGATTTTATATTGGAGCAAGACATTGCTGGCTGGCATACCATTTGGTTACGTCAGCAAGTCGCGGCATCGTCGATTATATTCGAGCAAGGCGTTCCAAGTTTCCTGTTCTCTGCCCAGTGTTTGTATGGTTTAGTTCGTTTTTGCATAAAGCCTATCCAACCAATCCATCCAATCTATACACCCCAATCGTTCCTTTCATTTCAACAACAGAAACAATTTACTACACTGAAAACAAAAAAAATGCTTCATTCTACGTCAGTTTATAAACGAAAATGAGCAAAAGAAAAATGATTGATCTGCTTCACGAAAACTTGCTGGTAAGATGATGGTTGGGGGCAGGAATGAATCATCACCCCACTTACAGATTTTGTGCGTCAGAGGCAGCATACTGACCTGTCTAAACTGGGTCTATGAACTGAGTGGCATCAAATTTGACTATGGGCCTTGAATATCAGTTATTACTTGTCTGTAGTAGTGCATTTAAAAATGTCACATAAGTAATTTATGAATGGCTGAAATTATTTCGCCTTATGGAATTAATAACCAAAGCAAGCTTGCTGAAGATAGAGACCAGATTGTCGTCTATTAAAGAAGTACTTAGAAGCAAATATTTGCCTATAGGTCAGAAACTGCGGCTCGCCACTACACTTGATTTTGGTGTATACACTCGTCGAAATTTCTTCCGCAGTAGGTGTGACGACGCGGCTGTGCGGAACTGCACATTTCCAAGCTCTCGACCAACCACTGTATAAACCTCGCAAAATTTATTTCGAAATTCGCGTCTAGTAATACCTCGCTGGACGTAGGAAGGTTTAGCTGAAAATAATGATTCCTGTGTCAACTGGTGATTAGGGACGTCGAAAAAAGAACAAAAAAGAAAAAAAAATTATATAAAAAGTATCAAGTTCAAGAACGCGTTTAAAAGAAAGGAAATAAAGCATAATTCCGTGGCAAATTCTACAACGCTGACTAAAGATTTTTCTTTCCATCTTTTAAAGACAACTAGATAAACTTAATTTCAGGGTCGCACGATCACTGGTTAACAGGCTATCCGGTGCGAAAACGGTGGAGCTCCCTCCCGAAATATAGCAACACAATGGCTGTTTCTGCGACTAGTCGACATTGGGTTGACGCGAGGCAGGACTCCAGGCGCACTTCAGCCGCAGTCGGTAAGACGACATAAGTTCGACTGGTTTCAGACTGCCCAGGAGTGAACTCTACCAACAGCATCAAAGCTGCCACTACATCTGTTTCAGCATCAGCCTGAACTGGAGAAGTGGAACCTCCCTCAAGCTCGACGCCGCTGCAGCCTCACAATGCGGGGGTGGGTCATTCTAAAGGCGACCTTATTTTATTATTAAATAAAGACTCTCAGGAGCAAGCATTTGACCGATAAACAGATCAAGCTAACGCCCCCAATCCCTGCACCAATCCATCCTCCGGACAGCATAGTTTTGGCTCTAGAATCCTCCGAGCCTTCTCTACACTAAGCCAAAGCAAGGCTCAAGTCAGCTGCTAGCGGGAAGCCAAGTCGTCTCAGTATCTCCAACAAAAATGGTCGATACGCCCGAAACTTCCACAGGAAAAGTGATTAATTGAGGACGTCTCCCCCCAAGAGGCATGAGCATGAGAAAGAAAGATAATCGCATTATCAAAATAGTGAAAAATTGCGAAAATCCTCAACATCCTGTAGATTGGAGGATTCCAAAATGGCTTTGAATGCCCTCTCAATCACTGCGTCTGTAATATTGATTATCTGGCAGGATCCTTCAGCTTACTATATTATGAGCCCCAGTCGTTTGTCATATTGATTTTTTAATTATATTAAAATTTTAACCTGTGCTCTCACTCCTTCTCCAGTGTGTAAATATGTTTTTTAATTTCCTCCCAATGAGAATTCATAGTTTAGGACTTTATTTTGTCTGATGGCATCGGCTGAAACAATTAATTCATAACGAATTTGGAGTCATCTTTAGCAATTTGAGTTAGATAGCTCTTCTAAACAGAGATTTATAATTAGCCCCTGCGGCTGTCATGTTGATTTTATAATTTTATCTATACAATTTTGCTCTGCCTTTCCACTTTATAGACAGTTTTTAAAATGCCGTCCAATATAGAAATGAAATAATTTGTATAATTATTTATTTTTCCTGATGGTTTTATTCATAGCGATTTTAAAACTGAGGTAATTGACAGTTAGAAGGAAACAGAATCCACGATATTCTAACTTTTGCATTTATAGCGAACTCTTTAAACAATTTTTGTTGCCAATTTCGAGTTTTGCATATCAAATTGTATATATCCTCCTGTTGTCAACAATTAATTTATTACCAACTGCTTGGGGGACTGAGAAACTCCAGGTGACGATGACAAGAATATTTGTGTGCTATCATGCTATGATATTCACCACTTGATGATATATGGGAAAACCGAGCGATTTAAATTTTATTTTCTGTTTTAGGTCTTTCAATAAATAATTACAGCTCTCTCCCTCCAGTGATGATTTAATCGAACATATGAGTAGAATAATGAGAATGAACTGATTTGGTGGGCTCGTTGCGGCATATATGCGGTATATACATATGTATATAAAAAACCACCATCAAAAGTTGACTCGAGGTCGAAGCTCGTCGCATAGTATATATGACACAATAGTTCTATATCTGCATATATTTATGTGAACCCCAAGGCTCTCTATCTTCACATCAATTGTATCAGTGAACTTTGAATCATAATAATCAAGAAGCTATCGAATCGGAGAGATTTCATATTTTTATATAGTTAAGATGTGGGAAAATTACACTTCGTTGGGTTTAGCTCAATGTAATTATTTACATATTTGTGTAATATGTGACTGATAGAACAATAGTACCTGTCATGGTAAAACATATGTTGATAGAAATAATTATTTGAGGCTATTAAGGATGAAGATTAAAAATATGTAGAATGTAAAATTTCAAAATAAAAACAAAAAACGAATGCGCCTACGAAAAGGCCGGACCAGACAATTTTGGTGTGTTAATGTTTCATAAAAATTAGTATTGAATTGAATGTTTTTTCATACTAATTATTGTCATTAAACCTCCTCCCCTACCGAGCTAACTTAAGTCACGACTATGTAGCTTTTTCTCTAAATTAAATAGAGAGCTTTGAATGAAAGCATTTCTATAATAGCCCTGGTGCAGATGTACTATTTATTTATGTGTATGTGTTGAAAAAGATTTTAGGGCGATGCATAATTTTTTTTTTTTTTTTTTTGCTGTGATGTCTTCCTATTCGAGAGAACTCGCGGCGACGGCGACGGCGGATAGATAAATCGAAAACAGAATTTTGAGGACACCTGTTACACACAAAACAGAGATAAAACTCAAATCATATCCTGCTGGGGGAATCCTGGGGATATATTCTTTTGTATCAACATAGAATATAATATGTATGTACATGAATGAATCCTACATACAATCTGTACATACATGAAGTACGTAAAACGAATATAGCCTCTTAAAAATAATTGAAAATGCCACTTAGAAAAGTGAAAGCGGTTTACGCTGATTTCAGAAGGTAATATGCATAATATGTATATGAAGAGGATTAGATTATAAGCTTATTTCAGAAGGTATACATACACGATGGGGTTTAGGGTATAATTGAAATTATTTCATTAAAAAAACCTTCTATTCTAAAATATTGAAGTTGATAATACGTATTGTCCCAGTTTGTAATTATTATTTAGAAAAATTTGACTAAGTCTTGTTAATATTTAAAAGGTATGCGCTTGGTGCATTGTGATCCTTAACTAATGTATATATTTCACATCCTCTGACTCGACAACTAAATTTGAGAACGATCATCACAATAATCATTTATAACGTCCCATCAAGGGCGTTAAAAACGCTAAGAAGATACCTACCCCTATCTACCATATCCACTTATTTGAAACAATTTTCATACAATGCCAACATGCTAATCTAATAGCCAATAATCTCTACTAATAATAATAATAACAATAGATAATCTTAATCTTGACAGTTAAATGACGAGAAAAATGAAGATACTAGTTGAACGACTTTCATCTTCAAATCCCTTTTTTTATAATTTATTTATTTTTTTAACTTTTATAGTACACATGCGACTGCTGAATAATGAGTTCGAAATGGTCTATAGCTGCTCTCAAGTTATTTATATGAATATAAAATCGGATAAATGTAAGTAAAATTTAATAAAAAATATAATGAAGGCTTAAAATAAACAACTAAAGAGAAGAGAGAAACAAAAAGAAATTAAGTCCACAGAATATCTATTACCAAATTATATATGAGCAAAATTATTCGAACGTGGCATAGTTACCTATACACGCATCCGGCTCAGTCAGGATAGGTCCCTGAACCGTTTCTTTTCACACCCAAGTTCTTAAGTTAATTTTGAATTTAACTATTTTTCAATCACCTCACTCAATATGTTTGCTTTTTTTTTTTTTACACAATTTTCACAAATTTTTCGAAAGATATATAACTGCGGGAAGCTCTCGGTGTTTTATTTATTTTAATTTCGAAAGGACCTCGCTGTTATCACAACGAATTACACTACAGAAATATTACTTAGTAGCTTTGCAGGCGATAATAGAAATTACTCACTTCTACTGCAAAAGGTGGATTGTGTGTACTTTTACATCATCTGAACAAAAATTTCAATCGCTTAATAAGTTTTGAAGAGACGATTTTCTTTTTTTATAAACTCTACAGAGCACAAAGAATACTCGTCCGCTATGAATTTATGAGACCAAAAAAAATTACTTTCTAGACTTTCGTTTGCGGATTGGTGTTTCCTTGCCGAGATACTCTTTTTCGGTCTTTTTATTTCATCCTCTTTTAAGTATGAAAAATAATATAGTAGTAACCCTCTCTTTTCTGCGTATATTTCCCCAACACACAAAGTTATAGTGTAGGATACCTTATAAATATGGGGAACCGCATATGACATAAGCCTGTAGTGAAAAAGAGCAAAAGCACACAGATGAGCAGGACAATTGTCTATATACCTTTAGTAGTATAGTATATATGTACCATAAAAGGCTCACATTAGATGGTAAGAGTAAACTTCAATTTCACAGTATAGATAGAAAAGCAAACGACGACCAAGATTTCTATTTTACAATAAAATTGGAGCAGGCGTTTTGGAGAACGGAGAGTCCACTAGCGCGAATTTTATCTCATTTCTCTTTCCTGTTTATATTGCGTGCCTTGAATTTATATAGTAAAGGAATGATGGAACTGTGTCCTGTGCGCAGGTCATCACAAGGCCAATATTCTTTGCTTTTCGGGATAATATATCCCCAATGCCTTGATTTCTGGACTTTGTGATGAATCAGGCAAAAAAAAATAAATAAAATAAAAAAATTAAAAAAAAATAAGGACTTCTTCGACAGCATTTACTCTCTGTTGGTCCGGGTTCTTTGACACTTATCTTCTTGTCGAATCCCTGTTCATATTACATTATATTGTGTCAAGAGTGGGGGGGGGGGTCAAAATTCGAATGAGAAATTTAATAGAAACGACTTGCTAAAATTAAATTTATTTTTGACAATGCCAAATAATTTTTTATGATTTTTGTGACACTTCATAAACTGTTCACTGCAAGGGTGGATAACGCAGCCCCATTTATATAGGGACGAAAAGGTAATATTTTTATGACATTATAGCACTTTGACCCAATTGGAGGAATGTCCATAATACACAATACCTGCAACCGAATTAGCACCTTTACCGCTTTCATAATTTTTTTTCTAATAAAAAAACAAAAAGCTCAGTCATAACGACAACCGGCAGTTTCTTTATGACTTTTGAGTTGTACAGGAAGAGCGTGGTTGAAGGAGATTTTGAAATTATCTCAAGGTTGTCACAGCATACAGGGTCTGATGGTAATCTACATTTTCCGCCTTATTGTTTCTCGACGAATTTAAAGACCTTGCTGGTTATACTCAATTAGAATAAAATGGGTCAGGATGTGTTGGTTAAGGTGAATAGTAGGCGCGACTAGACCCCTAGGATTCTGCGAACACCGTGACCAGAGTTGATTTATTCTACCCTCTGTTCATTAATAAACAACCTGATCGATTGTCTGCTAAGACCAATTGGTTCAAACTTCTGAAAAGGAAAGGATGTGTATGATAATAAACTCAATTCAATACTGATAATCAATTCGAAGGATTGGAGTATTTCTTGGGTCCCTAAAGGAATCCAATGCACTTCAACGCATTTTTCCTAAAATAAATTTCTAGCTAAGAAGCTCGAAATGCCAATGCCAAGGTCGCTTAATGAGTGATGTGATTTTAAGATGGATATATATTCCATCAAGCAAAATGGATTGAATGAAGTTTTCGGAGTGCTCTAAAGATAGCAGCTAACTTTGAGACTTTGAAGCATAAAACTTGCCAAGAATCGCTTAGCCCGATGTGCAAATATTACATATGTTCAGGGCATCGTTTACTGGTGTAATCATGCATTCTCGTTTGACTTTATGGCAGTGTTTGAGAATTAAATTAATTAAGATAAATCAATGTTTCTGTCGTCTGCAAAACTATGGACTTTGAAGGTCATTAATTATTATATTGGATAGAGTCGAAGGATGAACAAAATCTTGGAGTATGTCGGCATTTATATTATGGATATCAGATTTAGTACCATCTAAGACCTCACGCACGAATATGAGATTGGTAAAAAAACAAAAACTTGAATTAAAAATAATTAGACAGAGTACAGAATTTGATTTTAACTAATAGAGGCAGCGTGTAAAACTCTGCCAAATGCATTCGATCTCGGATCCTTCAAAGTTTATGGAGAGAATGGTTCGACATAATGTTGGCTGTTGATTGACCAGAACGCAAACAGTATTGCCGAACGTATACATAATGTAAATTATTGTACCGGAAGGAAACCGTCATCAGGATCACTAGGAACTAGCTGAATATGACCGAGCTATTCTTATATTGAGTGAGATAGTAAATGAAATAGTTGTTCAGAGAGTACTAAGCCAAGCTTTATAGTAGAGCATTGATGCTGTATTAGAACTTCGATAAAATAGATGCTTTGCTCATCTGTTCCTATTCGTTCATTGGGCCGCAAACTATACTTTCCAACCGGATTTTTTATTGTAGCACCCAAAGGATACTATCAAACAAATACCTTTTGAATTCGTTGACAGAAGCCGCACACTGAGTATTGTGAGAGTAAATTCCATAGACGGCAATTTGGACAAAATTCGATCCCTAATAAGTCAATGCACGAAAACGCGGTATACATTCCTCTCCTAGAATGCAAAAATTCTATTTTTTCATAAAGATACATGGCCCCCCTAGTCTGTATCAATAGAATGGAAAGATTAATGTCTTGCGTTTTAAATAAGCCCAATAACGAGAACCTAATCGGAAACAATCATTTATTTAATTATTTAGTTATTTCGCTAAATGCTAGCTACAATGGTCCCAGGACACAATACTTAAATTATAGCTAAAGTGCAGAACAACTATTGAGGATTTTTCCTAATTGAGTCTTATTAATATTAAAATCTATCGAATGGAAATTCAAATTAAAAGTACAGCACATTCTAGTCATAGGCTTAAAGTGTCCATAGTTGGTGCGATGGGAACACAAATAAATAAAGTCATTAGATCGCAGGTATCGAGATCGTGAATTGAAATTAATTTTCTGAAGCATCAAAGGCATGTCGATGTCACCCTTCACAAGTTGAAATACAAAGTTAGTATCACAAATTTTCCTACGAGTCTCAAGAGTAGGAAGATGTATTAAATTTAATCTTTCGTTATAAGGAGGAAGATGAAGTCTATCCCTCCATTCGAGACCTCTTAAAGCAAAAAGTAAGAATCTCCTTTGCACGCTGTCAATACGATCGGAGTGATTTTTGTAAGAGAGAGACCAGACAGGACTGGCATATTCCAAAATTGGTCTAACAAGAGTAGTAAAAAGAGCTTTAGTAATATAGATATCGTCTAATTCTTTTGCCCAACGCTTTACAAAGCCTAACATTGAGTTTGACCTATTAACGATGCGATCTATGTGGAAGTTAAAGATGAGTTTCGAGTCAAACAATATCCTCAAGTCACATATTCTATCAACTTTTGAAAGTAATAACCCATTCATAGCATAGACAATATTCGAAGGGTTACCTTACATTTATCAACGTTTAAAATGAGACGACTCCTTTCACACAATTCAACTAGTCTGTCCAGGTCATCCTGCAATTTGAGACAGTCGCAATGTGAGTCGATAGACTTATATAGTTTTAGACCATCTGCGTATATTAGCAAATCAGATTTGGTAACTACATAGGAAACATCATTTATGAATAATATGAAGAGAAGGGGCTTTAAGTGACTACCCTGTGGAACACCGGAGTAAGCCGTTATTTCTTCAGACAGAGCAAAACGGAATTGAATCCTAAGTTTGCGATCCTTAAGATAGGATGATAACCAGTTCGACAACCCAATTGGTAAGCCTAAAGATCTCAGTTTAAATAACAAAACAGAGTGAGGAAGCTTGTCAAAAGCCTTGCTGAAGTCTGTATAAATGCAGTGAGTTTCGCAACAACGCTCAAACGATTCGATACAGGTAGATGTAAACTGGAGCAAATTTGTTGTTGTTGACCTTCCCTTCACAAAACCATGCTGATAAGAATTAAGAGCGCCACTACAATGATAATACAAAAATTCATATAAAGAAGCATCAAAGAGTTTTGGTAGACAAGACAATTTAACAATAGGACGATAGTTGGTAATAAGCTCCCTTTTACCGGACTTAAAGATTGGGACAATAAACCGTTGTTTCCATAACTTAGGAGATTGACCAAGCCGCAGTGATTAATTAAACAAAAATATTAACGGGTAAGAAAGCAATTTACTGCAGTTCTTTAAGACAATAGGGGGTATCCCATCAGGGCCAGCAAAACAACCAAAGTCCAGCTTACACATGGAGTCTTCAACAGATTTCTGATCAATAGTGAAACATGGGTTATCAACTTTAGGAAGTGTCGTTAAGTAATTAAAATAAGCAAAATCTATTTGAGCGTCATATGTTAAAAATTATTCAGTAAAGTAATCAGCAAAGAGATGAGATTAGAAATCACAGACGGATCATGACTAGAATTATTATTAAATACTAACACAGGAGGAAAATTATTAGATTCCTTTTTGGTATTTACAAAACGTCAAAATTGCTTAGGATCCGATCTTATTAAATTTCTCATCTTAAACAGGTACGTAACATAGGCATGCAAAAGAGCATTACGAAATTCGCTCCTCAAAAACAAAAATTGTGTTAAGTCATCATTAGACTGAGAGAGGTGAAACTTTCGCCAAGTCTTATTTTTTAAGTTGCGCAAGCGTTTAAGCTCACCATCGTACCAAGGAGGGCACGAAGAGCCATTTTTGATACAAGACAATGGAATACAATCATTGAAACAATTAAACATAACATTGTAAAATTGTGCTGTAAGTTCATCTACATCATTAGTGCTAAATAGAAAGGAGCAGTTAGTAGAAGATAAATTAAAGTTTAGTAGATCAAAATTAACTTTTTTTATAATTAAAGGTGGGAGAGTTTTCAATCAACATACCAGTACCCTCGCAATCAATGCCCACTATCAAGTCCAATGTTGGATGGTATGAGTCAATAGGGGTTAATGACATGTCACACGGACGAGCCATACATTTCGAAGCATCCGAGGTAAAGACCAAGTCCAAGCTTATATTACGGTTGTTCTTGACATCATATACCTGAAAAAGACCCATTGCAGCAATAGCATCCAGGAAGATATGCGCATTTCCAGAAGATGTACTGGAGACCAGGGAGTCCTCATCATCAGAAACTTGCCATTGAGCAGTAGGAAGATTGAAATCACCAAGGAATATAATATCATCCGAGTCACGCGCTAGCTCGAACACATATTCCACAGCAGCAGCAACGGCATCGTATGAAGCAGACGGACTGCCAGGAGGAATGTAGACAGCTAGAACATACAGTATTTTTGTCCCAATTGTTATAATGATTGATAGGAATTCAGACAGGGATGGATTGGGAATATCTATCTTGGAACAGCTGTAAGAAATCTTCAATGTCATCAGGATTTCGATCACGTCGAAAAACTTGAATTCAGCATCCGAAAAGGAATTGTTAAGCCACGTCTCCGTTAAAATAATAACAACGTGAGGAATATTAAAAGAGTTCAAGTAGAGCCGACGTGTTTTTGACCGTAGACCACATAGTTGACGACAGATTGTGAAGAAGTCCCATAGAGAGAAAAATTGCCTTCGGAGAAGCAACAGCCTCAAGGATAAAGGTGTCCGACTGCCCTGAATTTTGTTGCTGTTCGAATTGTTGCGCATTCCGCTGCTTAAGCAGCTGCTGCGTCTGCTGTTGTTGTTGTGGAATCTTTTGCAGCTGTTTTGGTTGCTCCTGATGCTGATTTAGATGTCCTTAGTATTTGTTCATGTTGATGCCGCTGTTTTTGTTGCTGTTGTTTTTGCTGTTGTTACTGATAATGTTGTTGTTGCTGCTGTTGCTACTGTTGTTGTTGTGGTTGCTGCTGTCTGTGAAGCTGCTGCCCTTTATGTAATTGCTGTTGTCGCTCCTTTTTTTGATTATCCGACACATGAGAGCAGGTCGGTTTGTTAGATAGAGAAGTAAAATTTTTTACATCAACTGCAATGGGGCTTATAAGCCTAGAACTCTCAACAACAGCTGACGACCAAGATCCTATATCGCCTTCAACTCGCCTTATACTGCGTCGATCGTCATCGATGAGAGGCATGAGTGAGGCGTTATTAGCACTTGAAGCACAGGTTGATCCACCGTGCACAAAGAGAGACTGAAGCTCGAGTTGGACAAATTCAGTACTTTTGGTGTAAGTGTATGAGATTTTTCAAGCAATGTAGTCGAATTCTGGCTCAGTGTTTCCATAAGATCTATAATTCAATCTGACTTACCATTCAGAGAACTCAAGTCATCAGAAAAAAGCTCAAGACCAGGCCATTTAGTGCAAAAGGTGTTGACCTTGTTAGCTATTACAGATTGCACAGAAGAGTAAGCATCAAGATGTTCCATAATACTATTCCACCTTAGTTCTGACAGGGAGTCAAGTTTTGGGTAAATTAGGTAAGATATTAGCAAATAGCCAAAGTCTTCGCAAGCCACCATAAATTTTACCCAACATACCCTTAACTTGATCATAACACTTCAGGCGACAGTTGACCCTCACTCTCAGATTAGATACCAAGTCAACAAAGGGTAACGTGACGTTATTGAGCTTAAGTGAGGGGTATATCAATAAAGTCAGGAGGTGAGCTGCACAAAGCCAAACATTGTGACTTATTAGGATTGGGAGAAAGCTTATTATCAATTGAATATCTGTGAATTGCAGCCAGATCATCGTTGATTCTGCAAATACAGTCCTCAATCAACCCAAGAGATCTGCTCAAGTACAAATGAACATGTAACTGTAAATTATGTACATTATCACCGATATCATTGAAGTGGCTTTCCCTACATCAGGTCCAGGCTTCGTGCGTTGTCTACTTCCCAGCCTTTGGCTATGCTCTTACGGCTTATCCCTTGAACCCCTTGTCCATTCTTTAGTTGCAGAACTTTTAGCGACTTAGCGTGAGCAAAACTGTTCAAAATGGTACAAATGGAGCCATCTGACATTATAACAAGGAAACATTTTCGCAATCACTGTATAGTTCTATACATAAGGTCATTACTACGATTCTCCTCAATCAGTTGTTGCCTCCTACAACGAAGTTCTTAGAAATATTTTTACTGTAGTTGGCTAGTTTTTCTCCCTGAATTTGGTCGTAAATGTTGACCGTTATTCTGAAGAACGTCATTTTAAAATATCATAGCACAAACGATATGATTTTCTGGTCCGATCTAGAAAATGAAGCCCTAGTCTGATACACCGAGAAATGAGTAGGAGCAGGAATATACCTATGGTGTAAAGCTATAAAAAAGCTCATATTTATCAAAGTCTAGGAAAATACGCCACAATATTCCAGGCAGAAGTATATACCATCACAAGATGTGCATATGAAAACCTCAGTCGATCCTATACTAACAAAAATTCAGATAGCCAAACGAAAAGGAAAGCTATCTTATCACCTGAGGTCGAAATGAAGCACTTAAACATTAATAAACTTTCGCACAAAAAAACACCTAACACTTCACCCTCAGGACACTCGGGAATGGATGGGAATGATAAGGCGGACTTACTGGCCAAAAAGGAGCATTCATGACCCTCATAGGACGGGAATCATTTTGCGGTATTTCTTACAACACAGTGAAGCTTACCTTAGCTTACCTTCCAGAACTGGATCAGAAACTAAATGGACCAACGATGGACTTCAATGGCAGGCTGCAGACAAGCCAAAATATCATTAAACGACCTTCGCCAAAGAGCCAGGACCTTTTTAAGGCTGTCTATGAATCACAACAGAATCATCACAAACTAAAGAAATACATGCATCGGATAAGCATATCACCCATTGATGTATGCAGGTTTTGTCTCGAAGAGTATGAAGTATTGGTGCACGACTTATGTGAATGCGAGACCATTGCACAATATAAATTCCAGGCTTTTGGCTTATATTTCTTAAAGCCTGATGACTGAGGAAACCTCATTAAAAAAAATACTGTTTTCCTAGGAAGAATGGCATTGTTGGATGAACTGTACAGAAAGCGGGGCAAAATAAGCCGATGATATCCGCAGTGCAAAGGCTTAGTTCTATATCTAAATCTAAATCTACCTGTTGAAAATTGGTTTGTGAGGAAACTAATTATTAACTTGACTACAGAAGAAGAAAAGCAATAGTTAACGTACAATTTACGAAGTAGTGTAGGGTACACAATACTATGAAAACTTTGAGAAAAATCCAATAAGACAAACACGCCAATTTCAACAACATCAAGAGCCAAGGCAGACCCACTACTGTGAATTGCACGAAAGCCAGATTGATACCTAGTGAGCAGATTATTTTTATCTAAGAACTCCTGAATTAATCCTGAATCAAATTACACGACAGCGACGGCAACAGCGGCAGTGGCAGCAATCCAAAAAACAGTTTTGCTTTCGAGTGTTGGTATCAGATTGCACTACAGCAGCACAAGGCAGCAAGCAGAATATTCTGACATTTCTATATGGGTATGACAGACTATCCACGATAGGCAACGGCAGCAAATTTAGAATTTGAGATGACTAGGCAGGACGGCGTTTGTGCTGCTTTCTGACAATCAACTGATCGCTCTCGACCAATGAATACAATTTGTCGCGGCTGTTGCCGTGGCAATCTAATTCAGGCTTTAGGTAACAAATATGTTTTTCCAAGACATTGTCCAGGTAGTTAGTAATTAGGTTTGAAGTCAGGCAAGCTGACAGAGGAAACTTTCTTAGGTACAAGTATGACTTTAACAACTTCCCAAATATCAGGGAAACAGGAGGATGACCAACAAGTATTCATAATATGCAATTTATTTACATACACATATATTGGGATATGTATTGACAAAAGCGTTCCAAAGCGCAGATTGACTTCATCAAAACCAACCGCACAGGGCTTTACACAAAAGATAGCTTTGTAAAGCTTATCATGATCGACGCACCGGAAAGAATATAATTCATTGTTTGCTCGCGTAAGGAGTAAAGCCAAATTCAGAATCGGCGCAGCATGCATCAACGCAGCAGCTGTGATGCAAGGTTTGATATCATGGGATCATATGACGCAATTCGCAATCGGCGCAGCATGCAAGAGTTTGGAAAATTTTAAAATTTGATGCATGCTGCAACAGTTCTGCCAACATACTGAGGCAAAAAATAAATTTCAAATCTTATTTATCTCATATTTCCTCCGGATATATTTTTTTTTATAAAGAAAAACGACTAAATTAAAATTATGCACAATATAAAAACTCGGTATTAAGGTGTTATGTTTGCAAATAATTGTGAATTATAAAATAGTTAGCATTACAAAGTTTGCTACAAATATGCTTGCTGCGCCGATTGTGAATTGGCCGGCAAAATCTTTGCAGCATGCATCATGATGCATGCTGCGCCGATACTGAATTGGGCTTGAGTAAAGTGCTTGTTAAAAGCCTCTGGTTCAAATGATCCTGCGGGACTCAAGTCAGAACAAGCACCAGTTCTCCTAAGATTATCCCCACTAAACCCTGGGAGACAGGTTAGGATCAAAGGGGAATGCTCATTTTGGGCCCGACACCTCCAGACAGGAGAGATGTCTTAAACGACGCATTATGATACTCTGAACATTTATTAACAATATTTATTTCAATTAAGCAGGAATTTAGTACAGAATCTAATTCTTTAAGTCCTGAGAAGAATTTTGAGTACCCACACTTCTATACTCGGAGACTTAAATAGCTATTTATACACGGTTAAAAAAATTGGTACATTTTTTATACTTTCGATCTTATTAGTTGCACGAATCCAGTTATTCATAAAAAATCTAATAAATATACGGATATCTGCTTCTGTAATACCAAAAAAGTCTCATTTCTTATCCGAATTTAGTACAAAAGCATAATTCAAACGACCAAAGGATAAACTGTATCCATTTAAATATAAGGATCAATTACGTTCAGTATAAAACTAATACTTAACTAGATATTTGAGAGCCTGATACTACTTTGGTGTGAAATCTATTCTTTCAGTAATATTAAAACCATTGAAATTATTTGTATCAATAAAAATACTTAGGAATATGTCATACGAACAGAAGAATCAAGAGAGTCACGCATAATTGAGTTTGTCACTGGCCGGCACATTTACGCAGTTATGTAGCAGTGGTGGACAAAATGCAATCTGATTTATGATTAATGATTACGATTACAATCTGTAATCTGTAATCATGATTACAGATTAATAATATTAACCAGAAAAGTAATCAATTTTGGCGATTAATGATTGATCAATCGTAACCGTAATCATGATTATATTTTTTTATTACAAATTTGTAGTTAAAAAAAAAACAAAAGCATTGCTGTATTTCTATTCCGAAATCAGTAGTGGCACATAAACTAATGTTTGTAAGCACATATCTGTAGTGGGATGGTAATTGAATATCTAATATCTGTGGATTAGTAAACGGTATTATTAGCAATTAAGAAAGGGAAAATTTCGTTGACGGTTTCGTTATTAGAGTTAGAATCTTCTTTATGATATCAAAAACAATACTGTACCATTTTGTTAGGTAGTAGTTAGTAAATCTAATCTTTCATCCTCACTCTTGCTGTTATTTCAGTAATATTTACCCATTGCAGCGCTTCGAGCATGCTTCTAACTGGTGCTGCATTTCAGAATAACTCGCATTGCCTTATTCGTTGCATTCTGCCCTTAGATTCAATCGAACTAGCACATAACAATGTGGAGTAATATGAAAAGTGTGGCAAAATCAAAGAGTTAAAAGGTATTATTGCATCCCCCCCCCCCCCCCCGGAAATCTAATTTTTTCGCAATCTTTCTTCACAAATAATCAACGAATTTAAGTTGATGATCAGATATGTGCGAATCCTTATATTGACTCCAATTAATACATAATTCAACAGTATCTTGGAGTTTTCTACAACTCCCATATATGGGCCGGGACTGGTCGTACAGCCTTAGCTTCATTGGATATTGTCCAAAAGAGAGCCTTCAAGCTCATTGGCGATTTGGCAATAACTTGTCATATCGACTCACTCGAGCACCGCCACAATGTTGTAGCTCCTTTATCGCTATATGCATGGTCAATGTTCTGATGAAATATCTAGTCTAATCCCTTGTAGAATGATTCCTGCACGCAATACTGCGCTGCATACCGTGCACATCCTTTAACCCTTCAAATTACTTTCGGCCGTACAGTAAAATTGCGTGATGCTTTTTTATCCCGAACAATGCGAATATGGAACAGCTTACCATCTTCTGTTTTCCCTCCGGCTTACAATCTGCGGAAGTTTAAGAGCGACATACATCGGCACCTCCGCCACTCTCCTCATATCCCCTAATCCTTACCCTATCTCCTTCCTGCCATGCTGTGCTTTGCATCATAGGGTATCCCCTGAGCTTGGCTTAATAATATTAAAAAAAAAAAAAAAATCTTACAATCACAGATTATTTGTTTTCTTATTATTTAACTTGAAAATCTCTTGAAAAGTGAAAAGTTTCATTTGTAATAAAAAAAAAATGTAATCTTATAATCATGATTACGGTTGCATTTTGCTAAGTTTATTCGATGTAATCATGATTAATGATTGATTTAACCATGATTATTAATCTGATTACAAATGTAGTTGATTACCTCCAACACTTGTATGTAGTTTTGTTTCGTGGCACGATGGCAAGATAAGATTGTTTCATAAAATTAACATTTGTTTTTCTAATTAAAGATGGATTGATTTTTATGTGAGTAGGGGGGCCTCATTTTTTAATACGTTAGCTAGAATGCATATGGGTAATCATAGTTTTCTGTTTAATAGAGGAAGAAGCATCCCAAGATACTACAAAAAACTACGATTCCCTGTTTGGAATCGAATCAATTCGACCGATCAAATTCACCAATAAGGTTTAAACTACTACTGCATGCATTTGTATAGAATAGTATAGCATCAGTATAACTGTTTATTAAAAAAAAAGCATACCTTATATTTATTTATTTTATCTTATCAGTTATAAACACATTTTATACGAGAGGTTGATTGAACCATTTATAAAATTTATATAAAACAATTTTATGTCCAGTCGTATTATATTAATAAACGCTTTTATAAAATTTTATAAATTTAGGAAGTATACACTTTATTCAAACATTTTATGAACCTATATGTACATTATTTGTTTATAATATTTACACCTAAATTTTTAACCGTGTAGCCATCCCCATACTAACTTTTTTAGTATTTTTCTTTTTTTTTATTCGAACTGAGGTAATTGATTTTTCACACTTTAGATCGGATCTAACTCGGGTTTCACTGTTCGCCTAAGCTTCAATTCGTAGAAGAAAAATTTTCTCTGCATATTTGCGGGGGGGTTTTGCCGCCGGTAACTACTTTTTCATGCACTTTGGCCACATACACCCCAGTTACTACATTTCACATACATATTTTTGCAGTTCTTGCTTCTATGGCCATTAGTGTTCTGTTGTAGCTTCCTACTTCTTCTTTAAATTCGTCTGTTTACATTTGATTAGTTCGGTTTTTAATTTGAATATATTTTTCATAGGAAGTCATTTTCCACGACTCACCAATTCCGCGCAATCACCAGAAATAGAAAAGTCCACTTTTTCACCCAAGAAAATCGCTCAAGCAATATCCGATTGCCAAAGCTTTCCCCCGCTTAATTGAAATAAACATTGTTAAAAAAAATGTTCAGAGTTTCATAGTGCGTCGTTTAAGACA
Organism: Dioctria rufipes; assembly: GCA_963924295.1. Classification (NCBI taxonomy): domain Eukaryota; kingdom Metazoa; phylum Arthropoda; class Insecta; order Diptera; family Asilidae; genus Dioctria; species Dioctria rufipes. Next base: position 1,602,539 of record OZ002741.1, read on the forward strand.
TCTCTCATGTCTGGAGGCGTAGGGCCTAAAGTTGTATGAAAAGTGGACATTCCCCTTTGCAGCTATAATATAGGCACATTACTAATCGAATCTCAAAAGTCACCCTATTCCGAGTGCATTTGTACAGAGATCGGGCATATTTAGTTCTAAGTCACCTCCATTGCCGATATAAGGAGATAAGATTACTATTTAGTTTTTTGGTACGTATAGAGTGTTTTACTGTCGTCACCACATTTTGCATCGTTTTCAGCTTTCGATGCAAATTCACTAATTTGCCGTTTTTCTGCTTTTTTACATCAAGCAAGACTTTTAACTTTCTTATTCAGTTAGGAGTATTCTTGCGAAATTCTTAGCATCGTTGTAGATCGCTGGTGGAGTTTATTATTTTTAAAAGGTTTCTACTATTTATTTATTTTTTTTCCAATATAATCTCTGATCCCTTATTATCTTATGTAAATACACCAAATATTTGAAGCTAGTTCGCAGTCATGTACATCATATGTAGAATGTTCGCTTACAAATGTGTTGTGCTATTGATCATCTTAAGACAACCAAATTCAAGCACCGAGAAAATTGTTTGATTCCAATTTTCCCCCCTACTAGCAGTAGCAGTGTTATGTGATTATTCTAAGTAAACTTCTTTTATCATAGAGCATTAAGAGGCACCGCATCAAATAACACTTAAAGCATCCCTGTCTGCAGACAAATATTGAAGGAATATATAAAAACAAGGATGGGAGCAATGACACTATTTGCAGAGAAGGTTAAACCTCTTAGCTCGTTCGTTCACATTACAAATAAAGTTCTCCTGATACAATATTATCTGTGAAATGGAGAGCACAACTTTCTCATTTAATGAAATTCGCGTTCTGAATTAGATAAAAGTTGAATTTGAAGCAGTTAACTTGGAATCAAATTTACACTCTATGTAGTACGTACATGGGTACATGCATCAGTTACCTTCCCTTACAAATATGTGTAATTCGACCATGACCTGAGGGAGGTATGGTATGGATGTCCCCAAACAAAAGGGAATGAAATAATGAATCGAACTAACTGGTCTTCGCTTCCTTACACCATCACCACCAACAATATCAACCCGTTCGTACACCATCGAGCCTACATTTTCAACTATTTTGGGACGAACAATTGCCACTGCAACCACAATATGCAATTAGCGTTCGTTTCTATCTCCCCCAGACTCCTTCCATCATAGTCATCATCCATTCGTACTGACCTTAAATATAGAATCAGAATATCATGATAAGGGCGTAAGCATGGAGGCACAAATAACCAGAAAGGAGAAGGCCTACCGACAGTAGAAGCCAGGTATATGGATATTGTTGTTGTTACACGGTTAGATAATGTTTTGAATTTGACTAGAAATAATCTTGCTATTGCACAATAGTCGACGACTGCGGATACTCGAACCCATGCCTCTGCCCGCCCCCAGCCGTTTTAAATCGCTTCAGATTGAGGTGAAGGTCTTATGCTTCCCTTTTACCTGTAAGATATTTGTATAGGAGTAGAGTGTAATTCACAATCAAAGCTGATACATATGTACATATATACAAAACTTGGGAGCTGGGAGACTAGGGCTAAAGTAAGGGGCTGTTACATATATCTATATGTATAACGAGATGCGATCGCTTCTGGTTATATGGGGAAGGGAATCTCTGAACATAAAGCGCACGAATGCGAAATTATATAGTGCCAGGCAAAAAATGGGCTTTACGAATTAAAAATTTACCAATTATTGTGCCAGCGATGACGTTAATATGTATAGCACAAAAAGTATATCTTGTATACTACCCTCGGTACTTGGGGGTGGACATGGGCGTGTTTATGTGCGAAACGTGCCAAGCTAAAGGTATGAACTAAGCATACATATGTGGTACGTGCTTACTTCAGGATCAGGCCTCAGTCACACTTTGCAGAAGGTGAACGGTGTCAAGAAATAAGGACTCTACAAAATCAGCAGAAATTAGAAATTGAAAAAGAAAAAAAAACATGCTTCGGTACATATCTAGAAGGGTTGTGATATCCACTGCACGTGGATTGATAGCAACAGGAACGACATGCTTCTGATATTTTCAAGTTTTTTTCTTCTTTTTATTCACACAAAAAAAAAAAAAAAAAAAAAAACATCGAATTAATTCCACAAAGTCTTGACCCACATTCACTTTAATGTCTCTCCAGGTGGACAGCAATTGTTTATGGTTCTTAAATCCGAGACCGCACCGCAGCAAAACCCCCAATATTACGACGTCGTCGGTCAGTCGACTCAAGGACTGTGTGCAATATAAAGGGAGGAAAAACGGCTTCCACCCGAAGTTTATTTGATATTTCTCTTCGGACATAAACAAAATTTGCATTTGAGTTGGGTGATGGATGGCTGCATTATTTTTTTTTTTGTTTTCCAACCATAATTGTCGTTCCATTTAAAACCGTGTATGTGTTGAAATGATGAATCCTTTCTAAGCATTACTATTGTGAGAATTTTCTTCCGCAAGTGGAAAACAGATTATATCTTTTTATATTATTATGTTAAGCCCAGGGAATGATACCCTATGATGCAAATGCAAGGTACAACATGGCAGAAAGAAGATGAAGAAAGGATTCGGGGGGGGGGGGGGGAACCGTCACAGATTGTAAACTCTAGAAAAGATAAAAGATGGTAAATTGACCCACATTCGCACACATTCGAGATGAAAAATACCATCACGGAAATTGACTGTACGGCCGAAAGTATTTTGAAGGATTATTGCGCGCAGGAAATAATTTACAAACTAGATATTTTATCAGAACATTGACCGGTGTTCACAGGAGACTATATAATTAATTATTGCCATATTTTAGAAGAAATTATATCCTTGGTCCAAAAATTTTACAGGATTAAGGTTAACATTGCAAATTTGTATAAATATTTTTTTTTTTCAAGAATTTCAAGGCATTTGACCATAAATCGTTATAAAGGTTGAAAATTCCTCTTTGTGTTCTCAAGTTTGCTCCTGCGATATCCTTAAAAGTACTTTTAATTTATTTAATATTTAGCCAACAGATATAAAAATATAATCTGACTTATATATAAAAGTTACTTAATAAATAATTGAGAAAAAACATTTTGCAATAAATCAAAAAAATCAAAAACCCCTTCAAAGAATCAAATTTCTAATTGCTCTTGTATCAATATTAAAAGCTAAATAATTTGAAAATTTGTTGTAAATTCTGCACATTACTTACTTACCTTAAAATTCTACCGGGAACATTCAACGAAATAGATTTAAGAATTTCACGAGAAGCTATTAATCCAGTCAAAACTTTACGAATAGAAACATACAAGATAACCTCACGCTTCTTATGGAGCGACATCATATAATTAATTACTAGGCGATCAGAATTAGGTGGAAGCTCAAACCTATTATTGCATGGAAGGCAACGAACGGCAAAACGTAAAAAACCTTTTCTGTACAGATTTAACACTGTAATAACGACTCCACATTTGACAGCCGTATTCCTGTATAGACCTCACAAATGAATCAAACAAGGAACGCAATGCGAGCAGCGCCTAACAAACCCAAGCATTTTATCACAGATACGAGGTCATTCATAAATAAGACAAACAATAAGGGACCAAGATGGCTTCCCTGTGGAACTCCAGACTGCGTACAAAGAACATTTGAAAGTGCGTTTCTGAAGAGTACTTCAAAATTTCTACCACTTAAATAAGATGAGATCCAATCAACCAACAATGGAGAAAACCCAGTTTTTAGCAGCCCCTGTGGGAAAGCTTGTCAAAGGCTTTGGAGAAGTCGGTATAGACACCCCTAAATAGCAACCGCTTTTCAAGGGTATTAGCAATAAAAGATGATAAAAATATCAAGTTGGTTGAAGTTGATCTGCCCTTAATGAAGTCATTGTGTTTTGAATTAATTAATAGATTACAATCGAACTTCAGCAAACCATGCTTTCAAAAAGCTTGGGTATAACAGACAATTTAGCAATTAGTCTATAATTACTAACCAAGTCCCTCTTTCCATTTTTAAAAACACGAATAACAAATGACGATTTCCAAGCAACAGGAAATACACCCGTTGACAAAGATAAATTAAATAAATAAAGCAGCGGCCGCAAAAGACTATCAAAACATTGTCTAAGAACCATGCTAGGGAATATCACCCGGTCCAATAGAACAAGAAGAATTCACGAACATGCTCACATAACATACATTCACTAATACACCTAATATTAATATCTACGCTAGAACAATTAGACATGCAAGAGGACACATAAGAAAAATGAGCATTTAAGTGAAATGTGGCGACGCGTCCCTAATACTTTGTAATACTTTCCTGAACGAAGAAAGGCTACAATTGGTCTAAGCCCAATTCTTATGATACCCTAGATGAATGACCGTATGTAAATTTGTATGGCCACCCATCTGTGCAAGTGTGATTTTTGAAGTGGCTTTTCGCATATATTTCTAAAACGGTTAGAGGGATTTAGTACATTTTTGATATCTTTTTTATAATTGCTATAAAAAGGCTGTACAAAATTTTAGCTCTCTAAGCTCTCTCGAGTTAACGTGCGGACGGACAGACGGACATGCAAAAATCAAAATAACTTTTAATATTATGTGTCTGTGTCCAACCCATTTTGTTCTACGAGCAATATTTCTATGCGTTACAAACAGAATGACAAACTTAGTATATAAAAGCAACGAAATGACGATTCAGCTCAGCAGTACTTAAACATTTATAAAAAAAAAAGATAGATTGCCGACCTGTAGTAAATGGAATAAAGATAAATACCGAAGAGCGGATGTTATTTTATGGTCCTAATATATAAACTTGTTTTCAGCGTTCATATTTTCGCAGGCCTTCATAACACTCAATCGGTCCGCTACAAGACAGTGGGTTCCTCATTACAGCTCCAACATCACCCTGCCTGTTTCTGGTTAGCCATCGACATAGGGTCGACTTTGTCAGGACAAACAGAAACAATCCTTGCCGGTAACACCGGCGGCGCCATGCATTACGCAGGTTTATAAGAACCACAGTTCACCTCCATTGAAGACGCGCCAATGGGAACGGATTATCCCTAACAAAACTTGGCATTACGCCAAAAATACACTCCCTCAGAGAAACGAAAAATTTTTAAAGTGAAGGAAAAATGTCAAAAGTATCATCAGGATACTCTAAGGAATCTATTGGCATACTTCATCCTACTTATTTATCGAACCTGCTTCTGTTATCCAAAAAATGAGCTCTAGAAGTATTTTCCAACGCAGAAACAAGAATTTCTTTCCAATGACCAGACCTCTATTGACGAAAAAAATTCTCTTCCCTTAATCCATTACGATCCCAACTTGAAAATTTTACAATTTATGAACAACATTATAAGCATTAAAAGAAATAAGAAAAATTAGAACGATGCATTTTGAGATATTTCGACAAATTTTATATAATTTTCTTTGAAACACTGAGCTTTTCTGTTTAAAATAGACTACAGAGGCAACATGGATCGCAGGACAATGAAAAAAGGCATTAATGGAATTCTTATCTCATAATTACTTAACCACAGCAAAATTGGTGATGGTCTAGTGCGAAATTTTATTGATTTATTATGGAATGACCACTTTGTAAACGTCCTAGTATTATTAGTAGGAGCCTGATCTCAGAGGTTCACGCAATGGCCACCAGTCTAATCTAAACTGGTATGAGCCTTACTCTATTTTCGAAAACAGGACTTAATACAATGCGAGTAGTAAAGTATGGAAATCATTGTAAATAAACACGTTTAGCAATTTTATTCATCCTGCAGGAAATATAGGGTCCGCCAAATAACTTTTTTTTTTAAACAGGGCGCAAAACATCGAGTGTAGCTTCGGCTGTGTGGCACGTAGCGCCGTCCTGTTGAAACCAAATGTTGCCAATATCCTCCTCTTCAATTTTCCTGAACAAAAATTCGTTCAACATGGCCCGATAACGATTGCCATTGACTGTAGCGGCCACTCCTCATTTTCGAAGAAAAATGGCCCAATTATGCCTCTGGACCAAAATCCGCACCAAACAGTGACTCGTTTTGGGTGTATCGGCTTTTCAGTGTATGCGTGCGGGTTTTCTGTGCCCCAAATGCGACAATTTTGCTTGTTTACATACCCGCCAAGATCAAAATGAGCTTCATCCGAAAAGATGATTTTTTTGGCAAAATCGGCATCTTCTGTAAGTCGATCGCAGGCAATATTTCCCAGCGTTGTTCAAGCGTATACACAACCATATTCGTTTAGCGGAAGAATAAAACTAATTATCTGTCAAATCAGACATGAGCTAAGTGTTACCATTCACGAAATAAGCACTAGTTGAAAAAAGAACGTTAGATGGCGGACCCGATAGTTATTATTTTTAATATGCCAACGCCACTAGTGAATTGCTACTATTTCTAATACAGGAACATTACGTTAAAGATACTGCTTTATTAGAAATATTTCACTTCAAGAGTTGATACGAATACCTGATTGATTGAAAGCAGAGCAGAGGACAACGACATAATTTTCTAAAAACGGTATGCCCATTTTAGGCCCGACACCTCAAGACATGCGAGACGTCTTAAACGATGCATAATGATACTCTAAACATATTTTATTTCAATTAAGTGGAGGAAGGGGGCGTCCAAGTTTGATCTAGTCCACTTTGGAAAATCTAGTACAGAGTATAGTTCCTAAGGTCCTGAAAAGAGTTTTGAGTACTCACACTCCTATACTCGGAGGCTTAAATAGCTATTTATAGCCATCCCCATACTAAATTTTTTAGTATTTCTCTCTTCTTTTTTATTCGAACTGAGGCACTAGATTAGCACTTTAGATCGGATCTAACACTTTAGGGGTATTTTCGATCGGAAAACGGGTTTCACTGTTCGCCTCAGCTCATTACCAGCTACAATTCGCAGAAGAAAATTTTGCTCTGCATACTTTAAGGATGGGGGTAGTAAACCCCGGCGGGGAGGGGTGATTCCAATACCGCATGTTGCATATCAAATTAAAGGTCTCGCCGAGTACTATTGGGTAGTGTACTTTTTCCCTGATCCAGAAAACTTTGTCGGGATGTTTTTGACGCCAGAAAACCCATTTTCATGCACTTGTGTCACATACACCCCAGCTACTATATTGTGCATATATTTTTGCAGTTCTTTCTTTCATGGCCATTTGTGCTCTGTTGTGAAAATTTTTCTCATAGGAAGTCATTTTCCACGACTTACCAATTCCGCGTTATCACGAAAAGTAGAAAATTCCACTTTTTCACCCAAGAAAGTCGTTCAAGCTCTCATGTCTGGAGGTGTCGGGCCTAAGTTGTATGAAAAGTGGGCATTCCCCTTTTACTTTCTGTTTCAGTACGGGTAACTTGACCGAAGTATAATGGCATTCAGTTGGCAGCTATTGTGGTCAAAAGTGTCTACACTGAAACAAGTGTGAACATGGAGAAGAAGTTGAAGTTAAATTTGTCAAAAGTATTAAATTATCATTCGAATTCTTAAAAAAAAAATCACCCTATTCCACATTCTTTTTAGGGATACCATTTTCATGTGAGTAAATTATAGGTACAATAAACAGATAACTAATTTTTCCATAAACATTATTAACATTTAAAATTTCTTGTAAATAATATCACTTGAATCTGTCCTGTCAGGCTCAGATCAAATATGTGACACATCACACTATGGTGCTCTTTCTGCTTTCACCTCAATGTATTAGAAACAGAATTCAGTTTCTAATTCTGCAGCTGCTTTCAGCTTCTATTGTTTACGTCCTTTACTTTCTAAATAGAATAAAACTCATTTCCACTTGAATGTCGCAGAAAAGAAATTAATAATGCCAAAATAAACATTTTGTTACCAAAATTTGACTAAAAAAACTTCTGACAAACGAGGAAATACTACTTAAAATGCAATTGCAATAGATCATTGAATAACGGACCTTCACGTGATCCTCGTTTAAGGCACTGCGAATCGAGTCGAATTCAATGCATCTAAGATCCAAAGCTTTCTCATTTCTTTAAAATAAGAACACCTCTTTACCAGTTTCCAATTTCTTTTGATGGAACACAGTACAGCATCACTAAACATTCATGGTATTAATATTTGTAGTAAGTTAAGCTGGGCAGATCACATCTTCTCTATTGTCAAAGAAGCGTCGAAGTCTTGAATTTTTGAAAAGCATTTCAGCCCATCGAATCTAGCGCTTTTCTACTAAAAGCTTTATATCACCCGTACAATTGAATACAATTCCCACATCTGGGCCGGAGCTGATCACACAACCTTAGCTTCATTAGATACTGTCCAAAATAAAGCCTTCAAGATCATTAGCGATGTGGCATATACTTGTCATATCAACTCGTTCAAGCACCGCCGCAATGTCTTTCATTCTTTTATCACTACAAGCATGGGCAATATTTAAATGAAATATCTAGTCTGATCCCTTGTAGATTAATTCCTGAACGTAATACTCGCGCAGCAAGCTTCGCATATCTGTGGCGACACGGCCACGCTCTTGTCAAAGCATGTACCCGATTCAAATGAACTGCTGTATGTATTATACTGTAACCGCAATAAAGAACACACGACATTCAATGAATTTTGGTTTTTAATTTCCGAAAGGCCATATTAACTTTGATTCCTTTTCTAGCTTTAGGAACTGCCCAGAAGCCGAATCCAGCCATCAAGCCATATCTGGATCCCTAAGGACTGTGTGTGAAGGCGTCCCTTCTCAAGGATCGATCTTCACCTCGCCATTTCTGGGTCCCCAAGGACTGTCGGTGTAGACGTTCATCCTCAAGGTTCGACCATCATCAAACAATATCTGGATCCCCAAGGACTGCCTGTCTGTTCTTTACAATACAGGTTCTCGGTTCCCCAAGACTGCCCGATTCGAAGCCAAACATTCCGGACTATCCTTGTACTGAAGAGAGCTCCTGAAGCTCCGGAACTATGTGACTAGAAGCCGAATACTCCTGGGCTGTCCTCCGTTTTCTAGAACTGCTGGGCTGCAGATAGCTATCACAAGATCAGCGCAAATGGACTGAGGATTTCATTCGCATCTTTCATCCTTTCACCCTTCAAAATACTTTCGGCCGTACAGTAAAGTTCAATCAATCAATCAAATCGATGGGTAAAAGTATCTAAGATATTACAATCTTTTGATGATACAAACTTAGTTGGTAATTTTCAAAGGCAAATACATACTAAATTCAAATTAATATTAAACTAACAAAAAAAAAAAAAAAAGACTAAAGCTAAAAATAAAAAAATCATAAGAAATGGATATATAAGCAAGGCAAAAATAGAAAATAATAATAAGCAAAAAAATATAAATTAAGACCAGCAATAGCGACAACTAGTAGCAGTGCAGGGAGGGAAAGAGCATGCAAAACCGGAAGACATAAGTGGTGGAAGAGAAAAGTGATAATAATAATAAAAACGAAAATATGAGCGCAGTATATAGTTGTTTTGGAGTGTAAACACAATGTCAGTCCGCCTGACCATCATCCGAGGTCAGATGACGAGTCAGCAAAACTCTGAATGAACTGGCCGAGCTCGTGCGCTGCAAAGACGCCGGAAAACTATTCCAAAAGACGACCAACGTGAAAAAGGTGAGAGCGGTCCAAAATTCGATGTTGATAACGGGGAACCCGCAGCATTAAGTGTCTGTCAATGTTTAAAAAACTGATGTCGGAAAATAGATAGCTGGGACGCCTAGTGTAGAGATCATCCATGAAGAAAAACCAAGGTTATCAGTGTCAGATAAGCATCTAGAGAGATACGCTGCAGAGAATTACAGAAGAGAGAAATGTGAACGTATCTCCTCAATCCAAGCAGTCATTGAAAACGACATCCAGCTTCCTCCTACAGATCGAATCCAAGTGAGGGAAGACAATGCTTCCAGTTGTGAAATAGGGCAAGAGAAGTCTTCACCAGCTTGGAACGAAGAGCAGGAGAGAGAATCCTCGCAGACAACCACAACCTTCGAAGTATTACATAAATTTTACCTAACGTATTTATAATGTGGTCGCAGCAAGTCAGAGACTGTGACACATCAAGCCTCTCGCGATTTAAAATCATGTAAGCTGATTTATTAGAATTTAAAAGTAAGTCATGCCTCTTGGACCTCTCAAAGATTCTCTTCAAATATGATTTAATTCTCTCGACACAACCCTCTATAAGGCCAACCCGCCTATCTAAATATATCTGAGCGTCACCCGCATACAAGTGTATTTTTGAGTCTTCTGTTACATTGGGCAAATCATTTATTTTTATTTATATCATACTGAACAATAAAGGGCATAATATTAAGCTTTGGGGTACCCCACAAGTGAGAGGCAAGCTTCGCGACTTCTGGACTTAGACTTGTTGAGATCGTCCAGTAATAAAGCTTCTGATAAGTGCCACCGAGGATGAGGAAAATCTGGACTTGTCTAAAAAGACGGTAAGGACCTTGGAATAGTTGACGCTGTCGAAGGGATTAGAAAAATCGAGGAGTGTTAGGACTGTCAGCTGATTCTTATCAACAGGTCTACGAATGTCGGAAGTTACTTTCAATAAAGCAGCATTGCAGCTGTGTCCCGCTCTGAATGCTGACTGCCACGGGGTGAGCAATTGGTTTGATTCCAAGTAAAGTAAGATGTGTTCGTTCATGAAATTGCGAGAATGTCAAACACACATTAAAAATATGGAGGATTGGATAAATGTGCCAAGGTAAAATAATTTTTATAAAACGTGGCGATATTTGATCGGGTCCGACTGCGTCAGACTTAACAGCATTAAAGGCGTTAACAACTTGGACAGCATCAACACAGCTAAAGCAGAAATCACCTTCATATACCCGAGAATCTTCGACCCCAGAAGTGGTGGGAGTAACCTGTGAATTAGCATGGGATGAGATGTTATGAGATCTGAAGTATTTATTAAGACAATCAGGGTTAATATCGCACTCTGGGGGCGATAGTGATACTTTTTTTATCCAGTACTAATTATCTACAGATCAATTAGCCTGCGCTAAAATATTGGAAAAAGTAATAAAAATGGAATGATCATATTTCCCAATAAGCTGTTTGGCTTTAAAAGACAATTTACTTTTAAATGTACTCTGTTTGGCACAATTGATTACATTTCTCTTTGTCTTATGCTATTAATCCTCTCTATTAGTACCTCTCTGACATGTTTGTAACATCTGCCACTATCCACTATCATGATCCATTCTTTACAGTATTTTACTGCAGTTTCCCCTACACATATTGAGAGTACTTTCTTTTCTTTTGTAAATACCCACATTATCCTATGCGCCATTTGCAAACAACCTTACCAGAATAATCTCATACTTCCAAATATGTAAAATTTAGCTAAATGACACTAAATACAAATTAATACCTACCTGAACCTAAATGATTACAGTATCCCATGATTCTATGTAAAATAATTGAGAATAAGCATTGAGAATATTCTGACTTACATTACATATAAATATTTCAACAAATGTACATAAACTTAACTTATTATCAAAATTCTAACACCGATTAATTAATAATTCACCAACGCTAAGCCTGAAAAACAAACTAATTCTCTGCAATGGAATCTTCCAGCCTGTCAAAACATTATGGGGCTTCAAAATGACAACATTATCACATTTGTATCTACTAGAAAAAAATTTCTCAAAACAATTCAAGATTATATTTAAGTTACTTGCACAATATTGCGAAAGTTGAAGATAAGCTAGAATTCTATACGGTAACTTTCTTGACAGTTGTCTGAACTCTACAACCGCACAAATTCCGAAAACAATTGGCTAAATAGCCAATATAAACTTAAATATACACTAAGCAGTAGCTTTATTCCCCAGAATAATCTAAGAACCGAGCGTACTGGATATGCAAATAGTACTAGTTACTATAAATAGTGTGATGGTGGCTGTATTATAATTTGGATAACCCTGATTTAAACTGGTTCAAATGAGTTGTTAGATAATTACAAATCTCAATGAAAACTACAGGCGAATTAAACATTTAATTTTTCTTTTATTTCTCTTTACAATATTAATATAAAAAAAAGTTTAATTACAATGTCTAAATGTGATTTTTAATTAAAAAAATTATTATATATATAAAAGTAATGAAAGTCTTCAAATATAGCAAAACCTAGAAAAATACTGCTTGCTTATTGAATTGCTTTTCAAACTGTTTAACATTGCTATGGAAAAAAATTGCACTTCAAACCTTTGAATGTCCTTACTTTTTTTAAATTTCAATTAGTTTTACTATTTTTTTTTTATAAACAAAGTAAAAGAAAAGAAAACTTTTCCTTAATAATAGTGAGTGCCTTTTGGATTTTTTTGAAGAAGTTATTGTAATTCTTTTGATGTTCACGCCAATGGATTTTTTTTTTATTATTATTATTTTGATACTTTCTAAAACAACTGAATCATTCGACAGTGACAGATTTTGCCAAATTTCTGGGGCAATCAACATCACAGCCTCGCAGGACAGCAATGTGATAAGAAAGCAGTTGCATAGGAATAACGGTGAGGATGCCCTGAAATTAGTAAAAGGAAAACAAATCAATTTGTGAAAAAGAAAAGTTTTATAGGAAATTAAATAATAGAAAATTACCTGAAGACAATCAACAATCTTAGGAATTTCGAGTACTCGAGATGCATAAGATTTTGTCTCCTCATCGTCTTCTTCACATATTAAAATCGGTCTACATTCGCGGGCTGTTACCTGTTGTAGAGCATTCATACATTTCGTGTAAACAGGATCTCGTAGTACAATCATAAGAACTGGCATTGAATCATCAACTAAAGCTAAGGGGCCGTGTTTAAGCTCTCCGGCCATTATGCCTTCACTGTGCATGTAAGTTAACTCTTTGACTTTCTATTTATAACAAAATATGTTGTTAGGTTCCAGTAGGTAACAAAAAGACAAATGCAGGAGAACATAAGCAAAGAATCGAAAGAAGGCAAGGTTTTATTTGTAAAAAAAAAAAAAAAATTAAGGCTAGGAAAATATGAAGAATAAAAATTTTAAGGGATATAAAGTATGAAAAGATGAATGATGGTGAATGTGGTGAATTGTGTTTAGTATTTTTGTGTGTGTGTGTGTAACTTTTAATGACTTTCAAGTCTCCACCTGAGCCCAAATTGCCGTCAAGCCGCTAATCAAATACAATACTACATACAATATGGTTTTTCTATCAAAGTATGAAAGTAGTAAGAATATTCGTATCGGACTCTAATCCTTTTAGGGGAACTCAAAGTTATAGGGAAAGAAATGGCTCACCAAGTAACATTGAGAGTATTGAGACTGGCCATTGACCAGTCAAGAATTTGGGCTAGACCACAGAGATAGAATCTGCTCACCTAATACTCCAATGCCCCGGTCTTGCCATATTACACATCTAAATTACTTCAGATTATTAAATGACGCTCCATTGTGATTATATGTCGTAGAGTAAATCAGAATATTTCAAGAGTAAAAAATATATATAATCATCATAGTAGAATAGCACTACAGAACAAAACTAGGAAAGAAATAAAACTAATTTTGGCAGTACGCTAGCTGAATACCTGTAAACCATCCCTTTGTTTTTTAAATAATAAAATTAGAACGTTATATTGAAAACGTTTGTAACTGACCTAAAAAAAAAAAAAATCTGCAAATCTCGAAATTTTTACAGCAACTTGCTGTCGTCCATTTTCGAAATTTCAGTTCATTGGATGAAGGCCTTCCTCAAACAGTGCTCAAATAGCTATATGTATAGTGATAATCAAAACTTTTCTAAGATAGCACTACAAAAAAGTTACCCAATTTTACCTGAACTGAATCTCACTGTTTTCATAAAATTATTACATACAAAATTTCAGCTTGATTTTTCACTCGTCATAAAAATCGAAATGTTGCATGGGTTAGAATTTAGTCCTATGAGTTACAAATGTCTGAACAAGATTAGAACTCATATGATTTCATCCGCGGTATAATAAATATATTCATCCCATAATCGCCAACAAGATCGAAACAGTTCCACGACCCGATAGAATAGATCTTAACTAACTTTAAATAGGCATGACTCGAATATCCTTTCAAAAAAGAAAAAAAAATTTTTTTGAATTTGAAACAATGCATCCCAGAGGGTAAATTATCTAGATAAAGAATTTTATATCAAAATGTGTACAGGTGACAAAAGTTTAAGCAGCTATTGTAATAAGGAAAAATATATACTACCAAGGCCACAACATACAAGAAGAAATATTGCAGACCCACTGTTCCGAGTGGCATTCCACACATTAAACTTTTAAATAAAATCATCGCTTGGAAATGATCCGGAAAAAGAACCATTTATTTTTTTTTAATTATTATATGGCCTTAGGTAAAACATTCTAAGATAAACAAAAAAGGCTAAATAAACTTGCAAGCATTTTGTTCCTCCTTTTTATTTTAAATATATTGATTTGAAACCTTCGGCAAAATATTAGAAGCTCTTCAGTTCAAATGCTGTCGGGCTTAGATTTTTGAAAAAGGTTTTTTTTTTTTTTTTTTTTTTCAAATCAAAAAGCTCAAAAAACCGTGTTACAGTTAAAAAGAGACGAAAGATATTTATTTAGAATATAAGCCGAGAGAAAATTATTTGGATTTTGTTTTCTCCTTCCACTTTTTTATTGCATATTTGTTTGAGATTGGGAATTTGTTTTGTAATCTATGCAAGTAATCAGATTTTTTCGCTCTAGGTGTATTCGCCAAACAAATTAATTAAAGTTATCAAATGGGTACATTCTGTATGGATATATGTTCATAATTTTGAATAGTACTCTAGTTGATAGTATTATTGGTTTGGTTGGTATTGCTGATTTTATTAGCTTTCGATAAACTTTTGTTTCTAGAAAACACTGCATTGGACTGGACAATTACGAATAGATTAGTTTTAAAATTGTTTCGACTAGAAAAGGGTTTTTTAAATTGAAAACAATCCATCTAATTAAGATTACGATTCAATCAATTTGGATAAGTAAGGTATATAGTAAGTTTAGCCTTTGGAAACATAAGGATCCAAGTTTAAAATTACTGGCAGACTATTTTCCTAAACTACTATCCAGTTTAGTCTTTATAGCATATATAAAATCAATGCATAGTCACTTTACCATAAGTATCAATATAGAACATTTAATGAATGATAAATTCCTAAAAAATTAATGCTTCACTATTTTTGGCCCGTTGTCGGCCCGGACACCAATAGCGCGACAATTTTCCAAAGAAAAAATTTCAAGTAAATTTCTACTTTTCTACGCTCATAAAAAATTTGGTAGCGGTCTAGAGTAGGATACAACTGTTTGCCAGTCACAAATATACAAATTCTAAAGAAAAAATTTCGAATGAATTTCTAAGATAATAGCATGCCTTATATTTAATCTAATTTATTTGAACCGTTGTGTATATACATATACACAGAAGAGAAGGGATGTTATATAAAGATCCCAAAGTCTGTATGGAAAGCAATAATAAAATTACAAAAACAGTTCATGAAAATTAAATTCCCAACGTAAACAATAACAGCACTATACCCTTCGCGTTCAGTATGGCAGAATTGTTTTCTAGGAGAAAATAGAGAAGAAAATTTGTTTGTTATATACAGCAAGTACTGCTTCTGCGTGTGGCACTAAATTGAAAGCTTTGTACGAAATCTCACGCTACTACTACATAGTTTAATGGAAGCTCGGAATCGAAAGCTTTATTTTCTGCCATTCAGCCTTAAATAGATGAAGAATCGCCTAGCAGAAATTTATCGTTGATTTTGTCAGCAACCAAGTAAAGTCACGTTTCACCATACATTTTAGTTGAGTGCAAGTAGTTGGCTATTGCAAAAATATATTTATTATCTGTTTGTTTGTTGCTCTATGTACATAACATATTTGGAATAGATGGAAGCTATGAATTGTATAAGAATTTCATTCGTCCAAATATTTCAAATTACATAAAATCTGGCAAGATGTAACTAGCCTCCTGGCGAAATGCCCTGGGTTCCTACTAAAGTTGTTCTTGGATAAAACACATGTAAGGGCAAGCCCCACTATACACAAATACAGTATATAAGAAACAAATGAATATCTAACATATAATTTCTCAAACACATGTCGGAATGTTAGTGTGATGATAATGTGTGACAAAGATTTAAATATGTTTTAAGCTGAAATTTGATTAGTGCGAATTATGTGTATGATCAAAACAGTTGTTTCATTTACCAAATAAAAAAAAAATGTAAGAATTACCAGAGCTCCTTCCAGGCAGGTAGCAAAATTATAACCACGTCCCATGATAAGTAGAGATTTATGCTGATACAAATCCTTTGCTAATTCCAAAACTTTCCCATCCAATTGCAATACTTTTCTTATATGCCTATCCAAATCAATAAGCCCTTGAATAATTTCTTGTCGTCTCTGTTGTAGTGAGATTCGATCTTCACTCATAACCAATCCGAACATAACCAAAGAAATAAATTGCGATGTATAGGCTTTTGTTGAGGCAACACCAATTTCAGGGCCAGCATTGATATGTACACCACAGTGAGATTCACGACAAATTGAACTACCCACAGTGTTTGTAATACCAACAATCAATGCACCACGTTGTTTGCAGTAGCGTAAAGCCATAAGTGTGTCAGCCGTTTCACCCGATTGTGATATAAAAAAGCATACATCATCACGAAATATTGGTGTATTACGATCAAGAAAATCAGATGCTAACTCAACCATAACAGGTAGTTCAGTTAATTCTTCCAGTAACTGTCTAGTTGCTACAGCACTATGGTATGATGTACCGCATCCAATAAGCATAAGACGGCGACATCTTTTGATTTCCGGAATATACTCCTTAATACCACCTAATGTAACTGTTCCATTTTTGAAGTTTACACGACCACGCATAGTGTTAATAGCTGATTCTGGCTGTTCAAAAATTTCTTTTTGCATAAAATAATCGTAATTTCCCTTCATGATTTGCTGAATTTCCATTTTAAGTGTAGTAATTTCACGTGCATGAGGATCATCTAAGCATTTTTTAAGACGATGAATGCTAAGAGCACCTTCCTTAACTGCGGCAACGTCATCATCCTGAAAAAAATAAGTAAATAAAGATTGTATTATTTTTATATGTCAATATTTTCCAGATTAGACCGATATCGTAAAGTGACTGGTCGAATTTGGTAAAATATTCAGAGTTATGCGAATATTTACGTACCTCAAGGTAGATAACACGATTTGTGTGCTCGATAACAGCTGATGCATCCGAAGCAAAGAAATATTCAACCTCCTTGTCTTCAAGAGGCATAAATTCAGATGTGCTTTCGGTTCGTGGCAGTACTGGAACTTCACGAGCGGCGCCATGTGGACGATGTTCTTTTGTTAGTTTTTTTGTTTTTTGTGTTTTGTTTTTATTGTTAGTTTGAAATTTTTTTTTTTTTTGCAAATCGTTTTGTAGTATCAAATATACCCGTCCACCAATCAAACCGTAGCATCAGGCGGCAGCGTATCAGCAACAGCAACAGCAGCAAAAATAACGGTAGAGTAAAATTTTGTGTATTTTTGTTGTATATTTGTTTTTGTACATAACCAAAACCATCCGCAAATAAGGATTTTAGGTTCAGTTTTCAATTTTATTGAATGTTTTTATGGGTATTATGTTTGTTGCGTCCATCACCATTTTTGTGTTTTATTTCGAAAATGTTTGATTTTTGTTTCGGTAAAATATACATTTAATATTGACGAAATTTTGTTGTTTTGACATTTGTACAAATGTCGATGAAAGAATGAAACGATACAAATTCATAATTAGGAAAATATTTTTAAATAAACTTATCTTTTTTTCGTATTCTTTTAGATCTGTTCGACTTTTTTACGTTTAATAAATGAGAAATAGTAATTGAAATTTTGGTTTTTGTCTGTTAACTAAAACCATTTGATGTATGAACATATGAGAAGTGAGATTTTTTTTTCTTTTTTGTAAAGTGAGAAACTTCTAAATTAATTATGTATGAGTTTTGGAAAGTCAAATTTTTAGTACTGAAGACGATTTCCTGAACAAATTCTATACTCAATTGAACGAACTATTTGCTTCATTCATTCAGGGAGGAAACTACCCGTTCGAATTAATGGGTATAAATCTCTCTCGACAATAACATCAACCGTACGAAATATTCAATTCGAAATAGGATTGTGAAAACCTTAAGACACATTTTGTAAATAGTTAATGTATAGAACGTTATAAAATGCACCTGAAAAACTTACAACAAAAATTTTGTATGTAATTGAAAAATTGGGGCGTCTCAGTAAAATTGCGGATGTAAAGAGCTTAACCCATGCTGCTCGCCTGGACTGAAAATATTGATATTGTAGATGGAAATGTTGCGAAAGAAACACGTATATCAATTCGAGGACGATCGCAGCAATTTCCAGTATTAAAAGCCAGTCTGTACCGTATTTTGTACAAAGATCTTGGTCTACAGACTTACAAAGTCCAGCTGACTTTTTCCCGGTTACGTAAAGGATAAAGTCTATACCAGTACTACACAGCAACGGACAATATTATCCTTATGATACCACATTTAACTGGATATTTAGTCAGGGTAATTGAATTACCTAGTTAATTGGAGACTTCTGATACACATAAATCGGGGTATTGTGAATGGTGACACGCATGTTTGACGTTTAGTATGGATATGAATGTATAATTGCATTAATTCAAGCGAATTGTCACTTTTCATTTTCGTTTTTATTTTCATTCGCTGACTTTGTGTTAACATAAATTCTAAATTTCTAGCGACTAGCAATTTTTGGGGTCATAAAATACCGCGAAATTACTCGCTCGTTTTTCGGAGTATTTTTCAGAACACTCAGGGTATTTGGAGATACAAATGGAGTAAAAGCAGGTAAATTTGAATTCCCATTTATGTGTATCACAAGTATTAGAGCCGCAATTGTGTGAAATATTAATGAAAAATTTCTCTATTAAGAATTACACCCTGTAAGAGGAGTCGAGGTGGCAATTTGGCAAATATTATCTTCCATTAAGACTCGTATAGTTTTCGTACTTTTGAGTATAATAAAAATATCATGAATTTAGAGAGAAAAAACAAGTCGGTTTTTCAATAACTAAAAATGGAACCTCTTACTTAAACACCATATATAAAGCATAACTACCAATGAAAACAAGCAAAAAACTCTATTTAAATCTTCGTAGGATATGGAGTTATAGTGTTTTAAAAACGTTTTTTTTTAATCAATTCAATAGTATGTTGAAGAGCATGGCCATTGTGAACAACACATAATATTCTTTGTGTTTCATTGAACTTGACTTCAGGTATGCGATTCTGATACACTACCGCTTGATTTGTATTCGCAACGTAGCATACATGTATACAGAAGAACGAGTGAATGAGTTCAATCGGTTCACAAAACTATACTGAATTCTTGTGCAAGGCTCTGTACACGACGGTGAGCCGTTGCTGTACCGTTGTGTGTATAAAATATATATAAACAAATCAGCCGATTGTACCGGCACGGCAATATAGTAATGTAGCGGCGCGATACCGGTTATGCCGCCATGTATGCAAACAGCCTAAGGTGCCGTAAAGTAAATTCACGCATCGAATTTTAAGATGGCTTGTGGCTACTAGAACTCTTAAAAAGAAAATTGCTGAGAGCAAACAAATTAAGGCCTATTCGCACTATCCATCAGGCTTCCGACAGTCAACCGTCATCAAAATATTTTGCAATGCAGTTGAGTCGAACCGTCATCAACACATCATGACCATCGGGAAAACTTTCGAAGAATATTTTGATGCTGTCAAATTCGTTGATGAAATTTGTGATAGTTCAGTGTCAATATTTCTCTGAGCTTTGCGTGCAATGAAGAAAAAATTATGAACAGATGACGGTCTAGTGTGAATGCAAGAGAAATTGACGGACAGCTGTTGGACGGTTGACTACCGGAAGTTTGATGAATAGTATGAATAGGACTTTAATCGCACGATTGCTATTAGCCGTACAAGAACTGGGGGGTATCTTATGTTATCATTTAGTCAAACCAACAAAAATAAGAAATAAATGTATCACATGCTGCTGATCAGATCACGATCTTTTGCAGCGCAACTATTATTTAAGGAGACTTACTTCATGTAGGTATGTGTACATATAGAAATTTTTTTTTTTTTTTAATTCTACAATGTCAATGTACTGTCAACAAAATACTACGACTTTTCGTATTTTTTTTTTTATATGAAGTTCGTAAAAACCAAACTGAACTTCGTTAAAATTACTATTTGATAATTTCAGAATTTTTAACAATTTCAATCATTTTCAATAAAAAAGTCGATTAATCTAAACATTAAAATGTTTTTTCTTATTGAAATAAAAGCTAAAAAATATATGAGTAAAACAAAAAAATAAGCGTTTTTAATCTTAAATAATTCTATCTTCCACCTTTTTCTTTTGTTTTTAGTAAGAGCATAAATTACAATTTCAATAAATTGCAACACATGTCATATAAGTGCTTTGTTGTCATTTTTGAAGCGTATTATTATTATATTGTACGTACAGTTTTCTATACAGAATCATCCATGTCCAAGACAGGCATACATCCATACTTTAGTTAATTTTATGCCCATGTCCCAAATTGACCGCAACTATATTCCATAAGCATATATTTTATGTCCAATTCAATCCAAATAGGAGAAATAACAGTCATTTCCTAGCTCTCTTATCGCAAAGAGGATGAAAAATAAAAATAAAAAACAGAGATGACAAAATAGAGCGTTGTGGAATACCTTAAGAGATAAGCATGACAACTATGAAAAAGAAATATCTGTTCTATTCATTGTACCAGGAAAGAAATTTTCAAATTGGGAAACTGACAAGGCAATGAGAATTGAGATGTCGTTCGTTTCTAATATGATAAGAAAAAATCATCAGAACGATATTTGCAGTATCTTGCCCAAAAAGCCTTAGCATTTGCTACCAATTTGGTTATTATATTAGCAAATCTCTTATTGAAGGTGGTGGACAGAAGAGCTGTCATTCGAACATTTATTCGCTGCGGCTAAATCTAAATGAATCTAAAGATGGAATGCAGAGTCACAACTTGGATTGATCTATCAGCTTATAAAAAGAATAGCTACTTATAGCAGCTAAGAGTCAATCAAGAGCATCTAAGTTTATGATTGTGTTGTGGGCATAGAGCACTCGGATTGAACATCAATAAACCGTTCTCGATCATGGATATTGTGTATATATTTAAGTGTACATACAAGACCAGGCATTTCCAAAAGACCATAACCACCCTCGCACACACCTTGGTGCTGTCGAAATACCATGTCAATTAATAATAAAAATATTGCTCCCATTTCTATATTAAAATTTAAATAACCTATAAATATTGTAGAAAGCATAATGTTAGCGAAGGGAAGCAAAGGCAGAGGCAGAGTCTCTTATATTTTCAATTTAAACAATTTGTTCAGATTTAAAAAATTAATAAATTAAAAAAGGATGAATGGAAAGCATTATTTAGGAAAGCTAAGATTTATGTGTGTGTTTATGCGTTTTTATGTTTTATAATTATATAAAAAAAAATAAGTATACAGGTATAATTACCTTGTGCGCTTGTTGGATCGGCATCTATATTTTCAAAGTGATATCAAGTCGACGATATTATTTGTGATTTTCGTGTGTATGTATTATTGTACGTACATATATTTTTTGTGGATTTTTTGTAGTTATGCCGTAGTAAGTTTTTTATTGTTAAGTGAAACGGATGTAAAAAAAACAAATTGGAAAATGTAAAAATATCAGTAATTTTAAAACGTATATTAGAATTAATATCAATTTTATTTTATTAGGTTTTTTTTTACAAATTAGTAGAATTATTTTGAAAAATAAAATATAAATGTTGATAGAGCAGATAT
This sequence comes from Dioctria rufipes, assembly GCA_963924295.1. Lineage (NCBI taxonomy): Eukaryota > Metazoa > Arthropoda > Insecta > Diptera > Asilidae > Dioctria > Dioctria rufipes. The sequence goes on from OZ002741.1 coordinate 1,624,526, forward strand.
ATAGCATGCGATTAGAAGTTGTTATGTACACATTTAACAAGCAAGATAAGATGGCTGAATCCGAAATAACGAGATTATTAAGACATGCGTCGCCTTTTTTTGATATAGTCGAAATATTTGCACTGTAAAACTATTTTTGGAATTTGGAAAATTTAAATGTGTGGTACAAATCCGACTAGAAAGATTAGATTAGACTGGTGAAGAGGTGAGCAGGCGTTTGCTTCGCCTTTACTGCGACCTGAAAGATCTATTGTGAACACCGTTCAATTTACTCCCTTTCTAGTTTTAGACTGTTAATAAAGTCAAGAAGCATTCTGGAACTTAGGTTCCACAAGTAGTTTGATGGACGAAAAGCATGCTCGAGGTGGAGTTATCTCCGCCTGCAAAATGCTTTGCAGTTACAGAGAAGGTGCTCCGAGGTTTCATGAGCCTCCCGACAGAACCGGCAGGATTAAGTCTTAGCCAAGCCCATTTGGTATAGGTGATATCTCAATGGAGATTGGCCTGAAAAGAGCTCTGAACTTCTAAGGAGTAGGAGTTCTTTTGTTTTTTCGCCAGAGGTGTCGATAAACTTTTTTGCCTGACGAAGTCCTTGTAATCACCTTTCCCAATAAGGAGATTTTTGTTTGTCCTCCCAGCTATTTAGGGTAGCTCTGAGGTAGTACTTTGAAATGACACAAAATGGCTCTGGTCCGACAAAGGGGGCTTCCGCTCCTCTTTTGGCTAGGCCGTCAGCGATTTCATTGCACTTACAGCCTGCATGTCCCGGTACGCACATGAGGATAGCTTTGTTTCTCCTTAAGAGATTTTTAAGGGTTTGCAGACAGTCCCAGACTATCCTTGACTTGATAGTGTAGGAGTTTAAAATCTTGAGAGCGGCTTGATTGTCCGAGAGGATATTAATGGTTAAACCATTTATAGCTCTTTTAATGCAGGTATTTGCGAATTCTTCTATTGTTAATACCTGGGTCTGGAACACGGTAGGCATAAAGCCCAGAGCCTTTGATATATGGCATCTGGGGCCGTATACACCCAGTCCGACTCCACTGTTCGTTTTGGAACCGTCTGTAAACCAGACCATAGATCCTTGTTGGAAGGACGGTTTACCTGAACGCCATTTTTGTCGGTCTCCCAAAACTACGTCGAAAGGTCTTACAAGATCCACCTAGGGTGTGATTGTTATATAAAAGATTTCAAAAATTTAACGAACTACCACTAGAAATATAAAGAGAAAGTAATTATAAGATTTTTAAAAGAAAATGTGTGCAATTTGTAAACGATAAAGCTGTTTAATGAATTGTGATGTAACTTATGAGTTATTAGTATTAGTTTATTATTTGTATTAATAAATAATTATCTATGTAATCTTAAAATAAAATATTCGCGAAACAGACTTGTGCTCTATTATATTGTATGACTGCAGTGATATCTTACCGATTAAATAATGAGTAATAAAAATTTATGTGGCAATTATAGAAGGCTCTCCTAACCTCCTGCTGCTTTATTCCTCTATGTATTATGTAAATCCTCCTGAAAGAATTCAACTAAATATAAACGAAGAAAATTCTTTTCTGCGAAAGTTTCAATTAACAGACTCATCAGCTTATTGAGAATGGCGGTAAATGCTGACCTGTGTATCATCGGATCGTAGAGCTTAAAAAAGACAGATATACCACATATGTAGATATCAAAGGTAGATAGAGAAAGATATTGTAGATTACCCGAAGTTTCAGATGGACAGACTTGAAACTGACCATTATTTCGTGTGTCGGCAAATATGTGTAAAAGAAAGTATTTAAAATTTATGACTTTCGAGACAGATCCAAAGAATTGTAATTTGCAGAGTAACTCCGCTTAAATATAGAACCAGCTATATGTTTTCGAAAATACCACAATGACTACACGAATGTCGTAATCAATATATTCTCATAACTTTATATTGAGCCTGAAAGTACAGCAAAGGGCTGAACGCTGAAAACGAACATCTTGCGCAACTATATCTTTGCATCAATTCCGAGTTGATAACTTTGAAACACCATTCAAGGTATCCTTAGGGAACCGTCAACACTGGGGACCTACCCTTTAAAAAATGATCTCTTAAAGGGCACACGGATGGGTCAAAATGGAAGGCAGAGTAGGTGTAGACATATATAGACCGAAGTGCCATTTCGCGAAAGCATTGGGAGCCTCACAAACCATTTACCAGGCAGAAATATATCCCATAGACCTCTGCGCTCGGATCTAAAATATACATAATATCAGACAGCCAAGCAGCACTTAAAGCGTTAAACTCGTTTACTTTTGAGTCTAAACTGGCGTGGGACTGTCTTATTGTCTTGAAGCAACTGGCCGAAGCAAGGAAGGTGACACAAATTTGGGTTCAGGACATGAAGGCATTAAAGAGATTGCGGACCACCTTGCAAAATAAGAAGCCAAATCTCCGTTTATTGGCCCTCAGCCTGTTTTTGGCCACCCAAAAAGTCATCTCTCAGCACAGATTAGCCTTTGGGAGGACAGAATTAAAATGGCACACTGGGAAAATATCACAGGGCTTAGACAAGCGAAGAAGCTCGTAAAGTAATCGCAACAGACGACAAAAGTATTCCTCAAGCTCAGCAGAAACGAGTTAAGGCTCATAATGGGCCTATTTACTCGGCATTGCCCACTTAGATATCATCTTAAAAAGATGAGTAAGGTCGATGTGAGACCTGTCGCTTCTGTATGGAAGACGATGAAACCGCTGAGCACACCCTGTGTGACTGTGAACCTTTGTGCTGCATAAGGTTAAGATATCTATAAGAGGCACTCCCACTGTCAGAACTTAGAACGCCGTAGGCTTTATAAAAGACAAAGTTCGAATGGAAGCCCTAGGGCTCTTAGATTGAATGTGACTAGATGAAAGGCGGGAGCTCTGTCTGCATCCACCCAGCAAATAATAAATCAACTCTGAAAATCGAGTTCTACACAATGACAATGATAAATCGTTCGAAAGCTTCCATGTTAAATCGGCAGTTTTTCAACGTTGCATACTGTCGCTTCTATTTCTATTCGTCATTCTTGTTGATAAGCGAAAATAAGCAAAAAAAAATTATTTTGTGATGTGGGGAATGTGAAAAAGTAACCGAAGAACAAGACTAACAAGACTAGAGTATATTATTAACGTTACAACATTAAAAGAATCTCTTTCAAATGAGTATAAGCGCTAAAAAAAAGTAGTAAGGAAGTCTTAGAAAATATACGAAAGACATATTTTAGCTAGTCCTTTTCTTAAAAGTATTTCGCTGCTATTCCTTGGTTATCTGGAAGACTTTTAGGAAAAAGACAACTTATAGTAGAAAATTTGTGCGTGAAATTTGTATGCTCAATTTTTCAAGAACTATATAGCTACATATACATATATGTAACTATAGATCTGTGAACGAATATCACGAAATCTGTTGTGGGCTGAGCATAAACTGCGTGAAAAAGATACATACACAGGCCTACATAATTTATTGAAATGGACCTAAGACCAAATTTAGCTGTTAGCATGTGTTCGTTGAAAAGCTACTACTTACTTACAAAGCTTGGATAAAAATTTTAATAAAAAAATATAAATTAATTGCAAAAAAAAAACATATTTGATTAGTATTAGTAGTAGTGTTATCAAACTTGAAAAAAAATGAAGAAGATAGGCTTTAACTACCTGTAGTTTGCTGCATATCATCTGGTCATATTGGTGGGAGTTATATTTTGTTTTATTATTTATTTATTTTCATGGATATCAGGAAGTGATAGGCACACACACGTTTGTTTTGTTTTTGTTAAACACAACAAAAGATTAAAACGAACAAAACACAAAAAGTTATTAGTGTTTTTTTTTATATATATATATATCAAAATTCGGGAATTATTGGTAATTTGTGGTGTGGTGGTTGAATGTCGCAATTATATTGTTGGATCAGGATGGAAAAAATAGAAAAAACAGAAAAAAAACATAAATAAATATAATATAGGTTAAAAATACAGCAGAGCGAAAAACAAGAAAAACATAAAACTTAATTCAGAAATTTTTTTTCCGAAAATTTAAAGATCTTTAAAAAAGTGGTTTTAATATTGAAAACAAAAACGAGATTTTTTTTTTATTAAATATTACCAAATTTGTAAAGAATAGAAAAAAATGTGTTAAAACAAACAAAAAGGACTCGATCCGACAGGAAATAGGCCCTTAGCAGTAAACAGTAAAAATTATGTATGTTATTTTTTTTTAACTTTAAGGTGGAAAATAAAAACATTCTTGATAAAAAATTATATTGAATAATATCTAAATAAGAAATTAATTAAACACACATACCTTTGCCATATAAAATTGGAATGTGGTCTGTTGCTAAACGTGTTTTTGTTTTAATTCCAACCAATAAAGGTGAACCCCGTCTTGATGCAACGCATTCACCAGGGAAATGTTTTGATTTAAATGCCAAAGCAAATGCACCTTCCTGTTCAAAAATAAAATTTTATTTAATTTGCTTAATAAATATAGAATATGCGCATATGAAGATAAATCAATTTAGTTTATACATATAAACTGGGTAGTGGAAGAGGAATTTAGGTAAATCTAGATGCAAAATAATAGACTCTTATTATTTGGATTGGAAGATTGCTATCATGAATCGAGGAATTATAATGTCTTGAAATGATATTGGAGACCCAAAAAATGTATATAAAAATAGTAAATAACATGGCGACAAAGCATCTTACATAGATCAAGGCAAGTTTTCTGGAAATAACAAAAATTCCAGTTGTATGAATGGTCGCAGGGTCGCCTCCAAGAATCTCTAGGCAGTCAAGATGATCTTTGAGGCAAAAAAATTCATGATATTGAGTTATTTGCATACTTAAGAAATTAAGAAATCAATGTAAATGAAATTATTGGCCATCTAGAGCTAAGAAAGTAGCTTTCATCGGATCCTTTGTTGTTTGAAAAGTGTTGCAGGTGTAATGGATAATGGTTTTATGAATTTATATTATATATATGTGTTCAAATATGTCTGCATATTTACCCCCCCCCCACACTGGTTCCAAATTTTATATGACGATTAAATTTATTTTGTTGTATTTTTTTGTTGAAAAAAATTTGTGGAAAACTCCTCGCTTCTTTGCAAACAGTACACAGAAGACTGCACGAAAAGGATATAAAGGTGGTCGTGTAGCACGGAAAACGTAAACTTCTATTTTGTGTTATTTTCTTTAAAATTTTAATAACTTAACTTAACTTAATATATGTGTTAACTTACCAATTGTTGAATAACTTGTGCAACTAATTCTCTGAACGAATACTGAGGATGCTTTATAAATAAATGATGGATCAATTTTGCAATAACTTCTGTATCTGTATCTGATTCAAAAACATATCCACGCTTCTCTAGGAATGTTTTGACGTCTTTATAATTTGTAATAATACCGTTATGAACAACAACAAATGAATTATTTTCATCAGAACGTTGTGGATGAGAATTTGTTTCAGATGGTACACCATGTGTAGCCCAACGTGTATGGGCAATACCAACATGTGTTGAAATCGGTTGTTCAACATCTGTTACAGTAAACTCTGTAGGTAAGGAATTAAAAAATGTATACATATATGTAAAATCTACTAGCATTGAAATTGCTAACGAATAAAAAAATAATTGAATAGAACTTACTATTTGCTAAAGCATCTTCGAGCACCTTAACTTTTCCGGAACGTTTTACTAACAAGATGTCCTTGCCATCAAGGGAATCGATTGCAACACCAGTTGAATCATAGCCACGATATTCTAGACGTTTTAGTCCACTGACAAGTAAATCAAGGACTTCGCGACGAGTTTTTGGTGTTAAGTAATTCAAATAAGCAAAAATTCCTGTAAGAAAATAAAATTGTATTTTGATTAAAGTAAAAAAATAAATAAAAAAATACATAAAAAATATTCGTTAGGGATGTGTGCTTGGTTCTTTATGTTTTTATAATTAATGCATATTTTAAAGGAAGACTTCCTAACCTGCATTTTTAAGTTACACACTAGATTATATGTTTAGATTAAGTTAAGATTACAAAACAAAAATATATATATATACATATATATATATATATTAATTTGATTGGACATTATACCTACGGCGTCCATGAAAAACAAAACAAGTTGGTTTTTATCAAACACAGTAAAATTTAGAATTTTTTTCATAACATAAAAAAATTAGAATTTGAGCGCCAGGTAATCTTTTACCCGGATATATTGGTTCTGGGAAAAAGTTCCTGGCGTTTTCCCGATAGATGGCGTCAATTAAAATAACTCACGAAACACTGATCGCAGCGTAACCACTAAACCAAAAATAATATAACATAAAGATATCGCACAGCCCATGCTACGTCTGTGCTAAAGTTGGACGAAGAAAATTGTGTTCTGGTTTTATTAGTAGAACCCAGATTCCCCTATTTTAAAAACTACCAACGCCACTGAACACTTTGTTCTCAGCTTTGCCAACTCTCTGGAATTGTTTTCCTTTCTCATCTCTTTGCAAATCCTTATATCTATATGTGCATGCGCACACAGCTTTTAGCATACAGAGAAGCGATATGTGCAGTGGCGTTGTTAAAGTCTGAGAAAGGGTCACACGGGTTCTGCTAACAAATCGCAGAGCGCAATTTTCCGGGTACAACCGAAGAATGGTCATGCGACATCTTTATGTTATATTATTTTTGACTAAACGGTTGTTTGACTGGTGACACTTCGGGTGTTACTTTAAGTTTTATAAACATCGAAATTGATCCAGTGGTTTTAAAGTTGTTTGCGTTTGAAAATGAATAAAAATAATAAAAATTGCGCTATATTTGTGCTCGGGACAAAATTATTTATCAAGTAGTACGTCCGCTGACAGATTCAGATTTTTACTCATGAAAATTTTCTTTCTTTTTTTACAAAATGAAAAACACCTCCTACTATTAGTAACCTTTCCCAATCTCTCTAGGTGATTTTCGTACTCGTTTGCCAAATCCCTACAAATGCTTCGGTGTGGCCGACAACCAAAGGTTAATGCACATCGTTCGAGGTAAATAAATAAATAAATGTGAGAGCTTGACTGGGGAGTTTTGATGCATCCACCGTATAGTCCAGACCAGAGATGGGCGTAGTGCATTAAATTTTCAGTGCAATATTTCAATAGCACTAGAGACCTCTGTGATAGTTAAAATCCTACAACTAATCTTTTAGTGATAGTGCAAATTTTTTTGACACTATCACTAAACGATTAATAGTAGTTCAGAGACTATTGCATTATCACTAAACGATTAGTGGTAGTGTAAATACTTTTCACTATCAATGAGTGATAATGAATTCGTGCAAACACCTTCACTAGCACTGAACGACAATTTAATGCTACGCTTATGGAGCACTTAGAAATTTGCTGGCCGACAGCAATACCTCGATCCAATATAAAATAAACGATGCCTCGACCTGATGTAGGGAAGCCGAAATTTTTTCCTAGAAATTTACTGGAAATTTGTTCTTTCTGTAGAGTTTTTATGCATTATTCGCTCGCTGCGGGCTGAACAGAAAGGAAAGCAATTTCGGTGCCGGACTCAACGTGTTAACAGTTAACACTAATTTTGATCGTACGAGCTACGCGTAGTACTGTTTTAAAAGAAGCCTGAGAAAACCCTATGATTCAGTTTTTCAACCAGAAATCACAGAAGGACTTCAACGATGACATCATGGCTCTACCCGAAAAATGGCGAAACATTATTGATAATAATGGATCACATTTACTTTAAATAAAGTCATTTTCACAATAAAAAAAAACAAAAACAAGTGGAATTTTACAAAAAAAAGTCAACGAACTTTTTTCAAGATTCAAAATTACGAGTGTCTTTAATGTTGACTTCAAAACAAATTGAACTATGTTTATCGAAACATAACTTCGTCGTCACCATCCATCCAGCCACTGAAATTTCTATGAAGAGATTAAACGAAAACGATTTTATTCACTGATAACGATTTCTCAGGATCTCCTTTTATTTAAATTTCTTTCCTCACAATTTAATATGCTTCTCCTGGGTTCCTTTGTTTCCTTGTAGCCTTTTTTTTAGAATTCACTTCTAATTTTCGTACTTTTTGAAACTCACCGACTTCCCTACTTGGATGGTGCACATCAAGTTCGAAAAGCAGAAAAGGTTCTTTTTTTAAACTTGCGCAATTCTGTCAGCGAAAGTTACCAAGGTATTTAATTTTAATTTTATATAAATTGTGTTTTGGGTACTTCTGTTATAGAGGGTTGGGGCCCACTTGAATTAAAATTGAAGTTATGCCTTTCTTTATAACATAAAATAACACAAATTAAATTTTAATTCAATTTTAAGTGTGCCCTAACCCTCACTTACATGAGTACTAAATCAAAAATTAAAATAAATTTCAATTAAATGGCTTGGTGAATACGGCCCTAATTGTGGCACGAGCTATTTAGACAAATACTTCTGATTAATTAATTATGAGGATATTAACAATCAGTGCACACTGTCCAATTATAGTAAATTTAACATCTTCTTCTCCAAATTCTGCGTTCGATAACTGACTTTGTAATTTTCAAGTGTCGATAGACGGCTCTGTGAGTACAAATTTGTTTTCCTACAATTACACAATTTTTGCAATTTTCCTGCTATTTTCCTAATACACATATGCATTAACATACATAAAGTAAAATACTTGAAAATAAGATTATTATTGAAAGGTACAATTCCCAATCCAAATTCATAATTAAAGCAAAAACTGAGTACGGTAATATGTAGCAGCAGTTCCAAATTTAAAAAGCAGGTTCTTCAGAACGTCGAGAGGAACATTATCCTTCGAGCAATGTTTTCAATAATATTTTTAGAGTGTCTCCAGTGCTCGTATTTCCGGTATTTACAAAAAAAAATTACTGACATTGAATCAATGCGTAAGAGGAGATATTTTAAAAGTTTACCAGACTAAACAAACAACGAATCACTGTGATATGTACATATATCTTTTTTTATCGCATTTTGATTCAAGAAGAGATAATATAATATTTATTAAGTAAAATTTCACATTTATTAGTCAGACCTTATCAGCAATCGTTGTAAATTAATTGTCAAAATGCAGTTTTGTGCTGCTCAAAAGTAAGTGTTTCTTGTATATTTAGCGTTACATTCATGTTTCGCATCGAGATAAGCGAAATAAATATTCACAAGTATTTCCTGCAATAACAGAATTAAATTGTTTCGAGTATCCGACAATAAGTGACGAAAATATACTTATACACTTGTGTGCCACATTAAAGAAACTAAAAAAAAAAAAAAAAAATGATAACTCCCTGAGCTTCAAAGAGAAGATGATTGGAGCACAAGAAAGAAACAACCCCATTTTCGAACTTAAATTTACTTTTTTCATAAAAACCCCGTGTGCAAAATTTCAGCGTAACTGTCCAATCCATTTTGCTCTAGCAGCATTATTGCTATGTGTTACAAACGGAATGACAAACTTTGCATAGACCCTATGATTTCATCATCTAGGGCACCTACAAAACTCTTCTAATTTCGTAATGATTTGAACGACTATAGTTAGGACATTAGTAGATTTAATAGGCTAAATTGAAGAGGAGAGTCAACACTTTCCAGTTTTTGTTACAATTTTTTTTTCTTCAAAGTAATAAAAAAAAAGTTAAAAAACTCGAAACTTTTATTTTAGAGCGCCATAACTCCTCCAAAGAGGAGAGGAATACGTGGGTTTAGACAGTCGTTGGAAAGGCCATGAGTCTGCACATACACGTTAGGAAAATTAAAAAAAATATATATATATAAGCCAGTTCAAAAAAAAAAAGAATCAATATAAAATAAAGAAAATACCACAGGAGGACGTCATAACTAAATAAGTTTTCTTTAAGAGTCTACATTTTATTAGGTCTCTCACCAACGGGCAACGGGCTCGCAAGGCAATCTACTGCGGAAACTGCGGATCCCCCGCATTTCCAACATCATTATTGCTGTGTCCAAGACCATAAGATCGACTTCAGGTACACAATAAGCCAAAGATGGCTGTAGTGCATAGGCCACATGCCCCGCTTAAATCTAGGGTCGACTTGGTCCAGACTAGCAGAACCAAAACTGCTTTCCCTATCTCCTGAGTATCCCCTGAGCTTGGCTTAATAATAATTAAAAAAAAGCGCTGTTTCTCTTCCTGACACAGCCTTCAAGACGACATAAGGTCGGCTTGATTCTAGCGCACATGTAGGCTCATAGGGACAGTTAGCTCCGAAAAGGTCACTCAATTGGACTCGGGGCACTCACACTCTTTTCAGGTGCCCGAAGTTGATCTTCATTAATCTGATTGCTGATCGAATATTCGATCAAACAGTAATCAAACGTCCAGAGCGCACCGTTTCCTACGGCGTAGCGGATAACACCTACCTGCGTTAAGTGGACTTTCAAGACGTCGCTGCTAAACAAATCCTCAAGACTTTGCGGTTAGTCTTCAAGTCAGCGGTTTTCTCTTGCGGAAGACACACAATTGCGAACATAGTTCCTACATCAAGACTTGGTATAACGCCAAACTATCTATATTTATTTATCTGTCTTCGAAGCTTAAGCACCACTCAAGCTGTAAGTAGAATTTTCAATTTTACTAGAATTATTAGCCTGCACTAATTCCACGCTATTTACATGGAAGAATTAAGGTGAGAAATATTTTGTAATTATCTGCTTTATGAAATCTCCTTTGAGACTGAAACGATTTTTTATTAGAGGTGGATAAAATGATACTTTTTTTTAGCATTTTGATAGTTTAAATAAAACCTAAAAGCATATGGATGGTAATAGAATTCATGGACTTGCTTAATTTTTGTGCTAAGATATCATTAGGTAGATAACTGATCGCATATTCATTAAAAGAAAATTGATTTTTAAAAGTAAAAAATCGCTCTACAAAATGCATAAAATGTGGTGAATATTGTGGAATGATCATTATATTCGTAATTAATCTATATGGAAGGTAAAAAGTAAAAGTTGACCTTACTTCGAGAACGAATCAATGAAAACCACTTTAATTGAGATCTATTGACACCACACAGAATGTATGTCTCTCATATAATCGCCAACCACACTATATCATTTACGACAAGTATTCTGTATAACGCACATAACTACTTCGAATCTGCATTCGCATTAACGAGAATTTCAATTCCATTCCCTAACTGCAATAATATCCCTCATTGGTGGAGGGCTGGCTATTTATTTTATTTTAAATTTAAATGCATTACGCATTGTGCTACTAACCTGAGATATATTTACTACCTGCATATTAATACATCTTTACATCTTTAGGTATGGAAATTCCATAGCTCATAAGACTATCGTCTTTCGCAATTAAAGTTCGATTTCATTTGGATATTTCTTTGCCATTAGAAAAATACAGGTGATCTGGAAGCTTATATATACGGCCGTGGTGGAATCGACGAGGGAAAGGCAAATAAAACTTCAGCGAAAGTATAGGCGGCATTAAAATTACATATTTCGTCATCGGAATAATGTTGTTTGCTCAATGCAAATCTACTATATACATATACGTAAATAGATAGTTAAGGATAACAGTTGACCGGTTCTCTGACCCTTATTATATATTTGCAATTCTTTCGTATGAATTTCTTGAAAACATGTTTTTTGCGCCTCCGAGTTTCAATGATGGCGCCAGATATTACTTTATATATACATTTCAGAATGGAGCAGTGAGAACCTGTTTCCATTGAACTTTTGTTTTTTTTTTATATATACGTTTACGTAGATATTTGCATAACGTGTAGATTGCCACAGTCACTATGTGAAATGATTTTAAATTGAAGGAAAGCAGCGAAATTTACTATGGCCTTTATAAAAAATTTTAACGTTCTGCCTCTGCGCGCTGTCCGCCTCATCGTATCGGAACATTTTATACCCTAGATGAAATCATACGAGTATACTAAGTTTGTCATTCTTTTTGTAGCGCATAGAAATAATGATGGTGCGGGGAAGGGAATGGATACAGCCATGTCATAATATTAAAAGTTATATTGATTTTTGCATGTTCGTTTGTATGATTACCGAAATCATTTAAAGTTTTATAAGCTAAAGAGCAGTTAAGTTTATGCAAACATGACCTAGGCTTCCCGAGGACAATCTCCCGAGCTCTTCCTCAATCATAGCGATATTTTTCAAAAGCGTTCAGAATCAAACAACTAAAATAATCTTCGCAATCATCTTATCTTTTATTTGAATCATGAAACCACTTTCCAACGGGTGCGGTACAATGAACATCACGTAGTAAGAACCAACCTAATGAGGATAAGACGGGTATCCATCCCGTACGACTGTTAAGAAAGGAGCTGCAAGCGATCTTTCACGTATCTGATCTCTAATTAACATCTTCCTTATCCGACATACTTAACTAGCCATGAGGCGGAATGCATGATCTACATAACTTTAGCTACATCGGTATCAGATACAAAATATAAGGAATGCCTCTTTGCCAGCTATACCGGGTGTGGTGATCTTAGTTTAAATTTTTTAACTATGAAATATCAAAACAATTTTGGTTGTTGAACTGGCATGTCTACCTCAAAGTTGTATTTCTTTCAATTCAAAATAAAATCCTGCTAACACAATCAAATCATCAGTTTGACTAAGCCCAAGACCTTTACTCTGAGGAGGACTAGATACTCTGTTAAGTGGTGAAAGGATGGTAGAAGTATGTCTATATCGACTGTTTTATATTCTGGGCCTCGCTCACCATGGAAAGCCATCAATCAGAATTTCATGCCGAGATATATGCGCCATATCTTTTTAAGAAAAAAAAAAAACAAGCAACAACTAAAGAAGAACTTAGATAGTAGTCTAGTCAGGCAATAACGAGTTCTAGGCTGTTAGGAGACTTTCAGAATTCTGCATGTATTGAGAGGCTCTGATTTAAATACCTAGCACATCAGGAAAACAACATTCCTTATTGCGAAATTACAGCAAACAGCTGAGTACATAATAGGCCTCAAATTAGAACTAAACATTAAACCAACACTTAAATAGAAATATTTCAAAGACCTAAAAACGCAGAAAAACCCGAAAAATATTTTTTATTGTAGAACCGAACACCAGGAAAGAAATGTAGGTTAAGAAAATAAGGAAAGAACTGTTCAGAATTGGCGACAGGTAAGCTTTATTTTCATTTAATTTTGCCAAAAGCTATGTCATATTTTTACAAAACCAAAGTAAAGGCGCACACTTGGACTGAGAGATGATGCTCTTTAAAGCGTAATGAGACAAACTAAAAAAAAAAAAGCTTTCATATTGTGCCCGGAAAATCTAAGAATTTATTGGAACTGTATTAAATTCTGCTAATCTTATCTGGAGCAGAACAATATGATCATTGCTATAATACCGCCCAACACTGGCTAAGCTCATTGAAATCTACATCGTGTATGTATCAACATTAAATGATTGAAAGCCAAATAGCCCTAATGAAAATATAAAAATCAATTCAGCAGACATGTATGGACTAACTGAAATTTCAAACCTTAGCAAAGAAATCAACCCATTTTCGTTATATATTACTAAGCCAAGCTCAGGGGATTGATGCAAAGCACAGCATGGCAGAAAAGAGATAGGGAAAGAAAGTAGGGAACATGAGGAGTGGCGGAGGTGCTGATGTATGTATGTCACTCTTAAGCTTTCGCAGATTGAATGCCGAAGAAAGACAAATGATGGTAGATTGTTCCACATTCGCTCAGCTCATGATAAAAAAGCATCACGGAGTTTTATTGTACAGCCGGAAGTAATTTGAAGGGTAAAAGTATGTGCGCGGTTTGCAGTGCGAGTATTGCGTGCAGGAATCAAACTAGATATTTCATCGGAACATTGAGCATGCATGTAGCAATAAAGGAGCGAAAGGCATCCAATGCTTTTAGCTTGAAGGCGCTCTTTTGAATAAAATCCCAGAAAAATTGGAAGAAATTTTCATTCTTGAAGAATAAGCCAGGATAGGCGAACAAAGGGTAATCTTTTTATAAAATAAAAATCCGACAATCATGTCACATCAGAAATTCAAATAAATTTTATTCCTTATTACGAAATTCAAAATTTAAGACGAACGAACCCTCTATTGCCATACAATAGAGAAAATTTCATAGGCGCATAAAAACAATACCATCTCATGGCAAGATGTAACAAAACACAGCCAACTATCCATGGGTGATTATCCCCAATGGATTATCGCTCAAGCTCATCTGCCTGCCTGTCTGTCTATAAAATGCATGTAATTAAATATTAATGCAAAATAGCTTTCAGACATAGCCAGCTATACACGTAAATTATTATGCCCGACTGGATCTCTAGGTATATAGTGGTAACAACACCACCGCCCAAACCAGCCGAAAGTGAAAGTTGTTTCATTATGGTGATACTAAAGCAACAATAAGAACAACAACAAAATTATCTATGCAATTTGCACATTGCAACAACCCAGTCTAATCAACCTTGAAGAATGTGGGATTGGTGGTCGTCTGGTCTCCCTCACTAAGAGAACGTCGTCACAAAATCTTCAAATCTCTTAAATTTATGCATTTTTATAAATAAAAAATAAAACAGAAAAATTTTACTTACCACACATTTTTCTGGCTCGGTTTGTTTACTTCAATCTGATGTCTGAATCAAAAGTGTAAAAGAATGAAAACGATGAAAGTCCTACGCAAGCCAGTTACTTTAAGTTATTATATCTCTCTGTAGAACAAGTAGAAAATAAAATATTTTAGTAGTCGATATTCATACAATGAATCCAGGAGATTCTAATTCTAATCTTTTATTCTAAAAAAAAAAAAAATTTAAATTACAGCAACTGCAATAAAAGAATCAAGAGCAGAAGAAAAAGCTTTTTGCCACGTCTATATATGTGTATGAATGTTTAATATCGTCAGCAAAAAGATGCTCGAGATGAGAGAAAAGTTTTGCCATTCTCATATTTACCACCCTAAAAACTAACCAAAAACCTTGAAACGGAAGTAGTGATAAGAAATTAAAACGGAAAAAGTTTTTATCACCTAGAATTAAGCACAAATTTTTTTTGAATTTTATTCTTGATGATAGCACGAACACGATATCACATCAAAGGCAACTACAAAAAAAATAAATAAAACTCCACTTGGTACCGTTGACCGAATCACAATGATTCAAAACGTAGAAGGTAAGGTAGGTAAGGTAAGTACTTTAGGAAAACAGCAAAAACGGCGATACCGACAACAACGGGGCAGCAGCGACGGAACAATACGACGATCTACTACTGTTGGCAACGAATGTTTGAGCTACACTAGTCTACCTTTCAATAGGGGCTCCACTCGAAACCTCTTAGCCTGAATCAAGTCCCACAAATTCTATCCAAAATCAGTGGGGCTGGGGCTAGAGCTGCTTGATTTAGAGTAGAGAGTAGCTCAGTAGTTAATATTTTTAGGTTCGAATTAATGGAAGGAGAAAAAAAGATATTGTTGTGGTGTAAATCGCATGGGGGTTGATAGATAGATAGATAGAGCGTGGGAGATTCGGTTAATATGTTGTGCCCCACATATTCATACATATAAATGCTAGAAGAACATAATATATGGTCCAAGGTGTCAATAGGCAAGGGGATTTATTATATGATTTAACGTAAACGTCTATCTTAAATCTAATATCACACATACCCGCCATGTACACAACTGATAATTTTTCTCTACAGCGCAAATGAACAATTAAAATAAGAGAAGGTAATTTTACAGATGAGGATTAAGAATGCTGCTGAACTGGTATGCCAATTGGGATTTCTCATGCACCTATCTGACGTCAAATCCTCTTTGTGGTACTGTTTCGCTACTTTTTCTTCAAAAGCCAAAGAAATCCTCATATATATGGAAAGGTAGTAAATAATTACTGTAAAAAAAATTTCTACTAGTAGTTTCTTAAGAATGTTAAGGTTGCGTTAAGAGTGAAACTCTAACAATAAATTGACCTTCATTATACTTAGCAATGGGTTCATTACATTCTAAAATTATTTCCGCGTTAACGGGCTTGCTTTTAAGTTTAATTCCGATTTTTAAACGAAATATTGTCTCTAAAATTGCGCAAAGAAAGTATTCTTCGTTTATAATTGTAATCACCCCAGTAATTGCCGACCGTTTTTCTTTCAAGAAGAAATGAAGTACCGAGAACGAAGCAAACGGAGCAACTTCTTGTAATATAGTATATTGGTACATTCATGGTTTTGATAGTGTAGGTGAACCTGATGCATTTTGCTTTTTAATATCAAATTCATTTAGAGAAGTGCAGTCGATATCCGCAAAATATCTCCATCCATCACCTAACACAGGCTGGATTTTAACAAAGGACATCTTTAATATTCGTCTCGGAACTCACTTCCAAGCACGAGAGCCATTTGTTGCGAGTTAAGTGGACAGGGAAAGAAGCTGTGAACAGTAATAATATTGACGCACATCTAGACTGGACCCCTGTCCTCGGAACAGTACGGATGTAAACGAAGCCATCCCTGACATATAGATCTGGTGGATTTTTGGAAGTCGATTAAACCTTTTGTCTCAACTCATATTCCAAAGAATCAATATGTGGAAAGTCGACTTCCGGGCCAGTATCTTTTGTTGGTGTTAAACTATTAAGCCTAGTACTAAGGTCCACGCTAAGCTTAATTTTATATGAAAATTTAGCGCGCTATAAGTTATTGGCGAAAATTTATTCTGAATTTTAGCAAGAGCAGTACTAAGGTCAACGCGCTAAATTTGGCTTTTGGGGTTTAATTAGAGATGGCACCAGCAGTAAGTATCCAAAAAATTTAGGTTGAATTTATCCTCCCGGGTAGTTCTTTAGTGCGCTAAAAATATCTATTGTCAGAGTTCTGATAAATTAATTCACTGAATTTTTGTAGTTGACGTAGTTTTGTACGTCTTTGCTGTAAGTACGAATGGATTGGATTTCTTCTCGTGGCCGTATTGTCATTGTTAATTTTTTTTATTGTATACATTATACATATTATTTCTATATTTTTAATATTTCCAAATAATTTTAACTACCTGATTTTAGAAATATTATGACCGCGCATTGTATTTCCATAAAAAAATTGCAAAATGATTCTTCTTCTTATTTTTACCATATCTTTTCTCTGAGTCTTCGCCGCTGTCATATGTTAGCTGCTAAAGCCTAGTACTAAGGTCCGCGCTAAACTAAATTTTAGCGGGTCTGCAATATCGGGCCGTTCTTTAGCAGCTAAAATATGACAGCGGAGGTTCAGAGAAAATATATATTAAAAACAAGAAGAAGAAGAATTTTACATTTTTTTTATGGAAATACAACGCGCGGTCATAATATTTCTAAAAATAGGTAGTTAAAATTATTTGGAAATATTATACATATAAAAATAATATCCATAATGTATACAATAAAAAAAATTAACAATGACATTGAAAATACGGCCACGAGAAGAAATCCAATTCATCCGTACTTACAGAAAAGACGTACAAAACTACGTTAACTACAAAAATCCGGTCAATAAATTTATGAAATCTCAGAACTCTGACAATAAATATTTTTAGCACGCTAACGAACGGCCCGGGCGAATAAATTCAAGCTAAATTTTATGGAGACTTATGCCCAATCTACAATGCATGGTAAAACCACGTCGTCAAAACGATATGGATTTTTGTGTTTGCTTCCCACTCTTGCATTTGAAAATTTATGCTTGCAAAAATGTCCCTTCTCTCTCATTCATTTGACGACATGAGCACGAGCTTATGTGTAGTAGTTAATCAGCAAAAACGATATAGTAATGCCTCAGGTGTATTCAGCATATTTTAGAACCATGGAGGGGAATTTAGAACAAAACAGCTGTAAACTGGAACTTGTACTTTCAGTCTTGAAAGCAATATTTTATATTATTCGACTTGTCCCAAGCAATTTCTTAGTTTACTAAGTTTGCTATATTATAGTATACATTATTGAGGCCAAATACTTCCTTTGATGTAATTCTGCAATGAAATCTAGGACGCAATTACATTTATGATAATTGACAGGTCAACAGCTGTTTAATTTGGCAGCTTACCACTACTTACACATTTCGTGTATTTATATGCATTCTTCAGCAAACGATATCGTTTTGACGACGTGGTTTTACCATGCATTGTAGATTGGGCATTACTGGTGGTGCCATCTCCAATCAAAACCCAAAGACAAATTTAGCGCGTTGACCTTAGTACCGCTATCGCTAAAATTCTGGATAAATTTTCGCCAATATCTTTTAGCTTGCTAAATTTTCATACAAAATTTAGCTTAGCGCCGACCTTAGTACTAGGTTAAAAGAACGGCCCGAAATTGGAGACTAGCTAAAATTTAGTTTAGCGCGAATCTTAGTACTAGGCTTAAAAAACGGCCCGATATTGGAGACTCGCTAAAATTTAGTTTAGCGCGGACCTTAGTACTAGGCTTTACAGTGAATCCGTGAAAATGCATCTGGCACTACTAATTATCAATTTTTTTTTTTCAAACTATGCCTAAAGTGTGGATAAAATTTTTTTTATTTATTTAATAACATGGAAAGTTTTCAAAATTCGAGAAGGATGGAGTGGAAAGACTACTTATTTTTTTTTTAATTTAGTGATTTTTAATCCCTTCACAATCCTAAAATTTTCTCTATTTTTTATAATAAGGGAACCAAATGGCCGTCCTTCAATTACATCCCTTAACTAATCTAAACTTAAGGCCTAGTTGACATCATTCTGAGTGCTTTTTCATTCAGAACGTTTATAATCACTGACATATAATAAGAATGGACTGAACCATCCTATCCAGTGTTGGGCAAAATGCAATCTGATTGATGATTAATGATTACGATTACAATCTGTAATCTGTAATCATGATTACAGATTGATAATATTAATCAGAAAAGTAATCATTTATGGCGATTACTGATTGATCAATCGTAAACGTAATCATGATTACATGATTACATTTTTTGATTACAAATTTGCAAAAGGTTTAAAATTGTAGTTAAAAAGAAAACAAACATTGTTGTATTTCCATCACGAAATCGGTAGTGAATAATTCGCATTGCCTTATTCCACAACAGCTGCATTCTGCCCTTGAATTCATTCGAACTAGCATATAACAATGTGGAGCAATATGAAAAGTGTAGCAAAATCAAAGCGGTAAAGGCCTAATTACATTTTCCATGCTCAACGACTTTCTTATACGCCCCAGAAATCTAATATTTTTCGCTATCTTTTTTCACATATAATCAAGATCCTCGAATTTAAGCTGATGATCAGATATGTGTGAGTCTCTATCAATAAAAGCACTTACATTATTTACACTGACTTCAGTTAATACATAATTCAACAGTGCCTTGGAGTTTTCTACAATAAAAATTCTTACGATCACAGATTGTTTGTTTTCTTAGAACTAAATTTTAAAATCTCTTGAAAAGTTTCATTTGTAATAAAAAAAAATGTAATCATGTAATCATGATTACGGTTACATTTTCCTAAGATTACTCGATGTAATCATGATTAATGATTGATGTGTAATCATGATTGATTTAATCATGATTATTAATCTGATTACAAATGCAGTTGATTAAGCCCAACACTGATCCTATCTAATTCCTATAGTCAAAAATGGCACAAATTTTTATTAAAATCTATTTGTCTCTTTCAAGCTCAAAATGTACACTGAAATGTAACCAATTTTGGAAACAGTATGGCTGTATTAATTGAAATACACGGGAATCGACATAAAAATGCAGACAAATATATTATTTAAATACGTTATCTCTTACAACACTGACATATAATAAGAATGGACTGAGCGTTCTTGCTTCAAAAATGGCACAAATATTGAACAGGCTGTGAAAACCCTTTATTTCGTACAATTGCATACCGATTTATAATTAGTTATTATTTGTCGATTGGAAACACTAAAGAAGTTGTAAAATCGTATTTCATTAAATGAAAATTGTTTGCGAAGTTAAACTCGTTTTAATTAACACAAAACTTAATTTTTAATATTACTGAAAAATGTGTTCCTCTGCAGATTTCATGTCAAATATGCTTGAGCTTGTAAGAGATAGACGTATATAAATAATATATTTGTCTGCATTTTTATGTCAATTCCGATGCATTCCAATCAATACAGCCGTACTGTTTCCAAAATTGGTTACAGTTCAGTGTACATTTTGAGCTTGAAAAAGTCAAATAGATTTTAGCCAAAATTTGTGCCATTTTTCACTATAGGAATTAGATAGGATGGTTCAGTCCATTCTTATTATATGTCAGTGCAGTAACAGCAGAGGTATTTTACAGGTATTTGTTTACAACGATTGCAGCGGTTTTTGGGAACTATCTATCGTTTGTACAATCCAGAACGAAAGTGTCACCACAAAGTTATAGTTTCAGGGGTCAGTTTAGATATTTTATCTCTTTATAAGAACACCAGCCGGATAATAAAAAAAATAATAATGTCACACAGGTTTTATTAACAATTAAGGTATAGATGTGCCCAAAACACAATATTGTAGTAACAATATCAGTCATAAGTTTCCTTAAAATACTCAACTAGCATTGCAGTTACCTTGCACACAAGTCTTATGAGAATTATGCCTCATTTTCATCGTTAAGTTAATTCATTTGACTAATTGAAAAATATCTCCATCTTTTTTCAATTCTTGCAACAGTTCCTATAATTTTTTCTCCCTCGCACATCTCAAATTTTGTTCACTTAAACCACAAAAATACCGCACTAAATAATTAACACGGCCAAACTTTTCATTTAAAATTAACACATAGCGACACGTGCGACGAAAATATATATTTATTCATCTTCTTAAAGTGACTAGGATAAAGTAGTTTTACAATAATTTTGCTAAAAGTCAATAATTAAAAATATTTATTTTATAAAGGTGGGTTCCTTCATAGAAATCCAAATTAGTATTTAGAACGACAAAATTAATCAAATGAATTAACTTAAGGATTAAAATCAGGCATTAAACTTGAACACTTCGAAAGTATAACAAGAACAAATTGAAGATAACATCTTGTCAGAAATTCAAACAAAAATAAGGTATGTCGTCTTCTACTAATGTGTGGTTGCTGCATCTTTCTGCGAGCACTGCAGTGTTCATTAAAGTACCTAAACATAAACAATTATTGGCGATGTTTTAATATCGCAAGACTATCTTCTATAGATATATAGGTGAAATGATAATAAATATAATTAATTCTCTTCACCTTCTACTGATGGGAATCAATTAGGCACTCCCAAGATTATAGTGATTATGGTGTGACCCAATCGAGTTTATTTTCTTTTAAATTAATTATTTACACAAGTTATCACTTTCTCTAAAATCTTATGAAATATGTATAATAAAAATATCAAGGTCCACCAGAGAAGCCGGTTCGACTGTCTTGTTACACCAGTTTGGCATGTTCCGGTTTTTTTTCCTTTTTTTTTCTTCTTCTTTTTACGGAAAAACAAGAGTTGAATATTAGCAAATGTCATAGGCACTGTGACATATATTTATATATGGATGCATGCGTGGAAAAATGTTCTACACAAAACAAATATTATAAATAGAAAAGATAAATCGACCGAATGCATTCTTTTGCCGAACATTAATCTCAACATGGAATATGTATCATTCATTCACGGTCAAAGCTATGTAGATCAACTCGCGAATGATCTGATAGCATAAAGAAACCAGAAAGGGCACTTAGTTTTAAAAGGTTATGCTTTTATTCGATTTATTACCGCATAGAGCTTTCACAGCTTTTGATGTGATAAGATCGTAACATTTTTGTCTTATTTCATCACACTATACATACCTAGTGATGATAATAAGTTTATTTATTTATTTATTAATTCTAGTCTATAGAGCGCATCTACTACAGACTATGCAATATGACGTAAATATACCAATCCAATTATTAATACAATTAGTAACTAAATTCTAAGATATAGCGCAACTACAGAGTATAAGTAAGATTTAGGTATCACTAGAAAATTGTGAAAATAAATTCAATTAAGCAAACTACAAACATCAACAACAAATTTGGAGCGCTCAACAGTTAAATCGACTTCATTGTCATAAATTTCATTAAAGCGACGAGATCAATAGGAAATGGGCTCATGCTGACCGTAAGAGGTTCGGTGATAACGTACATGTAACATACATCTAGTTCTTAGGGCAAAACCTGGCTCATAAATATCGAACAAAATAAGGTGAGCAGATTTTGTAGCATAGAATATCTCTCACAGACATTTAGATGAAATTCTTCTCCTAGGACGATATCCAAGAGATGTACTCCCAAAAGCATACATCTCACTTTATAATTGGGTAAACCAGGCTCGCAATGCAAATCTTCTCAATGCATAGCGAATGATTTTTCTTTTTTTATTTTCTCAATTCTATCGATAAGTTGGTTGGTGTAAGGACACCATACCACGGAAACACATTCAATTATAGATCTAATTATGGCAATGCCTCATGCCTCTGAAGTCTTCAGTGTTGCGTTTATAAATACAAGAATCTTAAAAGCCCTATAGCAAATATAATTAGTGTGCAACCACTCATCAGTTTCGCGTCAAAAACGACACCAAGGGACAAGATCTCATTCAATGGAAATATTATCAATAAAGTGTTCAGTATGAAGTGGATTCAGCGTGCGGTGAAAAGTATAGCACATACACTTACTTGGATTTAGAACAAGTCCATTTGAAAAATACCATTATTGTAAACGAGCAAGATCCGACTGAAGAAGGCAAATGTCAGATGAATTTTAAAAGGACAATAAAATCTTCTTAAGGTCGTCGGCATATAGTAACCTTTGCGCCGAGCAAAAAATATTTATCATACCATTAAAAAAAAATAACAAACAAGGGACCTAACTGGCTTCCTTGGGGAACACCAGACAACTGACACTGAAAGAAATCCACTTTAGCACACTGAGTACGATTAGTAAGATATGACGACAACTAATTAAGCAGAGAAGAATTAAAATCAAGAACTTCAATTTTAATAAGAAGAGCTAAATGAACGTGATCAAAAGCTTTTACAAAATCTATGTAGTATATAACATCCACTTGAAACCCATCCTCAATAGCAACAGACACACAGCGATTGAAAAGAATTAATTTAGTGGAAGTAGATCTTTCACTTACAAACATTATAATAATTATGTGAAGGATTATTACTCAGTTAATAAGGAACTACTATCAGTACAGTAAAGTAAACCGATAAAAATTTCTAAAAATCTATAGATTTGTAGTGATACACTTATCTTATCGGAAAAATCTGCAATCGTACATTGTTAGCAGATTTTTCCAAACTTAAATTGATGCCATCGAAATGTACTAGTTCTGAACATCTGGATTTTCTTATCAACACTATTAATTTTCACATTAATCAAAAACACCGTAATTTCAATATCTGAACTGATAAGAACAGAAATTTACCACAATGAGCATATCTAAATTACTAAGGACAAATTTAACCTGTGAATCACTCTATGTAGAAATTTACGTCTTGTTAATTGAGGTGATTCCCTTATCATGGAAAAGCAACTACAAATAATAACAAGTAAAAAACCTAGAATTGGTCTAAGACCAATTCTTATGATACCCTATATGAATGCCCGTATGAAATTTCGTATTGTCACCATTCTGTGCAAGTTTGATTTTTGAAGTCGTTTTTCCCATATATTTCTAGAACGGTTTGTCGGACAAAAAAAATGATTATAACCAATTTTATATGATTTCGTATTCTGAAGAAGTTTTTAGTACAATAAAAATGTCTTGGACTGATAGTTTTCACAGTATACGTAAAAAACCTAAATTTTTATATGGCAACACCAAGAAAGAGTTGCCTGATTTTGTCCATTTTTGAAATATTTTTTGCTAGTACAATGAAAACACCATGTACCAAATTTCAGCTCTCTATATAGATGCGTTATCAGGCAGTGTCCAAATATTTAGTGGAAAACGAAAGTTTTGTATAGCAACCCCACGAAGGAGTTGCCCAATTTGTCTCATTTTCGAACTTTTTTTTTTAAAGTCCGTGTACAATATTTCAGCTCTCTAAGTATACGCGTTCTCGAATTATCGTGCGCACAGACGGACGGACGGACGGACATACAAAAATCAAAATAACTTTTAATATTATGCGTGGGTGTCCAATCCATTTTGCTCTACCATCATTATTTCGAGGTGTTACAAACGGAATGACAAGCTTAGTATACCCTATAGATTTCATCTATGGTATAATAATATACTGACGACACAAGTCCCAAAGCTATATTGACAACATTAATACTTCAAGAGATATTATATTCCTAATGATAATTAGTAGTACTACATGACAGCAGCGAAATTCATGTTAAACGAAATTTTAATGAAAAAGTCCATCGCCAAAAACTATGGCTGCGCCACACCTCGGGATGAATGAATGGATTGAAGAGATTGAAAAACCTAAAAAATTTCAGAACTTGGCCACAACAAGGCCTGTTATGCACGCTTCAGACTTATGCACAATTGATCATAAATTCCAGCCGGATGCTCTCACAACCCTTAACGGGACGAGTGGCCTTTGCACTACAGACATTCATTGGCATATTGTGCACCACTTTCTTTATAGTTCATCCTAGGAAGAGCATAAGTTTTTTGGGTGACATTTTTTCAAAGTCCGAAGGCTTCAAGAAGTATGAACCTGGAGTCTACAATGTTCAACGGCCTCGCATAAGACGTACTCCAATGGTTCATCCTCTTCGAGACATAGCTTGTATACATCAGTGGGTGATATTCCTATCCGATTATTGTGTTTATTTAGTTTGTAGTGCTGGTAGCCTTAAAAGATCTAGGCTTCTTTAGTGAAGGACCTTTAATGATTCTTTTGGCTTGTCTGGAGCCTGGCATTGAAGTCCATCTCTCGTCCATTTGGTTTTGGATCCAATATTGAATGGTAAACTACACGGTGTTGAAGGGCATAGACGCTCCTTTTCTAGCCAGTACGTCTGCGTTATCATTTCCATCCATTTCTGACTGTCCTGGTACAGTTGAGGTTTTCGCATGCACATCTTGTGATGGCATATACCTCAGCCTGGAATATCGAGGGGTATTTTCCTAGGCTTTGATAGATACAGGTTCTTGACTTTACACCGTACATTCCCTACTCCCACTCCTTTCTCAGTTTTAGAACGATCAGTGTATTCATGCAGTTCATCAAGGATATGTGAGCCAAATAATCATTAATGCTTACCGGCGAAAGCCGGACAGTGACAAAGAGGGTCACCGCTTCAGATTCTTTTCTGCATCATTTACATACAAGATTATCAACAAGTCCTCCCATTCTGTGTAAGTGACACCTGAGAAATGACTGTCCGGTAAGAATTGACACACCTCGGAATAGAGACAGAGTACTTATAAATTTTCATGTGTACAAAATTGTTGTCTATAATTCGATTACAAGTGAATATATAGGGTGACCCTAAAGTTTCTCCCCACCTATTTAAATAAATGGATTATTCATTAACCCTTGCCAAAATTTATCCCCTCCGAATCTATCAAAAATCCCAAGCGGAGGTGTCAACTCTTCAGCTATCGTAAAGATCATATTGTACTTAGCTAGACCAATACTAGCAGTGCAAAGCAATATCGGGCATATCCGGAAAAAAAATTAAAAATCATTTATATCTATAGCCAGGTAGAGAGACAAATCCTTTATCAAGCTAATTTGAATTAAGGATTTTTTGCGAAATCTTGTTGTTCCTGCGTATTGTAAGTAGTGATTTTTCTTAAAACATTTTATACGGGCTTTATCTGAAAATCCATTTTTTTACAGCCTTTTAGAGGACTTTTATGTTACTTGATTATGGCTTCGAAGAGGATTCGAAGGATTCAAATCCAAGCTCTCGGCGCAATAGGAAAATCCGCTTCCAAAATATTAAGGACACTAAGTGTGGACAGGAAGACCGTATGAATATGACTGGAAAAGAAAAAATGCCATGTAGAGGACAACATACGCTCGGATATACCGACAATTCTTTTGCCTACAACAAAATTAAAAGATGATGGAAAACAAGCCAGGCATTGGAACGAGGACAGCGATAAATCAATCCGAAAATTACCAACAATGGCGAAAGGCAACGCCTCGATCAACGGTACGTTAAGTCGACAAATTGAGGAAGACATGCCTATGTTAGACCAGTAAAGCCGGTCCTTACTGCAAAGAACTTCACAGATAGACTTAACATCTGCAGAAAGTTGCAAAGCGAAGGATTCAGTGATGATAATGCTCTTGAAAGGTCTAAGAGAGCTAACGTACTTTTTACGGATGAATCCCCGATTGTTTTGCATCCAACGTCGAATAGGTAAAACATGAGGGTAAGAACAACTGATCCAAACACTATTGAACCCACACAAAAGCTGAAACTTGACCTCAAAATAATGGTTGCAGGAGGAATCAACTCACGTAGAAAGTCGAGACTTCATGTTGTTGAGGAAAACACAACCATTGATGCATCCTATTACCGGAACAGCATTTTACCTGCTTACGCAGAATGCCAGGGTGACGGAAGACAGTCTCCAGATAAAAATTTGGTCATTTTTATGTAGCGCATACAGCAAAGGCAGCATTGACACTAGCAGAATCGATGTTTTGAACTGTTTGGGAAAATTGGGTGGAAGCTCTCCTGACCTTAACCCAATCGAACACGTTTGGGCTATACTTCAAGATAAATGTATTTAGACATCTGATGCCGAAGAATGGACGACAATTTATTGCAAGAGTACTAAAAAATTTATGTGATAGTTTTGCATGAAGTATTTTAGAATGTATAGATAGTAGGTAGACCTTGAGTATAGTTAAGAATTTGATATCATTTTTCAAGAGTTCAGACGTTTTTTGTTTTTTTTTTTTAATGTATGAACAACACAGCCGTGTCTCTCTAATTACTGAAGACATTTAGACAGATATTTAAAATATGGCGAGTATATTTACGAATGAATGAAAATAGTAGTTTTAGTAAAACGTCGACACAGTTCGACTCGAATATTTGAGTCACATTTAAGAGAGAATAGAACAATATACTAACTATCTGCCAGATTACGAGATAAACCAGTTTAAGCATACTCATACTCATTAAAGTCAGCTGTATGAAATAAGATTCAATTTGTCTTCAACATAAGCATCAGCCTCCTGTCATAGGTGTCCAACTTAACCCTATAATAACAGCGCGCTTGATATCCTTGATTACCACAGATCGTCTATAACGTTAACAGTTTCTGTTCTAAGCACTCTATAACGCTGCTGGAATAAATATTCACGATACGCAACTTCAACTGCAAACCAAGGACACCTATATGAACGGATTTTTGAAATACATACATAGGTTATGGCGACGTGCCTGTGGCACCGATGTTTTTCTTTTCTTTTTAACAACTCTAAATAATCTTGATTTCAGAGACTGCGATTCCTTCTGCCTTCCGCAATCGGACCGACACAGTCGTTGTTCCTGCGACCATCAAGTCAACATAGCTACAGATTGTTCAAAAGCGAATCCTATAGATTAAGATTGTTTAGAAGTGAACCCTCCAGACAGCAACAGCGTTATCACTCTTCACATCGCAGCTGTAAAGTTGACATAGGGTGGGCTTGGTACCCAGCATTACCGCCTTCCTAACGGAATAACGCCCTGCCATAGGGACAGCCTGGAGCGAGAAAGTGAAGCTAAATATCTCAGGTCACGACGTTGACACACCTCAAGTTGGTTACGAATAGAACGAGCGGTTGACCGTGATCAGGTCAAGTTGCGACATCCTGTGCCAAGTAAGCACTCCAAACAGAACGATTCTTGCTTCAAGAGTTATACAAGCTGTCGCAACCTTGGAATTCAAACAAGTCTCAAGACAGCGCAGTTCCCCCGCTGCATCGAAACTTGGCATCTCGCCATTAGTATCTAAGCCGCCGCAGCATACTGTATCAATACTGTTTCTCGCAATTGGTTCCCTGCCTTAATCACGTATCTAAGGCGCCGCAGCGTACTGTATTAAGACTTGGCATCCCGCCATGGGCTCCCTGCTACAAGCAGTCCTCGTCGCTGCAGCGTCCGAAATCAAGACGGAAGATATAAATACTTAACATCCCGCTAAAAGGTATAGCAAGATTATCAAAGTTTAAGAAGTACTTTAAAGACTAACGAGAATAAAAAGTATAGAGAACAATCGTCAGTTAAAAAAAGGATATTATGGTCAATAATATTAAATGAAATAATTTGATTAAACTGCAGATTGATTTTTTCATTATAATCAAGCTGTGATTAGTGTAGCAGGTGGTAAAGTAGGTAGAGTACAAGTTGACTAGATTAAGACGAAGATATTAAACGAAATGCAGAACCATGCAATTTTTTGCTTGCATAACGGAGACATATTCATGGCTGGCCGATTGTCAATTCGTAGAATATCCTCTATATGTACACATGTCTTTGATGGCTACAACTCTTATAGCTTTTAACTTAAAATTTTCATTTAACACTTTCCATGAACAGCTCGCAGAAATGTGTGAAACTGCGCTTTCGATTCTAAGCTGTGTGTCGTCAAAAGCAGCCCGGATATAGATAGTGATAGATGTCCTTAAGTTAATAACCTATCTGCTGATCGAAATATGTATTTCTGGAATATCGCAAATTTGTTAGCATATTCCCCTTAACATTAATTGGCCTGTTTAACTCATCCATTTTTTCCAAAAAGTAATCAGCGCTCCATTTTATTTGTATGGCTCATCACTTGATGGACATTTTTTACAATGCTAGTTTTAAAACTTAAAAATTATTGTCTTATATTGACTAGAAAACATGATGAATTGTACAGTCTTAAGTGTTGCAAAACACTCACTTTTAAAGGTTCAAGTAGCTTCATGAAAAATGAATTAGTGCTGGGCAAGGGGGCAATAAAACTTCCAATTAGAATATTCTATTTGCACTTTGGTGGGACCAAAGGAAAAGAAAGCGAGCGAACATGTCTTTTATATGACACAACTTAATAATGTTCCGGATTGTACCCGGGCTCAAGTGGACTCGGGTACCTGGGTACTCGAATCCAAGATTTTCGATTTCAAATTTACTCGGGTACCCGATTCCGGGTTACCCGGGCATCCGGATATAATCGATTCTCGATTCCGGTTATCCGGTTATCTGGGTACAATGGGTTCTTAATATTTTAGTGCTCCGGTATATTACTGAATTTGTGAATACAGCCATTTAATTCTGCTACCCGAATCGCGCTTTGCTTGATTTTGCATTTCTATAAAGGAGTGTCCATTTGCACAATGAAATATTCCTGAATAAGTCTAGGTATGTACAAAAATGTACAAGAATTTAGAAATAGATCGATTTTGTCTATCGCCAATTCTGTGTTTACTATTCAAGGTAGGTAGAGTACGCCAAGTCAGTTAATAGTCTACCTGGATGCGCATTGCGCAGTAGGTAGTTAGGTAGGTACAAGTCATCTCCTACTTAAAATATGTAAGCAGAGGTAAATGAGAGAATTGAGTAGGTAGGTCGCTATAAAAGTGATATATAAAACGTATTTTTATTTACTCCTGTAGCCTGTATATCGTGATGCTTAATTTCCCATAGCAACACTTCTTGCGATTAGTTAAATCGGTCACAAATGTCAGTACACTAGCAGTCGCTGGGTAGAAAATTGTAATGAGAAGAATATTTTCACAACTACCTGGAAATACTTTGAATGCAGGCATTACATATATCCGTATCTTTCAGGATAATCTGACGTAACTCTTTCAGCAGTTAGACCTGTAATACGCAGAGAGCTCTCTATTTTCGAATGATGCTGAAGTTTTAACGGCACATAAATTGGCATCTTTCCTTGATCCTCGATACAAAGACCTTCTTCGAGTAGATGTTTGTGAACAAGAAAGGGGACAAAATCCTAAAGTTGCGCAGAACTTGCTCCAGAAGTTTGAAAATAATAATGACGGCTGTGTTAAAACTAACGAAAAAGGCAAGAGTAATGATGCTTTGGATTTTCTATTGGGTGCAACAGATCATTTGGAAGCGTCCGACGCGAGTGCGCAAATTAAGTGGCGAGCCAACCAACCATTCATCACAATGCTGATACCCTAAATTGGTGGAAGAATAATCAGGAGAAGATTCCCAATGTTTCAAAGTTGGCACACTAAATCCTGGCTATTCCAGCTACATCATCCAGCTGTGAGAGATTATTTTCCACATCTGGAAATACAGTAGCAACAAAAAATCGTTGTTTGCCAGAAAATGTGAATGTTTGTTTTCCTTGCACGAAATTAACATCAACTAGATGATACCATAACGAAATGATGGTTTAGCTGATTTTCCTCCCCACAATATTAGATAAACTTGCATAATACAGTAAAGAAAGATGAACAGATGTATACCATAGCTATATAATAATGAGCATAATAAAATTTCTAAGCTTTTATTCCCTTTCATTGAAATTTGTACATACTTACCTTTTTGTTTTGATCCACATAATAAAAAACTCCAAAGAGGAACCATCTACCAGGCAGAATCTTATTACAAACGCTTGTTCAGGGATCCAGAAACTCGGATACCAAATTAATTTTGCAATACCCGATTCCAAGGAACCCATTCCTCACTAACCGGATAAGAACCGGGTACTCGAAAGCCCAGGTTTTAATTAGGAAGATTGGTACTTAATCACTTTACCTCCGAAGTGATTTACTCTTAGGAAGCGAACAAACTAATGTTTTTATTAATGCGGATGTCCGCTTTTGAAACTTTATACCCCAAAAGTCAAAATATTTTCCAGGAAACAACACATTGGAACTCTAAAGAAATTTGCTTCTAAAAAATTTCCACCAAGTGCTGATCCGAAGAAAGAAAATAGTTCTAGTTACTTTCAGGAAGGACATATCTACTATGTTAATATTTTTACCATGTTATCATATCACTGTATGCCTAATGCCCATATCAGCACTATGCAGTAGCACAGTTGTTCTGTCTCTGTACATGATGTAATAGAAAAGACATTATGTACAGAGACAGAAGTCGAAGCCTCAGCTGAATCGACCATTTGGAAACGTAAAATTACCGTTGTATCATCGATTTCTTTGCTGCACGGGTACATAATATGTATTTACAAGATTTGATACCAAAACGGGGGGTCAGGACTTTCAATCAATCGCTTAGTGTAAAAGATGCAAAACGAATGATAAAATATGACCAGAGCGGTCACTTGCAGCAGCATCTCTGAAGGTGAAATCTGAGCTAAAGTATAGCAAGGAGCAGTTATTGCTCCTCTACTGTTCTCATTCTTCATTCAGGGCTATTCACAATGTAAAACATGGGATATATAATGCAACTGCACCGAATCTCACCTTCACACTGTAGTAGATTTTTTTTATTGTAAATCCAGCAAGGCATCTCAATGTATCAGTGTAAATTGCATCATTTCTAACCCTACTAAGACTAAAAGTAATCATTTATGGTAATATGCCCAATAAATCTGTAAATGATTCTCTGGCAATCTCTTCTCAACGGTATGTCCGCTTCTATTTTATTTATTATGTTAGACATGTAGAACTAACGATGTAGTCCAAACCTACATACCGTTCTCAGGTTATCACATCGAGTATCTTAACATCTCCAGGAACAACCAACCAAGGGCAAACTTGTTGAAGCCGTTTTAATCCCTAATTCTTTTAGCAAGCTTTTATTATTTGTGCATCGTTCATGGACATGGGTGGCCTTGGCCAGTCATTTATTATGCATTTGAGTGCATTTTATTATCAGCCATCTATAATGATTTTATTGTTTTTCTTACTATACTCCTCTCATTTTTACATTTGCAGCGCCCATCGTTGCACGTACAGTCGAACCAGAGGTACTTAAATAAATACTTTTTTTTATTTTTGGTTTTGAGACACAACCTACATATTTCAAATTGCATAAAGTTGTTCAGTTCGACATAGTAATAAATATAAATAATAATAATGTCACTTGACACCTACCTTGACTAAATAATATTAAAACTCAAATGCTCCACGTAATCATTACCACACATTATTCTAAAGTCACTATCAATTCAACATAACTCTAGCACGCACTTCACATTAATCTAATTTATAAATTATTAACAAAAACTCTTTTAACAAAGAAAATTAAAAACCCGGCATGGCATCCTAAATTACATTCTTTCGCGACTTTCGATTTTTTTTTAAATAATAATTTTGGACAGGATGATGCTGATTCGATATATCGCTCAAACGATTATCGCACTGACATTTGACGTGAATAAAATGGGATGCGTTCACTGATACAATAGCGATCCACCGTACACAATACAATATACATCACTTTTCGCGTTGGAAAAAAAAGGAAAGTATACTGCAATTTGTAAGCCCCAGGAAAGACTTCACATGATTGTATGTAGCGAGCTCTTTTCTACCAAAACAAAATATATAGAAGTATATAGAAGACATTTTGACAGACTGTGTCTAATGTATATAAATTTGTAGTAGAAAGAAACCGTGCTTCTTTTATACATTTTCATGATAATTTTCACTTCTGTGTGGTTCGTGATGTATTGTTCTATATACCTTGTCCAAAAATATAGATACTGACATCTGTTAAAAATGTTTATCCCCAGATTAATTATATTTATGGTGACATCTGTATTTGGTGTTTAAAGGTGGATTTATCTAGGATTCTTACTACATTTATTAAGTTTGTATTGTTTTCCAAAGATGGCATGCCATTTTCTTCAGATGATAGGGGTTGGATTCTGATAAAATTAAAATGACACAATAATTTCGAAGGAAGGACAATGCATTAATTTGGAATTCTGATTATTAAATTACAGCAGTGACTGAGTGATTGAATATATTCCGAACAACAAATTATGGAGAACATTTTATTCCAAGAAGAAGGCAGTACGTAAAATAATTGCTAAAATGTTATAACGAAAGTAATGCGTCCTTTGCGGTTTGTTGCTAAAGTTGAGTTTTCTTTAATTATATAATAAATTTATTATTTTTATACTTACTTGACATATTTTATATCACTTGTAACTATGACAATATATATATTACTTGAATATGACAAAAATCACAGCGGCAAGGGCTAATGGCCGGTTTCACAGTCGATGCATTTCAGTTGAACAGACCAGAAATTTGTTGTGTTTGCGTTTCAGTGAATTGTAAAAGGTGAGCAATTAAAATTACATTTAATTAACATTGAGGGTAAAATGTTAGCCTACGTTTATATGAGACTTTATTTGATAGATAGATACCTACAAGCATAAGTTAATAAATTATATTCATACGTAGATTGATTGAGAAATAATTTCATTTGCGATTAATATTCACATATGTATGTATGTAAACTTAAATTTTAGTTAGAATATAAAGGTAAAATCTTGCTTATTCGAATTAATTCTTCCAGCAGAAAATGCAATTTAGTTTTTTTCAAAATACGTGGACTCCCTATTGTACAATGTGGGGGGATACATCCATATTATAGACGCGTTAGTGCCTAAGGTGGAAGAATGTTTGATGATGTTTGAATTAATGTTACTCGAGGTGGGAAATATATCAGCTGTGTTCTTTTGTGTACCTTGTTCTAGAACTCCCCATATACTGGAGAGTACAAATTGTTCTGTCGATTGAAGCGAACTATTTGTACTGTTCGCTGCATTTCAATCTTTCTATAAAAATGTTTGAGTCTTTCTTTTTTTGTATCTTTTGCTCTGCTCTGTTCTACGGACACAAAAGAACCCAGCTATCTTTAAATAGTGTTGCTATAAAACAAAAATCATTCAAGGTTTACCAAACGATTAAAAAAAAAAATCTGAGTGCATTTCATGTAATGATTTGCATAGACTCGGATTTAAAACCAACACAGGATAATTTAACAAATTTAAGAAGAGTCTAGAGACAAGCCAATAAAAAAAAAAACATGTGAAATATTTTGTAAATTGGTTCTACAACTGTTTTGTATCGGAGCTCAAAGATTATTCACAAAGAAAAATACTTTTTAAAAAAGACTTTGCTTCAAAATTCGCACTACAAAATTGAAAATAATTTTTCCTTCCTCTTATATCACAAAAGTTCTCTAGAATTTCCATTCATCTTGATTAAATTTTCATTTATATTTAGGTAATAAATAATTAATATAATTTCAAAATTTCATTAAGTGAAGGGAACTAAAGTTTCTTTATATTTTTTCTTTTTTTAGTCTTAAATTATTCTCAAGAAATTTAAAACTAAATCATTAAGAAATTTTCAGTTGGCTTTAAATATTTTTCATCGAAGAAGCGAATGCTGTAGAGAGTACCACTACCAGTACCGCCCCGGCTCTCACTACAATCGGCAATTCGACAGAGTGCCGACTTGGTCCCAGCACTCAAGCCTTTTTAGCGGGATATCACCCGTTTAGGTGAATAACCAACCTCCGGATCGGAGTCTCTGTAGCTTCCCTTCGTGGATGTCAAGTCGCCGTTAAGATGACTTGTCAAGCCATCGCTGCCTCTTGTTTCAAGTAGTTTCACAGAGTAGTTATCTACCAAAGAACTCATAGCAATTGTGGACGGATCTCCTCAACAAGACTTGGTTTTATGCCAAATAATGAATGGGTCTGGGTTAACAGATTTTTCATCTAAGTGTCCGGCCGGCGTCGAGATCACTATGAAATAGATTAAGTGGTTTAAATTATGTGACTTAAGTCACACCCGTAATTTAGCTCACGTGCCCCTGCCTGAAGCATACTTCGCCCATACTTTAAGCTGAAAATAGATCTTAAGTTCGACGAGGCCATTTGTCACCATCCTTCGACTGCAAAAGTTATACAAAAATTATATCTAACTTAATTTGCACCGGCTTCTATAAAAATCTTCTTAATTTTGTAATTAACATTAAATTTATTATACTTCTGCCCTCCTCCCATCCCCGCTCTACGCGGTGGCAATAAATTAAATTTAATTTGATTTTCTATAGAAAAATTAATTAGGATTTGGTTGAGAGAGGGGTCAATGAAATTCATCTCCATAATAACAAATTGGGATTTTTATTTTACAGTTATTCGACTTTTTCGTTTTTTTTAAATTTAATTATAATTAATTGAATTAATTTTTACTGCTTATTATCAGTAATGCCGAGTTTCTTTTTCAATGATTCAGGCATTTCTGGTGGTGGTGGCCGGGGCATTCGGAGCCATACTTTAACGGCATCATAAATAAACCATTGTGCAGCTGTTAAGGTACCGATCATAACGATCCTAGGTACTAATCCGCCCCAAAGTCCTGAAAAAAATATTTTTATTTTATTACTATTATAACATTCGCAGAAAAAATATATCCAAGTACCTTTCCATCCCAATTTCTTTGCAACATCCAATGCAGACGCTCCTTTCTCCTGATTTAATTTCGATACAACTGTATCAGCTGGATGTGATACAATGGCACAAAATACACCAGCAATGTAGCCAGCAGCAAATGTTACCACCAATTGTTCAGATTTTGTGCAATCGGCACGAGGTTTTGGTACAACATATCTAAACAAAAAAAAAAAATTATCCTCACATAGTATAAATTAAACTTAAAAATTAAATCTTACTTGTACAACAATTCCAAGGTTCTTTCAAAGCAGGCAAATTTCATCATTGTATATGGAATTTGTCTCATCCATAGTGGCACAAGTCCTTTATAAAATGCTGCAATTCCTTCTTGTTGATTCATCTTTGGGAGGGCTTCACGCAATGTATTCGCAAAACCTGGTGTAGTTTGAATTTTAACTTTAGCCGCTTCCATTGGAGCTAGAGCGATATCAGCAAAAAATTCAGCTGAGGCTGACGCGGCTAGGTATAATGATGTCCTCCACAAGTATGAATTTTCCTCTCCGATCAAGTTTGAGTAGAATACCTTGAAAATTTCATAAAAACCGAACTTACACAGACCCTGCATGGAGTAACCGATGAACGTTGGCGCCCATCCTCTGGACAAACCTGTTACACCATCCTCGGCTAGGGTCAATTTAAAACCAGTGAATACACTTTTATATTTAGCTGGATCGACTTGTAGACGACATTTCACTAAATCCAGTGGTACGACCATTGTATGTGTGGTACCGCAGGATATAATACCACCAATACCGCACAAGGCAAAGTATTTCATCGAACCAAATTCACAGGAATCTAAAAACAAGAAACATTTTAAATTTATGTTTTTTTCTTTCATGTTATACTTTTTTTTTTAATATTCTATTAGCAACAAACCTGGTTCTGTAGCTGCCGCCATTATTTGCCGTCGTGGCAGTTGACTATTAATATTATTTGATGGTGATAAGTTTCCTGTTCCTGTAGCATCACAGTGAGCTGTTGTTATTGGGCACTTAAACGGAGAATTTTGCGCCGCTTCTAATAGTGAGCTAAACATGTTTCCCGGATAGAGCTGCGTAGTATTAAAAAAAAACAAAATGAATTCTTTTTTTGATTTCCCTGTCGTACTGAGCAGAGTACAGTAAAAATGGCATATGTAAAAAAATTTGAACCGAATCCTTTTTAGACACTTAGACGTGTGGGTGTGTCCTATCCATATCCTTACATATAATTGAAAACAAAAGAATCGTTGTAGACGTACAAGTATAAAAGTAATTATACAGTTATATCTATGACACACAGCTAGTGTAGGTACCATGGTTCGGATACCATCATATTCTTTTTACCATGCTAAGAATAGCACTAAATGAAAAATTAAGAAGTAAAAGCATTTTTGCACCCGAAATAGACGTTTTTGGACAAAGCTGATTTGAAGAACAGCTGAATTTTGTATTATGAGTACATCTCGCTTCGAATAACGCCCATGTTGATAAAAACATGGCAACTTGGCGTAGTTGGAGGAAGTTAATAACGCCCTGCCAAACATCCAAACCGAAAGCGACTTTGGAGCAGTTACGACTTTTATCTAGGGTGTCTAAATAAAGCAGATTCAGCCTTTGCGAGTATGGAGGCAGAACAATTTAATTGCGCAAAGGAAGGCTACCAAGAGCAAACCGAAGTATTCCTTAGACTTATCTAAAATAGCGTTAGCCTTGTTCACGATGGAATCAATCTGATCCTCAAAAGAGAAACGAGAGTTTGAAAATGACTCCCAAATTTTTAGTTTTGTTAAGTCTAATCAAGAAATTTATATTAATAGAATAATCCAAATACAGGGGGTACTTTTTCCTAGAAAAGGACACACTAGTAGTATACACTTACTAATATTCAAAGGTAGAAGATTAGTAGAACACCAATCATGAAAAATGATTAACTCGAAATTTAGAAGAGCACGATTATTTTTATTCGAAATTATCCAACAAAATTTGGCATCATCAGCATAACAGAGTAAATTAGAATTGGTCAGAATTGAGTTCGCATCTCTAATAAAAATAAAGAATAGGAGCGGACCGAGATGGCTACCTAGTGGAACGTCAGCGGTGTTTGTAAATGTAATGGAAAAAGCTCACCGAAAGAGAACGTACGGTCAGAAAAGTATGACCGCATAAGCATGTAACAAAGAGAGAGGAGAAAAGCCAGAATTGGTGAGCTAGATAAATGCTTTACTGCAATCGGTGTAGACACAGTCAATCTGCTTTCCAGCCTCTAGGGAAGGAATGCAGAAGTTAAAGAATTCTGCTTAGTTGGTAGTAGTAAATTTACGTTTTGTAAACTATGCTAGAAGAACCCCATTAAGAGGGTCAAATAACTTGGCAAATGGAATCTCATAAACTAGAGATAATTTTTTCACTACCAGAAAGTGACGCTGAAATCATTAATAAATTCCGTATACAATGGAAAAATTCTATAGTATTGATACTACTGAATCTCGTACCAGTTTGCTCAGCTAGTATAATACTAACTAGTATGAGTGGTTTAGGTGTGGTATCTGTACTAGGTGTGCGTCACACAGGTATTACTCAGACATTTGGTTAACCGTCATAGTTAACTTTGGAACGCACTTCTGATAGCAAAAAATTAATTAACAATTGCTGCAGTTCAGTAGTAGTAAGTATATAGAAACTTCATCACAACGTCTTAACAAAATTGTTAATTTTCTTGACTACTGTCTGTCTCAAAAAGAGTTTCTAAAAAAACCAGAAACAAGTTCATCCCTAGATCTGGAAATCGTCTAGCATGGGGAAGGTGCAAGTAGAGGATGTGAATAATGTACAGGACGAATAGTCATGCAAAAATAAACTCACTCTTTGCACCAATACGTGCAAATGTTTTTTATTCTAAGCGAGGTGAATTTGAGGTCGTGGTCGTCCATAAACTGTAATTTGTTCAAGTCCTGAATTTCAACAGTTTATATCCTGATATTCTTGTTTATATGATTATCTCACTACTTTTGTTGATTCTCTAATAAAGCGCACGTTTATTTAATGATTCCTTTTCCTGTGACTTTTCTCAAAAAATTTTGCACTACCCTGTACCCTCCCGGTACCACTATAGTGAGCCCATGTTGAAAAACATTAAAAAAAATAAAAAATCGAATTCCTAATGACTAGGACGAAAAGGATGAAGATTTTTTTCTGAACATTGTACATAACTTTACGAAATGTATTCATATCATCATATATTATGACAATGAAATTACTTAAAAAAATACCTATACAGGGTGTCCTGTCCATACGGTATAGTAATTCACGGTGTGATAGCACACAAACAAAAAGTTCTTTGAGGGACAGGGTACCCTCCCGTACCCTACAGAAATATAATGGTTTTCTTACATAACTTCCTAAAAGGCAAAATATTTTGCTTATTTCAAGAGCAAGACCCTTCTATTTTTGGAGGTTATGTCAACAAAAACCGTTATATCTCTGTAGGATGTGGGAGGGAGCCCCGTGCATCTAGAGAAACAGTGTATAAGTTTTGGTACATACTATATGTCACCATCCTGTAAAAGAAAGATTATATCATACAGTTGGGTCACCCTGTAAATATATGCTATGTAGGTATGTAAGAAATTTTCAAATCACACTAGGAGAATTACCCTGTTAAAGTCACAGGAAGGATTTTCCTATATCCTTTATGCTTAGTGATTTAAATCTAATTCATTACTTTTGTTACTTGATTAAAAAACTTTAGCTGATTACATTTATCTGAGAGCACAGTAAATTGTTGAGGCTTGTTTAAGGATCTTGTCCATATACAAATTTTTCAGGATATATGTAGCTTTCGATATTATTTATTGTAAGTATGTGTGTAATGTATCCCTTGTAGAAATGTTTCAAATAACCGAAATATAAGCCGTGTTCTTTTATTTACCTTGTTCTAGAACTCACATATGCTGGAGAGAACAAATTGCTCTATCGATTGAAGCAATGAAAATGTATGAGGCGTTCTTTTATGTATCTTTTGTTCAAATCTGTTCTGCGGACACAAAAGAACACAGCTATAATGTTTTGATGATATTTGATTTTGACACAGATAAAATCATCAAATCGATCGCTTTTCATTTTTCATAAAACGAAATTTCAATAACAGCAAACACACAATTTCTGAATTGCTACAAGATTCAAGTCTTATCGAGTATAGAAAAACTTTTAATCCCTTTTAAAATAAATCCACAAAAGTAGACTAGAAAGCGGTACAAAATTCTAACGACATACATATTTCTGTTATTCTACAACAGCGAGGTATAATAAAAATAAAAAAAATAAATTTATAATCAACCTGAATTTTCTTCATTCTTAATGATTTTTTCCTATATGTATATGTAGTTTACCTTAACCTTTTTACCTTTTCGATTACACTCCAATTGCATTCGATTAAAAGTTTTGAGTTAAAAATAAGCCCAGCCCCCTGCGTTTAGTTATGTATGTATTTATAAAAAAAAAACCTTTGGAAAATATCAAAATACATAAAAATTCTGTATTTTGTATTTATAATGAAGAGATTAAATGCTTTTAAAACAGATTTTAAAAGCAAAAGTAAATATTGAAACTGTTAAAAGAAAACTTATAATTTTGGTATTTATCATTTTGGATAGAGGCCAAAATGTTTTGTAAGTGTTACATGAACTTTTTCCGATATCGCACAATACTGATTGCATAATTTTATTCACAGCATGATTTGGGAACTTTTGTTTTTTTTTTACTTTCATTTAATATTTCACGTAAAAAGAAAACACTATAAATTTTCATAATTTGAATATTTTGAAGTATAAAATTTTTTTATAGTTTGAATAAAAATTTCTTTTCGATTCCTTCTAATTTAACGCACATTTAAATCACTTGAGAAAATTGAAGATAAAAACAAAAAAAACAAAACGAGAATTATTTTTTAATTTTTCGACTTACATTCAATGAAATATCGCAACGAATTAAAAAAAAAATTATTAAAAACAATATTAATTGTTGCCACGTCGATGAGTGTCTACTTTTAATGTTCGGAGCCCACTGACGTGAAAATTTATCAAGCAATGAAAATGAAAATTATAATTTTCTCACAAAATCTGCGCACGCAAATACACACGCACACACATGTAATGGCGAATTGGGAAAATTTAAAATTGGATAATTTTGTTATTTGCTTTCATACTTACATTAGAATAATTAATGACGACACCCCCTGTGTATTATACAATTCACAACAGTCTCAGTCCAATGTCTAAAGCGCTCGTTTCAATTGTATGCTCATATATATGTACGCATGAGCATTAGCATTTTCTTCACACCAAGAGATCCTTCTTGATCGGATCTCGAAAGATGCGCATGTGATCTTAGCAAAAAAAAAAAATAAATTTGTGTATTTTTTTGTTTTTTCTTATATAAAATCAGTCAACGACGCACGTGTGAATTTTGTAACAAGTTTAGTCGTGTGGCAATGAATCCCTATTATAATTCTTTTGGTATTTTTTAAGTTCAAGGCTTTCTATAATTGAAGCTGAAGGGTGCTATGACGTCGTAGCCATATTCTATTTTTGGTCCTTCGTTCGGTTTTTTTTTTCTATCTCAATCAATGAATGAGAATTGAGTGACGTAAGTTAAGAGGAAAACTCTTGCTAATTATATATTAAAACTATTTACTATTTACTTGACCCAATTTGATAGACAAAAATGGATTTAAATGGCCTGAAATATTTTTTATTGCATCTATGGGGTATAGTAATAGTGCCTATTAAATTAGTGCACCACCACCGTCCATGATTAAAGCAATCATTGCAGGTCAAGTTACAAAAGAGCCTAACATACAGGTGACTCAAGAACTAGATATTACATGCAATACCAAATTTTATATGGCTGATGGTGGTATATTCCGGAATGGACCAAAACATGAGAAATTAAGGATTCATTTTTTCTAGCATCTGCCGTGTTGAGAAAATTAATTAAATGTATATGAAACTGCTGTTGCTCATCAAAATCTGTATCTTGTGCTTTGGTATACCATGCGATATATATCCAGTGGAAAACGGAAGCATTTCGGATGCATTCCGAAAACATTCTGTGAAAAGTATGGACGCAATACGCTCTGATACCCAGTCCATTTCATTTAATGCATTGATGTCCCCACAACGGGAAGGTATAAAAGGTGGTATTTGCGCACCTTACCTCTGCAAGACTTGTAAGGTGAAAGGAAGCCTTCCTTTTTAATTGTTTGTAAGGTGAAAAGAGTAATCCTTTTAAATTCAGTGGAAGCATTCATTCAGCCATTTAAGTATAGTGAACGGAATCATTAAGCATGCATTTTCCTAAATGTTGGAAAGAACCATTCAATTTAGGTGGTGGAGGTGGAGGAAAGCACTCTTCCTATTTTCACTGAAAGGTAAAGGGAAAAATTTTTCCTGCTTTCTTAGATACATAGGTGCAGAAAATAGACACATCTTCACTTATTCGAATCTCGCACTTAAATGAAAATAATCCACGTCTTCTAAAATAATGCACAAATCAGAATATTTTTCATCTACGCACATTTCCTTCCTTCATTGCTCTTAGAAAAACAATGAAACTATATGAATCATTTTCGACCTGCACGCACTCCCTCGTACTAGCCTCTGCAAATATAGTCCCACTAATTTCTATCTCTTTTCGATAACTCATCTTTACATTACGCCAGCCTTCTTAATCCAGTTCAACGTAAGTTATGTTCATGTACTCATTACTAATGCATTCCAGGTAATGTTGATACTAAACATTATCTAAGTCAAGCTCCCATTTTCCCGCTGGGTAGAAGGTAGATATATATGTAGAAGCCAAGATATTCCCATTAAAATTTTGACACATTGCAGCTGATAGCCTATGACGTGAATCTGTGACTACTGTATATACATTTTTATAGGAAAGACAGAGAGAGTAGAGAGAGTATTGTGTTTTCTGTACCGTACTTTCCTATACATTTCACAATATTACGTCACCTAATAGGGGAACATGGTTCGTAATGGGAATACCTTGCTCTTGTGCTATCTATTGCAGGTATTGAAATGCGATTGTGTTTTTTGTTATTGTTGTTGTAATGCCAGAGGTAGTTTGTCAGATAGATGGAAATTATTGAGATATTTATGAAATTTGTATGTAAAAAAAAGCAAAATTTTAAAAATATGAAAATATTTTTTTGTGACTACGATATGCCTGAGTAGGATATAATGAGTAATATCATAGATGTCACAAAAACTAGATATCGCATGGCATACCAGATTAGAGTATACAGACCGTGAAATGGGTAGTGCATTCTGGAATTGACCACATCATATTTTAGAGCGTGCCGAGAGCATATGTTTCTTTAACAACAGTTTTGTATACATTTGATCGGACTCCTGAAAAATGCAGATATGGGAAACTATTAATCACTCACACCTCATCAAGCAACTGTAAAAGCCTTGTCAAAACCTTTTGTAACCTCCAAGTTAGTACTGGAGTGCAAGACCACCATAAATTCCCTCTCGCTGTATAACAGAGTACTCTTTGTGTAGGTGCCAGGTCACAGTAATATCAGCGGGAACGAAAAGGTGGATGAACTCGCTCGTATAGGTGCAACCTCACAGGAATCTTCCTCTACAATCGGGATTGCACCAAACATTTTTGTATCTAAAATTTTGGCCTGGG
Organism: Dioctria rufipes; assembly: GCA_963924295.1. Lineage (NCBI taxonomy): Eukaryota > Metazoa > Arthropoda > Insecta > Diptera > Asilidae > Dioctria > Dioctria rufipes. Next base: position 1,667,680 of record OZ002741.1, read on the forward strand.
CTGACTGTCAACACAATTGCCTCTGGCTAGATGATTCTACGGGCAAAACGACTAAGGAACTGTGGGGTAACTGAATTCTGACGAAAAAAGTATTGGGACTGAGCAAACCAACTCTGAGAACACTGGTATCAATTCTCACTGGGCACTCTTTTCTCAGGGGTCATCTGCACAAGATGAGACTTGTTGATGATCCTATATGTAGAGGATATGGAGCAGAACCCGTAACGGTGACCCACTTTTTATACTGTCCGGCATTCTCCTTGGCTCACACCTCCTGGGGGAACTGCATGAAGCAGGTAAGGAGGGTTGGGGGCCAAATCTGAATTTTGCTAGGGCGTCCGGCTGGGACCTATAAGCTATTGTATTGCTCATAGTTCTTGCTGTGGCCTAAGTTCCAGAGTCTTCCCCCTCAGGACTCATCATTTCAAATGTTGTGGTCCATTCCGGTTTGAACCATCCATCCATATAAAATGTTTATACTTTTTCTGGAACTGCATGCAACATCTAGTTCTTGTGCCATCTATGGTAATATGTACCTAAGGTACCTTCGTAAGCTATTAAAGATATCTAAGAACTGTCAAAACTTACATTGAGGGCAAAAGTTATACTCATTTATTCCCACAAGGGTAAGTACACGAATATTGGAGAAATTTTTAAATAGCTAGAACTCCCAATTGGGAAACCCTAGAGAAAGGTAGGGGGCGATTTTTTTATCATCTCACCTCAAAGAATCGCATGGTGTATTGGAAGACACTTTGATCTGAAATACCCTATATAATATTCATTTAAGTGTAAATACGGATATGTATTAAAAAATTAAAATTAAAAAAATCTGTATATTTGCAAAAAACTATCAGAGCAGAGTTCTTATAGCTACATTATGCTCTAGCTCTGCCCTTTCCTCCAACCTCTATACAGGGTGTCTCGAATTAGAATGGGCCATATGAAAGGAGGTGATAGATCTCGGTAAGAAACGAAGAAATATATATGGGAGTATGGGGGGGTCTATCTTCACCCTCCTGGGAGCTAAGGGGATTTGAAGTTTTTTTTTCTACTGTTGAATAAGTGCTTCAACATACATATTTCCCAATATCCTCTAGATTTTTTAAGATATCGGAATGAATATTTTTTTAGTCGATGGCTAATCAAATGCTAACAGTGCAAAGCTTATTTAAGAAATTCGGAGTATGTTAAATAGATGTTAAAGCTCAAATCTTAAAAGCCACCCTATACAGCTTTTATTTTCGAGTCTAGTCTTGACTAGTTAGCCAGTTTCGTGAAGCTAAATATATTTCTCATCAGCAAGCAAACAAATAAGCTAAAGCTTAAATTTTCCCAGGTAAGCTAGGTATTCTAGGGATGGTGTCCAAAGCTTCCAATAAAATAATACCGAAAAATTTGCTCAAAATATTTATGGCAAGAAGCTTTTAGTTATCTTCCTCCGAAAGCTCTTAAACTGAACACATCAATATTAGAAGCAGACTGCATATGTTACTCTAAAAAGTATACTGAAAGAAATTTAAAAGTTAAAGAATTTGAAATGGTGAAATTAGTAAATTATTTTTTTTTTTAAATTCAAATTTTATTTATTTCTTTTGTTAAACAATAGATAAAAAAATTATGTATGACAAGTATCGGAAGATAATACTAAACTAAGCCTTTACGTTATTGATATCCTAATTCTAAATAAAACTGATAGCTTTGTAAGAGTTTTAAGGACTTTTTGACAGCTGGAAAATTAAATTTGCAGCATTAAATTTAATGCAATTAATCAAAGTTTTGGGTAAAAGAGAGACATCTCACATAAGTAATGACGAAGTTTATTGTTCCATAGGGATCTATTGTGAGACCTCTTCGATTATGTATTGTACACATTATTTTAACTGCATATTTGCTCTTTTCGCGGGAAAAATATGAACAGCACGTGATTCTTCGTTAATAGACTATGTGATGTGAAGTGCAAAGACCTGCAAATTATCTACAATGGTACACAATTGCCGTTTGAAACAAACTAAAGATTTAAACCAAGTAACAACGTACGAAAAATAACGTTGCATTCACATTGATTGGAACATGCAATATTAGGAGATAGAGCACAATCTTACTTTTCACCTTCAATCCCCTATGTATGATAATAATAGTAGAAACTGTGATAAAGAGCGTAAAGGTAACGAGTCCTCAATAACGCGAAGTACTCTAGTTGTTAACCTGTTCAAGATTTGGAACACTTAAATATGGTCGAAATTAGATGATTTAGGATATAGTTAGGCAGCAAGAGGATCTCAGGCATTTCATGGGATATATGTATGTCGATATTATCCTATTGGATTAGACAGTCTAGCCCAGATATAGATAATTAAATAATCACAGGGAAAATTATACTACAACTATGCAAATAATTTGGTCCGCACAATAAGAGACAGAGAAATCAAATATTTGTTGTTAAGCCCATATTTATACCAGTGCATAAAAGGATATATGTATGTATTATTAGAATGATATCGGTACTTACAGTTGTTGGGACCTGGATGCTACTCTATATTTGTTGCACTATTTTCATATTTCAAAACGAAGCCCTGAAATTTGTCGTAAGATGATTGATAATGATGATTATGATGATGTTTATGATGGTGAAGATGATGATGATGATGATAACGATGATGATGATGGTGGGATATATGTTGGGTTAAAACGAAAAAATCATATTTACATTTATATACACCGGACATATATTCACGTTTATACAGTTTTTGAATAAATCTGTTTATATAATTAATTTAGCATGCATTAAATCATTAAATTATATTATTCTAAATTCACAGAAATCCATTTACATTTCTTGTATATCATCGGTGATACTGCATAACCGTGATACTAGCAATATCATAACCGCGTAACTTCATATAATAGCAAAATCCAATTTCGAAGTTAATGGTGACTTAGCTAAGTAACTACAATTTGTTTTATCAATTTTATGTCTCAAATCCAAAAATATGATATTTCTCGTCGTATCCTAGAGCTCAGTACCTTGCATTGTCATTATAATAAAATACAAGTAAAAAATTTAGAATTGATCTAAGACCAACACAGTATACATAAAAAACCTAAATTTTTTTTATGGCCAAGTGAGGTTGCCTGATTTAGCTCATTATTGAGATTTTATTTGCTATTGGTATGAAAAGGCCATGTACAAAATTTCAGTTTTCTACGTTGTCGCGTTCTCAGATAGATGGACATGCAAGAATCAAAATAACTTAATTTTATGAATAGTCTCCAATCCATTTTGCTGTACTAGCATAATTTATATGCGTTACAAACGGTATGAAAAACTAAGTATACCCTACAGATTTCGTCTAGGGTATAAAAAAGAAGATTAGTGTCTGCTGAAAATTTTACTTTGGCTTTAACTCACGTGGTAGTGACATTAATAGTATCGCGTTTATTAAGTATAACTTTCTACATATATAAGCTCAATTCATATTTAATTTTTTACTTTTCATCATTTCCAATCATAAAAATTTATTTATTTCCACAGAATTTGAAATTCTACATAATAAAAATATTCGAATTGGAAAATCTATTTAAAATTTAGAAATTAGAAAATAAATTATAATTTGGAATTAATTTACTTAACTACTGTGTAGAATCATAATATGTATATAGAGTTTTTAGTTTGCCTTTTAACAAATTCACTACCACAACTGCCACCACTGCAAATATTAATTATAAGGTGTCTGAAATCGTTTACTAATTAACTAATTAATAATAACAGATTACAGATTACACAAAGCTAATTGTAAAGAAAAAAAAAAAGAAGAGAAAAGAAAACAAAGTCCACGAATTATTCGGTATGCCGTTAAGTTTATGATGATATCATGACTGGAATGTTAAAACATTTTTATACTGGTATCAGAAGGAGGAAGGATGGGGGGGGGGGGGTTCGTTTAGGTCATAAAATAGTTTGTAAAGTGGTTACACAGATTCAGAATCTGGTAAAAAAAATATTTTTTTTCTCCGTCCGAAATTCAACGATTCAGACAGTTCTTGAAGAAGTTTTTTAGATAAAGAAATATTTTTTTATCAATTTTAATAGGATTTTAATAGGATAATATAAATTATCTTTATTTTTGCCACTTAGAATAAACTTAGAAATTCTTTTAGTAAATAAAATAAAATAAAATTGGCATATCTCAACAATCGATGCCTTAGCTCGATTTTATTCAAACTTTCTACAGAAGGCCCACTTCAGGCAAAAAATACAAATATCAAAAAGACTTTTTTCGCAAACTTATATGTTCTTAAATATTTAACTTTAAAATTCCCAAGCCTTTCTCTGCATTTCACAACACATTTGATATTGTTCACAATTATTTAGTTCTTCTTCTTATTAAAAGTAACACCAAGAAGGCAATGTACCTTATTGGTGGGTATTTCTTTATACCTTCTGAACATTCGGGTTACCAGCATTGCGGTTTTTTATTCATACTGAATATTCAATTTATGTGTAGTAAAGGAGCATTTAGTTAGAATAGAATAGAAAAACATTTATTAAAGAACCACAGCTTGCGCTAAGTTACAACGTGCGCGGATCTGTAAATCTTTGAGTATTTGGTTAATCAAAGATGACAGATTGTCTCCGGTTTTGTCGCGGATAGCCACGATATATATCTGTCTTCTAAAATTATCTACTTCCTACTCGTTCTAACGTAGCGCAAGCTGTGGTTCTATAATAAATGTTTTTCTATTCTATTCGAACTAAATGCTCCTTTACTACATATAAATTGAATATTCAGCATTAATAAAAAACCGCCCGAATGCTCGGAAGGTATAAAAAAATACCCACCAATAAGGTGCATTGCCTTCTTGGTATTACTTTTATGGAGAGGAAGAACTGAATAATTGTGAACAATGTCAAATGTGTTGTGAAATGCAGAGAAAAGCTTGGAAATTTTAAAGTTAAATATTTAAGAACATATAAGTTTGCGAAAAAAGTTTTTTTGATATTTGTATTTTTTGACTGAAGTGGACCTTCTGTAGAAAGTTTGAATAAAATCGAGCTTAGGCATCGATTATTAAGGAGCTTCATAAAATAAAATGAAATGAAATAAAATAAATAAAATAAAATAAATAAAGTAAAACAGAATAAAATAAATAAAATAAATTTAAATAAAATGAAATGAAATAAAATAAAATGAAACAAAGTAAATAAAATAAAATGTATTATTTAAGTAAACCTTTTCTAGAAAGAATTAAACCGTTTTAATAAGAATCAAACTTATAAGCTCTATAAGGAACGAACAAAATAAATAAAAAAATCATTGATTTAATTGTTTAGGAATTTAATTTAATTCTTTGTGGATTTTGTTTAATTCTTAACGGAGAAGATTTAATTCTATTCGGAAAACATTTAATTCTTTTGGAAAAGGCTTAATTATTTCTGGAAAAGGTTCAATTAAATTTGAAAACAGAGAGAGATTACAAGATATTTATCGTAATTCCAGAAGAAAATTACAATACAATGACTATGAAAATATTGAAATGGGTGGCTAGATAATGTTGTCCTTTATAGGACTTTAAATGGGTGTTAAATGTTGCTAATTGGCATGTGTATCTGTGTGTGTGTAATCTGATGTAGAATAGTATGTGTTGACCTAATTTTGGTCCATCTAAACAGCGATTAATTTAAACTAACATGTTTTGAATATTACAACACATTTACAAAGATGTCAAACACTATACATGTATTACGTATTAAGTATGTAAATACATTCAGAGTTAACAGTTAGTTTATTAGATTCCTGTAAGATGGAAATCAAAGTTGAATGTTTTTTTTTGTTTTTTTGCTTGTTTTTTTGTTTTTTAATACATATAGATAGTAAAAGCAATCGATATAATAGAGGGGTATCAAAATTATAAGATACCCTTTACATCGATATTTCTCATATGTATTACAGATAGATATAAGGTACAAGGGTTCCTTCGTCTGATTGGCCCTTGTTATATCAACATTCAAATCTGATTATAATATTGTATTTTGTATATATTGTGTGATTTTTATTTAAGCGTAAATTAACCCCTTTAATTAATTTCACAATGATTCCAGATGGATATCGTATGAGTTTTGGAGTTGATAATTGTTATTTAATTATACATATGTAAAGTGGTTATGGGATAATTCTTCCATTATATCTTATCCGCGTACCAAACTTAAAATCAATCCGGACAAGTAAATTATTATTATTAGCCAACCTATTATCTGGAAGAATTCCCTTTATGAAAATCCAATGTAGACGGCTTATATGTATATGATATTTTTATAATTTGCTTAAACTACTTTTTCAATTTTTCAAATATTTTCTGTTTTTTTATTTTTCTTTTCTATAACAAGTTTCCAATAAGATATTCATAATTTGTTTTTATAAGTTATTCAAATCTGCATATATTTCATATTATTTAATTGCAATACTATATTTTCATACAAAACATAGATTTCCTGTGATTTAGGAGTAAATTTTCTATTTAAAATTAGTATAATAACATTCATAAAGTTTTGATATGATAATCTTTTCGTAAATTTTCAATACACTTATTTTTCTAGTATATATCTTTGTTTTCAATAACAATAACCTTTTGGATTTAAAATGCAATATTTTCTTAAAGTTTACTATGTAAATATAATTCTGTTTTAAATTTTAGTTTCAGAAAATACATTTGCTATGTTCTTTTTTTATCATTATAGTCGTAGTAGTAGTAGTAGTAGTATTTGTAGGAAATATACATTCATTTTATTTAACTGCATTTTATTTGTTATTCTGTATAGGTATAATTTTTCGTTCAAGTAGAGTACAACATTTTCAGCTATTTTATCTTTGGTATAGAACGTGAAACACGACGAATTTAGTTACTTAACCGATATTTATTTCATAATACTGTTTTTTTTTTTTTTAATATCTAAATTAATATTTTGAAGCAAAACAATTCAAGTTTTAGTTTTATAGATAAACCTATGTACAATAAATAACACTGAATTATATCGGATTTTATTAAGCTAAATTTTCTATTTTTTTTTTGCCGGAATATGCGTATCATATGCATATAAAAATATATATGAATTATACTAAAGAAAATTAAAATCAAAATATGGGCATTTTTAAATTATTGTTCTATAATCAAATAATTCATGGGCGTATCCCCAGTAAACTGCTATGATAAGTCTCAGCGATATCGAATTGAAAGAAGTATGACAATCGGAAATCTTTAATATTTTGGATACACTATTTGCATATATTCTGTAATTATTATATAACATATACATATATATGTGTGTATAATACAGGGTGTTAGATCCAGGATGAGAATCTGGATCAACGTTTGCAAAAGCATATTCACATATAAATATTGCCCTATCATCAATAATCTGATTAAATAAAATACGCTTATTTTCAATTGGTTTTTACCTTACACATCAAGGGATAGAAACAATTTAATAATAATAACTGCATAAATCTGCAACTTTTTTGGTAACATGCACAATAAAATGAATAGTTTTGAACTTGTTCCACGTAGAAAACAGATCTAATAGTTAATGGTAAAACAATCCATGATAGAAGTCAAATTATGTAGAAAAATATTAATTTGTCAAGATTTTCGTAAAAAAAATAACAAGAAAAATTAGTCGAGATGTTGATTTTCTGGAATAGGCGCTTTAAAGCTAATTGCAAAGAAATCGGGGAACCTTTTTTTCATTCTGTTGGTCTCCATAATTTTGAATATCATTTCAATTAATGATGAACTTATTTGTGGCTATTTCTCCCAGAGAATAAAAAGCTACCAGTTTGCAGTTTTTATGAAATGAGAGTATTTATTTTCATATATGATTTAAATATAATAGAGCAGCTCTAACTTCTTGCAACATATTGATTGCATTCTATTCCTTGAAGTCTCTTGAAGTTTCTAACAAATGAAAAATACAACTGCCGTTGCTGAATTCAAAAACTTCCTATAGTAGTATATCGAAATTTAATGTCTTTAACGAGACCCCATAATCTAATAGATTTAAGCAATGGATAGAATCAAAGTCTATTTCATCAGACCTAAGGATAGATTGGGTAGGAAGAGAACAGAATCTTTAGTCAAAGAAATTCTGAAGAAAACTCTAAAGCTGTGGAGGGCTGGTAGGCAAGCTTATAGGAGGAATATTAGTACCCTCCTTAACTGCGGTATGAATCAGCGGTGATGAAATGAAAGGCTCTTTATTAAAAATATAGCTATATATCAGCTTGAGTCCGGAAAATTACTGGATCTATTCCCAATGGACTCGACAAAATTGGGAAAATCTATGAAGCGACGATGCCATATCATAATACCAGTCAATGTTAGCAGGGAGTGACTGTCTTCTTTGGGAAAAATTGTTTTGGAATCGAATATGAAGCTTATGTCAATTTTCATTAGAAGAAGATCTTGCGATCTCAGATATTTGATTCGAGGAAACTTTTGTTTATAGGATCACCGAATTTAAAAAAAATATGCGATTTCTTCTGAAGTAGTGAAAAGCTCTCAAAACAGAAAAATAATCAAAAATTCCTGAATAAACGTGAGAAATTGGTGGGCATTGACATCCTTTATTGGGGACATTATTATTATCATTATTATTTTTATTAATACTGTTATTCGGGTTTGTTGAATACATGCCCTGGTATCTTTTGATAGAAGAATAATAGAAGGAAAGAAAAAAACAACAGCATTCTGTCCTCCGAAATATGAAGATAGGACGTGTGCTGACGTGAAATAAGGAGAGCAGCATTGATTATTATATAAGTTAGAGTTTTTCTTAATATTGTCTAAACACCGATAATATAGTTCAGAAATAGGTAATACAGATGAAATAACACTGTGACTATAGCATTATTATAACTCTTTATTTATGTTTGATTTATTTTATTACTAGCACAACATTTAAAACGTACAATAGTAAAAGAAGAAAAGAGTTCAAAACAACTTTATGAAATAATAGTGATAAGAAAATTTACTATATGATGGCTGTTGAATCGTAAACAGACAAAGTGTAATTATTTCTTTTCATTATAAAAAAAATCTAAAATTAAAGAAATAATTACTCTGTTTCCATTTCGGGAGGAAAGTTATGATATGTGTATGTTTAAACAGAGAGACACCGGTACATCTAATATATTTAAGTATAACAGCTGGGACAGTTTATAGGTACTGAGGGCTTGAAAAATGTTGATATAACTAGAATAGAAAGTGTACAGTTATCGGTTCCCGTCATTAGAGGGCACAAGGTGCCTACCTCAAAGGCAAAAATTTTAGGTCTCTTAGCGAAACTCATTAAGATTCTAGGATTCTTACAGTTAGGTATTTTGCCAAAAAAGCCGAAAATATTTCGGTTTGGGGTCATTCCACAGAAAATCGACAAATATTCTGAATGGACCATCTCCGATTTTCATGAAATTCAACAGGTAGGTTTGTTTTATTGTTAAAAGGATTTTGTTGAAATATTTTTTTTTTTTTTTTTTAATTTTTGACGGAGATACGGTATTTTGCAATATGAAGAAAGTGGGATGACCCTTTGGTAAGAAATGATTGTTTTTTTTTAAAGGAAATGTAATGCTTTGTCGTTTTTCATGTCTCACATGCAGATGAGTGAGTCGTATCTAACCATTTCAAATAGGAGTTTATCCAGCTTGTGTCCTGTGATATTGGTTGATACTAATTAATTTTTTTTTTTTGTAGTCAATTACTTACAATTGTGTCTACTTTTGGTAGAAAACATCTTGTACCGTCTTGTGTCAAGTGCACAGAAGCACATTGCACAACAGAACGAAGGTCATTGATATAAAGGGAGGAGACAATAGGACCTAAAACTGAGCCTTGAGGAACACCAGAGGAGAGATACAACGTTTCTATTTTTAATATGAAAATTTATCGAAATCTTTGCATCACTTCATTCACTTCTTTCAAGTTTCTAGTGCTAATTTCGCAAAATTCCATGTTTCAGAGGAGGTAACTTGAGACTATAAAGTAAACTGACTGCTTAAGAAAGATTAGAGATGGGTAGGGGATAATATAACCCAAAATTATTCTTCTCCATAGATATTCTGTGACAAAGCATATGTCGCAGCTGAATCTCCACAATCAGACTCAAATTCGTGTACATTTTAATCTTCAACATTTTTCAACCAACATTTTAAAGGATTTAATTTTTTTAATTTTTTTTTGGTTTTTTATTTGTTTTTTTTTTTAGTTTTTGTTTGTGTGTTTTTTTGTTCTACATGTGAAATGTACATACATTTCAAATATTGGAAAAGAAAACAAAAATATTTTACGTGCTATTTCGTGGCTTTCAAAATGTTTAAATTTTTTATTTCCCAAATGTGCATAAATTAAAGTTGTACAAAAGCAAAATTTTGAATTTATTCGCAATAGTCCCTTATATGTATGCTAATTGATTCTATTTGAACAACTACTACACAGTTAAGGAAAAGACTATAACACCAAGAAATTTTTAGGAGGAAAATGCAGCTGAGGGCTGTATAACTATAGTTATAAAAGTTTCCAATCGTACTCCTGACTGTATTCTCAAATATAGTTCCGCGGGTAAATAAGCGCAATATTTTTGTGTGTTATGGAAATTGAAGTGGGGCTGTGTGTGAATATTAAATAGGAATGTGTTTCAATATTTTAGATTAGATTAGATTTGTGGACTGTTAATAATGTCAGTTCAGAACCATTCTGTAATTGAGATTCCAGATGTATTGTGGTGTAGGAAAAGCATGTGGGACGTGTAGTATTCTCCGCCCGGCCAATGCTTCGCAATTACAGGGCAGGTGCGCAGAGGTTTCATGAGAATCTTGACAGAAGCGGCAGGATTTTGTAAGGGTTTGCAGACGCTTCCACACTATCCTTGAGTTAATATTGAAGGACTTTAAGGCCTTGAGAGCGGGTTGACTATACGAGAGGATATTGATGATTGAGCCTTTATGGCTCTTTTAATGCAGGCATTGGTGCATTCGTCTATGACCAATACCTCAGCCTGGAATATGGTAAGGCTCTGCCTTTGAGATATCGTCGGTGATACTGCATAACTGCGAGACTACTAATGTCACTACCATGTATGTAAGTTAAAGGCAAAAGTACATTTTCAGTGACACTAAACTTCTTCTTTTTTTTTTTTTATTGTAATGACATAATTATTGCTACTGAGCTCTCGAGGATACGACGAGAATTATCATATTTTTGGATTTTAGACATAAACTTGATAATTGTAATTTCTTAGCTACGTCACCATTAACTTGGAAATTGGATTTTGCTATTATATGAAGTTACTCGGTTATGATATGGCTAAGCTCGCGGTTATGCAGTATCACCGACGATATGGCATCTCGGGCGGTATATGCTCAGTCTGACTCCACTGTTCGTTTTTTTAACCGTCTAGATACCGTACCATCGATCCTTGTTTGAAGGACGGTTTAGCGAAACGCCATTGTTGTCGGTCTCCGAAAACCACATCGAACGGTCTTACAAAATTCACCTTGCGTGTGATTAAATCAGATATTGTCGTCAATTGCTTGAAGCATATCTGTTTTAAGATATTTAAATGATCAACCAGATCACCTGGCTGGAACTGTTTCAATTTTTGCAATCTGATAGCACTGGTGATCACTTCCTTTTTCACTTGCAAATGCAGGGATGGACGGTTTAATAAGGCTTCTATGGTACCAGTTATTCCTTGACAGACAAGCTTCTGTATTTTTTTTTTTTAGAAGAAGCAGGGCCGTGGCTTTCTTTTGATTCGAGGGCCGCATAGGTGACCATGGGTCTAACAAACGTAACCATCTACGTAGCCTTGTACATTAAATCCCGAATTGGTCAGCTTCACCAGGAGATTGACATTTACAATCGACCACAAGAGTGGAGAAAGGACTCCTACTTGTGGGCAGTCTTCAGCTGCGGTGATCGTGACTGAACAGTTACCTAGAGTTGTGGTTATCATTCTTCTTCTGAGCATGGAATATATTCAGTTAATTGTGAAGTGCTCATAGTCTTAAATTAAATTAAAGAAATGTATGAATCACCCTATCTCCATCAGGCAGTCCTATATAATGAAATGAAAGAGCTTTTTATATTAGCCTACTGGGGGGACACCCTATAAATAATGCTTTTGTGTTTGAATATCGTCTAGAATAGGATACACAATGTCCATGAAATTATTCCATTATATTTACAATACAGAATTGCGCAAATGTTTTTCCAATTTTAATACTAATTTTATTTATAGTTATTTTATCTATTATGTATGTATATTTAAACTTCTGAGCTTAACTTTCCAAGTAAACTTTACTATAATGTTCTTAAACCTACAAAATTTTTTTGTCACTGTATTACTGGGCTATGTTTATAGTTTTATTTATAATATTTTTCCTTAAGTTTTATTAGTTATCTATTAGTAAATATAATTGTTAAGCTTCCAGGAGTTTTACAGAAGAAATATGTTTTATTATTTATTGTAATGTCTATATAGTTTTTTCATCTTACTATTATTATTAGGTATTATTATTTTCATTTTCGAATTCCATTCGATACCAAAGATTATAGCCATAGGAATTACTTATGGCGAGTCATGGATGGAAAATATAAACTTTTGACTTGAAAAACAATAATTACTAACGTGTCGACCGAAATTATTTTTATTTTTTTATACCCACTGAAAATAATTCTTATTAGAGCATGTTGTTATAATATTTGTTACCGTTTCTGTCTAAATTCAAAGCCTTTTTTTATGGTTTATGGTAGGTCCAGGTCTTTCAGTAATAAAGCTTTATCTACCGGAGACACATTTTAAAGCTAAAACCTATATTATCACATGATTGAACTTTCGTACGCTTACAAAGCCTAAAAATTTTTCCTATCTACTACAATCGCTCAATATTATCGAGAATTTTTTTTTTATTTATTGTCTAGAGAGAATCGAATCGAATTCAAGTGAATATTTAAAACCGGTTAAAATGAATATTTTCATCGCATTGAAAAACATTTGCATATTTTACTCGACAAAATTAATTCAATACTACTTTTGGGAAAAGGTTTAATAAAATAAAATGGCAAGCAAAAAAGCTAGAATTGTGTATGGCAACCCCACGAAGGAGTTGCGGGATTTGTCTTATTTTCGAACTTAATTTTACTTTTTTCTTTAAAGCCCGTATTCCGGTATTCAGCTCTGTAAGTGCACGAGCTCTTGAGTTATCGTGCGCACAGACGGACGGACAGATGGACTGACAGACAGACGCGGACACACGGACGAGCAGACGGAGGCGGACAGACGGACGGACAGACGGACATACAAAAATCAAAATAACTTTTAATATTATGCTGTTTTCTAGAAAACTATGAATGAGATTAAAATTGAGAGCTGGCCGATTATTCCAAAAATGAGGAAGAGAGTAGGAGTGAGAACCTTGCCGTAAACGGTCAGAAGTAGTGTGTTAATAATTATTTTGAAAACGTTGGAAAGAATAAGAGGAAGGACAATCGGCATATAGTTTGAGGTATCGCTTGCCTCTCTCTTCTTGAGTATTGGTTGAACATGTACAAGTTTCTATGCCAAAGAAAAGACTCCTGTCGAATAGGACAGGTGAAATGTTTGCGTAGAGTTTTAACTAAAGAAGTTCAATTGATTTGGTGGCTACAGTGGGATATCCACGATTAGAAAAATAACACGAACCTTTTCTGCGTACGTCGTAATATGGGGCGAGAAAGTGTAAAAGTGTAGAATTAAAACTAGAACTCGATTTGATTCTCTTTATATTCCCTTTTTTATGCATACTCCTATTAAGCTTTAACTAACCACAAACAAACTTACACAGATGTGAAAATCAGTTTTAAAATTTGGTGAAGCATTTCATGTGTCAATTCCACTGGAATTACGCATCTGAGCATAATTGTTTGTGTTTTTATTATATATATTTCTAGCATGACTCTATATTATTTTTGGTGGGTGTTGCGGCCTTATAAATAATTTTATTAAAAAGTCATTTTTGTTCAAAAGGGCGGATTGATGAAATATTAAAATAAATAATTAAAGAGCACTCTCAAAACACTGTAAAACTCTAAACAAGCGTTAAATAATTTTCATTAAAGTCAAAAGTTGTCAACTTACTCTGATAAGTTGTATTCTGGAGTGTATGGTTCATCCAAATGTAGTGAAATTGATGCGATTCTTCGGCTGTCAATCCTAACGCTCATTGCTGGTGTTGCTGGTGATGCTGTAGTTGATGTAATTTGCTGTATATTCGATTGTGACAAAGAGTGTGGTGGAGCATGTGAAAAATTATGGGTACGATTCTGAGATTGTCGAACAAATCGTACTGCGGATACTTCTCCACGTCTATCAGCACGTGTTGCAAGCTTAAATTTAGAAGAAAATAAAAAATCAAAAGGCAATAATAACTAAAGAAGACCGCGAAGATTTAGAAGTTTTTCTTTTTCTCTTCGCTTCCTTTCATTGGCCTTACAAAATGATAGATAATCACACCTATTTGGATCAGTTGTGCGTGGAAGAGGATAACTTGAAGTTCTCTTTTATATCTTATTCCTATCCTATCCGGCCGAAGTTCAGAGTATTTTTTGAAGTTTGTCGAACGCGGTCAAATCTAATGGAGTACAATATTTCTTGCCAAAGATCAGCTTGATCGGAAGGAAAACTGTGTTAAATACACCGTTGATGAACATTAATTGAGAGGATGAAACTCTTGCCGTACATCAGCGGTCATTGCGGTCAGATAATGCTCTGTCCATAATATCACTTGAATTTATAATTCGTATAATTCGAACTTGCAAAATGAGTTCAAATAAACTGCTGGAGTTGTCCGTTTTGAGAAATATATTTTAACTAATAATCTTATTTTGAAAGATACTCTGTTTAGCTGATTAAATTTCTTCAATTTTCAAAAACTTCCGAAGGCTAAATTTAGAGTATTGATAGCTTTGAAATGGAGATATGAAAAACTTGTTCTTTTTAGAGTTCTCACCTTTTTTTATTCAACCACCTTCCTGTTCTGTATACGAAGGCAGGAAACACACAGTCTGGATTGTGTAAATCTTTATTGATATCGAAATGGGAAAAGCGATTAAAAATTACCATCAAAAAAGAGATTGTTGACTAGAAAGAATATATGATTCAAGGATTCAATCCATAATCGACAATGGCTAATGAAATATATTGATAATGAAAATTAAATCAAATTAAAAGGAGAATCAACATAGTAATCCTAACGAATTTAAATCAGTTAACTAATTTAGCTGGTGCGCGCGAACATTTCAAATTTTTAGAAGAACGATATTTTTCAAATGTCAAAATTTGCAAATTTATTTTTAATACTTGTTACATAAAAGAAAAAAAGGTAAGAAGGAGAGAACAAAACACATAGGGAAATGTACCGCAGCTTTCCTTCATTGCAATCGGATCAGAGGTTCAGTCAGTGTTAAGATTGTAAGGTGGAAAGTCGGAGGTACTCGAAGTGTGATATTCCCTCGGTTAAGGAAAGAAGGGTGAGTGATTATTGTGTTTTAGTGCGTACGTGTGTGAGTGAACATTTCTAGGAATATTTATAATTAGGGTTTTCTTAGTTTCAAGGTTAGGTAGGCGACAAAGAGAAATGCGCGGTGCATGTCTAGCCACGATCGTCAAGTTCGGGTATCATTGATTTGTCATGGCCCAAACACCTTCTCATGTATATACATACTTAGTCGCATCATTGAGTTGTCATGGCGTACTTAAGGGTGTAAGGGTGGCTCGGTATATAGCATCATTGATTCGTCATGGCTATGAGCACGGCAGATGTGTACCTGCAGCTTTTCTTTTCCCCTTCTCTCTTTACTAGGGTAACGTAGGTGTAGGCTTAGGATAGGAACATAATGATCCTCATTGAACGTGTCGTTCATGTGTTGTTTTTAATTAAATTCTAGGAAACCGGTGAGCTGAGGGATGACCTGCGAAGACGCTACCTCATGGCACTAGATCTCTGGACGGCGAATAGTGTATATTTCAGTTTATTTTTGTCATCGGTATCAGGCGTATTAAATATTTCTTTATAAAAATTATTATTTTCTTTAATTCATCTTTATTATACTTTCATTGAAATAAAATAAAATAAAAAACAATAACTTACGGGATTGTTGGTTGCTATTGTTCCTAATCCTACTGGAGGTCGAACATTTTTGTATGGTTGGAATAGTACCAGAAAAACTTTGGGCGCCAAAAGACACAAAAGGACGGTTGTAGCGCTTATGTTTAGACACATACATAAGCTTGATAATTGAATCTGAAAGAAAAAAAAAAACAAAAGAAAAAGTCATAATTGATTTAAGACTAATAATATTATACCCTAGATGAAAATAAAAGATAAATAACCAACGTTTTGTATGGCAATGAAAAAAGCTGTACAAAATGTGAGGTCCCTTCGTCGACGCGCGCAATGCGTTCTCAGGCAGTGCTCAAATATATAGTGAAAACCGAAATTTTTGTATGACAACCCTACGAAGGAGCTGCCCAATTTGTTCCATTTTCGAACTTAAATTTCATGTTTTTTTTTAAATGCCGATGTGCACTCTAGGTGAACACGCGCTCTGGAGTATCGTGTGGACAGACAGACAGACAGACAGACAGACAGACGGGCATGATTTCATCTAAGGTATAAAAATGCAAATATAAAACAAGAGGCAAAAATAAAAACATATCCAGGGCAGGGTATATGTAGCTTGAAAAATATAAATAACGAATAGAATAGGCGACATACTAATGCAGTTCCTATGTTATACATGTTCCATAAAACGTTCATTGTTCCTCCTATCCCTATGATTGGCGATAGAAGTTGTTCGTCTTTCTCTCTCTCACTCTCTCTCTCTCTCTCTAATCATCTCCAATATTGTGTTTCAGATTTTATGAAAGAAAACTTACCTCGTAATCATTTCGGGTACCAAAATAGATCGGTAGGAATGCCAACCAAACAATGCATGTCGAATACATGGTAAATCCAATGTATTTAGCCTCGTTGAAATTTTCTGGAATCTTGCGAGTCTTAAAAGCATAAATTGTGCAAAGACAGATGAGAAATATATTGTAGAGCAGAGATAGCGCAACCGAGTGTGACGACACCTTACAGGTGAGAACAGCTGTTAGAGCATATGGATGAATCTCCTTAACGTCCGGCGTATCAATGAATGACCATACAACTGAGCCCAGCAATTGTATACTAATTAGACCTATGTTGTAAATTATATTTTTGTTTTTAAAAGAGATTTTTTTTTTTTTTCTTTTTTTTTTTTTTTTAAATAGCTTGAATAATTCATTTTACCAATTGAAAAAGATATTTGGGATGTTGGTGATATGTAAATTGGTCGTTTAGCACTTTTAACGCCACAATTAAAAATCCTTGAAATTCGGTTGGTTTTGATAAATATCGCTGAATAGCAAATACTAAGTCCAAGACCAATTGCAATTCGAAGTGCGGTACAATGAACAAAACTTGGCGGTGCCAAGATTACAAAAGTTGTACAATAACAACAAAAAATTCCACTTAGTAGAACATAGCATAGCTCCCGACCTGAAGCCATTATAACTGGAGTTCGATTAAATCTGCAAAAGATGTATATAAAAAGAGAGTGGATTAAATAGAATTTTTTCCCGGGGGAGAAAAAAAATGATAAACAAATGTATGTGTACATACATGATAAATATAATGACTGTAAGCAATGTGAAAAATATGCCAATTAGTGAAAAACAAATTGGAACCAATGCCCAAGGACTGTTCCAACTTATAACTTCTGGTTTGAGTTTGTTACATCCTGTTCTATTTAAATCTGGCGCCCATCCTGGTTTACACGTCTCACATTTATCATCAATAACGTATGCATCTTCTCTACAACGGACACATGACCAACAACATTGATCCTTGAAAAAGTTTTTTATTTAGTTAATTTAAAATTCATATCAAAAATTTCTAACGTTATTATAACTCACTTGATGATTTCTAACATGACCAACTGGGCAGGGTTCACTGCAGACCAGTTTAGGTACATCTCCTGTCCACTTTAGTGCTGATTTGTCCATTTCAAGTCTATAATAAAAACAAAATATATATATACCTTATATTTTGTAGCAACCCACGCATAAATCATATTAATGCCTAAGGATAGATGAGATATATTATGTACATATGTAGGTATAGGAAAATAAGATACTCTGCTTATAACAGATATTTCGAAGCCAACCAATAATACACTTTTTTCAAGAAACAGATGGACATCTTCATTTGCCTTTCTGCCCCCATGTCGCATGAGGAAAAAGTCTGTAAATAATATTCATAAAAATTCGCTGGTGTCCGTAGATATTAGAGTTTTCAGAATCCTCACTATACAAATGGAATTCCATTAATAGAATCAATTCTAATTTGGAATCGAATATCTAGAAGATTTTTCTTCTTGTATTTATAAATTCGATTTAGAATCATTAAAAATAAAAGTTCTTAAAGTTCTTCTTTCTCCATCTGGAAGAAGTTGATTTCTACCCGAGCTCAGAGCTTCACTCATTATCATTATTAAGTTCATCGATTTGGACATCTTTTTCGTATTTATAATGTAATTTAAATTCATTATTGCATACGAAAAAAAAGGGTCGGTAACAGAAAAGAGCCCTGAGGAACTCCAATAATTACATTTTTTTGGGGTAACTCCTTTTACTTTAATTACAATTAATGGATACGAGATGAAAGTTTATCCAGCCATGGCTGGTGTTAGTAAATAAAGTTTCGAACTCATGTCGATGACCATCATAACTTATAATTACTAACAATGTATTGAAAGAGCCTATTTAGATCTGAAGTAATTCGAATAATTTAAATACTACACCAGATTTCCACGAGAAAATTTTTTATTTCCTTGCTGGACCCATCAACAATAAATATGCATCTTTGGAGACAGAATCCTTATGTAGGTATGTACATATTTATATACATATACACATACATACATTCAGATAATGGGATCTGGTAAATTAATAAATAGATGAATCCAAAGGTAAAGGGTATAGAAAAGCACTCAGTACAGAAGCTTTCTCCAGGGCATTAACAATTTAAATTCAATTCTAATTTGTCATGTTCTAAGTATTGTGGAAGTGGTATAAAAATAACTCATGCCGTACACACTGGGGAGCATTGTCTGAACTTAAGCAATTCTTGATTGTACTTAATGCTCGTTTCCTTTTGCCTTTTGTTATAGCGCACCCTTTACATGCTTCACCCATAATAGGTATCCCAAGATTTCACAATCACGTGCAGGGTTGATTGTAAGAGAAAGGGATTTGGTTTGATTTAGAAGAGAGTACCCAGATGAAGAAATAAAAAAAAATAAATAAAAGACACATCTCAAATTTCGAAGTATATAAAAGGGGAATCATCTGGAGGCCCTAAAAACTCAACCATTCTCGTTTGGATCACGTAAGTAATGAAGTATAATATTTTAAAAAGGAAATTCCGTATAGTTCCCGTTTGAAAATTGAAAGGTAAAATATCAGCGAAAAACTCAATCCCGCAGGTGCAGCATTACTGTTAAAGGTATAGGCTACAGGTGCTCCCTTTTATTTAAAATCTATAAACACTTTCTTCATCATCCTACACCGCTGAAAGATAACCTGTTGAGACAACTTTAATCTTCAGCATGATTTATTCACAATTTTCACTTACGGTGTAATTAGAAACGTTTTTAACCCTTAGGAAATCTTGAGAAGAAAATTTGAAATGTTTTCGAAATCCATACCCTTTTTGTTTTGTGTTTTTTTTTTTATTTTCTTGACAACGGAGAAGCGATTTGCTTTTTGGATTTTATGTAAGTGTAAACCTCAAGTCTAGCATAGCTATAGCAACGTTGTTGTTGGCCGAAAGAATTACGTAAATTTTATTTAATGTTAATCAGCTCTGGCATATCTAAAAGAAGACATAATTAACTTCAAAAGAACTTAACGGGTGCTTGCTTCTTAATACTTTTGGTCGCTTTCCATATTCCCAAACGTCGGACTGAAGCTACAGAGAGGTCTCAGTTAAAACAAAAATGCATCAATATCTGTATTAAAAAAGCCATAAATGACACAACCATCAATATCAAACCACTTTCAAGGCCTTAAAGTCCTTAAATATTAAGTCAAGGATAGTCTGGGAGTGTCTGCGACACCGTTAAAAATTTATCACGGAAAAACAAAGTTATTCTCATGTGAGTACCTGGACATAAGGGCTATAAAGGCAACGAAATTGCTAATGGCCTGACCAAAAGAGGAGCGCAAAATTCGTTTGACGGACCAGAACCGTTTTGTGGCAATACAAAGTCTTACCTCAGAGCTACCTTAAGTAGCTGGGAAAACAAAGAAATATCTGTTTATTGAGAAAGGCTACAGGCGAAAAAGTTTATTGACACCTCTGGCGGAAAAACAAAAGAATTCCTACTCCTTAGGAGAACAGAGCTTAAAATGATTATGGAGCTCTTCTCAGACCACTGCTCCTTGCGATATCACCTAAACAAGATGAGCTTGACTGAGACCTCATTCTGCCACTTCTGTCAGGATGCTCATGAAGCTTCGGAGCACCTGGTCTTTAATTTCAAAGCATTAGCCAGGTGGAGATTACTCCATCTAGAACATGCTTTTGCTCGACAACAAAAAAAGTAAACAATTCTAATGCCAACAAATTCTGCGCTAGGTACGGATACGGGGTATGCAGCTCTTCATAATATCGATCGTCTTTTTTTTTTTTTTTTTTTTTTTTTGAAACCTCTATCTATGGATTCCATCTAGCTAAAGTAAAATTCTCAAGACACTTCTTCTGACATTTATCCCTAAACAATGTGCCGACACATTTCTATAATTTTGTGCCTGAGAGAAAGTCTCATGGCTTTTCTGGTGAAGTGAGAGCTCTTCTCAGAATTTTTTGTAAGATAGCTTACACTTTTATATGTCTGCAAATTAGTATGAAGATGGATTATGGATTCGATACTATTTTGCCTGAAATTTTCAAAGGGTACTTTAGCACAACTGTGTCCAAAGATGATTAGCATAAGGTGATAGAGTACTGATTCTTGTCAAGATATTTAGTTATCTGATTTTGCATGAATAGGAACTAGAATAATTTTGGATTTTTTTTTTGTCACAGGGACCAAAATCGTGAAACTGCAGGACAATCATTACATATACATATATGTATGTACTATAGTACTAGTTAAAGTTGCCCGTTCTTAGAAAGAACTGTTTTTTAAATTTATAATTTTTTTCTTATTTTTTTTTCTTTTTTTATTTGTGTTTTTATTTAATTTAATTTTTTTTATTTTTTTTTTTTTTATATTACTTAATTTAAAAAAAATCCTGCTAGGATTTGAACGCGTTAGAGCAGTCTGGGCTTTTCTTAAGTTTATATAAGCCAGCGATAGTAGAGATGCAATCATCTTGCAAAATCTCGGGTGAACTCTGTTCATGCCGGATCACAATAGTTTTTCTTTTTTTCAGACATTGCAAAGAGTGAATGCATCACTACCCTAAATACGATGAAACTCAAAACATTTGAAAACGCTGTTCATATACCATTAGACGAAAGGGGAAGAAGATGATAAGTGCTCACATAGGGTGTTTGCACACATAACGTCGATGCCGTAGAAAAAATTAGCCGATTTGATGATGATTTTACATGACGGCAACGGCACCGACACGACAATATAGCAATTGTAGAGGCGCGGCACCGGTATTGTCGTCGTGTGTGCAAACAGCCTTGGGATATTATCATCCTTCTTGCAGGATTAAATTTCGCTACCAACAACACCAAGTATGGAATGTTGCACTGCAAGTCGAACTCTCTTACAGTGAATATAAATTATATAGGTTTGCGGGTGGATTTATATTATTGTTGCAGTAGTGTTTTACTCTTTTTAGGCGGCCTTGAGACACACATGCTTTAAATTCTGGACTACTTCAGCTTTGTGTAGTATTCAACACATATATGCGAATATCGAATCCGTTATATTTTCCAGCCACTCACATACAAATTTCGCTAATGCATTTTTTTTCTTTTTGAAGCATTTGTCAATAAAGGCAGAAAGATGATGTAAAGGCGACATTATTTCCAGAAAGATGCACAGGAATGCTCTTTGAAATTTCCAAATGAACCATTTCAGTATTATGTAACTATACATTATGTAGTAAGTAGGATTCATTGAATTTCGACCTGTTCTCTTTTCTCAGTGAGATTATTTCATTGGATGAATGAAAATACTTCAGAGAAAGAAAAAAAAACACCAACTCGCTCCGAACACCCTCTTACGTATTCTTCCCCTTTACCTAATTCAAAATTTTGTTTATCTTGAATTATTATTAAAATAACTTCGGTAAGTCAGTAAGTTATTATTCACTTTGGTTTTTAAATTGTAAGTCGACTTTGAAAAATATTATTCCACACTGGTGCAAAACATCAAAGAAGTAAACAAGTTATTTTTTTTGTTTTTTGAAAGATTACAGCTTCATACGTTGCGTTATTCGAGACGAAACGAAATATATTTCCGAAAGTCTCGCTTATTATGCATTTCGAGTGAAACTGAAAATCTTATGCAAATTAAATTGAACCAAATGAAAAATGCAGCACAAAAAGAAAATTTCTTATCATTCCTTTTACAATGTCCGTAGATAAAAAAAAACACAGACACTTTGCACTGTGTTGGTGGACTCTCAAATTATTTTGTTTTCCTTTATTTTCCGGATACACTAAACGCGAAGCGAGGCGAATAAGGCGAATATTTTGCAATTGGCACAAATATCATGATGCAAACGTAACTGAGCAAATCTTGCGATGCGAATAGTGCGAAAAAACAAATGATTCGCTCCTCGTTTAGATTTTATTCGCGTGAGGCGCAGGGCAAATGATGCATCTAGTCCGGACACACTCATTTATTTGTACTGCGTTTTTTTTTAAGCGACTCATCGCGTTTGATGTAGACAATCGTACTTTATTCGCTTGTTTCGTTGCGCGTTAGGTGATCTACATATATTGAAAGCAAAATATATAAATGTTTTAAGGCGAGGTTACTCCGGAAACATTATAATTATTGTGCAGTAATAGGAAGTATATCTATGCTATACAAATACTTACATTTACACATACACAAACACACTTACATAACTTTAAAACCAAATTTCGCTACTTTGTTCGTGATATTCCGACAGTTATGGCCAGAGTAAATTTATAAATAGGTTAACCCTTAAGGACCTTAACCCTATATCGGAAACCATTTACCTCACCTACTAACTCTGTAGCTTATATAACAAGGCGTTCATTGTGTCAATGCCACCAAGTTCTCTCCAGGGCATTAACAATTTAAGTCCTGTATGGTAACTGTAATTTGTCATGTCCTCAGCATTGTTGAAAAGGTATATCAAAATAGCTCTTGTCGCACAGCGGGGAGCATTATGTCTAGCTAAAATAAAGCAATTCTCGGTTATACTTAATGCTCGTTTCCTTTTGCCTTTTACTATATGGCACCCTTTACAGTTCTTTACCCATGATGCTATTTCCAAGTTTTACTATCACGTACCAATTGCTGGCAAGAGAAAGGGGTTTTGATTTTGTGTGCACAAGAATACATATATCCAGATGACAAGAAAAAAAAAGGATGCGTCATGAGCTCCGGAAGATGTAAAGGGGGAAAGAATCATCTTGGACCCCTAAGAAGTCAACCGTTCTCAATTGGAAGTCGTGAGAGCTAAGTATAATATTCAAGAAGGATACTTTTTACAGTTCAGTTCTTGTTTGAAAAGTGAAAGGTAAATTATTAGTGAAGAGCTCAATCCTGCTAGGTAGTCAGCAGCGCAATAAAGGTACCCTCCCCCGCAATTAATTTCAAAATACATCCTCTTTTAGTAGACCTATGCATATACATACCTATACACAGTTGAAAAACAACCTGTTGAGATTTCGCTTATGACAACTGTAATCTCCAGCAATGATTTATTCAGCATTTTCACTTGCGGTGATTCTATCATTATAAACGCTTTTAACCCTTAAGAAATGTTGAAAAGCGAAAAATGTGAAACGTTTGCGAAACCTATACCCATCCTTACGATAGGGAAGCCATGTGCTTTTTGGCTTTCATGAATGTGTAAACATCAAACCAAACCTATCACGTCACGACGACGTTGTTGCACGAAAAATTGCTTAAATTTTACCGCAAACCATAAGCTCGGTCCTTCAGATCTTTGACTTTTTGGCCTTTGAAACATTCTACTGTGACAACCTGGTGAAGCAAACAATAAAAGAACTTATCTGATATTTTTGTAGATTTTTCCGGCTACTATATAACACATACATTTAAGAGAGTTGTCAAAAAACGTTTCACTTGAAGAAAATACTGTAAACTTAGTTTTATGCGGAATAAGCAACATCCATCTAGCAATGCTTAACGGGATCATCCTAGTGTGACTGTGACGGCCTTTAAAATTGCTGAGATTCATGATTTTTGTTTTTTTTGATGAACCAGATTCGATAATCGGTCTAATTTTTTTTTATTCAAATCATTTATGCCTGACAAAAAAAAACGACAATTATTAAATAATTATTACTAACTAGGGGATGCCTAGAGAGTTGGAGTTGAAATGGGTGGGGTGGTTAGAAATGCATAATATCTAAGCTATCATCTGACTTCACTCTATAGCTGTGTGTGTGTGTGTGTGTGTGTGTGTGTGTGTATGGGTTCGTGGTACGTTCATGTGTGTGGGAGTGTGTAGCTTTTTACATCAACGCGTTCTCCGGCAGTTCCAAATATATAGTAAAACACGAAATTCTTGTATGGCAAACCTACGAAGGAGTTGCCCGATTGATCACATTTTTGAACTTAAATTTACATTTTTTGAAAAAAGGCCCGTGTGCAAAACATCAGGTCTAAAGTCAACGCGTGTCAGTCTCAAGTGATACGATTCCCAACGAACAGCTTTTCATTCTTCTTTATATCGATGGAAGTTTTTTTGTTTCGATGATAATTAACAAAATGGCTGCCCATTTCAGAATTGAGTGTCAAATTTGGTCTTTTTTTGACAATTTTTCATCCAAAACTATATGAAAACTAACTTGAAGTAAAAAAAAGCTTCCATACTGCTCTAAATAATGACGTAAAGAATGATGTGGCAAATTTTGGGATGGATAACATGAAAACTATTCTGTTGAAAGTTTCCACTATTTTGAAAAAGACGTAGGTGCTCATTGTCAGTCGAAATTCCATTTCCAGTCGAATTCAGTAAGAGGGCCCGTGGTCGAATCCTTTTTCTAAAATCTTACGATTTGGCGTGCATAAGCCAAGTCGTACGATTTGTATGAGCGTGTGCAGCAAATGTCGGTTCTTGAGATAAGACTGAAGTCTGACATGAATGAAATCGGCCGAAACTATTGCGTACAAGCAAATCTGACGACTTTGTTATAGAATTGAGCTAAAGTCTGGATAAAAGTCGTTGCGTAGATAAGCAATCTGCATTCATTATTTTTTTAATTTTTTGAAAATGTTTCGGCAGAACTTTTATTCACAGTTGGTGGCCGTTAGGAGTTATTTTCGGATCTATGCATCTACGCTACATGGAGAGAGATTTTGGCCTCCAGAGACTACTTTTTTGGTCTCAGGAGACCCAGTTTATACACTTCGGGGACACAAAATATCTTTAGAGAGATCTAGTCTTCAAAGATTTTTATGGTCTCCGGTCTCCCGTCTTATATTTTATAACAAACATGTCTCCAAGTTCGGTCTCCAGTCTCCGAAGTTTGTTCATTTGTCGTCTCCAGGCCTCCAGGGACTAGTTTGTTCTGGTCAGTTAAGTGTAAGTCTACTCGGAAAGGAAAGGAATAAAGTGCAGCGAATTTGACAAATTATTATGAGGAAATT
This sequence comes from Dioctria rufipes, assembly GCA_963924295.1. NCBI lineage: Eukaryota > Metazoa > Arthropoda > Insecta > Diptera > Asilidae > Dioctria > Dioctria rufipes. The sequence goes on from OZ002741.1 coordinate 1,693,642, forward strand.
AATAAAAAAATTAATAAAATTAATAATTTATATAATGGATTTAGGGCAGAGAATTTGTTACGTCAATAGAGATCTGGTTATTTTACAAAAAAAAAAAAAAAATCTCACAAATTTGTTGTGTTATCTTTTATCCCGTACACCAAGAATATATTTTTTTAAGCTTTTCCTCTTTTCCCATAACATGAAAATATTAATAACTTTTGACATAATTCTTTGTAACAATCTCTTGCTTGACAATTAACAAAGATCTTTGGAGATCTCTAGAGACCAAACTTCGAATTTCGTGTTTACACTTTGGACACATGTCTCTAGCGATTTTTTTATTATGGTCTCCAGAGACAAAAGTCTCTTACATTACAGAGCTCATAGTTTCTGTAAACCAGAGACTGGAGATCAAATGTCACTCATCGTGGATCTTTACGTTAATAGTTCTAAAGGAAAAGTTTCCAGTCAATTTCTAAGAATAAATTGAGGGCTTCCTTGCATCAGGTCAAGGCATCATTGATTTTATATATGGAGCAATATATTTTTTTATTTCGTAGGTAAAGTAGAAGGTTCTGAGGGCAAACAATGCTAGAGAATTTTTAAATTCTTCGTCTTGAATACTGCAGGACATCACTTTCGCCCATAGGCGCTGGATATCTGTTATTACTTGTTTTTTTTTTAATTTTTTATCTTTTTTTATATTGTTTTATTTCTTTTTTTTTAATTTGTTCAATTTCTGTTTTTTAACTTTTTAATTGTTTTTTAATCTTTCTAATTTATTATTTATTTATTTATTTTTCATTTAAAAACAAACCAAGCGCATTCGTCCGCGTTACAGAAAGAGTCTGGGCTTTTCTTTTATTTATGATCATTATTTTTAGGAATAATTTTCTTAGATGTTGGCTTTAAGTATTTTCATAACTATAAATATGAAAAGCTATTGTTAATAATTTTCATACGTTTCAGTTTCCCAAATGTACTTACCTAGTGTTGCATCCAAATTTATTACTGTAGTTCATGCGATAATCACTTCCCACTCGTTCGTCCTGTGCTTTGCTTGAACATCTTGCCATTTTATGTCTGTGAAAAAAAAAAAAAAAACTGTATTAGTCTTGATTCGTTGTTACTTTTTGAAATTTTTGATACTTGGAACAAACAAAATGCTAAAGTTAGAAAACTAGACAATTTTTGGTCATATTTTGATTGTCGAACTAGACAGGAGGATCTTATTATGTATGGATTGAAAAGAAATTTCATTTACGAGTATTTTTAAGGTTTTTTTCCTCAGTTTAATTGAAGGTAATATGCAAGAAAAACAAAAAAACAAAAATCCAACAAGGGGTTTATTTTGGGTACAGGGTTTTAATATGAATCCTTTGGGCTTGTCAAGACAGAAATGTTCCGCAAGCCTTTTTACATGGAGGATAATAAGTAGCATATATGTATGTACGTAATGATTGATTTTATTTAGTTGTATTCCCAAAAGGACATCATTTTCTCATCTGCCTCTCTTATATTTAACAGCAGATAAAATTCCTCCTCTGGTATTGTCTATTAATTCTATGAAAAAAATTGGACTGAAAATAAAACGACTTTTTAGAGAGGAATTACGGCAGCGCCTCCAACATGATTTTGCCGTCAGTTCAGATACTGCTCAGAAGCTAATATCTTTTAGAGATTCAACAATTTTGACATCACAATTTTACTCGATGAATGTGCATCGCTATCATGGGATAATTTATATCGGCTTGCTTTAGTGGATGAAAAAGTTAAATTTTTACGTGAAACAATATTAATTAACTGTTTGACTAATATACATATTCCCTTAAGAGCTTGAATTATCAAACTGGGTGGTTCCCCTAGGTTGTCCCGTGAAATCAAAGTTTTTTAATAACTGAGCGTGAGTATCTGTATCGTACCTCTTAGAACTATGTACAGATAGCCACAATTGCTTTAGAGCAACAAGAAATATGGTTAATTCCAAGATCCGTGCAGCTAAGCGTCGGTATTATAGCTCGAAGGTTTCCGAACAGGCTTTTGGGTAATCTAAAAAATGTAGGCATTTTTTGATAAAGAAAAGTTGTGACCTTACTCCAGAGAAATTAAATGCTTATTTCATCTCTTGGCATTATATAACCCCGGCGTCCGATATGTTATATCTGCAGACATAGAAGATCGGGAGATCAGTTTTCTCTACGTGTCTGCTGAAGAAGTTAGATATGCTATTAACTCCATAAAATCGGATGCTATCGGCCCGGATAAAATTTCCATCAAATTTCTTAAATTTATTCTTCCGTGGATTGTCTCTTCCATTCTAAATATTTTGAACACTTACTTATCTCACTACCTCCGAGTTTCATGCATCATGGACAATTGCCATTGTGTTACTTATAGTTAAATCAAAGTACCCCGAAAGTTCGACTATAGACCAATAATCATCTTATGTTTTCTGTCCAAGGCTCTCGAGAAGTTGCTGTTCACACAGGTTCTGGAACACTTAGACACAAACAAACTCTTATTCCGATGGCAGTCAGGTTTTCGACGTTCCCATATCTATAAAACTGTTCTTTTGATACTGACTACCGATATCCGTAAATATGTGGTCAAAAATTGGTTGACTATCTTAATTATATTGGACTTCTCCAAGTGTTTCGATAGCGTGCACCATACTAGACTTTTGTCGAAACTTTGCACACATTTTCATTTTTTTTACTTTCTTACTGAGAGATATCGTCATTGACCACCGGTCTAGTTTTCTTCAGGGGGGGGGGGGGTGGTACTGCAGGGCCCCATACTTGGAACCCTTCTTTTCAGCCTCCCTGAAAATATTAAATATAGAAATATACATCTTTACGCCGATGATGTTCAATTATACTTCAGTCAGCCTATAGGTCTGATTGAAGGTTGTCCCGACCGAATAAACTCTGATCTGCACAGAGTTGGTAGGTGAACAAAAGACAATCTGTTAGAATTAAATCCCAATAAATCACATGCAATAGAAATATATAGGCAGAGCTTGAACACAAACTATGTCAATTTGACGTATGTCAATACAGTTAAGAACCTTTGAGTACTCCTTAACGTTTCAATGAATTGTTGTGACCAAGTTAAAAGTACCATTACTAAAATTTACATGGGACTACGTCGGTAGCGGTTGTCTACTGATGTATTGCACAGCTCTATGCGTTTGAAGCTTGTAAAAAACTTACCTTATTTTACAGCGAGTTGTTTAATATTTCCGCATTTAGATTCTACATATGCTTGGAAGTAATGTAATGTAGCTTTTAATGACTGTACGACATTTATATTTGGGATGAAACGTTATGACCACATCTCATCTGTTCGACATGCTTTGTCTGGCTGCTAATCAAATACTATGCTCATCCGCAAACAAATTATATTTTTACACAACTAATTTACTACAAAAAGTTATCATATCTCTGTAACGAACTGACCTTCATGTATTCTGGCAGATCATGTACATCTAATTTAGCCATATTCTCTACTTTAAATTAAATTGAAGATGGTAATTAGATTGATGCAGTGTACACTGATTTTACCAAAGCATTTTACAGGGTTTGTTTATCGGTGCTGATTTTCAAGCTTGAGTTGCTTATTTGTCTTTACATATTCTTGACTGGATTTCCTCATATAATAATAATAATGATCGAAAACAATATGTCAAAATTGGCCACCTTAAATCTAGAATAATCAATGTCAAAGTCAGGTGTTCCTCAGCGTAACCATTTGGGCCCTTTACTATTTGTATTATGTATTAATGATGTAGTTAATCATATTTATTTTTCCAACTTGCTATTTTTTGTTGATGATCTCAAATTTTGTACTAGAATAACATGTACAAATGATTTTATGTTGATTCAAAATGATACTGACAAACTTTTTGTTTGGTGTACTCATGTAAAAAAGTTGATCTTAATATTTCAAAATGTAAGATCGAGCCTTTCCATTGGAAGTTAAGTCCATTCATATTTAATTATAAAATCAATAATTATCCTCTGCTGAGAGTTGGTGAGGTGAAGAATTTTGGGCATAAATTTGATAGAATATAAACTTTTGTCCCGCACATTGAAATGACTGTTTCTAGAGCAAACAGAGACTTGTGGGTTTCTTAAACGGAATTCTAGGGTTTAGGTACTGTAAAAGTCCTTTATTTTTCGTTAGTTAGGTCCGTACTTGAATATGCATCCGCTGTTTGGTGTCTATTTTATGGTAGCCATATAGACCGAATTGAGTCTGTTCAGAAATAATTTTCTAAATTTGCATTATTTAAATCTAATTTTTGAACTAAGATGCCTGCTTTTGGGTAGGTCGACTTTAGCACTCATATATTAAAGATATACTTTTATATAAAATTAAGTTCCTTCAGCTTTTGTAATTTTTATATACTCTCCAGAAAGACTTACACATCCGAGGAACTTGCTTTATGAATTACATCATAGAACTAATTATGCAGTAATTTCAAATTGTAGTATGTATATTATTATACTCAATATTTGTTTTTCTTTTTGCCACTTGTTAAGATTATAGTTAAGTACATGAAGACATGAATAATAATAATAATCGCCAGAAAATATATTCCACAAATTCCTGCTGATCAGTTCAAAAAATTAGCTGCAATAGATATCAAATGTGAGTGTAACATTTTCCTCTGATTATACCTCGTTAACGTGGTATTGTAATCACACGATACAACAGGTAGGACAAATCGGGGGTAGTTGCAATAGGGGCAACTTGAAACAGTCCGAGTTTAGCACTTCGGAAAGAAATTTCAACCAAAAGTTGTACGCCCATGTCAAGCATCTCTATTAGATCATATGTTTCATTCAATGTGCTTATTCAGTCTCTCACAGACCGTTACAATGAGCAGTACGGAAAAACTTATTTATGGAATAATTTTGTAAAAATTGTAACGTTGAGGTTATCTTTGCAAGTAAGTAGGTATAAATTTTTTCTTGGTAAGTTCTTGCTACACATTGTTACACTCTAATATGTATTTTATAGATTAATGTTGCGCAAGAGTGTATAGATGCAGTGATTAATTATTTTACAGTGTATTTTCTTCTGCAGTGTGATGTGAGGCAAGTTGCAACAAACAGCTAAAAACATTAAAGTATGATTTAGTTTTTATTTGTTTTTTTTTTTTTTTTTTGTATATTAAAAATAAAATACATATGTGGCCAAGATTAATATTATTGACCTTCAAGGTAATACAATGTAAGTAAAAACAACTTGTAGAACTACTTACATAACTTGTGACTGTAAATATAAATAAATTTCAGTTACAAAATCTACTTTTAGTTAATTTGATTCGATTTACATAACATTACACCTGGTAGTTGAAATAAGCCCTATCTAATGTTGCAAATAACCCCTAACATGGGGTACTTTGCAGCATGGGAAATTCTTCACTAAAATGTCCTATTTTGCAAAAAGTAAACATAGGATCTAAAGTTTCTTAATGTTTATTATTTCATAACATATTGAGCTTTTTCTAAAATTAAATATTTTGTTTTCTTATGACCTAAAATTTGGAGTTATTAAAAGAAATTTGCAACTATCCCCCATTTCACCTATTTAAAAAAAAGCGAGATCAACATTTAAAATCAACATTCCATCCATTCCATTTCATAAGCGCATAATTTCTTTCAGAGGTAAGGATAAAATCTAGCATAATAATGACATTGAGGTGCATGGGAAAGAAAAGCTAGACAAGCTTATGAGATGCTTTATCAAAAAGTTTTGTATGTTTGTGTATATTTAATGTGACAACTAAACACGTTACGTTCCTATTACTTGATTTCTTTTATTCTATTCTTTGCACACATCCACACATATATTTTTTCAAACAAACAATAACTCAACAAATCAATTTATAAAGCTCGGACAAAAAACAAAAGGGAAAAAGTGACGTCCATTTTTCCACCTACACAAACTAATCAAAAACAATTTCCGATCTATATATCAAAGCGAGACTTAAATTTGGTCTCAAAATTGGACATGTGCCATTTAATGTGTCACTTTTTGTTGCCATATCCGTTTATCCTTTGCTCCTTGTATACGGAAATAGGCGTTGAAAAATAACTTCTCACACCCTACATTTATACGCTACTATCTATCTTTTGTAAAGCACCAGAAGTATTATATTCGGATATATATGTACAACATATGTACATATATTTCTTATGTATCTCTTCTTCACATATGTCAATTTGTACACCCATAATATTCAGCTACATATGTGTAAAAAAAATAAAAAATAAATATATATATATGTATATGCCATAAAACTACCAATAGAACAATAAGAAGAAACTCAAATGAAAATCAAAACAAGGGAAAATCCCTCTACCTATGTTGTATAAAGTTTAACGTCATGGATTCCTCTTTACAGAACTACCCCTAACCTAAGACCTTTTTAGAAGGAAAAAATGTGAACGATTTCAGAAACAACTAAAAAAAAAACTCACTTTTCAATTTGATAAATGAGTTGCCCAGTCTATCATCCAGAGTTCGAGTACGTTTCGGGACAACGCAAGTCTTCGCATATATAAAAAAAAAAGAAAAAAAATATTTGCGAATACAGAAAAGAAAAAAACAAAACACAAAAAGAAAAATGAGGGGAACATATTTTACATAGCAAAAGGTAAAATAAATTGATTTTGGAAGATTTATTGTTGACGTCTGCAAGATATCGCAGATAAAATAAAGGGTTTGAAATTGTTAAAAGCTTGCGGGAGTGGAAAAGATACCGTTAATAAACTCATTACTAACTTTTTTTTTTTTTAATTAAAAAAAGGATAATTAACATTTGTGACAACTTCTTGCCATCGATAATGATGTTAATAACTAAAAACTAATAATACGCGCGTATACGTGTATGGATTGAAGCAATTGATTGAGTAAAAAATAAAAATAATTGAGTCAATAAAAAAAATCCCAAAATCATATCATTTACATTATTTTGAAATATTTTATCTGGTAATTATGGATGCTAATACGTCCAGTTCACTTACTCTTTTGTCTGGCGTTCCCCAGGGCTCAATATTAGGACCTTTGTTATTTAGTTTATTTATAAATGATCTCGTTGAAAGCTGAAACCCATCTGAGCTTTCTGTCTGACGATATAGGTACAGGTTTACCTAAGTAGATCTTTTGGCTTGTGTTAGGACTGCTTTGCTCCCATTAATGAAAATTTGGAAAGCGAACCAATATCTGGTCCAAAGATAGCCTAAACCCTGATAAGTTTAAATGTATTGTGTATTCATAATTGCACGCTCGACCCGCATGATTTAAAATTTTGGCGCAATCTTCACACATTATTCTCCTGTCTCAAGGCGTAGCTCACTTTGATAATTTTCAATTTTAGCTATCAATTTTAGTCTCCTCTCTTCTTATTTAATTTTTTTTTATTTTTTTTCTTCTTCATTTTTTCTGTCGGCATTATTTTTCTTTATTTTAGGGTTTTGATTGTTAACTTTTAGTACTAATTTAATTTTATTAATTTTTTTAGTTCCAGAACAGTTTTATACTAAAACGATTGATAAATCTTGTGTAATAATATTCAAAATAATGTTTCAAGACCGTTAGAGGTGTTTTAACAATCATGAATATTATCTACTAAGTGAACAAAGATATTGTTCCAAAGGCCCAAACTCTATAAGCAAATAAAATTCCACTAGCAATAGCTGAAAAAAAAAGTATGATAAATATTTCACCAACTAGGGCCCTAGTAATAATGCAGCCATTCCACACGAGAACGATCAAAATACACTTTCCCAATTTCGATGAAACTTTTAAAGTTGCATGGATGGAATATACGATAAAAGCTCACCAGTATTTTCTTATTTTCTCCGCTAGAAAGGGTTACAAATTACGTGATTTTACGATGAAATGCCATTTAAAAAAAATCATTTCTCAAGAACGGAGGAACCTACTTAACTGATTCAGATGTCATAAAAAAATATAGCAATACCGAATGAATATTTTTTGTTGCGGAGGGTAGCATTTACACCTAAGGAAGAATGGTGATCACCTGCACTACCCAAGTCCTACCGTCCTATCAGTCTAACTTTATTTCTCCTTAAAATACAAGAGAAAGTGCCAGACAACCATAATAGGAGCGGTGCACTCAAGCGATCACGGCTGCACTCATACCAATATGCTTACCAAGCAGGGAAGTCTACCACAACTTCCCTACATAGCGATGCCTTAGGAATAGAAAAGTCGGTGAAGGATAAAGTGCATTCCTAGACATCGAAGGAGAATTTGACAATACCTCCTTTGAAGCCATTGAGAATGCAGCTACCAAAAAAGGAATCGAACTTTCCTTGAAACAAGAGAAAAAATTATAATTGGTCTAAGACCAACGATTTTATACCCTAGATGAAAATAAAAGTTAAATAGAGTGACAACCCAAAGTTTTGTATGAAAACACAAAGAAGGCGTCCCGCGATTTAGTTCGCTTTTGAAATTTTATTTACTATTTTTATGAAAATACGATGTACCAAATTTCAGTTCACTACGACGATGCATTCTCAGTCTGTGCTCAAGTATATAGTGAAAAACGAAACATTTGTATGCCAACCCTATGAAGGAGTTGCCCGATTAGTTCCGTTTCCGAACTTAAATTACTTTTTTCAAAAAAGTCCGTGTGCAAACTTACAGCTCTCCAAGTGAACGCGCTCTCGAGTTTTCGTGACGACGGACGAACGGATAGACAGACAGACAGATATGTAAAAATCAAAATAACTTTCCAATCCATTTTGCTCTGCCGTCATTATTTCTATGCGTTACAAACGGAATGACAAACTTAGTATTCCCTACAGACTTCATCTAAGGAATAAAAATGGATAAAAGCTATGCTTGAAAGCCGAAGAATCACAGCAAATCTGAGGGAGTACTTTATCGCGTGACCGCCAGGGGATGGGGATGGAGTGGGGTTCTGTCGCCTCTTCTATAGTCGCTAGTTATCGATGATCTCTTACACAATCTGATCAGCTCCGGCTAAGATAATCAGGGCTATGCAGATGACCTGGTCAGGGGCAAACATGATCGGATAATTTCTGGTGCCAAGGACTTCAAGCCAATCTTGACAAGACAATAATTCTTCCTTTAACGAGAAAAAGGAAGCTTTATTTATAAGGACCATCTCTTGATTGAACAGTAGTGGAAGGAAGTCAAGAATCTACCCACTACTCTAGATAGCAGACTAACCTGGAATTTCCACTGAAAAAGAGTACTGGAGAAGGCCACAGTGGTAACATGGATATGCCGCAGTTTTTTTAGCATAACTTGGGGTCTTAAAACAAATATGACTCCGTGATCACATACATCTACTATAAGACACATGGCCACATACGTTTCATTCGTTTGGTGGGCAAAAACAAAACAAAAGACAGTTCAAGCTAGTTTACAAAAACTACAACGGCTTGCATGTGTACGCGTACCTGCCCAACTGCGGCCTTGTTGGACCTACTACCTTCACATTTGCATGTTAGGAAGGTGGCCATCCTCAGTGCAATTAGGCTGTAAATGGCAAATTTCCTGAGCACAAACAATTTGGTTGGCCACCTGAAAGTCCTCCAGGATTTCATAGAGGACCCGATGGCCAACTCAATTTCAGGCGTTATGCCAAAACGCCATTACTTTGAAACACCATTTAAGGTGAACTTGGGGGACCGTCAACAGTGGCACATTGGGGACCTACCCTTTGAAAAAGGATCTCTTAAACGGCAGACAGATGGGTCCAAAATGGAAGGTATAGCAGGCGTGGGTATATATGGGCCAAGGTGCCATTTCGCAAAGACACTAGGGGCTAACCAACCATTCTCCAGGCAGAAATATCCGCCATAGAGCTCTACGCTCGCGAAATAATTCACAAGAATAAGCGTCGAGCTATAATATACATAATATCAGATAGCTCCAAGCAGCACACATTTACATTTGAGTATAAGCTGGTCTGGGACTGTCTTACTGTTTAAAGCAACTGGGGAAGAAAAAAAAAATGACACTGATGTGGGTTCCAGGACATGACGGCATTAAGGAGATTGTGGACCGCCTTGCAAAGGAAGGAGCCAGATCTCCATGTAATGGCTTTGGACCCGTCTTTGGATACCCAAAAAGTCACCTCTCAGCTCAGATCAGTCTTTGGGAGGACAGAATTAAAAAGGCACACAGGGAAAATATTCCAATGCTGAGACAAGCGAGGAAGGTTCTTAAAGTATTCGCAACAGATGACAAAAGTATTCCCCACACTCAGCAAAAAGAATTAAGGCTCAAAACTTAAAACGGGCCTATTTACTGAGCACTGATCACTTCGATATCATCTTTAAAAAAACGTAAGGTCGATGATGAAACTTGTCGCTTCTGTATGGAAGGCGATAAAACCGCCGAAAATGTGATGTGTGACTGTGGAGCTCTGTTTCGCATAAGGCTAGGACATCTAGGAAAGGCATTTCCATTGCCAGAAGATGTCGCAAAGATGGCCCCCAAGAACGTCATAGGTTTTATAAAAGGCCTTTCGTTCGAATAGGCACCCTAGGACATTTAGCAGTAATGTCACAAAAGATCGTATATGCATCCCCCCACAAATAATAATAATAATAATAATTTTTTCAAAGAAAATGCAATTTTTACTACTGTGGACCTCTACTACTTATTTTTTTATTGATATTTTAAAGATCTAAGCCTTATCTGTCTACGTGCGAAAAAATTACAGGGATGTTCGACTTCATCTTGGAGATTTAAACTTTCAAAGTCATCATATACCCGAAGTAATGCGATATACTTACATAGGAGTACTTGACATAGGCGAATGTAGCATTTGAATACCTAGACCAATGCCAATGTGTGCAATGTAGTTGATTTGTTTTATAATTAATAATTGCACATTGTTTGAAATTTTCGAGATCTGACTGAGTTCAATAAACGTAAGAAAGTTTGTTTAATTATAAAACTAACACAAATCAATCATACAATAAAGTATTGAAGAAAATATCTTCTAAGTGCCGTAGTTAAAAGTTTTAGATGAACTTCTTCAACCAAAGTCTCACTGAAATTATTGCCGAAAGAGCGGACATAAAAACTTTTGAAAGTATTTGTTTTCACAAATTGTTCCAACTAAATTTTTACAAGAAAAAAAAAAAACAAAACCACGAAGAATGTCATTTCTGCAAACTTTAAATTACCCAAAATAAAGCTCCCCCCACCACTTTCTATTTCATTCTGAATGCACATTCTTTATCTTTATCTTGGTATAAGCAAAAATGTCCTCTGGAATTGAAACTTATGGTAACACTGATAATGCCATAAGAAATCGATATCGTCTAAAAAGAAGTGGGGTCAAGTATTGTGCTGATGAAATCCCTGCACAAGTGGTCATCCTTCGGCTAGGATCGGCTCGGCACTGCTTTTCAAGAGTTCTGACAAATCGCCGGTATCTGTTTGAACTCATGACAAGATAAAGTACTCACCTATTACACCCAAAAAGGAAAACGGAACCTTTCAAAACAAGTGTAGCATGCTCGAAAAGGAATTTGCTAAAGTAGGCGATTCATAACATCAACATCAGTAAGAGTCTATGGTGGGGGGGAGGAATTCTTTTTTTTATATAACTAATGACCCATTAAAGGTCGGATGAGTATCATAACGAGGTCTTTGGGGTTCAAAAGCCTAACAGTCGACATTCCTATGTGGCTATGTTTCTTCCTTCCTTCCTTCCTTCCATCCTTCCTTTCGTCCTTCCCTGGTTATGACAATTTTGGTGTATGCAATAAATACCCATTTGGAAAATAGTAGACATAAATATTAAGCATTCCATATGTAACCTACAAATATACTTTCGAGGGGATTGTGAAGTGTGGTTTGCGGGTAAAAGATTTCGGAAAATGAAAAAAAAAATACTTTTATGTTTGATAACTTGACTAAGCACTTTTATTATGATTTCTTTCAGCTTTGCTACCTTTAATTCTCGTATATACTTAAAAGATACACACACATTCATACCAAAAGGAATAGGTTAAGTTAACCAAAGTATTCTAAGCTTCTACAGGGCATATGAACTCAAGCCCTCTCGGAAACCTACTGATGAAATCTTCTAAATTTCTTTTCCCTTTAATTATTATTGGGAGAGTAGCCATTGATGCATTTGCACAGCCATTGACGGAAAAGGAATTTTGGGAAAGTTGGTTTTTTCAGCAAATTAAACCCATTAAAAATTATGCCTAATTGAGGCTAATCTCAATACTTGAACCCAGCCTACAGTGATGATATACATAAATGTAGATTTTTGAAGTTGCTCCCAAATATAGCGTAGCTACCGCTAGCAACAAAGATAGTATGTATTAGTGTGGAAGGAAATTGTTTAGACGGAGATTTGCGTCCATAATGTCCATGTCGGAAAAGCCTGATAAATTTTTTTAATTAGGATGATAAAAGGCTGATTAGTTTTCACGCTTAACAATAAAGTCAATGTGGTCCTAGGTTTAAAATTAAAAGAAGGACAGGACACAGTTTTCGCTGTAAGATTTCTACTTTAAACGGTAAGCGGGGAGCATATAAAATATTTTAATTAATTTACTAACTTAATTTTTTTATAACCTCAAATAATTACTAATTTTACAAAAACTTATCTTTGGAGCAGAGACTAATGATAAAAAAAGAATTGCCAGTTGAAATATATCTTACTAGCTGGGTTTTTTGTGGTTTTTTTGGGTGATTTACAATTGGCAGGTTTGAAAAAAAAATCTTACATCACCATATGACTGAGCTTATGTCCCTGTATATATTGATTTAATACAATATTTCATTAGTTGACATTATGAGTTAGAGCTAAATTAGACATAAATTTACTGAGTTAGCTCGATGTTGTTTATATGGACGGTTTCTGAGTTGACAGCTGAAATATATCGTATAGAGAAGTCAGATTTGTGTTGGATGGACGACTAGTTTCGTGGAGTCAACATGGATTTAATGAAGCTAAATTCAACTCTTGTCGCACCCAGATACCGGGTACAGACGGTATCTTATTACCAATTAAACCTAGCGTAAGTGAAAATCTACAAGTTGGTGCGTCGCAGCAAAGTATTAAGGCAGAAATATAATTTATTTTTATATCTATATGATGAAATTATAGGACATACACATAATAAAGTCATTTGGATTTTTTCATATCCGTCCGTGGGTCTGTACGTCGCTCTGTTCATCTGTCCGTCTGACTGTCTGACCGTTTGTCTGTCTGACCCTCGTACCGTCTGTCCGTCTTTCCGTCTGCTCGTCTTTCTGCTTGTCCGTCTGTCTGTCTGTCTGTCTGTCTGTCCGTCTGTCCATCTGTCCGTCTGTTCGACTGCCCATCTGTTTGTCTATCCGTCCTCTCGATAACTAAAAAATGCGTTCACTTAGATATCTGAAATTTTGCACTCGTCCTTTTTAAAAAAAATTGTGGGAAATCGGGTTATACATTCGTAGTGTTGCCATAATTTTTTTTTTCATTTTTTGATACTGCCGGACTGTCGACGTAGAGAACTACATCTTGTATGTGGCGTTTTCATCAAAATAACAAAAACAATTTAAAAAATGGACTGAATCGGGCAGCCCGTTCTTGGTTTTGCCATACAAAATCTAAGTTTTTCTTACATATACTATGAAAAATATCAGTTCTTGACTTTTTTATTGTATTAGAAATTTCAAAATATAAAATCCTATGGAATTGGTCATAATAATAATTTGCACTGCTCTAGAAATATATGTGAAAAACCATTTTAACAATCAAACTAGCAGAAAGGGGTGAGCATACGAAATTACATATGGGAATTCATCTAGGGCAGGGCTTCTCAAACTTTTTTCATTCACGACTACAATTGTGATTGTGATTTTTTTCGCAACCCAAAAACTATAAAATTAATTTTAGAATTTGTTTAAAAACATGCAAAAATATAAAATTAAAAATTGAACAAAAAGTTGTAAAATTGTATTTAAGCGACCCCATTTTCGGTTGCGACCCATAGTTTAAGAAGCGCTGATCTATGGTATCATAATAATTTGGTCTTAGACCATTATTATTGTTATTATTTAATCTTAATTTTTTTCTCATTTTGCATAGAATAATAAGGGTGTACCTACTTGTATTTGGTTATATTCATATCTGAAGTCTGAAGTCCGAATAATCCTATTACAGACTACGGGACACCCTGTATATTCTACTCATTTTAAGTAATGCATTCAAATGCCAAAATTCTATATATTCCTGGATAGTCTCCCTTTATGTATTTTTTTTGTACATATATGGACTTAGGTATACATAACCTAAAGAATTTAATGAGCCCGAAAACAATTTTACCCAAACCAGTTCAACGGGACTAGCCAAATTTCTAGACAGGTAATAGAACAGCTGTAACAATCCCAATATTGTTGACAGGGGAAGATTGTAAGGTTTTGTGCTGACAATGAATGTCGCCCAGTAAAATTAAATGTTTACTCCCGTGGAGCAATATTATTATTATTTATGCGTTCATTGCTAAATTCTTTCCAAAGCCAGTTCATATGGCACCTATGTATGTCTGTATGTAGTTTTAAAATGTTTTGGGTCAACCCTGTATACAAAAAAAAAAAAACTTTTATACATTCTCGAATTCCTGTAGATTCCAAGGAAATACTGTTATAAACAAGGACACACATACAGATACATATACGAAATATTGGATCTTTTCCAGGCCATAAATGATAGCAATAAATGACACTCTTGGAACTTTTATGAAAGCAAAAACAAAACACGCAAAAATTTGTAGCACATGAAAAACAGCGGGTGAAGTTTGTTTGTTTTTGTTTGCTTCTTCTTTAGTTTGACCATAACAGTTTGATACATATACACACACAGATGCTGTTGAAACACATACACAAATATATGCATATGCAGCTGTGCAAAAAGTATGTTGAGAAGTTTTCTTGTATGGGATATTAATTGGTTTAACCTTTTCATTGTGAAGAGCTGGGCACCACCGTTTCAGACATAATTCTTGAGGTTAAGTGCAACATAGAGAAATCTGACAATCTTGCAATTCTACGCCCGAAATAAAGAAATATAAGATTACTGAGTTGGCCTAGTAAGTACGAATAGACCAACGTAGATAGTAGAGTAAGTATAGCTGATTCCGATTTAATTTGAAAAAGAAAAACAACTACATTACTAGGAGCTGAAAGAGGCACTTGCCACCACGATATAGGTCCTGCAACTTAATCCTAGAAGAATAACCTAAATAAATCTTACTCCCATGGTGAAATAAAAAGCGCATATGTTTCTAATCTAAACTGGACCTAAGTTATTGTGCGTTCTCAAGTAACTATTTACTTCACCACTTGATTGCGGAATAAACTTCACCCATGGTTAGCTCATTAGCTATGGCCTTGAACAGAAATATAATCTTTCTATGGTTAGTGAAAAAAAATAGTGCACTTATCGTAACTTATCAACTTATCTATTGTGCTTTAATCCCGGAATGTAATTCGGACATACCATAGTAGCTTAACGGAAATAGTTTCTGAGTGACGGCCTTTAAACTACTAAAAGTGTTATATTTCGCAGTAAATCAACTGCAGTAAGGTCAAGAGTATAAATGCCTAATTTCCAATTCGGTTTTTAACTCAGTAGTTATGTTACGTGGAATGGTGTGAAGTTTGGCAATGGTAGCAACATTATCATTCTACAAAGGCAGGGCAGAATTTTTTTGAAAAATTCAAATTAAGAGTTCGGATATTGACGAACATTATTTTTTTTCGAAAAATAATTTTTTTTTGGAAAATTTCATGAAAGTGACAAATTAAAGTTCAGAAAACGTGAGTGCTATCTTTTTCCAAAAAGAAGGATTTCTATAGAAACTTCTATTGAAAAAGTCGATTAAAATCTAACAAGCGACCATTGCTCAAAACAGTAAATAGTTTTAAAACCGAGCTCGGACGTTAAATTGTCGATAATGAAATATAAATGGCAGCCAAATATAAAAGATACATATCGATGAAGTTAAGAATTACATATATCTAACAGTAAAGTTGAAGGTAACAGATAATAATCGAATTTTATTAGGAATGCTAAAAGTAAAGCTCATTAAGCATATAAAAGAAGTGAGACTAGTAAAGATAGAAATATTTTTTTTCCGTCTCCGACGCGAATATGAATTTTTGTATAGATTTCTGCATAAACAATCATTGTGGGACTTAGAATCCAAGATAAAAGAAATTCTAAATAATTAAGCGTTCTGGTACAGGTTATCTAAACTAAATGCATTTTGGAAATACATAATTCTTCAAATAATACTCAATCAAAATGTAATTTGTTTGCTACTTACTTGAATCCGTTTACAAAACGATTCTAATATGACCTTATCAGACTGTGATTACTCACATATTTGGATGTGAGGGAGGATGTTTGGGGAGAAAGATGTTTGGAGAAGCCTTTCGACTTTAGAAATTAACTATTCTCACGGGACTGATGTGATATATGAATACCGAACTTTCTCACTCTTTGCTCCATTAACTTTTATCTTCAATTAATCTCTATTCTCGGATACTTTATTAAACAATATAAAACGTATAATATCGCTCTATTTCAAAACCTTAATTAATTCCTAAGTTATTTGCTGGAAAAATTCACAGCACAAGTACAAATTTAATAAATTTTTCCAATAAGGTGATCAATGCTATTCAGTCACGAGAGTCTTTGATCAGATTAATCATACATTTTTGCTTAATAAACTTAGATCACTTGGCTTTCACTCTTCCTGGTTGGAATGACTTGGCTCATACTTAACTACATATATATAAGTCTCAGGCTATTCATGTGAGGTCTGGCATACCGCAGGGAAGCCATTCTTTTCATTATTTTCAGCAATGATATTATCTTCTGTTTCTCATTTGCTAAATTGCCTTTTCTTTGCAGATTATTTAAACCTACATATATATACACTATAAATATCTTTAATAATTTCATGGAGCTTCACCAGAAATTGACTAGTTTAGAATTTTAGGGAATGTCAAATTCATTCCAAATAAATGCATCAAAATGCAAAGTAAAGTCTTTTTACAATTTGGCATATCCCATCCTTTCGTTATAGTGTCAGAAATTTTATTCTTCACAGACATTCAAATGTAACTGATCTATGTAGATGTAACATTCGATAGGAAGATATCTTTTAAAGAGCATATCGATTATGACACATCTAACGCTTTACAGATGTTGTGAGTACTTCATTAGTACGGTTCGTTTTAAAATATGGATCCGTTGTTTGGATGCCTGCACAAATAACTCATATCTAAACTAAATTCGGATCTTATGTTATCTTTTATTGGAATTGCATTTCTTACAGTCTAGAAGGATCATGAGTTCAATATTATTGATCCATGATGTACTTAGTTGTGGTACTTAATTAATTATAATTTCCTTTCATGTGCCTCAATGAAATATTCATCCTAGAAGTTGATTGGTTGTGTACCATTTCATAGATCGAACTTTGGATATCGTGAATCTATCACAGATTCTATTGCTAATTTCAACTTGGTTGATTCATTATTATAATTTTAATTTATTTATGAATATTATTTTAGAATTTTTCAGCTAAAACTTTGTAAATTTGTAATATAGGAGTTATTTAACATTAAAAAAATTCAGCAGAATGTAAAATGACCAATTTTTAGTCAAAACCTGACGAATATCCTTAGAGAGGTACTGAAATATGCGTAAAGCCTGACTACAAGGATGTATAACTATAACTCTAATTCTTTGTTTTTTTTTTAATACTACACAAACTAATTTAGTATGGAAAGAAAGAAACATAATATTTTCAATTCAAACTTACTCCTGTTTCCAGGTTCCAACTTGAACGTAATCGTACTTTTCTCCTTTTTGCTGGTATTGGTAGATATTGTAGAAACCATAAGCATCGCCATCTTTATTAAATCGTACCTGAAAAAAAAAACAATGAATAGGAAATTACGGGAAAAAATTTTATAATCGGCTCCATGAAGGTGTGAAAGTTTTTTTTTTATACAGCACTACACTTTTTGTAAAGGGTGTTTTTTTTTTTAAATCCCGATAGAAAAAATAGTACCAAAAGTTAAGTTATTATCAAAATTCTATTTTCTTTATATATTCGATAAACTAATTCGACCAATTAATGACTTTAATGTCTAAAAATGACTTCGGGCATATGGCCATATCGTGACTGTTCTTGACCAAGTGCATATACTATTAGTCCAACTTTTAGTAATTTTGCGAACAATGTCTACCATAAGTCAAGTAGCCCCATAAGGGTTTCCTATGTATAGGAAATGATCGAGAGACTTTGAAGGCCAATCCTCCATTTACAGCGACAATATTTACTTCTCAGGATCAACATTTCGATAACATGTTATTATTTTTGTATCATTCAGAAAGTATATGTGGTACGAAATCCATCGAAAGTTCGACGGATAGCTTAGTTCGATGAAGCATTATGTGCTCCATAGAATTCATACAGTCGTCTATTATAAGTCCTGACCGATTTTCAAAGTAAATTCGGATAATTTTTAACTGTTTCTTAAAGCGCGAGGGTATTCATGATTACTTGGTAGACTAAACTGAACATAAATGCTGCTAAAGAAAAACAAAACACTCTTTACATATTACGAAATAATTATTTTAAAAATATTTTCTCAATTAACTTACCGTTGTTCCCTGACGGCCCGAAAATTGTACGTTATGAATATATTTGAGCAGTTTGACTCCAAATGGGGCTGGTTGAATATGTTCACATTTTATGAAAGGTATGCCATTGCACATTTCCGTGTAGTAATTGTGTATTGCATGTGCCATTGCATAAACGGCATCAACTGAAAACATGAAAGAAAAATAAATTATAAATTATTATTAAGTCAAAATTATTTTAAGCGCGCACAGTGTACAAATCGTCACGTTTTTCAAAGTGCAACGCTCATTCTGGTAAATTCGAAGGGAGGCGGCCTTTTTTTTCAATAAATATTAAGTTTTCTCGAAATTGGATGAGAATAAGTTACCATTCTTGTATTCTCAATTGACATGACAGTGACAGGGATTGATAAATTAATCCTCCTTAAGCTTGACAGATAGCTTGAATTTAAAGTTAAGTAAACATTTTGAAAAAGCTCCGTATTTGGCGGTATAGGCCAATTTTGGATGAGCTACGAGGAATGCCGAGTGTCCTCCACAGAAGGAATGTATTACTTCTGTCTAAGGTGGATTGGCAGCAAAATTCAATTCTTGTTAGCTAAGCTGTCAGCGAAGTCCAGGGTCTTCCGTCAAGGGAATAGAAGACTCGTGGACTGGGGTACAATCTCGATGAAACACGATGCCCAGGTATTAGACGATCAAACCCTCTAAAAACATTCGGGTTAGCACCTATCTCTGAAATAGGATAGAAATGTCGGACAAGCAACCTGTAAACCCGCCCCTATGAAGGCCCGGGTGAACGTCCAGGGCGAGTCGAGCCTAAGGTTCTCTCGAGGTCTATGGCTGGTGAGTCGTAAAACTGTATAGGTTGCATGATTAGCAGATGGCAAGTTAGCCAAGTCATGACGACCATGCGAAAGTATGATCAGCTGTAATAGCAGCCTAGTGCTGGACCATGAAATGCGTGTTTCGCTACTAACTGATCAGTGTACCTAAGTACAGGGTATCTGGAAATAAGGTTATATATTTTGGGATCATAAAGGCATCCAATTAAAAGGTAGATCATATTTCTCCTTCTTTTTCCTTCATTTCAAATGAGACCTCCGTCCTTATTAGGTTTGCAACTTGATAACAATTCTTTCTTTTCTAAAACACAGGATTAAAAATTAAAAAGGATTCAGACTTGCTGACTCAAAGGTTGATAGAATAATCATAATTTGGCTGTTTTTGTTTCACACTTATTGTGAATTTAATATTCATAGCCGCCTCACATAATCTTTTCCAATTCTCAAAGTGACCTTCGAATTGGATTTAGTCAAGGCTGTTTAAGGCCGTTTATGACATGCAGATGGCCCTGTCAAGCCTCCAGAAGTATACAAGAGTGGGTTTTCACTTCGGTCGTGCAGTTTTAAGTTCACACTCACTGTTTTTAATATTATTATTATTAATAATATTATTTTTTGTTTCTTTTTCAATTTATGAACGCTGCCTTGATACCTTGGCGGATGTGAATTTTGTCAAAAAAGGCTTTGGCTTTGGCATATATTGTGGCTCTGCACATTCTTATAGGCTTGTCATAAATATACTGTCAGTGTGATAGTGATTTAAAATGAAAATTAATTAACACTCGGTGGATATATGAAAAGAAATCTCACACACGCATGGTACCCAGGCAGAGGGTACCTGTTAGAAAATTAATTAGTTTTGATTGCATATTACATTTTATTCTTAGACCCGTTTTCTTCGCATGACTATATTATCCGAAGAACGATAATCACCATTTTAATTCCGCCTGTATTTCACAAGATTATTCTCGTTGTGGCTAACGTCAATCTCAGTCATGGCTTCATTAACTATATTTACCTTCATCTCGTGCCTGATTGAGGGGAACTTCCCATTTTATGAGGAATGAGTTACCAAAAAGCCATAAAAATATCACAAATGAGAATTTTGAATATTCTCTTGCTTGCTTTGAACGAAAGGTTTATGGCCAAGTTCAAATGCATTTCGCATTATAATACATGGTTTGTATTTTCTAATACGGTTTTGTAAAGTAAAGTACAGTTGTAGTGAATACAGTGAATTACGGCACCAACTTTAAGAATTTGCTATGGTCCAAAATAAGCTTCGAGGGTTTATAAAAAAAATTGATGATTATGGAATAAAAGAAACTGGGATAAGAAAAAAGATTTAAGAAAACTAGGGATGGAAAATATCGTGTATGTAAGCATCTTTGCCGGTTCCCGATGAAAGTAGTAGAAATGAATGAAAAATGAGGGAAAGTTGCAGAGAAGAGAAAAAAATGAGTCTGTTATTTGCATACAGTTGCAATAAATTACATGAATATTCTTGGAGATAAACGCTATCCTAGAGGTTGGGTTCGGGAAATGGTTACTTCCCCAGTGCGCTCAATTCCTTTGATTTATTTATGATTACAATGTAAGCCTGAATGAATTGCTCATAAAATAGGTACCTATACATATACAAAGTTTAAAACATTTTGAAATCATTTCTATTTTATATAGCCATACATACATACATATAATTTTTCACTTGACTCCTTGAAGTATAAAACTGTTGCTATGATGGCATAATGGATGCTGTAGATACAAAGTTTCCCTTTTTAAATACAACAAAAATAGAATACCTACTTTCCTTTTCATTTTATGGTTAAACCCTAAATTCCATCCTTTTGAATAATTTTGTGGTAAGATTATCAGGTAATTTTCAGTTTAATTTTTTTTACTCCTTTTGTCTGTTTGTTTGTCTACTGAGGAATGATTTCGTCGTAGATACTTTTGCTTAATTTAAATAGATCAAAGTGTGCTTTTGTAGGGAAAGAAAACCTATATAAAACAACATAACATGGGATACCTAACTATTTACTAGCAACATTAAAGCTACAACGTTAAATAATTTATGTAGATGCATGGTTTTTTTCCTACAAAATAGAAACTTCACCCAAAACTGTGGGCTTGAATATATGAAGAAGGTATACTTAAGTCGTAAACTTAACACGTTTTGATTAATAAATATAAAAATCAATATATGTATGTATATGTAAAAAATTATTATCTAAAACTATATGAAAAGTACCAAGCAAATAAACATAATAAAAAGTTTAAATAAATTTAAAATATAATAAACGGACAAAGTTTATCTACTGCATAATAGCATACATATTATTTTTCTTAAGCCTGAAGTACATACTCATCGACAGCATGAACAGTTAGCAAGTTACAGGGTGATACATAAAAATATACCAACGAATCATCTAGAATTGATAAATTGGTTCTGACTCTCAAAAAGAATTGCTTCTAGGTGGTAAACATGATCGTATAATCTCTGATCTAATGCAGAATGCTTTAAACATAGTTTGCGACTGGTGCCAAACAATGGGACTTCGAGCAAATCCTGGTAAGACAATAGTTACTCCCTTCACGAGAAAAAGGAAGCTTTATTTACAAGCACCGTCTCTTCAGAGAGCAGTAGTGGAATTTTCGAAGGAAGTCAAATATCTAGCCACTACTTTAGATAGCAGATTAACCTGGAACTCCCACTTAAAACGAGTACTGGATAAGGCCGTAGTGCCAACATGGACTTGCTGCTGGATTTTTTGCAAAACTTGGGGCTTTAAATCAAAAATGACTCTGTGGTCATACACATCTATTATAAGACCCATGGCCACTTATGCCTCACTCGTTTGGTGGCCAAAAATAAAACAAAAGAGGGCTCAAGCTAGTTTGCAAAAACTACAACAGCTTGCATGTGTAGGAGTAACTGGTGCCATGCGTACCTGTCCAAATGCGATGGTCGATGTTATGTTGAACCTACTACTTTCACATTTGCATGTTAGGAAGGAGGCCATCCTCAGTGCAATTAGGCTGTAAAGGGCAAATCTCCTGAGCACAAACAATTTGGTTGGCCACCTGAAAGTTTTCCAGGATTTCATAGAGGACCCGATGGCTAACCCAATCTCAGACGTTATGCCGAAATGTCATAACTTTGAAATACCATTTAAGGTGATCTTGTGGGACCGTCAATAGGGGCACACTGGGGACCTACGTTTTGAAAAAGGATCTCTTAAATGGTATACGGATGGGTCCAAAATTGAAGGTATAGCAGACATGGGCATATATGGGCCAAGGTACCATCTTGCAAAGGCACTGGGGGCCTCACCAATCATTTTTCAGACAGAAATACACGCCATAGAACTTTGCGTTTGCAAAATAATTCATAAGAATATGTGTGGAGCTGAAATATATATAATATCAGACAGCTCTAAGCACTCAAGGCGTTAAGTTCGTCTACCTTTAAGTCTAAACTGGTTTGGGACTGTTTTACTGTCTTGAAGCAACTGGCCTAAAAAAATAGGGTGACGCTGATTTGGGTACCAGGACATGAAGACATCAAGGGCAACGATATTCCGGACCGCCTTGCAAAGAAAGGAGCCAAATACTTATTTATTGGGCCTGAAGCTGTTTTTGGACACTCAAAAGGCTTTGGGAGGACAGAACTAAAAAGGCACACTGGGAAAATACTTCGGGGCTGAGACATGCGAAGGAGTTTATATAGTATTCGCAACAGAGGACAAAAGCATTCCTGACACTCAGCAGAAAGGAACTAAGGGTAATAACGGGCCTATTTACTGGGCACTGCCTACTTAGATACCATCTTAAAAGGATGGGAAGATCAATGATGAGACCTATCGCTTCTGTATACAAGACGATGAAACCGCTGAACATGTCCTATGTGACTGTGAAATTCTGTACCGCATAAGGCTAAGACATCTAGGAAAGGCATTTCCACTGCCAGAGCATATCGAAAAAATGGCCCCAAGAAAATTATAGGCTCTTAAGTTCGAGTGGGTGCTCTAGGGCATTTAGGGGATCACAAAAGTTCTTATAGGTCGCGGTGACTAGATGGGAGGCGGGAGTTCTGTCTGCATCCTCCCATTAATAATAATAATAATACTTGTAGGTTCTCAAAAAATCATTTAAAAATCCTATTAATAGTATTACTTTAAATTCAAATTCAAATCAAGGACGAATTCAACAATGTCAAAACAGAGGTCACTTATGACGCTCCAAAGAACCCAGCAGCTGAATCTTAAATGTTAAAGTTAAAAGTGCATTATGCAATACATAATTTTTATATGAAGGCAACACTCTTGACCTTAATCTCCACAATACCAAAGAATGTGGCTATGATTATAATATAAATCCATATAAAATGCTCTCCTCAAGCTAGAGTTCACTTACGAACAATTAAAACTGAAAACACCCGTCGAAATTCGAGGATATACGATCAGGTAAATGGAAGGAGAACATATGCGATTCTGGTTTTCAAACTGAAACAGAAACATTGCATACGACTCCTCCATAGGAATAATGTAATTTAACAAAAAAAAAACAATTGCAAGAACAGCTCATTCTAATAAATAAAATCTAGAAATCATTTACGTTACAATAGATCTGCTTGATGGTTATGATCCGCTTAAATGAATTAAATTAATTATCTGAAAATCCTGTATTCATTAAGTACGAGCATGTGTGGACATCAAAGTTACAAAAAATCAGCCCGCCCTAGGATATGAAAAAAGCTGATTGGTTGTCGTGGACTACCAGAATCAAAGACAAATAAATTGAAATATTTAGTTTATTACCTGTACCTTAATGAAGGAGGATTATTAATTAAATTTACATTAAATTCGGAAAATAATGGAATTCCCTTGAACATCCCCGTAGGGATATAACAGGAGCACTCTGTCATCTGTTCATGTTAACAATAAATATCATAATAAGCTTCAAAGGATATACATACTAGTATCGCTGATTTTAGCTGCGTACCTGCAGCCAATTTGCAAGCTCACAACGAAAATCCTGTGGGTTTTGTAATATGAGTAGAAATATCGTTGTCTGGTAATAAGGATTATGGAGCATCCATAAATTCTGTGATATTACTACCTACTCAGTTCTTAGTGAGAGATTTGAATCATTAGAATTGCTTTGAATTAGTTAATAGGGAAGGAAAAAACATATTTTAATAACACGCAATTAGGAAGAGTTTAGATTCTAAATCAAGGTTCTTTGCTGCGCTTTGAAGTTTCCTTCTTTTTATATCGGATATCTGATGAACAATAAAAACAAATGATTTGAATGCCTCGACATTTAATTAAATTATATATGCATTTCCCCATAATGTTCATATCAATTAGTTCTTTGTTTCATTCATCCTCCGTTTTCATAGAGTCATTTATAATAAGCTCATTAAATGTGATAATATTACTTAAGTTTTCATGGCAACTTGTATTATGATAATCCTATGCTGTGATCAGAAAAGTCCTCAATAATCCACAGTTTAATCTAACGTTTGTGGTAATGTAGGTCGCGAAGTACTTCATATTACCTAATCATCTAGCAAGAGATGTACCATAAAAATTTCGGATAAATTTCAATGGGGGAATCAATCTGAGTAGTTGTCCTATGATTGTTTTGGCTCTCGTTTTGTGGATTCGAAACTAGGATAAATGTGCCATGTGTGGAGGTTCTTTGTGTCTTAGCCCTAAATGCACCATCTATATTTTGAATCCTACCAAAAGTGTATCCATTTGTCTGGAAATTGTTAAAGTTGCGTGTCTTAACTGAAAAAGACATGCAACTTCATGAATTTCCTCACAGATGGCGACAATTTAGCTAATACGCACATGGAGCATGTATAGCTAAGACACAAGCCACATTCCACGCTTTCTTCATTTAGCCTGCTCTCGAGGCACCAACAATTGAGCCAGAATTATCACAGGATAAATTTTTAAGAGCTTTTAATGGAGTACGTTGAAAATTTGTACACAGTAAAAATTTTCTAATTCCCTGTTCTAAGTTAAACAAAACTTCAAATTTTTCGCAGTTTTTTATTTGACTATTTCTCACCTTTGGCTCCCTAAAAACACATATACAACCGTTTTAAATTCATAGAGATTTTTAAAATTTCCTCGACAAATACCAATTAACTTTAATTGCCGGTGCAAATATGATCCACAAATATATCTATGAAAATAAATTTTTATTTTTAGGTATTATAAATTTTCTAGAGAAATCAATTATGAGAATAGAAATAGAACCTTGTGGAGCCCAAGCGATGAATAAAGCACGGTTGGTGAAATACGATGAAATCAGAATTCTGTCATATACATTCAAATGTGCTAATTACATTATATCAAGCGTCATTTCGTATATACACTTATGCAACACAATTTCCGACAGAATTACATGAATCAGTAATCAAAATTGAATTTCATAAGAAGTTTCTGTTCATTGAAACTTCTGTCATATGTTCCACATGTTCTCATAAATTCTTCCATATCATATTCTTTTAATGCAATACAAAACCAAGCAAGTATAAATGCCACATTCTTTTGATCTGGGATTCATTTCCACCCAGGGAGCTTTAATTTGTGGAAAATCTCCGTTCTATATAAAGACTTAATGGTATTTTACCATAATAGAATTTTCTCACCACGCCACTCGTAATTAACCTGTCCTATCTCATCATCACCCAATTCTGCATCCAATTAGCCAGCGGGAGTCCTTGAAGTAATGACCACTGAACTGGGGAGATTTGGATTTACTCGTTTCTCTGTGGTTTTCTTAGTTATTCTATTTTCAGGTATTCCTACTTCTACTACGAACATACCTATATATTGCAAGCACTGTTCTCACCGATAACGATGGGCTTTCAGGAATTTCGATCAAAATTAAATCTCGCCATTATCCTTAATCTCTGGCCCACCATTTATAAACCGCATTACGGGTGCCAATGTCAATTGCTTGAATTTTCTCTAACCAAACTTTATACTAGGTCTAATATGTTTCACATATGCAATGTGCATGGCTAAATATACACCCACAACGATTCCATTTCATCTCGATATTAGTCCTCTTCAGTAGTCGTAGGCGAAAGATTCGATTCCATCACTGTGCAATATTTGCACTAACAAAATCTTATTAAATCCAAACAATATCAGACATTTGTGCTCTCCTGGTTGATTTTCTGGAAATGCATTTTTACGGGATAAAGGCAAAGTTGCTTGGTGATACTTTTCATGTAAACGAATGACGACAGGTTAGCATTAGGCTAACGTTTAGCAATGAAAATTACTAAGTGAAATCGACACTTCATTGAGAAGTGTTTGAAGTGCTGTTTGTATGTATGTATATGAAAAATTTAGCAAGTAGCCAATGCTCTCGATACACGTAAGTACGTTAAAAAGCAGATCTTATAATAACATAACAAAAGTAATATATAATTAATGTATAATTCGAGAAAATAATAGTGACTTAAGTAATTGACTTTTCAAAACAGAAATCAAATATTTAAATATTTGGTTACGGCTCTGTATCAGTATGGACCTATTGAAGGGTCTTTGATAGAAATTGAGGATTCAAACCTATAATGATCCTTTGACCATATCGTACAATCATTGACTGGTGGTCACATATACTGCACTCATATGGTGATGACCAAATACCAATCAAAACACATTAAATTGAAACTTGCAAAAGTTGCAACGATTGGGTTATGCTGAAGTAAATGGCGTCATTTGTACTTGATCGGCCAAAGTCCTAGAGAAGCTGTACTGGACCTCCTCCGTTAGATTTACATTTAAAGGAAGATGCCATCCTTAGTGCTAAGCATATAAGACTGAAAAAGGTAAGTATCCTTAATCAAGCTACCACTTACCGGAGCCTTCGATAAATTCTTAAAGGATACACGGTTATCAACTCTTATCTAGGATGTCATGTTGAAACAACTATGGCACATACATATCAATGAAATGGTATACATAGATGGATCCAAACTGGAGGGTAAAGCAAGTACAGGAATTTATGCGGCAAACTATCACAGTTATCGAAATTATCAAATTGAATATGTGTGTAAAACTAAAAAATATTTTTCGTATGTCTGACAGTTGAACGCATGCACCATTGACTCTAACCTGGTCTAGGAGTGTATCATTGTCTTAAACCAACTCTATGAATTTAATAGGATTACGAGGATGCTGCGTGTGTACCATATTGAGGGCAACAAAGTTGAAGTCTTGCAAGGGATGAAACCAAAATATCGACTTTGTTGGCACTGAACTTTTTTGCAGACATCCAAAGAGCGACCTTTCAGTAAAAGTCAAACTTTGATAGGACGAGGAAATATTCTTATACCTTCAGGGTCACTTCTCTGGGCACCACCTCTTAAAATATCATACGAAAAATGCATAAAATATAAACATCTTGTTATGACGTTCCCATCACCAGAAAATGTGATAAACGTAGCCGCCAACAAAATAATTTTAGGCTACATATATATCAAGAACCTTAGTTCACTACTCTATTAATTAGGATTAATATCACAACAGACTTTGTTGGGGGTGGAAGTGAAAATTAAGATGGGTTTTTTTTTTTTGTGAATTTAGAGACAAGCTTATATGGGGCAAGGATACGACAAGCAATCACCTCGCTTGCTTTAGAAGTTATGTAATCGCCTATTTGAAAACGATATAGGTACTTTGTTTTTCGAACCAGATTTTTTTTTTGTAAAAATTCTAAACAACAAATGTCCACATAAAATTCATAATTAATCAAATGTAATATATGAATTTCGCCCTCTTAAATATACAATTGGAAAATATAGACAGAATTCAGGGAGAACATTTTATATAACAAAAGACATGGTGACCTTTTCTCGTTTTGTGTTTGTGTCATTTTAAGTTTTTACTTAAAATTCGATGGTAGAAATTTGCATTTAATTTTACCTTGCTGGCCTGGTTTCCATAATATCCGACAAAATCCTTCTAGAGACATTCTCCGCGTTTCTTATCCTCAATAGCGAACAGGTAGATACTTATATACATATATATTATGTACATATATTTATATATATATACCTAGACCTACTTCTCTGCAGAAAATTTTCTTATATACATTTTATTCCACTTAAATCTCATCCGAATCGCGAAAATCCTGTGTAGTAAAAAATTTTAGCATGTTTTACTCTACATTTTGCATTTTCCGCCTTAAATCTTGTTTCCCACAAGATGTGGCGGCGGATATATAGTATAAAAAAAAAAAAAAATCCCAGCAATTTGCCCATATTTAAGTTGCCTGTTAAGCTCGCAACAACAAAAATTACTCACAGTGCACACATTTTTACATCCCATCTCCAGGATTATTTCATATTTTTGGGACGTTCCTTTGTAATATTCCCTTTTCAGCAATTTATCAATTTATCAAATCTACGGATAGAGATGAACAAGTTTCAGAACTGCTGTTGCTGAAAAGTGTTAATGCAGATAAACCAAATACCTACCATCATCCTCAACTAATCAACCAACCAAAAATCGAACCCTTTACATGTCTGTTGGAGGGAACCGGATCAACATATATATATATATAACTATAAAGTAAATTGTAGATCCGTCCCACTGTAAATAACCGAAGCGTTAAAATGCAAGCGAAGTTTATAGAAATAGATAGGTGCATTTTCTTCCAGCTGATCCTAATCTTCAAGCTTTAAACGTAAAACTTCTATTTCCTGGACTTATAAAATGGCGAACACAATGTCAGAGGCAAACAAGTGTTCTTGAGTAAAACTTGTGCAAGATGAAATGGATAAAAAACTAAAAGTTGAGAGAGTTCACCCTGCAGGATAGGGGAGCTTTTCTAATTATTCTAATTACTATCGACAGACTGTTTGATATCTTGATCTTGCTTTTCTGCGGAAAATTTGTGGGGATGTAGAATAGTTTCAAAATTCACAAGAATTTTGTAAAAGAGGAAACAGAACTTGGGATAGATACGCAAGTTTGTTTGTGTGGCTTTGAACTCCTCATTCAATTTCAATATACCTAAATTCCGAGACAACAAATTAAACTTAAAAGAACTTTCAAAGAAACCTTATTTACCGTAGTTAGTTTTCATCATGGAATGATATGGTACAATTCAAAACGAAGTCATCTTTAGAAAACAAAAGTTTGCACATTTTGCTCCTCGTTTTTTCTTTTTTTTAATACGGTGACCCCAGTATAATACGGATTCACTCTATTACGGTTCGGGAAGTGGGAACATCCCCATATAACACTGTGCTTTTATAGAACTGATTCACTCTAACACGGTTCGAGAATATTAGATCAGGAAATTATAGCTACATTTAAAATCAATTACATAAGGAGAAGGAGATCATTACAATGAATTGTGAACAAAATCGATGATGAGGAGGCGTGGAATTTTGGACTGCATTATTCATCAGAAAAATAAAATCGATGGCATTATATGGTTGTTGGAAGAAAAGAATATATGGCCGGAGTCAATTGAAAGTGAAAATTTGATCGAGACAGCAGAAAACAGAATGGTTGCGTAGAAGTTGCTAAGTCTCTAGGAGGGCAAGGCTTTGACGATAGGACTGTACAAAATATTCACGAATTACTGGTGGAAGAAGAAATTAATGAAACAATATTTGGTTGATCTGATATCTGGTATCCATGATAACCTCAGAGGATTATAAAACCTTAAAAGAGAACTTTATAAGTGCTTAGCCCTGGGTTAATAATGATTAGTGATGACGAAGAAAACATTGTTTAATTCATATTAATATGTATTACTTCTTAAGAAAATTTTAATAAATTTAGGTATTTATATTAATTAATTATTAATTATGTTTTTTAGTTTTTGGAACCTAACCCCACCTTTTCGTACTAGTTCTGTGTTTACTCACATAACACGGCAATTTTTTTGAACGTAACTCTCGTGTTATATGGTGGTTACCATACCGTACTTTGCAGTTTGCTTTCCATGTTAAGCTAATCAGGAAAACCACGTAAAAAAAACGCGTATAAACCTCTACTTCAATTGTGGTGTGGAAAAGGGTACCAATAAAATATTTATATTGCGTACATGGATTAGCATTAATTTAGTAGCACACATGCAGTGCCACGTTCTCTATTGATATCTAAGAAGATAAAAAAATACATGATTTTCTAGGTTACTTTATCCTACAACTTTCATAATAAACAGTTTTTCACTAATATTTTTTTTCCTGCTTTTTTGCTTAATTCGAAAAATATTGACTTTTGGAAAAAAGGTCATACAAAATAAATTGTAGAAAATTTCAAGAGATATCATATCCTTTTTGAGATTTTGTTTTAGCTCAATTGGGAATTTAAAAACAAAATGCTTATATCCTCTTTTTTCAAGATCGCGGACAATACTGATGTCGCAGCACTCTACACATTTAAATTTAGACTTATCTCAACATTCCTACGACCCGTCAAAAAATCACCAGCTGTGAGTCCCTTGTTAGGTCCTAGTGTAAGAAAATCCCCTACAGACTGGACTATTGCCAAACTCTGATGGCTATCAGTATCAGCCAATAGAAGTAAAGGAGATGATCTGCAATAATTTTTAAAATCAACAGGTTGGATTTAGCTTTGGTTGATACATACCCAGAAGGACTCATATTAATTTAGAAAGCCTAGACAGGAAGGGAATGAGAAAATACGTAGTACAAAACGTGGAGTTAAACACTTTTTTTTTTTAAATATTATTAAGGAAAGCTCAGGGGATTTCCTATGATGCAAAGCATAAAATAGCAGGAAGGAAATAGGTGATATGAGGAGAGCGGCGGAGGTGCCGATGTATGTTGCCCTTAAACGTTCGCAGATTGTATACCGGAGCAAAGACAGAAGATGGTAGACTGTTCCACAATTGTACCGTTTGGGATATAAAAACCCGAAAGTAATTAGAAGGGTTAAAGAATGTACGCGGCTTGCAGCACGAGTATTACATGCAGGAATTATCCCACAACAGATCAGACTAGATATTTCATCAGATTATTGACCATGCATGTAGCAATAAAGGAGCCAAAGGCATCCAACATCGCGGTAGTGCTCGAGTGAGTTGATATGACAAGTAATTGCTACATCGCCAATGATCTTGAAGGTTCTCTTTTGGACAATATTCAATGATGCTACGACTGTGCCCCGGACCATATATGAGAATTGTATTCCATTCTAGATCTAATGTAGGACTTATAGAGGAACGCTACGTTTGACGGACTGAAATATTTCTTACACCTTTTCGGAAATCCAAGACATTTCAATGCTTCTTTGGCAACAGAGAGGATGATGTGAGCTGAACTTACTGGAAATATCAATGCCAAGAATGCTTAGTGATGGTGAATCAGAAATTAATGCTTCATCAAAAGAAACGGGAGTGGTTAAGTGTTGATCTTGTTTTAAAGAGATGAGACAGCTTTGGATCTTAGATGCATTAAATTTGACATGATTCGCTTGCCCCAAGCGCGGATATTTTAAAGATTGTTTTTCAATGATCTAATCATGCAATCTCGTTTAACACATGCGGCATCCCCTCTGGAGTCCAAGGATTAAGCGAAATCAAGAGTACTGTCATCAGCAAAACTATGCATGGGATTGAAACTAAAGGAAAATAGATCATTAGTAAAAATCAAAAAGAGAGACGGAGAGATAACAGTACCCTGGGGCACACCAGCATTAATATGATGAGGTTCAGACGTAAAGCCATCTAATGCAACCCATATTTGGCGACTAGATAAAAGACTTTCAATCCATAATAGAAGAGGAGGGGAGAAACCAAGTGCTTAAAGTTTGGCCAAAAGGACGGGATGCCAGACTCTATCAAAGGCCTTTGAAATATGCAGGGTAACGATTTTGTACTCACCAAAATTGTGAAGACTACATGCAGTTTTGTAGACTTTCTCTAAGATATTGATTGAGACTTTCCCAATCAGCATTCTTTTAGTGCCAGAGATGCCTACTTGTAGGTGTACAGCGATGATTAGATCGCTAGAACGCTATTATGGGCTTCTCAATTCAACTAAAAAAGCTAAGCAATCAAGCAACGAACCGTGACACATGACTTTTAACTGTGGAGAAATTGGGGTCTTGAACGAGAAGTCTAGAGTAGACTAGAATGTGAAGGTATATATCACATACCTACCCGACATGCTACCTGTTCATGAAGGTATTTTTGATTATGCTTATATGTCCCTGTAAGTAAGTATGCCAAAGCATTAAGAATAAAAATCACTATAACTTCAATAGCTATGTACGCATATATGTAAGTATTAAGGCCTGGCCAGATTTAATAAAACTTAACTTAGCACTTAACTAAGTCGAGAAAATAGAATAAGTCATAAAATATTAGTCAGTTACTAACACATTTCAAAACATTTTGGACTATTAATGTAAACACGAAGGGGATGGGGTGGGAAAATTAAAGGATGTCATGAAAGTCGATAACAAGATTTAACATTTTCGTCCTATTTTTTTTTTCTGTTAGAAAAATTCCAAGTCAGAAGAGGAAAGACATTTTAATCCCTCCATGCAGTAAAGAGGCCTAACGTATGATTGAGATATTCGCTTTTCATGCCAGTAATATCTGCTGGGATTTAACTCAGATTTTTCATGGAAAAGATTCTAGTTATGTGATGAGATAGATTAAATTTTTCCCAAAAGATTCTTTGAAATTATGAAGAGGGAAAGGAAAATAAGACTGGGGGATTACATGAGACAAAACGAAAACGATAACTGACAAAAAAAAAAAATTTGAACGGAAAATATCAAGAGAAGTGTAGGACCGCGGGGCGGGTGCCATGAGAATACATGACATTATAAAATGCGGGAATATAAATTGGCTGTAATCTTCAAAAAGATACACATAGAATCTCTTCATCTCAACAACATTTTTGCAGCTTTAATGTGTTTTTTCTTTTCTTCTCAGGAGTATACATAATTATAATGTAATCTGATGAGATAAAAGCATATTCTTGATCGGGAGCTTTAATATAAACTGCATCACAGAAACATCGGGATTATTGCTATTTTTTATTACTACAGGGATTCAAAGCAAAATCTACTTCACATTTCATTTCATTACTGTGACCCAATCAGGTGAGATTTATGACGTTGATAGCTATTTCAAATCATGGAACGAATTCGAATTTAACATTATTCTCCTCGTTTGAGTGAAAATTATATATTACAATAAAATATAAAAAAAAAAATCTCATCAAAATACTTAACAAAAATAAATTTACATTTATGTAGGAGATAACCCCCGACAAATAATGAACTTCATGAATTGTATTCCAAAAAGTTTAATCTTTTTGAAATAATTATGGGCTGCCGGAAACTCTACAAACTCTATTAAAACATCATCAATCAACACTTTAAATCATAACTAAATTAATCAATTCATCAACGAATCATCTAAAGACTTACTTGATGCTGACTTTTCTTACGGAATGTTGGAATTGTAGCTTCCGCAATTTTGGTGAGTCCGAAAGTTGTCAAGGGTCTGGAATCCTGCTCTTTTAGCCAAACTTAAAGCACTTAATCTTTCTTCTCCTCTTCTATTT
Source organism: Dioctria rufipes (assembly GCA_963924295.1). Taxonomy (NCBI): domain Eukaryota; kingdom Metazoa; phylum Arthropoda; class Insecta; order Diptera; family Asilidae; genus Dioctria; species Dioctria rufipes. The sequence continues at coordinate 1,727,762 of OZ002741.1, forward strand.
TTTGTACTTTTTTTTTTATAATCGCCACCCATACACGGCCACACATGTTGTCCAACTCAAGTAGCACAACGATGTTGTCACGCAGGTTTGATCGTATGTGTGTCTATTTGATGGTGTGCTACGCAGAATGCCTAATGGTTGGACTTAAGCGGCTCATACATGGCGAACACGTTGTCAAACTTGTTGTGCAACACGTGAAAGCTTTTCCTCCACATACTATCAAACATGCTGTCCAACATCAGGGTAGAAACACATATCAGGACCTGCTAGTACTGTTAACTATATCTTTTCTTCAATAGAGTTCACTCAAGATTCAAGACTGACATGACGAATGCGTTACAAACATCAACCCTATGTTGTCAAACACGCACCCCCCCACCCCCCCCCCCCCCCCCCACCAGAAAATCAAATAAATTTGATTTTCGTCCAACTTCTTGACATACTGCGTGTCACACCACAAACAGGCCCATCCACAGACAAATCTGCGTAACAGCATCGTTGTTCTAGTCGAGTTGGCTAACATGAGTGACCGTGTGTGGGCCCCTTTAAGCTAGTTTGATTTTTAGGGATGGGGCTCTAGGAAACGGCTCTAGCAGCTCCTGATATGTGTTCTTGTTCTGATGTTGGAAAACATCATTGACAAGTGTATGGAGAAAAAGCTTTTATGTGTGACACACAAAGTTGGACAACGTGTTCGCTGTGTATGGTCCGCTTATTAGATGTCGTTACATCTGAACCTCACCCTATTAATGCAGGTGTGCCTCAGGACGTCAGGTTATATCTCTCCGTCTCTCTTCTTAATTTAAGAGTATCTGTCTATTCTCGGGCTTATAATCTGCGAAGGTTCAAGAGTTATATACATTAAGACTTCCGCCGCCATTTCAATGACCCTTAACCTTTCCCTATCTCTTCCCTACAATGTTGTGCTTTACATCAATTAGGGTATCATCTAAACTTGAGTTAATAATGGAAAAAATGAAAATGGTCAACACGGAAAATCATGGCAAGCATCTGCTGGAGCAGAATCGGGCCACTTCGGCGTCAGATTCTGTAACACGAACAGTTGGGTAGTATGGGAGATGAAAATTTTCGTTTTCCCCGATTAAAACTTCCTAAGCCCACCGTTCGGAGTTCTCTAACAAAAACGTGATAAGTGTGAAAAAGTGCGAATCGCCGGGGACGATAAAGGTTAGCAGCTTTTGTTGTAGAGGATTGAACTTTTTTTTATCTTCGAGGTACATCTGCCTATTACATCCCAACATCGAGATAAATTGAATTGTTTTTTAGAAGGGTAGTTTTTGGGGGATGTAAGAGGGTAGATTTTTTCGAATGTTTCCGCTATAACGGGAGAATGGAATGGCGATAAGAAGAGGAATATACGTGGTATATCAAAAGCAATAGAAGCGCGGGGCGAATTTGATAGGGGGAGGAAATGGGACAGGGTGGGGGGTGCGGGGATAAAAATGGGAGCGGATTAACGGAAATTTTAAATGAAATAAAAAAAATGCAGGAGTTGAAATAAGTAGGATGTCTAAGACCAAGAACAAAACCGAGTAATCGCTTCGGTGGTAAATTTTTTTGTCGAAATATTGCTGGGCACCTAACTGTGTGCAAGGGTCGTAGAACTTTTGGGTTTTTTCCGATGCATTTAGGGTCTAACGAATAATTTTGCCGGGTTTGGGTTGGCGGGGGGGGGGGGGTAGTATCATCCTCATGAGAGTAGTTCAAAATACGTCATGGTTGGTATGGTATCACATTAAAGAGGAAGGAGAGTGCAGCCGACTGGTGTAGTTTGTTTGTGATCTTTTATACGTCATAACTGACTTTTCACTGCAGAAAAACGGATTTTTTTTAGGCGATGAATAAACGATTTAATTTGAAAATCCCTAGGTACCTGAGAACCTTCACAAAACATAACCAAAACAGATAATAGTCTCAGTTGAGAGCTGTTCTTCTTACTTCCCCACAACTAAAGAGATTTCATTCATGATCTGCTGATGGCTGTCACTGCTGATTTTATTGGACAATTTTTTCACTTTTATTTCATTTTAATGAAGGTAGGTGGCGTTTTTACTGCAATTTCCCTAATATCGAGTAAAATTTGTAAAATTGCAAAAGGGTCTTTGATTGGATCCTCATTTGTCAGACAAACTGAAAATTTGACACCATTTAATTATAAATTAAGTTATTTATGGAAACAGTCTGTCTGCGTAGGATATTAATCCTCGAATACATGTATGTATATATATACATAAGTATGTGTCCATGATACTGAAATTATGTAGTTAATTTCTGTTCACACTTTATCTGTAATAAATGCCAGCAAGTCAGGTACTCAAATATTTTAATTGCTTCCACATAAAAACATTTTTTCTTTTCCGGGAAAGAGGAAAAAAAAAACATCTCTAAAGGCAAAAATCTGAGCTACAACAACAAGACTTTCAAACCGAACCTAAAAGCTATTTACACGTAGATTATATGCCTGGAGGGAAAGTAAAATTCCTCATGATTACAAACTTTTCCAGTAAATATGCTTTAGAGAGGGAGCGGGTAGTAAACTGATTTGAAAACTTCAAAGAAAAAAAAACGTAATCAGTGAGATTTCAGACAAAAAGGAAAACTGTCAATTCCAACTCCTGATCCTTTTACTGTTGGTTTGTATGTATCTAAGTATGTATGTAGGTATGTAAATACAATAATGTAAAACACACAAAAAGGAGTTGTTCGTGCACAAAAAACATCACTAAAGTCCGCTGTTTTAGAGCTTCCTGATAAGGAAAACCATAGTAGCTATAAAATCAGCCAAACAGTCACAGTAATCGTTGCCCCAGGAGCGGGTAAATATGTAGCTGAAGGTTATCTATTCCCAATGAATACAAATTAATACCGTTTCTAGTACAGAGGGAAAACCAGGCATAGGCTAGGCTAGGCTAAAGTCAATGATAAGGTGGCAGAAGAATGAATAGAGAATACTTTCTACTCTTCCTTCCTTCCTCCCGTACTTTGGCTGATATTTGTTGAAGGAGTGAAAACCGAAAGTATGTGACACGTTAAAAAAGGATCATTCAAACGGGACGTAATCGTCTATGTAATATATAAGTAGAATATAGATAAAGAGCATTATATATAATATATTAAACAAAAGACAAGAAACTATTCATGGAATACTTACCAACAAATGGTACCAGACCCTCCTGTTCGTAGTCGGTTATAGTTTCTTTACCCGTGCACGGCTTGTTAGCATCCTTCTCAAAGCTACACTTATTATGCTGGCTCCAGAATTCATTGAACCAGATGTTGCGGCAGTTGATGATAAGCTTAGAATTCTCTGGGTGTTGGCGATTGCTTCCGTTTTTGCACGTAAGGTGTTCCGTCTTGGGACGTAGGGACCGATAGTAGTTGTCGAAACCTGCGCAAAATCAAAAACATATCAAAATTAGGGGTAACCCGATACAAAAAACGTGATTTGTGTACATATGAAGGACTATCAAGATATAACCATGTATATATGTATGAATGCATGTATACCAATAGTGAAAGGAGTAGATTAGCATCTAAATCGAGATAAAATTTGCACAACAGTATTTGCTAGCAAAACTAACACCAAACAAAGAAAAAAAACCCCATAGAAAGCGAGCACCCATTACTCTACTTCTAAGTTTAGTTTTGGGGTGATATATATTAAAGCAAGGATATACATACATACATAAATGTATGTAGGAGAATTTGTAAGTTTCAACTTTAAAAAAGGATCCAGCATCTTGAATGGGATGTCATTTTTTCACTTCTTCGTCTTTCTATTTCACCGTGTAAAATATCTTCAGCTCTTTTTGGTGTAAAATTGCTCGAATTTAATGAAAGCAAGGAGAACTTTTAATTTGGTGTGTTTTTAGTGTGTAAAATTTTTCGCGGAGAAACGGAATGTGTGTGTGTACCTACCAAGCGCTTCGAAAGAAAAAACGGATTCGAAGCGCTTGTAGAAGGTTACTGATATGCTTAAAAAAAATAAAAAAAAAGTGCTTCTATGGAAGAAAAGTCTGAAGCAATTTTGTTTTGATGTTATTGTTTAACATTCCAGGATGCAAGTTTTCTCGTGTAAACGCCGTACGTAGGCGAGACCAGGGACAGAAGTAACATTTGTTATATTTGGCTTTGCTGTCAAGTAACAAATAAAGATGGAATTAAATAAATTATATATTCAGAAAGTTGACTCAATCTGCTAGAAATAAACCTAGTTTTCAGTTTCTCAAATGAAGCTGTTAAAGAACTATTTATAAGGGTTTTTCGTATACACGCCGATTGTTGTTTTAATCCTGGGAGCCTAGGACGAAAGTAACATGTAATAGAGACAAAAGTGCCACTGTTTGTTTTAAAAAATTTAGTGAAAAATAAGTTTAATAATAATAAGAATCAACTTTTATTATCAATAAAAAAAAAATGTTCTCTCGCTCTTGTTAGACAAACAAAAAATAATTCAAAGTTAGAGCAACAAAATATAATTTAATTATAATATCAGCTTTGAATCATTTACAAATATATATTACAAATAAATACCTAATTATAAGAAATTACTAGCTTTACTTGTATTTTTAACACCTCGAAGTGTCGTGTTGCTTTTGTCCCCGGTAGTGGTTTTTAAAATAAATATATCATTACCTAAAAACCACACAGGAATTGTCGAAATAAAACATAGGGAGCTACAAAACCACTATTCAAGAATCATCCCAGCAGTTACACATTAACTATGGATTTCTAGAAAAATACAAAATTAGAAAAAAATTATATGAGTGGCTATTTGACGTCTAAAATTTTTAGTCATTACATCAAATGCTAAAAGCGTTTACGCCGCGCTTGTATGTGTGTATATGAGTGTGTATTTGGGTGTGTGTGTATGTGTGTCGCAGGCCTGGGTGCGACCTCCCCCTCCACCACCCATCTCCCACTACTAGTATTTGGTTATACAGGGTGGTATTACAGTATCGGCGTAAACGCTTTTAGCATTTGATGAAATGACTAAAAATTTCAGACACATAATGTAAAAAGGGGCTAAAGCTGGAAACACAATGCTACGGTCATCAGCGTTCATCAGCTCAGATTTCATTCTATTCTATTATCAGATATAGGAATAAATTGAAATTTGAACTGATAAACTCTGATGACCGTAGCATTGTGTTTCCCGCTTAAGTCAAAACCGTTACATTATTTGCCTACTTTCCATGAAGTGTCTAGACTTTTCGTGAAATGCTGAGTTCCGTCAAAGGTCTACGACATATATACAAATTCAGCTCAACAACGTGCAACTGATTTGAATGTTCGACTGAAACTAACCGATGTAAGAAAGCACCGGCGTACGCATCTGAACTGTAGAGCAAAACTTCTCAACATGCTCGTGCGCATTAAAAGGGGGCATGTTACTTTCATGACGCAGTTACTTTTGACCTCGGTCTCCCCTACCGTAACGTGGAAACACTCCGATTTCAAAACAGATATTTGAAAATTTTTTTTACTTAGAAAAGTATAAAATTTAATTATAAAATTTGCTATTGCAGAGCGCGGATGTTTTGTTCAAAATTTAATTTTCCAGTACGAAAATGATCAAAAAGGGCTTGTTTTGGAGCCGACCATCTCTGATTTAGATGAAACTCTCAAAGTTTGTAGGGAATACCAAAATAGCCCACCCATATTTTTTTGTTTTCTCCTAGCACGTCTCCCCCTCCCTACTAGTGGGCTTGGAACATTTCGTGACTTACGATGTTCAAAAAATCATACCTCAAGAACCGAGCAATCGGTTTTTCTGACTCAAATGTTAAATTAAGCTTACAATAACGAACAAAAAAAGTTTTTTTTTTATCAGTAGTAGTATTTTTTTTCAAATTCAATTGTTTTATCTTATCTACTATTGAGGACTTCTAGTACTTTTTTTCTATTAATATTTTGAAGCTATAAGCTTTATCTATCTATATGTACAAAAAATTGCTATGGTGTTCTTGGGTTATAAATTTTTATAGTCACCGTACTATAGCCAAAGTAACCTGTATGGGTAGTACTACACTGATGGGAATGTATTTTTTTTCTACTGGGGACCTCCAGCACTTTGTGGTTTTTTTTTGTATTTTTATTTTGAAATAACGGACAAATCAAGGATTAATATGCCTATAATATTGAATTTGAATTTCAGTCGTTTAGACGAGAAATCTTCTTCTTATGCCTATAATGACATGTTCGTTCAAGAAAGTCCCTACAGGTGTCATCACTTAACATAAATATGGATTCACCACTTCAAAAATAATAGCTTTTGGACGCCAAATCCACCGAAGAGTGGAGTGGAAAAGAATTATTAAGTTTTTGTTATGTGTTCGCTGAGACGGAAGAAAGCAAAGTTATATAATTGAAAAATGCTCAAATTTGCAATTCTTACCGGAAGTTGTCGCGGTTAAATCGGGACAGAATTTGACTTTTCTAGGACCGCCAGTACATTGTGGAAAGTAGGCATGCAAAATTATTATAGTTTTTATTATTTTTAAATAGGTGAATGACATCTGATTCTGATTGAATAATTGGATTCATCGCCAATTCGTTTAAGAAAGTTGAATTATTCAGACAGAAATTTAGGCCGTCGAAAATTAATTTTCGCAACGAATTCGGGAGGTTAGAGAAAATATTCTCGAAAAATCAGAAAAATGTCACAATAAAAATAGCAAAAGGAATTTTGTGGGTAGGGGTGGTTTGCTCCCATAGAGGTTACTTGATTTTAAATATTCATATCTCAAAATTTCGCTTCGAAAAAACGTGCTAGAAATCCTTACTAGTGAGTAATACTATTTTTTTTTTTTTTTAAATACTATTCTTAAAATTTGTTTTTTCGTTCGGTGCTTCTATAATTTTTTATGACAAATATAAAGTATTAAGCTTCATCTGGCATTTGAATCAGAAAAATCGATTGCTCCGTTCTTGAGACATGATATTTTTGAAAATGCCATTTATCGTAAAATCACGAAATTTCGAACCCCCCGAAACAAAAACTCCGGGATAAACTGTGAAAGAGTTTCGTTCAAATTGGAGATGGTCGGGTTCCAAGGTGATCGGTTTTATGCGGAATGGCTGATTGATATAGAAACTCGCTCTCTCTCTCTCTCTCTCTCTCTCTCTCTCTCTCTCTCTCTCTCTCTCTCTTTGTAAATAATATAATGAGAGTGGGAACAGAATATGCGCCTTCAGAGATTTGAACGGAAGGCGTAAGAAAGATTTTCTGGTTCTCTTTTATGCACAAAGAGTAAAGAATGTTTATCCCCTTTCTAATGGTCCCCAATATTCCATCCTTTCTAAGTTAATCAAAACCAAGAGTGGTTATTAAAAATTACTGTAAATAAAAAAAAAACATTATTTCTTTTGTTTAAACAGCTTTGCCACTCTTTTTCGTTGCATGTAATCAGGGCTATCTTATTTTTTGTCTTTACTCGTGAAATTTTCTGTCCTTTTCTACTTGTTAAGATTTAAATGGAAAACAGGTTGAAACCTCTTCTTGTTTCCTAACTGGTTCTTAAATTAACTTTGCTTCAACCGCCATGAGATAACAAGTGCGTTCCTATTCCCTATAGACGATGTTCATGACCGATGGGAAGGATGCTGTTTGTAATAACAACAATTGCGCTAAAGAAAGTACTAACAGTCGATGTTTACTTATACACGTATTTAGACCAACATCTGTGCTTAGTGTAAAAACGAGATTTCTAAAGTTGTAAATAAAAAAAAAGTTATTAAAAATTACCGAGATCTACCTGTATTCAAATCCCATCTGAGGAATGCTACAAAAATTCAACTTTAATTATAGGATTGTGACTGAGCAAGCACTGAAACTAACAAGGCACTACATAAAAGTTGATAAGATTCCTTTTGAGTATATACGAGAGAACTCCTTAAGTGGACCCCAGGTCTCTTGGTGTGAAATTATAGGGAGAGAAGAATGTCAAATCGTCCATATTTCACGTCTGAGATTTCTTAGAAGACTTCTGCATTGCCCCTCAATGACATTTTTCAACATTTTGAGGACGAGTCCTGAAGAAGTATCTCTGAAAACGTTTTCTTCTTCTGGCTGGATTTTTTTTTTTTAAACTCTGCTGCAGACTTCTGCCTAGAGGTATAATGTGTCCTTACTGCTTGCTCGTAAATATTTTTTAAGGACTCTTTTTCGCTTCTCACGACTTTCTATCTTCTTAAGCTTTTCTCCTTATATTATTCCATGCTCTTTCCTATTTTAAATATACAGGGTGTTTCAGAAGTGGTGGATAATAATAAAGGAGGTGATAGGTCATGTCGAAAAATGAAAAAAATTGTATGGCAAGTGGGGGGGGGTGTATTCGCAATCCTTTCCGAGATAATCGGGGTTAAAGGACTAAGCGTACGTGAATCGTAGGTTTGTACTAAAACAGTTATATCTCCTAAACGACAAAACAGTAGAAAAATGGTCGAGGTGCTAATTTATAGAGAGCCTCCTGCCCTTTGATTGAAAGTGTCAATGCTTCCTCTACAGTATGTAGTTTAGAGAAATGGTCTGCCAAACTTCAAGTTTCATGTTTTGTTCCTCATTTTTTGTGTTTGAGGCAAAAAAAAACTAAACTAAACTTTGTTTTACTCCAGTTTGAAGCTAAGATTGTTTTCTTTCAAATGCACTTTGTTTTCATTTTGTATGTTATGACACAAAAGTTCCCCAAAATATCCCCAAAAACATCCGTTGTATGCTGGATTCTAAACGCTGTCCGTAATTACCGAATACATCGACGGGCCATTAAATTTAAGAGAGGTGAACATCTCTTATCAGTTTTCACTATTGATGGAATTGTGCATGTGCGACGAAGAAAAAATGGACAGGCGGAACGTATTCTTGGAGAGGATCCTTTTTGATGATGTTGCTGGAGCATTCATGAATTTGTAATTAGTCGTGCAGTAATTTGTTTCTGATTTGTAGATTAGTTCCTGAAATATGGATATTTTTTACATCTTAAAGTATTTAGTCTTAATGTAAGCAATTATTTTCTTACTTCCTCTATTGCTTATACAATGATTACTCAGCTGAGAATTTTTGTTTGAGGAGTCGTAGTCATATGGTTGGGATAAATTTTTTTAAATAATTTTGTTGGAAAAGGTATAAAAAATTTATTTCGGTTCGGAAGATAAGAAAGTAAGCCTAAGATTATCAGAAGACCATTTTTCTGTATGGATAGTAGTTTTAGACGCAAGAGCTATTCAAATCAAACTTTTGTCAATCTTCCAGAAAAACATTGCAAATATTTTAGAATGGTAGGACTACGTAGAGGCTCTCATGTGGTAGTGAGGGAGTCTGTTTTGTGCCATTTGTGAAGTATTCTCGAGGGTTTTGTATGTGCACAATTTTATGCGACTCGTGTTTGAAGGATGAGATCTGATATTGATGTGGACGAATATAATAATGTATTCTAAACAACAGTCTAATAGTATTAATGTTTTACATGTTAACCCCAGAAGTTAATTTTGTCATATAGATAGAATTCGTGACATATTCAGCTGCTGAAACATGGTTAAAGCCTGAAATCAGTGATCAATTTGTTAATATTCCGGATTATAGATTTCATCGTAATGATAGATATGGACGAAGGGGAGGAGGTGTAGCTATATTTTTTAGAAATGGGTTGAAAAGTAAGCTTTTGTTTAAGAGTGGTGATTATAATACGGAAGCCGAATATATTTTTTGTGAAGTCGGATCTAGTCTTCTCATGATAGATTAACACAAGATCTAATACATATTGTATGAACATGCCATCATTGGTGGTGACTTGAATATGAACTTTCTGGTAAGTTCTAGCTCTAATGATGATTTTTGTAATATACTGACCTCCGTTGATTTACACCGCATTGATTTTGAATCTACTGATTTCTCGCAAAAATCTTGCTCTCTGTTGCATGTATTTATTATGACATGTACGTCTAAGATTAAGTTTAAAAATCAGCTGTCACTTCCTGGTAACTCAGACCATGATATTATCATGATTGTATATGATATTCCGTTTGATAATGATTATTCAACTCAATCATTTTCCTTTTATGATTATAAATTTATTGTGTTAGAGGATTTGCTCTCAGAAGCCGAGCCAATTGATTGGGATATCGTATGTGATATTGCTGATGTTGACCCTCAAATCTTTGTAATTAATGAGTATACATATGTATCGTAAATCTCCATGAAAGTTTTTTTCCGTTAGAAACCAGGATTATTGATAATCTGGCTTGCCCTTGGTTTTCAGTTATTATTAGAAGATTCATACGGGATCAAGCCTATAAACTATGGAAGCGATATCGAATTGGGGAATATTGCAGTACTTATCTGGCATTATAATTGGTACCGTTGCTGGTGATCTCGCACATCCTTATGAGCTTAATAGTCAGTTTGTGTCTACGGCGGAGTCGAATGATACTGATTGGTCTAATGTGGCTGAGCTGCCAAATGTAAATAGCTTTGCTCCCTTTGACTTCATTCGGGCGAATCATGGTGATGTAGCACGTGCATTACTAAGTATAAAATCAAATGCCATGAGGTGCGATGAGATTGACCCTCGATTTATCAGGATCCCTATTTGATTTATAATCACACCGCTAACACATATTATTAATACTTGTTTTACAACTATGTACTTTCCTCGTATGTGGAAATATTCTAAAATAGTTCCTATGTCTAAAGGTGATGGTTACAGTGAATACAGACTAATAAGTATCTTACTGTTCTTCTCCAAGCTCACTGAAAATATTATGTACACACAAAAATTATTAATCATGTTCGGAATAACAACTTATTGAATTGCTGTCAGTCAGGATTTAGAGCTAAGCATAGTTTAATCATGATCGTTTATGTGTAAAGCTCGTTAAATACTTCAACTTTTCACCCCAGGCATCTAGGATAAATGCCAGATATTTGAGGGACAGATTCCAATCTGTACATAATAATGGAAGTAACTCTATCTTTCTTCCTCTTTTGACAGGGATTCCGCAGGGTTAAGTTTTAAGCCCTTTATTATTTTCGTTGTACATAAATTATGTATTTAGTGTTATTAAAAACTGCAAGCCTCATTTATATGCGAACGACGTACAGCTACTATTTTTTACGTTTATCGGTTTTTCCGAGGATGCAATTTGCTCTGTTAAGGACGATCTTGACGTACTTGCCAAATAAATGGACTGCATCCAATGGACTCAAATTGAATACAAGTAAATCTAAGTAAATCTAAGTGCTTAATTATAAGTAGATTTGTCTCCAGTTCTCATAAATGGTGTAATAATTCCTTTTGTTACTTCAGCTAAGGATCTAGGTACCATATTTAATAATAGAATGACTTGGGGTGACCATATAAATTCTGTCGTAACGAAAATTTATTATGAGCTTCGACACTTTGGGCTTTTAGCGACGTCACTCCCAATCAAGTTTTACTTGTACCCCGATTTTGTTATATGGCTGTGAAATTTACAATGGGCTCGATAGTATCTCTTACGGGAAGCTTTTAGTCTCTTTTAATTCTATCATTAGGTATATTTTTAGACTTCGGCGCTATGACCACGTTTCACCTTTTGCTGACACTGTTAGGCTTTGCTCTTCAGAGCTATCTCAAATTTAGGACAGTGACTTTACTATCTTAGGTCATAAAATTTCAGTATACGGAATATTTATTTACCTTCTTACACTTCAATAAATCAAGTAGAGCATTAACTCTTACACCACATCGCAGCAGTTTTTTGTTAATTTTCTGCTTTGATGCTATCGTTTTAAGTCGTAATAATTAATTATTTTGATGAAATAAATAATAATAAAAGCCCAGTAATAGCCACTAATACACCAGTCGAGCAGCTAGCAGCTTTCTGGACTAGTCCTATGTACATCCTCCTCCAATGGTGGTATATTTAGTGCTATTGCAAGGAATTAATCTGGGAGAGTGAATGAAAAATGCTCTGCTGCATCCAAACTGGACTTAAAATATCAGCAAGGCTGCAGGCTAACAATCCTCTCTTGATAAAAATACAAATCAGCAAATAGGTAGCTCTTTAAATACAGAATTACGTCAGTTACCTACTTTGTTGGTGGTTTGATTACCGGATCAGATAGTACGGATAGGAAGACATCAGCTATCACACATAAAATAAAGCTAGAAATACACATTTGGTCAGCTGGCTGTGTAATGGAATCTTAAATTCAATGTTAAATTTACTATGCTACACTTTTGTAAAACATGGAAGATCACCCAATCTACTATAACACGCCATTTACAGACATTTGTGAATAGCTATCAGCGTTCAGTCCCGAGGAAAACACAGAATCCTAGTCGCCCCTAACCTTAACCTAATCTAATATTTCCCGAGGGTACTTTAATTACCGGGATAAGGCGCTTTTTATACGATACATTGCTACTTAGAGAGATGAAGGTTGAACTTTAATTTCACTATATATAACAATTTCCCAGAAATACCTCCATCTTTGAAAATTATAAAAACATTGATAGGAAACTATTTTCATTTTTCTGCTTCATTATATGTAAATGATAAAAAAATTCTTGTTCAGTATTAAAAAAAAAGTATAAAGTTTTCAATCAAATAAAAAAAAATACAGAATCCCTCTGCCTGCCTGAACATAAGTGAACGTACAAAACGAACGCAATGAAACGACGCATCACTGTTCCTCCTTTTCCTTTTAAAGCGAGAAACACACTCGACCTCAGTATAACTTTAAGAACCTCAACCTGTAGAGCCTTGCAAACTTTTACAACTCACAATGCGAGCTTTGACAACTTCTGTATGATAGCAGTTAAGTTGGCTGTTGGCTTAAAAATTAAATTTTTTTTGTAATAATTTACTACAGCAGGAATAAATTTCCACGTTAAATATGCTTCCCAATTTTTTTTCAATAAATTTCACCTACACTTTTTCTCGTAAACAATACTGGAATCAAATGATTACAAAAATTAGCTGTCAAAGCTGACAAAGTTCCAGCAGAGTAGAAAGTAGACCTACTCGAGTTCAACCTCAACCTGGCCGGCCTCACCAACTTTCCCATTGGGAGCTTGAAATAACCTGATCTCATATATTCTACAGAACTGTCAAAGTTGGTGAGGCCGGCCAGGTTGTAAAAGCCAGCACTGTGTTTCACGCTTTAATTCAAAACGCAACACAACGGCATTAATCGAAATTGAAAATAATTTGCGTTGATTTCCTGCCAGCCGACAGCCAGACACGGCGGCTTATGTCTGGTCAGGGCAGGCGGCCATGTCATTGTCATTGCACGCACTTCAAACCGCAGTTGAATTTTGTATGGTTGGTTGTGTCGCAGAGTCGCGTGCATTCTTTTGCACTTTTGAAACTAAAAAGTTATAAAAAAATTAAAAAATTTGCTCGTATTTTGTTTTGTTTTTGTTTTTTATTTCAACCTGAATTTTCAAGTTGACAATAATTTTGTAAACTTTTTTCGCAATCGGAATTCTATTTAAAAATGTCTTCAGCCTTGTACGGTAAGCTAGGTAAGATCATAATACGGCTCCCGACTCCTAGCTTTCGAGACTCGTTCAGCACATTACAATCGTTTCATTTCATGACATGTTTTATCAGCCAACAACAAATGTGTGTCAGTTTTTTTCCAAATTAATTTCTTTATTCGATTGTTAAAAGTGGTAACTATGCCTTTTCTTATTGGTTTTTTTTGTGATCAGCGTACATATTTATAGTGATTTTAATAAAAATTATAAGAAATAATTCCATTATATAAACGAAAAGTGATGATTTGTGATATAAATTTCTGTGCGCGTGTGTGTGGTTGTCGAATCTACTTGATGGCCGCTATTGTTTGAGGGTAAGTGCCTTACGAAAATTCCAATTTTTCACGAATATATTTGAATATTGGTTGATAAATGATAACACGAGACCTCATAATTTTTGGAAACGCCCAAAATGCGTACACTCTTCTTCTTTTTTTTTCCATCGCTGTGGTGTAATTTTTCAATCGAAAGCATATGAGGAAGGCGAATTCCTTATGGTTGCTTGCATGCATATTCTGTTATTAGCATTTATAGGAATAGGTAACATTCCAGAATGATATAATTTTTGTTCCCTATTCATTTCCTGGACTGAGTTCTCTTCAAAAATTGTGTATATGCGATGGCAGTGTCTATTTTATTCTGTTCATAGATATTAGAATTTTTGATTTTGCTAATAAAATAGTGGTTTTCTTTTGTCTATGCACCTTAGCTAGGGATTTTTCAGTGAGCTCGAATCTACTAAACCTCCTCTTCTCTGCTATTGTCCACTGCACAATTTTGTAAACCTTTAGCGGACATTACCACAAATATTTATAGCTAGTTTGTTTACCTTTTGCAAAATCCTGGACATACATACATACAAAGTACCATTGTCTATGACGGAATCTGTGGTTTGGTTTCCAACCCACTGGGAGAAATTTCATTTCGAATTAAGATTAAATTTTAGTGGAAATTTCTGACCGTTTTTTTTTGCAATGAGAACCAAATATCTCTACACATATTGTATACAGCGTGTTTGTCATTTATGCCCGAAAACAAATTCCATAAACTCGTGAATGTTGTGCATTGGGATTTTCATTGCTGCTATTTCATGAAGCATTTACCTCAGATAAGCATTTCTCAGATGAGGGTATTTACAGAATTTGTCGCTAATGCACCGGAACAAGCTGAAGCATAATAATTATGCTAAATGTTAAAGAGACAAGGGAAATATTCAGTGAAAATAAACACCTCTAAGTGTAAATTACGCCTAGAGCCCTTTTCAAATTCAGCAAGTTACGTTAGAGATGCCGAAAATTCCTGTTATTTTCCATTTCCATGAAATACCAAGAATCTAACTTCTTGGTCAAGCTTAGATTACATTCAAATCCTTTTTATTTTTTCTATCCTGTTGGTATATCTCCTCAAGACCGAAGGATTTTGCGATATGTTGAACTGGTTAGGTAAGTTGTTTTTGGGACATCCTCACCTCTAGCTAACTTCAAGAAAGCAAGATCGATTGTTATATAGAAAGGTCTGTGTGCCAGCCGTTGCATAAAGCTTAGTTTTCGTCAGCATTTCCGTAGGACAACTAGTTAGGCACATTCTCATTGGGACAACCTACCTCTGAATCCTTCGGGATACTTGGTCCCAGAGCGCATCAGCAGAGTAATCTTTTTATCAGATTAAAATAAGTGTCTGAGGTTGTCACACCAATTAAGATGACTTCCCATTTTGGCATAGTGGAAAAAAATAGAAGAAGACGTCGGCATTGCTGATAGTTGGTTCCATATATGCGAACTGACCACAGTTCAACAACCGTATTTTAAAATTGGCTAACATCTCTGGAGTAATTCAGCGATAGGGCTATTATCATCGCTTCGGTAGAAGGCGACATTATTACCACAAGTGTAACAAGAAACTTAAACAATTTTCCATACCTCTCCCGTCAACAATTGGCAACCCGCCCTAAATACCTACTAACCCTGGTAATATAAAAATGTTAGCTTTAGAAACCTAGAAGATCAGTGGGGACGGTTGTTTTTTTCGCACATTTTGCGCTATATCTTTGATTTTTTTTTAATCCTTGAAAGTAAAAAAGCTAGACTTGGTCTAATACCCCCGGCAGACGGACAAAATCAATGATCATTCATTGGTAATTGATTTTTTCAAATATCAAGTTACCCAGGCTTTTGTGAATTAAAACGAAACTCCTGTCATTTTTTATGTGTATAATTGACAGCTAATTGTCTAGGGTATAAGATCAATTCTTATGATACCCTAGATGTATACCCGTAAGTAATTTCGTATGGTCACTCATCTGTGCAAATTTGATTTTTGAAGAGGCTTTCGCATATATTTCTAGAACGTTTCTGTGGACAGTAAAAATGATTATAACCAATTTTTTTAGGATTTCATATTCTGAAGAACTTTTCAGTACAACAAAGACCTCTGGGACTGATCATTTTCACAGTATATGTAATAACCTAAATTTGTATATGGCAAAACTAAGAAAGGTTTGCCCGATTTAGCCCATTTTTGAAATTTTGTTTACTATTGCTATGAAAACATCATGCACCAAATTTCACCTCTATACGTAGACGCTTTCTCATAGTGAAAACCGTAATTTTTGTACGAACTATCGATTGGTCCCATTTTCGAACTTAACTCAACTCTCTAAGTGAACGCGCTCTCTAGTTATGGTGAGGATGGACAGACGGACGGAGATGCAAAAATCAAAATAACTTGTAATAATGCGAGGGTGTCCAACAAATTTTGCTCTACCGGCATTATTTCTGTACGTTATAAACGGAATGACAAACTTGGTATTCACTATGATTTCGTCTAGAGTATAAGAAAAAATTTTTTTTTTGAGAAGTCCAACTCACCCCCATAAAAAAATTATTTCGTAATCTTTCACTGTCGAAATATGTGCGCGTCGCAAAATCTAACATTCTGTCAAAATTCAAGTTCCTATGTTACGCCGTTTTCGAGAAAAATGTCTGTGATAGACAGATGGCCAGGCACAATGAATTATAAGGTTTCGGTTTTTCTGCTTTTGTAGTACGGAACACCCTAATACATAAGCGAATATCATATTATAGTAGCCGAACAAGGTTATTGGTCGTTCATCTGAACTATTCTGTGCTAAATATAAAGTTTAGCGATAAGTTTGAACATCTACTGGCAATCCCCTCTAATTTCCATCCCACACAAACCTACTCCTATGTAGGGAAGATTGGGGACGAACATAATAGAGGTCAAAAGTAACAACGGTGGTATTGGGTCGGTATCCTTTAAAAATAATTTTTAAAACAGTCGAATCGAATGTTTCATTTGGTAGGAATTTCTTGGAAGGTCTTTTAAAAATATTTGAGATGAGTTTCAGAGGGAAAATTGTCTCCACAGAAACATGTATACGAACTTTTTACAGGTATGCTTCCATTCAAAACAGAAACTTACAACTTTCGCAATATACCAATACATACAATATAATCTTCATCTAAATATCAGCCACGCTCCAAATATGTATATGGCAATTACACAGTTGTTTGCTCCTTTATGTACGTCATTTACTCAACAAAAAGTTTACTAATAATTCTTGTTTATATTTGACATTTTAATATCTCCATATGTACAAGCAATCGAAAATAAACATATTTGCGAAAAGTTTATTACTTCGAGCTCTTATAATCCCTCGTTTAGAGAGCAGATAAGAAAACTTGTCCTTTATTTGGGCAGTAATTGAAGAAAAAAGTTTACTTAAAAGAAAATTAAAGATCTCTGGAATTTTAACTTTTGGCTTGAAGCCCTTCATATATACATCTACATTTGCATAATATACATATAATAGTATTTCAAATATTATTTCTTACCTGGCAAGCTAGTGCGATGTGGTAAAACAGTGATGGCATTTACAGCAGCAAATTCTTGATCTCTTACAGGATGAGATTTAGCACCCCATGAATCGCTAGCAATCCAATAAAAATGTTGACTTTTATTGGCTCTAATCGCTGCTTGAAGTAATTTTCTGAAAAAAGAAAGTAAATAAAATAAAATAAAGAATATTTCCAAGTGTTGAAAACAATTAGGGTGCGTTCAGCCCGCAGAGGTTTGAAGCGGAGAG
The DNA here is from genome assembly GCA_963924295.1 of Dioctria rufipes. Lineage (NCBI taxonomy): Eukaryota > Metazoa > Arthropoda > Insecta > Diptera > Asilidae > Dioctria > Dioctria rufipes. The sequence continues at coordinate 1,745,411 of OZ002741.1, forward strand.
GCTGCACGCGTAACCATTTCAAAACACTAGAACCAGAAATTATGAAAACGTAGAAGCAATTATTGTGCTGATTTCAATTCGAAGTGATTTTGAATGGTTGGTATTTGAGCGTTAAAGACGCCCATGTCAACATGTTTGATTTATTGCCGTTAGATTTTTACTGTAGGAGTGTAACGGCAATTAGCGCTGTTAGACTTAGAGCGGGGCATTGGTGGATGGAGAGGGGCTTTGGGAATTCCAATATACTCCAGAAGATAGACTGCAGTGATTGCAGGGAAAAAACTGACTATCAAATACCTTTCCTAGCTTTTGGTGGGGGTGTCAATGCAATTATGCTCACCAGGAGGGATTGCGATGGGACGGGAATGGTGATAACATCCGATATATTTATGTTTACGGATAGATCCAAGACGAATGCGAGCACAGGGGCTAGAGATTGTACTCTACAGACCGCCAGTGGCACGAGTCTTATAGACTTCCGGACAAATGTAGTGCCTTTCATGAAGAACTCGCAGCGATTTACGTGGCGGCAATATTGGTATCTATGTGCAGAGAGAGAGAGTCCGCACGGCATGTCTGCATATACAGTGAACGTCAGGCAGCCATTAAGGCGCTGGATGCTGTGCTGGTAATATAAAAATTAGTGCAGTTATGCAAGATCAGCCCTGAGGAATTGCCTACACAGCGCAAAGAGATCCTATTATGGGTACCAGGCCACAACTAGATGGCTCATGAGCTGGCTTTGAAGTGGATAGCTCCACAGCGATAGCTTATGCGAGGATTTCAATCGGAGCTTTAAAAAAGGGGATCATCAGGGGTGCCTATCAAAATTCAAGCCTCCGGTGGATCAACAGTGAAAGCTGCCGTATTATGAGCAAATTGTGACCTGCATATGACAGCAAGAGGACAAGAGAACTCCGTAATGGCAGTAGAGCAAAACCAGGAATATAGTAGGGGTCATTACGGATCATTGGGCCGTAGGAGATAATGCTAGAAGACTGGGAATATCAGCGAACAATTTCTGCAGGAGCTCTAAGGCTTCGAAAATTCAATCCGTCCAACACGTACTTTGCAAGTGCCCCGCTCCGATGAATAAAAGAAGTAGGCTATTAGGTGGGTACTTCTTTTCAAATCTGGTGCGAAGTTGCAAAGTAAAGAGTCCAGATGTATCCTAAAATTCTCAAGGGAAGTCGGATGGATCTAAAGTGGTTTCAGAAGTTATCCCTTGAACCCAAGTGATGCAATGGACCTACTGGAGGCCTATGTTAGTGATGCAGGCTGGTCTTCCAGCGGCACTCCTTTAACCTAACCTAACCTATGCTCATGTCAAGATGAATGCTGGTTCTTCTATATGAACATTTTTTATTTAAAATTTATCGAATCAATAAAAGCAGTACAATTTCCGGTGAATTTCATCATTTGTTCAGTGAATTCAAATAACACCCTCAGCGTATTTTCGGATGTAAAGTGCCACTTTCGAGTACATTTTATTTCTATGCTACTTCATCCCATAATTTTATTGTTAGAACTCAGTTGGAATTATTATTATTTTTCATATCCCATACTCGGTGCTTACGAATACTTTCAATCCATGAATACTGGTAAACTTAGGTTGAAGGTATTAAAGGTATATAGTAGAAATGGCAGAAATAAGGATTCACAAAATACACTCACTGCACAAGCGATTTCACGCGAATAAAATCAAGAATTTTGATCTTTCATTTAACCGCTTCGAAGCTCTTTGGAACGAGTCGGAGGAGCGCATTGCCTTTAATCGTGCCAACAGGAATACTTGCGCTGTTTACCATAGTTGTGACTTCTTCATTCGGTTGCACGCGAAACCGCATCGCTTCAAACCTCTCCAGGCTGAACCATCCTCTTAGCCATACAAATTTTCATATAAGACTATACTCACCGAACATTATCTTCATCCACAAACATTATGACCGCTCTTGCACTTGGCTTGCTCAGTAAATTTTCAATAATCCTGTCAAAATCTTCACTCTTCGAATTTCTGGAAACCTTTTCACTAATAGCAATACATATCCCAAGTGTACTGGAAATTTGTATAAAGGATGCAATTCCCTGAAATTTACACAAAAATAAAACTTTTATTAATTCACTTGCTTCTTAATGTTTGCCACTATAGCAGGTCATAAAAAAAGGAGAAAAGTTATAATTCATTAAAGAGTAAAATTACTGTCAATTAGGTACGTAGAATTTGAAGAGCAGCGCATAATTGCCTTTTTAATTTTTACAGGGTTTCATTTAAAACTTTTATTTCTGATTTTTATAAACAAAATTCAAAATTTTGTGCAACTACACACCTCACACTGGAAACGTAGATCGGATTGCAGTGGGTGTAATTAGGTGGGTAAGAGCATATAACTGCTCACGGTTAGCTTAAGTAAATGTTAATAAACAAATTAGATAGATTCGAGTATTTTATTAAAATCTCCAAAAAGTGTTTTATTTTACAGACGGACTCCTGCATGCAAAAGGTACCTATGAAATTGAGTTGCAAATTCATGGGAAGCGCAACTCAGCAAATTTAATTAGTTAGAAAGTAACAAAAATTAAATTGTTGCAGTTTCATAGCACTTTTATGATGTTCAAATAAAAGTTTTTCAAACAAAATTTATACGGTTACTTATAAGAGCTTCAACATGGTAGGTAGGTACTAATGGAATTAAATAAAAGCTATTATTTGTTGGCTGACCTTATTATGGAAATTAATTTCGCTTCCATTCAAGTGCTAAGCTATAATAGAGCCGTCCTGCTACCTGATACAAGGCTAATTAAGAGTTTGTACAAGTTTACGTTTTCGGTTGTTGTTTTTAAATATGTTGGCGATGTTATTGCTTGGTTACGTTAGTATTTTGATATAGCCAGAGCGCTATGTGAAGTTTGAATCAAATGAAATTTATATTTTGTTGGTTTCTTGCTATAACGTTCAGAGCTCCAGAAAAGATACAATATCAGACTCCAATTTCAGCAACTCTAACACAGGGGAGGCTCGGTAACGAACTTTCTTTGCTGTTTTTTTGTTTCGTCTGTTTACCGAAATCTTTATATGTAAATTTATTCGAATGAAACATTATATTTTTTGTTTTCATTCGCAATTTGATATAATAAATGAAAACGTAAATTTTTTTTTCACCTTGCAATTAATAATTTTTGGCTCTATTGTTTTTATGAAAAATTGTATGTGACATTAGAAATTAGGGCAGGATGGGACAATATCGGACAACTAAGAAAATTAACGAAATATTCAATTAATTATTTATATTATATGAAAAATGTAATGTGCTATCTCTTATATTTCAAAAATATATTAATTAACTTTAATAATAACCACAATAACAATATTTTTAAAATATTAACGAAAATTTATAAATGGGTATTTGCCCGGTTTTGCCCCATTATGCATATGCCGTAGAAATTGTTTATTTGTGTAACATTTGCCTACAACACAAAATGCAGCTATTCGAATTTTCAGTTCCGTATTTCTCATTTTTATCTAGTAACATTAAAAAAGGTATTTCTTATTGAAGGCTGATATTGAACTGTTCGAGAATTTTCTTTATGTTTTTCAGGATTAGCGTGATTTTTCAATATCGTTTTTCCATCGAACTTTTAATAATATAGAGCATACTCTGCAGGATACTGGATATGTACCTTTGTCCTTATTTAAATTTTGTGCAGCCAAGTTTTCAAATTGTGATCAAATACTGGGGAGGTCCATGGAATGAAATGAAATGTTTGTGTTCAACACAGAATGCATCTATTTGAATTTCCGCTGTCATAATTTTCGTTTTTAATTTATAATAACATCAAAAAAGGAGTTTCTTATTGAAGGCTGATATTGAACAGATGATTAAAACAGAAACGTGATATTCTTTTTTGACAGTCACAGTTGAGGAAGAAATGAAACAATAGATAGACTATCAAAGAAAAAAATTAATCGTAATTATTTGTCCATAATACAAGAAATCCGGAATTCTTAGAAAAGCGGCAAAAAATCTTCAAATTCTGAAAGAAAAACTTTAGTTTTAAAAATCTGAGAAAAACAGAGAAATCTGGTACTGCAGCAACGCTGACTGAGACTTGGAGTTGCTCGCTGCAATATTTCAGTGGTGGAGCCACTGTCGTCTGTGTTCGCCCCGATGTACGGTATAGCCCCATTTTCCCCTACATATAATTTCGTCTCCTTTTTGTTTTTTTTTGTTTAATTTACACTCTACTAAATAGAGGGATTATTAAAATTGTCCTTATAAATTTTTTGCATTTGGTCAACAAATTTATATTTTTCTGCAATTGACTGAAAAAAAAAGACAAAAAAAAGGAATGCTACATTTATATGAACAATTTCGTGGTCCCAAGTATTGTGATTAGTGTTAAGCAAAAATATGAATAAGGAACAAAAAATATTCCTTGTACATTATTTGTCACAATTACATTCCATTTCCCCTACAATTTAAGTTTACGCTAAACATTCATATACAGCTTTTCCAAAATTTATTCTTATATGTCATCAATATCGCTATCTAAGTAAACTAATTCCCATAAATTCAATAACCACAAACTTTAAGTCCAAAATATAAGCAAACCAAATAAAACCAAACAACAAAAAATGAAAGGAACAATGAAAATTCTCAAGGTGGAAAAAAAAACTAAAAAGTAAAAATAAATTGAAAATAATTTTTTTTTGCAAATTGATATAATTTCCATATTCAATAAAATCAAGCACACAATGTACATTTTCAAATTGAGTAGGTCTGCACAACAGCTGGCAAAAGAAATGGTAGGTTATTTTTAATATAGACTAGCTATAGATATGTGTGTATATGTAGTAAGCACATGGGGTATCTAAAGGAAAACATAAAAATGAAATATTAAACGGAAGGAAAAAATAAGATGAAATAAACACAAAAATCAGGAAAATACATTATTCACTTCAAAAATTTTGAAAGAAATAAGAGGGGGGAATAAGAAACATCAAAGTGAAGCCATGAAATATACCCAAATTCTAAATATTCGGCAACCTATACTTTGTCGTCGACGCGACGACGTTTCGCACTTCGTCTCCCTCTTGTTTTTCCAGCATAGTAGCTTGCAACAATATTAACGCTGTCCTTATTGGAAGGGGAGTTGGTTGTTTTTTTTTTGTCTTCATTCATTCAAGGTTTGTATACGCAATTTTCGTTCAAAAAATAAATATATATGTATGTCTGTTTGTATATCGAATAAAGAAAATTGAATGGAATCGTTAAATTAAAATACCCAGTGTAAATTTATTCATTTCACAATTCGCGCATTATTACATAAATGTATTCAAAACCCCCGAACTACATAGCAAGTGTGGGGTTTTTATTGTCTGTCCATATTTGTAGTCCATTGGTACTTTGGAGTTCGTGGGTAGATCTGCAGCTGATAAAATACCGTCCCCAGCAACAACAAGAATACGAAGAGCCAAATAAAATGTTCACGACCATTATAACTACATACCTAATAATATTAGGTTAGGTTAGATAACGGCTATCGAAATACCTACGATCAGCTAAACATAGACCGTCGATGGTCCATTGTGATGCCATCTCATCAGGACCCTAGCTGGTGATAATTGCTCAATTCCATCTACGTTTGCAAAACTACGTTCCGCACAATGTCAGATGTTGAACGGGCTCTCAATTTTCTCCTCGCCCATACAGATTTTGTAGAGGTTATTTTATTTTGCTTAGCAGTTTTTTACGAGATATCTTGAGCCGTAGCTGTCTCTGAAATCGTGCATATAGTTAGTTCTCCCCATCTGCGATTCGTCAGCTTGGAGGTCTATAAATATAGAATCCTCTTCGCTGATTCTAGGCGCTTTTCTATGGATTCTTCCATAAGCATATATTCATAACTAAACCCTTCTTCGCCAAAGCATGATAGGGGAGGATGGGGAAATACCGGAAGCTTAAGAAAATTAGGCAATATCCGATTAATTAAATATAAGCAAGGAATCTGCTATTTTTATGTTTCAAAAATGTATTAATGAAAATAAACAACTTAACTTAACAATTTTAAAATAATAATAAAAATTCGCAGATAGGTATTTGGCGGTTATGTCCTAATATGTGAGGCATAATCGGACAGTCAGCCCATTGGGCATAATGCGGTGTGTAGAAATTGTTTATTGCGTAACTGCTTTCCGAGGCATTCATCAAAATCGAAAACTTCATTCCGCTCTCGTGTGTCCACCTCCTGCAATTCAAGCACTGAACCCAACCATTACTCTTCCTAAATAAGAATAAAATAAGATCAAATACCTCTCAATATTGAAAATAAAAAAAAAAAAAAAAACTCGTGAGGACGCCAACAACTTTGAGTATTACTTGACAACTTAAAAACACAAAGCATATTGACTGAGAGTTGGAGTTGTTCCATGTAATAGTTTAGTGACGTTGTTACTGTCCGTTTTTGCCCCGGTGACCGGTGTCCGTTATTGACCCATCTACCCCTACATCCAACAGAGAATAACTCTGTATGTGGTCGGCAGTCTTCTGAGCTCATTATATAAAAGTGTATGGAGGCAGAAAAAATCTTACGGTTAACGTACGGAAATTTTCAATGTGTGGAGTCTTGCAATTATGTCGGAACATAGATAGTATCCTAGTTCCACCAACAATGTTTTTTTTTTTTTAATTTAGGAACCACACAAATTAAAGTTTGTTTTACAAAACTTAAATCAACACAATAAATTATGAGACTTGCTGTAATATATGTCTTGCCCATGACATAGGCATTGAGCTTAATAAAGGACTTTAAAAGCTGTGTTCCTCTTCATCTAAAGAAGGACGAGGGCGAGTAGAACAAGAAGAACACAAAATAATGCTTCCACAAGTTGGCAATAGTTTTGGTGTTTATTTGATTTTTAATTAATTATTTTTCACAAATGTGGAAATGTAAAGTTTTTTCTATAACTTTGTAATACCTCCTTTATATAATTTCATCTGGTAATTTTTACTTTCCATCTACTTTTAAAAGATAAGGTGGAAATATAATAACAATTATAGCACAATTTACTTATCATAGACAATTAAATGAAGCTAAGTTCTCCTCAATCGACTAAACACGTTTCTCTTCAATATGTGGATACAGGAGAACGCATTTATACTAAAGGGTTTTCCAATAAGAGGTATTATTTTAATTATCCCGCTATTTCGGTAGATGTCACTTTTGGAGCTGTCATTTTTTGACATTTGACAAGTAGAAACTACGCCATTAATAAAAATGGAACGATACACGATTCAACAACGCATTGAAATTATTAAAATTCACTATAAAAATGGTGAAAATGTGGCAGAGACGGTTCGTAAAACTCGAACATTTTTGGGTCGTCGTGAAGCACCTTGTCGGACCGCAATACAGAAATCGGTAGAAAAATTCGAGCTGTCGGGACAAGTTAGTGATGTGAAGAATAAAACCCGTGCACGTCGCTCAAGAACAGCCGAGAATATTGCTGCTGTAGCCGAAAGCGTTGAAGAAAACCCAGGTTTGTCCATTCCTCGTCGTTCTTTGGAATTAGTCATTCCACAAACGTCATTACACCGTATTTTGCATAAAGATTTGGATCCTAAGGCTCATAAAGTTCAGTTAACACAAGAACTCAAGCCGGCCGATCATCAACAACGTCGAGTCTTTGCTGATTGGGTTCTTGAAATGCATGAAAATGATCCGGAATTCCATCGAAAACTCATCTTGAGTGATGAGGCCCATTTCCACCTCGATGGCTTCGTTAACAAGCAAAATTGTCGCATCTGAGGCTCGGAAAACCCAAGAGTTATTGTTGAAAAGCCTCTCCATCCTCAATGTGTGACTGTTTGGTGCGGTTTATGGTCCCGCGGGGTCATTAGCCCTTACTTTTTCGAAAATGAGGCTGGAGCAACAGTTACGGTGAATGGATTGCGCTATCGACAGATGATTAATGTTTTTTTATGGCCGGAATTGGATGGTATTGATCTGGACAACGTTTACTTTCAACAAGACGGCGCTACGTTTCATACAAGCAACGAAACCATTGATCTTTTACGGGAAAAGTTTCCGGACCGTGTTATCTCTCGAAGAGGTGATCACAATTGGCCACCGAGATCTTGTGACTTAACACCTTGCGACTTCTTTCTTTAGGACCACGTGAAAGAGAAGGTCTACGCCAACAGCCCAGCGTCGATTCAAGACCTCAAAGATGGAATTCGTGAGGCTATCGAGGACATAGGGCAGCCACTTTGCGATTTGGTTATGGAAAATTTCATGTAAAGGATATGGTCCTGTAGGCGTGGTCGTGGTGGTCATTTGGCTGATGTTATTTTCCATTATTAACGGCATACCTTCCTCTTTATAATGAAGTAAAGATCCTCTTATTGGAAAACATTGTTTACTAAAGATGCTCAGCTTACTGCGAACTTCATTCGTCTGGTAATTTTATATTCGTTGGAAATTTACTTCTTTATATTTTATGCCCTCTCAATCAATTACGCTTGTTAAAGACGACGCTAATATATCTCAAGTTAATACCCACTGGGAAAAGAGCGCTCTAAGAGTCCTTCTGAAGCGCTTCCCTAGAAGCCTGTAGTTGTTCTTTTCCCTATCCCGGTTCATTGTTTTTTTTTAACATAGGCATGTCCGCTCCGCAGAGGCAACCGTTTCAATGCTGCTCTTAAGAAGCGCTCTTGGAGTGCTTCTTCCTTAATCTCATAAGGGACTTCAAGACAGAGAACAGTAGTAAGGTGCTTATGTTTGCTCATGATTATTTGTTGTATTAAAAAAGTATGAAGTTGATTAAATAAGCCAATATTCTCCCTTTTATTCTCACTTTTATTAACCAAATCCTCAGCAGATTACTTCTAACCACTCTGCACATCACATTGAAAATGAGAGATTCGTTACTTCGTCAAAAGTGGAAAAATCCACAGTGTAGATTTGTGGAAAATTAGAACAGATCACCCCTTGTTGCACCTCAATCTGCTGGAGCTCATAAAATAATCTTCTATAGAGCTTCCAAGCGATGGCTCTAGAAGGTGAGTTACTTACTTGCGCATTTGCTTATTTTTCATGATAAATTAGTGAATATGCTTCTAAAGAGCTGCCAAATGATGGCTAGAGAAGCGCTTAAATTGTGCTCCTTTCAGAAGCGCTGGGTAATAACTTATCAACATCGACATAATGCAAACATATGTATGTTCACTTCAAAGCCCAGCAGATGTTAATTGTAAGGGAATCGAACCCATGAACCCACTGATAAGCTGTGTTCTTTTGTGGTTCCATGCAGTTCACTTGCAGTGCAGAATACAGGAGATTGCGATTTGAATTGATTTGTAGGGTGCATGCATAGAAGTAGAAAATGTTTAGAGGAAACAGTCAAATTGCCTGAAATTGAATCTTTGCAAAATGTAAAAATAGAACTCGATAAGCAAGCTTCGGGGCAAAAATTTTGCAGTCTTTGCATTTGGCACATTGATTATTTTCTCTATACAGCAGGTCCTCGATAGTCCGAACCCCAGCTAATCCGAAAAGCTTAGAACATATAACTAAAAGTAGCGAAATCTATTAAAACCCTCTCGGTGTGAGGGAATCCCGGTTCTTAGGCGAAGGGTTGGAAAGGCAAGAAGAATTTAACTCAGCTTAACTTGCTAATGTAAATTTTGTCAATTCGTGTTTCTTTCCGGGTTTTGTATTTTGCACTTTCATTAATTAAAAAACTTTAAATTGTTCCGCCAATTCCGTTAATTTTAAATAAAAACATTTCATGTGACCGCCTTTGACTTAGGTTCATAAACGTGTGAGTATTTCAACAATGAATTGTGCTGTGCGGTTTTGCGCGGAAATAATCTTGGAAAGAGGTTTTTCAGGCAAGTTGAAATGCTGAAATTAAACTAACCGCAAATACGTGCAAAGAAGTTTAAAAAGGATAAGGGAGATAAGGGTTCAAAATATTTTTTGTTTACGTTTTTGTGTTCCCAACTATTTTTTTTGCTCTTCACTGTGTCAGTGACAGTTCAGAATTTTGTTTTATTTGAAAAAATAAAGCCAAACCCCCCCTTTAAAAAATATTTCAAATTTACTGTTTGCATGACTATAACGAATACATAAAAACAATTCTATCTCATAGTCGGAAATGACGAAATTTTTCAGGACTTATTGCGCTTCCTGTAGTTATAATTTTTATAAATTCGACAGCCGAACGATCCACTTCCCATGCGCAACTGCCAGTTCTCAGTAACTTGCAGTGCCACGCAGTACCAAGTTATACATTTTAGGTGCTACACACATTAATTATCGTCCGCCGCGTGCCGTTCCGCCATTTTGTTTTATCTACTACGAAAGCTTGGCGTCTCAAATTTGGTCATTTTTTGTGCGTTTTAAATCATGGTTGCAACATTGAAGAAAAGATGACATGTGACATTAAAAATTTCGCAAATGTGCGAGATTTTGGACAAGATTAAAGAATGCATTTTGTAAACAATTTTTCCACAACAGTATAATATTGGAAAGTCCACTATTTTTGATATTAAAAGCAAGGAGGCAAAAATAAGATCATTTGTAATAAATACATAAAAAGGTCCATGCACCAGAAAAACCGTGAAAGCTCCTGAAAATCTCAAGCTGGAAGATGCTTTATTTACGTGGTTTTTCGAGCAACGAAGAAAGAACGTTCATTTGTCAGATGAAATACTTCCATGAAAGACATTTTCTTGCTAGTGGAGGACGGTTAGACAATTTTAAGAAAATACATGGTATACGCCAACTTAAACTAGCTGGTAAGAAGCTGTTGTCCAATGATGAAGCAACTGTAAAGTTTTAGTGGTATACCCCAAAGTCGTATCGTGACTCCAGGGCCCACTAGTTGTCTTGAACATTGACTCGGAAAGAAGTATGTCGTGGTTAGTTACAGTCAGAAGTCCTCGCTACATCTTAGTTATCTGGATGTAACGGGTCGATGTTGATGTAGGGCTGTAGTGTGGTTTGACTATACTGGATACTTTGAGGCAGTATTACTGTATTACTGGCTTCGTCGGATATTCTTCATGGACAATAGTTAACTGCAGCGTTGTGGGCCTTGTCTTTTCGAAACGCCTGTAACACCGTTAGCTGCGGTATTAAGGAAGCATAGCGAGATTCGGGCCGCCCTAAGAGGAAGACCCTTAAAAAAAAATGTGGGCCGCTATTGGAGCGGGTATAAACATAACTCTCCTGGGAAATCGAGACAGATTAAAAGCCTCTTAATGCTGTGGTTTTAATTCTTATCGTTTTGTTTTATTAATTTTCATTCTAGCAAAAATTCGTAACAATACAACTTTATCTCATTAAGTCTGACATCAGAATAGTTTTTCTTATGTTTATTCAAATTTTCATTGTCAATAAACGCCTACCTAGCTACAGCTTTGCACGATCAGCGAGAATTGAGAAAAAGAATTGCCCGATTTACACGGTGGATGGTCACGCGTTCAGAAAGAAAATGGTGAAGAAACATAGACGCGTCGCCACAAAGTCATTCCAGGCTCAATTCACGGATGTTATTAGGGAAAAGCATCTGACTGCAGACCAAATCTATAATTCTGATGAATAAGGCTCGTACTGGAAAATGATACCAGATAAAACGTTTGCTTTTGGGCTAAGTAATAGGGCCCGCCCAAAGTATTGAAGGAGAGGATCATATTTATGTCATACCCATGCATTTGTAACAGTCAAAAAGCTACCAGTTCATTACATAGGTCAACGTAACGCTTGGGTTACAAGAGTGGCTGAAGGGACATTTCATTCCCGCAGTAAAGAAACTTTTACCGAAAAAAATACTTCTACTTCTTGATAATGCACCAGTGCATCCCTTGCGTATGTTCTGCTTTATATAATTCTTCTAGTCGAACTGTGGGGGTCACGTTCAGATATCTTTGATATGTTAAGATGTACGATGCGGAGACGTATGGAGTAGCTGTAGAAGCTCAAATCCTAATGTAGATGTGGAGTAGTTGTAGAAGCTCAACTCCTAAATAAGATGTGCAGTAGCTGTATTAGTTCAACTCTTAAATAAGAACACCGTCGAATAAAACTATTCTGGACAAGTGTACAGCCTTAATTCAATCCACGGATCAAAATCATCCAGAGCATTAAAATAAAATAAAAATAAAAGAAGCTTGTTGCAAGTTTTTGGCCAACAAGGAGTTGATCCAGAATTCACAGTACTGAAGTCCTTAAAAAAACACACACACACAATGAAAGATGCATTATCTTCACTAGGCCAAAGCTGTCAGCCACTGTAGTCCTTGAGATTCGAATCAGATGAGGTTTTTTCCCAAGATGTGGAAGATTTTGATTCCTATGATGACTTGCCATTAAGCATTTTTCGTAACAGAGGCTTTTCAGAAGTGGAGATTAACAATTTCTTGGTAAGCAATGAAGATATTGATTGTCAAGAGCCCTTAACGAATGAAGTCATAGTAAGACAAGTAATAAATGAGCAGTTAAAACGAAGAAGAATTGGAGGCATCAGAAGTATCGAAACCAGTTGCAAGGATTTCACATACTCAAGCTGTGCCTGCCTTAATTGCTTTTGTATAAATTAAGTGATAAAGCGTTTTATAAGTCGCTATAGATCACTCGTCAAAACAATATATTGGAATTCTCTAAAATAGTGTGATGAATAATAATATTCTTTGATTATATAACATTTTTGCATGACTAAAACATTACTTTCAATTACAAAAAAAATTTGTTTCATTTTGCAAAATGCTTTTCAAAATATACATATGTTAAGTACTGTTAATTCCTTCGTAGTCTCTTAATAATCTCAAATTATACAATCCTGAACAAATTCGTAAGAAAAACAATTCTAGACAAAAAACAAAACTGAACATATCTAATCACGTTTTTTAATAATAATTTACATTGATGCCAAATTCACGCCTACCAAGACATGCTATCTTTTCTGATTCTTTTACGCTTTACACATACTATAATCCGAAATAATTATTAATTATTAGAAATAGTTAAATGTAGAAAACACATACCTTTTCACCGTAATCACCTTCAACAGCCACCGTACTAACGTACAGCCAATTAAGGGCATGCACAATTTCTGCCATTGCTTGAGCTTGAAAATTATCCGGAGGTACAACCCGAGTGAAGTATTCAAAACGATTTTTATCCGAAAGTTCAGTACTTGTTGATGCATAGCTTATTTGTGGTATCTGAAAAAATAAGAGATAAAACATAAATAATAAAAATTTATTTTTGCATACACATAAACATTTAATATTTTTGTATAAACATTGTCAATTAGGAAGAAGAAATATAATTGGCGATAACTTAGATGAATTTTATGTAAATTTCATGGTTACAATGGGTGTTCTTTGTAGAACGGCACTTTTAATTAATTTCGTAGGTTTTTATATTCATGACGAATGCTTTAGTAAAGCTGACAGAAAACCTGGAAATCTGGAAAATTCTGTATTGGAAGAATGCTACGAAGCAGCCTTCGTTCATTTTCGAACTTATACGGTAGATCTACAATATTACGATGTAAATGCTGTGTACGAATCTTCGCACTTTCCACCTCAATGTATTCTTAAGTATTGACCAAGTATTTGAATGTATAGTGGGAAACAAAGCTTTTGTGTGGCAGTACTAGAAAGGAGTTTCCCGATATTCATCTACGAACTTGACTATTGTTTTTTTGTTGTTGTTGTTTTTATTAAAACTTAACTACATATGCACAACAAGTTATTGTGCGAAATTGAAATGTTTCATGATTCTGTACATGAGCATCTAATTCATTGGCATCATATACGTACATATGATATCCATGAAAATCGCAGAATTTAGATAATCATCGTCTGCCAATCTCAAACACTGGTCCTGAATAAAGTAGAGTTGTCACTACTTGTTAGCTTTTTCGTGTTCTTAATTTTTAAGATTACTGACTTATAACAATGGACTGAGCAATGGCTATTTCATGTGGCACAATTATTGTGCTTCTGTTTATCAGGGTTTGAGCACCCTTTAAAACGTTTACTATATAAAAAATATTTAAAACTCAACGAGATTTTACACATGAAAATCGAATTAAGTTAAAAAATTATCTTTCTTGTGTTCAAGTGATATTTTAATCGCTTATAAGAAATATAAACTCATTCCGATTTAAATTTTCAAAAGGTTATTTTTACTTGAATCCTGTGTGTAGGCAAGAGAGACGAGGCATGGTAAACACTATCTTTACCTTATTCTTCCTACGGTGATTTCATTTGCAGTCCACATAAAAACATCAAATGACGTTGGTAGCTTGAACTCTGCCATAGCGGGAAGGAGAAAAATATAAAACTTGTGACATTCTATCCCATCGTTATAAGTCAGTATCTCAGAATTCCGTCCAATCTGTTATTGTTGCAATGTTCTGCTTTTGTTTGGTGTAGCCAGAGATGACATACATTTAACTAGACACATTGGAAAATCTAGTACAAGTTCCAATAGAGCTTGAAATTGGGATTAGTTTAACTACACACATGACTATACGCAATCCACCATAGTCCAGTTTCAGTCGGTGCATTTTCAAAATCAATATATAGAATAGAAACAGATGGCAATACCACATTTGTAATCTTTTCTCTGTCGTCCCCCATACCTACTTTTAGGGTTAGGCAAACAAAAATTGCTTAATTTTGTTTCCTTAAGACAAATTGAGTTTAAGGAATATTTGATGTTATAGAAAATAAAATTCCAATACTAGTAATAATTTCGAATGTATTTGGAATTTGTTGAACTTGAAATAAGAATATTAAAGCGAAAATGAAACTTGATAGCAGGACTTCTCTGCGTTAAGGTTTTTCATATGTATGGGGGAGTTCCTTCTTAAATTTGTCATATTTTAACACCTCTAACATGCTTCCTTCAACCTGATCGGGGCGAAACTTTCTGAATTGTCTACTAATCCAGGATGCTCCTTTTAATTTAAGATATCAATAACACTGAAGGATCCTAATTAAAACTAGGTAGGAATGACTTCTTTTGTTCTTAAAATAATAAAGAAAATAGTGGAAAGGCATATTTGCGTACCATAAAGGAAAAATCAACAGAGCTAACTTTACTAAACCTGACAAATGGTATAGAAAACGCCATTGACAACAGAGAAACTGCCTTCTGTTCTTTTTTGAACATTGATGACGCGGTAGATAACACCTCTGTTGAATCCAACACATGGATTTAGGAAATGCTTGCCAATAGGATAATTAAGACGCATCTATTTGGTGAGACACTGGATTCTCACACCACCAGATGTTGCCCAAAGTCCAAGGGGGATTACTGTCACCACTGCTTTGGTCCATGGTAGTTGACGATATTTTAGTTCAACTAAACAACAAGATATTGAATCGCAAGGTTATGCTGATGCCCTTGTTATCATTATCAAAGGTAAATATGAGCGCTTGCTTTCTAGAAAGTTTCAAGAAACCTTAAGTTTTGTTCAAGACTGGTGTGGTGTGCTGTACACAAGTTATCTGGCAAGAAAGAAGGATAATGAGGAATATAACTAGCGCCCTACCTTCTTTGAACAGAGGTCCCAATGTCCAAGGATGCTAAATATCGTGGGATATCTCTCGATTGGAGTAAACATATTGACAAATAGTCCAGAATAGTACACTAATGCTGTGGAACTGTAGAAAACTGGCTGGCTCAATATGGGGACTCAAGCTAGTCATAATGATGTGACTATACAAAACAGTAGTCAGATCACCTATGCTGCAGCAGCAATGGTGAAATAAATGTACTTAAAAGACAACCATCAGGGAGCTAAATTCCAAAGAATGGCGCCATGCGCACACAACATCTAGAAACATCTTATACCTACAAATTAGATTTTTTTATCACGCGGACAAATTTCACACAACAGAACTCGAAATATAAGTACTTCAAATAAATAATGGCATCTAGTAACTACTAATCACAACTGATTTCTTTTCACAGCACTAGGGAAATTGATTGAACCTACTGGCCCTCAGAAACGTTATTAAAAAGAGGCTGCTGTACAGAGCCTAGACAGATGGTTACAGTGAATGCGACTCCAAAAGCTTACGCACTATAACCGAAGGAATATAAGCAAATCCAATACTGAACATGATATCAGACAGGATGGTCGTTAAACACAACCTCTATCGGAAGCCTTAATCTGGTACACCGATGGTTCTAAAACGAAAAGGAGTAGGAGTAGGAATATATGGTATAAAGCTAGGGGCTTATATTTATCAAAGCCTAAAGGTGAAAACCCAATGAACGCGGCAGGCAACGCGTCGCTTTGACAGTTCGATAGAATATACGTGTTTAAGTTCGTGCTGGCCAAATGGCTGCCACTACCACACTACCACTATTTCACTTTCAAATAATAATTCAAGTTTTTCTATAATTTTTTCTTTTTATAAATAAATCTTAACAGTACCAATGCGACGTGGTCCATTTGGTCTTGCTCAAATCCTACACGTTTCTGCCGCGGAAAACTGTCAGAGAGACGTGAAGCCTGCCGTGTTCATTGGGTTTTCACCTTAAAAGATTACGCCTCAATATTCCAAGCAGAGGTATATGCCATCACTAGATATGCATACGAAAACTTTAGTTGATCCTACACTAACATCAATATATACATCTATACAGATAGCCAAGAGGCATTCAAAACCATCTCATCACCTGAGGCAAAACCCTCGAGAATACTTCACAATGAAACAGACTCCATCACTACCATATCAGAGCCCCAACGGAGCCCTAACAATCTAAAATATTTGCAGTGTTTATATGTAAAACCGACAAAAGTTTGATTAGAATAGCTCCTCTGCCCTTAACTACTATTCATATAGAAAAATGGTGTTCTGATAATCTTAAGCTTTTGCTTTCTTATCTTCCGAACCGAAATAAAATTTTTATACCTTTCCTAACAAAATTATTTAAACAATTTATCTGAATCAAATGACTATGATTCCTCAAATAACAATTCACAGCTGAGAATCATTGTATGTATATTAGCTGTGCCGTCATGGTATGCTGTGGGCTGATGATATCGAATGTAGCTGACTACAGATTCGGACACACACATGCAATTATCACTCACCTGAGAGGTATTGCGCGTAAAATGGTAAGGTTACTTTGTAATCAAAACTATTTTATTATTTTGTTAAGTAGTAAGTGTAGCCTTTGGAAAGGCAAGGAATCAAGCTGTAAATTACTAGAAGACTATTCTCCTGTATGGATAGTAGTTTAGACTCAATGTCTATGGCCCAACCCAGACGAGAACTTTTTAGGGAAGGAAGGAATTTCCTTCCCTTGGCTTAGACGTGCCATAACAATAATGTTCCTTATATGATTACCGAAATTAATTGTGTGCGTGTTCAATTAAGTCACAGTTTATGATATAAACATGCATCACAAATTCATAACACGTAATGATTATTAAATTATTATATTATCACCTCAAATCGCAAATAAACATCTGTACACCCGTCCGATGAGAAATTTCAGAAATTTCGCAATTTCAAAATGGTCGGCTTACTGTAGTATTGGTATGCTGCCCGTACTCGCTATCGAAACTTGGTAGCACCGACTTTTTCCTATCCCCGAATACTTCTCACCCGTAAAAAGTGCCAATATCCTCCCCTGTGTGGGCTATGGCTATAGCATATATAAAGTCAATGTTTGGCACTTTTCCATAAGCATCAATGTAGAACATTTTAGAGAAAGGACTCCCAACGCACACATATACATTTCTGTTTCAAGGCTTGGGAAGTATTCTCGAGGCTTTTGCCTGAGGTGTCGGAAGGCATTCAAGTGTATGTATCGTTTATAATGCCTAATCTACAATGCATGATAAAACCACGTCGTCAAAACGATATCGTTTGCTGAAGAATGCATATAAATACACGAAATGTGTAAGTAGTGGTAAGCTGCCAAATTAAACAGTTGTTGACCTGTCAATTATCATAAATGTAATTGCGCCCTCGATTTCATTGCAGAACTACATCGAAGGAAGTATTTGGTCTCAATAATTTATACTATAATTTAGTAAACTTAGTAAACTAAGAAATCGTTTGGGAAAGTACAAGTTCCAGTTTACAGTTGTTTTGTTCTCAATTCCCCTCCATGGTTCTAAATTATGCTGAATACACTTGAGGTATTACTCCATCGTTTGATGATTAACTACTACGCATAAGCTCGTGCTCATGTCGTCAAGTGAATGAAACAGAGGACACATTTTTGCAAGCATGAATTTTCAAATGCATGAGTGGAAAGCAAACACAAAAATCCATGTCGTTTTGACGACGTGGTTTTACCATGCATTGTAGATTAGGCATTATGCCAGAAACGTGGTCAAATCTACGATGACCGAAGGTGAACCTCACACAATTGTTGAAAGCAACGTTGATCTTGCGCAGGCAGGTAGAGTCTAATTTTGGGAAGATCAGGCTTCCAAAGGTGTGGCAATGAGCTTCAATTTGGTGTTCGAACTTAGAGTTTCTGCGGATAACCAGAGACTGCGTAGCCCACAATAGACCTTTCCCAGAACCGATCTGATATATCCACAACATTTCATATCTGCATTGGGCCTAATTCCAATATTTGTGACTCCATCAACATATGTTAAAGTTTATTCCTCGAGAAATAGAGAGGGGAGAGGACTGGTCAAAGTACCACCATCGAAAATGAGACATTGAGACTTGTCAGCATTAAGGATTAGGTAATTCGCTAGAGACCAGTCATAGATTCTGGCAAGATCCTCATTGATTCGCTCCAAGAAATCCTCGAATAGCCCAATCGGTCCATTACTGTATAACTGGATTTGTTGGATAACCTGATGTATAAGCTGAACAACAACGGTCTTAAATACACCTCTGAGGAACGTCAAGAGGTACAGGTAAGAATTCTGTATAACGAATTTGTTGGCATCT
This sequence comes from Dioctria rufipes, assembly GCA_963924295.1. Lineage (NCBI taxonomy): Eukaryota > Metazoa > Arthropoda > Insecta > Diptera > Asilidae > Dioctria > Dioctria rufipes. The sequence goes on from OZ002741.1 coordinate 1,764,367, forward strand.
TCCCCTCGAGGAAGCTTTTGATCAAGTTAAAAGACGAATAAGTTGAATAAGTTCAAGAGTAGCCTTGAGTAGTTGAATCTGTCAAAAGCCTTGGAGAAGTCAAGTAGCATGAGAATGCCGGCCTTATTCTTGTCCAGGCCTTTCCGCAGTTCGGTAGTAACCTTTAATATGGCTGTTTCGCAATTGCAAATTGCGCGGAAACCTGACTGCCAGCGTGACAGTATGTTATTACTTTCGACATATGCTAGAATTTGCACATACATTATCTTCTCTAGTACTTGGCTAATAAGCGCAAATTGTTAATAGGGCGAAGATCAGATGCTGTAGCGACTGAAGATTTTTTAGGAATTGGTAAAATCGTGGGCAATTTCCAGTTAGTAGAGAAAGTAGATGACGTAAGGCAATGATTTAATAAGTGCAGGATATATTGACCTTATATAGGGGAGCAATATTTTTATGAATTTAGGTGAGTTTTTATCAGATTTTAAAGAGAATAGTTCTATTACGAGCTCTTGGTAATCGATTTCGTGAAAGGAGAAGCACTCGTCATGGTGTTGAAAGTGGTCCACATGATGAACCAACGGGCTACATATTATGTAAATTAGCCGAAGCCACAGGAGTAGAGACAGAGAACTCATTTAAATATATATTTTTGATATGCTATTATCCATTTTCATATATAGATATATTTTATTTACATTCTGTGCTATAATGATATTCAAGATATTGAAACGTTCCTTTTTCAAGTTGACAATCTCTCTAAATGCTCTTGAAAAGTAGGCAAAACTTTTTCATGTCATCAATATATTTTTAAAATTCTTGGCTTATAAGAGAAGTCAAAATTTTTTACATCAAATGCAAACATACATAACAAAATGTTACTCAATTTCTTTATTACTTTCTTGAGGATAAAATAAAACCGAATTGTTTTCTAAAAGTGAATTTAAATGGGAATTAAATCTTTGGAAAACTAAAATGGTCTAAAATTAACTCTCAAAGCTATGTACATTGTGCATATACACAAACATACACATATAAATATACAAATATATGTATATAGCTATACTAACACTTTTATCATCCAAAATGATTTGAAAAAGGTAGAAAAAACCCACCAAGCTAAGATGGATTCTATTCTTACAAGAACCCTCCAAAACCATCTCAACGTGATGATCCCTTGTCAGTATTCAAGGAAAAAGGGAAACATATTTTGATATACAACCTAAGTCCTACCAATTCAAATTATTTAAATGCTTTACGTTCTTCCTTTCCTTTTTCTTTAGTTTAGTATTTTTTCCTTATTACTGCCGACCGCCTATATATGTATATCCTTGGACAAATGAATTTTCTGTTCTGTGTTTACTCCTTACATAATAGTAGCAAAGGATATACAAATTTATACTTATATAATACACATCTTTGCAGCCTAAGAAAAATAAAATAAAAAAAAAATCTGATGAAAATTTAACTAATTATCTTGCATTACATCAGCATGAATGGCCGCCCATCAGGATGAAGGATAATAACTGGGGAAACGCCACCCGATGGATGGAGGCAAATTTTTAAAGAACAGGGTTATATCTAAGTGAACGAAGAGCTACAAGTTAATGCGACTAGAAAAGCCACAACATGAAATTCGAATAAATGATAATGCTTTTGATTATATCTTACAAAATTTTTCATTTTTTTTTATTTCATGTTTGTCCTTTATTTTTGTTGATTTTATCTAATTCGACGGAAAAAAAAAACAAAATAAAAGAAAAAAACAAAAAAACATCAACAACAACAACATACAAATCAAAGGTAAGACAAACTTAAGATGCTTGATGATGGAAGTCGGGAAGCTTTTTTGTTGTTGTTGTTGTTGTTTTTTATCGGATTCATCTCTTTATTTTTCAACAAAACATTAGGCAAGGATCATGTTAGTCTTTTGGAATTCATTTGGATTTCATGAATAAGGGAAAAAATAATTCCATATTATACTGTAGGAGGTTAGGCATAATATATAATAAATTAACAAGCTTTCTTACCTTGAAAAGTCGCAAAATATTTGCAACCATTATGGATACAACACTAAAAGAAGCTCCAATTACCCCAGTTACAGGTTTATGAGGTATAAATGCGGGCGGCTTACCATCCTCACACTTATATTCTGACATGTCCTGAAATGAAACAAGAAAAAAAGATATTTTCATTAATAATTTTACTTATGTAATTCACATAATTTTTTTTTTGGCTTTTATATATATTTATATGTTGCAGAAAGTATTAAAAGATAATAATAGGGAGGAGCAGGGGTGTGCTTTAAAATTCTTAGTGGATATTCAAGGCTTCAAGGCGTAGAGAAAACATGAAATATTCAAAATTTAAAAAAGATGTAGTTGGAAGATCTTGTGTGTCGATTAGCCGCTAATACTGACTTTACATTTGCACCCATATCTAGGTAGCTACATACAATTTTTAACTGACTGTCAAAAGTGATGAATAATATAAAACCTGTTCACTATTAGGCCAGCTCTGAATAATCAATAAGGAGACCTGAATCAGGCACCCAAAGCTTCGTATTTCATCTAAAAAAAAATAACATGGATTTATGGAATTAAATTATTCCCCGTTTCTTTAAAATAACTTCTGGTAAAATCAACCAAGGTGCATATATTAAAGCAGTTAACTTTAAAAACTAACTATGTACGTGTATACATATTTATCTCCAGAGAGCGATCATATCAGAAGTCCCATAAAACTCTAAGGAACAAAAGTTTCTCACTATACACTTATGTATATAGATAATGGATAGTTTTTCACTTCAAATATGCCTAGGTACGTACATACATATATTGTAACAAAGCAACGACGATTGGTGTATGAAAAACGAATAACTCTACAATGAAACACCAACACGGGTATAGGGTTATGTTATCAACTGAAATTTCTATGATTACTATTTCGTATAAAACCTGGTGGAAAACCACATAATTTATAATACACACACTAAATATGAAAGGCGCCAATCATGACAGTATTCCTCATCGCGGGGAAATTGAAATACCACAATTGGGAAATTCAGAGTCAAATTTAAAGGCTCTTACGTGCATAATTTCAAAAACATTATTTTTGCCAGAAGGTAAACATGTTTTGACTTAAATAGGCTGATCCGACATGCTGATGGCCCTTTATTTCTATATAAAGTTAATAAAAAGATTCTCAAACTCGTGTATACCGAGCCATTTGGATACGTATCACGTATACTCACATTTAAGAGATGGGAGAAAAAGAGATGGTGGAATAGGGGTTATAGAGTGTTGGGGCGGGGAGGGGGGGGGGGCGGAAAATTGGTTAGCGTTCAGCAGATATCATCATACTTTCCCCAACATATTCTACACATACGTTTTTGTATGGAAAAACGGCAGGTGGAGAAAATGATAGTCAAGATAGCTTGTTCAAACTTTTATTTATTAATAATTCCAGGGTTTTACCAAACCATGAGTTAAGTAACTTGTCGTGTAGGCGCATAAATATAAAATTACCAGAGGTAAGCTTTTAATTATTCATACAACTTTGGATATAATTTATATAAAACGAGTGGTGGTTTGTATATATGTATAGTAAGAAATGTTGAATATCGCCGCAAAACTTGCTGAACGTTTGTTACTTTGTGACCGAAAAACGATACCAAGTAAATTTTGAAATTGCTGAAAAACGGAAGATATTAATTTCCCAAAAATTTACGTATAAATATGTAAATTATAATAATATATATGTCAGGAGTTGTCAGCGTTATTGTTTGAAACTTTTAAATTTGCTTAATTTCAATTATTATTATTTGGAGATATAGTTAGGTACAATATATCCGAATTCGATACGATCAAAATTACTCGATACAATATATCCATATCTGTACACCTTGTAGGATTTACTATAGAGTTTAAAATCAAGGGCGTATGTAAATGAAGGGCACAGGGGAAAATCGATCGAAGTCATATTATTTTATGAAATGAGTTATACGTGATAGTAATAACAATAACGAAAGGCCATTGTGTAATTTAACCTGTAAAAGAAAATCTGATGATTGCCTTCGAGATGTTACAAAGAATATCAGACAGAAATTTTTCCTATGAAATCGGTGAAGTGCAAGATGTTGAAATGGAACTGAAAAACAGAAACGTATACTGATCAATAAATTCAATTCCTTCAAAGACATAGAAACGAACGGCCTAATAAGTATTCCTGATGTACAACGTAGGCGACCCAAACGTGAAGAAAATGTGACAAAAAATGCATGGACTATATCTTGAAAAGAGTATCATTCTGTGATTTATGAAACTTACAGGAATATGAAGTTTCAGCTATCCTAGAACTGACTGAGTGCCTGTAATACAGCAAAAGTGAAAATCATATCGCTAGAGTTTCAACCAATCATTGTACCATTTTCTCTACGAAATCCTTGATCTGGTTCGTTCAGATCCAGATCCGGATAGTTCTTATCCAGATCCGGATAGTTCGGATCCAGATCCGGATAGTTCGCATCCAGATCCGGATAGTTCGGATCCAGATCCGGATAGTTCGGATCCAGATCCGGATAGTTCGGATCCAGATCCGGATAGTTCGGATCCAGATCCGGATAGTTCGGATCCAGATCCGGATAGTTCGGATCCAAATCAAGTATAGTTCGTATCCAGATTACAGGAATCGGATAGTTTGCAGATCCGAGTATCCAGATATTAGCAAATCCGGATCCTATTTTGAGTTCTAATTAATACCCCGAATGCAATAAAGATTTCAGACTGATCAATCAAATATCTATAGTTGAAATTTCAGTTCAATGGATCGAAGTATTTAGAACATCAAAATCTAAATCCCGCATGCATTTCGATGTGTATATGTCTGTAAGCAAGAATCTTTTCATGCTTGGACAAACCTTCTACGGCACTGAATTTGTCATCATGAGTGCAAATTCAACGTGGAATTCAAATATTTTCCAGGACTATTCTCCTCAAACTTAAAAAAAAAATGACTAATACCAAGAATAGAAAATGTTTTTCTCAGAGGAATTCCAACATTTTTATCAAGAATTACCATTTTTTGACGCCAACCGTAGCGATAATTTATTCGATAACTTTTATCGAATTCATCATGGCTACTGTTGGCGTCAAAAGATGGTCATTCTTGATAGAAATCTCTGAATCTTTACTTTCTAAAAAAAAAATGCTTTTTTTTTTTATGTAGGAGCTATGAATACAAAAGGACTGAGTTCGTTTTTCTATACATTTTTTATCATTCAATTTCATTATAATTTTATTTTATTCTATTTGGATAAATGTTATGTTTTTTTAATCCTGAATAATAACTGAAATATTCCCCCAGACTGTGTTTTTCTCTTTTTATATCTATAACAAGTATCTAGTGTTTAAAACTTGAAATTTAGTTTATGTCAAACCAACTGACTTGGATTGTTCTTCCCCTGTGCTCTTCAAATATTATTTACAAAATCAAACACTAACAGAATGTAGTCAGACATGTAATTGTCTACAATTTTACAGATATAATTATATTAAATTTTTGGGAATATCGCAGCTTTATAAAGTAGTTCACAAAAATTTTTGATAACAAAATATGGAATTATAGCAGTTATAAATATTTTTAAAAATTTCTATTGTATTCCACATACATATGGAATATAAACGTTAAAAATAATTCGTCTGATAAAATGAGTAATATTAAAATCTTATAAATTCTCTTGATATGTATAGTCCTACTAACAATTCCACCCCCTCTGCTCCAGGTCGCATACCAAATTTTTGGAAATTAATGCGAATATGGTAGGTATTTGAAAATTGATATCAAATGTAAAAGCATAACGTTGGAAATTGAAAAAGGTTAAGGGAGCTTTAACAAAAGAAAAATATTTTTCATGCTCAAACTTCTCAATTTGTATAACAAAAGAGGAGAAAAACGTGGCAGAAGGCTGTAAAGTGTTATTTCCTGATATATACAAATGTACATACATATACATATATGAATATATATGTAAGTATGGACGTGAGCAAAAATGAAAGCATCCCAAGTATATTGGGTAGATTTATACCGGCGGGACAAAGACATTTTCTTCAGTTTTAATTCAAAGAAAATATTTTCATAAAGAATTATACTTATGAATGTAAATGTATAACAGAGGGCAAGGGATTTGAAATTTATTCCTTTGGCTTGTACAACCAAATATTTGGTTGGGTTCATACAATATATGTATGTATGTGTATATACCGACATAAATATGTGCACGAAATTCGAACATTTTTATTCTATTTCTACAGCAGTCTATAGTTAATCAAATAAACATGAACATGTAGATATTATCCATCAAAATTTTGGATAGACATATGACAATTTTATCGCAACATTTTATTTCTAGTAGCCAAGTTTCGACGAGCTAGAATGTTGATGTTATTAGAATCATCGCCGTGCCTAGCCTTTGGAGAGCCTGGAGCAAGCTGAGCGAACCTGCCTTTTCCGATACTTATTTTAATACAGAATTAAGAAGAAAAAAAACTTTAACAAATAATTGATAGGGGACCCGGGGGCTCGTCAGTTTCACCGTATTTATTGACTCCAACCCACTACAATTTTCATTTGATCAAAAATAGCCTTCACTTATTTCTAGTGCTTTTATTTTTGCAGTCTCCAATAAGTTGCTGATAGTCAATGTGATCACTTAATTCGCTTTCAATAGATATGGTGGCTAATCATACTAATCGTTCCTGATTCATTGTTGATCGCAAAGTTTTTTTTTATTAATTTTCAGTTTCGAGAAACTCCGGTCTCCTGAAACAGGTAAATTTAACAATATCCGCAAGGCAATGACAACATTGGGTACAATTAACAGAATATAATTTTGTATGACGAAATTCAAGACTTTACTTAGGGATTGATCAGCATGCAAGATCGCAGCTAGTTTTATAATTTCGTCACACAGATCAATGCCAACGATAGCCATATTCTCCCCATCTGTTAATATTCTTGGCAAATCTTTGCAGCTCTTTATTATTTGTTCTTTCGTTGAAGACTTGAGAGCATGAATATCATACAGAAATTGGAAGTCAATGCTGTACGTCTGTAGTTATTCAAAAGTCTACTCCATTGATACTACTGATCTATCAACGACTTGGTAAAAGAATTCTATTCTAAATTGTTCTTTCGGATCTGTTACATGTTCATCTCGAGATTCGTATACGAAATTACATTTCTTACGCCGAACGTGGACCTAAAGGGAAATATCGACTCTACCTCCACCACAGATGCTAAGTCTTTTGCTTCGTTCAGTATTCTAGAAAAGTTTTCTTGACATCTATACTACTTCAGAACATCTGTGGGTCTAGAATGTTACAGCAGTCAGTTATATTCAAAGCAGGACTGTTGTAATAGTTTTGAAGCGATATTGTTTAGAATATCGAACCAAATGAACACGCTAGAAATGAATTTAAAATTCACCATAGATTGAGCTAAGCACCGAACCTTATGTTTCGATAGATTATTTATTTTTTCATCGAGCGAAATTTCCACAAGTTCATCATGTATTTCTCCAAGCTGGTAGCGTTTTGATGGCACCAACCCTGCTTGCCCAACGCGTATCACTGACAGCTTTGAGAGTCAGAGTCTGTGATGATATACTAGAGCATCGCATTCGCATGAAATATTGAGCTGAAATTCAATGGATCTTTTAGAACTGTCTGGTGCCAAAGGTAGAAACCAGATCACTTGACTCACGTTTAGAGATCCGGATCTTTGAGTAGACTGAGATCTGAGGTACCCATCTCTAATTAAGAGCGGCCTTATTACCAGAGAAGATTGTACATCAAAGCATAGATAAAACAAGAACTAGATGTCGCATGCCATACTAGAGCAGAGTTTACAGATTTTGAAATGAGTAGTCCACTCTGGAATGGATCATAACATGTTTTAGAGCGTGCCGAAAGCAAATATTTTTATAAAGCAGTTTTGTATACGTTTGATCGACTTCTTCAACACTTCAGATAGGAAAAAATATGAATCACTCAACGTATACATCATTTCAAATGTTTTGGTCCATTCCGGAATGGACCACACAGCCATATAAATTTTGTATACTTTTTTTTGGTATTGCATGCAACATCTAGTTCTTGTGCCATCTATGATCAAAGTTAACTTAATAATAAGTAAAGAAGCAGACGAGATTTCTGAGTGTTTTACATGTAAAATGTACACAGCAAGAAAATGAAAACAAAAAAATCAAGCTCTCTTTAAAACTTTTATGAACAAAGATAAAAAATGTGAAAGCGCAAATTGCATGCTACGAAACAGAATGGTAAATATTTCATTTTCGTAAATAAATGAGAACGGGCGGAGTTCTCATGTTTTACTCTCATAGAATGTCCCGCGCTTTTGTGAAAATCGGTTTTCTGTGAAATCTTATGATGTTTTTTATAGCATAACCAATGTTTGTTAGTGTAATTTCTATGCAATTTGAACAGCACGTGCTTCTGTTGTCATTCGTCTTGCTCTGAAGAGATTAAGTGGGAGAAATTCATGCTAAATTCTATGATAATTTCGGGAAAAATGAGAATTTTATTTTAGAGGATCTCCTTTCAGGTTCTTGGCCAAAGCGAAATTTATTTTTTCTTAAAATATAGAGGTAGTTTGACCTGATGTACTTTATTATGAATAGTTTCAAAGGACTTTGAAGGTATTCAAGACGATTTTATCATTCGGGTAATCCTACGTTCTCTCGATGTTTGTTTTTAACTCGTTATCTCAGTCGCATTACAATAGTGCATAGCCAAGTTATTTTCCCCTATTCATGCAAAAGACGAAAGTATATGAAATTACTTGTTTCATTCTAAAAAACACCAACAATTTCCAATTTTGCTCTACTAGTTCCTATCTTCTTATTAGGTTACTTTAACATCGATACTCTAATCTCGCGATAGTATTAATAGTTTCGGTATAAAACTATCGATACTATCAAATATATCAATAGTTTTTGTATACATACGTATCATAATCGTATAATAACCTAGACACACACCACTATCTAATGAATCATTAGTACTAACTATTCATTAAAATGCCGTGTGTCACACAGTATACGTCATTATGGCTCGAAAATCAGATGACAATGAAGTACACTAATGAAGTATTTTCTTCCTTCATTATAGCTATCATGATTAAAAATATGCTAGATTTAGCATGTAATTTAAGTATGGAGCTCCGCTGTGCATCTGCTGATTTGAAAAATAAGAAGAAGAAATGCAAAGCATAAAGTAATTATGTCAAAATATTTTTTAATAAAATGTTTTTTTTTTTTCATTTCTCAATCGTTAAATGAAATAAAATAAAAATAAATAAAAATTAAAATTAATAAAAACAAAGTGATCGTCGTTTAGACGTCATAAATACGTTAGCTCGGGTTTGGTTGGATTGTGTCGAATAGATTTTTTAACGAATTGTTATTCAGTGAATTATTTTCGAAGAATAGTTTTTGCGACGAATCATTTTTCAATTCACATTTGTAGATTCATTATTTTTTTGTTTTATTAAAAAAAAAAAATTACGGAGTCCGCCGGCCGCCGTCACTACACGGCGCCTGGGGCAGCTGTCTCTTTGCCCCACCCCTTGGCACGGCGCTGTTTAGAATAATTAGAAACCTTAATAGAATAACCAATATTAAACTACAAGTAAATACTACTGTCCATAAACTATTTTCTTCAGATGTGAAAATGTGGTAATTTTTACGTAAACGTGAAGGCATCACATATATATTCAAAAACCCCATAATCGAAATTGACCACTTTATTTGGTGTAATTAAAAAAATCCTGACAAAAGACTATATCAAGCAATTAGAAGATTCTTTGTCCTTTAAATTGTATCAATTCCAATCTATCATTTACCAATGAATTCCAATCTTCATTTACCGAGCGTATGTTGAATCTAAGAGGAAAAGACGAAAATTCCAGAAAAAGAGCACTCACAGTCCAGGAAAGAATTCACATAGTAGACGTATGCGAAAATCTTGACAGCTTATACACATATATGTATATGTGGGTATCTAAGTGTAGAATTAAATGCTATATAATTATTTGATAAGAAGAATCAAAACAGCGTAAATGTTAACTTAGTATGTTATGAAATTATTGTCGAATTGAGAAATGTACCCTGTCTCCTGAAACCACCATATATTTTCATTTAAGTAACATTAATTACAAAATATTCCCATTACAGATCAGAATTGAATAATTAGCAAAAAACTAATATACTATAAAATAGCCGCATCAACGTCCTGAAATTCTAGCAAATTTTGAAGACGGCTCATCAAGTGGTGAATGGTAATTTTTCGGATCGAATAACATCTATACAATATTTGATTTATTTTTCGTAACTTTACACCTATATATTGACAGAATATGTTCCAAATATTTTTAAATGTTGCTCGAACTATTCTAAATGATTTTCAAAGGAATTAGTTCGGGCTAGTAAATTGAAGAAAAAATATAGGCGGTAGTTTAAGCAGGTGGGACACCCTCTGAGTATTATAAAACCATTCTGGCTTAATGTAAGCAATTAAGTTAAGTTAATGATCAAGGCATGTCATGCTAATACTTAGGATGGTTTGAGATCAAACTCTAGAATATTTTGGTTATTTACTAAAAACATGAAGCTTTGTAACACCTATCCCACTATCAGCTAAATTTTAAAAACAACAGCACACTGTTAAATGCTAATTTTAGTACACTACGCATGCGTAGTTCTGCCCTGTTCTGCGGATACAAAAGAACACAGCTATTATTACCAATTATTAGTAGTTTTTGATTTTGTATTCAAACTTTTTTCGCTTTTTTTTTTATTTGAATTTGTATTTGATTGCTTTTAGTATAATTTTTTATTATTTTTTTCTTTTATTAGGTACATTGCCTTAGCTTTAGTTGTGGTTTTGTATTTCTATTTTACTCTTGGTTTTAATTTAGGTTAAGTCGCTTTTTCTTCTAATTAAATATCTTTTGTAGATCCATTATATTCAAATTAAGTTTCTAGTAAGTACCTAATTGGTGTAAGCTGTTTACTATCGGATGTTCTATCTCATTTACTATTTATCTGTGAGTTTAGCATAAGAGATATTATATAGGAAAAATCTATTAGAATGAACTAAATTTTGGTTTATAACGTTTGACATCTTTGGTAAAGGATCCAATTACAAAAGTCGACGACCATCATGTCAACAGCAAAATCCATAGTCGAGGGAAATAATAAGTATCTCTTCCCCATTCCAAACTCTGCTATCCTACAAATGGCATTCAAATAAAGTGTGTTCTTAAATTGTAGCAAAAACTTTTAATGAAAAGCAACCCCTAAAATCTAAATGTGGTAAATTGCCACGAACCGAACTGACTACGCAAAATAAAGTGGAAACAAACAAGTATATTTTGTAAATTTTCTCTTCTGGTTTTTTGGTGAATGGATTTGGATTAGAATGTTATCAAGTACAAAACCATACAATGAGCATATGGCTTATCGATTTATGATATTAATGAAAAATCGACTTTATTATGGTTTATTTGAACATTTTTTTATGAAATAGTTTCTCCATAGAATATTGAGTGCCCGGAGGATTTTTAATATTTTTAATTAAGTTTTTTAATATTTATAAATTTTCCACGTGCCTCACAAAACTTTTTTTGTTTTTAATGGTAGACCAAAGGATTTGAGAATTTTAATTCGTTGACCTTGTTAAGTTTTAATAGCGCTTATATGTATGTATGTATGTCATTACTTAAAGCTTTTTACAGATAACTTTTTCGTATTAAGAAATAGTGTTGGATTAGGATGAAGCGATTTTAAATTGTATGACAGTAGGTTAGTGAAATAGTGATGATACTATTAATATTTACATACCTACATTATATACATATATTCATATTCGCTTATTAAGAAGCGATACTAAAATATTGACAATCTTTTACTTAGTACCAATTTAGGGGGAATTTAATAGAAAAATTTATTAGAAAAATTGCTTCAAATATTTTGTATGGATTATTTTATTTAAGTCGGGCCGATTTTTTTTTTATTCCGAAGAACATTTCAGTATCTATCGAAATTATTCCAAATCGGTTTGCTAGAAACAAGTATTTTTAATCCAACTCTACAATTCCTGAGTCTCCCATCTGCGTATGTGTTTATCCATACTACAACTTTTGTAAAATGTTTATTAAACAAATTTTCATTTCCAACATAATTATGTATTTCTAAATTAACGGTGAAAGTGAAATGTTTTTTGTTTTTTATTGCGAACCCGCGAAGGTGTTACATGATTTTTCCATCAAAATTTTAGAACGGTAAGTCAATGCGATATGCAGTTATCGTGATGACTGTGATATGAAAGTAGTCTGAGGAATAAAACCAAAATTGGTATACCCATATGGACTTGTAATATTTTTAAATATATACTTAGTTAGAAAAAAACTTCGCTTATATTATACCATGTTTACTGTATACTTATAATTAAACCCTGCACTGAAAAAAAAAAACTTAATCTCACAACAGGTGGATCTTTGATGACCTGAATTCCTCAAGATGGATTTCACGTCTTATAAACAAACTCCTGCTTAATCTCACTGGAACTAGCTACTTCTACTGTGTAGTAGATGATAGGTAAATTCGAGAACGAATTCCATTCTAATTTAAGTTATAGTTACCTGCCGGGCTGAGATTTTCATCTATCTCTAACTAGCACTATTCGTCAAAAGACAAAGAAATAATTCATTTTGTTCAGCTTTGTCTTTGCGAATTGCATGAAACAGGCATCGAAGAAGATTGTGAAAACTAATCTTAAGTTCAAAAGTTTTTTTTTTTTTTTTTAGTGTCAACGTCCTACCTCAATAAATCGATATTCTATAAAAAAAAAAAAACTTTGATCTTGATATCAAAACTGGATGACATTCACGGCCATCAAATGATTACACTCATTCCTCACTAGACGCCGTATCCCTAACTATTTACAATAAAAAAAAAAGAAAAAGGTTTCTGTTTGAAAGATTCGTCCCTTTTATCCATTTATGTGTTGAAGGTGCACGTATGTATGAATCGATCAATATTCCATATCCAAAATAAAAATCGCACAAAGTCTTGTGTCCTTTAGCCTAGCAATAGGTGTTGCAAAAATCTTCTATTAGAACTTTAAGAGCCAATAAATCAATACCTACATAATATCAGAAAAGTCTGTTCGATTTGCTTTTTTTTTTTAATATGTATATGCAAAGGAAATATTTGTGTGACAATACGTTCATTAAACTTTTCCTAGAAAATATGAGAAATACAATAATCAGAGTAGTGTGGACCCAGCTTGAGCTAACTCACCAAAGGAGAATTTGATGTATAGGTGCCCCCCCCCCCAAATTCACATATGTATGAGAAAAACCTTTTCACTTGACCCCATTGGTATGCTCTTAAAACGAAAAAAAAGTTAGATACGTTCACCTTTTTCACACACAAAATTTCCAATTTTATCCGAAAGTAACTAAATTGGTTATTTCCTGTCCAAAATTAGTTTGCATAGATATGGTTATCTGTTCCCGTACGTGAATGGTGGTACCCAACCTTACATAGTTATGTAGTTGTTCATTGATTTTATTTTCCCCTTGAAAAGGTTACGTATTTTCTCTACGTTTTGTAAAATAAATTTCGTATTCCTACACTGAATTGTTATGAATTATTGTAGTTATGCAGAATTGATCGTGTATTCATACATATTATGTATGTACCTGTATATATGTAGTCCTTGCCCTTTAAATCCTTGGAAAAGTACAATTCGATAATAGTAAATAAATTTTATCTATTCTGGCATTACATTTGATAGTTCAAAAGATGTATATGAAAACTACAGGGGATCAATTCGAACCCAATGCCATATATTGAGCGCGCATTTTAGCGAATTCAATGGGACTACAGTGCAACACTAGTTTTGTGGAAATTCTTGGTATCAAATCTGCCGGAGTAAAAGTGATCTTACGTCAGATTTAAATTTTTTCACTCTACATTTCGTGTGATAAACATGATTCCCATAACCTTGATATTAGGTATTTTGTGCTTGCATATAACTGAGTTGTAACGTGGTTGGAGCTCTACAGTGAGCCAGGGTGAATGGGTTGTCCAACGATGAATTTAAATGAAACGACGTGAATGTGTTTTAACTCCAATCGGTTATTTATTGAAAGTATTAGAACCGGAAAATTTGATCTTGTAAGCTATCCCACTTGATGGAGTGACCCGTGGAGATCAACTGATCACTACATATGTTATAGTCATAGTCAGAGTCGTTCTTCCGCATTTAAAATATATTGTCCCTAATGAGTAGTCATAACTTCATAGTTAAGATTTATGTTGAATTGAACACTCAGGCTTCTTATGTTGTCCTTGATTTTACAATTGTCTTGTTTTTGTTTTCATTTAATACACATTTACATTAGATATGTCTTTGTTTGTTAATACAGCTTCGCGCGCGACACTAAGCTGTGACCGTGGCGGTTGACGATTATTTGTTATTTAGGAGGTTGAGACGGGAAAATTGGGATGGGTATGGTTCAAAAGGAATGAGGAGCTCTGGAGCTTGTAAGGATATTCCTCCCTAGGCAGTTCCTGTGTGGGACATCCTGCAATGATGACGATGGCCGTTCTTCCGGAGATCTATCCTCGATGATGTGCTCCTTTGCTGCAAAAGAAGGTAAATCTTTCGCCAGTAAAGTAAATGCTCCTACTCTCAGGCTCAACAAGTTGAAGGCAGTTTTGCAGGCAGGTTGAAGATGAGTGGGTTTGTGTGATGTGGAAATTTTTCCATCTGATGTTGGGCTTGAACGACATGGTATTCATCAATTGGGAGGATTTTTGCTGCCTCCTACAGCTTTTTGTGTGGTTGGTACCTGTTGTCTGCCCTTCTACGAAAGCCGGTGCAAAAGCGAACTACTTTTCTCTCCAGATTTCCGAGGTTTTTCTTATATGTAGGTGGGCGAAATCATGTGCCAGATTGGAAAGCAGTATGTGATGGTTGGTCGAATTAATTGTTTATAAAGCAAGAGCTTAGTCGGGACGGGCAGCCCCCCATTTGGGGTGTTGAGTAGTGGAATCAAAAAGCGGTAGGCAGCTTTTTGCCTTTCTCAAAGAATATTGGGCATGAGGGTTAAGTTTGAAGATGTTGGAGAACGATATACCGAGGTATTTGGTTGTTGTGGAGGGTATTATTTTCTGATTATTGACTTCTATGTCAATGTTTTTAGCCAAGGTGGCTATGTTTGCTCCACTAGTACTAGCTGGTTTGTGGATGCAAATCATTTCAGATTCGGTTATGTTTATTTTAATACCCCACTTTTTATAGTAGGCGTCCAGTTTGAAAATATGATCTCTATGGCCTGCCGACTTGCCTTTTATAGAACTGAATGCCACCGGTAGGTCATGGAAACAAGTGCGGCTGACTGCTTCAAGCCAGTATGTATTCTATGCGTGGCTGATCACTGGATATATGTATATACGAGCCTCTGTACATGAATATAGACGGTTTGTAATATAGCTGGACCTGGATCTTTACTATCCGGATCCATATTACCCGAATCCGGATCCGAACTATCCAGATCCAGAATAAACCAAAACACTTCAAAATGTCTCCCAGATTGCATTGTTTCATTGGAAAAATGAAAATGTGATGAAATTTATATCTTCCCAATAAAACAATGCAATCTGGAGGAAATTTTGAACTTTTTTTGCTTAGTCTGGGTCCGGATCTGGATACTAGGATCCGGATTATCTGTATACCCGGCTTTTAGGAATCGTATCCTAATTATTCCTGATAATCGCGATAGTAAATTATCCAAATACTTTCAACTGTAGTTTGCAATGAAGGCCAAATGAAGTGGAAGAAAAAATGGAATTCGTTACAAAGTTTGGATCGGTTTGATAATTTTTTATCTTAAGGTTTCTATTTTCGTTGATGAAATTGATAAAGAAATTGACTCATGATTCTATAGGCTGAGTTTGAAAAGCCCTAAAAGCATCACCCACATAAATGGTAGAAATATTCTACCGACAACAAATTTTCTTTCTTATTTGAAAATAGGAACATATTTGACTCAGTCAGTAGCTCGAAACTAACTTAAAATTTTTCATATATCCATTTTTGCATAGTATTTGTCAAGAAATACATTTTTTTTCTGCTTTATGTCCGTCACATGAAGAAATCTAATGAATTTTGAAGAAACAATGATTTAATTATTTACAAATTTCTATCAATAATTAGTGTGCCATTGTAATCATTATTCTGTCGGAAATTTTGGTTATGTCTCTGAAAATACATATATATATATGCTGTACATATCTCTCTTCGTAATTCAATACTTGCGAATGCAGTGAAAATTAAATTATTGTTGATCTTGACAAATTGAGTTAATTTTAGGACTAAGGGGATTTTACTAGTATACATTAAAGTTTGAGTACCCTGCATTGGTTGAATTTAACTCAATAATAATATTGAATTGTTGGGAAATTTATCCACGCTATTGTTCAAGTCTCTCTCTAGTCCTCTAATTCACTTAAAATATATAATATGGGGATATTATGTTACGTTCATCTGAAAATCTACTCGCATTCAGCTCTACAGAATATCTCTGTATGCATGTATGTACAGAAATGGAAGTACGATATTCTATCTAAAAATAAATTTTCTGCTTCATGATGAAAGAGACATTAATTAATTAAAGAGTTGAGAAACTAGAATTGAGTTAACGACCATGTTTTGTTCATTGCTTTAACCTCGTATATATATTTTTGAATATGCAGGAAAATTGTAATTGGGAAAGTAAAAAAATAAATTGTAATTGATCCGAAACTAATTGCGGAACGTTTTTGTTTTTTTAATTACCTAAATTACTACAAATTTATCAGAAATTAATTTAATATTAAATCCGTATAATTTACACAGAATTAAGCATTTTTATAGGTTTACCAAACTTAAAAATTTACCTAGTTATTTTTGTGTGAACTTTGATTATCAGTTTAACTGGATATGAAGTGTTTCTTTGAAAATAAAATTCGGGCCCACACTTCATACCTTTCAGTTGGAAAAAAAGCGAAACAAACAAACATCAATGAATATATGCCATTTCAACAAATGAGTTGAAACCGTCATCATCTAACATTTTTATATTGGAAAATAACTAAATAATTTTTTGAATATTTTGAGCATTTGAAAGTGGAATGTCAATTTTATGCCCGACACTTCCAGACATGAGAGATGTCTTAAGCGATGCATTATGATACTCTCAACATGTTTAATTAAGAATGTTTATTTCAATTAAACGAGGGAAGGCTTGGAGGTGTGAGGTCAAAGTTTGATCTAGTACATTTTGAAAAATCTAGAACAGAATGGAATTCCTTAGATCCTGGGAGGAAGTTAGAGTACTCACTCTCCTATACTCGGAGGATTAAATAACCATCCTCATACTCACTTTTTTGGTATTTCCCTCTTTTTTATTCGAACTGAGTTACTAGACTTTTCGCACCTTAGATCGGCTCTAACTTGGTAGAGGTATGTCCGATCCGAAAACAGGTTTCACTGTTCGGCTCAGCTCATTACCAGCTACAATTCGTGGAAGAACTTTTTTTTTCTGCATACTTTTGCGGTGAGGAGTGGCAGCCCCTAGCGGAGGGGGAGTGGCTCCAATACGGCATTTTGCTTATCAAATGCAAGGTCTCGCCGAGTACATAGGTTGGTATATTTTTTCCCGATTCAGAAAACTTTGACGGGACATTTTTGCCGCCGCAAAACCCATTTTCATGCACTGGGGTCACATACACCCCAGTTACTACATTTAGCGTACATTTGTACAGTTATTTCTTTAATGGCAATTATTGCTCTGTTGTGAACCTTTTCCTCATAGGAAGTCATTTCGCTGATGCACCAATTCCACACCATCACGAGAAGTAGAAAAGTCCATTTTTTCACCCAAGAAAGTCGCTCAAGCTACATTCGATCGCCAAAGCTTTCCCCTGCTTCATTGAAATAAACTTTGTTAATAAAATATGTTCAGAGTAACATTGTGCATTGTTTAAGATATCTCTCATGTCTGGAGGAGTCGGGCCTAAAGTTGTATGGGAATTGGGGATTCTCCTTTGTATGTGAAATATAAAAACAAACCCTAGAATCAATTATACAGCTAAATAATTATGAAAAAAGGTCTGATTGAAGGAGCTTGATATGAATAAATGAGGATAGAATAGATACGAAGATATAAAAAATATAATATAAATTTTTTTAATAATAAAAAAAGGTAAAAAGCTAGAATTGGTCTAAAACTAATTCTTATGATACCCTAGATAAACACCCGTATGTAATTTCGTACTTCAGTGCAAGTTTGATTGTTAAAGTGGTTTTTCGCATATATTTCTAGAACAGTTCATCGGACAGAAAAAATGATTATAACCAATTTTATAAGATTTCATATTCTGAAGAAGTTTTCAGTACAATAACAACGTTTAGGACTAATCGTTTTCACAGTATTACGTAAAAATCCTAAATCTTTATATGGCAACACCCGATTGCCCATTTTTATACCCTAGATGACATCATAGGGTACACTAAGTTTGTCATTTAGTTTGTAAAACCTAGAAATAATTATGGTAGAGCAAAATGGATTAGACACCCATACATAAAATTGAAAGTTACCGAACCGGTGCGAATCAGCTGAATATTAGCACTAAGTATAACTAATAAAATTGTCAGATTTTAATTATATCCTTGACAAATTCGTTCAAGTCATTTCTTAATTAATATTTGTGTAGACATTTTGGTGGGCCACCTCAATTAATTACCTACATATCATCGCCACTCTTTATCAAATAATCTTTTGTTCATAAAATCTTCCAAAATCGTTTTAGTCAATTGTGTTTCATTGCTGTTGTCGCCATTCTCATGTTATAACTTGAAAAATCAATGCGAACGTCTTTATCTTTCGTCAAGTTTTAAGAAGTGAAACATCATACAATCTTAATCACAGTATTGTTTATTTATGTATGTGTCTGTGTGTACAAATAAAAGGTCATATTAGAAATTTGATCACAAATCTATGAACTGCTTAAGGAAAATCTGAAAAAATGTTTCTCTCTACGAATAATAAAGCCGTGGACTACAAACGGAAGAGTGCAACAAGTAGTAAGGAAAAAAAGTGTAAATTGTAAAAAGGGAGCAATATTTTTACTCTGGTATCTCACTTCTACGTAATGAGATGATTGGATTAATTGTATGATATATTGGTAGTGATTGCATTTGGATGATCCTCTTTATAGCCGCTACTACCACTTCATCTGTCTTTCCCGTTGCATGAAGAGAAGAAAATTTTCAGCAGAAATTTCATTAAGGGAAAATAATATGAAATATAAGTTTTAGCGCTATTTTCATATGAAAAATGAAAATGAAAAAATGAAAAAGTGAAGTCAATTTTTTTTATAATGCCTATACGTACTTGATTTTTTTTATATTATACCCAGCGCTTCGCCGTGAATTTAAGCGGAAAATCGGGAAGGTGCTGTAGGCTCAGTTGGTAAATAACAGAAAGTACAAATGTAAAATATGGAATTTGGAATATCGGCAGTGACGACTTGACTGACCATATGTTTTATTTTTCCAATTCCCACATGTAATAAATGCACATTCTACAATTAAGGAAAAGTCCAGGTGACACCGACATACGTAGATATGTAGAAAACAAAGCAAACAAGAAAAACGAGTGAGAAATGGAAGGATATGAGGGAGAGAATTTATTAAA
This sequence comes from Dioctria rufipes, assembly GCA_963924295.1. Taxonomy (NCBI): domain Eukaryota; kingdom Metazoa; phylum Arthropoda; class Insecta; order Diptera; family Asilidae; genus Dioctria; species Dioctria rufipes. Next base: position 1,784,197 of record OZ002741.1, read on the forward strand.
ATGTAGTTATGCAGATTTGTGAACAGAATACTGCACATTTTGGTATAGCTAGTACACGAAAAAAAAAAAGAAATTTAATTACTCCACGAAAATATTATGCAATATGCGCGCAGGTGGACGAACTTTTTCAGGGCGAGTATAGCGAGCGTATGGGGGAAATTGACTTCATCATGTGTTCAGCATACTTTTCCGACGGCCTCTAGTACTGTATTAATTAGTGTGCTTAAATGTGTAAATCTATATGGGTTTCCTATGCGAATGTGAGGCTATTGCATACTGTAGATTCCGGGCTTTTGGCTCATACTACTTAAATCCAGCCGACTTCGAAGAAAATTCGTCCAAAAATGTACTGCTCTTCCTAAGAAGTGCGGGATTATTAGATGAACTCTAAAGAAAGCTGCGAACAACAAGACAATAAATGATTGCAATGCAAAGGCCACTCGCCCTGCTTAGTTCTTAATCTTATATAGTTTTCCTAAAGGGAGTTGAGGATAATTGCAGTGATACGAATCCAAACTAATTAGGCTAATAATGGCTTTGGTTCTACAAATATGAACACCAGTTTCCTTCAAGAGATTTATATTTTTATATATGTATGTACGAGGTGTTCAGTCTCATTACTAGAGGAGATATCGTTATGATCTTCATATTTGGTATGAATGCTAAAATTTAACAAAAAATATTCTAGAACCAGTGAACTACAACGATGCAAAAATTATGTTGTCAAATTCAAGACAATGTTTTGTAATGGACACTTAGGGCGAGTTACATTCAATTATTAGTCATTTTTCCATGGACAAAGATGCAATCCTTGATATAAAATAGAATGAAAACTTTTATTTTATGTATGGCTTGAGAAAGTATCTGCTCCATGGTTTTGGGCAGGCATCTCTCTGTGCTGCCCTTTTCTATATACCTACTTTACGTTACTTGCTTATTAAAGATTGTGTTCCTCAGAAGAAGAGGACGATATTTCATTCGATATTTGCATTGCGAAGGAATATTCACGACTGCACCATGCACTATTATTTATTGTCTTAAAAAAAAAAATGAGATTTTCAAGATCAAATTTGTCGTGTCCACTATAAACGAAATCTCAGAGAATGTGTGCCAAACTTGAGTCGTGATTGCTGACCTTTTCCATCCCTTTTACTTCTTTAACTTATACACGTTGTGGGTACTCCGTCAGCAAAATTCGAGCCATAAAAATCATAGATCAAAGGAAATTGAGTTCATGTTCCTTGCTATCTGTGACAGTATATACTTTGGGCTATGACCCCTGACCTGAGTTGATCCTGTGACCGACACACATGAAGAGTTCAGAGATGTTTATTTTTCGATTTTCCCTTGCGTAAAATGCTTGTTAGTATAAAGGACTTTATTGCTGCTTTCCTCCTCCAATTGATCATCCAAAGAACAATAATAATTTTTCTTATGAAATTTCTTAAAGATTCTTTTTTATTTTCTTCTTAATTTCCTGGAGAATGTAATGTGAATTTCGATTGGAATGGAATAGGGTGCACCATTACCGTTCACTGAACAATATTTTCTTTTAATGAGTTTTTTCTCGGTAATACATATTCCTTTCTACATTGTTATTGACTTTTTTGTGAACGACAACAGAATTTCATGTGGAAATGGAGGAAATAATTATCGTATATATTATATAATATCATCAATCTGTAGCATTAATTGCCGATTGCTCAAGGGAAGGTAAATTACATCCCTCATTAATGTTTTATACTGACTGAGACCATTTGGATTAAATCGCCCCAGTATTATCGGGATTAATTCTTTATGCGAATGCTCCAATAATAACTAATAAACATCGCCTTCTGTAAAACGACTTCATAAAAATTATATTTAAAATAAAAAATTTCCTATACTCTCAGTATTGTAGAAAAGATTCATTTGTCTTGACAGGCAAAATACTACACGGGATACCGCTGACATACATTATGGGACCTAAATTTTTGTTGGCTACTGCATTTCGTAAAAGCACTTCTTTCACAAATGCTTAATAACATTAAGACAAAATTATTAATTAAGGTACATTTTATGCCTAAGAGGTGAAGTTTTTGGTTAAAGTAATATTTTTATGAATTACATACATATATAGCATTATATAGCAGGATAGAAAAAACAGCTTTTCAGATTTGAGAAAACTCAAAAAGTGTTTTTTTTTTGTTTTGTTTTTTTTTTTTTCAAAAATACTTTAGTGCTCATTTTGATAATATATTGAAAGCAAAATATTCAATTTTAATTTATTGGTGACTAAATAAAAGAAGCCTAAGATGCTATAAATTAATTCGAATTCGCGGTCTATTATTATAAAAACTAAAGATAGCCTGGTGCATGTGCATAAGTTTTTAAGAAAAAACATAAGTGTCATACGAATGAGATTGAACGATCAAGCGCAAAAACCCTGGGGGCTGATTTTGTCATTACAAAATATCAAAATATACGACAAAATTAAATTAATTTTTCTTCTATGTACTTCTTTTCTATTTTTATTCAGCATCTAATAAGTCTGGTATGACATAGAATGAATTAAAAATTACACTTACTATTACAAAATGTGAAATAATATTTTAAATTTGATCACGGCTGCAATTCAATGCTTATTTATACTTTGCCCCAGTTCCCGGCTACACTCGAAAAAATAAAGTCCTATGACGATTATGTTTGCCGCATAAGAACTCAGTTCTTGTTTAGTTTCCGTCCATCGAAACCTTTGCTATTTGTACACAAAATGGTTTCATCCACGTGCTGCTAAGGTATAAAATATATTTATGTTCAATAGTCAGTGATCTGTGGCATAGGTACTGAGGCACTTAGGCTATCATAGTATGTTTTTCTTCCAGTTATCAAATAGTATTCTAATCTAATATTATGTAAAATTATTTCTTTTTGTTTTTATTAATTGAAAGAAATTCTGGCCGGCCGGTATTTAGATAATAATTTTCAGTAAAAATTTAATTCCCGGAAATGGAAGCTTGGTTATTTTTTTGCGGCCAGTTACTAAATTTTGTATAGAATTTTGTAAATAAGAGGCCTAAAATTGCTTTTAATGGAAGGCGCAGGAACTTTTTATTATCAGGCTTAAAAATTTCACATACATCGAAGAGAGGCTATACAGAGGAGGAAATACCAGTGAAGTTTATTCAGAAAAGTAAAGAGAAGAATGTATCAATAAGAAAAAATCAGCCAAATTTATAGAATTTGCAGATCTAAGCTTCAAGTAAAACTTACAAGGGAACGAACAGAATGTGCTGCAAAATCTAGATCTTCAACTGTTCTCACAAAAGCGGAAGAAGAAAAAATTATTGATTAGTGTACCAAAGTGAAAAATACTTATTAGCTTGATATTGTCCAACAAATTGCAAATGATGACCAAAGAATAACATCTTTCAAAGGAGGTCGACTGAGTAAAAAGCTGATTGTCGTTATTTTTGAAAAAAAAAGAAGAAAAAAAAACATCCTGATATTGCTTTTTTTTTAACATGTTATCACTAAAGGAAAACTCAATAACTGGATCATAGAAGTAAAAAATGAAAAGCAGTCTCCCTGCAACCTGCGGACGTAAGTGAAAAGGAATGGAAAAATACTTTGCCGAATTGGGAAAAGTAACCTGAAAATGCACATAAATAACATTTTCCCTATTTTTGGAAATTGTTTTGGACACGGAAAACTCCTACTTTTGGACTGCTTCCATTAAATCCAAGTGCTGTCAATTGCCTAAAATATGTGCAGAATTCTGCCAATGTACCATGTAAAACTTTTGATATAGTAATTGAAGTGAGAGTGCAGTTAGAAAGCTAGCGAGTTTCCTCAGATTCTATAATTAATATTTTAAAAAGAGAAAGCGACGAAAATTTTGACAGTTCACGAATGCAAATAAATTTCAATGACTATGTTAATGGTACGGTTTAGCTGAAAAGGGTTCTTTAGTGAGACATGTTTATTGACATTAATATAGCAAGAGATAATCTAAATAAAGATTCTCCTGCCTTACCAGTAGATAACGCATCGACTTAACAACTTCAGATCAGGTATACGAATAAAAGATATTAATACTGAATATCAAATTAGTGTAGAATTAAATTATACTGTGAAATTACTCGTATATATGGAAAATAAAAACGAAATGGACACTTCAACTTGACAATTGAAGTGTTTGTCAAATATTAAATGTCAGAAAAAGGTGCAGCCAACATTGCAGTATAAAATTTGGTTCTAAAAGGCTTGTTTATTAAATGATTATGGTTTATAAATGATCAGATTGCAATAGACTCTGTATACCGCGAAATTTTTTGCAATTCCAATATTGAGTTTCTATTTTTTGAGTTGTTTCTCAGTATATAGAGACACATTTACGGTTTAGTGCAAACTGCAAGTCTGTCTCCGGAATTACGGAGTTGAGCACTTTTAATCGAAATAATATTCAGTTTTTTTTGGTGTTATGCATTTTGGACCCATCAATTTAATCATTTTGAACAGATGTGCAATTATGTAGTTAGTACAGAATGACACAAGAAAATATTTCAAACACTTTTATGTACTTACGTATGTACGAAAACGCCATTATTTTGATTGCACAGTAAATACTAAGAATAAAATCGTTTTTTTATATTAAAAGTTTGGTTTGCACAATTTTCTATTGAATTTTAAAGTAAGAAAAATAAATTTAAGTGGCCTGTGATTGGGTATTTTACCCTAGTTCGCACGAGAATGAAAATACATTTGAGAGCTTCCCACAATTTATTTTAATTTAAGTAATTTTAATGGAGCCTGTAGAAGATAATCTGGATATAAAAACAAATTTATCAACTATGAATGATATTCTTTTGAAAAATCCAGCAATATGTATAAGCACACCACATCCTCATCATGATCTAACACGTAAATCAGAAATCTGATGATATTTGCAGCAGTTGAGAAGAATTTTGAATAACACCATATACATACGATATCCTGTTGTCTTCAACAAATTCATCATTATAGTATTACATACATACATGCATATATACATATTATGTAAGTTGAAAGTTCCCTTTTGCATACAAAATAATGTTGATGCTTTTATTCTTTATAAAAAACCACCAATATATTCTAATACCCATTACGACAATAATTCAACTCCAATTTTATAGGCTCTAAATCTCATTTGGATTATATCGAATCAATTTCAAGCCTATTAAATTTCTTCCACAGAACTATTTACCAAAGAGAAACTTACGCCATTAAGTGAATAACGGAAAAGAAAAACGAAGAAAAAACATTCAATAAAGTGCTCAAAACTGTCGTGCTACAATAAAACTTTCCCAGTTATTCCCCATATTCTAACTCAGTTCACTTCTTTTCTCGAGGATATATATTCCATTGATGAAAAACTAATGAATGGGAATAGTGCGGGTCGGGTATTTGCCCATTCTTTTTATTACTTGGAACGAGCAAAAGTATCCTACTAACTTCAAGTGATTAAATTTCCAGCTCATCATCAATATAAATTCAAAAGGGGAGTATGGAAGTTATCAAGACTGAAACCACACTAAAATACATAAGTAGCCTCAAATGTTTTCCTCAGCCATTGAAATGTTTGTATGTAATCTACATTCTACACTCATAGCCATCCATCCATATATTCGAACGTTAGTAAAATTTTGGGGGAATTTGGCATTGAGAAAGTGGGTTAAAAAAAACTGGGTTGGATGAATAGTGGTTGTAAGTATTTGCTAAAATGTTGTAATACTGAAATTGTTTAGATTTCGATGACACCAAATTATATCAATCTACCCTCAGTAATAGTTCTTTGGTGTGATATGTATGTATGTATATACGATGTAAAAGAATAAGGGCCGAGAGAATGTGTTTTGGACTATTCTTAACTGTGATGCCAATCTAAATTTATACTCTTTTGTATCTGAAGGTTTCCATGATAGCAAAAAAAAAAACTGACGACGAAATGTATCGTATCGTAGCGACGATATGCCTTATAAATTTACCATTGATAGGACTTTTATGTGTTTAAAGCACCCCAAACAAGGAGAAGACAAACGAAGTTAATCCACTTTAAAAAGAACCCTCCTCAACGTAGGTAAAAAAAAACATATATTCTGGGACATAAACATATTTAACTTAATTTGACAACAAACACAAAATTGAAAACCTCTCTCTACTCGTCGAACTGGAATGGATAGTTTTTGGTGTTATAAACCTTTTTAATTATATCAAACCACCCTCCAGAAGAATAAGAAGAAGAAGAAAATTGTCAAACTTCTAAGCAACTTCTTCTGACTCATACGAACTGCTTTTCAACAGAAGGTAGATGATCTGTAGGCAGGGTTGCCACCACTGAATGAAATTATAGTAGTAGAATTAATGTTAAGAGAGCCATATATTTCCCGATTACGATGTAGATTCAAAAGAAAAATTTATATAATATTTGTAACGTCGAGTGTGGTTGTCCCAACGTTTCGTGGTTCAGAACGTTGTCCTAGTTCTGCTGGTTACTGGCGGTCTCTTAATCGGTACTTAGCGACATTGGTTAATTCGCGTTTATTCACTTATCTTTACAAGAAAGGGACGCGGTAGTAGCGTATGCTTGCCGCTTTTCAGGCCAACACGATTAACTAGCGCTTGCCGTCGAATTAAGCCAACACGACTTACGAGAATAGGACTCGATGAGGGATGGGATCGATCGAGCTGCGGGGAGGCAACTGACAAATCTTACGACGGCTGACTGGTTTTTTATAATCAGTCTACGGGTTGTCGGCAGCTAACCCGGGGATTACACGAGATAGTACAGCTTGCATGCAAGCCTCCCTTCCAACGCGATTTTTAAATTGACAGCAGAAGGCAGTTCGGTTGATGTCTTATCATCTTGCATGCAAGTTCATTTAAAAAATGGCATTGAGGCGTAAAGTCATTCGTATATTGGAAAATTATAGCAATAAAGGAAGTAGCAGAATGATAAAAACCCAAGAAAAAGTTAAGAGGAAGGTGTTGGTAAATGATGTAATGCAAAAGATCCCAGAAAATCTCATTTTTCCAGAATAAATTTATCAAATTCTCTCAAGCATTTCTTTTTCGTCATCTTGAAAACTGCATAATGTCAAATTATTATCACCTCAGCTGCCATGGTTTTTCATTATGCAAGTTCGCTGAAAGCTGTACTGCCAGCATGGCATTAGAGGTTACACGTGCAAGAAGTATGGCAGTGCAGCTTCCATGCAAGCTGTACTTGCAGGTGTAACCCCCGGGTAAGTCCGCTGGCTTGGAGTTGTCTTTTGGGTGTCGGGATAATTATTGCGGAAGTCTGATTATATCACTGTTGTCTGATAATGGACTGAGTGTTTGGTGACTGACTGAAGCCCAATATACATTCACGACCTCAGGCCACAGGGCACAAGACACTTGAGGTATGAGGCCGACTTCTGAAGCCAAGTAAGTTATATTCATTGCCACTGGCCACAAGAATCCATGATTCTTATTAAGCATAAATGTATTCATTTTTATCCAGTGGCCTGTGGGTTGTGGTCGTGAATGTATTTTGGGCCTGAGTGTCTAGTGTAATAAATTTGTTCTTGATTCGTTGATTTCTGCAGATAAGATTCATGATTACTTATAAAGAAAAACACTTTGGCGGAATTAAAATAATTCACTTGCCTCTTTATGTATATGGCTACAATTAAAAGCCGCAGTTTGATTCTTAAAACCTTTTTTTTATTTACCGGGCTCTTATCGCCAATTGGGTAGTATTCCTTCTGCTCAAAAGCAACTCGGAATATATTTTATTTATTAAGAAGTGCACAACTGAACTTAACTGGATTTGAACTATTTTTCCGGCTCTAGTCGCCAAATGGGATTGGTTCCTTTTGCTTGAAAGCAGCTCGGAATTTTAAAAGAAACGTACAAGTTGACTGTTCAAAATTGAATGTTATTTCTTCCCAATATCGCATTTAATTTATACAAAATTTTCGTGCCTATCCAAACAAAAATTGTCCACTCAGAAATCTTTTACTAAAATTTACCAATCGATAATACAAAATTGTCTACTTAGAATATGTCGACAAAATTTACCAATCGATAAAGAAAGAACAACATCTTGCACAACGAATTACAAAAATTCTTGCTAGGCCACTTCAAATGGTTCAGTCAGTGAAATGCGTGAACCCATTTGTTATGACTGTCTTTCACAATTTTGTTTCATGTGGACATGTCAAATAAATTTTATGTTGAAATTGTTTTTGCTTGTGCTGACAAATTTTTGTTTGGACTTGCTTACAATTTGAAATATGTAGGTATGTTACAATGTAGGTATGGTACAATGTAGGTATGGTACAGGTATGTTACACTAGTGACAGACTGAGTGTCTTCAGTACTGGCAGCCGGCTATTTATATGAATTCTAGCCGCTAGTGCCGTGTGCAAAACGTAAGTTGTTGGTATCACGCCACCACCGAACTGTTATTTCACCAGCGTGTTGCTTTTTCGGCGGCTGGCTTCTCTGTTGCGATACACTGGCTTTCCTTGTATAGCCTGGTTGCCACTAAAAATTATATAACTTCGTTACATATATATTTCTATACCCTTCAACTATAAGTAAATAAGTATGCAGATAATTAAGTAAATGCATAACAATTGTTTTATTCTGAAAATGTAAAAATATTTCTTTTAGGCTTCCGTACCTTACAAAAAAAAAACGAAACCCTTATAAGATCGGTCTTGCGTCCATCCGTTTGTCTGCCTGTCACATACGTTTTTCTTGAAAAGACCGTGACGTAAGAATTTTGAATTTGGTAGAATGTTAGATCTTTGTGAATCGTGCATATTTTGACAGTTAAAGATTATGATATATATTTTTTCTATTTTCTATATCAGTGAGTTAGACCCCTCAAAATAAAAATGTGTTTTTTTTTTCGTATCGCGTAGGATATATGTAGTTCGAAGGTGCTACTTTCAAGTATTTCCAAATATTTGGTGACCTGGTTATAAAGATATAGCCAAAAATGCGAAAAACACCGTTCCTCCGTTTTGATATTACCTATAAGGGTTTGATAGATAAAAAATTGCAGCTTTTTTTTGTCAGTCTCATAGTTGCTGAAAAAAAAATGTTTTTTATATTAGTTAATGATATCACTCCTACGTCTACCCACCTATACCGATCTACTGTTCGTTGATAAAAGTTTTAACCGAATTATTACTAATAATTTCAATATAAAATACTTTAAAAATAACAATAACAAAAACTTTAACTTAAAAATGATTTAACATTCATTTAATTGGTTTTCGATACAACTTAAATAAATATACTGATGAGAAAAGATGAGAGAACTGTACAAAATCGAAAGATTGCAACGCAAAGCTTTCCTGGCATGTATACAGGGATCTATCATAGAAACGGCTGCCACTGTAACTACAGGCTGACGACAGGCCGACTACTACAGTCCATCATTGCTGCTGTTATTACTGCATCGGCTTCGTCGGTAATGTGTCAACTTGTCAGTTCACAACCCATTTCCGTACAGAAACTCCTCAGGGCGCATACCTCCAGAATAGAAATATTGATATGACAGGAACTGGGTCCTGCTCCAAGTTGTCACAGTGACAGCCTGGAATTGGAAACCCAACGCATTCAGCATGCTGAACTGGCATACAATCTTCAAGAGAACTTTGGTTCGGCTCGATCCGAAAACTCATCCAGGCTGTCATAGGGACGGTCTGGACCTAAAACGCAAATTATTCGATAATTTCAGTTTCACATTAGGTAGACTAGTGGCTTCTATACATTTCAGGAACAGGTGCTGACCATTTAGTCTGCTTACTCACACTCCTGATACCAGGGGATCAAGACACCATCGAAGCTGTGTTTCAGCTCCTCAAGTCTACAATTCTCTAGTGATAAACAAACACTTCTGCTGTCACATTGCCGTGCTTCTTCGAGACAATGTAGCTGGCCCCCAGAAGGATAATTGTCTACCTCAGACAGAAGTGTCATATTCCTTTTGTTGAACGAGATACAAAATTTTCATGAAATGGCTTCACACCAATATTTTAGACGTTTTTCTACTGTCGGCCCAGGTTACAAGGTCAATTTACAAGGCATCAATATTCAATATTCGTTTATTCGTCAAAAGCCTAAATATTGTAAGTAGATTTTCAGTATGTGATTTTTATTAACTTTCACAAGTTGTTACCTACACGATTAAATCATTTTAAACGGATTTTCCATTTACCGAAATAATAGGGGAACAAAAAGGTGATGCTGAGGAGTTTCTTGCTATCATTAAAATTTATGATAACATTACCCATCCTGCCATCGTCCCTTTTTTAATTTTACTTGCAGCAATTATAGCTTTTGTTTCACCAAATTGTTTTTATCCTGTACGTAGTAGGTATATAAAAAATTAACATAACCATCATCATGCTGTCGCTATTACTACCGTTGCTGCGTTGTCATTCTCTTTTTATTTGTTTTTTCTTTGATTCCTTTTACCGACGCGACGACTATCCGTAGGAGCATCCCTTTTTACAACGCTGTCTTTAGACTTATTAGACTGACTAAGTCTTCTCAGAAATATAATTCGAATAATGGATTTAGATTAGAGTGATGGAGAGGAAGTTGAATTTGGACTCAATCTCAATTATTTTCGGACAAAGCTTGAAGTGCTATGGTAGGAAACTGCACATGAAAATAGCGTGCACGAAAATTGTTGAAAGAAAAAAAATTGTGTGAGTTCGTTTAGGATGTCTATTGTCCGACTACATTTTGTAGGATTAAAAGAAAATTGAATTCCATCCGAAACGCGGTTCTTATTTTCAAGATTTCCGGATAAACAGACGGAAATACATATAGAATTGAATTTGATTGAAGCCAATTGAAAACCACATTAACTGCTTTGTGTACAGTGAAGTGAAGTAAATTCCGATTAAAGTTGTTTTTTAGGAGCTTTAATTTAGATTGTTTTTACGTGCCGACAATTTTTGATGTGCACCTTTTCGCTTTTCACAGCCCTTCACAAATACACAAGTTGAATCTGACTATATATAAGTAGTAGCAATCACTATACTAAGTATTTGACATTAAGATGTAATAGAGTCGTAGAATGTATTTATATTTCTTCAAATTAAAAATCCTATAATTGGGGAGCAAATTAAAATAACTCAGCGTCACACATTCACAATCTTAGGGGATACTCTGTAGCCCCAAAAGTAGATGGGATCAAATTAGCCAATTAAATTAAATTAGCCAATGAAAAATTCAAGTAGAATTACACCCTTCTTGCTCGTATTTAAGGGGTGGCTAATTTTTTTCAGATATTTTTTTTTTCGCGTTCTCTGTTTTCATCGTAAATTTGTTTTTTGTTTTTGTTTGTTTGTTTTCCTTTTCTTGCTAAATGTACTGGAAGTGCGTCGAAGGATAGGGAAGATGCTTGTTTTTATATTTTATTTCCATTTCTTTAACGTTTTGTTTTTCTTCAGTAGGTAGATGTATATACAAGTAATCTGATAAATGTTGTCCTTCATTCAATCTGATTTCAAAAAATGTTGAGAAGGAAGAAATATCCAAGAATTTTTACGAATTTTTGTATTTTATTCTTGGGAACCTTTTCATAAATATATTTATATCTTTACCTAATTACAGCTAGTTGTAAGAAAGATTATTTGATAAAATTTTATTACTTCATTAATAAGGTATTAATCGAAAAAAAGAGATTGATCATTTGGCGATTAAGTTTCACACCCTGGTTTGTAATGACACATTAAACCAGTTGCAAATTTTAAATTAATAGTTTTTTGCTTATTAAGGTGAGCTTTAACATTTTATTGGTTTCCAAAGAAAGTTTGGGTCTTTGGTGTGTACTTTTGTTACTTCTTTCTATTTTACTTTAGCCATGCCCTCATGAGAAAATTTTAAGAGATTAAGAAAAGACAAAAATTCTTTTTTATAAAGATTGTGGGTTGTCAATGAGGGAAATTGCGAAGAAGTGCGTCAAGTATTATGCGCAGATCTCTCACTAGGAGATTAGATTAAATTTTTGCTAAAATCTATATGACGAAAAACAATTTAATGATGGATTTCAATTATATTGGCACAACAACGTGATCAACAAGAAATAAGGATGAGCCGCAACTTCGAGGATGATAGTGTAATAGTCTGGGCTGGATTTTTCTCAAATGGTTCAATGATGATGATGATGATAATGCCAGCATCCACGTGGTGAAGAAGATAATTGAGTGGTTGCAAGAAATAAATGTTAATACCTTAAAATGGTCCACAAGAAGTCCTGACCTAAACCCAATTGAGAATCTTTGGGGAATACTTACAAGGACGTCCCAACATACAGGTACTAAAAACTTTAATGGGAGTCCGTAGGCATCAGCGAATTAACAAAATAGCTTATTCAATCTATAACTCGACGAATTTTTGATATTATATTTTACAAAACTCACATCAAATTTAAATTAATTTATTATAATGCTCAAATAAAATCAGCAGTTATAAGGATCCGGATGTAATGCCTCATTTAATCGTCTTTCATAGGCACTGCTCTGAATACATTACAAATCCTAGAAAATTGCAGAATTTGCAGCAGCACCCAAATAATACAAAAAATATAATTAAATTTTTGCCATCCCTCTTTTTACTTAAACTTGCGTCAATTTTTTTTTCAGGTGTTGGTGTTTTGTGAATGGTAATTATTTTAAAGTGACAGACAGTGAAGTAATGATGAATTAAAAAACAACAATAATTATTTTATAATTGTTAAAGAGGTAAAAAATATTATTATTATTACAAATTATAAAAATATGTAACATTGAGTTATGTTTCAGGCAATTGTAAAAAATTTTGCGGTAAGTTTTTTCATGTTTGATTTGAATTATTTATTAATTAAAGTTTTTTTCTTATCCATTACCAAAAAATTTATAATTTAACTTAATCAAATAAAACTTAGTCTACCTACGATTTACCACATCGATCCAGACAAATAGTTAAAACAAAAGTCCGATTTTGAGTAAACTTCTTCAAAAATGGTCGTCACTTTTAAGCCCAAATTTGTGACATTAGGTTGATTTTAATATGAATGAATTTTAACAAAATAAACTTTTGTCAATAGTTTTGAATATAGTTAAGTGGAAAAATAATTGCAGAAGATGAACTGTGTACGATTATACTGTAAAAAAGTTATTTTATAAAGATCACACTTAACCCTAGATTTCCTGTGTTTACGTGTTTTGTGTGTTTTTATGTATTAAGACACAAAAACTGTGTGATTTTTCAATTTGTTTTCACTGTCAATGAAATTAAAATTGTCGGCAAACTTAAGAAGTTCTTCATGAGTTGACAGGATTCTTGTTTATTTTCAATAAGTTTTTGTTCTACATAAAAGATTTTCAGCAGTTTCTTAAATTCTATGCTTTAGCAGGTAGGTAGCCCTTCTTGTTTATCACATCCAAGTATGTAAGTAGTTATAGTTTTTACTACAAAATTGTGTGTTTTTAGTATTTTTTTTAAAGCTCTTTCATTTGAATATAACAACTTTTGCGGCAGCGTTTTAAAAGTAATACTATTATGTTCATAGGTAACGGGTCTTTCAAATTGAGCTTTCAAAAGTAAATAATTAAAAGACATAGAATTTGAATTGAAACTGAAAAAGTTTTTATTTATTTTTGAAATACAAATGTTTGCCATTTATACTCTAGAAATGATATCCCTATGTGACCACCTCTTGCGTCTCTACAGTACCTGATTCTTTTATCAAAATTTTCAATCACATTCTGGCATAGCTCCGGCTCTATCTCACCAATAACTCGAATAATTTCTCTTTTCAATACTTCATTATTATCCTAGTAGACCTATGCTTTCACATAGCCTCAGAGAAAAAAGTCTAACGGTGTCAAATCACAGGATCTTGAAGGCCAATTCATGTCACCGAATGTGGAAATAACAAGGTCTGGAAACTATGTATGCAGTAATTGGAACGTTTCTCTGGCTGTATGACACCTAGCTCCATCTTGCTGAAACCACATGTCTTCAGTATTAATATTTTCCAGTTTTAGCCATAACAGAGTTGTGATCATATCGCGATATCTGGTACCGTTAACGGTTATGGCTCTTCCAGCATCATTTTCGAAAAAGTACGGACCAATCACACCACCAGACCACAATGCACACCAAACAGTGACTCTTTGTGGATGCATTCGCCTCTCTTGGATCACGCGAGGGTTTTCCTCTCCCCAAATACGGCAGTTTTGTTTATTAACGTAGTCACCGATCTCGAAATGTGCTTCGTCCGAAAAGGTGATTTTTTTTTTTTAAATCGTCGTTTTGTATCTCAATTTGCAAAGCCCCGATGCATGGAATGATCTTGTGCCAGCAATTCTTGTGTCAATTGAACTATTGTGAACCGCGGGAAATTGACGTGTTGGGGTCAGCTGCAACACTATCACTCACAGCACCAATATTTTCTTCTGAACGACCGGCACGAGCATACTGACGTCTTTCTCGATCTTGTACTGCTCCAGTTTCTTGAAATTTCCGCACAATATTAACAATTTGTTGCTCAGTTGGGCGATTGTGTCGACCATAAACATCGCGTAATTTGCTAAATACGTTTCTCACAGAACCACCATTTTCATAAAATAATTCAATAATCTCAATACTTTGGTGTAATGTATACGACTCAATTTTTATAAATAGCAATCCTTCAGCTGTCAAAATGACATATAATATGGGTGCGTTCGTTGTTTGAAGTGTGTTACACAGGCGCTTACTTTTGAAAGCTCAATTTGAAAGACCCAGTATAGTATAAGTAGTATTTGTAAATTTATTTTATTAATTTGTTTTTTTTTTTTTTTGAAGTATATGAAAGTATTTGCGTTTCAATCATAGCCAATTATAAAGTCATTTAAGAAAGGATATAGGTATACAAGGCCGAATTTATTAAATGTAAAATATGTAGGTATATCTGTATAGAAACCTGATTTACAATACCAGTCACGAGCGCTCCTGTAATGAAAAACATTGCACATATGTACATATGTAGATATTGTAAAGCTTCCGTCATGTTTTTCTGTCAGAAGTGCCTATACACAGATGAAGCATGTTTAATTTTTTATTGAAAATACCGCGAACAATTAAGAAGAATCAAATTGTAGGCTATTTAATTGAATCTACAGCAAATGAAACTGGGGCTATGAATTTAATGCAGGGTACGCTAAATGAGCAGAAAAAACGTTTCTCTCTCGGTTGGTAATAATTAAATTTGCATATTATTGCAATTAGCGATGATATTGACATGCCGACGTGAAATAATAGAAACAAATGTTCCCAATCAAATAGCTGACTTAATGCAATTCTTTACCACCGCCACCCCCCCTATCTTAATTTTGACGGAGGTCATTGGTTTGATTGTATTATTGAATTTAATAATTTTATGTTTTTCATTAATGATGACAACGAATTTTAAAAACTTTTGCTCTATAGCAATCAATTTGCAGTTGCATTGTGCGGTTATGACCAGCACCTCCCATCGAAAATTCAGAGCATTTTTAAGGTAACAAAATATATATATAGGTATATATATAAAAAAAAATTTTTAAGAACAGCTTTTATTTAAAAAAGTAAGTAAGTTACTTTTACCGCCCCCAAAGTTTTTAGTGTCCAGATGTATGAATTCAAAAATATTATGAAAGACAAATTTACAGATGTTTCTGCGACGAACAATTTTATTTCTATGCAACGAAAATTGGAAAATAGGAAATAAAATTATTTTTTTACTTTTTATTACATTTTTTTTAAATAAAACCTATTCTTCTTCTTTTACTTTTTATTTTTTAGTCTTTAGCTCCGTACACTTAGTTCAATCGAAATTGCCCCATACGATCCAGTTCTGCATAAGAGTGTCATTATTGCATGGCTGCTTTCCAGTGATTTTTGTGCAGTCGGGTTCTTCAATGCGAAGTCCATCGACTGTTCGTACTCTGCTAAGAGCGACATACATATGCTCGGCCTTTTGCGAATAGATGTGATCCCATCCCAAATATACTACAGCATGGTCTACAGAACAACCTTGCATCATGTGTACAGTAGAAGCATTTGATTGGTAGCATTCTCCGTTCAACCGTGCCATAGCTAAACTTGGTAGAGAACTACTTTGATATTGGATTAATCTTACGAACGTCATCTCTACCAAAATCTACAATTCTTTTCTACTCGTAAAGCCCTTTTGTTTGATACCCATCAAGGGGGTTGTGAGGAAAAAGTAAAAAAGGCATCTAGGCGGCTTCCGCCATATTGGATTTAGAGCGATATTATACTGTACTACATTGTCACAGGACTTATTATATACTTGGGCAAATTTTCAAAGCTGTAGGTCAATTACATAGAACTAGTCGAAATTTTTATTGCAAGATTTGTAGCAGGCAAACAGCAAAGAAAGTTAAATAAAAGCGTACAAAAAGCGTGGAATTGTAGATATTGTTCTTAAATGGCAGAAAACTTCTTTTTTATCATGTATACGCATACACACACACACACAAATACTTCATGAGGGCGTGATAAATTAAACAGAATGAAGCATTAATCAAAGTGATGACATGAACCATAAAAATGTGAGCAATAATTGAAAAAAAGGCAACAGATTATTACGAGAATGATTTGTTCATGTGCACTTGTAATAGTAATTTCATGAGCTTTATGGGGGGGGGGGGGATCAAATCTAAAAATGATGACATTAATACTACTTATGGTATACGTAATTGCTCTCAATTTGCTAATATGTATCTTAGAGGTTTTGAGATGGGAAAGGAATATCAGGTTAAAGAGGCACTAGTTAGATAGAGGACCACCACAACTGTTGCCGACTTAATCAACTATATGTACGAGATGCCTTCTTGGAGCAGCCCCTTCCGAGATAACTCCTGCAGTTAGTTTGGTTAAATGTCAAACGCTCTGGTCATTGAGATGAAAGTGAAAGCTTTTACTTATGAACCGTAATAATATGTACGGCAAAATACTAGAACGTCTTCGGCGCTTTTTTAAACTAGGACGTGTGATAATTAAAAATTGAATAAAGTCTTCACGAAAATGACCCCGGTCGCGAATCTGTGATCTAACGTGGAACCAAATGATATTCTGTAGAACTAAAAACAAAAAATTTCTCAAGTAGGTATGGAAGTTTTTAATACTCTAGTAGAGGTTCATTTGGAAATAATATGGGAATTTGATAGAAATATTATTTGGGGTAATACTGTAGCATCACATTGAATAAAAATGAAATGGGAAAGAAAATTTCAGATTATTAAAAGACATAACAAAATGCACTTTGCACTCTCACTTGTGTCAAAATCTGTCATGACAGATACGTTCATACTTCTAGATGCGCTACAGATGACGTTAATTAACTGTAAAATCATATTCAGTACTTAAATCTAATTGTAACGCCACTTTTCCTATCTTACTGCCAGTGTGGCTGTATTTTTCATATCAATATTGGACATAGTCCTAGATATTTATATATAGCGACTTGACACCGCTCGTCGTGAGTTAATAGCGGATTGTGTTTGACATATGTATGCATTTAATTATAAATTGCTTGACCCAAATTATTTCAGGTCAGTAATTTTTAGCGGCTTAGATTTACATGATAAATTTTTTTTTGCAATCTATGGGCCGCAGCTGAGATTGTTACATTCTTCGACTGTTCTCTTTCTCTTGATATCCAAATATCATCCTATACGTCAAATAACCAAATTGCTGGTACTTGTTGCAAAGATAGATATAAAGTTAAGTAAAAATCTATTGCTAAACAGAAGTTATCTATAGGTTTACGTAAAAAATCATTAATAAGAACATGATGCAAGCCTTATGCCCATACATATCGGCAGAAATCTTCGTATCAATCTATGATCATTCCAGCAGCAGAGCTGTCAGCTGCCAAACTGCCATGGTAGTTGGCCGTTCACTTCGTGAGACATGTTTCATTCTCTTTGTGTCTTTGCTCCCCCGTCCGAAGGAGCATATTCAATTCAACCAAAGGAATACTTCTTTTCTAGTTCGAACCCATCAACATGGTATAGTACACATACATGCACATTCAATTAACTAATTATAGGACGAACTTCATCGAATTTTTATGGACTTTTTATTGATGTCAAAGACTTTTGCAAAATATAACAAGATTTTAATCGCAAATGTACGTCGATTTCTTTCTTACATATATATATGTAGGCATGCATGTCGGAATACGTCTCTGGGATATACTACATACCATTGATATTGAGTTTCTTTATTGATATTAGATTCCTTAATCAGTGTCCAATTCTATTGAGTTAGTTAGTTCATATGAAATGTGTTTTTCATTTTGTGCAAATTTTCCAACAAGTTTTTGTTTTTTTGTTTTTATATGACACGTCAGAAATAACATCCCATTCCTGAGTAAAATAAATTCTTTCCAAGGCTCTCATGGAAAAAAGAAAAAAAAAACATTAATGACTTTTTCTTCTGAAGAACTTACTAAATTAACTTTGGATTACACCAATTTTGGATTCATTTTTTATCCACAATATCTTTTAGTCGCAAACATTTTAGCTTTTATCTTGTAATGGTATGAAAACACAAAATATATCTATACTATGTACAAATGTATGTTAGTACCACGTATGTATCTATGTATATATATGTATAATGAAAGGGAAAACTTTTCAGTTATATAAATAATTCTATCGTGTTCCATTATTCATGTTCTTGCGCTTCTTTCTTTCGCTTTTCTTATACCATAAACAAATTTACGTTATACGGAGATAAATAAAATCCCGCCAATGCCACCAATGCCACTAAACAGAATCAGATCAGAGTCTTTCAAGTTTTCCTTTATCGAATCTTGTATCTACATATTATAAGGAGAAGGAAGGCATCGACATCAGTCCTCTCCTCAATATTCACGTTTGTTGGTTAGGTCCTGGTCGCCGTCGCGGTGGCAGCATCACCAAAAGTAAAGATGCCATGGCCAAGAAAATAACTATTATTTCTATTGGAGGAATAACGTGTGTAATAAGCTTCAATGGAGGAATCATAAATATTTGTTAGCTATATAAGTATATGACGACCACCTGTATACTAAATTTTTACTATAGGTTTATGATCAGAATAAGGATAAGTAGGAATGGACTGGAAGAATTATTGAATAGTAAAGCTAACGACAAGAAATCTGATAGATATAACTACTTAAGATGTTAATCCTTATTGAAGAAATTGATAAATGTTCTAATGTTCTTATCTGGTGAACGAACTTATGTAATACATACCTAATCTATGTATAGTATCAACTATGAATGAACAGACTTGATTTTGATGTTATAAATATTTTATTATTGGTCTTTTTGTTACCGAGCTATGAGAATCATTCAACTCACCTATCAAATAGGAAAATTATATTATATATTATATATTATATTATTATATATATATTGGGGGAAGAAAAGCTTATGTACACATAAACGCCCATACATAGATGTAAGTAAATGTATAGGTATATACAGCCAAACGTATATGTACATAAAAATAAAATCATAAAGTGTCTCCTTCTGAAGGGAATTTTTCCGCTTGTCTGAACAGATATAATAAACCAGAGGCCGCAAAATATATTATAAAGAATTTTCAAAGGAACTCAGGCGTGAAATTCGACATTGTTAGATACACATACATACATACATACATACATAGAGCAGTTAGGCTGAGAAAATCAAAAATTTACAGCGCCTTTATTTCATTTCTTATTTGCATTCCAAATATATACACATACATATATGTATATTCACATTCCACATACATATAAAGACTAATCGTATCCTTTCTATTATTCCATCATCAGCATTATCATCATTGATTAGATCTACTATACCACATTTTCTCACTCCATCCTTTGTGGTTTGATGTATTTCCTCATTAATTAGCTATACATTCAATATTCGAAAACCTTCCACTTTACCATCATTTAGTGGTTCCATCGGTATATTTGTATCAAGGGCAAGTTGGTTAAGAAGCGATCAAAATCTGGTCGATTTTATAAATTTTCTAATTGATGGTGGTTTAGTTTAACCTATTCCAATTGAAAAACGATACTAATCTGTGGACGTCACATACAGATTATTTCCCTAGCAATACATACATAGGTACATATTTCCTTGGATGATAGAAGTTATTAAAGCATAAAATTAATGGCAGGGGTAGTAAACGATTTATTACAAAAGTGACAGAGTCTTATTAGATTTAATTACTAGCAATCTGGTCTAATACTATCTTCATTCCTTTACTGTAATTTCCTGACCTCTTGAGGAAAATGTGTAAATACATCGAAGGTAATTTTGGGTACTTTGGCTATTTACAAACCATACAAAAATCGAAAAGTAACTGTTCTTACGTTGTTCCCAAAAGTCCAAATAATGAAAAGTTTCCATGATAATAGTAGGTGTAAATGTTAGACAATGCTAACGTTATAAGCAATATAATGTAGACGGCTATATATATAGGGTCCGCCAAATAACTTTTTTTTTTTTTAAACAGGGCGCAAAACATCGAGTGTAGCTTCGGCTGTGTGGCACGTAGCGCCGTCCTGTTGAAACCAAATGTTGCCAATATCCTCCTCTTCAATTTTCGTTCAACATGGCCCGATAACGATTGCCATTGACTGTAACGGCCACTCCTTGCTCATTTTCGAAGAAAAATGGCCCAATTATTCCTCTGGACCAAAATCCGCACCAAACAGTGACTCGTTTTGGGTGTATCGGCTTTTCAATGTATGCGTGCGGGTTTTCTGTGCCCCAAATGCGACAATTTTGCTTGTTTACATACCCGCCAAGATCAAAATAAGCTTCATCCGAAAAGATGATTTTTTTGGCAAAATCGGCATCTTCTGTAAGTCGATCGCAGGCAATATTTCCCAGCGTTGTTCAAGCGTATACACAACCATATTCGTTCAGCGTCAAATCAGACATGAGCTAAGTGTTACCATTCACGAAATAAGCACTAGTTGAAAAAAAAAACGTTAGATGGCGGACCCTATACTATGTATACTCAAAAGAGCCAACAGACGTTAGAGATAGGTTTGGACGTTGCTTGCATGCATACATATAAAAAAAAAAGATGCGTTTTGAGAACAGACCCCTGTGGCACACCATGACTTATCTGGTGAATAAATTCTTCTTTTTCTTTTTATTTTATGGTTTGTGAACGTTAAGCTTATGGTCGAAAAAAGCAGAGACTATCTAATCTCATGCAACGCCGGATTTATCCAAAATTTGGTTATTCTTATTATTCTCTGTTAAAAAAAAAATTAAATATTTGGATTAGATTTGAATAATGTCGTTTTTCATTTTTAAAGCAATTTACACACACCCGGAATATTTTACAACCAAGTTTATTCTCCATCGTCTTTCTTTATTTCTTAGTATTGCTTTTAAAGACAACATATATACAAATATCCATATTATGCAATGAAGATAATGTACATATGTGCCATGGGTTGAGGAAATACGTAATACCAACAACGGAATAGAAATATTATAATTTCTTTACGTGCATTCACATATGCATATGTATATACCATGAGATCAAAATATATCCTTAAAAAAGGAAAATTCGAAACATACGTGACATGACTTCTTAAAAAAAAGGGGTAATAGACGCGTGTAACAAACAAATGTGCTTACAACAGAAATAGCGCCAAAAGCGACACCAACATGCAGGCATCCCCATTTTTTTTTATTTAATATTATTTATGTCTCCAAAGATCTTCTGAAATATTTATGACAACAACTGAAAGTCGGACAGGAAAAACTTTCTGTAATGTTATAGGTCTTTTCTTTTCATATATGGTTTATTTAAGATATTCCAAGCATTCGTACATACATCATTGTACACGTAAATCGCGTAAGAAATCTATATCAGAAAAATTGAGAGTGCTTTATGTCTCTTAAGATTGCTATACATATGTATATACATATGGATATGTAAGCATATATAAAATTGCGCGAAACAGACAGCTTGACAAGTGTTGTCAATGAGAAAAAAAAATGAAGAAATCAATCATTCGATGAAAATTATGTCTCTTTAAGAAGTATTGTAGTGGTACCAAAAATAATAGTGTCGAAACATATATAAATGTCGTCTACAGAGCCTTAAACAGGCCTGAATTAGACTACCAAGGTTTCCATAATAAATTATTATTATTATCCGAGAGAAATGCGAAAAGCTAAAAGGTTCCTCACGAAATACATAATATTAATTAAAAACGTAATAAATATTAAATAAATACAAGATATATCCACCATCTCCGCTCTTCGATATCCTTTCTAACTCACCCTAAAGCATAAATGAGAGTAGAAATGTTATTAAAGAGATTCCTGAAGAGGAAAGGAACGTTAATAACAACATTTTCGCGAAAATGCCTTTTTAATTCTTTTAAAAATTAAGCTCAGCCAGAAATTCTAAAAAAAAAGCAAAAAAAAAAAAACAAGAAACGTTCCCTTAACAAAAGAATTTAACCCGTATTCCGTCTTGATGGAAATTAAGTGAATTGGAGCACGACAAATTAATTCATTGGAGATATAGGGAAGAATCACGTATACATATATACATAAAAAAAAAACGTATAGGCACATTAGTCATATTATTAGCTTTCTAGAATATTATCTTTGGCTTTTTTAAAGTATTCAGGCGCGTACGCAGACAATCCATCTATATCCAGCTAACTAATTTGGGGCCACATTAACCACCCTTGTATATGTACTAATTCAATTTTTATGTCAACACATACTTAAAGAAGCCTCGTACCACAAAATTTAATCAAAAGAGCTTTTCCGCGTAATCTTCCTATATCTGCATATGCATATCTCTACCATTTCAGATACTTATATATCATTTGGGAGTTAGGGCCGCAGAAGCTGATGAAATGACGATTTTATGAATGGGACTGCGAAACGCAAGACTTATTTTTTCTTGTTTCGCCTGAATACGTATGTAATGTACATATGTGTGGCTGTGTTGTTTCTACCAAGAACAAAATTAATGAGCCCTATCTTAATATTGCTGGATATTTTCCTCCTCCCCTGAGCAGTCTTTTTCGGTGTTGATTTTATGTTGACGACACCCGCATATTCGTTCTATTCTACATACCTTTTGACGAGTTGTAGATTTTATTCAGTTAAAAATTACATACAAAAGGAAGTATATAAAGATCAGTTGGTACCGCAGTAGGCAAATTTAATTGGACGAGTTTCGAGCTGACTAAATATGGCATTTACAGGGTTGAGAGCATTTACATTCCAGTGAAATGAAATCTTGAACCTCCATTCAATAAATACTGCTAGCCTTTTGGGTTGGCTACTCCATCCCACTCCTGACACCCTAAAGGTTTTTTTTTTATAGCTCTCGATTCGATCCCCGTAACTGTAACTTATATTCGAGCTGTAACAAACCGTAAAAAGGGAGAAGAACAAAACTGGATGGGTGGAGGTATATGGCTGTGTGTCGGCATCACGTTCCCACAGGAAGTTGTCTAAAGCTTCTGAGCGATTAACTCTTATCAGGGATCTTATCCATATCCCCCTAGATGTAATCAATAAGAGCGCGCTTGATGTGGGTAACCTTGCCTAATGCAAGGATAATAGCACAGAGGAAGCTGTCAGATGGTCTTCTCTTCTATGCTTTTTTATACTTATCATCTTGCTCCAACTCCTGATGTTAAGTAAATATGAGACGATGTTAAATGAGTATAGTGATTTTTACTTTTTTGTTGATGTTGAATCCGGTACAACCGTTATTTTCCTTCATATAAGTAATGGATGGCTCGACTTAAATAAGCATTTTTCCTTTTATTTTTTATTAAACTGATTCGAAATTTGTATGGATTTTAGGATTTTACTCAATTACCTACGGAGTAGTTTTGTGGAATTTCATATTTTCAAATTTTCATATATGATTTAAAATAAAATAAAATAAAAATAAATGGAATTTAAGGCTGCAAGCAGATGCCGCAACAGTCGGGAGATCGTAGGGTGATGACCTCAAATCTATCTATTTATCTCCCAAGGAGCTAAATGATGATGATTCTACTTATACAAGATTCTACCAGCCTAAGGCAGCCACAAACAGAAAATTGTGTATAGCCTTTATTTGCTACCGTTTCAAAAATTATAACTTTGAATGAATAAACAAGTTCAGCCTGTCTAACTCTACGTTCGAAAATTTTTGTAGTTGTGAAACCAACGAATTCTTCGACATGCTTACGTTAAAGTGCCTCTGGAAAGTATTTTTATTTGTATAAATTATTCTGCCAGTTAGAAAAGCTTACAAGCATATCGAAAAGAGGAGATCGTCAAAAAGAGCAAGCCTTTTCCATCGGATCTCCACATCCAGATATGCCAGTCTGTAATTGTACTGGGTTCTACTAAAGAGATACATAAATATGTTCTGTATCAAGACAGTGATTTCGTTTATATTTTTAATTTTTTTTTTATGAGCAATTGAAGAGATTGTTTGAAATCTCTATCCAAAAAATAAAAGAGGTAGAACAAAACTCCACAGTTCAGGAGTTCAATAAATTATTCTTCTAATTCTGTAGTTCAAAGTAAAATACTTGGTCGTATGCCTTCGTAACAGACAGAGATAATATGTTCTTTGACCTACTTCAAGGATACAAAAGATATAAGGGATGAATATTGATCAATAAAGAGGGTAGTTTTCTGAAGGCGATTTCGATCAATAATTCTTTCTCAATCAGGATTTTGTTTGTTTGTTTTTTAATCGAAATATTCCGTAAGCTGTACTTTCAATATTGCGCAACATGGTCGTGTTCCTGGCCGGCAGTCAATTGTTTCATAGGCAAACAAATTTAGGGAAATGAGTGATGTGAAGAAAACAAAAGCCTGGGCTTCCAAGAACACAAAAAAGTAACCGCAAAACATTGGCATGTTAAGCCTTTCTGTTTTGCGATCCTCTCAGCATTCTACCCGCAAACATTCAGCCGCTGCTGAGTTGTCTCGTGATTCAGGAGTTTTTCCTGCCAAGACTCAACAAGATAGATGTCGGAGATGTATGGTTCCAGCAGGACAGTGCCCCGGTATACACAGCGCATGTGTCAATGAGTGTTTGCGGCAACACTTCCCAAGACGGATTGTGGCGGCTTGACGACGCGTTGCGAACTAACTTGGACAACCACACCACATTTGTAGGGTTTGGGTGCGCTATTTATACAGCGAAAAGCCACTTTGCCAACTAAAAAGGGTGTCAGATAATAGGCCTCGATTTTAAGATAGGAGAATACAAATAACGAAAATCATTCTAATGTCAGATTTACGAGCCTGAAGTTTAGTTTGTTTATAAAGATACGATTATAACGATTAAAATACTTGCTTTAAATAAAAACCAGAAATATAATAAAGAAGGCAGCAGTAGCGCATCAAGCAACAAAAGGCGTTTAATTGATTTCCCATTAAAGAAGACTTATGTTCATGCCAGTCCACTCAAGAGGTCCAGATATTCTTCTCTTTTCAGGTGCTCCCTTTTGTGGCGGTTTCTGTCCAAGCAGTGCAGCAGCGTTTCTACGAAATTGAGTATAATAGCGACTTCTGTAAAACACAAATGTGCCTTTGAGCTACGCTTTAAGTTCAACTTACCGCTGAAGTCAACTACCATCGCTCGCAGTCATACCTTGTTTCAAGATCTTCCTCACGAACTGGTCCTGCTGAATCTATACTTAAGGTGAAAACCCAATGAACGCGGCAGGCGTCGCGTCGCTTTGACAGTTCAATAGAATATACGTGTTTAAGTTCGTGCTGGCCAAATGGCTGCCGCGCTTGCCGGATTCGACGCGAAAGTAGAGCAATGTTCTACTTTTAGCGCGCGGCAGACGCTTTGACAGTTCTTTGGGATGTTTATATGTTTGATAAGCTACAAACGCAAGAACTGCCACATCTAATAACTCTGATATATCCATTATTTCACATGTAAATAATAATTCAAGCTTTTCTATCACTTTTTCTTTTTATAAATAAATCTTAAGAGTACCAACGCGACGCGTCCATTGGGCCATGCTCAAATCATACACGCGTCTGCCGCGGAGAACTGTCAAAGCGACGCGACGCCTGCCGCGTTCATTGGGTTTTCGCCTTTAGAGTCTCGATCATCTGGAGACTTCAAGCCATCTAGGTGGTGTGAGCCAAGGCCTCACCGCACAAGCACACACCCGATGCTATCAAAATTCACCGTCCACGGCTGACTATTTCCAGACAAGAAGTGGTGTGCTGAGTACTCACCACTTAGGTACACACTGATATCGCAGATATCCGCTGCAGTTGTTCAACTACTACCAGCTTCCAATTCATTGGTGGGCCTGAGCTAACAATTCCTTCAAGGCATAGCTCACCAAAGGATCATCTCCTTGAGGGGCGATATGCACTGGCCAGCACGGTCGCCTGAATTAGCCCCCTACAACTATTTTTTATTGGGCTATATAAAATCATTTGAATATAATAATCGTCCTAGGATCCTGGCACACCTGAAGAGCAATATTCGCCAAGCTGTTGCTAACTTACCCGTCGTCGATACGCTGGAAAGAGTTGAACGAAACTTCCGAGTTCGATTAACGCAGTGTATTGAGAATATTGGACGCCATCTGCATGATATAACATTTAAAACTGTGTAAACATTACATTTAAATGTTGTACTTGATGCTGTTCAAAGAATTAAATATATATCTGCATTAATTTTTTATTAATTGAACTTCTAAATAAGTCAAATCCTTACTCATCCTGCATAGCCCATAAAACAAAAATTAACAACGCCGATTTACTGACATAATTGTTCGAAATCATTAAAGCAACCAAAAGTAATTAAATCAAATGAAGCAACAGACGTAGTCACTATAGAATTAAAAATAAATAAATAAAATTCGAATTGAAAAGTAAAGTATGTACGTGGGCGTGTGTGTTGTGTTTTCATATATGTACACCTACTGCTTATTAAATATTTAAGAAACCTAACCTTCAGGCTTGATTCTCTCTCTTAAATTAGCACCGGTTTAATCAATTTTCATGCTTTCATCTTCTCACAGTGATTGTTATGTTAAAGAAATTTCAAGGAAAATTAATTTTCCATATTCCCCGCTCATTCTCTTGGCAATTATACAATGAAAACGGGTTGAAAAATGTCCGCCCTCAAACGAGGGCGGAAGGAAGCCCATAGAAGTGAAGTGGTCGGTAACTTTATTGTTATTAATTTCGTACTAAAATTGTTCTCGAATCTACTTAATAAGGCTTAACTTAATTTATGGTTGTTGCGATGGTGAGGTCTTGAGAAAGTTCTGAAGCGTCGCGAAGAGATGAGAATTTCATTCTTTGATTTTCCATGTCTGTGGACGACACAAGTGCTATAATAATAACTTTTAGAGTATGTAGAAGGTAGGTAGGTAGGTGTAGGTTAGGTACTCGTTCTTTAATGAGTACAGATTACCGCGGTTAGAGCTAATCAAAAAATTCACAGGTTTTACCCAACTGAATTTTATATTACACGAAAGTAGACTTGAGTAAATTCGGGAAAGTGCTTATTTAATTCTAGATAGGATGCATAAAACCTTCAACAAACTTAAGAACTTAATCCGGCGGCTCAAGAAAGAACTGAATTTCTTCAGTCTCTATATGTATGTATATCAACAACAACGACTTGGTGCTAGAAAATTAAATATTTTCAATGCTATTTGTTAGGATGTCAGTACTGAAGATGTAGTGTAGCAAGGATGGCGGAGGGGGAGGCAAAGGATAACCTAGATATCTAGATATCCAAGTTCCTATTGCGATAAATTTTACTGATTTCAACGCTTACTCGTGGCGGTCATTGGTAAACAACCCTTGGAACTGTGCTAAATTTTGAAGGATATGATCCTCATAAAGAGAATTGAATTGAAGGTTAAGAAATTTTTTCAAGACAAAACAAACAAAAAACTACGCGGAATCAAAGTAATTCAACTATGATTCGTCATTTCGAAGATGGACATGATTTGAGCAATTAGAATATGAGATACAATTACCACCGAAAGGATAATTACATTACAATTTGATCTACTGTAAAAGATTGACAAGATTGGCAAAATAGTGCAAGGCTACAATGCAACTGAGGAAAAATGGCAATATTTGGCGAGATGTCAAGGAGGAGATGACACCACAATGGTTACGTCTCCCATCGGGTAGTCGAGCTGTTCTGAATAGATGTCAGGTCTTCCTGAAGCGGATTTGTAGTTGTTAGAAGGCCGGTTCAAAGCAGAGACCTGCGATGCCTTGAACTGCTGCTTGATGTAGGAAACTGCTGTCTTGGAAAGCTTGCTTAAAGTAGGGAGCTGCGGTCTTAAGCACCTGCTTGATCCGGGAACCGATATTTTGAGGTTTGTTTAGACTTACGTGAATTCAGAAACTGCAATTGTCGGTATAGGTACCTTTGGAAGCAAGCACTGCTCTATTTTGGGGTGCTTGCTTGACGCAGGAAGTGATGATGACAGCTTGACCTGGGTACCGGTCAACCGCTTGCTTCTTATGGTTGCATGGAAGTGCTACCTTAGACGTTCAGTCCAATAACAAAAATCCGAACGGACCCCATGGACAGCTGGACCGGCAGGGAGGAGCGAAACAGAAAAAAGAAGAGGCACATTGTGATGTAGAAGGAACAACAAGGTGACATTTTCTTGTAAGTAGAATAAAAACCGAGAAATATTGAGGAATTGAAACCGAAATCGAAATGAATAAACAAGGAAAAAAGGGGAAAATGATTGTAAGAAGAGAAGGAAGGGATCTGAAGGAAAAGAAAAAAGGGCTGAGATCTGAGATAAATTCAAACTACAGATTTGAAAAGGAACGCATAATTTGTCTTTACCATTATGGCCAAATAATACCAAAGAAAAATGAGGGTGGCAAATATATGTAAATATCAACAATGCCCATCTGGGAACTATTAAATAAAAACATCGGCTCGTCAGTTGCTCGGTCCTTTCAGGAATTATTTTTTATTAAATCCAGTTATTTTTTTTACCCGATTATTTCCTTTTTAATTTAATTTTTTTTTTAATTTCTCTACCGTGTGGCTAAATTTCCGGTTGACATCAGACAAATAATTTTTTTTTTTTTTATCATACAAGCAAAAGCCTACCTAGCTAAGCCTTTCTACGTTCAGAAAACTGTTACTAGAAGCGAAAAGCATGACTCAGCACAGATGAGCCGCCACAAATACACTACAACGATATGTATGCTTCCATAATATTGGCTCCGAAAATTATGTCGGAAAATACGGCATTGTCTCAAGCAGAATTATTACTTCACATAATTTTGCACTTTTGATGAGTATATTATCGGATCGAAGAACTTGGACAAAGATAAACCAGGTAACAGTATGTCGTAGGTGAAGAATTATTCAAAGCATAATTACCTACTAAGTACACCGCTTCTTGTATCTAGCAAATGGTAAAAATTGTCAGAGTAGAAAACATGAATTGAAAAATATTTCAAATCTGTTTTGATTTCACTTTGATTTATATTTATGGAGAACTTTCACCAAAAACGCAGTTTAGATTTATACATACATGTTCCCGGAGATGGCGACATTGACCACGTGAAGAATAAACAAGTAAAAAAGCTAGAATTGGTCTAAGATCAATTCTTATGATACCCTAGATGAATGCCCTTATGAAATTTCGTACAAATTTGATTTTTGAAGTGGTTTTTCGCATATATTTCTAGAACGGTTTGTCGAACAGCAAAAATGATTATTTCTAATTTATAGGATTTCGCATTCTGAAGAAGTTTTTAGTACAACAAAAATGTCTTGGATTGATCGTTTTCACAGTATTCATAACTTAACCACACCCGTTTCTTTTGATGGAGCATTAATTTCTGATTCACCGTCACTAAGCATTCTTGGCATTAATATTTCCAGTAAGTTAAACTGGACAGATCACATCTTCTCTGTTGCCAAAGAAGCATCGAAATGTCTTGGATTTCTGAAAAGGTGTAAGAAATATTTCAGCCCGTCAAATCTAGCGCTCCTCTACAAGTCCTACATTAGACCTAGAATTGAGTACAACTCCCATATATGGGCCGGGGCTGGTCGCACAGCCTTAGCTTCATTGGATATTGTCCAAAAGAGAGCCTTCAAGCTCATTGGCGATTTGGCAATAACTTGTCATATCGACTCACTCGAGCACCGCCGCAATGTTGGATGCCTTTCGCTCCTTTATCGCTATATGCATGGTCAATGTTCTGATGAAATATCTAGTCTAATCCCTTGTAGAATGATTCCTGCACGCAATACTCGCGCTGCAAACCGCGCACATCCTTTAACCCTTCAAATTACTTTCGGCCGTACAGTAAAATTCCGTGATGCTTTTTTATCCCGAACAGTGCGAATGTGGAACAGCTTACCATCTTCTGTTTTTCCTCCGGCGTACAATCTGCGGAAGTTTAAGGGCGACATACATCGGCACCTCCGCCACTCTCCTCATATCCCCTAATCCTTTCCCTATCTCCTTCCTGCCATGCTGTGCTTTGCATCATAGGGTATCCCCTGAGCTTGGCTTAATAATATAAAAAAAAAAAAAAAAAAAAAAAAATACGTAAAAAACGTAAATTTTTATATGGCAACACCAACAAGGAGTTGCCCGATTTAGTCCATTTTTAAAATTTTATTTGCTAGTAGAACAAAAACATCATGTACGAAATTTCAGCTCTCTACGTCGACGCATTCTCAGGCAGTTCCAAATATATAGCGGAAAACGAAATTTTTATATGGCAACCCCACAAAGGAGTTGCCCGATTTGTCTCATTTTCGAACTTAATTTTATTTATTTTTTTAAAGTCCGTGTACAAAATTTCAGCTCTCTAAGTGAACGCGCTCTCGAGTTATCGTGCGCAAAGACGGACGGACATGCAAAACTCAAATAACTTTTAATATTATGCGTGGGTGTTGAATTCATTTTGCTCTACCAACATTATTTCGAGGTGTTACAAATGGAATGACAAACTTAGTATACCCTATAGATTTCATCTAGGGTATAAAAATAGGAACCATTATATCAGACGAAAAAGAAATCATATTAATGTTGCACTCAATGCTGTCAATTGAAATGCATTAGCAATGATACTAGAAAAAAATACACTGCATTTTGGTTCATAAAAACAGTATTAAATTTAGTAGTAATCCAGACTCCACGTTGCATTTAGCAAGATAAAAGACAACAAATAATGAGTGTGAATTTGCATCATTATCGGGCACAATGGCAACAGTGGATGGATGATACCTGATAATTGAAAAAATCTGAAAGGAACTCAAAGTACCGACCATTGGGAACAAGTAGACCATCAGTGCCTTACTCAACTCTGGTGTAACGTAGAAGATATAAGAATCTTAAAATCTATAAATTTTTCCACGTTAAACACTAGAAATAGATATGTGTATGCAATCGTTATGATTATGACAGACATAGGGTATCGATATCTAGATATTCGGAATACCCCGTTTATTGACCATGTATGTCATCAAATACTCCCAATATATCCAGAAAACTAGTGGATGTAGACTAGATAGTAATACCTTCAAAAATGACTGGGTATCATCGGTGCTTCTTACTTTGCGCATCGCCATCTAGTTGTTAATAATAATATGATAATGTGTCAAATTAAGCAAAACTATGTCTATACTTTTTCTAGAAGGCGAAAAAGGAATTTTTCTCAATTTGGAAACGAGAAATTTAACACGAAAATATGTTTTGCATTTTCGTCATCGAATCGCGGTACTTCCTTTTCACAAAACTTTAAATTTTCCACCTTAAAAAAATTTATTGCAATTTTGTTATTTTAAATAAACCTTCGAACACACTTTTCTTCGTTTCACACAAAATTGTTAATTAAGATAAATTTTGCACCTCAATCAGGATCTTACTGCAAGATGACACATTTTTTTCTTTTTTCATTCCAAATCTTAAATTTGTCGTATATTTACAATTAATTGTGCCGTTTAGTCGGCATTAAAGCTAATATATTTGTCGCTTCCATTTCGAAATTGTTTATGCTTAAGAGCCTGTCAACTGAATTGAAATGTCAAAGTACGGTTTGTCGGATCAATGCCCACTTCTATGTCTGTCAGGGGTACTTTAATATCTAGATATCGATACCCCATGCCTGTCAAAAGCATAATGTACACTCCTACATATATATACACTAACACGCTTATTGTTATTGAACATAAAATATTGTAACCAACATGTTACCTCCTTAAATTACTTGCACCAATCTCATCAAAATCTAGAATGCGGTTATTTAAGGATTTTAATTGAAATTTCATACACAATTTCCAGGTAGGAAAAGGAAAAACAAAAAAAACTTGTCATATAAAATTACCACACAGTCAACAAGGGCAAAGTTTGTGGTGTAAAAATGATTTTCCATTAGAAACCGCTCACACTGAAAGTATACGAGTGCCAGGAAAATACAACATGCACACATAAGAAATTTTATAGTTGTCATTTGCTTTTCCAGTTTTTTTTTGTATCCAAGCAACCCTTCTGTAACTGTCCTATTCAAGTCAAGATTGAAAACGATGTGCAACAACTCCATTATAGTGTATTCGATGGTAAATTGAAATTGTTAGGGATATTATGTTAACTATACAATGAAGTCAATTACATACGTGTTTTGTTATATTTTTACAGGATAATTTCACCCTTCAATGGATGTGTTAATAGACTTTGGATCTTTATGAATAACGAATCCAAAGTAGTGTCCATCTTGAAAAATTTTTCCATAAAGAAATCCTTGAACCGTTGAAAGAACAAAATTTTTATTAAACTATGTAGGTACTTCAAGGAAAAAGTGCATCATAAGGATTCGTTCTGTTGCTAAGGAGGACAATCTCTTATTTTTTTGACATGATGTATGTATATAGATTAAATGTACAATCTATCCAGATGAAGGTATTGTCATCTGTCCAAGTTTGAGCGATTTAATTCAACTAGTAAATTGAATTTGTCAGCTGATCTATCCGTTATTTGAAATAAGCCGAGTGATCAATATTCAAGAATTTATGTAATAAATCTCACGATAAGTATACAAAACAAATGCCTCTTTTGAGTTGTTTT
Organism: Dioctria rufipes; assembly: GCA_963924295.1. Taxonomy (NCBI): domain Eukaryota; kingdom Metazoa; phylum Arthropoda; class Insecta; order Diptera; family Asilidae; genus Dioctria; species Dioctria rufipes. Next base: position 1,817,372 of record OZ002741.1, read on the forward strand.
AAGGAAATACCGGAGAAGAGAAAAGCTTTCAGCTTTCTCATTGAGTCCTTATAGTTCTTTCATTCTTTTTTGTTAATCTTCCCAGTGCTTTGACCAAGACTTGATTTTGCTGGATTCTTAGAATGAAACAATGTGCCCTGCGATCAGGCTCACTTAGACCATTTGTGGTACATTGTGATACCAAATTATTGGGATCCTACCTGGGAAAGATAGCACAGATATAGGGGGTGCGCTGAAACCTGAACCTTACCAGGTCGCCCAACTCCTTATCTGCTAGCTCCTCTAGTTTGCCGAAGAAGTAGCTGCTAAGCGCTTTCCTCCTACGCTTGGCAAAGTTATGGCATTCACATAGCCGTTACTAAACGATCTCAATCTCTTCCTCATCCATACAACTTCTGCAGAAGTTGTTGTATAGAGCTTATATACGCTCTTTATGTTTACCGAAGAGACAGTGCCCCGTAATAACTGCGATAAGGTTACGCACATCATTACGGTTCCTCTTTAGTAGAGATTCAGTCCTCCTCGGACAAACCTCCAGCCATAGCTGCCTTGAAATCGCTTATGTGGTCAACTCTCCTCATCTGCGATTTGCCTCCTTTTGAGTTTCTGTATGCTTATATCGATAAGAGTAGGGTGGAACTACAAAGGAGCTGTGAGACAGACCGAGTCCAATCGAAAAATACTGAGACTAAACAAGTCAACCCTGAGAACTCTAGAGTCAATTCTCACTGGGCACTCTCTTCTCAGGATAGAACTTGTTGATTATCCAGTATGCAGAGGATGCGGAAAACTCATTTTCTCCGTCACTATCTTAGGAAAACGTTACAGTTTTTATTTTGCTCACACCTCCTGTAAGTATTGCATGAAGACGGAAAGGAGATTTTGAATTTTGTTGGGGCGTCCGGTTGGGACTTATGAGTAACCAATTGCTCATATGTCTGGAGGGTTAACAATGGGCTTTGTTGTGGCCTACGTTCTAGGGGAACGGTACCAACCACGTCTCAATCTATCCACCCATTCATGAATAAGAGAACACAATCAAAACCGTGAATAGAAAGACCTTCCATAAATTACAGAAGGCACAAGAAATGCTTACAATAGGAAATATCAACAGTACCTATGTATGTATATGTAAGGAGTACTTGATGAGACTGAAATATTAATGTGCATTTATTCTGTTACTGAACAAATATTTGGAACTATTCATCTTTACTAGATGAAAATTAATCTCAACCGGACGTTCTTCTAAAACTACCAAGAGAAATATTATACTCCGTCCAACATAGTGCAAATCTACAAGTCGAATATCGGGCCTGAATTAAGATAAAATTCAATTTTCATATTCGACTATTAAAGATGACTTATGATTAGCATAAATATTTCTATTTACTGAAATTTAATTTCTATAGCTGATTTATTTTTATTTTCCGTCCATCAAAAACCGAGCTCATCTCGTAAGCCCTTGAAATTAAATTCGGCCACACTATGAAATTTTGCGAATACATACATTATCCATAGATATTAGTTGGGCAATGTACTTACCATCCTCGGTTTTCTTTTCTCAGTTATGATATTAGAGTTCGGGTGAACCGTATATCGTTACATTTCACCCAATTAACCTGAAATCCATACACTCTGTCCTTACTCCTATCAAAGCTGTGCTACGAATATCAGATAGTAGCTATCCCCTGAGCTTTTGGGTATATCAGAGAAAAAAAAGGGATTTCTGACCATTGTTGCCACTATCACAAAAAAAAAAAAAACAAAGAAGAAACATATAAAATCAATTCCAATACAACTTATCTGCAGCAACTATGTATCTTGCGATGTTTTCGTAGAATTTCGGGTTATAAGTCATGCCTTTAATAATTTCTAGTTTGTCATGATGTCCATCGTGTGCCTATGCCTTATTGATGGTTTCTCTCTACTGTAGTTGTAGTAGTATAGTAGTTATATAGATATAGGTAGTTCTATAAGAAATCTTAAAGGCCCACAAATTCATCGCCCATCTTCTGTCGATTTCCATTATCCTTAGACCGACTTGTCCCACTCGTGAACGCTATTATATTTATAGTTACAAAAAACAGATTTTCTCATACATAGATATACATATATGTATATATAGATTTACTATTATAGTAAAAACAACAACATCAGCATCGACATCATCAGCAGTAGCAGCAGCAGCAGCACCAGAAGCGGTAGCAATAATAAAAAATAACAACAAACAGGAGCATGAATGTAGCGGGAGGGAAAAAACAGCATCGGAAGGGCATAACTATTTATGTAATATGTAGTCAGGTCACATAATGTTTGCAGATCCCCCAGCGGCCTTAAGAGCTTCCTCCTTGCTCGTTTTCGGAAGACAATTTCTGACTTTTATTCGAATAATATTTTATTGTCTTCTATAAATTATTATTTTTTCTCTCCTCTTGTTTTGTGCTATTTGCCCCCCCCCCCCCCCCCACCCTTCACCCAACGTAACCTCATCTAAGTTAACCACTAACACCACTACTGAAACACTCTGTAGGCATAAGTAGTAAACATTTGTTGGGATGATGATATGCATACGGTGTCCTGTATAGGCTTCAACTTTGACACTACTTCCGATTCTCATCATATTAGTAAATTGACAATATTCCTGCATTCATTCATACATACATGCATATAATCAGACGCTTCTGTTTGTGTATCTCTAGTCAAGCTTATTTTTGGACGAAATGACGTAGGTCTACCTATAACTAAATATTTAGATTCAATACTTTACGTGTTCGTTTGTTCCGTTTCCCATTGAAAAACGCATTATTCCTGTTTTGGTTATCTTTGTTTTTTATGTAACTATTGTCAACAATATCTTCTCCGTGGAAGCTTATCCCTTCGTTGTTTATTAGTTCGACAAACATCATAGCATACATATATTTAGATATCATGGACATTTGATTGTAAATGGAGAGCACAAACTTTTCAGCCAGCTCTTTTCATCGGAGCCAGAAGTGCCAATTTAAATTTTTTCAGATAAAACTAAAGGCTGAATAAATTTTCAAGGATTTTGTTCCTCTCTTATGTCTATTTTCCAAATTTTTTATGATATTGAAAATGTTTTTTTTTTTCGAGATCCTTTAAATTATGAAAATCCCGTCTTAGTGAGCCTATCCGTGACAAAAGAAATCTATACTATTTCAAATTTGTGGTTTCTAACTTTAGTAGTTTTGGCGCCCGACGATGATGGTCAGGATATGTATGTATTGAAAATTTTCTTCAGTTTTTCATTCCTAAAGCATCTGCTTCGCTATTTTTGACTACTATATATGTATTTGACTATTTTTCTGTGTTATTGGCATAAATTTTCCCCTTAAAAAATGTCAGGTAAATCTTTTCTTTTCTACGCTCATAAAAAAATTGGTAGCAGCAATTGTAGTAGATCTGCTATATTTTCACATCATTTAACACTACCTTATAAATTCACAACTTTTTTTTATGCACACAGATTGGCACTTACACACAAGCTGGTGCTGTTGCTACCCAGCGGGAAATAGAAGCGCTCAAAGACGAATGCAAGAGCGCTTCTTTGGAAGCTCGCAGCGCTTCCCTACCGTATCCTTGTTCATATCGTTTTAGCGTGAGCATATCCGCGGAAGGAAGGCCAGATGCTGTAACTCGGAGAGTTTGGGAGTTTGGGAGATGAGAATTTTCGTTTTCTCCGATTAAAACTCCCTAACTCTCCATTCGCGATTCTATAAAATAATTGGAGAGTTGGGGATAACGTGAGAAGTGTCGCAATATTAAAGGACGGCTAACTCTGTGTGGAAGCGTCGTAGAGCATTGGGGTTTATTCCTTCGGATTTGGGGTCTAAAGTACAAGAATATAGATGAACGATTTTTGCGGGAAGGGCTCTCCTGGAGATGGGGGTCGTACCACCCCTCATTGGGGGTAGCCCAAAATACGTCATGATTGCTATCAAATTAAAGAAGGAGAAGCGGGTAATCGAGTGGTGTAGTTCTTTATTTGATCATTTTACTTTATAGCTGAGTTTTTACCGCCGAAAGACGGATTTTCTCCACTTAGGTCATATACAGCCCAGTTCCTATATTCTGAATATATTTCTTCTGTTCTCTGTTTCAAATCCATTAGTACTCTGTTGTGAACATTTTTCTCATGGAAAGTGAATTTCCACGACTTACCAGTTCTTCATAATGATGAGTTGAAAATTTTTGTACCAAAATCGTCCATTTTTTCATCTTAAGGACTGATTCACTTCTTTTGCAATTATCTCCAAAACCATTTACCGAACTGAAGAACTAATTACATATCTAATTAGATGATAAAATTTAGATGCGATTTAATCCTACATACAAGCTTACGTGCATATCTAAAATTTTTATAGCATCTCTTCTGTACTGGAAGATGACCAAATTGACCATTTCTGGGTGATTTAAAATCTTTAGCGGGTACCTTGAGACACCAAAATCCATATTTCTCTGAAAGTATTGCAAGGATTTCCATAATTTGTTTTTGTAAACATAGCCAGGATATGCAGTGAGTTCATAAATTAATTTTAAAATCCTATGTACCTTTACAAAACACAACAAAAACAGCGAATACTCTTAGTTAAGAAATATTCTTCTTAGTTCTCCACAACTAACACGGCCGAGAATTTTGTCGATTGGAATAGAGAGTTTGGTACTTCTCAATACAAATTCCCCGAGTTACAGAATTCCGAGTGGAGAGTTAAGTGTCAAAAGAACTCTTATCCCCATAACTCCACAGCTCTCCGAGTTAGTGAATCCGGCCCCAGGTCGAGCAAAACCCTCCAGAATACTTCACAGGCCAAACAGACTCCCTCACCACCATATGAGAGCCCCAACGGGATCGTAACATTATAAACTATTTGCAGTGTTCTTATGTAAGACTGACAAAAGTTTGATTTGAATAGCTCCTCCGTCTTAAACTACTATTCATACAGAAAAATGGTGTTCTGAAAATCTTAAGCTTGCTTTCTTATCTTCCGAACCGTAATAAAATTTTCATAGCTTTTCTAACAAAATTATTTAAAAAAAAATTTATCTTAACCAAATGACTACAATTCCTTAAACAAAAACTCTCAGCTGAGTAATCATGGATATGTCGCGGTATCGTCGTGGCATGCCGTGGTCTGATGAAATCAAATGTTGCTGCCTACAGATTCGGGCTCCGGTTGCACATACACAAATGTAATTATTACTCAGCTGAGAGCTATTGAGCGTAAAATGGTGAAGGTTACTTTGTAATCAAAATATTTAATTATTTTGTTAAGTAAAGTATATAGGAAGTGTAGCCTTTGGGAAGGTAAGGAACCAAGCTGTAAATTACTAGAAGACTATTTTCCTGTATGAATAGTAGTTTAGGCTTTATTAGCATATATAAAGTCAATGTTTGTGCTTTTCCATAAGCATCAATATAAAACATTTTAGAAAACGCACTCCCAACGCACACATATAGATTTCTGTTTCATGGCTTGGGAAGTATTCTCGAGGGTTTTGGGTCGAGGCGTCGTTGATTTGGATCGAGGCATTGCTGTCGGTCTCCAATAGTGCAACAAATTCTAAAGAAAATATTTCCAGTAAATTTCTAGGAAAAAATTGAGGGTTTCTCTACATCAGGTTCAGGCTGTTATGCTCATGATTAGAATCTCGGAGATTCCACAATATTTTTCACTAAGGTCAAACACACAATGTACCTGCAATATCTTTGTATTATAGAATCTTTGGTATCACAGTTGAGGCTGAGGTTGAGGTTGGAAAAGTTTGCACTGTGTTTCCCAGTTTATGTTTCAGTTTATACAACCCAATCCTTAAAAAATAATTCGTCTCAGAATATTAAATTTAGACTTTTTCATGTCAGCACAGATATGTTCATGTGACATTTCATCAATTTGGCTTCTGGTTAACTAATAACTTCCCGCCTTCTATAAAAATTATTTTTATAGTTTATTACGGTTAAATTTAATGTATAGGTAAGGTATAATGCAAAATCGAACAACTATCCTAAAACTTCTAAAAAAAAAAAATTACAAGAAGAAAATAAGCAACAAATTGAAGAGTAAATATCACAAAATTTTTAAATGAAAAAGTTTTCTTAAAATTAAATTATATTGCAATTCAGCTGAAAATCTAACCTTATTGAAAAAAATCATCAAAAATTAAAAAAGCTAAAAAATCATGGGAGGAAAATAAACCATAGCCAAAAGCAATGAGAAATAAACCGTTTTACTTTAAAACATTACGGCTCTAGACAGACATTCAGCTAGGATAAAGATTTATAAAATTCAGTAGACGTCAAAGAAGCTCTGGTTAAAGGTAAACATTTTAATTCTACTTGCCAAAAGGTTGAAGCAGAAATCAAATGCGTCAACAACTTGCCATTTATTATAATGGATACTTTACCACATTTAATTGTTGATTTATGCAAAAATTCAGAAATAAAAGTACTGAGATGTGGACGTAAAAGAGCTACAGGACTGATTGTTGATGTAATTGCTCTATATGTAATTGAAGGAATTAGCAATATTTTAAGGATATCTTCTTTTTTGTTAATCAGTTAGTTCCGAAAAAAATTTAGTACTCGTAGCTCGCTATTTTGATAATGATATTCACAAAATGATGGATAGATTTCTATGGCTTGTTAAGCTATAGATACCTAATTCAATTATTGAGTATTTTGGAAAATTATAAATTCCACTGCACAATTTAATTAGCTTTACTACTGACAACGCGTCCGCGATGAAGGGTGATATTTCAGGATTAAATAGTTTTGTTTTTAAGTTGAATAATCAAATCATCTTTGCGCAGCCGCTGCTACGAAAAAAATTCCCTCATTTATTGACACGTTAATACATAATATTTACTACCATTTCTCATAGTATTGTTAAATGGCAAGAAGAACTAAAAGATTTCCAAGCTTATTGAAACTGATATTCATAAAATTTTGAAAATTAGTTGAACAAGGTAGTAGAGTCTCCTGAGCTAAAAGTACAAGCGAAGTAGCGCTGCGACGGAAAGAAAGTTTTCTGATTTCATGAATGTCAAAACAGATAAGAGAAATAAATGGATGATTAAAAATGCATCTTGCATCTTTTTAGCTGTGTTCTTTTGTGTACTTTGTTCTAGAACTCCCATATACTGAAGGGAACAAATTGTTCTGTCGATTGAAGCAAACTATTTGCACTGTTTTTTTATAAATCTTCTATGAAAATGTATGAGACGTTCTTTTGTGCATCTTTTGCTCTGCCCTGTTCTGCGTACACAAAAGAACACAGCTATTATGTAAAGAAACTATTCACAGTAATAAAATTTATCAACGGCCCCAAAATCTAGTAAGACATTGCATTTTATATAAATATGTGGATGGAAAATTTTTAAAAAATTTAAATGTTAAAAGCAAATGTATTTCATAGTAATTTCCAGACTTATTGAAAATATTGATAAAAAATAAGATGCCAATTTCTTTATATTAAATACATATATAACTACTAAAAATATTTTTAATTTAGTTTATTTTATTTTGTTTTGTTATTTTTAAAGAAAATATTTGAGTTACTTTACTTGAATGTGTTTTGCAATAAAAAGGAAGTTTTTTTTATGTAAAATCATACTTTCTATAATCGTAATATAATACAAGGAAGCAAATGGGCAAAATCGAAATCTACTACTAATTTGCTTTGAAGTTTCACAAACTTTGGTTCATGCTAAAGGCACATCTCTGCGAGACAGACAAGGCACTACTCTCCCTATCTCCTTCCAGCCATGCTGTGCTTTGCATCATAGGGTATCCCCTGAGCTTGGCTTAATAATTTAAATAAAAAGAGATTACTCTTTTGGACTTTTTACCGGGTTAAACTTAATTTTCTTCAAGAAAGAATTTTTTGGGATATCTCCGGTATATAGCAAAAGCTAAAAAATGTTCTAATTTGTTATTTCATCACACAATCCATTAATTTTTGGTGACAAGTTTCAAGTCTTGGTTTGACTCATCAACAGGTCCCAAATAGCGAAATTGGGTGATTAGAAAAACAAATGAAAAAATGAAAAAAGAAGAAAGAAATGAAAAGTTTAAGAAAAATAGAAAAAAACAATTTTTTTATTTATTAAAAAAAAAACGAAACGCTTCTTCTTCTTCCTTTTTCTTCTTCATTTTTCAGCCCACTGCGTGGCGTATACAGGTTCGATTCGCTTCGAATGAATCTGTTTCTTTAAAATTTTTTAAATTTTTTTAATAAATAAAAAAATTGTTTTTTTCTATTTTTCTTAAACTTTTCATTTCTTTCTTCTTTTTTCATTTTTTCATTTGTTTTTCTAATCACCCAATTTCGCTATTTGGGACCTGTTGATGAGTCAAACCAAGACTTGAAACTTGTCACCAAAAATTAATGGATTGTGTGATGAAATAACAAATTAGAACATTTTTTTAGCTTTTGCTATATACCGGAGATATCCCAAAAAATTCTTTCTTGAAGAAAATTAATAATTTAAAAAAACCAATCCAACTCTTTGTCAACTACCATTAGTGCATACAAATTCTAAAGAAAAATTTGCGAGTAAATTTCTGAAGAAAATAAATGCTTGTCTACGTTTGTAAACATTTTTAGCAGCCCCATAATGGACCAATTATATTGTCCATCAATTTTCATTCGTCTGTCTTGCTATGCATCTGTTCTATTGCTGCAACTGCAAATTCTCTCGTATAAAATGCTATGCCGAAAGCAAGCTATATATGATATGGTGGTATACACAAGACAAAGTATGTACTGTACATAAAGATCGCAAATTTTAAATTTGCCGAAAGTTGTCATAACCCGCCGGGAAATTGGTGCGCAGCATTATGCATGAAGAGCGCATCTTTAGATGCACAATGCGCATTCTTCCTTTTAACAACACTCTACCGCTTCATTGCGAAGCGTCAAGTGGTCGAAAATCTCTCCAAGTGTATGATTAAAGAAGTTTTGGTATAAAAATGAAAACTCTCTCTCGTAAACTTATTCTGAAAAAGCTCCCCTATGCTTCTAATTGCCCCCTCCGTAAAACCTTTTCAGAAGCACTGGGCATGCAATGGTAAAAATTACTTGTAAAGGATAGCTACGAGTAGCGAGCGCTTTATGATTCCATAGGGGTCCAGCGGGAAATGGAATCATACCATCATACAAATCGGATGCCTTCTTTAGAAAATATGAAGCATGCCCCTATTGGACACTTTATAGGCCATTCGTATAGGTATGTTCTTCGGAGAAAGCAGTTCAAGCTTTATCGTGTGTTTCCTTCTAGCTTCCTTCTAAGGAACGAGCATGTATCCCTCATTATTGGTTACGTTATGGAACATTTGTATAGGTATGTCCATGGGAGGAAGCAATTCAAGCATTTTGATGTGCTTCCTTCTAGTTTCTTTAGAAGGAATATGACAGCAAAATGTATTTTCAACCACGCATATTAAAAAGAAGTTTCATTTTTTCATCTATGAACTATTTAGAAAGTTCTTTGATTTTATTCCTTGTGTAGTTGCACTTTAGTAAAAATCAATAATAATTTCACAAGTAAATTTACTTTGTGCAAGTGAGAACACAACTGCGTGCCGTGCTGTTGGGATTTCACAAACGAAACAAGAATGAGCTTGAAAATATACGTTGCACCTTCCTACAAGCTTCTTCCAAAATTGTTCAGCTTTTTCATCTGTTTTGCATTTTATTTCACTGGTTCCACAAGCCTTCACATGGAAGCACTGGCGTAACTAACGCCCCCGAAGAGGCCACGCCACCCGGGGGGACAGTTTCTAGGGGCCCATGAAAGCCTACAAAATTAATATTTTCATATGAAGTAATGAAACTTGAAACCACATAAAAACAACAACGCTGGATTCACTCAATTAAAATTCGGTTTGTGAATAAAAATTATTTTAACTCTGTAATGATTTCATTATTTCAGGCTTTAAGAAGCTGCAAAAACGCTGGTTAGACAGTAGTGATGATACAACAATAAAACCGTCGAGAATTCTTCTATTTATTCTTTGTTTTTAAACGGAGAAAAAAGGTACGCCTGAAATTGAAACACTGTAAATTATTTTAACTTTAGAATATTAGATAAGTAAGCAATGAACGAATATTAAAATATATATGTATAAAATCAAATTTTTCATGTTGAAAAGTTTTGAAATTCCCTCAAGCTCCCAATATTTGTGGATTCGGGCTCTTACTTTAAGTAATCTGATATCTCCATTTCTCTAAGATTCTCATCGGTTTTCCTTTTAATGTGCTTTCGTGAGCATATGTAGGGGCTGCCAGTATTTTTTAACAAGTTAAATAATGAATATAGAGCACGAAGTAAATCTAAATAAATGAGATTGGCAATCCAGATCTTGGCAACACTGCTCGTAATACCCATAAAAACTTTTTATTCTTTTGCTCAACTCTGGCTTGGAGTGAGTGGAGTGAAGGCACTGTTTGGAGATCGTGGAAATTTTTCCATATTCTGGGAATTTCTGGCCTGAAAAAAATTAAAAATGGAGGAGGGAATAATTTCGTCTCCCCGTAAAAAATTGTGGGAAGCACCATACATCCGAAGTTCGGAAAATATTTGCTTAAAATTGACACACAAAATTAAAATTTCCTGCGCAAGTATGTTAATTTGCTGGGGGCCCATACATCCTTAGTTACGCCACTGCTGGAAGGCCTGACCAGATTTCTTTTATAACTTTTCCTGCTGGGGCTGGATGCCTCTGCGTGTGCCACTAAATTTGAAAGCTTTGTGCAAAAGGTCATACTATTACTACATAGTTATATTTACGTTAGTTGGGACCGCCATTTCATGGTGGAAAAGTTTTGAATAAGTCGAAATTTAGGGCTCAATTAGGGCTAATTTAATCCCACTTCCCCGAATTTAATGTCTTGTATTTTTTAAAAAAACTCATGGATAGTCCAATTTTTTTAAAAGTTAGGACAACCGTTACTACGCCATGAAATGGCGGTCCCAACTTAATTGACGTGTTATATTTGGAAATTCGAAAACGAGAGCTTTCTGTCATTTATCGTTAATGAAATTTTATGCTGGGTGGCAAGAATGCCACAACATATTTTTTCTTCAATATTCATATAATCCCGCCCTATAATGAGATGACAAGCCAACAAACCAGGCTTTCCAAAAAGTATGCTACACATCTTAAATGAAGTCTTTAATTTTTTTAATTTCCTTTCTAACGGGTCTTTATTTCGATTTCGATAAGCTCGTTATATTTTGTGCAATAAAAAATTATAAATGATTAAAAAAAAAATAAAAAAAAAAAAAACTGACAAAGCCCATTTAAATTGCTCCTGCTGCAATATCCTCGATAAATTCATTTGAATAAAATTTCTCCACCATGGCAATGATACCTATATTAAAAAAAAAAAAACAAAATAAAAAAACTTAAAGGCTTAAGGCATTTGCTAACAGACAATTTGCTATTTATGACATTTTTGTATATCACTGCCCACTGGCCATTATTCATTCATTTTATGCATAAAAAGGATAATTGAAATTTTTTTCCTTTCTCATTTTACGTTTTTTTAAGCATCTACTTTTTAAGTTTTGGACGATTGTTGGCGACCTTTTTCAGATAAAAGGATTGTATGCTGTTATTGTGGGGATAGGCTGTAGTAATTGATTATATATTATTATCTTACTCCATTTCTGGATAACTTAACGTTTGCTCAAAAGATCAAAGCGGATGAAATAAAAAAAATTAGCTTGAACTTATGCGATTACTATCAAAGACTTTTTTTAAAGTAAATATGTAAATAGAATTTTTTTTTTTTAGAAATATGTTTTTTTTTTACATCTATAAGTAAATACTGAGATTTACATATACATAGTTCCTAGTTCATTACGTTGACCGATCTTTCTTTTTCTCTCATTCGTTAGATAACAACAATATTTGCCCAGATCAGACCGACTGTGAAATTATTTTACATAACTTAAAGTCTTCTTTTATATACACCGTAATAGTACTAAAATATTTTTCACGAATTTCTGAATTTTTAATTTACTCTCTCTAAAAAGGCATGCTTTCGCCATTCGCTCCGACAAGGTATGCAATCCAAAAAGCTGTCTATGTTTTCTTTTCATTAGAGGCATAACGAAGAACAAAACAGAAAATACTGAAACTGCTTACAAGGACCTGAGGATCTGAACAACTATTGCTGTCCTAATGTCGTTATTTCACTTCAAATAAATTGGATTCAGATCGTTCTGCAAAAAAAAAAAAACAATGGAAAAACCAAAAAAATAAATTTAACTGCCTAACCGAACTGCGAATTTAGTTGTTAGTTTCGATTCATTAGATTATTTTTGTTACACTAAAGCCATTACTCCCGACACTGTATGCAGCTGTGATATTTTTAACAGGCTCTAAATATATGCCATGGACATTTTTTTTAATAATGTGAAGCCGGAGACTATAGCTGTGTTCTTTTGTGTACCTTGTTCTAGAACTCCCATATACTGGAGAGAACAAATTGTTCTGTCGATTGAAGCGAACTTATTGTTCTGTTCGCTTCGTTTATAAATCTTCTATGAAAATGTATGATGCGTCCTTTATGAACCTTTTGTTTCTGCCCTGTTCTGCGGACACAAAAGAACACAGCTGATATATAATGGACTGGGAAGGGTAGGAGTTGATCAGGGTCTACGTGACTGGATCAACTCAATGCTTCTCAGTAGAAAGATTAGCTCCTGCTCAGGGGACGTGGTTGTGAGAACAGCAGTCTACAGATGTACATCGCAGGGGTGTTCTATCACCACTCTTGTGTCTACTGTTAATGGATGAAATCCGCATCAAGTTATAGAGAGAAGGCTTTAAAGCAGTTGCCTATGTGGATGATATATGCATTTTGGCAATTGCAATTCTTTTCTACTATTAGGGAAAGATTCGAGTATGCCCTACTTAAGCTGGATAATAGATCCAATATAGGGGATTGAGAGTTAACTAATTGAGGACAAAGCTGGTATTTTTTATAAGAAAAAGGCAGGTGCAAAGTTCAGACTTCCAATGCTGCGATAAGAGGTTTTTTCTCTCCCCAGGGAAGTCTTACTTGATTACAAGCTGAGCTGGAAGGCCAATTTAGCAGAACGCGTTAAGAAGGCCAGTGTGACCTTCTACACATTCAAAAGAATATTGGGTGGTAACTGGGAATTAAAACTCAATGGTTCGGTCGATCCTTTGCTACGACTCCACGGTCTGGTGGACGATACTGACGAGAAAATGAAACCTGGATGTGCTGTCAAAAACTCAGAGGGCCGTTTTGTGTGGGTATAGTTGGATGTCTGCGCATCACGCCGATGACGGCGGCACTGTAGGTCATGTTTGATTTATTGCCACTATACCTCTACTGCAGAAGTGTAGTGGCAATTAGTGCTGTCAGGCTAAGAGCGGGGAGGGTTGGTGGATGAAAGGAGGTTTTGGGACTCCAATATACACCAGAAAGTATATTGCAGTGATTCCAGGGAAGAAACAGATTATCAAGTACCTTTCCCAACTTTTGGTGGGAATACCAATGCAATAATGCCCACCACGAGTGATTAGGATGGGAAGGAAGTGGTGGTAACATCCGATATTTCTATATTTACGAAAACGACTGCGGGCACAGAGGCAGTAGTGGCCTCCAGAGACTGTCAGTGGAACGAGTCTTATAGATATACTGCCAGACAAATGTAGTGTTTTTCAGGGAGCACTCGCAGAGATTTATCAGGCGGCAATATTGGTATCTTCGTATGTGCAGAGAGTCCGCACGGTATATCTGTCAGCCAGGCAGCTATTACGGCGCAGATGCTGTACTGGTAAAATCAAATTGGGGCGGTTATACAAGGCCAGCCTTGAGGAATTGACTATACAAGGCACAAGGTGATCCTATGTTGGGTATCTGGCCATAAAGATATCCCAGGCAACGGGATAGCTGAGAATTGGGTCAAAAAGAGCTCTGAAATAGATAGCTCCAGCTTATGTTAGGACTTCAATCGGAGCTTTAAAAATGAGATCATCAGGGGCGCCTATAAAAAAGTAAGACAGGAAGAGAACAAGAGAACTTCTCAATGGCAGTAGCATAAATACCAGGGAACCAGTAGAGGCATAGGAGACCATGCTAGAAGGTTGGGATTAGCAGCGAACGATTTCCGCAGGAGCTGTAAGGATTCGGAGGAAATCGTGAACGGATTCGATTTCGTTCTTACGTACTTTGTGAGTGCACCCTTCTGATGAATAAAAGAGATAGAATATTAGGAAACTACTTGCTTCCAAGTCTAGCGCGGTTTACAATCGGCCTTAATTTGGCCTACGTTCGGGGGATCCCTCGGGGTCCCAAACCTCTGGTTCAATCAATCAATCACGTCTAGCGGACCTGCAATGTAAAGAGTTCAGATATATCCTGAGATGGCTAAGGGAAGCAGGATGGATTTGGTGGCGGTTTTATAAGTTATCTCATGAGTTCAAGGGGCACAATGGACCCACTGAAGGGTTAAGTGATGCAGGCTAGTCTTCTAGCGGCACCCCTCTTGTGTGTGTTATGCAACGAAGAGTACTATCTAAAATTGTTACGCGTTTGTCGGGTAAGAACGGCAAACTTTTAACACATTTTTTATTATTTTTTTTTATTAGGTATCTTTTGACATAAGGTATTTGAAATCAATTTGATAATATTCAAAATTATAGCTACACCTCAAGCACATACAAGCAAAATTTAAATCATCTTTGGTCTTAGGTTTTATGAAGATGGTAGTTTTTGTGAAATAGTCAGTATGGTCAGGGTAGATATTTGTATTATTAATAATATCTTAACGATTTAGTACATATTTGATATGCATCATAAAAAAAAAAAAATTAGTACTTGTCTATAAACAGAAAAACTGCAAAAAAACATGGCCCAGCCATTCTGATATCAAAATGGCTTGATCACATTTATCTTGGATGAAATTCTAAGTCCATGTTATTTGCCATGTACTCATTTAATTTTAAGAAAATCACACACAAATTAAACCGCACTGACCACAAAAACTTCCACACACGAATTACAGAACGTTCAAATATTTTCACCAGAAGTTATGGCATTCTATGGAAGGAAAAGTGGTGATGCTATGCACGCTTCATGAACTTGCATCATATTAGGTACTCTGTAATAATAATTTATTCATTACGGAACGAATAGTGGCTTTTCGGATTTTCTTCCTTTCCTTGAAAAACTTATATATGAAAACAGCTTTTTCCTACTGTGCTGTTACTGGTGCAGAACATTCATAATTGGTTGTTTTTGATTTAAGGTCTTATTTTGGGACAACATCCCTCTTCTGGTGAAGACAATCCGTTATACATACATGTCCTCAATATTCTTTGGAAAAATAGAATTTCCTTTTCATATTTTGTGGATAGAAATAAAGTCGTCTTTGTTCCTGAGAGGAGTTCTTTTTATATATATGTAAGTCTAGTCAACAACTATGTACAATAGGACACTTTCAAAGATTTAGGTATAGAATATTTGCTTTTTTTCTCTATACATACATATATATAATGTACATATGTATGTACATAAATAAATATCAGTTCAGCTGTTGTGTATAGTATAAATTATATTTGGTATATGTAGATATGTATATGTATGTGTAAACATCCAGTGAAAGATGTCCTGGGTGAAATTTCCATAGGACCAAATCCGGGTTTATTAAGGGTCACGTATATAGTTATTAAAGATTTTCTGAAGAGGTTGTTCGTTGATAAGAAGTAAACTGATTTAATTTTATCTTAGAAGAAAATAGCTCTTGCCAATTGAATAATATATTACATAGATTTAGGGGGATTTTATTTGGTTAAATTAATATAGAGGATTGGATTATATTGCTGATATTTTGCTTAATTAGTTACTTATATTTATATGTGTTCCGAATAAGTAATTATGTAGTAAGCCGAAAGGATCTGAAAAGGAATGTATGTATATAATAAGAAGAAAAAAATTAAAGAAATAATTAAGAAAATTATTCATTATGAAATTTCAAACAATTTTGTGTTATTAAGTAAAACAAATTTTGGTAAAGGCAGAAAGAAGAAAGAAATCATCTGAACTCCGTAGAAAGGATAATATATTTGATCATATTAAGTTTATTTATTTATTTATTTCAATTTTCTACGGATTACATTATCTTACAGACCTGCAGTTAATCTATTAATTAATTCGAAGAACACATTTATAATTATCAAAAAATGTCTCTTGGTATAGTAATATCAATAATTAACGAAATGATGAGGAATATTTAGCAACCACGTAGAGCAAATTGGCTTTCTGGAGCATACATGCATATATACTAACAAATGATAAAAACATCTGTGCATTTTTAAAGCGCAAATCTACTGAAGCTATTCTGTATTGATTCAAGACGATCAATATGAAATTTGTAATAGGGGCACCAATCGGCACATGCATATTCTAAAATGGAGCCACATCAAAGCGAAGTAGAGAACTTTAAGAGTATGAACATCTCTGAAGTCTTTCGAATTACGCTTAACGAATCCTTGACGTCTACGAACCTTACAAACTGAACATGTGGAATATAACTCAATTTAGTATCATATAATTTCAAAAACCTTTGAAATATTACTGCTATTTATAAAATAATCA
This sequence comes from Dioctria rufipes, assembly GCA_963924295.1. Taxonomy (NCBI): domain Eukaryota; kingdom Metazoa; phylum Arthropoda; class Insecta; order Diptera; family Asilidae; genus Dioctria; species Dioctria rufipes. The sequence goes on from OZ002741.1 coordinate 1,834,030, forward strand.
AAAATTATTGGATTGGATAAACAATGAATTATCATAGTTTTACATTTACCAATGGACTTAAGTGGCTACCTTGAGGGACACCAGAGTTAGCGTTAATCACTCTGGAGAGGATTCTATCAATTTTGACATATTGTTTACAATCAGTCATATAGAATTCAATCCATTTAAAAAAAAAAGATGAGTGCAGGCCAAGTATACTAAATTTACGTAAAATAAGAGAAATATTAATTCTATCAAATGCTTTAGAGAAATCTATGTAAATAACATCAACTTGAAATGACTCTTCTAAAGGAAGTTAGATTATTTAAAGCATGTTTTTTTTAATTACATTATTCTGCTATTTTTAATTAATTTTTTTATTCCTTTTTACCCATTCCAATAATTATATTTACTCACTTCATTTATTTCATTTCTACTCCAAAGTTAAAGAACTTGTATTTAAAATGGAATTTTTTTTTTCGGCCTTGAAAACGCTCTTTATATAGTACGTGCCAGGACCACCTAAGTTTTTCATTAAATTAAAAGGCCTTTAATTTTATCTATTCAGACAGACCTTCTGTTTGCATTTTTCTGATCGATATCCATCGAAAAATCCTGATAAATGCTTGGGAATATGTCGGCATGTGAAACTGTTTTCCGTCGATGCGTTTTTAAGAGTTCTTTATTGAATATGCACAAATAGAAATTGCAAATAAAATTCATCTATATATTCCTACATACCTAGAGTTATTTCAATGGTCAATCAATTCATGCAAATTTCGTATTCATTTTTCTTTTCCTTTTTCCGCTTTTAGAATAAATCCCATAACCTAAAATCAACTGTAGGAATAACAAAAAATTCTCCTTTATTCATACTTCAACTTCACTGAAAACACACTCAATTCAATTGAAGGAAGAAACATAGAAAGAGAGCACGGGGGATTTGGGCTTTGGTCCCTTGAGAAAAGAATAATGGTCACAAACGAAAGTTTCCTTTAAGACTAGAAAATATTTTTTTGGTATATATTTAAAGGAAGAAGGTCAAGTTAGTTGCATCATAATTTGCATAGTTTAATAAATTGTTGGTTTTATTTGTTAGTAGAAAAAAGAATTGGTAGGGTCGGGGGGAAGAGTATAAGAAAAAAATAAATAAGTATGAGAGCAAAAAGGTAAAGCTCTCATGGACTTAGGAAGAATTTCAGTATATGTAATCCAAATTCATCATGCATGTATCACTCGCACCCCTCTTTAGTTTCAGAAAGGTGGATGGAGATAATGCTTAGGTCAAAAAACAAACTAAATTCAAAACGAAATTGGAAACGTCTCCTCTGTTCTCAAACCCCTGAGTAAATCGTCGCATATCTCAGTCCCAGCCATACCTCCTTCCCTACCCAACCACCCTACCCTTGGCCAACCCTTCTTCTTCTATAAAAAATACATTATAATTTTTATACTGTGGATTTTCAACTCTAGCCTAGCATATTAGTAGGTACATATACATATGCTGATGTGCTACTGCAATTTTCTTTGAACATACTGGAATACCAGAGCTCCAGTCATGAGGTACATGAGATACCCCCGGCCCTTTTATTTCCAACATCAATCCAACCCCCTTTGAGCATATATCCTTATTCTGTGAATCATCAGCATCTGTATGCAATCCTTCATCATCCGCATTCCTCGAACGGGCCTGGCTGGGTGTCTGGAATCGCGATACAGAATGGATCCGATATATGTAGGAGGAGGTGGTGGTGGGTTTGTAGCCAGCATTAGCAGCAAAAATGGTGCACTATGATGACTAAAGAAATGTCTGTAACTCTTTTGCCTTTTAAGCATCTCTTTAATTTCGGATGTTCAGAGATTAACAGGAAAAGGCAACGATTTATAAGTGTTTTAAGCAAAAATGTTCGTTCTTTTGTATGAGACGGATGGTTATAAGAATGATGAGGAGTTCGATATATGTTACAAGGATAAAGATGAATTGATAGACAACAGATAAATGATATTGTCTAAATATCAAAAAAATTTATAAGTAAAATGTAATTTAAAATCGTAGGTACTTTTTTATGGAATCGCTTTTTATGCTTTCTAGATGAGCTTGCAAAACAGCTTGCAATCGGTTTTTTTTTATCCTGTCAGAAGATTGGTGGATAGGTATTACAGTTCAGATTTTCATAGAAAACAGAAACTTAACTTATTGCAACGATGAAGTTTCGAAGATTAGAGCACAGAAAACTAAACGCTCACATGTTGTTGATTTCAAATTTTTGAATAATCGAATTCGATTTTAAAACTTCAACGAAAGAGTTGAGAATTGCTATGCCAATATTTTTGCGGAAATTATTTACTTTTAAATTTGAAAAATTGTAAATACATCGTTTACTTTTAAACTGAAAGTTAAAATGAGAATTTACAAATGTTTTACCTTTAGCATAAAAAAAAAACACTCATCCAACTTTTATAAATGGTCGGAAAATTTGAAAGAAGGATCCTCCAAAACTTAAGATCCAATTAAATAAGTTGTCAAAAACAAATCTGAATCGTGGAAAATGGAAATGACTTTTTTTTTTTGTATTGGATGAAAAGTAACAAATGAGAGAGAATTGAACATTCATTTTATATTCTCCACGACTACTTCTACTTCTGTACACTTCCCACACTGAGCCACCAACGCCTTCTTACAATTCTCGACTTAAGTTAACTTTTCATTCATATGCGATCTAAATCTATATGGGGGATACATACAGATTTGTGGGTATTATTTTCAGGAAAAACTCTGATCGTTTTATTGTAAAAATATATAATTTTTAAATCATTTACTCGATGTTTCGGGTATAAGTTCGGTCCTTCTTCCGGACCTCTATATAAAAATTGCACATAAGTTCAACTTTTTTAAAATTAGTACAAATTTTCAAATAATAATAATAAATAACAAATAAATAGAATGGAAAACAAATTACAATAAAATAAAAATACATTCATAATAAAATTAAATAAACTTAGGACAAAAGATAATTTTTATTTTATTGTTATCTATTTTCCATTATGTTTATTTGTTATTTATTATTATTATTTTAAACAAAAACATTTATACGTGCAAACAAAAAAGGTATTTGAAATTTTGTACTAATTTTAAAAAAGCTGAACTTATGTCCATGAAAATTGTGCAATTTATATATATAACTCCTGAAGAAGCCCGCACTTGGACCCGAAACGTCGAGCAAATGAATCCGAAATTATATATTTTTACAACAAGACGATCGGTGTATTTCCTGAAAATAAAATTCAAAAATCCATTATCTAAGTAGCTCGATCAAAAACGTAAAACCAGCTGTAAGTTCATCTGAAGTACATTTAGTTCAACTTGAATTTCAATGTCAAAGTTTTCCTTTCTTTACTCTTCCCGTACACACCGGAGCTCCACAAAAGTCTCCCTGCTTCTGCTTAAGTTCTGCACGAATTAATTATGCAATAAAAAATCTTTGGACTTTTTGAACGATATTTATTGACGAGGCATCTCTTGAGATTACTTCAAAAGCAATAAATTCGCCATATAAAATTCTTAACGAAATTAATTTTGTAATAAAAACTTTGTACCGACCATCGAACGAGAAGAAAAATATCCCCATATTAAAGTACATAGAAAGTCTAAATAGAATAGAAAAACTTATAATCGACCCACCATACATATGGAAGATTAAATGGAATAAGTTGGCATCCTGAGAATTATGGTTATATAACATTATTGTTAAAAAATTTGTTCTGGTTAATAGACAGACAGACAGACAGACAGCCAAACAGGCAAACACAGATCCAGAAAAGGAGAACGAAAAACGAGTGATTCGCGGTGCCGACTGATTGTGCACTAGGTTAAAAGGTAAAGGGCGAATTCCTTGGTTTCGCAGTCATTAAGTCTGATGATGGCAAGGAACTCTTACAGCTAATTAAAATGAGTGTTGCAATTTTGTTGCTAGTTCGTGTGACTATAATGCTTGGATTAAGGATATTTAAGGAAAGTGAAATTATTTACTTATGACTAGGAAAGCGTTTTATGAAGTTAATTAAGGGATATAATAACTCTAGGGAGAAATCAAAAAGGGAAATTCCTAAATGACTGGGTTCAAAAGAGACTAACTCTCGTAGGTTTTTTTTTTTTTTATATGATACAAATTGAATAAAATGAAAATTGGTCCATAAGTGTTTGTGAAATGACATATTTATGTACGTAGCGAGAGGGTGAACAATATCTGAAAATTTGTGCACATTGAATGCGTACCCAATCAATTGTGACACTTGTGCGGGACGTTCTTTTGTATCAGACGATATAAAACATGGTTTAACGTCTGTTTTCAGAGAAAGTTTATTAGGGGGAAGTTATCATCGACGTATATAAAACGTATAAAGGTGTTAGGAATAAGCGCAAAGTGTATAAGTTATAAAAACGATCGATAAAAGTTCGCTCGCTGAGCACCATCAGCACGTTAAGATTGATTTGACTTTATGTCTTAATTTTTTCTCTTTCTATTTATGGGTTATCACAAGATTTCGCTTTGGGTCCATTATTGATTAGTAGGTACATATATGCTTTTTGGTGTATTGAAGGTTATAGTGCTCTCTCCAATTTGCGAAATACCATTGACGAATTTATCTGTACGGGACAGTATTGAACTAGTGGAGAGGATTTGTAACGAATCAGAGCTTACAAAATTATAGTATTTACGGTTTTAATTTTCAACGATATAGTATTTTCTATCTATCTATGTAAACGTTCTTCTTCAAGTTCGACATTCGAAGGATTGAACTTCGTTAAAAATCTGCACTGCCGGAATGATAAGTCGGTTAACTGTCGTTACCACGATCAAGTCATAAACCGAAAGATTATATTGACATATGTAAAAGATCGATGGGTGATTTTTTTTTTTCAAAATAAAGCAACTAAATGTAAGTGTACATTTGGAATTTGGAGATTCAACTGGCATTAATACATGTTTGTAAGTATATTATACAATTTCCCTCCTTCATGATGAACTATTGAACTCCCATAATGAATTATTTATTTCACTTCCTTGAAGCTCATCAGAAACCACTTGGATTATTTCTTCGCCGAAAAAACCCTAGACTTCTATACGACATTACCCACAAAGATGTAGAAAGGTAGTTGAAGAAAATGGTGTACCTATATATGTAAAAGTTTACATTTTAATTTCTTGGTCAAATCAATATTTCTCCCTACTTCCCTACTATACTCGGCGCTTCAGCTCCTGACTTGAATAAATAAAATATTCTTTCTCCTTGATCGCACTCTCAGTTTTTATTCTAATTAATTTACTTTGGATTAACCGACTATATATTGCGAGAGGGAAAGAAAAATGATGCGCGTTTCTTTAATACAAGCAAGACTCTACCCATCAGATTTAATGAAAATTAAGAAAGAAAAGAGCTATTAAAAGTAATGGAAGCAATTAACCAATTGGTTGTTATATGGAAATGAAATTTGCACAAGAACTAAATTTCGTTTTTAAATTTCAACTTTTCACTTAAAGGAGAACACGCGTATTAGGCAAGAATAATATTGTAGTGAGTCGTTTTTAACATGGAGAGAAATACACGGTGTACGTGCCACAAACCTCAAGTTTGAGGTGCTTAAGAAAATTAATTTAAGCTTAACGCCTGCAGCTTGGTAGTCATTAAAATATCATTAAGACAGAAGTAAATGATTTGATTTTGGGAAAGCATTTCTTCCCTAATCTTTAAAAAAAAATCTTTCAAGCTCTCTAAATGTATTATTTCTCGCGGGGTGGACAAATTACACAAAAAAAAAAAAAAAACGCAAAGAAACCAACAAAATTTAAGAATGTTTTTAAAGCTTTTTATATATACATATGTATTTAAAAGATTATACAGGGTGTTTAAAAACAAATAGCGAGGAAGCGAGTCGAGAGGGAGGAAAATATAATATTTTGAAGGTGCGTTAAATTCTCTGTCGTTTTCAAGTTATACTAGTTTAGAACTGTTTCATTCAGGTACCGAAAAATGTATCGGTGTTGAAAGGTTGTTGATAATAATGATAATGGACATACATATATATTTTGTACTATCTATATATAAATATATATATGTGTGTGTACCTATATATGGAGTAATGATATACTGGGCTTAAGAAGGTCTTATCAATATCTATACTGAGACCAACGATTAGACACTTGAGTGAGATTAGTATAGCTACTGCTATTATTCTAAAGACAAGGCAGCCTTGGCTAATCCGTTTTAATTAAAGTATAGTTAAACTTTAGTTATATACCATAGATATTATATAATCACTTCAACTCTAGCCAGCACCGTAAATTTTACAGAGGACTGTAACTCCATGGAGGACTGCATATATGTATAACTTCGAGCTAGTGACTATATGTATGCTATGCTAAACGAGTATTTCATGCTGATAAGTTCAGTCCTAGCCTACACTACAAACAGCTGTGGCAGAACTTACGTCAGACAGGATAGTTTCTAGTAATTCAGTGAAGAAGTGTGTCCTTGACCCCTCGGTTCTTAGAATGAGCATTTTGTGAATTGCCAATCAATTTTTAATCACTGTCTAACTAGATCTTTTTTGCCTGGTTTATGGAAAACTGCTAACGTGTTTCCCATTTGAAAAAATTCTTCTCCAGAGACTCCCAGTGATTTTCGATTCATACGGTTATTGCACAAATAAGAAAAATACAGATAACCATTCACCGTACTTAAAACTGACGACAATTATTTCGGCTAACCGACAACGTTTAACGGTTTAACCGACAAACAAGTGCTTAAAGCTTTTCTCTTACAAGCCACCTACCAAACTCTTTAATTTTTCAAGAGAAATGTAAAGATAAATTTGAAAGCAAATGCGGAGGGCTGTGAGAGAGTACAAAAACAATCAAGTTTGAATAGCCATCGTGCGGTGCAGTGCTGTGCAGGCAGAAACATAATAATCTCAAAGAGACATGTTTCTCGCATTGAATCTCTCATAAAAGCTTCAAAACTCTTTTTCGATACCTTGTGCTTTCAATTTCAGTTGGTGACTGAACGTCACTGATTCCCATAAGGTCTGGACATCTGGGTTTATCTGTGCTTATTGTGGGCGTGTATCTTTTTTCCGCTCCGTAGATCGAACAGATTTTTTAGAACGTTCAGAGCGCTCTGGAAAAAAGATACAAATCCGGAGTGCTCTGAGTGTTCTGGTAGTTTTTTGTTATATTGGCAGCACTTATGATTTGTGAAATATCTATTGAAAATACAAAATTCTTTATAAAAATAAATAATTAATAATAATAAAGTTATAAAAATAAATAACGGGTGAAGGAAAGAAGAAAGGAAATATGGAATTTAAAAAAGTATTCGCATTTTCAATAGGATTTTTTTGCGCTCTATTGGTATTACTGACGGATTGCTCCAAATGCTCCGAGGTTTATCAACGATTAGTTGAGCACTCTGAGCAATAATAAAGATACACGTTCAGAGTACTCTGAAAGTAAATAAAGATATAAGAAATCGATGTTCAGAGCGCTCGGAGTGCTCTGAGCAGAATAAAAATACACGGCCTGTGTCTCCCAACTAATCTGTGGGTGGCAGTTTGACTCTCGATCTGGTCATGAATGTGACGAAGTCTTACTAAAAGTAAGTACCGATATTCCAATAGGCTGGTTAAATTGTAAGATTTGCATTCTGACTTTACTGGATTTCCCTAAGGAGTTTGATAGTGTTGACCATAGCAAACTTCTGTGTTACCTATTTGATTATTTAAATTTCTCTCCATCTGCTCTTCGGTTGATTTTTAATTTTCTTCCCCACAGGTTTAAGATGGTTGTACTTGATAATGATATATCGTCTGATTTACTTCCACTAATTTGTGGCGTACCCCAGGGATCCGCCTTTGGTCCTCTTCTGTTTAGTTACTTTATAAATGATTTTCCAAAAGTTTTACACAATGTATGCAGATGATATGCAGATCTATGTGAGTCACCCAGTTGATCTTATGGGAAATTAGATTATGTGGGGCGTATTAACAGAAATTTTGATAGGATTTCGCATAGATCCATATAGAATAAATTAAAGCTAAATACTGGGAAGTCACAGTGCATGGCTTTCTTCTTTAAAGATCAACTGTATCTTCCATCTGTCTATCTAGGTAGAAGTATTTGTCATTTATCGATAAAGTACGTATTTTTTTAATTATCCTTAACGTGTTAATATGTTTCTAAATTTGATAAAAACTCTCCTCCTACAGTATTTCTCTAGAGGACGCCTAATCTTCAGTCATTTGGACTCTGTCTGTCGCGGGATGCTATATGTGGCATTCTCTCAAAGCTCATGTCAAACGAATTAATTTAATTTGTTTGTTTAAAATTATTCACAATAATGCACCTAGTTATCTAACAGAGCATATTAATTTTCTATAATATCGGTGAGATCGCAACCTTTTGCTTTCTTGCTCTCGTACATATATATTGCAAAGTTCGTACTTTCTTCAGACGTTTTGATTGTGGAACGATCTTCCACATAGTGTTCTCCATATTATATTTATATATATTTTTAGTCTTATTTCTTTGAATTTTCCAGAATGTAATTTTTCTTTAGCTACAATATTCCTATTGGTACTAATATAAGATATGTATCTCTTGTTGTACATGTATATGGATTTATGAATAATAATAGTAATATTTATAATAATAATAGAAAGTCCAAGTTTCCTATAGATGGGTCAATGTACATATGTTTCAGAATTAAAAAGTCGTATGAGAAGAGAGAAAATTCCTTACTGTTTAATGGAGAGAAGGGAGAGGGGGGTTGTTTTTCAGTTTAATCATATACAATGCTTTTGGATGATATATCACGACGAGAATACGTTTGTTTTTATGTTACCCAAGCCTGTTTAAATAAAGTTAGCAACTACTTACGGTTTCTAAGGCAGAGTACAAGAAGTTAACTGGCCAGTGAAATATATCCACAGTACAATATACGACAATAATGGCATAACTTTTTTCATTCCACCTAAAGCAATAAACTTCGGAGGCCAATTAGAGGTAGCTATTAAAAAGCAGTGAAGCATCATTTAAGAAAAGAGTGATAAAAGAAACAGTTCAAGTCAAGTAACGGGGAGCTTATTTAATCTCAAGGCCGCTTTATTCCTTATATTGTTCGGACCCCCAACAGATCTGTAAACCCGAAGAAGATGGTCCGTGGAATAATTAAACAATTAGCAGAGGTATGAAAATATATGTAAATTTAAAACTTGCATTTACATTGACCAAAAAAACTTCTAATACAGACAGACATCTCCGAGGCCACCGATGGAGCTAAATAAAATCAATTCACTGGGTTTAAAATTTACATTCTCATTGTAGCCGCGGTAATACCGAGAAATGCTAATCGCTGAAATTGCGTTTTTTTTCGAAAATAAAAAAAATAAATAATAGAATAATTAATAAAATAATGGTAATGGCTGTAAAAGGATTAAATTAATTTTAATACATAAAAATTCCCGTTTTCATTTATAATCTTCTCACCGTCTTCTTAACTCTTTGAAAATGGCTTAATTTTTGAAAAGTGCAAAGAGCATCTTAGATTTCTGTATATGTACATATGTTTATATATGGCCGAGATATGCATACATATTTACATTATCTCTCCTTCCGCCAACACCGTTTTTCATTGTTATTTTATTATGTAACTTAGCACGGAGAGATTTTAGAGTTCTGTTTGACTTTCTACATGTTAGGTAGCTCTCGAAATTGTATGAAAATAAAAAATTTTTATTTTTATTTTACCAGGATTCTCCTCCTACACTCTGCACAGAGTATACTGTGTTTAAGTTATTCGCTAAAAAGGATACTCAAAATCCACGTACATACAGAGTATAAGAAAAGCTTGGTACAATAAAATGTTTTTGGCAAGCAATTAAGATCCATTAATGTTTCAAATTTGACTGTTACTTTTGCAAGTGCTACGTATCTTTAGATATACTTATTTATTCATTTAAATATGCGTAATCAAATCGTTAAGACAAGTTTTCCGTTGCAGTTTAGTATAACAAAATGCAAAATTTGCATAGTGAGTAGTAAAGAGGTGAGCACTTGAATTGATACGCTTATGCATTCTGTAATTAGTACGATGAGATAATATGCAAAGAAAATCTCGGTTTCTCAGGGAATACAATGGAGAAAATATTAGTTGAGTTAACTGGCACTTGCAGGATGTTAAAAATGAAAGCAATTTTGGAGATGATAGTAAGTATTCCCTTAAATGTGTCCTGAGAAATGAATTTAAGAAGATGGCAGAGTAACTGGGTCATATATCTGTGGAGATCGCATAGAGAGAAGTGAGGGACCCGAAATTGAACTGCTTCAATTAATGTGCACTCACCGGGGTAGTTAGTATATTCCAAGATGGATCTAACAAATAAATATAGGTATAGAAAAGTCCAGAGTATATCTATAACGCGGATGGTCCCAGCATGCTTTTTTAAAAAAATATTTAAAAACCCAGCAAGTTTGTTTTTTTAATGAAAAATATAGTACTAAATAAAAATTAAAAAAAAAATTATCAAAATTAAAAAAACAATAAAAAAAATTACAAACTTAAGAGAGAATCCCGAACTAAGAACGGGCAACGTTAGTTAGTGTTCAATAAAAAGCCTTGGTGATATAAGTATCATCGCGCAACCACCTTTTAACCATGACCTGGATCGAGCTGATTCGAGCTGGTTCGAGCTGGTTCGAGCTGGTTCGAGCTGATTCGAGCTGGTTCGAGCTGGCTTGAGCTGGCTTTATTAACAATAAAATTAATATATTCCGATATGATAGGGGAGCATTTAATATGACACCCACGCCTTTAGTCCTAACAAGTCTGAATAATGTGGTCTCACCACACTACTTCATGAGTCAAATAGAAGAGGACAGTTTTTACAAGAGAACGTCGTGATTGTACAATTATTCAGTTTTCAAAGAAGAAGAAGATAAAAAGACTACCCTGAAAGAATTGTCGATGACAAAATCTCCCCGAAACAGGATTAATAATTGATTTGAGATTAGACCATATTATTGGATATGCTACGTGGAAATGTAACTACTGGCTAACTTATTAAAACTAATCTATATTTTCCAATTATTGGTTAGCATTAAAAATGTCTCGCGTGAAAATTTGCTTGTTTCTGACCATTTGAAAGAAAAACAAAAATAATAATATACACCAAAAAGTACCCATCTGCGTATACTTTTTTTCTTTGTATTTTATTTATTTATTTATTTATTTACTAACATTAAATACAAGAAGTTCTTAATTACGTGATTGAAGATTGACCATTCTACATATATATTCAAGTGACTAGTTCAAAAATTATATTTGTGATGGTTGCAGAAACTTGGGTAGAAATATTTTTGCTCCACGTCGTACAGCCAATAAGCAGTCGTAATGGAGAAAATCCTCATTCAAATAACTGTGAAGATTACCTATTATAATATAAACTAATCTAATTTTTATCATATCTGCATCATGTTCGATTAAAATAGAATTTTCAATATATGAGAATTAAATTGAAGGAAGTATGTGATTCTTCCACCTACTTCCATTCCACATTTGAGGGTTTTACATAATACACTCCAAGAATCCGGTATTCTTCCCAAATATAAATAAATTACTATACAAACAGAGATCCTTGGTACAATTTCTGTCTCGCCAGCAATACCAGAGAAGATTTTATTCACTTAAAAACTTATCTTCTAAATACTTCCACGAACTTCCCCCAAAAATCATCATTAGGCGTTGAACCAAAGTCAAAGTTTTCCGAGCAACTTTTTTGTACAGAAAATGCTCTAGGGTAGAAAGATGAGAGCACAATGAGCAAACAACAAGAATACAACTTCATTAAATTTAGCTCAAACGGAAATTATATTTGAAACTCAACAAATTTGTTAGCGACATTTTTCCTAATTTGCAATAAAATTTGTCTAAAAACTGTGCCATCCAGGCAAGTGCATTATAAAAAAAAGAAAATCACTCAACTTGTGCCAAAAGAATTTCCAATCACCCCACATAATTTAATGACAAGAGTAAAGTGCAATGCATTTGGAAAATTTACCCTCTTTCATACCCCTCTTATATTTGACATAATTGACAGTGATCATCGATGCTGTGAGATACCTTTATAGAGAGGGGGGGGGGGGATTTTTTTTTCTTAATTTTTTCTCTTAACACCCTATGTAAAGTTCTTAGCATTATACATTATCAAGCCTGGCATAGTAACATTTGATTTATAGAACCTTTTGCTCATTTCACCTCCCTCTCTCCCATTCACTCCTACACAAGTTACAGAATTTTAATCTTCAAGAAATGGACACATTTTCAGTTTTTTTTTCTTCTTAAATTTGAATAAATTTCCCCGCAAAATGCCCTATTAACAAATTTTGAATAGTTCGAAACTTCACCTTTAATTTGATATACCTAAAAATTCAACTGTTGTGAAGTTATGCAACATATTTTGCTTTCATTTGGTGCTGTATCCCCATTTGGGGCTCTGAAGTTGTTGATGAAAGATGCTCAAAGTGATCTGTCTTCGAACTGGATAAAAAGGGTGCTGCGCAACGGACGAATGATGAGAACTATGTTCGTCGGATAAATAGTTGGTCATTCCTGCATTTGATTTTTTCACGAATATCTGTATATTGGTTGATAACACGAGCTCTCAAATTTCGGGAGCAGTAATTATATATATACAGGGTGTCCCGTAAGTCGACGTCAAGCCGGAACCAAATCGTAACAGTTACAAGAAAAATATAAAAAAAATCTAAATCATGTATTTTTCAAATTATAGACATTTCTTTTGTTTTCGAGGAAATGTATACCCTTTAATGGTTTTTTAGCTCCTGTTGTTACAAATCTTTACTTTTTTTCAATTTTATTGTTCTTATGTAATCCCGAATAGTGCTTATGTAACCTGTTGCTTTAAGTTCTAAGCCAACTGCTCCAGCTTGGAAGAAAATGTCACATTTTGCCGAACCAACAATATAAAATTAATAATTCGTTGAACTTTAACTGACTGTACTGAAAAAAAAATGTACTACGCCAGTCTGGCAAGTAACTTTAAAAGTTGACGCATTTAATAAGGATTCTAAAATGGTACAACACTTGCTACATTATTTCTTAGATTACGGAAAAAAATTTTTTTTCTTCAAGAAACCCAAAAAAAAAAAAAAAAACTGGAATTGACCTAAGACTAATTCTTATGATACCCTAAATGAATGACCGTCTGTAAATTCGTATAGTCATCCATCTGTTCAGGTTTGATTTTTGAAGTAGTGTTTCGCATATATGTATTTCCAGAACGGTTCTTCGGACAGCAAAAATGATCCAATTTCATAGAATTTTATATTATGAAGAACTTTTCAATACATTAAAAACATCTAGAACAGTTTTCACAGCATACGCGAAAAAAATAAATTTTTATATGGCAACATAAAGAAGAAATTGCCCGATTTAGTCCATTTTCAAATTATATTTACCATTTTTCATGAAAGAGCTGTGTACAAAATTTAATCTGTCAAATTTAAGGTATACTAAGTTCGCAGATTTCATCTAGGATATAAACAGGATTTTATTATATCAGGTTAACCCCTTTGTAAGGGTTGCCATATAAAAACTTCAAATTTTCACGAATACTGGAAAATGGGGCGGTCAGTTCCAGATGTTTTCAATGTATATTAAAGAGTTGCATATTGAGATGTGCTAAGAGAATACTAAGATCGTTGTAAATTACTTCCAGCCCTTGTTGGTTGTATCGTTATACAATGATTCATAAAACCGATAATCTCCCATCCCTTCGAAATCATGCACTTTGTGACTTTGTTAAATAATTTGGTTAAAAAAAAAAAAACATCTAGATTAAACTGCACCAAGTACTTTCCTACTTAAAAGTCGTCTTCCTCGTTTAGATTTTTGAAAATTTTTTTAGTTCATTATTCCAGTTGTATAACCATTTGTTGACTTAGTATCACGGATTTTGATAACTTCTTGAATATTTTGAAGCCTTTGATGCAGTTAATCATATTCTTTTATGAAAAATCTCACTACTAAAATCAGTTCTATGTTCAGACAGTTAAACTTATCTTTACCTTACAATATGGGAGAAATATGTGTATATATGTACATAATCCAATACGATTTACTTCTTACTTTTAAAGATATCCGCAAGGTTCAATTCTTGACTCCTTACTATTTGGCTGAACTACGCATAATAGTCTCTATGCATATATCTTTGATGATATGGTATATCTGAATATATGAAAATCGGAGCTATACGCATGATGTTCAAAGATAATATGCAGTAACTTTGAGGTTTATATGCTACATGAAGCATCTTAATAGCCATTATGTATTTAATCCATTGTATCTCAACAGTAGGTGGTGAACAACGTGTTAAGACGAGATAACAAAACACTATTGAAAATCTTTTCATCATCGGACTTAAGCTGCTGCATAAACGCACAAGCAAAACCCTACAGTCAGCAACATTCAACAGCTGGATTTATTCCTTAATTCCTTGATAGAAATGGACTTTGGCTTTTATGGCCAACATAGGTACTAAGAATATTTTGTTTTCCTAGTAAAACAGCTTTTATGCCGATGCATTTAAAATCCCTGCATCATAAAGAGTTGTTTGTAGGTAGTGTCCATTTGTTTAAGCCCATTTAGTTCGCTTTAAATTGGAGAACTAACATATTATTTCTTTAAGCAGCTTACCGATTTGTCCCAGATTTACTTTCATGCTACTCGAACATTTTTTTTTGCATTCCACTCTACGGTAGTATAATCCGTAATATTTTACCCCTTTGGGAGGATCATAAATGTTGGTATACTGCGTATTACACTTACTGACAGAAATTTTTATCTTCAAAAGGTCTGTGTTGTCGCTAATGGATGTGGTAATTATTTTCGCCAGGATTTTCGATGGAACAAAATATTTATATCATTTGCATACATACTATGAGTGCCTGCTTGTTGCTAGGTTTTACAGCCATACGCAAAGGTAATTTGTTTTTTAATTGTTTGGTAGGAGATGCAGGAAAAGCCTCGACCTATAAGATCTTTTGTGACATTACCCCTAAGTGCTCTAGGGCACCCATTCGAACTTAAGGTCTTTTACAAAGCCTTTGCCGTTCTTGGGGGGGATCTCCGAATGTCTTTTCTAGATGTCCTAACCTTATGCGGCACAGAGCTGCACAGTCATATAGGACATATTCAGCGGTTTCATCGTCTTCCATACAGAAGCGACTGATCTCATCATCGACCATCATCCGTCTTTTTAAGATGATATCTAAGTGGCAATGCGTAGTACATAGGCCCATTATTAGCCTTAGCTCGTATCAGCTGAGCATGAGGAACACTTTTGTCCTCTTTTGCGAGTACTTTAAGAATTTTTTCATTTATCTCAACCCCGGGATATTTTCTCAGTATGCCATTTTAATTCTGTCCTCCAAAAGCCTGATCTGAGCTGAAAGGTAGCTTTATGGATGTTCAAAAACTGTGTCAGGGCCAATAAACGGAGATTTGGCTCCTTCCTTTGCAAAGCGGTCAGCAATCTTGTTGCTCTTAATGTCTTCGTGTCCTAATGGTAATTTGGATATACATGTACATATTTTTTGATAATATACTCAAATAAGAGCTCTCTCGTTCTCTAAACATTTGGTTGGTTTTAGAATTTCACATTTTCTCTTGTTTTAAAATGGAAAGGAGGATCTTGCTCTATACAAAGCCCCTTGAATGTTCATTATAACTGTCCACAAAAACAAACAATGGAAGGACGGACAAAAAGAAAACGGTATTACAGATATCTCTCAGAAGAAACGCAGATTTGGCGTCCTAGTCATAAAAAAATCCCACGTAAGATTTTCCACTCGCCGTTGGCAATGTTTTAATAATTCGTAACATATCAAATTTTCAATATTGTTGAAAACGGAAAAAAAAACATTTTTAACAAATCACGATAATACTTTATAAAAATGCTTTCCTTCAGAGCATGATAAACCTTTCAGTGGCAGAGGCAGTCAGGAAATCTATTCTTTCTACTCTTCCCAACTCGCAATCCTAACAACTTGTTAACAACAGTAGAACGCAACACTTATATAACATTGTTTTTTTTGTTTTTTTTTATTATCTGCTACCTTAAGAGCTTTTTAAAACTCAAAATTCTTACATAATATTCATGGAATTATCAGTTGTTTTTCACCAAAAACGATGAAGTGTTGCTAAGACAGAATTTTCATTACCTTGCAAATAAGGGAAAACTTTCTGACACATTTTGGGCTACGGCCATTTCTTGTTGTGTACGTTCTTTGAAATGAACTAATTAAATTAATTTTTATCTTGTCGATATCAGTCGTAATCCTATACAATTATATTCTCCCTGCACAACGCTTCAACTATTCTATTCTCCTTTTCTCCTTCTTCAATCTTAATATATTATATATTATACAACCTATTGACACATAAACTTCAACTTGAATTACTTTGGTACTTTTATGCTTATATATCACGTGTATATAAGAGGCAAAAGGATGTGAGGCCAATGGACCACAAAACATCAAATCGAGACATACGACTGACTATCAAGAAGAAAAGATTCTTTGGATTCTTGTTGTTGTTGCTGTTGTTTCTCGTTCATCCTCCCCCCTGGCTTTCGGTTCCTTTTTTTGATATTTTATTTATGAGATTTAAGGGTTATTGCCTACAAGTCAGCTATACAAACAACAAGATATTCGGTCTGAAGGCCTTAATTTATATATGACCCTGACAAAAATGATTAGTGGGGAAATATCAGCAATTTATTAGCTCATTGGAAAAGGAGAAAGTGGTCCAACCTTTAATGGCTGTATCCTTGCATAATATACATATATATAAGTTAGATGGTTGGATGTGATAAAAATTTGACTTATTTTTTCGACTTTTGAAGTTTTGTAAATTTGTCTATAATTAAATCGTGACGAAGGGTGACCCTATAAGAAGAAAATTCGTATCTAAAGAAAAATATGCCACACAATGTTTTTTCTTATGGGGTACTGGCGTCACGACCCAAATACGTACTATAGACCGCTGATGCATGTCGTATATTGCCAATATTACATACAAATTCTGTATGGAGAAAGCATGCTAATCCACCAAACTGGGAAGAAGATGGAAGAAGATGTAAAAACTTAATTAATTTAAAACAATTTTTGGCAAAATGTGCAACTTTGATCGTTATAGGTGAATCCTTTGGTTTTGGTGCATTAAGAACTTTTGCAACTAACAATTTTCTCGGTATACAAAGAAATTTTCAAAATTTTTTGTATAGCTACCCAATTTGATCCATTTTCGAACTTAAATCTACAAAAATGAAACTCAACTTGTCAAGTTATTATCTAGACAAACGAACGAAAATATGTAGGAAAATGTCGTCAGGGTTGGCCCACTGCGATTTTATTAGTTTTGACCACTAACTGCACCAAAACTTATAAACATTATAGATTTCGAGCGTGAAAGCAAGACAGATTTTTTTTTTTTTAGCATCAGTGAATACGATCAGAAAGTGAAGCGAAAACATGCAATCGTTAAGGTAAGCACTGTGAATGTGGTGTGTGTGGTTCACAAACCAAGATGATAATTCAATCATGTAACAGGTTGGGTTGTGGTGTGACACGATGCAGCAATGGCGCTTGTCATCAAGGTTGGACGATTTGTGTAGTCAGGGATTGCCCATCGTAATCGTATGCTTCGAAGGTTCCCAAAATACGTCCAGCACTTCCATCAATCCCAGCGAAGTCCGCCAATAAAACACTAGCTAAAGGAAGATGTCCTTCCACCAAAAAAAGCTCAGAATAATCCCCTTCGGACAATGCAAGAGAGAAGTGCATTTGAAGTGTGCTAATATAACGACGATCTATTACATTCGCGCGAATGCTATTCGCGACCAAGCCGACTGTTTATTTCCTTCAATTAATTTTTCTAGGTCATTTTTAATCATTTCAGCACATACTTCGTCGGTTTTCAGCGATGGGTCAACTTTGAGTTACCACTAACTTTGGGTTACCACTAAAATCTTAAAAAACACGAAAAGTTAATACAAATTTACTCCAAATCTGTGCGTACTATCTTGATAAAAATTGTACATAGTTAGAGAAAATGCATAAACTTAGGTAATGACGTGTCAAAAATAAAGATTTCGGGGTTTTATATGTATTTAATTAGCTTTAGAAAACTCTGGAATTCATGAAATTTGCAAAGTTTAGTACATCAAAACGTGATAATGGTACATTAAATAGATAAATTTGTACTTGAGTATGGAAGATCTTGGGCTGGAAGAGGCAGTGACGGAAAGAAAACCAGACAAAAAATGTTGGTTACTAATATATTTTAGATTGAAAGTTGCTATTTTCCGAGACAATTAACTACCAAAATTATGATATTATTTCAATGAAAGTTCAATTTGTAACAAAGATCGAACCTTTTTCTGTTTATTTTGAAAAACTCAAATTTTTTACTGCAATGATAAAGGAAATAAAGTCAATAATGTTAATGATGGTAACGGCAAAAATTTCTTGGTTTATTATATTTTGCATACAATTTGGCGTTTTCAATTCATTCTATCATCGTCAGATGGAGTAATGTGCTTTTGGAAGGCTTTCATTTGTTTTGAAAGCTCAGCGGGCTGTAGCTGTATGCTTGGAGAGTGTGTGCCGTGTTATTTTCTGCATTAGGTATATGTATGTGTGTATAGATTTCCCGGAATATTTGAATTTTTATCATTGGTAATTTGTTCATTTTTGCTTTTGAGGCGAGAAATTTTTTGCCAATTCTATTATGGTTATAGGTAACGAATTTTGAGTAACTATAATTTAATCATGGGACGTATTAATAAAATTCGGGCCAATAATTATGGAATAAAGAAGAGAAAACTGAATATTGTTAGGTATGTAAATCTGTGTGTATGAAAAGGAAATAATCCTATAAATGTACAAGTTTGTGAAATGTGAATTTGAATTTGTGAAATGTAAATGATTTTGTTGAAATTTTGGAGGAAGGTTGGCTAAATTATAAATAGTTTTTTTTGTTGCGTTCCATTTATGACCGCGTTTTAGTGAAGCTGTAGAAAGGACAAAATGGAACTTTTTAAAGTTTTGAAGAGTTGTTTTTCGAATATATGTATATAATTTAGAAAACTGAACGAAAATTGATGAGGTGTAGTGAGTACCAATTTTTTTATTACAATCGATTATCTTTCTAGCGACTATAATTACTACTAAGTACTATTAATTTATGTATGAATTGTTTTCAAAATGCGATTTTCGATGAAGAAGCATTTTTACAAATTACGAAGAAATAGCGAAATAGATTCGTGCACAATTCTGATAGAAAAATCATCAGGATGAAGATATGAACGAAAACTCCATGGAGGGATTTCGATTGGTACTTTTGGAATGAATTGAAAATCCTAAATGAACATTGCAATGCACAGGGTTACACAATAACCACTCCAGTAGGGAAGATAAGAGCACGAGAATGGCAGATCTGATGGCAGTGTTAACATCGAGCCGCAGAAAAGAATTCACTATTTGCTATATTGGTAATCTTTCCCAGTTACAGTGACTCCGACTAGGCTAATCTGGTTGGATTGCGTTTCTTGAAACATGAAAAATTTTATGCGAACAAAATTGAGGAATTAGATAGAGATAAAATTGTATATATCTACATATATACTAAAATTAGATTAGAAAATCTACCAGACATAGCTCAACCTGAAAATTGTGTTGTTGGTAAATTCAAATCTAATTCTCTAAAGTAGTTCTTTGGATATCTAGTTAATAAAATGGTAATCTGACAACGTGTGAACATTGCAAAAATTATATGGTAGGTATATTACAACTCAGAATTATTGGAAGAGTTTTATTTGATGACTGACTTCAGTCAAATAAAATTGCCCAAGCAATAAATAGTGCCAGACAAATTACACAGATAAGTGTCTGATCAACAGCGCAGAGAGCATACATTTCGTTCGCTCCTTGCCTGCTCCTCAACAAAATTCTAAGAAAAATCCGACAGCCAAATTTAAAATCTCGCCATGCCTATGCAATTCTACCCACTGACTTATAAGTCAGTGATTCTACCTTACTGCTGTGCAGATGCCCGACATGCTTTGTAGTACAATACAGACGAATATCAGAGCATCATATAGCTTTGCATGTACATATAGTGATTTGTTTCAATTTTAAAATTGCATACTTTTATGCGTTTATGTTCACTAAGCTTTTGGAAACAGAAATCGTGAGCTTTTTTTTGGTGTTAACCCCCCTTAACGGTTTTTTCTTCATTTTTCACCCAATCAATTTGCTATGTTCAACAAAAATTTTCATTTTCCCAGAACTTTTCAAAGATGTGCTTGGATTGAGCAAATTCTTCCTTAAACGGAAGTTATGGGCAAAAGTCAAATGAGTGGCCTACCCTGATGACATTCCCCTAAATATAAAAAGAAGTTTTTCATGATTCTATGCGTGTGTATTTCATTTTTTTTATACCCTTTCACACCCTACGATAATTGCCTGAAAAACTTGGTGTACAATAGATATGTATGTCCTGTGTATTTTGAATTTTTTCATATGAATTAAAAGTTTCAATTGTTTTCAAAAAGTTTCTGGTTAGTAACATAAAAGTAACTATTATAAATGCTGTCCATTATTGCAGCAGTTATAGTTAAAACGAATTATTTTTAATATCTTGTTTAATTACGATACCAAAAATATTCAATATTAAAAAAATCCAAAAATATTGCGAATTACATATCGCACTTGATCCCGTACAGTGTCGTAAGTAAGAAATTTTGGTTTACAAGTTATGAACGTCAATAGATGGCAAATTTTACTATATTTTATCAGCAATTCAGAATTATTTCACATTTTTCCATTATACAATTTGAACATAAGAAATACGATTTTCTTGAAATCACATGATTTCCAGATATGAGACACTCTACGCAATCAAGTGCGATATGTCCGAGAACATGTTAAGTTTGAGGATTTTATAAATTAATGAAAATTTTTCCGTCATAAAAAAAAATCAATATGTCAAAGTTTATGGTAGAAATGTTTAACAACACATACAAAAAAGAGTCGTTTTCACTTACCATAAAATACAATTTTCCAGTTTTCCCCTTTGGCGCGCGTATCTATAAAGGAAATTTTTCTGTTGAGGTGTTATACGCAAATACACTTAAAAACCAAATACACGCAAATACACTTAAGAATCAAATGAAAAACAACAACACAATTATTAAATCCTTTGTAAAATATTTTTTCACATAAGTAAATCACTAAATGAATGAGCAATCAACTCCAGCAAAGATACAAGATAATTTGATTTTCTATACAACATATTAAGAAGGTATAATTTTTGGATAAGGGGTGCCCCACTTGAAACTTTCCCAACTATACTCTACTATAAATTATTGATTTTAAATTGGACCTTATTGGATTCAGATATGGAAATGGGTCGTTTGATTTTTCTAATTTCCCAAACGTACCGCAATTCTGAAAAACATATTTCGCCCCAAAGCCTAAATTGTCTATTGCCAAATCAGGCTATACAAACCGGTTTATTGCATGACGAAGAAGCAATCAGTCACATATTTATTTGTTTTCACCGCAGAGCTCTCCTTCTCAAGTACTGACAAGACTTAGTAGGTGGAATGCTAAGTACATATCTACATGCTTTTGCGAACAGTAGGTACCACCAATTCGAATTTCTTTAAATAGCCAACTGTGGCTTGTATACCGAGCTCATCGAAAAAATTTTCAATCAATATTTCAACCAAAACATGGATAAAAGAGTCAAATCAGACTAAAAGATAGACGGCAAAAACTATCCCGTAGGATAGGCGACTAGACCAGTTTAAGTAACCGATGTCAGCACAGTACAGGCACTGTATTACTTCACAACAGTCAATACGGTGAAATTTGTAAGTTATTTTCACCAGCACGGGAAATAATCATATTGAATAGGACACCATCCTGGACGGGACTCAAAAGAATGCATGCCGCGCTGCTTAATCATCGTGGGATTTATCAACGCGGAACCATCAGAATCTTCGGGATAGGTAAGAAGAAATGCTAAATTCTAACTAAAATTCCCCAATCTCCCTTACCCATCCAATATCCCCATTCAATTCCATGCAATCATGCTATATTGGCTTATCGTAAGCAATAGCCAAGAGTACAGCTTGTCGTTGCGCAACATATCGTTCCAGCATCTAGCCATCGCGTAACTAAAAGTATTATTTTCGGACAATTAAAAACATAAGCAAAGATAACCTATTAAGTTAACTTTTTACCATGTTTACATGCAGGATTGAACCATGGTTGAACTCGGGTCCAACTCCATATATATACGCGGTTCGAGTTGAAATTGGGTCGTTTCGACTCTTCGACTCGACCACGCTTGGCTGGCGTAGTCGAGTCGACATGGTGTCCTATAAACGCGGATTGAGTAGTCGAGTTGACAGCCAACAGTTGCGATTTATCTTGTTTGCTCTTTACTCGAAAGTTTTTTTAGGTTATATATTTGTTGTGTGTTTATTTTGTTTATTTAAACAAAATTTATAACTTTTATAATTCCATCACAAGAATACCATAAATAAGATGAACTGTGACTTCAACTATATTTGGACCCGTTCTCAACTCAATCTCTCAACCCTGCGTGCTCAAAACCACGAGTCGAAAACTCAATTCAATCTCGACTCAACTCTGCATGTAAACATGGTATTTGACATAAGTGAATCCAAGGCTAAAAATCCAATCAACCGTTTCCGAGTTACAAATTGTATTCAATTTTTTGTTTGGCTAGGTGAGTACTATCATAGATGGCACAAAAACTAGATGTCGCATTCAGTACCAAAAAAGTGGGGCTGGCTGGTCCATTGCGGAATGGACCACAACATTTGAAATAATGTATACGTCGAGTGATACATATTTTTTCATATCTGAAGTGTTGAGGAAGTCGGTCACATGTATACAAAACTGCTATTATAAAAACACTTGCTTTCGGCACGCTCTAAAACATGTTATGGTCCATTCCAGAATGCACTACACATTTCACAATCTGTATACTCTGCTCTAGTATGCCAAGCGACATCCAGCTCTTGTGCCATCTATGGTACTATCACCTCCTGCTCTATGGACCATCTAGGTGGAAACACCCTGTATAGTGGCTAAAATTATTTCTGAAAAATCCTTGAAAACTTAATTAAGACTGAGATGTCACTATAAGCCTGATTAGTGAACATCTTAAATCAAAACGAAAATGCTGTGCGGTGATAGATGCTGGAGACAACACAGCCCGAAAACAACACTTACACAAAAGCATCCAAAAAAAAGTTCATATAAAAAAAAAACCTGGATTAGAATTGTGCACCCAAAAATTGTGGAGGGACCTTCACGCCAAATTCTTAGTTCTTTATTCTATCAACAAACTTATCATCGACCTACACATTCGCCTTATCAAAAGCTCTTTCCGCAATTTTTGGGTGCACAATTCTAATCCACGTTTTTTTTTATATGAACTTTTTTTTGGTGCTTTTGTCTCAAAACCATCGTGGATTAGAATCCCCATATCTATACTACTCAGGTGGACTATTATGCAGCTATTTCTCTTTAAGTCTTGGGGAACTGCAAAGGAAAGGGTACAGATGCATCCTGAATTTGAATGGATCTAGGGCGATTGTAAAGGTTATCCCATGAGAGCATGAGACGCAATGGACCTACTGGTGATGTAAGTGAAGCAGCTTAGGCACTTCTAGCGGCACCCCTCTGATCTAACCTAATCTACACGATCATTTTGGTGTGTTACATTGATTTTTCGATTGCAAGCAGCGTCATACAAAGAAAAAACATTATTCTATAGTTAACAAAATGAGTGTTTACATCACTGGAACTGAGATCCGTATTGTAAAATACTCTGTTTTTGGATTGAGCATCAGCACGATCGGAGCAAAAGAACTGTGTGCTTAACGTAATCAGAAGTTTCGAATAAAAACACTAAGCAAAATTGGAATGGATTATCAATCGAACTTTGAATATTCAAATTTCAGAATAGCAGCAATCTCGTAACTCTGCCCAGGATGAAAGTCAGACTGTGCCGTTCGAACAGCAGACCATTATGTTCGACAAAATCAATAAAATTTATGAACTCTTCAACATTTCCAGAAATTTTTATTTACATCTTTGGAGTAATGTCAGGTCTTGTTGAGGAGATGCACCCACAATTGCCGTGTCTTCAATAAAATGAAAATATCATGAGTTTCTAACAGCAACAGCTTGGAGCAGGAACTGTGGCTGCAGTGATGACTGCTTGACGCATGAAACGGGCTGCTTCTGCAACACCAGCTTGCAAGTTCGTTTATGTTGAGTCTACATCCCTATTCTATTACAATCCAGCTGGCTGGCGCTAGTGTCAGCTGAATTGATGAAAGGCTGTTATTTCCCAATGTCACCAAAGCAACGGCCTAGTCTAATCTTGAACCGATGCGACGCCGTGAATAGGCAACGCTAACGTCCACCAATCTTATTGATCGGTTCTGTTGAAAATGGTTGAAATAGGGATGAATTCCTGAAAAGCAATTCAATATAATAATTCTTCCTCTAACTGATGGCTCGCTTTTGTTGTCTGGAAAAATAAAATTTTTTATTGATAACTTTTAGGTTCACGATTTGACATCAGACTGTTTACAATTTTTCTTTTTCAGATTTTTACGATAGAAAAATCGTGTACCTAGCTACGCTTTTCTACGTTCAGCAAAGCGTTTTTAGACGGGAATTTAGCCACACATCAAAAAAAGAATTTACAAAGGATACATAAATACATATATATGTACATATATATAAAAAATGGTGGTTACCCAATCTAAAATAGGCATATTCACAAATTGATTGACTGGTGGTTTTAATAAATCCTTTGTTTGATCCGAAATTAATAACAGCCATGGTCCAGAATGACCGCATCAATCGTTTTTGGGCATTAATAATGTCATAGTAAATATATCAAACAAGTAAACAGGTAAACAGATGAAAGTGTAATTAACGTACAAATCTATTTATGTAGGTACTTTTAATGAGATCTTTTCATAAAATCTATCCAATATTTTTGCATATATTCTTGTTTGTGTTCGGAGAACATATAGTTTCGGTTATTTTAATTTATTAAAAAAAAAAAATCAAATAGAATTTAAAAACCTCGACTCCTTCCGAAAAAACACTATGTTTTGGAAAGCAGTTGTAACAGTATGTAACATCCATAAGTTGCATCTTTCAAAACTTTTCTGAAGAAGGATCTCTAACCGAAATCTGAGGAAGGGATATATGTAGAACGTACTACCATCTACCCCCGTGCTTATCGATTATCAAGGAAGCTCACACAATCCAGTCTAATTCACAATGTATAACGTTGGGGAGGTTGCATGTGTGCATGGGGTTTCCTCCAGATAGACAATATTGAATTTTTGTCTTAAAAGCCTTTTTCCTCAATTCCGTTGCACAACAAAGAAGAGAAATAGAAAGCTATGTAGAAATATGAACACCATTAACGCAAAAGGATGATATAAATTAATGTGTAACCAGTTACCCCATTAGTTTCTCTCATTTCTGCAATTATTGCAGAAATTAGGTTTGAAATCACTAGTTAAAGGCTAGATATTGAAATATTTATTCAATTTAAGTTTGTTGAAATCGATTAGATAATACCTTTAAGGTCCATTCCTGAGCACTCTAGCTTTTAGGTTAGGCATAGACTTACTATAATACTGTATATGTAGGTATGTATATGGATATATATATGTATATACTAGCTGATAGAAAGCAAGTTAAGCTAGCCAAATATATGAATATAGTAGGGTATGTAGGTATGTATGTAATTCCCATGCCATCCCAACTTTAAAGTTCATTTCTCTATTTCGGTGCACACATGGTTGGTGTTGGTTGGGTGGATTGGTTTGAGATGAGATTTTCATGCACTTACACCTCGTTGAACAGAAACGATTCAGTTCAGACTTCAGTTTTACTGTGGCTCTTTCATTCTCTTCTTCTTCTTTTTCTTCTTCCGTGGCATACTTGCCATCCTAAAAATATATAGTTAAATTTATAGGGTGCTGCTAATGATTTGGGGAGGATCAGTTGGGGTTTTGAGATGGAGGAAATTGAGTCTGTTCAGGGCAGTCTGTGCTCCATATTCCATCCAAGTATAGTACGAAGTACATATGGACTTGTACGTGAACAAATTTTCGTAAAGCTATGTGGAAAATTTTGTAGTACATATACATATATGTTTGTTTATACATATGTAACTTTATCTATATGTATAAAGAAAATTTTTATCATTCCTATGCAAAATTCAATACTATAAGCTAGGTAGAACGAGATTCTCTCTTAAATTTGTAAATGGTTTTTTTATTTTTTTGTTGTATTTTGATTGTTTTTTAATTTTTTTTTAAATAAATTTTAATATATTTTGTTTTTTAATTGTTTTATTTTTTATTTTTTAAATGTTTTTTTCATTACAAACAACATGCTGGGGCTCGAACTCGTTACAGACAGAGTCTGGACTTCTCTTAAGTTTCTGCAATGTTTTTAATTTAATTTTTATTTATTTTTTATTTTTGTAAATTTTTTATTAATACTAGTTAGAAAACTGATTAAGTGATTTACATCAACGATATGTGATGTCTCTTGAAACATGCTAAACTAGTGCTTTTCACGGATGACATGCTGATATATAATGCAGCAGAGACTATTAGGGTTTATGAAGTAAAATTGCAATTTGGTATAGATCGTTTAAGTGCGTGGTTGAAGGGAAATAAGCTTAAAGTGAACATTTCAACCAAAAATAGGTAAGAAGATTTCTTATTTTAGAAGGATAAGCGAGGAAATGTCTATTGCTACCTCAATTAAAGTTTTTCAACGTAATGATAAAACCACAATTTGAATATTGTGCTTCAATTTTATTTACAGCATCAAACAGTTTAAAAAAAAAATGGCAGATGCTACAAAATAAAGGAATGAAATCTATTTTGAAGGTTGGAAGATTTACACCAACTCGTTTTCTTTTAGAATCAATAAAATGGTTGAGTGTAAAGCAAAGCTAGATATGGAATGTGTTAGTACTTACATTTAAAGTACTTATCTGGAAATCTTAGGTACGTCAGTATTGAACAAGGATATATGTTCAGAAATAATTAAAATTTTCGACTACCTAGATCTAGGAATACCAAAACATATAATAAAAGTTCTTAATTAATTACCAACTACCATCAAGGATAGAAGAAATTTGAGAAGTTTTAAGGCAGAAATAATTAAGTTTATAGGAGGTTTCCCGTATTAGTTTTAACTGTTTTTATAAGAAAGTTAGTTTATTCTTATTATATTATTCTTATTTTTCCTTATTAGTGAACGTTATTGCTATTTTTAATTTGTCTGTGTATGTTTAATTTAATAATTATCGGTCTAGAAAAACGTGTACGTATACAACACAAATTCTTATCCTATGGGGTCCTAACGTCGCAACCCCAAATCTGATTATATATTTCGCAAATATACATACTTCCAGAATGCATGTCCATGCCAATGCTGCATACAAGATTCTAAAAAAATTTATTGAAAAAAAACAAAAACACAAAATAGAAAGCTTATCTGCTATAAGAAAATTCCTATGAAAAATCTCATGTAGACTATTGTCGGCTCGAGAATTAATCAATCTACTAAATCTCCTCATTTGGACCGTTATCGGATATAAATTTGAAAAACTTCAAAGAAAAGAATGAATGCTTGTCTCAGCTCATAAACATCTTTAATGGACCGGAGGCTGGCACTACGATCCTAATCAATTGGGTCACATAATATATTCTTTGATTACAACAAGTAAAATCCCCGATTTAATTATGATAATTCATAATGTTCCATTTGATTAAAATATTAAATTTTGTTAAAACACTGAATTCGAATACTATAAGTCATAAGATTCCTCGTAGCTCAGCAAAGTTATGAGTTCAGAAATTGTCTGCTCCTATACTATAGTTTTTCTCTTCTGATGGTTACTTGGCGGCCGCAGCAATATAACAGGAAACGACAGAACAGACTAACTTGCTAGAAAAGTATCTACTATGGATCTAGAAAATTTCATAGGAAGATCACTTCTATAGATCTGAATACTTACGAGCTAGCTGAGCTAGCTATTAATCGATCTACCCAATTTCCAGCCAGCTATGAATAGAAATATGACAGCAGCTGTGCTAGGAGAGAAACAAGAAACGTTGACGTTTGCACTCATCAGGAGGCACTGCTTCTTTTTCAAGGATGCGAAATATGACCACCAAATGTAAGCGTCCCGACTGCGATCGATTCGAACTGTCTTCAAATATTAGTCAATCTCACTTGCAATAGCGTTTTTTTCTTGACCGTGACATTGATTCATCTCCTTTGTCTTGTTTTAGCAGGCGTTGGAGATGGAGATAGCGATGAACTGTCACTGTTAGAGGACACGTCACAAGACTATTTTATATACTCTAATAAAATCTTTTGTCGAACTCTTTCAGCTTCAAGTGCTCCCAAATAGTTTATCTTGAATCTTGGGTATAGGAATGTTGCAATAAGGTAATTTCGATCTTGTCCTAAGGAGTTGAAACCAATTTCCAATTCAGCTTCCAAAGAGGCTCTCATGTGAGATTAGATGTTCTTTGGGTAGTCTCATCCTTGTTCAAGTACTTTTTTAATGCAGTAACATTCGGTATTACCTCGGATATGCAGGAAAGGCCTGAAACTAGTAATTTTTGTTATTTCCTCAAATGGCTTCAACAGTTTTTCACACTGCTCCATTAAATAGCACTCTTGAGTCATTAAATTAGTAAGTGTATCGTTATCAGCCACATGAAGACAGATAGCCCGCTTTTGTTTCATATAGAAGGTAGAATTCCATTTCGTGCTGACATCCTGCACTAATCGATACTCTGGTAAGCTTAACTCCTTTTGAATCGCTAGCAATTTTTCTGGTGTCATAACCGAATTATTGAAGTGAGTTACAAGATGTCTACCAGTGGCAATCACTTCTGATACTTCAGGCTGGAGTTTCCATGATGGATACACAACTATCTGAAGCGAATGGATGAAATATCTAACAAAATCATACTCCGCCAGTTGAGCGCCTTTCACAATAAGTATTTTGCTTTGCTAAATATCTCAGCGAGTTGCGACAATATTCAGTTTCTTTGCAATATTATCTCCTATATGAGATCCTGAAAACGGCTTTATAGGAAGCCAACCAATGAGCTGTGAAACTCAGCTATGTTTTCGGTAATTAATATTTTTATTAAACCTACACCAAAAATAAAATTATTATCCAACGAGGATCTAAGATATTTACTTTAACGATTGCTAAAGATTTTTCAAGAGTTTTTTGACTAAATTCAATATTTTAAGTTAATTTTGGTTAAGAACTGTGGTCACGACATTTAACGCAATAATGAACCGAATATTTGTCCGCCGGATATCCGGATATTCGTCTTCGTATCTTGCCGGATATCCGGTATCCGGCCAAACAACTATCCGTTTCATCTCTAATATAAATATAAATAATGCGTGAAGCGCCTACGGAAGCATGCACCGATGTTTTCTCCATCTCAACTCCTTGCGTCATAGCCATACTTTATGTGGCAAGCGCCTTACTACTATTCTCAGAAAGCAGCCTTGAAGACCTCTTATAAGATCAAGGCAGACGCACTGCGATGATTATTCAAAAAGCTCATTTATGCTTTTTAAAATACAATTATTCACAAAATTATTTGTGCACAGTAGTTTCGAGACTGTTGCTGTACAGACATCTGTAATTTGTAACGGATATATGCTTCCTAAAAAATAAAAAAAAAACTGATCCATATTTGTAAAGCTGTAAATAAACATGATTCAGTTAAAAAAATTAAAAAATTTATCATTCAACAAATAAATAGAACAACAACTTTTTTCACAAAATTATTTGTGCATTTCTAGCCATTGAAAATGCTTAAAAGCTGATTCCCAAAAGATAATTGCATACTTTCTGGCATTTATTGAACTTTTTCGCGACTATGGCTAGGGTTAAGGAAAAGTGCAAAAAACGTAGAAAAGGTTACATTTTGGGTACATTTTGGGTACATTTTGAAGCGAAGCTTTTCGTCTTTTAGATCTGATATGAAAAGTTGTTGTTGACGTGTTTACTGATGATAATAGTAGTTCAATAAAAGAACACCGAATTAAAAGTCCGAAATTTTAGCTTTGTTGAGCCATAACGGAGAGGAAAGGGGGGGGGGGGGGGGGGGGGGAAGTTTATAGACCAGTGGAAAGATACAACGATTGTCAATCTAACAAATTTTAGGGCATCATCATAGGGTGCCACGTTCAGAAGTTACAGGGTAATCTATAAAAACATACACACATATTTTTTAAGTCCCGTTATCTAGAAACCGTTAGGATTTCCCTCCCCCCACCCATACAATTCTTTGCATTCAAGTGTAACACGATATTCAAGCCACTCTGTATAACATTAACAAAGTTACAAGGCTGTGAAAATTGTTTTTGATGTGTGCACAAATAATTTTGTGAAAAAAGCTTTTCTCTTTATTTGTTGAATGATAAATTTTTTAAATTTTTTTAACTGAATCATGTAAATAAAAGCTTTACAAATATGGATCAGTTTTTATTTTTTAGGAAATATATATCCGTTACAAATTACAGATGTTTGTACAGCAACAGTCTCGAAACTACTGTGCACAAATAATTTTGTGAATGATTTTAAACTCTTCGCCCATCATTTAGCATACCTCATACAGCGCTTCTTAAAAACATCAGGGAAATGCATGCCTCTGCAGGCCTGCCTATATAAAAAAGCAATGAACTACGATAGAGAAAAGAAGCGCTGCGATCTTCCAGGAAAACACTTCAGGAAATTTCTTAGACAGCCCTTTTTCACAATGAGATAAGTTGGAGATCTATTTGTGCCAGATTCTTCGCTCTTCATAAGAAATTATAGGAGTTCTGTGAAGAGTTTATCATTTTTGTTCCGATGTTTTGGAAACCAACAAATTCTCCTCTATAGAAATAAATACGATTGTTTATGAAATTCCTTGTTAGTAGTGTCTTCTACTGATTCTTCCATTAAGCAGATCTGACTGTCTTCAATCAAATTATACCTTTAATATTCCTAACAAACGTTTTTTTTTTATTTTTACTACGAAAACCTTGAATAAATGTTTTAAAGTATCTCACAAAAAAAAAAATGCAAATTACTGAAACGTTTCTCCTTTAAAAATCTGTGCTCATTAGAAAAGCTATTGATAGGGAATAATTTTCCTAAAACAAAACCCATTTATTCCATAGTGTAACAAGAAAAACAATTCTACATATGTATATGTAATGTATGTATGTAGTATATACTAGGTAACGTATGTAAAAGGATTTAAAACATCTGAATTAATTCTGGAGACTAAAGTGCACTTGACTTGTTCAATTAAAAAAGCTTTTTCTAAGCCCTCCTCATTTGTCATTTGAAGATCGAATAAAGCCATTACGAAGTCAGGATGAGAGAGCGTGGGAACAAAGCGTAAAGTGTACGTACATACATACATACCTATATGGGGAACATTCAAGTGTCCATTTTGGATCTATTAAGTCGCCAATCAATGTACGGCAACCGATTGCATTAATTAACGTCGAAAATTAATTAAATTCTGTAGATGGCCCCAGAATACATAGTTAGAAAATTCCACAAATTTGATTGTGTTGCTTACAGTGGAATATCTGTGACCTATCTGTGGCGCAACAACATAGTCCCGCAACAATTCTGCAACATTTAAGAATTACAGATTTTGCGTTCAAGCATTCTCTATCATTTACTAATTAAAGCACCCACACGAGATACCTCAAGCCTGTCGTATTATATATATATGTGTATGTATGTATAGTTGCCACATTACTCATTCTAAACATGCCCAGCGGAAAAATGGGAATACCTGACTTGGTTAAGGTTTACTGTAAGCATTACTTGGAATTCATTAGTAATGAGTACCTACATATATACAACTTGCATTGAACTGGTTCGTATTTTTTAGTATGCTATTTGATAGCTTACAGAATGTAGAGATGTATGCATTCGTCGAGAAGAGATAAAATTTTCTGCGACTATATCTGCAGAGGCTAATTCGAAGGAAAAGATGGAAAATATTTTGATTTTCCCATTATTTTAGAAGAAGATGTGAAGTACGAGATAGGAACAGACGTGTTTATTTTCCATACGAAGAAAGCTACCACTAAATGAAAATACAAAGAACGCTTCCCTCCACTTTCCTGCGAATATTAATTGAACGATTCTTTTCAACCTTCCTGAAAATTCATTCTGAATGCTTCCATCCACAGTCCTGAGATGGAAGAATGAATGCTTCCACAGAATTAATAATGGAATGCTTCTTTTCACCTTCCAAAAAATTAATAAAGAAGACTTCTTTTCACCTTACAGGTGATGTGGATGTAAGGTGTGGAACAACTACGTCTAGGATTGAATTATAACGGCAACGAGGAATCCTTCAATGAGGGTACAACACATATGGAATGGAAGATAGTATTTATATATATTGTGCACGAAATTAAAATGAAAGTCAAATAACACCGGAAAAAAACAACAGAAAGAATCCTTTTCCTGTCCTCTTGATGCTATGGAGAAATTTTAAGGATTGAATAAACTTATTTCTTGAGTGTCGTCGTCTTCGTCGTCGTCGTCGTCGCCGTTGGTGCTCGGCCCTATCGCATCCTTCTTTATACTTTTTAGGGGACTATACAGTTTGACAGATCATAGGAACAAAACCTTCTCGCAGCAGACTACTTGCAATTTGATGAGTCAATTTAAGTGAAAACCATAAATTTTAAACTCTTCACTTTTCCGGTGTTTTCTTGCCTGGCCTGCCGCCCCCCATCTGCTTTCCACTACCAGCCTACAATGATTGTTGATAGGGGATAGCTGGTAAGATGGGGTGGGGTGAGGGGGAGGGGGGTTTGGGGTGACTGTGATATTTTACCCGCCGTGATGATTGTGTGGAAAATTCAAGTTTAAAAAGGAAGGACCTATGTAGAATATTACTCCGAAGAATAAATGGAATGTCACCATTGCTGTGTAAGCATGTTTAACTTTAAATGAGCTGTTTTTCTGTAGCCCCCGCAAGTTTGATTTATAACGCGCTGCGGTAAATTCGAGACGATTAACGCAAAAACCCTTTGTGAAAAAGATTTAAGTAAATTTTTAGACAAATTTAAAGTGGGCGGCACAATATTCCGGAAGGATGATATTTTACTGTTAATAGACTAAAAGGGTCCACGATGAGCAGGATAATAATTTTCAATAAAAAATTATAAATACAAATGTGCGGTATTACCTATATGAAAAGTAATAAAAGTAATTAATGTTAGATTTACGATAATACACAGGATAGAAAAATATTTTATTCATTTTACTACCAATGCAGAAAGAAAAATCTACAACGACCTCCATCGACAAAAGGTGTACGCATTTCACACAGTTTCAAATAATGGACAGAAAAAAATTGGAAGGGCATACTCAGCGGGAAATGGATGCAATACCTCTTCAAAGTCGTATTGCACCTTTGGCATGTATCATCAACCCATTACTACACCGAAACTTCGATGAATTTTACAAACGATGTCCTAGACAGAGTGTGATGCCTTTCTGAAGGAGTCAGTGTCTATGCAAAAAAAACGTCGGTGAATTATAATCGATGAAAACGCCGAGGAGTAATCCTCAACGAAAACGTCAATTAATAATCTTCAAGGAAAACTTCAATGAATGATCATCGAAGAAAATATTCACGACCATTCAATTTTTGCAAATCCAGGGGTAGGTACTATATGTAACTTGGATCGAGTAAAGTCGAAACGACTCCTTATAGCTAAATTTCATGTTTAATTTTTAATCAGATTTATTTGTGTAATTCAGCTATTAGTAGTCGTTTCGAATTTACTCGATTCAAGTTAAATAGTAGCACACCAGCTGGAAGGAATGAATTCTGGATAAAGGAAGTTCAATCGGTTACTGTGATACCACGAAAATGCACTTTTAAATGTTTACAGAGTAAAATCACTTATAATTTTTAATTTTTTTTTTCTCTTCCAAAATACTTATTCTAAAAATTTCGCCTTTCCACAAATTTACTCCGTAAAATCACTTTTTATTATCGCATGCACTTTTTTTTAACTCCACTCGTACTCAAAACATGAATTGAATTTGAAAATTCAAAGTGCAGCGACATTTACGCAGATTTATCAGTACAATTCTAAATTTGAGAGGTAAAAAGAAAAAACTTTTACGCAGATCACTCATCAAAAAAACATCAACTACAAAGAGTAAAAAAATCGTGTACATACAGGCACCCCGGTCCCAACATCATTTTCCAGCTGGGTAGTAACCATAATTGTATAAATTCTTATTTTTATTTTTTTCTAATTTATAACAAGTGCTTGTATATGTATGTGTGCATTGGATGAGTTCTGCCGAAAGCCCTGAAAGATATATGTACTTCCCAAAGCATGAAATACAAACTCTTTAATATATCATGTTTGTGGTGTTAACCTTGACTCTAAAGTTAAATCCCTAAAGTATCGTTCAGACTGAAAAAGAATCTTCTTTAGCTTCCCAAAAGTAATCTAATTTACATTATGCTCTTCTTAATTAAATTAATTAAAGATAGTAAACAAAATGTTTTCCAATAACATACCACCTTCTAATTAAAAAATTTGCATATACAAATGTATAAGTCAAAGTATATTAAAAAGCGAAAAGTTAAAATAATGTTAAGAAGTAAATAAGGAAAATAAACTGATAACTAAAGCAATAAAATTAAAAAGGAAATGTGCGAAGAGCTCTATTATTAGAAAGAAAAATATTAAATGAGAAAAATACAAAAAATAATTAAACTAAATCTAAATATCGTGAATGAACTAAAATCTAAACTAAAACCAGAAAATAAGAAAAATCAAATAAAGAAATGAATACTAAAAGTTATACGATTGAAGTTGGCTGGGTTCCGAAGCTACAGCCTTCCTACGAAATAGCATCCATTCCAGCTGTTATGGACAGCCCGAACTGTAGCAGCGAGAATCAGAATTGCGACAACTCCCCGCTTTGTGGACACCAAGTCTTTAGCAAGACAGCTAGATGCTTGCAAAAAAACGTATTTCCGGTCTAAAGTTTCCTTGTATGGATGTCAAGGCACAACATCATTGCGGTTTCCTCTTTGTAGATGTCAAGTCTTCTGCAAGACAGCTAGGTGCTTGCAAAGAGATATATTTCAGGTTTGAAACCAGCACAGTCCCCGGCTGATCACTTACCGAGCAAGTGTTGGATCAGTAACTATTACAGTCAACATGGTCTCCTGCTTCAATTCAGGACAGTCCCCAGCTGATCACTTATCGAACGAGTGTCGATCGACACCTATTCAAGTTAACACAGTTTTTTACTTCAAGCAAGTCGGATACCTGCTTCAAAAGACGCAGCAATTTTGAACTGCAACAATAGAAATTGGCTTCATTAGCCACAAATATTCGAATTTTTAAAATTGAAAAGGAATCAAGTTCCGCAATGAAATGAGTTACTGTCCAATAATAGTGTTCTGATCAGTCAAAAATGTTACCAGATCTATTGATTTGATATGGTCATCCCATAGACAATGTGGAAATCAATATCATACCCAGAGTTTTGACCGATCTTCCAAAAGTATGAACAATTCTACATGAAAAAAAGCCACCATTACTGCTTTTTATTGCTTTCATAAACCTGAGGTTGGTAGACAAAATAAATTAAACACAAGTGCTCTGATCGACAGTACAAATTTGGTAGCAGTGGTTAAATATGTAAGTATTTGTATGTATCTGAAATACACGAACTATCAACACAATGAGCATTCTAACTTATATGGAGAGTGCAGTTGTTCCATGGAAACTAAACACTCGAAGATACTGTTAAAATTAAATTAATTGATAATTGAGATGAGGGTTAGATCTGTCAGAAAGGTGTTAGCTATAAATAAAAATAATTTAGCTCATCCATTATTGTTGCATTGCCGTTATCTCTTAAGAAGGTCATCCAAAGAAAGTTTTTCTACAATTTCTCTAATTAATAAGCTCACCATTATTGCTGATATCCTGATTAATCTGTATGTAGTTGAGTGTATAATCATATTTCTTTAATTAGATAAATTCTGCTAATTAACACTCCGAGGTAAATGAATTTTTCAATTTTTGTTAAATCTCTCTGCTTAATCTCACTTCAGATGAACACAAACCTTGGAAAATATAAATAGAGATAATTGCAATACCGCAGGAAAAGTTGCTCCAGGATCATAAAGGTTCTGACATGATATTGTTAGAAAATCGTAAATAACTTGATTTCACTAATTAACTGCACACCTGATGTATGCATGCCTTACACTTCAATAGATATCCTTGTTGCAATTATAAATTTTGTGGAATATTTTTTTTATGTTGCAGCTCGTTGCATGATCTGGAGATTGTAGGTTTGAGACTAAGAGAGTATATGTAGGTTGTCAGAATACATATATGTGTGTGTGTATGTGTGCTAAAAATGGGGAGGGGGGTTACCAAATTTAAAAAAATTCAAACGTTAACGGACCAAAAAAAACTATAATTGCTAGAACTAATTTGCTAGACTAATATGAACACAACTTGAAAATTGAATGAAAACTTTGTTTCTATATGTGAATTTATATAAATAGGGTGTCCCGCCAATATGGTATAATCAAATTTCATATTTTTGTAGAAAAACTAAAAGGTGGGATAAATAAAACTTTTGTTTTGTTTTTAAAGTCGGATTCCTTTTAAACCTCCGCCCGTGCCAAAAGTTACAGCACAGCAAATTTCCACAGGGTTTTTCATATTATTATATTTTTTTTAGTGACACCAGAAAATTTGTTTATGGTGTCAACCTTCACTTAAGCATATCCAGTTCAAATAGCTTGAAAATCTCATTTACCAAATAGTTGTTCAGCGTTTTGCATCACAGGCAATTTCTCCCTTCCAATTTTTGTTCAGTGGAATAATAATAATTGATTACCAACATATTTGGGGAGGTAGGTACCTATCCAAATCGGATTTAATATAATTATACCTTCATTTCGACTCCTAATATGGGTTTAAATCCTACTTGTAATTCTGCTAATTGGAGCTCTATAGCAAACTATCATAGCCTCACTTCACCAGTTACCACTTTCACCCACCAATTTACGCAGCCCCGTGCTTTAAACTTAATCCCTTATTGGTTGGTTTAATAAAAGCTAAATCGAAACCTCAGTAATAAAAAGAAAACAAAAACAAATAAAAAACACCAACTTAATTAGTAGTGTAGTCAATCAACACAGATATTTCAATAGAGTTAGACATCAAACAGAATTCGGATTACTGTTATTGCACTTCAAAAATGCAATAAGTCATGAATAGAGATTTTCCAACCTTCTGAAACCTTTGAAGTTGGCGAAAAATTTTATTTATTGGTCGATCAAGAGGTTAGAGGGGTTCGACAGATACACTATGCTGTGCTCTATACTGATGACATATCAATAAAACGAACGTGGTGAAGAATAGCAAGGAGCGAGTTAAGGTCTAGGTTGTAATAGTAAATACACCGTAATCATTCCCATAAACAAAAAACTATGACAGGGAAAAATTATATGATTCAAAAAGAGTTGGCTCTTATTGTCAAATACGTGTATAAGACCGTAATGACTTCTTACGATAGGTAAAGGTGATGAGCCAGAAATAATTATGACTAGAAATAAACAGGACGCGAAAAACGGACATCATCAAATCCCGAACAATTGCTGATTTCTCTTGAACGGAAAATATCACATTTAGAATTAGAATTTATTAATGTAGATACAATCTTTTTTAGTAGATTATTGTTTGGCAAAACGGTTGAAATATTCTAAAAAACTATGGGAACTGAAAAGAAAAAACATAAATTAAAATTACTGACTTAATAATAAAAAAAAAATACTAAAAGTAGAAGAAAGAAAAAAGATGAAAACTATAATTATAGACAAACTATGATATACATACAGTAAAAAAAAAGAAGGAATAGAATAAATGCAGAAAAAAAGGTAGTAATTAAAAATAATTTAAAAATAATAATAATAAAAAGTAAATTGTCACATTTTTAAGGAAACAATAAAAGAATCAAAGAACCAAGCATCGAAATTGTTGTCAGAGTTCAGTTCAATGGGCAATAACTTAGATAAAAAAATGGCACTTAAGTAGCCCCCCCCCCCTTGAATATGCCGTGGCAAACGGCGCTTTGAATTAAGCTGGTGAGTTATTCCATAAACGAACGATCCTAGCATAGTGGGAATCCCCCAAGAAGATTCTGCGAAACTGTGGCTTGACCGAATTTCGATTCCTGGCTGATTGACAGAATTGAATATTATCAAGCAAATATTTTGGGGTGTCCGTGTGATGAAGTAAATTAAATAGAAAGGATTTCAGGTTGAGACACGTGGATAGTGAGCTACCAAGAAAATGTAAATTATAAGGTGACATGTCATGATTGAACCTGCTTAGAGCAAAAATAAATCTGCTACAGTCGTTGAAGGCAATTTCTAGTTCACAGTCTACATGTACTGTCGACGGACTGACAAAGTTGCCAAAGTCCAAAAAAAAATTTACTTATAGCATCATTAACATGATCACAGCACTTCATATTTGATTTTATAAAAATATACTTAGATTTCTAACTTAATTCACTAATGAAAGAGTAGTTCTGTTGAGCTTAGCTGCTGGAAGTTCATCCGTATGACGATTATTATTGTGTGATTTGGATGAATTTAGCTGATTTAGTTGATTGCTTACTGACAACTTGTGTATATTTTCGAGATTATAATTTAAACGAGCAAAGCAATTCTCTTTATCTAGGGACATCTAAATATCGTCAGCATACATATGAATTTTCGCAACCTTAATAACTTCCGATAGGTCATTAATAAATATATTTAAAAAAAAAAAAAGAGAATCAAGTACTGATCCCTGAGGAACCCCGCAATAGAGCGGTAGAAGATCAGATAAAATATTTTCCACTTTAACCTGCTGTCACCTATCAGTTAGGTAATTCCGGATTAGTTGAATTGCAGAAGAAGAACATTTGAAGACAACTTATCCAAAAGCATATGATGAATAATACTGTCGAATGTCTTAGAAAAGTCCAAGAGCACAAGCATCCCTATCAAGTAACAATCGTAGATGTCACTTTTAAAACAACTGATTCATAGCTATAGTGAGAGCATAAACAGGACTGTCCTGCACAGTTCCAACATAGTCAATTGTTCGTTGGCCTTTTTATCCGATATATTCGCTAAAACGAGACATGAGTCACGAAGGCAACTTTTTCTTCTTCGAGAAATTTCCACAAATACAGTAAAAGGGGTCGAATCTAAGTCATTAATAATAGATTAGGTTAGAGTCAGCGTGGAGACTAGATCCAGCCATAAAAGTTGATGAATTTTACTAGTACCTACTTCATATTTTTCGGCTGTTCTTTTTCCCATACACGAAAGAAGTAAATTGTAGATAGGTAGGGGACATTGGGGAATTGTGAGTCATGGCGAATTGTGAGTCACGTCAATATTTCACCATAATTGGAAAGTCTGACTCATGCAAATGGCTGTCATTGTCTTATATTTGACCAAACTCATTTTCCATTAGCAATCGATGCGTGTACACGTATTCGTTCGTTCCGTGCGGCAACCACTTGGAAAATTTTCTCAAAATATTTATTCCGAGCGTTTCTGTTTGCATTGATGTGACAACGATTGAGCATTGAGAGAAGTTGGTCCACTGAAACGAGGTACACCAGCTAAAAAATCTAATCGTGGTCGCAAGCCAATGAAAACCGCCATTTTAACGTCGCCTGAAGTTGTGTCCGCCTTGAAAGAGAAAGCTGATGCCAGGCGCAAAAAGCTTGAAAAAAAAAAAGTCGAGGTGAAGATGGAAAGGCACCAGTTAAAAAAAAGCGAACATGTCGAGCACAATCAACAACGAAACGAAATGCTTCTTCTTCTGAAGACGAAGAAGTTTACTTCTGCATACTTTGTATGGAGGATATGCCGAAGAAATTGAACCGAAACAATTCCATTCGCTGCGATTTATGCGATCGAGCTGTTCATTTGAAATGCGTCAGTACTGGAGCCTATTTCACATGCCCGAATTGCGAATCCGAATAATTTTAATACCTTCCTTTTTATATATTTTTTTAAACTAATTGTTATGTAATTTCCAACCATAAAATAAATATTTTACAGCGATATTTTTGATTTTCCACTTAATTCAGACGGTGACTCACAATTCCCCAACATTTTTGAAAATCTCAAAAATGCATGTTTTTTGCCAACGCTCAGATTTTTTCAGCAGATAATAATTTCAAGATACTGCTTAAGCTAAAAGTTATGGTTTCCTTCCTAGTAACATAAACCATTTTGAAATTTTAAAAAATTTTGATTTTTGTGGCAGTTATCGAGCTTGGAAAAAGTGTGACTCACAATTCCCCAATGTCCCATACATATGTAGCTAGTAAGTTTCGTCCATTTGATTTCATGGGATGAATTTAGTATGATACTGATGTAACTTCAACCATGCCATTCTGTACTTTGCGTCATAGGGTATATCTACCCTGAGCTTGGCTTAATAATTTAAAAGAAAAAAAAAATCTCCAACTTAAACTGCAAAACGTTGACAACTATACTGTGGATCGAGGGCGGAATATGTACGTACATCGCTTCCGAGTAGTTTAGTTGTGTATCAAAAATTCTAAATATACTTTCCTAGCAAGTTAGCTAATAGCTACCACTTGAATACCAACCAACCAACCAAAACTGTTAGAAGAGATAGTTTGTCTTAAGATTTAGGTAAAGATGGCCTATGGATTTTTATTAATTATCTTTACCTCAATTAAGCTTTTTTAATGTAGTTTTGTTAGTACAACAATCCCTGAGTTATCCCTGTTATGTCCTGTACCTATCTCCTATATTATCAAAGTTATTTTTAACTTGTGCTGCTATCCTGATGATAGTGTGATCAAATCCCTCGAATATTCTCAATGCCATAAATATTTCAACACCCTCTCCTATCACCTTGACCTACATAGTTATATCACTAACAACTATGATTTCCTTCACACTTTTCCGATATATGTACTCTGACACTGTCAACATTGGTATCTTTCTATCCTTTAGAGCGTGTTCTTCGAAAATTTTCTAATTGTATCTCAACTAGCTGAGAGTTGAGTACCATCATCTATCCTCAACCCCTGAATATTATTTAAATTGTTTTCGGATTGCATTAGTATGTTTACTTGCACTTCACAGAGTGCGCCTTTGTATTTTGATCTATTAATGACGGCAAGCTCACTTCAGCGCATAATTCTGTAATTGCAATGTTGTCTGGGTAATATTCCTTTATTGCTTCTGTGAGAAATATTTATAAGGGAAAATCCTTTGAACTGACACTTTCTTCAGACGTCGTCGTTGTTGTTGCATGGCAATGTAAGATCTTTTGCTCATTTTTCCATCTATATAAATGCTTGGTGGAAATGCCTTCCTCTTTAGTAATCCCTTTTGCACTGTTGCAATAGTGGGGGGGAATGAAAAGGAAGCTTAATATGCGTTGCAAGGTTTTCATCAGATATATAACTCGTAGATAGTATTTGGATAACACATTTCCTTGAGTAGAATATAGATCTGTGGAATCACGGTATCCTTCTTAATACAAAATAAAGCTTTGAGCAGCATAAATTTATTCTTCA
The DNA here is from genome assembly GCA_963924295.1 of Dioctria rufipes. NCBI lineage: Eukaryota > Metazoa > Arthropoda > Insecta > Diptera > Asilidae > Dioctria > Dioctria rufipes. The sequence goes on from OZ002741.1 coordinate 1,875,940, forward strand.
TTGTTCCTCAAATTCAATATTATTTGAACTCGGGGCGGGTCTTGTTGTAGTTTTTTTTTTTTTTTTTTTGCACTTTGTTTTTACAAAGCTTTTTTCATTGACATTTTCCAGGTATATGATTAAATAAATAAGACGTTGAAGGTTCAGTATATAGTTTCAGTGTACCTAGTTTGTGTGACGAACTCTAGAGAAGCATCATATTTTCCTTCAATTATGTAGGTTTGCTCGTTAAAAATGCTTCCTTTATTCGATGGCATTTTCTCAATCATATAGTATACCTACATAGTTTGTAGAAAGAATCTGATATCTTTTCGATGGCAGCGGCCTTGTTTAATAGATTCAATTACAAAATATTATGATGCAAGAATATGGATACACGAGAACATTTTTTTCTTTATTCTCCTTTCATCTTTTGTCAGTTCTTGGACTATTTTTATTTTTTTAAACAGGCTTCTACAGTTTTTTAGATATTAATAAATTACTTGAAAAAATAATTGTATTCAAAAGTTAGGGACAAATTGGATTAATTAGTTTGAGAACTAACGAAAGAAAATTTTATATAACCTTTATGTGCTTAAGAAAATTGATTTCAATTATTTGGGAGATATTTAAGGATATAAGAAAGATTTTTGTTTTTTTTTTTAATAAAACTGCACTTCTTCAGTTTCATATAAAAGGCTACTAATTTCAAAAAAATAAGCTATCAACCAAATAAAACATAATAATTAGGATAGTAGTTAAATAGTTCATAACAAATAATAATAATAATAATTACGAGAAATCATAAAACGAGGGTTCCGAGATGGTAGCTCCGCATTGAGAAGCGCATTGAATTGTTAAGAGCCGACTGAATATAGGAGAGGAACACGAAGTCCTAGATTGGCGAATAAAGTCAGCAATGTTTGTAGGAGGTATAAAGTTCATACTAGACATGACACTAAAAATCGAGCTGTCGGTCAGGTATATGAAGAAGTTGCGGTCTTACAGTAATAGGCTTCGCCGGTACAAAAAGTCTAATATGTAGAAGGAAGCAAGATAATAAGATATTTGCTGCCAATCAAAAATTTTATAGGTGCTTAGGGCATGAACAGACCAATAAGGTGTCAACATACATATGTATGCAGGACGTAGAAACATACTGGAGTAGAATCTGGGGGGCTGAAGATAAGCATAACGCTAATGCTTTTTGGATCAGAACAATTCAGCAGAGAACAATGAACATCACAAATATGGAAGATCATACAATAACTGTTGAAACCTTAAGTACTGTGATAAGTAAGACGTATAACTGGAAAGCTTCAGGGCCAGATAAGATACATACGGTAGTAAGAAGCAACTAATTATTGACAGCGTCATTATGGAACAAGCTACTAAAAACAGTAGAAGTCTACACACTGCATTTGTGGACTATCGAAAGGCTTTTGATGAAATCCCTCACGTATGGCTGCGATATATTCTGGAGCTTTACGGTGTCCACCCGCTGGTTATTAGTTGCCTGACAACCGTTATGAGCTCTTGGAAGACACTTTTACATCTTAAAATGCCACAGGGAACACGACAAGTTGGAGAAATTCCTGTAAAATGTGCAATCTTCCAGGGAGACTCACTAAGCCCACTATGGTTTTGCCTTGCACTTAACCCCTTGTCAACCATTTTAGAAGACAGCCAGTACGGATTTAATCTAAAGTACGATGACGGGCATATTATAAAGATTTCTCAGAATGATCTTAAACTATATGCAACTCAAAAGCTTACTTAAGATCACGGAGCAATTTTCAAGAGACATATTGATGGAATTCGGTGTAGAAAAGTGTAGGATGCAGAATATAATGAGATGCAGGTTGGTACTTCAGGCGATGGTTACCTCTGAGGAAAAATAAAGTGTTTAAATACCTGGGAATACACCAAACATTAAAAACTAATCACACATAAGTTAAAAAATCGCTACGACTGGAGTTTGAGAGAAGGATTGTGGTAATAATGAAGACAGGACTGCACTCCAGGAATGTCACAAAAGCTATTAATGCATATGCAGTACCCGTTCTGACCTACTCATTCGGCGTAATTAAATGGAGTGAGACTGATCTAAAAAATCTCAATATACGCATGAGAATGACGCTCACAAAGTATAGAGCACATCACCCTCACCAGCTGTGCAAAGAGTCAATCTTCCCAGGGTGAAAGGCGGCCAAGGAGTAATGTGCATAAAAACCTTACACAGCAAACAAGTACCCAAGCTCAGACGATTCTTCTACACAAAGATGGCTACATCTAAATTTTCATCGAGCTACTGTGTATACAGATAAAGAATATACTCCGCTGGATCTTGCTAATCTGGAATACACTTCTGACGTGAAAACCCTTGAAAAAGTAATAAGCGAATTGAAGTCTAAACCCGCTGCATGGAAAATCTGCACGGGTAATAGAGCAGCATCATATAAGCATGGAATATTCTCTAGAGTGGCTAAAGATTGGCACATTATATCCTGGAACAAAAGGCTTCATAATATCTATACATGATGAGGTAGTTCCTGCGAAAAACTATCGAAAATATATTTTGTGGGAGATAGTACGGTACAGAACGACGCCTGTAGAAAATGTGGTAGAGAAGCGGCTGTCATCTATTGGACCCAACCAAATACAAAGAAAAGCATGACGCAATGGCTCGTACATTGTGCAATCGCAAAAAAATATAGCCTAATGCCGCGATGTGTACTCCACTATTTGTACACCCCGGAACCTATCCTCGAAAATGATTTGTGTAAGATCTACTGGGATAGGAGTGTACTCACGGATAGGCGCATTAGCAACAATAGGCCCGACATATTAGTGGAAGACAAACTACTGGGCACAATATACCTAGTAGAATTTACAGTACCAACAATTAGGAATTTGCAGACTGCGTATAATAATAAAACGCAGAAGTACATCGAGCTTGCCCAAGAACTCCCAGCAGAAACGATAGGAAGAAGGGTGATGATATTGGCAATAATTGTATCGTCAACAGGAGTTATGCTAAAAACTACTGCAGAGAATGTCGGAAAAATTGATCTACCAATAGGTAAAATAGTAAGAGAGATACAAAAAGCCATAATTTTGATAAGTTGTTCAATAGTCCGCGAAACGTTCGGTATCGAATAGATGGTATTAAAAAAAAAAAAAAAACTTGTTTGGCGTAGAAGGCCCGTAAGTTTTGCGTTACAACCCTATGGAGGAGTATAACAAAATAAAAATAATAAATAATAATATTTCGCAAACCCCAAGAAGAAAAGAGAAAAGTAAAGAAAAGAGGGTCAATCTCGTCAACACGCATTACCCCCTATTATCCCAAAAATGAGTTATGGTACAGACCTATTATCTAGAATGCCTGAAGGTTCCCAATAACCCATTCAGAAAACATAAAAAAAAAATGTGCCGTGCGTTAAACAATTGCTTTTAGAGTTGCTATGTACAACCGACCGACGCACGTCATAATAAATATCGATCGGCCAGAAATTCTCTGCTTATTCTCCTTTTGACTTTCATTGTTCCTTTGATTAATTGGTTCAAGTATTGCCTTGGCAACTACATATTCTTATTATGATTATAAGAGAAAAAGAAGGCATCAGACGAAAATGCTTTAGCCAAAGAGCAGAAACACACGTAGATAATCCTTGCAGGAGCTATACGAATATTATGTATATACATACATACATATGTCAATTAAGACTTTTCTGTGATTTTTTTCTCAAGAAAATTGCATTTCTTTACACTTTTTCAAGAGAAAAATATCTATAACTTTTTTTTGTGATGCTAATAGTTAAGTGTAGGTGAAATGACATATCATGCACAATTTTTGAAGTGCTTATATAGGTATGATGATGCTGTCTGGTTTTCTGCTTTACAACGATATAGGTATATTTACAGCTAATTGTAGCAGCAGGTAGTAGTAATAAAAATAAAAACAAGAGCCTTGATAAAAACTTTCATGTCACTCTATAATATTTTCAAGAAAAAAAAAAAAAAAAACTCAATGAATCCCTGATGATTATTTTAAGAAATTGTATCCTGTCTGGGTAGTCTAATGGATATCATATTATTTGTCTCATCATTAATTGAGGTTATATCTACTGACAAAGCAGATAACATGCAAAGGTTATTGAATTGTGATATTCTAATATGAAAAAGATATCGGTTGGCTTATAGCCACCCGATTTTTTTTTAGATACAATTACTACACTTTTCAAGAAAAATATGAATTTCTTTAGCTAAAGAAAGTCCTTCTGTGTCTATAGCGAAACAAAAGGCTTTATAACGGATTCATCTCATGTTTCATGCACGGTATGAAGACTGAAAGTCTGTTTCATGTAACTATGGTAATTTTCTTGTAGGCATAATATAATTTTCGTTCAAAAAAATCGGAGCTGAAGGCATTACGAAAATACAAAATATATTTTCATTTGAATTTTTTAACTGGGGAATTTTTGGTATTATTCGTTCTTTAACATTTTTCTTTTTTTCAGCGCTTGTTTTATACTATATTGCGCTCGGCACTCACACACACACACACACACATATTGCATTGTGTGATTTTTTAATTAATACTGTAAAATATCGTCTATTTGATTTTGTTGTGTTTTTGTTAAATAAATTTAATTTGAATTCATAACTCTCCTCGTTGCAAAGTAATAGTCCTTAAATGTGAAATTTAAGAATTTTCACCTTTTACGAAACTAAGTATTTTTTTTTTTATTATTGTAGAACACGTTTCCAGAGCTCAATCTAAGATTTGACTAATTTTGTTTGATGAAAAAGGGGCGTGTACCTTAAAGATGTTTTTTATTTTAGATATTTTTTGTTTTATACATCTTGTATATAGCATTTAACTGTGATTATATATTTCTAATCAAATCAGATTTTTGCAATTAGTTCGTTACGTTACTTAAATAATCAACAATACACGTAACAGTTTCGAATATAAAAACCTGTAGATATTATAATTTAGAAAAGTTTTATACCATCTATAATCTAGTGGTCTAGTAGTCTGGCATTGTGCGAGTGAAAGCAAAATCTTACATTGAAAAACAACAAAAAAACTCTTAAATCTATAATTTTTGAAAAATTTCGTTCATCGATTATTATAACATGGACAATATCGCTTTCGAATTTCTACTATAACAAAGCCTAATTTATTTACGTAGTATATCAGAATAAAGTGATATTATTGATAAGTAACGGTCACGATAATTTCATTTTACAGTGTCGGTATTTTACAATCTGATATAAATATTTGAATTAATTATAAAACGAAGCAGACAAATTTTCATCATTAAATAAAACGACTCAAGATTGAAATTTCTCGGTAGCAATAGAAAATCGCCATAATACGCAAAATCTTCATAGTACAAAATCTCCAAAATCAGAATCTCATTTCAAAATTTCTAAACGAAAAATTTTGAAAAAAACACAAATAGGAAAAATATTGTAGAATTCAAATTTTGTTAAGCATTTTTTTTTCCTTTCGGAAAAAGTTATTTTGAGGAATTTAATTGCAATATCATACAGAAAAAAGAGATATATACATGTAGTGTATTAGTAGTTGTGGTATATGAGAGTTTTAATTAATGAGGTTATACTATGAAGAAATGAACCCAAAATTCAAGGCTTAACATTCGAAGTCGAAGTAGTTATTGGTAAAAAAAGTTTGGGACTTACAAAAAAAAATCAAAAATGAAAATGAAAAAAAAAATTAAAAAATTTTGGTAATCGAACTTTTCGAATATAAATTTAAAATAATGAAAAAGGAAAAGTTATAATAAAATTTATATAATACTATCAAATGAGGCAAACAAAAATAAAAACTATGATAAAATCTGTGAATCTCCAAAAATAAATTGAAAGCATAATTATTTCCACAACAATTCCATCTTCCGAATGTATTATGTATTACGCACATATCTTAACTTTTTCACTTTTTTTTTATCTACATATAAATTACTAAACCTGTTGCATCTGAAGTTTGAATATTTTGCAAGAAGATTCCAATCGTTAGGTATTTTGAATTTCTAATTCCAGTGAGCAGAAAATTCGAAAAATTAAAATCTCTTGTGATATAAAAGAGCTAAAGATAATTTTGAAATAAAGTGAGTATATTTTTATTTGTTATTATCTGCACTGCATAGACTATTAAAGAGGTTTTGATTTCCTATAATTGGCGATTCAAAATTTCTTCTGTTTGAAAGTATTTATTTTCCCGAAAATTTAGATTTATTGGAATCAGAATTAATACACTATCAAAAAAAACACTTTTTTCTATGCGTATAAACGATAAAAAGTATAATTGTGAATATTAGATTTTTTATTTGTGAAGATTCCAATAAATAAATAAATATTTTAATTAAGTAATTAGATACTTAAATACAAAGTAAAAAAAAGATAATTCTATGAATTCAAGGAAAACTGAATTCAAAAAAAAACTCAAATTTTTAATATTGAAATATCTCTTTTTGCAATCGAATACTATAAATTGAAATTAAGCACTGTGAAAGTGTAAATATAGAATTAATAATGTAATAAATTCTGACATTAAATTTATTCGCTACACTTTCATAATTTTTTTTCAATTCTAATTTTAATTTTAAATTTAAGTCCAATTAAAATTTAAATTTGATAATATAGTTTTTGAATTTGGTCAGGTTTTTTTGTGACGACTATTAAACGATTATTTTATGATTTTTGTATTTGGGCGATTTGAAGATTTTGAATACTATATAAGGAGTTTTGTATTGAAGATTTTGCCTCAATAAAGATGTGTTTTTTTTCAATCTTTATTGATCTATACTCGAATATTCTCCAGCCGCAATATTACATATTGCACCTGTGCAATGTAATTTTAAATATACTGGTGCAAGAAAATTTTCATTGCCTCCTCATGTATTACCCATAATTATGAAAGTGGTCTAAGTCACTTTTAGCGAAACTCATTGAAAAGCTATTTGCGAATACAAAGATGCATACTTTTTTACCTTTAATACTTACTATGTATTTGGAAGTAATGATATCTATACAAATTTGGACTTCCTGTATATTATAATTTATTCACGACTAGCTTTTCATTCAGTTTCGCTAAAAATGATTTAGACCACTTTCATAATTATGGGCACATTATATGGATGTATATATATTTTTTAATAAGTATAATATGTTTAGAATATATATTAATGTATATAATTAATATTTAAATAAAATTTTAATTATTACCTGATTCATATAATATCTGACAAACTCCATCGACTGTTCCAGGGCATATGTATCACTACTGCATGAATCAATTATCAATGCACCAAGTGTAATATTTGGCAAAAGTTCTTCATCTTGATTAATTGAATCAATTGCATAGAGCATAGCTTCCAAACGTTGTATACCTTTTTCTTCTTTAACAGCACCACACGGATATTCTGGTCTACCATTTAAACTATGCTCATGCATTGGAAATATACCGCCCAAAATTATATCACCTTTGGTACGAATGATCTTACCTTCAAGTTCTAATTTTTCACTCGCAACCAAATAATTGTCGAATATTTGTTTTAACAAAAACAATATTAGGAAAAATTTCAAATGTCTTATCGAGATGACAAACATTTTTACAACGCTTCTAAATGTTCGTTTTTTAAAAATATATGACCAAATCATTTTCTCATAAGATATGAGATATATTTAAAAATTGTCTTCTTTAAATTTTACTTTTTGCTTCATTAATAATTTATATAGTAGTAGTAATAATAGTAAAATAAACGTTAAACTTAATTTAGTTAAATATATTAACATATAGAATGTTAATAATGTCTTAGTATATAATAATTGAAAATTTATGAATAAATTGGAAATTGTTCAATTTTTCCAAAAATATCAGTTCTTCCGAAATTATGTTCATCACGAAGCACTACAGTTGAATAAAATTGACAAAAGTATAGCTAATAACAGCACTGCCCTCCACATTCTGCACACAACATTACTCAAAAAACTGGTAAAATTTTTAAATCACAATTACTATAAAAAAAAAAACAAAAAAAAAACTTTGCAACAATAAACTATTAACACTTCGCACAGGAAAATAACACTGTTTTGATTTTTGTAGCTTGCTGAAAGTGTCCTCTGCCTTGTTGGAAGTGCAACTAGCAACTGCCGTACTTGATACTGATGGTCCGTCTATTTATCTATCTGGAGAGCAACCTTACTCAAGCACCTCCTGATTGTGTAACTTCATAATCGTGGGTTGAACTCGAGGGTAGCAAAAAAAATTTTTTTTATTATTATATATTCCACTAAGGAACCTTCAGAACTCAGTGCTCAGGATCGACCAATGATACTCTGGATGATGCCTTGATAGTATTCTGATTGCTGCTACTGCTGCTGCTTTCTATTGAGTTAACTTACACCAACAACCAAACACACATGCAAAAGCTTATTATTTTCGCAGTTCGACACCAACTATACTTTATGTACATATATTGTATATGCACGCGGGGAGCTGCACTGCTATTCAAAGCAGCAGCTCCTAAAAGCTACTGATATTTGAAATTATTTTCATCAAGGTTGTTGATGCTGGTCGGGATGCTGGAAACTGGCTGTGTACCCAAAACAATCAATGGACATGCGTAATAGTCAGTACCAAAGTAAAAGTCCTGAATTACCATCATCCAATCGTTGACGGTTACTTCAAGGTAACAAAGCGTTGCGAACGTAATTCTTTCCTAGTCCCTGGCTGACCTCCCTACCGCCTATTTACCTACTGTATATGTTCCTCATACTATTAGTTATTTATGGGAGGATCTATCTATACAAACAAGAAACTGTCCTTGAATACTTGAATCTGTTGCATTTCGAATTAAGCACGCATTTTTTTTTTTTTATCAATTAGTGGTTAATTGAAATTTCAAACTTCATTTTCTCTGGTTATTATATTTTTGCTAATAATAGAATTTCAAACTAATGAATATGCAGAGAATGTTAGCAGGGAATCTTTTAAATTAAATATTGGCGAAGGGAATTGTTTACTTTTTTATTTATTTTAATGCTTCAAAAATTTATTAGAACTGCAATTTTCAATGTGGCGCTGCATTTATGGAAATTATTATATGAAATACAGAAAACCGACAATTAATTACTTTTGTGCAATTAATTTTCCGTAAAAGATAAAAAAACATTATAAATAGGATATTCTCATAATAATCATTATTAAGAATTGTTTTTAGTCACCTGTGCAAATTCTTTTTTGGCTGTTTTGTTCATTGCTCTCAAAATCATCAGTGGTCCTTACCATTTTTTTTTTTAATACTGTATCTATCGAGATTTCTCCCGAGAAGTACTTTTGTGCGACAACTGTAGCTATATCAATGCCTCTAGAAGTTATAGCTCATGCATATTGGGACTTATAACACTCCATGGGAAAATACGCTTGACGGTCATTATAACATCATGTGTTTAATAAAATGCAACGTTTTCCAACTATTAAGAAAACAAACTCTTTTCTGAAGGTATTTCGGGCAGCTGATGAAGACATAAGATTAAGCTTTTTATTGATACAATTATGTTTTGTCACGTTACTGAGAACATACTTATTTGTTCCACTTAAAAACCCTAGATAAATTTAATTCATCGAAAAAATATTACACAAATCTTAGACATCCCATAAGGAATCTGAATGCTGGAACACTTTCTTGATAGGTTTCCAGCTTTCGTGGAAAAATGTCCGCATCATTGATCTCATTTCTGCGATATGTAGAGGTTAGTATATACAAAAATGGCTGATATTGGAAAGATTCTACACATTTGTTGTTTTTCTTTTTTATATTATTAAGCCAAGATCAGCATGCAAGGCACAGCATGGCACATAGGGGATATGCGAAAAGTGGCGGAGGTGCTGATGTATGTCACTCTTGAACCTTCGCAGACTGTAAGTCCGAAGAATAACAGAAAATGGTAGAGTATTCCACATTCGCACAGTTCGGGATAAGAAAGCATAACGGAATTTTACTGTACGGCCAAAAGTATTTTGAAGGATGAGAGGATGAGCGTGGCTTGAGTGAGTCGATATGACCAGCCAGCTCCGGCCTTACACCTTTTCGGAAATCCAAGACATTTCGATGCTTCTTTGGCAACAGAGAAGATGCGGTCTGTCCAGCTTAATTTACTGGAAATGTTAATGCCAAGAATGCGTAGTGACGCTGAATCTAAAACTAAGGTTCCATCAAATGAAATGGGAGTCGAGGTTATTGTCAAGATCGTTATTCAATGATCTAGTCATGCAATGTCGTCTGAAACATGCTGCATTCCTTCTGGAGCTCGCAAGAGTATAAAAGGAGTAAGAGAAATCAAGGAAACTGTCATCGGCAAAGCTGTGGATGGGATTGAAAGTAAAGGAAAGTAGATCATTAATGAAAATTGGGAAGAAAGATCGAAAAATAATAGAGCCCTGGGGCATACCAGATTTAACGCCATCTAATACAACACGAATTAGGTGAACAGATAGAAAACTTTGAATACATAATAGAAGAAGAGAGGCCAGACCAGACCGGAGTAGGATGCCAGACTCTATCAGAAACCCTTGAAATACCCAGGGTAACGATTTTGAACTCAAGAAAATTATGAAGACCACAGTTCCAAAGTTCCATAAGAAAAGTCAGTAAGTCTCCAGATGAGCGACCAGTTCGGAAGCCATATGCGAAACATCCAACAATCACCAGTCTAACATATGTACATATATGCTAACTGACTTGTTGTAAGAAGCATATAGACGCAGAAGAGTAGGCATAAATAAATGCTTTTTGTGAGTGACCGATATTGACTATACGTTTGACCCGTAACCACAAGTATTTGAAATATAGACTACACGGGTGGAGATCCAAGAAGAAAAAATCTAGAAATAGATAAGTGAAGTGCTTCATGGAAGATATCTAACCGTATTAATGCGTGTCGCTTATTTGAAGAAATCGACGAATGCAAATTCTGCAAGAATTCAATTGAGATAATTGAACATCTATAGTATCAGCATGCAGTGCTATTGCAAATAGGTACAGAGTATAAGCCATCATTTCTGGGAGACCCTGAAGTGAGCTATCATATTATCAAAAACATTGAAATTTCCCATAATCTTTGATCAAACCGAACGATCTGTTGAAATATAATATAGTTGAATATCCTCAACATAACAACAAACCTTAAATAGATCATTTCACGATCATACTTAATAACAACGGTGCCAACATGTTGCCCTATGGTACACCTAATTGAAATATCAGAAGCGCTGCATATGTATCACTAATTTTTATCTTCTGACCTGGATGAGTGTTCGTGAACATCGCGATGATTAATGTTTCTCTGCTTTATTTGAATAGGAACATACTTACTTACCATATATGTATTTATGCAGATAGTTAATATTGACCCCCAAAGCTCATCAATAGTCAAATAATAAATATTTTCCTGTTGTACTTATTGTACAAAAACAAAAAAGAACAAAAAACAAAAAAATAATATAGCCACCACAATAACCGCGATATGTGTATGAAGCAATTACATTATTCATTGAGACTGTCTAAGGTATCAGAATTCAGGAAGAAAGAGTATTACGTGGGTCAAGAAACCTAGGGGAATCAGCTCAGTTATAAAATAGAACCCGATATGAAGCTGGTGGGTTTAGGTAATTTATATTAAGTTGGAGCAGAATTAAATATGTTTTGAAGCGCAAATTGCATTAAGAATAAAAATTTCCTGAAATCATCGCCTACCATAGATTTTTTTTTATACATTTTTGAGAAAGCTAAAAAATTTCAAGAGAATTCATGCGGAGGATTTTCACAGATAATGCAAATGGGAGGAAAATAAGCATAGCACACGACACAAAATATAATTCTCTCCGCATAAGTTCACTTCAATAGACATGAATTCGATACCGATAGAATTGCTTGATTTCATAAATCTGACATTATATTCTTCTTTCAGGTAAATAGCAAGCAACCCTACCCACCACCAATACGATTTGTCCAATTAGAATGATAAAGTCTGTAACTAGGTATAATGGAGACTATAACGAGGATGAAATCCTATTATGTAGCCAAGTTTCTTTTACAAAAAATAACATTGCAAATCAAATCCCAAAAACGTGGCTAGATTTCACATTGGGCATCCAATGTTAGGTCTGTCTATATAAGAAGGGGTACCAGGTACCAAAGGTAGCAAACAGCCTGTGTTACCCGGTAATCCCGTGATAGAAAGCAGATACTCTTCCCTACATATTGATGTATGTATAGGACTCACTTCTCAGTAGAAATGATTTACCAAAAATCATACGTTGTTTGAATTTTATTTATTTATAGTCTGCAAATAAAAAAAAAATAAATAAAACGAAAAAAAGTACAAATAGAGGGAAATTAGTTGTAGTAGAACGACCGTCACGTTGGTGGTAAATAGAGATATTTTGTCACAAATAAGGCTTTCAAAGAGCTTAGGGATTAACAGAAATCTTGCAGATATTATTTTTAGAATTAGAACTTGTGAATAGGGATCACATCCGATACTTTCTAAGACTTCAGCAAACATTTACCAGTAGAAAGTAATAAATTGGAAAATTGGAAAGACTCCAATGAAAAATAAAACAAGATTGATTGTTATCGGGTCCTACATAACCAATGGGCAATGTACAATAGTGCAGCGGTTCTACAATCAGCACTTAAACAAGAAACAGTGACCGCAATTAGACTGTGATTTAGACATATTATTGGGCACACTAAACTCATACAAACAAACGATATACTAATAGACTAATATGTACGAGTATGAGGAAAACTTTGAGCTTAACTAACAAAATAAATTTACAAAATTTACAAAAATTCAAAATTAGCGCACAACTTTTATTTAACAACATTATTACAGAAAAAAGTGTTATAAAATAAAAATAACATAATATCTACCCTTTAGTAATTTTTTCACGTCGTTACTCAATGTTATACTTTTTAGGATATTTTTTATTTTTATTATTGAAATGAATGGGTCCGATGGTATTAATAAATTATGTAATATATTTGTATTTGAGGTTTCTCGGCCATAATTTAAACTAAATTTTCTAAAATCTTTATGTCTCGATTCTTGTACGTCTTCGGAAAGAATAAAAAAATGTTGGTATTATTTGTGCACCTTGCAACAAAACTTTATGCACAGAGACAGGGGATATTATTTATAAAAACTTGTATATATCTCTACCGTTTCATTACATACAATATTGCTGAAAGGCAGTTTCATTTATGTCATATGCTCATGTTATATTTCTTAATATTATCTACTCCTGTGAGGGTGGACGTTATTGAAGAATTGGCAAAAAAATCTTCGAGTACTGTTCCCATCGTTTGTGTTTCCTCCTCCCTGTTTAGGAGTATCTAATAGTAGTAAGGCAGTTTCTGATCTGAATCGGTCGATTGTATATTTTTTTTCTTTTCCATATACTTTGCTTTTCTTCGACTATACTATTTCTATATTTCCATATGTTAAGAGGAGTCAGTACTCAGCAAAAGTTTCTATATGGATACCAGCGAGCCTGTAGGTTTGTGTCCTGAAAATGAGAAAATTCATATAATATTAGCCTAGACCTAGACCACAGACCACATTAGATACATATAGCGTAAAAGACAGAAACCCATCATGCGACAAAATTATACAATTTAAGTAGAAAAATGAATATTTGCAGTTCAAATAAATTAAAATTTTTTAACCAGGGTGAAAATAATGATCGAAATCCATTCATTCTTTAAAATAATATTCTTAGGAGAATTTTAGCTTTCATTCTCTCGCGAATGAATGAATCGCGCAATGTTTGAGTCGGCTGCATTCGCGAATGATAAAGAGTGGAAGAGTATTCTTTTTCATTCTTTTACCCCGCAAATGTCCATATATGCTTTTTTGTCGCGAAAAGATGTCCTTATGATGGGAAAAATAAAATAATAATTAAATTTAGAGTATTCAGTTTAAATTAATTTTCTTTTCGAAACTTATTAAATTTGACAGGCTTTTATTAATTATTTTAACTAACAAGATATTAACAGTTTCACTACTTAACCTACATAGATCTTTGCTTAGTCAATTTCGTCGTTAGTTTACTAAATGCGCGCTCAACGGATGCTTGACTTGAGGGGACCGCTAGAATCATCTGAACCAGTTTCGCTAAGGCCATTTACTTTAGGGAAATATTTCAAGTATTTACTGAATATGCAAACATGAACGTAAAAAGGTTAATAATTAAGAAGAAAAGTTTGTGAGTAATATTTGCTTCGTGTCCCTACGGTTATTTCACGGGTTTTCCTGCGTCAATGCACCATGCCCAAAACAAACCAAACCTAAGTATGGATTTGACAGCGAAGACCAAAACATACACAAATGCAGGGCAATTTTGGGTACGCTCATGTATACGGATCGTACATATGATTGCATCTCCTTTATAGTTATTACCTCGTTGCCCGTATGCGAGACCATCCAGAAATTGTCTTAAATTTAAGGCCCAAAATACATGCACGACCTCAGACCACGGGCCATAAGCCACTTGAGGCTTGTGGCCGACTGTTCAAGCCAAGTCAACTACATTCACGGCCATTGGCCACAAGGAGCCATGCTTCTTATTATGCATAAATGTATTTATTTTCATCCAGTGGCCTGTGGCTTGTCGTCGTGAATGTATTTTGGGCCTAAATGTCCTTGCCTTGTGGATGTCGACGTGCTTGCTGTCATTGCTTTAATTTTTTCCTCTAAAATATCAAATGAGTGATGGATCAGAACAGGGACATCATTAGGTTTGTTCGATGAAAACACCGGGTAAGCCCCAGGCTACACCAGGCTTCACTATCTTGTTTTTTGAAAACCCTGGGCTTACACGGGGTTACAGAAACTTGTTCGATGAAAGCCCGGTGTTTCTGATTTCGTGCCCCGAACTTGCACTAAAAATTTCTAGGGGTAAACGTTTGACATTTGTCTTTTGTGAACTGTCACATGGAATTTGTTCGGTGATTGCGGTTGAGTGCTGTATATAAAAGTGAAAAAATCGTGGAGTTCATACCAAATTCAGATTATATAAGGAAGTTGGATAAGAAATTAAATGACACAATACCCATCGATAATATGTACATAGGAAATTCGAATGAAAATTATAAGGAAATATTTGAGGAGGCGATTAAGGTCGTAGAACATGGATGAAATCTTACGATCTGCCTTTCTAGTAAGAAATTTGATCGTAAAAATGTTTATTTGCCATTATTAACAAGTAATTTTTATAGATTTCACGTTATTCCTGCAGCTACCAAGCAAATAGATTTGAAGCAAACAACATATAAGAAATTCTCTAAATCCTTAAATGAGATGTCAGGAAAGGGTTTAATAGTGGCTTGAGAAGAAGCCAACGGGATAGAGAAAATCATTTCTGTAGATTTTGATCATCCAAACTATTAATTTTATACCTAGTGACAAAACATCTGATGATAAAAGTGAAAATAGTGCAGCACAACTGTTTCTTGCAGATATGATGGAGCTATATCTGATCACAGATGAACCAATTGTCATTTTTTCAAAGTAAAGCTACAGAAAAGGCGATAATATCGATGTAAAAAAGCTAATAAAAGAATATGTAACTAAGAAAAAACTGAGAAATATTTTTTGTGCATTTTAATATTTATTTATTCTTAAATTTTTAATTATTTCACCTATTTTATAAATATATTTTCACAAATCACTGGAAATTAGAAGTTAAATTATGCTCAGGAGAACTGTCAGAGAAATGTCATTACATTAGATTTAACCGGTGTTTTAAAAACTTGTTCGATGAGTGCACAAAACCCCGGGTAAATTTGGGGAAAATTGGAGGGGAAAATTTACACGGTGTTTTCATCGAACAAACCTATTGTTACTTAAATTAAGAAGTGCGCTGCCTCTCAGTACCTATATGGATCTAAGGAATTGAAATACAAAAATGATAATTAGTTTATTGGTTTCAGATATCAGGAAAGGAAATATGGAGGCACATGTAGGTAGGTAAGCAGATAAACAGGTACATTTTAATACTCACCACTGTATTTATTTTCTGATCTTCATTTAAAAAAAGTGAATCCATGTAATTAAACCGAGGGACGAGGTAAATAGCTGCAAAAAAGGCCTCGTTGCCCAGAAGCTTATACTTTCTTTTCAACATCCATTCAACTAATTTCTTGGCATACTCATTCTCTCTAATTTCGCCAGTCACGATAAAAATCACCAATAATATATGGTTCGGCTTAAAGTCTTTTTGTACATTCGGCCACTGTTTGAAAAAAAAATGTTTAATGAAATCCCAATCCATATCAAAAGGTAATTCAATGTCATTGTTTTCGATGTAATCTTTTAAGTCATGTAAAGATTGGAGCATTTCGTAAGTTGAATTCCACCGTGTTAAATTGTCAAGTATTGGCATTCGTATATTTCCTGCGATACGATGACTTCTGATATTCCTCCTCAGAATTTTTACTGCTTTTCGGCACTCTTCCATTTTCGACTGCATATTCTTTAAGAGATCATGCGCAGCTACCTGCAAAGTATGAGCTGCACATCTTACTACAGCTAAAACAGATTTCAAACGCGTATGGATTTGTTCATGTTCATCATTATCAGCATCGTTTTGAGAAATAGATGAAACTCTTTCTTGTTGAAGAAGTTTTTATGCCTTTAAAACATTTGCACCGTTATCATTTGTATATACTAATAAAATACATAAATTTTATCATTAGTTTAATTATTTAATTATTGAAAACTTTTTGAATTTTCAAAATATTCGTAAGGATTTTAATACATAATGCAAAATTGTATTGATAACTTCAGTCGCTTTAGCTTTTCTACATTTCAAATCTTTTACAATATTTGAATCAGTAATGCACAGAAATAATTCTGGTAGAGGAAAATGCATAAAATTAAAAGTTATTTTTATTTTTGCATGACCGTTCGTCCGTCCTGTCCGTCCGTCCGTCCATCCTCACGATAACTCAAGAACACGTGTACTTAGAGAGCTGAAATTTTTCCTATGGCCTTTAAAAAACACATTACGTTTGGACTTTTTACCGGGTTTAACTTAATTTTGTTCAAGAAAGAATTTTTTGGGATTCTCCGGTATATAGCAAAAGCTGAGAAATGTTCTAATTTGTTATTTCATCACACAATCCATTAATTTTTGGTGACAAGTTTCAAGTCTTGGTTCGACTCATCAACAGGTCACAAATAGCGAAATTGTGTGATTTGAAAAACAAATGAAAAAATGAAAAAAGAAGAAAGAAATGAAAAATTTGAGAAAATAGAAAAAACAATTTTTTTATTTATTAAAAAAATCTATTTTCAAGCGTCTGCAGCAGGCAGAAAACCAAGCTGCACCGATGAGTGTAAGGTTTTCTGCTGACACGAAACGCTTCTTCTTCTTCCTTTTCTTTTTTATTTTTCAGCCCACTGCGTGGCGTATACAGGTTCGATTCGCTTCGAATGAATCTGTTTCTTTAAAATTTTTTAAATTTTTTTTTAATAAATAAAAAAATTGTTTTTTCTATTTTCTCAAATTTTTCATTTCTTTCTTCTTTTTTCAGACAGATCGGGTAACTCCTTCGTAGGGTTGCCAGGCAAAATTCCGTTTTTCACTATATATACATAAATATATATGGACATTACCTGAGAACGCGTCGACGTAGAGAGCTGAAATTTTGTACATAGTGTTTTTAGTAGTAAATATAATTTCAACAATTCACTAAATCGGTCAACCCCTTCTTGGTGTATAAAAATTTTGCATTTTTACGTATACTGTGAAAACGATCAGTCCTATATGGTTTTCATGTACTGAAAATTTCTTTAGAATATGAAATCCCATAAAATTGGTTATAATAATTTTTTCTTCCCGATGAACCGTTCTAGAAATATTTGCGAAAAACCACTTCAAAAATCAAACTGGTCTAGTTTTTTGGGAAAAAATATAATGCAAATGTATTTTTTTGTTATCCTAGATCCCATAAGAATTTTTCACCAAGGACATAATGTTTTGTCTTCTCAAATGTGACCCATTAACAATCCGTTAAACAAAAAAAAAATGCTCTCGCCCCGAAAAATCAACTTTACTGTCGAAATATTTTCTTATTTTTTCCACAAAAGAAGACAATCTTAATCGCCGTCCCTAAAAATTTCCATAGAATGGCGTAAGCTGTAAGTTCCTTGAATTTTTTTTTCTTTTTTGAAAATTGGGAACTAATCTCAAGTTTTTTCCTTTGGGTCACAATTTACAAATTTTATATTGTTTATTACAAAAAATTAACATTTTTTACAATTGAATTAAAGTAAACAAATAATATAGTTAAATTAAATCATTAAATACCTTCGCCGAATTATAAACAAAAACCACTGGACTTAGCTTTTGTGAGAAGGAAAATGAAGAAAATAGGAAATGCAAACGAAAAGGCTAAGGGCGATTAAAAAAACGTTTTCTGGACTAGAATAGAATTTCTGGAGCTCTTCAAGTAGAGAGCGTTGATTGTTCACTTCATAAACATCAATCACAGTGCTTAACGAACGAATCATAATGACATGACTGGATAGGAGTAATAGGCTAAAACAAATCAGAGTAGTACCAAACCAACTTTTCAACCAGACTTAATAGATTTTATTACTAAAATGTCGTACGAATGTTTAGTTTTAAATGAAGGTGAATAAAACCTTTTAGATTATTTGCTAACAACATACGTATAGTATATAGGAGTTTTAAGTATTAAGAAATGAAAAGCGGAGTAGTTTTATAAAAGAAGTAGTACCGGAGTACGCTATTAGTTTTCGGAGTACAAATACTCCGATCAGAGTACAAACGACAGCACTGTTCCGAATGTTTGGTTTTCATTCTTTCTCCTCATTCTTTTGCTGCCATTGAAGAATATTCTCTCATTTTCATTCTCTCAGGAATAGAATGTATTCAAAATCTCTCGGCAGGAAACATTCTATCAAGCAAGGATCTTTGGACTCAAATATTCATTTGTGAATGAATAAGAATGATAAGTGTGTATTTTTTCCATTCGCGAATGTATTTTTCCGAACTCTTTAACGAGAATGAACTCTCCTAAATTTTTTTGCACATATGTAAATTGTTAAATATACTATTTGGCTTTGTATTTCAACAACTTTCCACGAAATATTACAATTTGTCGTCGGTGAAATATCGGGAGAAAAAATAAGTACAATTAGAGCCAAATAATTAAAAAAAAAAACGCAATTAAAAATGAAAAAACTCGACGTTATTCACTAGATCTAGTGAATAACGTCGAGCTCAAAACGCATGAAGTACAAAATACATAGATTTCATATAAAAAGGAAGTATCTGATAGAAACACATAAAACATTTTTGGCAGTCGAATTTAGATCAAACATTACACGAAAAATATTTCTGTCTTTCTTAATAAAATATGTATAGAAAAAAATAAAATAATACTGTAAATTAATTATTAAATACCTTGACTAGACATAGCGATCAGTAAACACAGCACTTTTAATTTGTAGGTAATATAGAAAGTCGATCGACGCTAGCGCAAGCAATAGACTTAGTCGTCCCTGTTACACGAGGAGTTAGAAATCTGTAGACCCATATTGGCTTGTCCTTTGTTTGTGAAATGTTGCAACCTTGCTCTCCAGGTATTTAAGTTATATTTTTAATTAGCGCATGGAAAGAGAATACCCACTATTCGAAATTGTAGAGATGAAAATAGATACGTCCTTTGGTGACTGAATAACTTGCAGAGCAAAATGGATAGACAGAGCGCTATCTTGGACATTACAGAGACGGTAAGACTCAACATGGGCAAGCTGGCTAGTGTAGTTTTGTTACTTGACTTTAGCAAAGCCTTCCGATAGTTCAGATTATTCTATGCTTTGCCATAAACTTCAGAGCCTCTTCCCCTTTTCCGCAGGTGTTCCGCAGGTGTCTATTCTGGGCCCAATCTTATTTATCTTGTTTATTAATTATCTCCTAGCTGCAATTAGGCTCCCTGTCGTTTATATTTTTTCCGCACCGCTGACATCTATGGCGAATGTATCGCAGATTTAAAATTAGATTTCTGCATGGGTGTTCAGGCATTGGCCTCGCATTCACTCAGACCTAAAAGATCTATTATGAGTCCCCATTCAATTTATTCCCTTTCAAAGTTTAGACTGTTAATGGAAGTCTTGGACCATTCTGGGACTTTGGTTCTCCACGTAGTTTGATAGAGGAAAAACATGTTCGAGGTGGAGTAATCTCCGTCCGGTCAATGTTTTGCATATGCAGAGCAGGTGCCCTGAGGTTTCGTGAGCATCCTGACAAAAGCGGCAGGATGACATCTCAGCCAATGGGCAATGGCCTGAGAAGAGCTGGTAATAATTTTGAATGTGCCGCAGATATTAATGCCGACCTTTCATCTGTTTTTTCCTGGGGCTTCGACAATAAATTAACTCTAAATCCAGCTAAGCCTCATTTTTTTTTTGTCATCCAATGAAGCACCTCACACACGCTCAAGCAAATCGTACGAGTTGTGGATGGACCAGTTGTATGATTTGCATGAACGTGTGTAGCGAAAATCGAGAGACTAAAGTCTGAAATGAATGAAATCGGACGAAACTATTGCGTACAAGCAAATCTCGCGACTTTGCTATAGAATTGAACTAAGACCAAATCGGATGTTAACTTTTGCTTCCGCGCGCAATGACTTTTATCCAAACTTTGCTCAATTCTAGAGCAGAATCGTAAGATTTGCTTGTATGCAATAGTTTCGGCCGATTTCTTTTATGTCAGATTTCAGTCTCAACTCAAGCTCAGAATTTCGCTACACACGCTCATTCAAATCATATGGCTTGGCTTGTGCAGAGGCCTTAAAGTGCGACCACGAATGCGCCGTGGGTAGGTAGGGCCTGGCTTGAGGTGGCGCGTCCGATACATTTCGAGTCTCAAATTTCAAAGGCGCGGCGCAGGCGTGCGCAAGCGAGTCGTAGTGACTCCTACGAGCGTGTCATTTTTCATACAAAAACGGCTGCAGAAACAGCCGTAATTTCTTCACGGGGCATTTTGGAATGGATATTTATTAAATTGTGCCGCAAATCAGCTCGAACGCCAACGCGCCCCGTGGGAAGCATGTAGGCGCGGCGCGGTCCGGTACAAGCTCGTCCGCACTAAATGGCTTGGCTCGTAAAACCACGCGCCGTAGCAAGCTTAAGATTAACGGCGCGGCATATTTTGAGGTCTTCTTGAGCCCGTTGACGGGGAACGGAACCAAATGTAGATTCATTCACATTTTCATATATATCATTTTTGTAACTCTGTTTGCCTGCCTACCAACCAATTCTCCGCTTAACTTTTCACTTCTTAATTAATGAACAAGCCACAAATATCCCGCATTCACACCGAAGACACTTAGTTACCAGCTGTTAAATGTTTTATGTTAGTAAATTATTTCAAATGAATTCACATTTTTCTACAAACAAATTACAAAAAATATAAATATATATATATAATCTCATTTGCACGGGCAGCGAAAAGCTACAGAAACTGTGTGTTGATGAATTGATCTCAAAATAGAATTTCCATTGAGATTTGAGCTTCTTTGATGTGTAAACAAATCCTCCCTAAGTGAAAAGCAGTACTTTTCCTAAAAAAAAAATAAAAAAAAAAGTAAACAACGTTTTCACAAAAATTCCACCCTCATCAAATGTCAGCCAGGCAGACAGAATGGCCCAGGTATATTCAGGTGCAACCATACATATTCTCTGGAGTTGGATTTTATATTTTATGCTATATTTACTATTCATATAGCCGAAAATCAATGTAAGAGAATGAAAAGGTGCTGAACAAGAAATTAATTAGGAAACTGCTTCATGATACGAAGAGCAGCCGACCAATATTATATGTATGTATGGCCTAAGATCTTAATCTTCAACTCTCCTGATGGAATCCTGTCTTGAATTCCCCTTATTGTAAACCAAGTATATGTGTTTAGTTAATTGCTTTTGTATATATGTATATGTGCACAGAAAATGTTGAACAAAAGATGAGTGATATTGTTTAAACTGGATTAATTAAGGGGCTCTTTTCCATTATTTGCTTCATCATTTCACCCTTTAACTTGGTGTAAAATTCTACAGAAAAGTATAACACTTAATTGAAGGTGGGTACCTAAGCACATTATTCTTTCCTCTAAATTAAAAGAGGTCAGTAACAAATAAACTCTTTCAAAGTGATAAATAAATAATTTTTCCACCAAGATCCGGCATAGAATTTAATTCTTTATGAAGGTCCATCAATTACATCACATTTCCTCATAATCTCCATTTCACTCTATCATTCCTTGGAATAATTAACTCCCAAAGTGATATGGGGATGTTATACGCAGTATACCTAGTATCTTTCTTTCGTAAGTGCTCCAGGTTTCTATTTATCTAATTGATTGGGTATTATGCTTTTACCATATATGTAGAGCTCTTAAAAGCAGCCACTGAATACAATTTTCCCCTGCCCACAGGTTGTCCATAGACGCCTTCATTCTTGCGTGTAAATTTCCGTACGATATATAGATTTAGACGTGAGAAAACTAACAAAATATTTTGTGTTGTTCTTTGTTTCCCATAAAATAATTCTCATGGGATTAAGATGTGGATAGAAGTAATCTTTTCTCTTGTTTTGATTGTAATGTAGAGCGTTATAGAGCATTACGGTATATAGTGCAAGAGTACCGGCCTTCCTCTCCATATATTCGATAATCTATCGAAATCCTTATTATGCTTCTATGCAAAATGCATCGTGTGTGTGCTGAATCGTATATTGGCTGTATTTGGCTGCTGAATGCGTTAGCTTCAGCTTTTTACTATTTTGTTTTTTTTAATAATAAGTGCGAGGATGGAATGATCTTAATTATAGTTTTTATGTATTTATGGTTCGTAAAACGTATCTGTTAATGATCGATAATTAAAATATTCTATTGGTAGATTATCATACATGTGTTAAAATAAATTGGGCATATCTAATGGAGTCTCTGTAATGGACTAGATTTCCACAGCACTTCTAGTAAGAGGCTGTCCATAAAATACGTCACGCTATTTTTATGTAACTCTCTGGTCACACTTACGGTGAAGCTACACGTTAAAAGAATTTTGCCTCAACAGACCCGTGTATACACTTCGGAGACGCAAAAAATCTGTAAAGAGAGCTAGTCTCTAGCGACTTTTTTGGTCTCCGATCTCCCGTCATGTATTTTAAAACAGGTGTACAAGTTCGGTCTCCGGTTTATTTGTCGTCTTCGAGTCTCCGGAAACTATTTGGGTGTTCTGGGGCCGGATTTACTAGCTCGGAGGGTTATGGAGTTGTGGAGATGAGAGTTCTTTAGACACTTAACTCTCCACTAGGAATTCTGTAACCCGACAAAACTCTCGGCTGAGTTAGTTGTGTGTGGAGAAGTAAGAGGAATATTTCTCAACTGACAGTACTGTCCGCTTTTGTTGTGTTTTGTGAAGGTACCTAGCTAACTAGGATTTTCAAATTAAATTATGGACTCACTGCATATCCTGGCTATGTTTACAAAAAGAAATTATGGAAATCCTTGCAATACTTCCAGAGAAATAAGTGTTTTCTTCTCTCAAGGTACCCGCTAAAAATTTTAAATTACGCGAAAATGGTCAATTTGGTCGTCTTCCAGTACAGAAGAGATGCTATAAAAATTTTAAATATGCACGTTAAAAATTATATGTAGGATGAA
This sequence comes from Dioctria rufipes, assembly GCA_963924295.1. Taxonomy (NCBI): domain Eukaryota; kingdom Metazoa; phylum Arthropoda; class Insecta; order Diptera; family Asilidae; genus Dioctria; species Dioctria rufipes. The sequence goes on from OZ002741.1 coordinate 1,899,720, forward strand.
ATCGCATCTACATTTAGTGCCCTAATTAGATATGTAATTAGTTGTTGAGTCCGGTAAATAGTTTTGGAGATAACTGCAAAAGAAGTGAATCAGTCCTTCTTAAGATGAAAAAATGCCCGTTTTTTGGTACAAAAATGGATATATTTTCAACTCATCATTATGAAGAACCGGAAATTCATTTTCCATGAGAAAAATGTTTACAACAGAGCACTAATGGATGTGAAACAAAGAACGGAAGAAATATATGCAAAATATAGGATCTGGGGTGTATATTACCGAAGTGCAAAAAATCCTATTTTCGGCGGTAAAAAGTCAGCTATGAAGTTAAAATGATAAAAAGATACTACACCACTCGATTACCCGCTTCTCCCTGTTGAATTTGATACCAAACATGACGTATTTTGGACAACCCCCAATGGTGATAGTACGACATCTCCCCCCTCCCAAAAGCCACACCAAGAAATTGTTCACCTATATTTTTATACTCTAGACCCTAAATCCGTAGGAAAAAACCCCAATGCTTTACGACCCTCACACACAGAGTAAGCCATCCTTCAATATTTCGATACTTCTCACGTTTTCTTTAACTGCCGAAGTATGCTAGAGAATCTTCGAATGGAGTATTAGGGAGTTTTAATCGAGGACGACGAAAATTCTCCTCTCCCAAACTCCCAAACTCTCCGAGTTACAGAATCCGGCCCCTGGTCAGTTAAGGTTAAGTCTACTCGGAAAGGAAAAGAAATAAAGTGGACTGAGTTTGACAAATTGTTACAAAGAAATTAATTTATAATGGATTTAGGGCAGAAATTTTTTTACGTCAATAGAGTTTATAGAGTTTTGGTTATTTTGAAAACAAAAAATTACAAATTTGTTGTCTTTTCTTTTTTAATATTAAGAATTTTTTACATAATTCTTTCTAACGATCTTTTGCTTGGCAATTATCAAAGATCTCTGGTGATCTCTAGAGACCAAACTTCAAATTTCGTGTTTACATTTCGGAGACGTGTCCTCTAGAGACATTTTTATTATGTCTTCCGGAGATCGAATTTTTTGATCTACAGAGACAAAAGTCTCTTGCTGTGTAAACATTTCGCACCAAAAAAAAGTAATGCTGCGAATCTTAAGCCAACCGAAGTAGCACCATATAACTTAAAAGTCGTATAAAACTTCTGTATATATAACTAAAACTATGCAGTACGACAGAATCGTCTTATTATAGTCACAATTAATTAGTTTTATAAACATCGTGAATAAGTCTTTAAGAAGTGTAAATTAATTCAGCTATTAGAATGATTCATATGCGTTAACTAAACCCTTTTTCGTATTAGAGTAGTATTGCTGTCACAAAATAAGCATAATATCTTTGTTACATTCCTAATATGCCCGACAGCCATACGGATAACGGTCGGATATGTCGCGTACTAGTTGGTTGTAGTGAAGTTTTAACCCGACTGTTTTAAGAATAATCGCTCGTATTTCTCACTAGTATACCACTAACAAGTTACAATAAGGCATAAATGTAAAAATGAGCTCAAACAAAGGACATACCAAAGGCATACCAAAATACTCTAAATTAATTAATGTTAAGGGTAAAGTGATACGATTATTTTACAAAACGCAACTAATCTTTATTCTATTAATTCGTACAGCTGATTTAAAATCATATTTATAAGTATATGTAATATGTAAATGCAGATATCACAAACTTACACAATGGAATTTTATTTAAGACACTAAAATCAAGTTCTACCGTTTCCAATTATGCACATTCAGTATTAGGTTCCTTATTTAATGCAGTTCGTGAAAGAATAGCGTATTATATACAAATTGTCGGTTTGCCTGCTCGTCTTGTGAATCTTCGCTTTTACAATTGTATTTCACTGTGTCATTCAATTATATTCCTGAAGAGCCTGGTTGATCCATACCGTCCAAAATATTATCAAAGTTTCGATAATCGGCTGTTTATAAATTCTTCCGCTGTTTGAGTCTGAAAGAAAAACAATATTTTAACATAGTTTAAATAAATTTATGCCCATCTACTTACAGGCCGTAGGTAGTTACACGTAGGTGTGCTGGCCTACAGGCAAAGGCCTGTAAGTAATACAACGAAAATTAAGCATCTGATTCAAATCTTATGCACAAAAATTGAAAATAAATCTACTAACAAATTTTTTGCTTTTACGACATATTGCTGCCTTTTTAATCGTAAGTCGGAATCACCTTTTCTCTGACTCCGTATCTGATAATTCTGCTAGTGACTTTTTCCTCAAAGGATTTTATGCTTGCACTTTTTACATTACACTGGAAAGAAAATCAATCTTCTGCTGGTTGGGAAAGTGTTCCGATCTTTTATACTTGCAGTTTATTTCTCGGTCTTCGCAAGATATATTAAGATCTTCCCATGAAGATGGCACTACCAAAATTAATTTTTCCCCGTTTTCTTCGGTAGATACCACTTTAAACAGAGCAATAAAATCCGACGCCACACGCACGAGGAATGGAAGTAATCTGTCAAACTTGTATCAGTCGCGTAAAAGTCGGAGAGAAGCCACAGATAGTAACGTAATATAAGAGTCGTACAAGAGTTGTTTATTAGTTATATTTTCTAATTTATGACTGAAAACTATCTCAAATACAACTAAAGCCATATGCAAGATTCTTGAGCTGTATATACGTCGCTATACAGTCACAAATAAAAAAAAATGTAGGGATCTGTTTCACTTTGCTTAAAATACATTTTGTAGTCAAAAATAATTTTATGTAAATTACAATAAAGGATTATATAGACTTACTATATTGTAATAAATAGAAATCCCGTAATATTTACGCAGCTATTTTACAAAACTACACATTACAGTTTTCCCCGCAATACATTTCAACATATACGGGAAAAAATCCAACTCAATCACAAAATTAATAAGAGTATAATATTATGAATATTATAAATATTATACTTCGGATTTTGTTTTTGTAAAAAGCTTTTATCGTTTCTAGATGGGGATAAGTTAGCATCTTAATTTTGACTTTCAAAAGACCAAAAAGTTTCATGAAAGTTATTTCAATTTACTATTGTATGCTATTATGCAATAAATCAATCATACTGAAAACGTAAAGCAGATGCAAAAAGGTCTTAAACGTGTTAAATTGTCAAATTTAGAATCGTTCTCTGATGCTTGTTTGACTTTATTTATGTAGTGAAAAAGTCATATTAGTGGTTACAAATGCGCTATAACAGCATGCTATACCTGAAATATGTACGATTTCCCATTTTAGTTATATGAACGTTTGGTATGTGATTTAATCACGTCCTAAGTGTAAGTCGTTATGACTATGGTCAGTCATAAGAAAGTGACACGACTTTCTGGGAGCCTTTTACTCCAAACGGCACCAGTACTATTACCAGAATTTTGGCACTTTTTTATTATTTAATTTAAATTTTTATTTATTTCTATCTTGTTAAATAGAAGAATTTGAGAGAATTTTGTATTTCTACCGACTCTAAATTAAATTAATAAATATAAAATTAAGAAATACAAGGGAAAAAACAACCGACTCGTCCGGTTTTTGAAGCCGGGACATTACGCTTTCCGGCCACTCAGCTAACGAGACAGATGCTTTTCGCTCCTGTATTTCCTAATTTTGTATTTATTAATTTAATTTACAATAAAAATAAAAAGTTCCCTAAAATTCTTATATTCCATATTTGAGATTTAATTCATTACAAGCATAGTTGGCATCAAGAACTAAATATAGCATGGGATACGACAGCATAATATACAGATTGTGAAATGGGGGGTGCTTTACGAAATGAATCACAATATGCTTTAGAACGTGCGAAGAGCAAATGTTGCTTTAAGAGTAGTTTTGTATACATTTCCTCAACACGGCAGATGCCAGAAAATATGAATCACTCGACACATCCATCATTTCAAATTGTGTGGTCCATTCCAGAAGCATCCGCTATCAATTATATAGATAATTTTAATTTTATTTATTTGAGTAATAATAATTAATAATTAGTTTTATATTGAAGAATTTTAAAGTGATAGTAGTGATTATGTGACTTTTTAAAACTAAGTTTTCTTCGAAACTTGGAAATTACCAAAAATTTGTTTGGAGTTGGCCGAAAATCGTACTAAATTATACTTGGAATGATAATGACTAAAAACTTGTCGGTAAGTACCATTGAATATTTGCATATTTGAGTCACACTCAGAACCCGCTCGAATATAATCATTAATGTAAAATCTAGTAGCAATAATACTTAGTAGAGCTTGTTGCTCCGATAGTAGAACTTCACGAAAAGTGACTTGAATTTATTTTATAAAATAAACTTAACGAATAGAAGTTTTAAAAAAATTTTGACGTTCTTACTTACTAATATCTGTATGAATTACAGATATTTATTTAACGTTACATTTTATTTGATATCTTCTCTTCCCCCTCCTTGTCACACATTTTGACGATAGAGTCTATACCCCCCCCCCCCCCCCCCCCCCAAATTATGTACGTATTTTATGGGCAACAACCTTAAAGAAAGTTTAAAACATTTTTTTTTAATTTACCCTATTAACTTGAAAATATTCGGAAATCAGTCTAGTTCTGCACAAATAGATAAATAAAAAAGCCACAAAAAGCAACTTTATCGAACCCACAGTGAACAACTATAAAGCCTTGAGAACCAAAATCTTCAACTGTACCTGTAACTTTCCAGAATATTGAACAAAAGGTATCATTAAAAAATAATTACAAAGAAAGAAGTTCTAACAAACTTTAAGAACACAGATACAGAAATATTGTGGCAGATAAAGCTTGAAAACAATATAAATGCGGTTAAACTGAAATTACACTACCGCCATCTATATTCGTACTAAATAACCAACAAAAGTAGTAAAAGATATAGAAAACTATTCAGTTACCTCGCTAGCATAATAATCATCGAGTCTGGCAGTATTAAAAGTATTTGCTCTTTGCTATCTCGAGTATGAAGCTCCAGTAAGATTTGAGTTAAGGTAAAGGGTTAAAGAGGTTAATAAGGGTGCCACTAAAAGTGACACTGTGTCTTTTCACCTCATGGGATAACCTTTGAAACGGCCCTACATCCATTCTGCTTCCCTTACGAATCTCAGGATACATCTGAACTCTTTATCATGCAGCTTCCCCAGACTCAAAAAGAAATAGCTACCTAATACCCTACCTCTTTTATTCATCAGAGCGGCGGGACACCCGCAAAGTACATGTTGGACGGACTCGATTTCCTCCGAATCCCTACATCTCCCGCAGAAATCCTTCGTCGCTTTTCTCCTGTGGCTATGACCCAGTGACCCGTAAAAAAGACCCCTACTAGATTCCTAGTATTTGTTCTACTGCCATTAAGAAGTTCTTTTGTCCTCTTGCTGTCTATGCAGGCCACAATTGCATCGTAATACGGCAAGTTTTCCTGTTGATAAACAGGAAGCTTGTCTTTTTATAGGCGTCCCTGATGATCTCCTCTTATAAAGCTCCAATCGGGAACCTCCTCACATAAGCTATCGCTGTGAAACTATCCATTTCAGAGACCTTTTTGGCCAAACCATCATCCATCTCTTTGCCTTGGATATATTTTTGTGGCCAGGTACCCAACATTGGTCTCCTTGTGGTGCCATGTAGTCAATTCCTCAAAGCTGGTCTTGAATAGCTACACCAATTTTAATTTTACCAGCAAAGCATTCAGTGCCTGAATGGCTGCCTGACTGTCCGTGTATATGCAGATGTGCCGTCCGGACTCTTTGGACATATACACCAATAGTGCCGCCAGGTAAATCGCTGCAAACTTTGCTTGAAAAACACTGCAATTGTCTGCAAGTCACTGGCATTCTCTGGACTACACAAGATCTGATTTAAAAGAAAACTGCTTTCAACATCATTCAGTTCATAAAATACCAGCTGCAAATCTTTGTTATTAAATGTTTACGCGGAATGCTTAAAATTAAAAAAAAAAATCTGAATTTCAAAAGAAAATGTCCAAGAAAGAGCTTATGAGATGCAACATGCAACCAGGTGAAAATAAAGCGCACATTAGTTATATAGGTACTTCTTGTAGCTGTTGTTATTTTTTCCACTTTATTTATAATACCTATTCCCCAACGGGTTGAATGGAGCATAATTGGGAAATTAATTAAAATACCAATGCCTCGCCAAACTGCGAGCAGGGTACAGGAAATATGATGGGGCTGAGAAGAAACAGTAGAGCTTCGCAAAAGAGAAAAAATCTTTTACGATACCTACGGAAAATATTACTGAAATTCTACAAGTATACAACAACCTTGAACTCCATCATCTTTTCCTGCATTTTAAGTAGATAAGCATTATTTGTGGGCTAGTGGAATGATAGTATCCCAGTCACAGATCCATTCCACAGCAATGTACTCTGCCCACATTCAAGCTAAAATCTGGGAAAGATTCCAATTCATCTAGCAGAAGACGGCTTCCTCCTGTCCTGTCCTGTCGATAATTTTATTTTCTCTATAGTGTTGGAATTTGCAAAATGCAAAATATTATCGTCAGATACCTTATGTAATTAAATAATATAGAAAAGGTACCTACATATTATGTAGTTAGATATTCTTACGTCTATGAAACTAACTATGCGGACAGGCCACAGCAACTTTGGTAAAGAAGATGTAGTTGAGTGCAACTATCACAAGCACAGCTCGGCGAGTTGGTTAGAAGACCTTGAACCACTTAGAAAACTGGAGAGAATTGGTGTCCAGAACCAAGTGCTACTGTATTTGGTCGGTGCTTTATCAAATGGGGGATGATATGAGTGCAGTAATTAGGAAAAGTAGATGTTTAGTTGAAATCATAGAAATGATAGATAACCTAAACGATTCTGCCCACCAGGATATGGGGCTTCAACTACAGCTACCACCTATTATTAATGGCGGCATTTTCATTGTCAGTGATTAAGAATTCTTGTAAAGTATAACGGGACGCTCGGGGAAATTCTCAACGATTCCAGAACATACGAAAAACTCGAATTATGCAATTGATGAATGATGTAGGTACAAGCCTTCAGACTTTGACAATTACTGATTGTGACTGATTATCACTCCATTTATATGTTTATAGGTATAATATGTCATACGCTATGCGAATATGATAATTTCAATATGGATAGTGCACCGCAAATCCTGTTTACACGTATATAACGAATTCTTACTTATATTCATTCTTCGATTATGAACGTCGAAAATTCTATTCCCTAATAGGCCACAGTTGGATCGAAAAGCTGCGTTGAGCTGTGTTAATTTCAATCCTGAAATTCTTTTCTTCGGAACAAGTAAAGAATTTCAGGATTAAAGGTCCATCCTAGTGTACATTTTTTTGAAAATTGTTTTTTTTTTATTGATATTATTCAAAAATATGATGGACTTCCATTAATAAACTGTTAAATTTCGGTAGCGAAATTCGTATTATTCTGATCGCTGCAGCCTTTCATAGAAAAACAGATTCGACTATAGCTGCGTGAGACCAGCATGTCTATTATTGAACTCGACTCGATTAAAACAAATCCAGTGTATAAAATCATGTAGAAAATCACATAGATAGGATTGAGATTTCTTCTGCTGAATGAACAATTCGAAGAAGCCGAAGGAATATTGTATGGACCAACCTGGAATCGCCGATAAATTCCAAGTATACCTTCGATATGAAAACCTATTACACGAAATCGAAACACGAAACGTCATTTTCCAAACTGATAGCTTCATCAAAATTTGGCCACATCATTCTTCATGTCGTTCCGTAGAAAGGTATATAGGTAAACTTTGTTTTATTTACAAAATTTCGTTTTTTTTTTTAATTGTAAAAAAAAAACAAAAATTCCAAATTCCGAAATTCAATTTAATTCTGAAATGGCCGCCAATTTGTTAATTTTCATCGAAACAAAGACAAAAACTCTACACTGCTCTGGAAGTTGTCATCCTTTTTTTTTTATTCTGACAATTTTCAGAGAAGTAGGCCAGTGCTAGAAGATTATGGAAATTCTTCTATACTATGGGAAGTTTAGGTCTGAAAAAACTTAGAAATGGAGAAGGGAATAATTTCGTCTCCCCTTACAAAATTCTGGGAAAAATCTTACATTTAAAATTCAGAACATATTTCCTTAAAATTGACACATAAAATTGAATTTGTCTGCGCAAGTATGTTAAATTAATTACGCATGACCGTGAAACTTAAATATTCAGCATTTTTCAAATAGAAAATCGTTGAGAACTTTGATGAGAGAGTTTTGCTATGAAATAAATTCATAGCGAATTTGGTCAATATGAAATTAACTGAGCATGCTGCTGTCCATAGAGAGAATTGAATGAAAAAACTCTTTTTACATCGAAAAATCTTTGAAATAGAAATTTCTTTGAAACTAAAATGGCGTTTCGTATCGGCAGGTTCCATATACTCATCAGTACGGTTTAGTCGCAACGAGCTTCCAACACTTTAGGACCTTCCACAATCAGGCACTACTTTTCTGAGGCAGTATCTAAAAAATTTAACATTTTTATTCGAAAATATAGCCTGCATCTAAAATATAATTCTTTTGCTATTTTATCCAAATCTATGCAAGTTTGTGAGAGGATTTAAATAATTCTTCCTGAATTTGTATTTTATTTTTATTAAAATTTTGAAATATCGTCTCTAAAAAATTATTTGAAGGATTTTTCTAAATGGCCACTATCACTGCACCAAGCCATCTTTTTACTTTTACTATGTATCTCAATACTGCAAGACCATAAAGATTTTATAAACTGATTTAATACTCAAGTCCTTGGAAAAAAAAGCTACATGAACGATCAATAGTTATTATTGTCCCATCTATAGATGTACGTACATAGATACCCTTGGAAATTATTAAACTCCCTCCCACGCTCACCTGATGGAAATGAAGGAAGTTTCCTTTTCTCTACACTGTGATTAAGTGCGTCTTGAATTTCTTACGATTTATAAATTTTTTGCTTTTTCCGCCTTATTTACACTTCCGATTTACTCTATAATTTTTAGTTACACATAAGGATATGACACATTTGAAAATAATAGAAAGTGCTGAATTCACGGTGGAATCGTGAAGAAGAATATTTGTTGTAAGCTTACTATGGAACTTAAATTTTTCATAAATTTATTTGATTTAATTAGTTATTTTATGTTTTGTTGCTTTTTTTTGTTATTATTGATGCTGTACAGGATGTCCCGAAGAACGTGTCCCGCCATACTCAACCAAAAGAATATTGAAATAAAAAAAGGAACGAAAACGGATGTGAGACTACGATAATATTGCATATGTCCTGTTTGCGTAATTTTGCAATCAACGTGTTATTTTCAAAATGAAATTTTTTAAATATTTTAGCTCTTTGCTTTTTATATTGTTTTAATTAGTTCAGACACCTTCGCCTGGCTGGGTTAAATGTTGAAATCAATTGCGATGACCTTGACCCACTACTATCGAACCGATTTGCATGCGCAATTTTTTCCTATCAGAGATATTTTCAATATTTTCAATTCAATCAAAGCAAGTGGTGGACATCAAGCAAAAGCTACAAGTGCCTCATCTAAAAAATCTTGAACCCAATTTTTGATTCACTTCGTTTTTTTTTTTTTTTTTTTTTTTTTATTGAACTTGGTACATAAACGAAGTTTCAGTGACGATGCAAATCGAATGGACGTCCTTGAAAAATTTCGAACCCAAATATTGCATGACGTGAAGGTTTTATTAAAGACTCAATCAATAGGGCGCTCCGCATAGCAAATACTTCGATGACTAAGGTAATTAAATTAATGAAACACATTCATTGGAAGCACGTTCTAAACATTTTAGTTTCAATCATAAAAGTATGTCTTAAAATTAATAAATTAAATAGCTGAGTAGGGATTTTTAGTTTAATAATAATACTTTCCTATCCATTATTCTAAAGTTGTCAGAACGATGTCTTCTTAAGTTTATATAAAAAAAAAAATATTTTTTTTATTTTTATTTTTTTATTTAAAGAAAAAAAGCATTTTAGGATTTGATTTGTGAACAACACTTTCAGTGTATTTTCTTCAATGGCGGATGAATTTATTTTTATTTTATTTCTATTTTGTTGTATTAGGGAACCGAAAAATAATCAAAATTTGTTCGATGAGCTCATTCACAGTTAGTTTGTGTCGAGACACGTTTTATTATTACGTTAAAGCTATGGTTGTAGATCTTATTTTCCGGTTAAAAATTCTCTTTTATACCAACAATAGAAGAAGCAGATGAAAAAAATTACCGATACTGAATTAAAATTAAATAAAATAAGTAAAAAACGAGTTTTCAAACAAAACTGAGTCCAAGTCGCATGAAAATTTAGAAAATAAACTTTTCTTCACACACAGAGGTGGACTCAGATTTTATTCGCTGACAATCACCGATATATTTCAGTAAGATCAATCAGAGATAATAAGTGATTTGATTCATGAAGAGAAAGAATATTCAAGAGAAATGTCCCAATCAAAAGTTCTGAGTCCACCTCTGACATTTCTCTTGAATATTCTTTCTCTTCATGAATCAAATCACTTATTATCTCTGATTGATCTTACTGAAATATATCGGTGATTGTCAGCGAATAAAATCTGAGTCCACCTCTGTGTGTGAAGAAGAGTTTATTTTCCATGGAAATTTCCGGTTCAAATTTTGAAAGATTCAATTGTCACGCGACATGAACCTGTGTACCAAATTTCAACTCGCTGTGATGACGAAAAGTGGGTCTGCGAGAGTGTCGAAAATAGTAAAGAAATATATAGACAAATTCGTGTACGAGTTAAAGGGAATGGCTGGCCTCAAAGAAATGCATTTTTTTATTGTTAAAATCCATAGATAAACTATGTAAGAATATTTTTACAAAGTAACAGAGGTCAATCCTAAATATTTCTCCAAGAATATAAAGACAGGATCAGACGAGCCTCGACCTGCTCGACGTGTGCGATCGCTCGCAAGGGCGGATACAGCAGGGAGCGATCGGAGTGATCCCCCCCCCCCTAGAGCTCTAATAAATAAAAACTTATACTCTAACCAAATGAAATGGAAAATACAGATACATACATTCAGATCTTCTAAATTCACATTAAAAAAGTAGAAAAAGTTTCTCCCTTTCCCTTCAATTAATGAATGCATCACAATTGCTCTCTGGAGTTTCCCTTCATTTTGCATTTAATTAAATATTAAAATTATATTACACCACCTTGTTCCGATTCCGCAAAAATGGAAATGAGTTTTTCTGTCAAAATTTTGTACACTTTAACTGATATTTTCTTCCCGCCATTTTGGTGGTGAATTTTGAAGAGGCACCTGCGAGTTTTTATCAAGCGTCATTTTCAAAATTATTTGTTATATTATTTATTTTTTATTTTTGAATTCATATAACTCATTTCTTTTAACTGAATTTAACTTCTTCAAAAGACTATTTTCTCATTCAAACAACATTCAGGACAGAAAAATGTTCATTCAGCATTTAGGTGTGCACTTCCCTCACGGTGAGTTTTCTAAATCGTATGCACTGGCAAATTTTTCACAGCTGCGGAATCTAGCCCCTATCTAGGTATAGTTTTAACACTACAGCGAATAAAAATGTAATTTGGAACTCCTAATGTTTATCAAAATACTGAATTAAATTACTTTGCTTTGACTTTGCTTTCTTTGTGTATCATGAAAATTTAAAAATTTATACACAAATGTTTTTTAAAAAGTTATTTGTTATATTTATTATTTCTTCTTTTTTAGTCATAAATTATTTTCAAAAAAGTTAGAATTATACCACTAAGGAATTTTCAGTGCAAGCAAAATTTTTGCATAGCTAAAAAACTAAATCACCTATTTAATTGAATCAAAGTTTTTTTTATTCAGTATTAAATTCTCTTCTAAGTGAACTAAAAATATTCGTCAAAAAGTTTATTTAAATAATTGTTATATTAAAGTTAATTTTTTTTAAAACTCGCCCAACATTTTTATTTCACACTTTTTCTGTCTGTTTTTAGTTCACCTAGAAAAAAATTTATAGTAAATTTAATCCTTTTTTGGTTTTTTGTTTCAGTAAAAAATTATGAGGTGTTTCTTTCCCGCCGATTGAAGCTGTACTCACAGCGACATGACGCCCATGAAATCGGCTTAGAAATCAGTTATATATATATACATATTTTTTTTAAATGTATAAATATTTTTTTTATACATTAAATATGTATAAAACCATACCTCAAAATTCACTACCTTCATTTCTTTCTTTCTCTTCTAAAAAAAATATCACAAAAAAAAACGAGGGTTTAGAACATTCTAATTCAGGACATCCCCTTAAGGGACTTGCACATCAAAAACAAAACCAAAAAACTCTATTTATTCCCATTTAAAGCAAGATTTTTGCTCCAATGATTAACAAAATCAAGGGAAGTAGGATGAACTAAGAATTTTACTAAGTATAAAAAATGCATTTAAAGTTAACTTATGCTAGGTAACCATATATGTATGTATTTATAAATTAGAAAAAAAAAAAAAAAAAAATTGAAAACAAAAATAATAATAACTCTGAACTTATATTTAAGAGCAAAACAAATAACAAAATGCGAAAAAGAAACATTTTAACTTGTACGAAAATATTCGAATAATACATTCTTGAATCTCATACCAACGGCGGGCGCCTTCTCTACACAACATCAAGAGTAAGCTATTCCAGACTCTGACAGCTCGAAAAAAATATTGCTTCTCATGAAGATTGGGAGAAACGATTTTTTTATATAAATAAGTAGGTCCGCCAAAGAAGATAACACAATTAAGAAATTGTACCAGAAAATATGATTGAAGGGGACGTCCAAGGATAATCTTGGCAAGATCTAAAATATGGTCGAAATGCCTTAAATATACCGAGCAACAGAGCTATATGCAATATTTAATTTACGTAGGGAAACAGAATCAGATTTGGACCAAATTTCTCTGGAAAAAGAGGTATATACTATTAGTGACTTAGCTAGCATCATCCTAGTGGAAATTGGAGTGTAGGAAGTGGAGACAGGGAGCTTACGCAGACATCCATACACCTTAGAGATGACATTAGAAATCTGATTGGATTAAGAAAGTGTATTGTTGATAATGTTTCCTAGATTTACTACTTTTCCACGATAAGGTAAGATCACACTATTGAGTACAACACGAGGCAGTAACGACGTATCCAGTATATACCTACAGATTAAAATAGCATTTGATTTAGTTGGATTCAAACGAAGCTTATTCGGAATACACCACTCACGTATTGAGTAAAGGTCTTTATTAAGGCGAAGGACAGCATCTTCAATTAAGCCAACTGGCCTTGATATGTAAATTTGTAAATCATCAGCATATAAGTGATATTGAGCAGTGAGCCGAATATTTGGTGGATCATTTATTAATAGGGAAAATAATAGTGAACCTAGTATCGAGCCTTGAGGTACACCACTAATGTTTGAAACAAAGGTAGAGGAATTTCCATTACATGTGACTTGCTTATACCGACCAAAGAGATAAAACTAAATGAAATTCGATTCTGAGCTTGAAAAACTAAAATTAGTTACTAGAGAGTCATCTATGGAATCAAATGCTTTTGAAAAGTCTAACAGAACAAGAACAGTTATCATGTCACTATGTAATACCCGACGAAAGTCATCATTGACCTTCAGTAGAGCAGTTGTACAGCTGTGCTTGGACCGGAAACCAAACTGAAACTTATCCAAATAATTATGACGTTTACAATAGTCCATAATTTGGAAACGAAGTAGTTTTTTGAGAGCTTTTTAACCGCCGAAAAACGCAATAACGGAACGACGTTTCGGGGCGGAAAAATTTGTTTGGTCTTACTCAACCTCACTTTTGGATTGTTTACAAAAATATTCTTAAATTATCCGGAAAAAAGTCTATTTTTTACAATAATATGGATTGGAACAATCATTTAAAGGATATCATTAAAATAGGCTTTTTTCTATGAGCTCTCATCATACAACTTTTATGAAAATTAAATGTCACTACTACATATTTATCCGAAAAAAAGTTTTCGGTTTTTAATGTGTAATCAAAAGCAAATTTTCGTTGTAGAACTTTTTGGTTTTCGGTGTTCGATGTACAAATGCCTTTGCGGGAGCATACTAAAACTGAAAAAAATATCATCGGTGATTTAAAATGTTTAAAAATGGAAATAGGAATCTCAAAGATGTCGCACGAAAAGACGACCCCAAAAATTAGATTATGATATGCTGAACAGCGATAGTGGACTCAGATCCTCGTCAAACAATTGAGGAACTATCATTGAAGATTGGCTGTCCATGGTCTACAGTTCAAGATCATCTTCGTCGCATAGGAAAATTGTACAGGCAAGGAATTTGGATTCCGATCAATGTCGTACCATCTGCGCGTCTCTTTTGTCTCGGTATAAATCCGTTCCGTTTTAGCGGCGAATTGTAACTGGAGATGAGAGGTAGATGCTCTATAATAATCCTGTACAAAAACAAAAAACAATGGCTTTATTTCAGAGAAGTATCTGTACCGATTCCTCGACGATCACTAACAATAAATAAGGTCCTTGTTTGTGTGTGGTGGAATCTTTCTGGGAGTTACACACTCTGAATTGCTTGAATCTACATAGCCAGACCGTTACAGCGACAGTGTATTGTGAGGAACTGGAGCCAATGAAACAAAAGCTCATAAAAAAACGATCTGATTTGGTCAATAACCAAAAAAAAAAGATCCTGCAACACGATAACGCGATGCCTCACGCTGCAAAAATAGCACAAGAAAAAATAAGAAAGTTTGAATTGGAACTTTTAACGCATCCACCCTAATCACCGGATCTCGCACCAACAGATTACCACCTTTTCAGATCGTTAGACCATACATTAAGAAATAAAAAAATTTAATAATGTTGGAGAAATGAAAACGACTTGGAAAAGTTTTTCAAGGAAATATTGAATGACTTTTTTTAAAAAGGGAATCATTCAATTGCCTTTACGTTGGCAAAAAGTTTTGGAAAAGCATGGAAATTATTTAATAACTTTTTTAAGGATTTGTTAGCATTTTTAGGAGTTTTTTAATAAATAAATATTTTTCGCCAGCAAGAAAATGCTTGATACTTTTCGGTCCCCTTAATATATTGTTAAGAAATTTTTCGTCAAATTGCTCTACTGTCATTGTATGAACGCGATATTTTTTTTTTAATTGTAATTACCTCAATAGTATCGAGAGTGGCTTTGGTAACTCAGTTTTTAAGCGTGCTAATGTAGTCAGCCCAGGGGTCGTATAGGTTCCTAGTTTCCTTTTAAATTTGATAGCTTCTCCTACTTCATACCAGGCTAGCACAATGAGCCACTATATTTTCTGTGTTTTGAATATTTCGAGCTCCTGAGTCCTGCCACAAAAAAAAAATAATATTATCGAGAATTTTTTACTTCCGCATATTTTTAAATAGAAGCATCCTCACCACCATCGCATTAACTATGTATAGGGAAAAAACCATCAGAGCCCTCCTTGATTTTGTATACAAATCAGGTTGATATGAAAATATCAAAAATCAAAAGATAAAAGGATATGCTGGATAGTCTATGAGAAGATTGAATCCGTTTCGTAGCCTGTAGTTATGTATAAAAAATTGAAGAAAATAACGTGGGGAACTGTCTGTATGTGTGTGTGTATATGTGTGTGTATGTGCTACGCAATAAGATCCAAACAAAACAAAGGAAACAAATTTGGTTAAAATTTGGTACGACATTTTTATTCGATTGAGTTTAATACTTATATAAATTGTATCCCCTCCCTACATACTCTTTAAGCGCTCTGCTGTAAAGATATCTAGAGCAGAACAACCAGGAGCAACTACCTAAGTGTAGCTATACCTGTGCGTGCATATGGAAAGCGAAAAAATTCACATTTTGGTAAGATTTATCTTGGCAGAATTATTTCAGCCAGCTAAATCACTGACTTAAAATATTCAGATGGAGGTGATAGAAGAAGATTTGTGGTAGCTCAGACAGAATCCATGAATTGACACGACGCGACGTTGACATATTGAGGAAATTTATCGAAGAGAAATGAGAATAGGCCTAAGCTAGAAAGTCATGTATTTACATAATATAATATGTACATTTACGTTCTATATATATATATATATATATATATACATATATACTGTCTACAAATCTAGGAAGAGTTTTGTTGGCTAATGATTTCATTGAAAGTGTCGAGAGGCATACAGAGCTCTACAAGTGCAGTTAAGCAAATCCAAATAGACTATGGCCCTTACCAATGACCTACTAGCCGATTGATAACGGCCTAATTTGAAACTAGTTAAAAATACGTACTAATGACTGATTTACTTGAAGAGTTTTAATTAAAAGTGGCTTTTTAGAACACTCCACATTAACACTTTCTAAAGGTTTATGTATACACGTATGAAAGTTTATTTTGACAACTTCTCAAAAGATGAATTTTAGCAACGATTTCATTTTTGAAGATTGCAATATAATTGGGGACAGCTGTTATAATTGGAAAGTGAAAGTTTCCAAAAACCGAATAGTTAATCCTTTCGACATTTACTCAAGCAGGAGTCTTGAAGACGAGTCAATGTCCAAGTGAGCAGAAATGAAAATAAATTTTTTTTTTATACAAATGCGTACATTTGACAAGAATTCAGTAATGGAAATTTTCCATTGTTTAAAAGAAGATCTAGTTCGAGATAATCCTAAGCAACGTTGTCATTTCTGGGCGGCACGCTAGCTCACCTCGATCAAAGATATCCCAATAAGAAGATAGGACACAGCCGAATAAAATTGGAAATTTTTCATGTTTTTTAGACCGAAACAGGAATTGTCATATCATTTCGTCTTTTGCATGAATGGAGCAAAATAACTTGGCTATGCATTATTGTAGTGCGACTGAGATAACTAGTTAAAAACAAAATTCGAGAGAACGTAGGATTACCCGAATGATAAAATCGTCTTGAATACCTTCAAAGTACTTTCAAGCTATTCATAATAATGTACATCAGGTCACACTACTTCCCATTTTTAAGAAAAAGATAAATTTCGCTTTGGCCAAGGTGCTGAAAGGGGATGTAAAGTTCCTCTAAAATAAAATTCTCATTTTTCCCGAAATTATCATAGAATTTAGCATGAATTTCTCCCACTTAATCTCTTCATAGCAAGACGAATGTCAACAGAAGAAGCACGTCCTGCTCAAAAATAGCATAGAAATTACACTAACAAACATTGGTTATGCTATAAAAAACATCATAAGATTTCACAGAAAACCTATTTTCACAAAAGAGAGTGAACATTTTATGAGAGTAAGACCTGGAAACTCCGCCCCTTCTAATTGCCATTCTATTTCGTTGCATGCAATTTGCGCTTTCACATTTTTTATCTTTATTCATAAAAGTTTTAAAGAGAGTTTGATTTCTTTTGATTTTTTTTTCTTCTTTCTTCCTTTTCTTTCCTGTGCATTTTAAATGTAAAAGAATCGGAAAACTCTTCTGTGTCCTAACTTGTCATTAAGTTAACTTTGACCTCGACTATTGGCGGAGAGTGTGGAGTGGGTACCAGGAAATACCTGCCGCTGTCACCACACCATTAACAAAAAGATATCGTGCCTTCTAGAGAATAAAACATCACACCACATTCGGTCCTGAAGGGACCCTTACACCACTTACCTTGCATTACTGTGAGGACACAGATGTACAGTCCTCTTTGCCGTTGCTCCATCTTCCCCACGACGTTGCGGGCACCAGTTTGCAATGTCCCTTTTAATGATCTCACCTGAAAAGTTAGCGGAGGAGCAAACCTTATACAACCTTCGTCATGAGAGGGCTCCAAGAGAGTGGAGGAAGAGAAAGAGAATTTATGACATCCTCGCTAACAAGTTTTTTTATTTCCACAAATTCAGTTTAATTACTGTGTCGCATACATCTAGTCCTCGTTTTTTGCTTTAGAGAAAATTTCCTTTGCCTTGGCATTTTTATTTTGTTCACCTCATGGGGTGACTATCAAGTTACCTTGATTCCTTCGGATTACAACAATGAAACAAATAAAATTTTTCCATTTCAACAACTTTAGTTTCTCTGTTTGGCATTGGTAAGCATGACCCCAGCACGGGTATAGTTATATAAATATTTCATTAAAATCCTATGCTACTGCCCTGACAACTGCTAGCCAGTAGCGGTCAGAGTAAAAATCTGGCATGTGTGGGAACTGCGAACGCGGACCAAAAGAAAGATGCCGGAAGTATGACAGATGAGTGCAGTCAGACATTAGGTCTGGCTGTTTACTCGAAGGTTTTAACTCGGTGTAAAAAGTTTTACGCATTTTTACTCACAAACTGTCTGTTTACTTTTGAACTAATAAAAATCGAGTAAATTTATACGTTTCCCCTCTTGCACAAAGTTGCACATTTTTACGCATGATTAAGAGGATGTGTAACTTCGATATGCAATCAGCTGACTGTCAAAAGTATTAAATTTGACGTTAACACGCTTGTTGTGATATGAAGTGAAAAGTGATTTGAGTTTAAGCACATTTTTTTCCATTTTTTAATTAAATTAGAGAAAGGTATTTTACTTAATCACAATTATTATTTTCACACCTTGTTTTGCATAGAAAACTTATCTGTCAAATTTTTTACACATGACAAGCTGAACAAAATTTATTCGGGAAGTGTCTGGTAACTTTTCTTGAGTTATCCCTTCTACCGCATAAAAGTTTTTACTTGATTTGTACTCAAAGATTTTTGCTCAAAAGTAAACAGACAGACCTATTGTGTAATTGATTATCGGCGAATGAAGGTCTGAACCTGGAGGAGTGAGAAAAAGATCTAAGAAAAGCAAGGATAAGTGGAAAAAGTTTATATTTAACAAGAACGAGCAAATTAACAAGAATAAAAAAATAAGAAAAATCATGAAAGGTAACAAACGTATATTGGAGCAACAATCCTCCTGAGAATGGGAAAGCAAGAGTCGCCGATAATTCAGGAATAAGCATGAATTCAATGCGCGATTCAAACTGCGGAGCACCTGGAAACGGATAAATAATTAAGTTAAGGCATGCAGTGAGGTGCTTAATAGAAAGAGAACAAAAGCAATGTATTAAATTTTTGAAAAATAATATAAGTATAGTACATATATGGTATATATGTATATAAAGCCCCAGACTTGTTGCTGACAGAAGCCGCCTAACCTCTCCTATACACGTGGGTGTCCAAGTTACAGTGCTGTCCGCATATAAGAGCACCTGAAAAGAATCGAATTTAGTGCCTATCGTTACGTGGGTTGATATATCGTTCATATTACTATTAAAATCTTCGTTAAATGAATTCTAAGGTTAAATTTTGAACTTACCGAATGCTGTCCATCATATACAGGAGTACCTATACCTAAAATGAGTTGAAGACAGTACTTTTCGCGAAGTGTGTTCAGATATCATATCTATTAGTATTAAAATATACCGACTGTCCTCCTATATCAGGAGCGCTATAAAGTATCGCAAAAGTTGTCGTGCAAAGTGCTTAAAGTATTAAAATCAGTATTAAGAGCCAGCAGCCGTCAAGAGAGCACCAAAAATTTAGATGTCATTGTGACAGTTACTTAGTATCAGACTCATTAATTTAAAATTATTTATTCAGATCAATACATATAAAATTTGTTTGATAATCAACGACAGTTTTAATCATCTACCAGAGTAGCGCTAAAACTTAACGTATTATATTTGTGAATGCGCCATAGCCTTATAATCCTTAGTTTAAATGAACGTAGTTTCGTCGATTTCTAAAGGGTTTTCCAATAAGAGGTGTTATTTTAATTAGCCGGCTATTTCGGTAGATGTCACTTTTGGAGCTGTCATTTTTTGATATTTGACAAGTAGAAACTACGCATTTATAAAAATGATACACGATTCAACAACGCATTGAAATTATTAAAATTCACTATAAAAATGGTGAAAATGGGCAGAGACGGTTCGTAAAACTCGAACATTTTTGGGTCGTCGTGAAGCACCTTGTCCGACCGCAATACAGAAATTGGTAGAAAAATTCGAGCTGTCGGGACAAGTTAGTGATGTGAAGAATAAAACCCATGCACGTCGCTCAAGAACAGCCGAGAATATTGCTGCTGTAGCCGAAAGTGTTGAAGAAAACCCAGGTTTGTCCATTCCTCGTCGTTCTTTGGAATTAGGCATTCCACAAACGTCATTACACCGTATTTTGCATAAAGATTTGGGTCTTAAGGCTTATAAAGTTCAGTTAACACAAGAACTCAAGCCGGCCGATCATCAACAACGTCGAGTCTTTGCTGATTGGGTCCTTGAAATGCATGAAAATGATCCGGAATTCCATCGAAAACTCATCTTGAGTGATGAGGCCCATTTCCACCTCGATGGCTTCGTCAACAAGCAAAATTGTCGCATCTGGGGCTCGGAAAACCCAAGAGTTATTGGTGAAAAGCCTCTCTATCCTCAACGTGTGACTGTTTGGTGCGGTTTATGGTCCCGCGGGGTCATTGGACCTTACTTTTTCGAAAATGAGGCTAGAGCAACAGTTACGGTGAATGGATTGCGCTATCGACAGATGATTAATGATTTTTTATGGCCGGAATTGTGGTATTGATCTGGACAACGTTTACTTTCAACAAGACGGCGCTACGTGCCATACAAGCAACGCAACCATTGATCTTTTACGGGAAAAGTTTCCGGACCGTGTTATCTCTCGAAGAGGTGATCACAATTGGCCACCGAGATCTTGTGACTTAACACCTTGCGACTTCTTCCTTTGGGGCCACGTGAAAGAGAAGGTCTACGCCAACAGCCCAGCGTCCATTCAAGACCTCAAAGATGGAATTCGTGAGGCCATCGAGGACATAGGGCAGCCACTTTGCAATTTGGTTATGGAAAATTTCATGAAAAGGATATAGTCCTGTAGTCGCGGTCGTGGTGGCTGATGTTATTTTCCATTATTAACGGCATACCTTCCTCTTTATAATGAATTAAAGATCCGATCATTTATCTCAAAAAATGGCATTTTTCTTTGAATATCAAAATAACACCTCTTATTGGAAAACCCGTTATTATTTGTATTAACAGTATTGTATGCACTGTGTAAGAGCATAAAGATATCTCATCTGAAATTGAATTAGTCGGCTTCTCCGCAATTTGTTATCTTAGTCCATCGTACCCTTCAAGAAGGCCTTCTCGAGAGATACTATCCCTATAATTTTACTGTCAATCTGTGTGCAGGCTTTGTTATAGTCTTCTCCATTTCATAGTGGATGCGTAATCGTCGTTGCACTGGCCCAATGGGTTTACTTTTGCTCAATCAGACGGCAACTTATATATATCTTAACATAATGCTTCGGAGTTGGTTTTAAGAAAAAAAAACAAAATTTAATGGAAATAAAATGTGTTAAACCCTAGACTTTTTCTTCTCTCTTCTCTTCCTATGGTCCTTCTTTACTCCCTATAGGTAACAAAGGGACATCGTCAACGACGTGTGCCCACGATGTCATGGTAGGCCGGGTACGGCACAAGGATCACATGCCTCCACATATGGCATTAATGAAAAAAACAATTTTCCAAACAAAAAAGTGTAAAGTAAGTAAGTAATACATAATTTATTTACAGAATTGAATGTTACACTCTTATCTTTAAACAAGTATTTCCTCCTTTTCGTACTAATATTTGATTTTTTTAATGGAATTTTACAGTGTATTAATTTTTTTTTTATCAAATTATTTATTTCACTTAGATTGTTAATATTTTTATTCTTGTCCCTCATAGTTTCCAGATAATATTTTAAATAATATCGTACCATAAATTCTAATGTTTTTGATACCTCTTTTGGATATTATTTAGCATATCAAATCAACAAAATTAAAATCTTCGTATTTTGCAGTCATTGTTTTTTCCATGAAGGCGTGCGCTATCTGTTTCCCAAATAAAGTGGCATCTGTTATGTTTTTACATTTCATTTGGGGTATAATTAAATAGAACGCATGGACCTTACCTGCCAAGGAATGCTGTATCTGTTGGTATTTTTTTCTGAACTACCTCCAAGGTTGTATCCGTCTAAAAATTAATTGTGTAATTAATTTAATAAGAATATTGTTAAAAAATCTGGACATATTTATGTACCTCAAAATTGTATGAACAAGAATGTTACATCTGGTCCCTTTCAACATTTGTAAACGAGTGATATCTATGCCAGTGAGCACGATAATTACTATAACTGAATAACGATTTTTCACACTTCTCCCCAGAGACATTTAAAATTGCAATTACTTTTTTCCGATGAAAATATAAATGTTTGTTACACTTAACACTAAACTGACAAAACTCACATTTATTCATAAGCACACTAAATATTTATAACCTTTTCGGCTGTACGGTAAGACACATACTGAGGACGCATTCAAATTGAATTTTACGCTTTTTAGAGCAGTAAAATTTAGACGGTGAAGTAAATTTACTGCATTCATTTGGGGAAATTTAAACCAAGTTAGAAGAATTACCACATTTCTTGCAGTAATTATTTTATTTACACTTCAAACGTGTAGTTATCAATTCAAAATGTAATTAAACTACAAAAAATGTAGTAAAATTTACTATTAAGATTGTAACATGATTACATAAAAATTTTAGGGTATATGTATGTATTTTTTCGGGTTATTTGCGATTCTAACTGTCAAATTTTGAGTGTAGTTTCTCGTTGGAAAGGTTCAGCTCACGACTCCTGTATATAGCGTGAAATCGAAATTGGAATAAATAAACCTGAGAAATGGAGTTATATTAAGTGACAATGGATATAGTAACTCCAGAATATTATTAACACCCTTCTGACTATACGAGGAACTATTGGGCCCTATTCTGTAATTTTTCATAAAATAATATTTTATGTTACTTTATGGCGAAAAAATCCCTTCTTCATAAAATGAAAATAAAATATTTCAAAAATTCGTATTCTGTCGTGGTTCTATAAAATTATTTTATGAATTCTTTTATGAACACGTACCATAAAATATTTAGTACATTCCGCTATGTTTTCTATAACTTTTTGAACAGCTGGTCAATTGACATTTGCGTGATACTCTATAAAACCACCCACTAAATAATCATTTATGAAAGCAGCTGCTTTTTTAATAGCTCTTGAGATACTTTGAGTGTAAAAGTTCTAAAATATGACAACTCCTGACTGGAGTTTGATACGAACCATGTCCGCAGAAATGCAAAGCAGCAGAAAGACATCCTTTTCGTTCAATTTTAGATTCCTAACTCAAAGTGAACGGAATAGATGTCTTTCCGGTATGAGGCTATAGTTACTCTATAAGTATTTGAATTTATTTTCTTAAAACGAAACATTTTGGGTATAAATTAGAATTATTCATAAGTTTGCAAAATAAGTTTACAAATCACAATATATAAGAAGTTTATTAATTATCCAGCCGGAAGAACTTTTGAAGCCGAAGGCTTAACTTAACTTTTTATATTTTACCATACCGCACCAGTGCAAATTTCTACAATTTCTAACAAAATTGTAATTTTTATGCATGGCGGTGGACATTTTAGTTTTTAATTAAAACAATTTTTGCACAACAAATGTTAATTGACGCATATAATTTTCATAAATTGTGTCAAAATACCTTTAAAATGTGCTGCTTAGGTTCTTTTATGTTATGCTCCATAACAGGAAATATTTTATGTTACGATGCATAAAATAAAAGAAAATTTCTTGTACAGAATAGGATTTTAGGGAAATATTTTATTTTAAGGCATAACATAACATGAAATGATAAAATTTTACCGACAGAATAGGGCCCAATATCCATTGAAAGTTCCTACAAGCAGGCACAAATTCTAACAAGAAATAGCCAGCTTAAGAAAAAATAATTAAGAACTTCAACTTTTGGTGAGAGAAGTTCAATATCCTAAATTTTTTATTTAAATGTCCTAATCGTGAAGCTCTCTAATGCGTTCCAGTCTCAACTTTTCTAGTTCTAAATTTCGATTAAATAGCTTTTCATTTGGTGTGCTTTCCGCGGTTATTTGTTTAATCCTTTCACGTATCATTTCTTCTCCAGTTTTTGGCATTCTTCATTCTTTTGCTATTAGAACTTTTGTGACAATTTTGCGACAAGACATTTGTGTTGTCTGTCCTTGCAGCACTTTTTCCTGGAAGATTTTCTTTACTATTTTTTGGCAGTGAAACATTTTGAAAACAAAAGAAAATTACCGTAAGAATGTAAATACTCTTACCATGGTACCAGAATCAAACTGCGCATTATTCTTAAAGTCAATTGGTGTCATACTTATAACTGCGTAATCAAATTCATTTGGATCATTTAGAAAATCCCCTCCACCAGTTGATTTTTGCTCCAGATTGAACTACGAAATTGTAGGTACTCCTTGATTGCATTTTAATTCGATACATTACTCACACAATCATTTTGCTGATATCTTATATCTCTACACTGTATACATAATGCTTTAACTTAATGCACGCTTTAGAATTTTCTTTGGAGTCTACAATACTAATTTTTGATTCTATCGTTGATGGAAGAGTTTCCCGCATTTCATGAGTCCAATTGCTGGATTTTTAACGCGGCTAAAAATAAATGTTTTATTATTATATTTTATGAACAATTCTAAGCAAACGCAAATCTTCTTCGTCTTTTATTCTTTTAAGCCTCCATCCGCTGGAGTCAACTCATCATACGTTAGAAATATGACAGTATTTCGTACCTGCGGGTAACACCACCACACTGTGAAAATTGTAAAACTCTTAACTAATTTAATGAAAGTTTTAAAATGTTATTGGCAGCCTTTGTAAATATCAACTTTAAATTTTGTTTGCAGATACTACTTCATTGCTAAATTAAATCTTAAATATATTGGTAAGGGCCTATATATCTCCAGCATAGGCAACAACAATTTTATTTATCCTCAAATTTAATTTGGAGTCTATAGTATTACTCCAAAGTATTTGGCTTCCGTTTTAAAAACAAGAGTAATGCCACCCAGTTTGGGGCGGAAAAACTCTTCTCCGTGTAAAGAGAACTAATTCGGTCTTTGAGGGCTTAAGCCCTAGATCGCAGCTTATAGCCGAGCTAAGAAGCTTTTGCAATGCTCTTTGAGTTAGTTCACTGATCGTCAATAGGAATTTTCCTGAGACCAGGATTACTAAGTCTTCGCAACCTACCTTTGTCAAGAGATAAGAATACCATTAACCACCAATAACCACAGTCGTGGTGACAGCACTCCTTCTTGTGGAGTACCTCTAGACCCCCTCCTGCTAACATTATTGCTACCGAGTGAGTTCTGCGTTTATTAGGCGACTATTAAGCATAGAGTTAATGCATCTACATCCTAGACTAATCAGGTCATCATGGATGGCCTCTAAACTAACTTTATTAAAGGCTCCCTCGCTATCAAGAAATGCACCTATAGTGCATTTTTTTTTCTAGATTGATTTTCCAATGGTTCCTACTACGTCATGTAGCGCAGTTTCAACCGAATTTACCTTTTAAGTATGCGTGCTGTGATCTAGAACTCTCACTTCCCCTAAGCAGGTTGTTCATGAACGCCTCCAAAAACCTCTCAAAAGTATTCAGAAGAAGCTATGTGAGGCTGATAGGTCTAAGCAGTCACGTGTCCGCTACGATCTGCCTTATTGGTTTGCTTCCAGATGCATGGAATATAGGAGTGGAGTAGGCAGCTTCTATAGATCACCATCAACCCCGGAATTACAATTTCTTGCACTTTCTGCAGCATGATAGGAATGATACTAGCAATTCCTGGTGATTTATTAGCAGCAAAAGATTGAATTACGAACTCCACTTTCTTCTTGGTGACTATATCCCATATAGTCGCTAAATTTGAAGTACCCACCAGCGTACTTACTATTGTTATAGGTGTGGTCGGCCTCATAGTTACAGGAAAATGCAAATTAATTCGAGCTTTACAGCCCAGCCAAGCTATAAATTTATTTTAAAACTTCTTGTCTTAGCGAAAGACTCCAATCCCAATGATTGATGAGAGATGTAGGCATAATCGGTTCCTTCAGGTGAAATAATTTTAACTATAATTTATTTAATTTTTTTTTTTTTTATTACCTTGCTCAGCTAAAAATATTTGGTAGGTATAAAATGCACCACCTCCTCCCTTTTAGTAACAGCTTTATAGCAATACTTTTCAGTTGGTTTTGTATTTGGATATTCGATAACTTGATATTTCTTTTAAAGCTTTTCATCAAAGACACCTTTTTACATCTGAAAAAAAGCATTAAAGTTTATGGTACCATTTGGGTGGTTTGTAAATCAGCTTGAGCCTTGCTATGAGCTTGGAAAGTTCTATTTGCTCAAAATTCAAAGTGCTTACCATGAAATTCGGACTCGTCTTTTTAAAGGACTTTCGTACATAAACTACCACCATCCTACACGACTTTTAAAGCTTTAAGCATAGATCCGACCACCAAAATTTTCATTTCACTTTTTCAAATTCAAGTTTTTATATCCTAGATGAAATCTCATAGAGACAAATGCTGGAAAACAAAATGATTGGACATTAAAAATTATTTTGAGTTTTAAATGCCTGGCTGTCTGTCTGTTTGCCTGTCCTCTCGATAACTCGACGAGAACGCAGTTACTTACATAAATGCTGAAATTTTTTCGCTACTTACATATTTGGACATTGCCTGAGAACGCATCGATGTACAAAGCTGAAAATTTGTACACCACGTTTTCATAAAAAATAGTAAATCCGATTTCACAAATGTACTAAATTGGGGAACCCGTTCTTGGTGATGCCATATAAAAATTTAGTTTTTCACTATACAGGGTGTTTCCACATAGATATACCATAAAGCAGAAGGTGATAGTACTCAAAATTATATGGCAGGGGGAGGGGCATTTCAATCGTTCCGGAATTGCAGGGTGATTAAGAAAATGTACTAAATCAAAGAAGATTGTCTTGATGGTGACCGTACACCTTGTACTTTTTAAGATATAGGGTATTTTGTGAAAGGCTAGTATATTTTCTTAATCACCCTGTAATTCCAAAACGGTTGGTTTGCTGCCCCTACCATACAATTTTTTGTTAGCCCAGGTGCGTACTATCATCACCTGCTCTATGGAACTTAGGTGGAAACACCCTGTATATTGAAAAGAGGAAACATTTTTCAAAAATGGACTAAATCGGTAAAAGCCTTCATGGTGCTGCCATACAAAACTTAGACCAATAAGAACTTTTTCTTTTGTTCGAAATGAACTTGCATGCAAGGTGATAACACATTAAGCGAGAACTGCCCTATGCTGTCAAACTTAAAAACGCACTGGAAGGGAGGCTTGCATGCAAGCTAAGCTTGCTGATCGTGTTATCCCCGTGTAACGCAGTGCCAATCATTCTATCGGCACGATATTTACACTTGGAATTGCTAATCTTATCGACTTCTAGTCAGACATCATTATATCGGCCGTTAGATGTCAGGACTGCTGTCTGAGCAGAAATACCTCGAGCTCTTCAAACTAACTACAAATATTTTTAGAATTTACATTCAAAATTTTTGCAGAAATAAGCGGTAGAAGAATGGATCTCTGATATTTTTCCCCATTAATATTCCACCGCATGGCAAAGTTCGCAACTGCTTCAACTATGCTTACATTCTTGCATTAATTCAGGAAAATTTTTGCAATTTATATTTTATATGTAAAAAAAAACTTTGTCATTAAGATGAAAGAATTTTACAGATCCAGGGCTCTTTTCCCACATATAACTTCTATTCCCTATAGTGTTTTAGAGCTACCGGGCTACTGGGGAGAAAAATACTACCTACAACTACATTCGTGGCAAGATAATAATAAATATGCTAGTTAAATTAAGAGGTTAAAAAAAAACAAAAAAAAAACACATAACTACGTACCTACCTACCTGTTGTATAAAAACAAACAAATGCCTGAGGTCTACGAACGATTCATTCACATTTATCTTAATATGTGAATGAACATGTCGTACATACTAATGAATGACTTATCGTCTTTAGGCAGCTCTAAAACTTGTTACCTGCGGAGACGTTTTATGTTATCTTTTCTCATGTTTCTTTACATACATATTATCTTTGTATATACCTACATACTACCTACCTACCTACCTACCTACCTACCTACCTACATAAATTTTTTTCCCTTGTTCAAGTTCTTTTATTGAGCCGCTTATACACATGGTATTTATCCCAATTCCTAAAGAATTTCAAAAGTATAAGGTGGAAGCAGAAAAGAAAAAATGTAAAAAAAAGAAAAACGAACTGTGTACACCGAAAAAAGCAATCAAAATACGCACATATAAAAACTAAACTAAATATTCTTCTTCTGATGGTTAAGTTACATTGGTAAGGTGCAGAAACCATGTAGACGGGAATCATTAGGCAGAGGTAAACCAAACCAGATTTAACTACACACAAAATTCGATATAACCTTGAACCAAGAAACCCAGGAGATCGTTCCGATATCTTCTTAAATGTGATGCTTTCAATACCATAGCACTTGATAGATCTCTAGATATAGGTGAATAGGCTTTGGGACACGCCATCCGCGAGTATGTTTAGATGATCATTTTTCCCAAGAGAATACGGACGAGTGTACACACAACAGTACGCAAACGCCATTAATTTGTTTCAATATTATTTACTTACAAGTTCTGAATGAATTTGTGAGCCCATTGATGATGACGATAGGGTCGAAAACCTTCTCTGGCTGATTAAGGTAATTCCATTGACTGTCCAGTTCCCTTATAGTAGATACTTTGTTATTTCGGTATTGGTCAGTTGTTAACCGGTCGGCTGATTATGGATTTTGTAGTAGGATAATGCAGTGATTTTCAAATAAGTAGAGATTAAGTTTTATAAGGGTTTAGATTATTCTACATTGGTACTTACATATGTACCTAGTTCTGTTGATCCATTACGAGGCATTCCTCCTATAACAAAAAAAGAATTTCATCTGATTTTTTTCATTTATTTAATCACGATTTAAAATATTTTTTTTTCTTGTTCTGAGCCGGAAGAAAATAGTATATCGGTTCAACATTGACTTGACATGTTAGAAGAGACGAATCATACCAAAAACAATTCAATCTATATCTCAGTCATCCTATTGGTTTGATCGAGGATTGTGCTGCACGCCTAAACAGTGACTTACAAAATATTTTCATCTAGTCCTTGGAAAACATGCTCTGGCTGAATTCCGAATAAGTCACAGTGAATTGCTTTTCATTATGAATTTATTGACCCTACAACGCGTCCTACCCTTTCATTGGGCGATTGAGTATCCAGTTCATAATCTTAACGTGATTTTAAATTCTAGCATGCGATGCTGTGACCTCGTCAATTCAAACATAACAAAAATATATGGCACTCCCTGCCGCCTTTAGCTATCTGCTGGACTGAAGAGGTTCGATCATTTATCTCACCTTAATTTTAGCCTGCTGGACTGATCGCATAATATACAGGGTGTCCCGTCGAGATGGTAAAAAATTTTAAGGGTCGAAAGTACAGCCTATTTGCGATCGAAAATGTTATATAACATTTTTTCGAGTTCGCACTATTTTCGAAGTTATAGGCGATTTTCGATTTTTTCGAAATTTTGAACCTTAAGTCACATTTTTGACCATAACTCAGTTCAGGTTGCTCACACGACACGACCCTTTTTCTTGTGTTTTACTCGTAACATTACAGGCTCTCATTCGGTGTAACTCGTCGATTTTGAAAACGTTCACACATAATGGAAAAATTGGCGATTTGTTGCCAAAACATTTTTTTGTCAGAAAATTCATTTGTCTTCAAAGTCATAAATCTCGAAAAGTAACCATGCCAGTAGATGATCCAGTTCTCATAGAAAACATCCCTCATTTATTATCCTTTATAAAAGTCCAACACGATTAGTCCACCTTAAGTATTGCCAGAGTTACAGTAAAAACTTGCCTGCAACATACCTCTCATAACTTGAGCAAAATTAAATCAAATTGCAAGGATGGAAGAAACAATGTACCTGAAGTTGGAAAATGTGATATTTTTTTTCCAGATTCTTAAAGTAGAGACTGCAAGCTTTCAATAGAGTACCCACATGTCTAGACTCTGTGGAAGGAAAGTACTAATATTGAGGGGTGAAAAAAAATGAAATTTTTTCGAAAATCGTAGATTTAGTAGTGGAAAATTTCGAAAATTGATATTTTGGTATGCAGAAAGTTGAGGAGTACAAATGAGCATAACACTACAAATTTGCAAGTCTCCCAGCATAGAATCCAAAATGCAATACAGAGTTTTGTGATCTTGAATTTTGGAATTTCAACCGTTTGTAACTTTTTTCGATGAAACTTTGGCTGATAACGTTCAGTGTAAAAAAGTTGCAGATTAATAGGATCTAGAGAATAGGGGGAAAGAAAATCGCTTAATATGTAATTAGATATGAAATTTCGAAAAAATAAAAAAAAATTTGTTGAAACTTGAGAATTTCGAATTTCGAAAATCGAAAAATGCCAACAGTTGTGTATTTGTAAATCCGGCATACACACCGAATTTCATTAAAATCCACTAGAAACTACCCGAACTATAACGAAAAATATGTTCGAAATTGGGCATTGTCGAACGCGATTTGCCAGTCTCAGAGGGGAAATCGAAAAAATGATTAAATTGAAAAAAATATTCTACATCCTTAATCTATATGAAAATAAAAAAAATCTTCAAAAAGTATACACAAAAATTCAGAAAATCGAGTCAACTTTGCCTCTCTAGATTTTCGAAAATGTTCGAATTTCGAAATTGAACTTAACTTTAGCAACTAACGAATTATATTCCGAATCCAACGGTATATACATCTTAGCTGTAGGTCAAACAGTTTCGAAGGAGATAAGAGTTCCCGCAAAACGCGTTTCCGGATTTTTATGCAATTCGAATTAATTTTGCTCAAGTTATGAGAGGTATGTTGCAGGCAAGTTTTTACTGTAACTCTGGCAATACTTAAGGTGGACTAATCGTGTTGGAAATTTATAAAAGATTATAAATGAGGGATGTTTTCTATGAGAACCGGATCATCTGTTGGCATGGTTACTTTTCGAGATTTATGACTTTGAAGACAAATGAATTTTCTGACGAAAAAAATGTTTTGACAACAAATCGCCAATTTTTCCATTACGTGTGAACGTTTTCAAAATCGACGAGTTACACCGAATGAGAGCCTGTAATGTTACGAGTAAAACACAAGAAAAAGCGTCGTCCTGTGAGCAACCTGAACTGAGTTATGGTCAAAAATATGACTTAAGGTTCAAAATTTCGAAAAAATCGAAAATCGCCTATAACTTCGAAAATAGTGCGAACTCGAAAAATGTTATATAACATTTTCGATCGCAAATATTCTGTATTTTCGACTCTTAAAATTTTTTTCCATCTCGACGGGACACCCTGTATATTTGAAGCAGAGAGCTTTAGTTTTACTGTTTACCTTGCTTCGCACTTATCAACCGGTCTATTTAACTTCACTGAGGAACACAAACTGCTATTTTAGCGGACTAGAGCCTGGAACTCACTGCCCCATCATATCCAGACAGCTAACTGTATCGGCAACTTCAAAGGACTCCTAAAGTCCTATCTTCAAATAGTTCGTACGTCACATTAGCTTGCGTTGATCTGTAATAAAAAACAAATATGTATATTATTATTATTAGCTATTAAGCTTAAATTATTAATCTAGGTTTAGTTTTATTTAGCTCTCTTGCCGCTTTATTCCGATGCTTGAAAAAAGATTGTAAATCTTGTAGCGTCCGTACCCAGAAAATAAATGAATTGAATTATACTACTGTGCCCAAAAAATAAGGTGACATTTGAATTTAAACTGCGCGCGTCAAAGAAGTTAGCGAATTGGTTTCTTTTTTAGGTTGGTAGGACTGTCTTTGACATCTCTGCCAAATCACACGTCAAAATATTCATTAGTGTTTGAGATACGCTTCGTTTTGTGAGCTGCTAAGAGTGAATTTCTCGTTTTTTGCAATGTCGAAATTTGTTGAGCAAAGAATTTGCATTAAATTTTGTTTGCGGACTATTGACTACATTGACAAGACGAAATGCATGATCACTGGAGATGAGACTTGGATCTACTATGCTTACGACCCCGAAACGACCGATCAATCGAGCGAATATCGTGCGGGTGTGCAAAGACCAAAAAAACTGCGCCAAAGTCGCTCAAAAATCAAGTCAGTCTTTTTCGATTATCGTGGTTATCTGAACGTTATGCGTCGTTTGCGTAACGCTATCCGCCAAAAGAGGCCGGAATTGTGGAAAGACAACTCTTGGTTTTTGCACCACGATAATGCGCCGTCTCACACTGCACTCGTTCTTCGTGACCATTTCGCCAAAAACTCGACTCATATCGTTCCACAACCACCGTATTCACCTGATTTGGCGCCGTGCGACTTCTGGCTGCTCAGCAAGCTCAAAAGACCGCTCCGAGGACACCGTTTTGAGACGATAGAGCAGATTCAAGCTGCCGCGAGGAAGGAGCTGAAGGCCATCCCTGAAATCGACTTTTTCAACTGTTTCGAAGATTGGAAAATCCGTTGGCATAAGTGCATTGCATCGGGAGGGGATTACTTTGAAGACGATGAAATTGATTTGGAAGAATAAATAAAGAATTTTCAATATAAATTCAAATGTCACCTTATTTTTTGGGCACGTATGCTTTAATACGTCTATATCATTCATGCTCAAAGTTTGTTTGACGTCAAATCTGTAGAGGAGCACATTTTTCAGTAATATCAAAAATTCTCTTTTGGGTTAATTCAAAAATGTTTAACTTCCTAAACACGTTTTATTTAATGTAAAATCAACTAACCAAAAGGCTAAACAAAGATGAACAAGATATATAAGAAACAAATATAATTCGTAACAAATATTATTCTTGTTAGAACACAGAATATGGAGTGATTTTAGCACTCAAAAAAGATTAGTAAAACCGCTGATGTGCTCTGTGCCGAGAGCAGAAAACGTTCCGGTAACGCCAACAAGTTAGCCTATATGGCAATCATTGCAAAAATAGGGGGGGGGGGGGGGGTGAAATCGATGGAAACATATTCGATAATATGCTGGAATTCCACTGATGTGAAGAGCCATCACCGTCTACATTTAATGAGACGTAACGAAGGTGACCTTAGCAAAAACGAACAAGTAAATTCACAAAAATAAAGGAAGAAAATATAATTTCAAAATAAAATTTCGAAATTGCTTTTACGATAGAGAAACTCCCTCTCAATAATGTGGGTAGATATTTCAGTAGAAATTGAGCATTAAACAAGTAAAAAAGCTAGAATTGGTCTAAGACCAATTCTTATGATACCCTAAATGAATGCCCGTATTAAATTTCGTATGGTCACCGATCTATTCAAGTATTGATTTTGAAGTTGTTTTCGCATATATTTCTAGAACAGTTTGTCGCAAAGGAAAAATGGTAATAACCAATTTTATAAGATTTCGTATTCTGCAGAAGTTCTTAGTACAATAAAAATTGTCTTGGACTGATCGTTTTCAAAGTATACGTAAAAAACCGAAATTTTTATATGGCAACACCAAGAAGGAGTTGCCCGATTTAGTCCAGTTTTGACATTTTATTTGCTAATATAGTAAAAACATCATGTACGAAATTTCAGCTCTCTACGTCGATGCGTTCTCAGGCAGTGTCCAAGTATATAGCCGAAAACGAAATTTTTATATGGCAACCCCACGAAGGAGTTGCCCGATTTGGCTTATTTTCGAACTTAATTTTACTTTTTTTTTTTAAAGTCTGTGTACAAAATTTCAGCTCTCTAAGTATTCGCGTTCTCGAGTTATCGTGCGCACAGACGGACAGACGGACAGACGGACAGACGGACGGACGGACATGCAAAAATCGAAATAACTTTTAATATTATGCGTGGGTGTCCAATCCATTTTGCTCTACCATCATTATTTCGAGGTGTTACAAACGGAATGACAAACTTAGTATACCCCTATGATTTCATCTAGGGTATAAAAACGCACCTTTTTTCCAAGCATTTGCCGTTATTAATTTGTTATAGCTATACGAAAAAGTTTCTTTTATTTTACAAAATTTTCAGTTGTCGATTTCGTCCACTAGATGGCGTTTGCGCCAAAAATTACCTATATATTTAGAAAAGCTGTATTTTAGGGAATCGTTATATATCGGGGTTGTTTTTCAATACCTCGGGAACCTTTATTGGAATATTGACCTTACGAAAAAAGGTTATAAAACAAAAAATGTTTAGGGCATTTTGAGAACTAAAAACAAACCTTTTTTTAAAAATTGTATTTAGCTTAAACTGAGATATTACAACAACAAAAAACGAGCTGAGCGCAAGACCCGTTTTTCTTACCTAACCTCCCATCAGAGATTTCATTATTTCTTATAGGTATCAGCCATCCAATATTCAGCTGAAATCGTAGAATCCCTAAATTGGATAACGACCAACTTTTGTATCTACATAGGTACCTACTTACCTACCTAAATTTTTCTGTTCATCTATAAATCTATCTTGGGTAGAAAAAAAATCAATGAAAATGTTTATGTTAAAGCAAATATTTAGTTTAAACATTTTGCGATGATCAACATTTATATTTAGTGATTCATATCCGCTGCCTATGAAAACAAAAAATCGTCGGATTCTGTTAAAAAAAAATTCCTGTTAACACTGTCAGGAGTTAGATGATTATACTATTTCTAAAAATCACTTTGATGTTTATACGGAAGTAATAAATTTTTTTCAGAAAATAATACATTATACGTAAAATCTTCTGTATAACTTCTTCTCATCTAAGTATAAGCATAAACCAGAAGTACCTATAAGTTTACTTCTTAAAACTGCTGGTTTTCCGTATACTATCAATTTATCATTCATTGATAAAACTCAAACTAAACATAAAAAAATAGAAAATGTAGCCGGCAGCTAGCACCGCAAGTCTCCCGTCAGCATGACTTCGGCTTGTTTTGTGTAGGTATACAAAAATACAAAATATTTCGAAATCGATTCGATTCAAGGCCACGACGATTCGATTCTCACGCCACTGCGACCGCACCCCTCTTACTAAATCAGAAACAGCTGAACGTTTTGAAAATATTTAAGTAAAACAACAATCCGAATCCGAAACACCAACAGGCTAACAGTAGTTCACCAATCAACACACCACGTCCGCCACAGGGTACAATTTTACAACACCACGCTGCGTCTTCCAATCCAATTCCTCCATCCAACCCCATCACCTAACCATTCACTAGCTTAGGCTAGCCATCCATCGTAGCCGCAGCCAGTCTACCTCACCATCTTTACTTTACCAAAGCAAGCAGCATATCATGGCATGGCAGAGCAGCTAAATAACTTAGAAATTTTACAACAATACAATTGCAGCAAGGCAAAGGCAAGCAGCCGGCAAAATAACTGACTGATCAGTCAGAGGAGAGCAGAAAAGCTAACCGCTCAGCAGGGCAAGCCGAGCCGCAAGCGCAAGAGCAGCAAGAGACTGACTTGACTAATAACTACATAAACTAAACTAACAAAACAACAGTTTGTTCCCGGCCTCCTTGAGTTAAAGACGTGTACTATGTTAACGCTAGTTCTTCGGTATAAACACTGCCACCGTCACTCACGATAGTTGTAACTCTTTTTCGCAATACTAAAAATTGTGACGAAACGCGTCTTAATTATTAATTAAAAAAAAAAAAAAACACCTTGCGATCGTGAGTGGTTATTTGGAATTTCCAGGTGAATGGTGTTAAATGAAATTCCAGTGAAAATTGAGTGTTAAAAATTTCATTCTGATTCAAATTCTGAAAAGTCTTAACTAAAACTGTGTTTTTTTTTTTTTAATTCACTATCGCGCAATAATGTCTTGCAGCTGCCCATCATGGTTTACAGTATTACTATCCGTTGCAAGAGCAATGATAATTAGTCTCTTCCTAATTACTGGAAAATGTAAGTGGACTTCACTTGAATTCACTTTCAACCGTCACCGTTAATATTTTATTTTATTTTATCTTATGTTTTTTTTATTATTATTATTACGGACTATGCTTGACATTAAATTATAATCTACATAGTTTAGTTTCTTAGTAGACATATTATTA
This sequence comes from Dioctria rufipes, assembly GCA_963924295.1. Classification (NCBI taxonomy): domain Eukaryota; kingdom Metazoa; phylum Arthropoda; class Insecta; order Diptera; family Asilidae; genus Dioctria; species Dioctria rufipes. Next base: position 1,935,905 of record OZ002741.1, read on the forward strand.
CAAAATCATAGGCATTCTAAGGTTGTTTCTATTCGGTGTGGTAAATCAAACACTTTCACTTTATTCCATTGTAGTCGATGAAAAAACCCCAAAGTAACTCGTAATTAGATAGGTAGGTCTACTTTTTTCCAAACTCGAAACGGACGATATAGTTTGAGTTTAGAAAACGGTTAGTTCAGGATGACTAAGTTAAGTAAGTTGCGAAATAGTATAAATAAATATTAATAACTGCTGGCTGATAATATTATGTAGGTCGCCACAGGTTTGTTTATTTTCCTACTCTTCCCCTTGAGCCTAACCATATTTATTTGAAAATTTGTAAATTTGTATCTGCATAGACTAAAAGTATGATTAAGCGATTTTGCACATCGAAACTCAGTTTCGAAAGGATAAATTTTTATATCCTAGATGATGAAATCTATAGGGTATACAAGTTTGTCCATCCGTTTGTAACACATAGAAATATTAAAAGTTATTTTGATTTTTGCATGTCCGTCTGTATGTCTGCCCGTCCTCGTGATAACTCGAGAATGTGTTCACTTAGAGTGCTGAAATTTTGCTCACAGGCTTTAAAAAAAAAAGGGACAAATAAGGTAACTCCTTTGTGGGGTTGCCATACAAAAAATTACGTTTTTCACTCTATATTTGAACACTGCCTGAGAAAGCGTCAACGTGGAGAACTGCAATTTTGTATACAGCGTTTTCATAAAAATAGTAAATGTAATTTCCAAAATGAACTAAATCGTGTAACTCGATGTTGGTGTTGCCATATAAAAATTTAGGTCTTTTACGCATACTATGAAAACGATCAGCCGTAGTCGTTTTTATTTTACCGGACTATGAAACCCTATGAATTTGGTTAATAATCATTTTCATTGTCCGTCTTAGAACAATTCTAGCTTTTTTACTTGTTTCAGAATCAATTTGCTGGATACCTTATAATCTGTGCAAATATCTACCTATATATATGTGCAATAGTATAGATCTAAAGATCAGTGTTGGGCAAAATGCAATCTGATTGATGATTAATGATTACGATTACAATTAATCAGAAAAGTAATCATTTATGACGATTAATGATTGATCAATCGTAATCGTAATCATGATTACATGATTACATTTTTTGATTACAAATTTGCAAAAGGTTTAAAATTGTAGTTAAAAGAAAACAAACATTGTTGTATTTCTATCCCGAAGTCGGTAGTGAATAACTCGCATTGCCTTATTCTACAACATCTGCATTCTGCCCTTGAATTCATTCGAACTAGCATATAACAATGTGGAGCAATATGAAAAGTCTAGCAAAATCAAAGCGTTAAAAGGCATTATTTCATTATATATTATATATTATATATATATATATATTATCCGCCCCAGAAGTGTAATCTTTTTCGCTATCTTTTTTCATATATAATCAAAATCCTCGAATTTAAGCTGATGATCAGATATGTGTGGTCTCTATCAATAGAAGCACTTACATTCTTTACACTGACTTGAATTAATGTTAATGTTTATTTTCTTAGAACTAAATTTTAAAATCTCTTGAAAAGTTTCATTTGTAATAAAATAAAATAAAATGTAATCATGTAATCATGATTACGGTTACATTTTCCTAAGATTACTCGATGTAATCATGATTGCTGATTGATGGGTAATCATGATTGATGTAATCATGATTGATGTGTAATCAGGATTGATGTAATCATGATTGATTTAATCATGATTATTAATCTGATTACAAATGTAGTTGATTACGCCCAACACTGCTAGAGATATACATGGAAAATTTTTGAATATAACTTAAAACAACCGCGAAAATATTTGGGCAAAAATAAAACTTTCAGTTCTTATTTTTAAGCAGAAAATTTGATACTATGAATTTTCGGGAGATACAAGTTTGCCATTAAAAAAAAAACAACCTTTTAACGAGCATAAATTTTTCTCTGTTCCCCAAAATGCAACACTGAATCAAACTGAAATTTGTCATAAAAATGCGTCAAAAATGATGGCATCCAATTTTAGGTCAACCATAGACCAGTGGTTATGTCAACTACAATATGATTTTCACGAATATATTTATATATGTAAAACCATCAATTATATCCATCCGTAATGGTCATCGTAATTGTGGAGTAAAAAAAAATCATTATGTAAATGTTAACCAAAGTTGCAATACATCGCAACAAATCTTTAGTTATCCCTGGATAAAGTTGGGCGTTCCCATCAAAACGTATGACAATGCAAATACATTTCTCTTTTTTCTGAAAATTTTTCGAAAATGGATATAACTATGTATATAGCGTGCTACCATCATGGTGGTCCATAGGGCAGGAGGTGACAGTACTCATCTAGAAAAGCAAAACATTGTATGGCATGGGGAGGGGGCATATCAACAATTTACTAGATTTTCACAGAACACCCTTTATCTTAAATAGTACAGTGAGTACGGTCACTGTCCACCCATTGTATGCAGAATTTCATAGCCTTTCCAACGACTGCTCAACCAGCCTCATCATACCTCTCCTCTCAAGAGTTATGGTGGTCTAATGTAAAAATTTCGGATTTTCTTACTACATTTTTGAGTTTGACCTTTTCTTTTTTTTTTTTGCAAAAAGATAGTTAGTTTTTAAAAAAATGTAAACTGTTTACTCTCCTCTTTAATTTCACCTATTACGTTTATGTGCTGCCTGTAGCCGTTAAAGAGTTTGGTAATTTTATTCAGCAGTGAAGAACAGTTCAGAGCCACATCTAAAGCGTTATTATACAAACTTATAGACCGGACTAAGTTGCAGGCCGTTATCAATACCAGATCAAAACCAGACTAATACGTGATAATCATTCCTCGAAAAGACCTTTAGGCTGGTTTAGATACACCTGAATATCATCCGGATAGAAATGTATTTCTAAATCAGAAACTGTTTTCTGCAAGCCATTGATTAAGCTGAAGAACAGTGGACCCAATATCGATCCTTGGGGGATTCCATACTGTAGAGGCAATAATGTAGAATAAACAGTGCTGACTCTGACCGACGCTGGCCACGCTTGCTCAGCAAGCTATCCAACATGAACGCTGTTGAACTACCAAAATTAAAAAAGGAGCAGAGCTTCTGTATAAGAGTTCCATGGTCGCAAACACTATCATATCCGGATTTTGTTCAACATCTAAGCTATAGGGTTTTATAGATTATTTATTTGTGCAGATTGGAGCTTGTTTGTTTGCAGATAATACATAGCAAAATAATGTAATATCTGCACGAAATCTTCAGTGACAAAATTAGCTTTTGATAATAAATATGTATGTGTAGCCATCAAATTTAATTGTGCGAAAAAAATAAGATAAAACGCGAAACTATTTAATTTAAAGCAATAAATTCCAATGAAAAGCTACAATGACTGATTAAAAATCTAACAATTCACACATTCTCAAAATTTTCCTATAACAACTTACGGCTCCGGTGCTATCGAGAGGATATGAGAACTGGCAAAAAACAGCTGTGCCTTTTAAGAAAATAGCTAATTTGAGAAAGCTTGAACGCAAAATAACTGCTATTATGCTGCAGCTTAAATCTTGAATATAGCGCTGATTTAAAAAATTAAAACGGGGTTTTCCTGACAGAATTACCTAAAGTTGATAACGCAAAACCAATTTCAAATTGGAGATATTGAGCTAAAAGAAAAATTTGAATTTCCATGGATTATTAATGGAATTTATAATTTTTGGTAACTAGCCTGATCAGCCGCTACGATCGTGCAGAATATATTTACGTTTAACAGCTGTTTTCTAAAAACACTTCTTTTCTCACGTCAATCACTTTCTCATACCTACTTCAGATTTATGTATATGAATAGGTAAGTCTAAGCTGTTATCTAGCTCTCAGTCATGTGGAGACACTAAAAAAAATCATATTGGCGGATATACAGGGTGTTTCCGCCATGTTGGTCCATACGTCAGTTGGTGATCAGCATTTTCAAAGTTACAGGGCGATTAAGAAAATATGCTAGTTTTTCACAAAACACCCTGTTTCTTAAAAAGTACAGGCTCTGTAAGGTTAAGAAACACCTCATGGTCTTTATAACGACTGCTCAACCAGTTTCGTACTCCTCTCCTCTTCGTAGTTATGGTGGTCTAAAATAAAAATTTTGGGTTTTCTTACCTTTTGTTTTTACTTCGACCTCGTCTTTTTTACTATATACTAACTGTTACCATCAAAGAGTTGTTAGCTCTTAATCTATTCTCAAACTTATTTTCAAAAATAATTTGTTCTCTTAGTGACTGAAAAAACGTCATTTTAAAAAATATATCGGTATAACTTGAATAGGTTATGAGTTAATAATTTTTTAATGGCTACAATTAGTGCATAGGTGTATCTAAAGAGGACTAAAGAGGATAGCGCACAGTTTACAGCTGTTATGAAAAGAAAAAGTCATGTTAATCAGTTTTTTTCTAAGAAAATCAAGAAATCAAAATAAAAAACAAAAAAAGGAAGAGAATTCGAATCTTTTATTTTAAACTGCCATAACTCTGGAGAGGAGAGGATTGCGAGGCTGATTCAGATGTCGTTGGTAAAGTCATGAAGTTTTTCATACAATTAGTTCTTAACGGTGACCATATACCCTGTACTTTTTAAGATACAGGGTGTTTTATGTAAAACTAAGATATTTTATTTCATCGCGTAACTCCGAAACCCCTGAGATACCCCCCCCCCCTTCCTGGCAGACAGTGTTTTATTTTTTAGGTAAAGACTATCACTTCCTGCCCTATAGACCATCATGGTGGAAACACCCTGTATATGTATATATATTTTATGATTCCTATAGCATAATACATGCTATGATGATGATTAAAAAATTTATTACGTTATAAATTTGCAGCCCCCTACTTTCCGGCAGCAGCATAACAAAAAACTGCTCGGGAGTATATATAACTTAAATTTAAATTTAGATTTTGAAAAATATTTGTAAAAAGAGATGGGCTATGAGACTATTCTTAATAAACTTAATCAAAATTCATAATCATAATTTAAAATTGAAATTTTTATACTTACACGTTTCGTACCTTCTAAATTAAAAACAAAAAAGTCGTCACTGTTAAAAACATTTCATAACCTAAAAAAGTAGAATTTAAAAATATCCGATTTCATAGTAATATTATTAATTAAAAAAAAAAAAAAAAGCGATTGTGCCAAATTGAGGCTGCAGATACAAAAGAAAGATCTCTTTGTACTTTTATTACCGTATAATTTGAATTTTTCAAAACTTTGTTATTTCCAGATGGTGCAGGTATGATTTCCTGCAATCTCCAGCATCCATCTAACAAAACCCCGATTTGGAAAAATGCTATTCACAGCAAGCTAATGGCCGTTAGGTAGACATAATAACAACTTATTAGACATTACATTGTGTAGATGTCTATGACTGCCATTAAGATAATTTTTGAGATATAAACCGTTCTCCTTTTGTTCTTATTTTCGTTTCTTTCATTTCATATATAGCTAACTCTATTCTAAAGGTATGTAAATGGGCGCAGGTGTTTGCTTTGGATTACGATGATTTGCGATGAGTTTTTCTAACTTTTGCTAACATCCAAAGAAATTTACTCAAACGGAAAACATTGAATTGAGTTCAGTTGTAATTTTGTATTGTTTCACCTTTTTTTTACCTTTTTCGCGTTACATTGAAAGAAGGGTGTTTGTCTTCATTGATCAGACGAAGGTTATCTGAAAAGTTTCCAACCTAATAAAGCTATAAAACATTTTTCTTCAAATTAATTTTTATTTCTTTACGTAGTCTCTATACACCCCTCCCAGCGATGCTCTCATCTCTTTAACCCGTCTAAATAGTACTCGGCGTCTTTCTCTGCAAAATAATTGTTTACAAAAATCTCTGTTCTCCAAGCGCAACTTTTAACTTAGGGAACATAAAAAAAGTGGCTTGTGGCTAGATCTGGTGAGTAAGGAGGGTGGTCAAGCAGTACAAACCGTAATTCGTGCATTTTCGTCCAAATAGAGCAAAGACTGCATCCAACGCCGAGACAGCTCTCTCATGCCTAAGGCCTGAAACACAATTGGAGCTTTTCAACCAGCTTGAGATTTGTTGACAATGTAAATCAATGTAGAAGAACACAATTGGAGCTTTAACTTTTTTGCCAGCTTCAAGCTGGATTGTGATTTGTTCAAATTGCAAATTTCAATCCCAACGACTGCCAACTTGAGGGAATTTTGAATGTTACCAACTGTGCGAATGTCGAATATCAGATGAGAATGACTTCTGTTGACACATTTAAGAAGTAAACAGCAACCAAAAATTTGGTGAAATTGAGGGATGGTTTCGCCAGTGGTTGCAGTTTTTGGACGTCCCGAACGTTCATCGTCATCCACGCTGGTAGGGCCACGTTTAAATTGAGCTGCCCAAAATTTCACGGTGGTAAATGATGATGCATAGTATTGCCTTTCAAAAACAAATATTTAATGACAGCTCGATACTAGAATTTTTGCATTTTCACAAAAACGAGCATCCAAAATGGACGATATTTTGGAGAGGATCTTTCAAAGCTTATGCAAACACATTCCCCAAATTTTGTTTACGAGTGCTGCCATCTTCATGTTGAGGTCGGATACTTTTCAGACAACACTCGTAGCACAATTAATTTTAAAGTTAATATGATATATACATATGTATGTATATATATGTATGTCTTTTTCTTATTCAAAACTTTCTACAGTACACACCCATAGATTGGATTTGTGGAGGGGTGTGCAGGCGTTGCGTCGTATTCACTGCGACCTGAAAGATCTATTGTGAGTTAAACAGTTCGCAACCGTTAATGTCTAAGAATATTTTCACTATGTTCACCTTTTTTTGTCTTATGTGTGGAATATTACAAGGGTCTATCCATGGACCCTTTTTGTTTATTTATAAGCGATCTATTGTGTCACCAGCAGCGTAACACCTTGTCTGGTACTCTGTTTAACTTCTATGATGTAAGCTTTGATTGCAAATGTGTACTTATGGTTTTATGAAATGCAAAACAGGGTTAATGATGGGCTAAGACCATGTTTGTGTACTTTTCTGTCCTATACCGAAAAAGCAATTGAATTGTTATTTTTTTTTTATTGAGCAGGACCCTTTTCACAATAGGCGTATATAAAAATATAAAAATATCTGTATATATATATCAAACCCATGCATGAAATTGTCTGATTTAATGCATTTTTAGACCAGAACTACAATTACTGCAACTAAAATTTCGCATTATCAAACATTTTTGTATATATGTTTATGTGTTCATAGTTGCCTGATTTTGTCTATCTTAAAACTTGCCTTTCGGCTTTAAGTGATGTTTGTAACAATAATTTCAGCTTAACATAGCAAGTAGTTTATTCTCGAGTCATCGTACTGAAAGACAGACCACCGAAAGGCAAGTAAAAACTTGTATGACGTATATATCCTATGAATTCACTACGTAATAAAAAAACCATATAATCCTAAAACAAACTAGATAATGGGCAAACATAAGAAAAAATAGAAAAACACACACAGCACTTATTCCCTTCATTTAAATAAAATATCATATATTTGGTCACCCCATCTTAAAACCGTTGTCAAAATCCTAATCCCTGCTTGTAAGTTCAAGGGGGCGAGTTTCAATGCCTAGCTCCCTAAACAAAACAAAACTCCCTTTTGAAAATAGTGAAGGGCAAGTACATATACACAATAAGATCTCGTGGAACACGCAAAGGATAGCTTATTTAAAAGATACTCGTATGCAGAGCATTTTCCTTGATGATTAACTGAACCAAAAGCAGGTTTCCTATATAGAGTGAGAACTTTCTCTCTAACCGTTCTGCAAAAGCTGCTGTCAAGCTTAATATAAGTGCACTAATTAAAAGCAGATTTTGAAACTAAGCCAATGTATGTAGTTATTAAAAATGCACACCAATTCCCTAATGTGTTGGGCACTATACCTCTTATCCTGACTTTCATACTTATTTGAAGCTCTTTCAACTAGTACAAATTGACTTTTATTTTGCCAATATTCTTATGAGGCAAGACACTATCGAGGTTATTGTACGAATGAAAATTATTCATCAATATTTTTGAATTTGAACGGATTTGAATCTATAAGCTCTGAAATAGCTCAGAAAACTGTTAAATTATTAAATAAATCAGACTTTGGTTTTCTTATATTTTTTTTATTATTTTCTTCCAAAAATTGATTCCAGCGAACAGTTTTTAGGAAATTATTCATCCGAATCTACTAAGGTGAAAGGATTAGAAGCTGTGATTGATTTTTTCAGAAAAAATTAAAACTATTCTTAGCAATTTTATTTTCATAAACAAATTTATTCGATCCATTTCGATCAAATAAAAAGCAAATAAGATGATTAACAACAGAATAAAAACAAAAACATTTAAATTTCGTGTAAAACACTGGTCCCAAGACTGACTCTTGAGGAACTCATATTTTATTAGATTTGGGGCTAAAGCAGCAGCAGCAGCAAAATAACTTGATTCAAAGAGATTGAACTCCGCTCTGAGAAATTTCCCCAAGTTTATATCGAGAGGGTATTGCACAAAATTCGAATAGTTTCAAAAAAATTGAAATGAAATTGAAACTATTGAAATGTAGGTATGCGCGTGTTTGTGTCAATATTCTTCCAACACTCATCCGGACTTCTCCCATTCTAATACGTGTCATCAACAGCTTTTGCTAGAACCTATTACCTCGACGTTTCTGCTATGAGTTTTTCTCCTATTTTGGAAACAATCCTAATTTGGGATATATTAGACATTAAAGTTCAATGGTAGTAGTCGTGTCAACTTTCAGCATTTTTCCACTCATGGGCCAACCCAGACGAGTATTCTTGATGCAGTATGCAAACCGGTTTTTTAGGTAAGAGGTGAAAAGCCGTAAAGAGATATCTGTCATTAAGCCATCCCACACGAGTATTCTTGATGCATATCAGTTATCTAAGGAAGAGCTGAGAAGAAGCAAAGAGATATCTCTACACTTTGGAGAGATATCTCTGTGCTTCTTCTAACCTCTTACCCAGAAAACATGTTTGCAACTGCATCAAATGTCCCATTGAATTTACAAAATGAATTGAAATGCTGAAAAAATATCAAACTTTTCGACCCAGCGATCAGTAAGGTCTCATCAGTGTGGTTATCTCTGATCGCCTACCATCATAGAACTTCTGATCGCTGGAATTAAGCATGCGCTATTATTTTCCAAGCAGGAGAAGAGATCATCCAGGAGGATGGGACAGGGAACTGAGCTCATCAAGTCTATTATGCTCCATTGATAGCAATTAGCATAGTTGTTCAGATATCTCTTTTCTAACGCTTGTGATAGCTTGTCGTAGGGGAATAGTAATTAACCGCAGATAGCCTAGACTTGTTACAATGGAGCGTTTGGGTCATTTCTAGCCTTAAAATCAGTTCAGGCCTATCGCTTGGCATTTCCTTTTGGTACCAATATATAAAAATTTTACAGCTGTAAAGAAATCGAGTTTAATTTTTAAGTGCACATTTAATAGAAGTTAAGCAAAGGAAATCTTTTAAAATGGCTAATTGTGAATAAAAGTTGCAAAAAATGAAAAAAAAAAATAATTTCCCATACATTTCATGAAAATGTTTCAAGTAGTAACGTTTTGTCTCAGGTGGAACCTAATCTTGTTACTCTTTATACCATGCTTGTAAGCGTACAGACCTCAATAAAAAAAAACAAAATTTTACATACAAGTGTTTTATAAACGACGCAAAATGGGTTGAATTTTGCGGTATTTTATAAAAAAAAATCTTAATCAGGTCGTTTCTAATTCAAAATTATAATTTTTTGCTTGTCTCGAGCGCCTTCCCATTTAATCATTAATTTCGAGAATACAGAGTGTCTCTTATTATAGATCAAATGAGACGTGTAAAAATCATCCTGATCAGCAATGAAAATAAATACATATGCAATTAGTCAGTTAATCAGTGATCATGGTAAGGTTTCATTAGATCGAGGGTTTAAAGTTTGAACAATCGACATCGACACCTCCTATTGGTCAGTATTTATGTGTCTAACAATAGGAGACTCATACTCATATCATATTGGAATGATGAAATATGAGTTATATTATTTTTGGATTGGATTGAAATTTATATCAAAACTTCCAAGTCCATAAATGTCAAGAAACTGATGATGAATTTCTGTGATCGTCCCATGCCCCACAAGGAATGTTATTTGAGTGAATAATAATGATCAATGTAATATTATTAATATTATTATGATTTTGGATTTTTACTTAAAACATTTGACCGAATGTTAAAAATCATTCAAGACATCAACACGATCCGATTGATTTGGACTTGGATGGGCAGATTTTTACCTTTCTTATTAATAAATAGCGGGCTGAATTTTTCTTTTTATTTAAAAAAAAAACCCTTTACAAATCAAGAGAAGAATTAGTACTGCGATGTCTGCATCTGCATCTGCACCAATCTCAATGAAAGAGATTATTTTCATATACATACTTAAAATAAAATGATAAACCCAAGAGTTCATGGTGAAACGAAATTCGTTCTGAAAACCTGTCAAAAAGTTTTTCTCTGCAAGAATATGGCTAATTTCCGGAATTTGATTGGATTCACGAAAAGGCCGCAGGTATATAAGAAGAAAAAAATGTTAAGATTTGTTCTAATCGACTTTAATGGGAACATGCTCTTTTATGTTTTGTTTTTGTCGTTATTTTTTAAGGAGTTTTTTTTCTGTTTTTCTCTTTTCTCTTTATTTACTGGAAGTCTTTAAAGTAATAAAGAAACAAATATGAAGATGTCTGTAGTTAAGTATACAGTTTGGGTCCTATGAAAGGCGCTTCGAATGAGTCGAGGTAGATAGAAGGCAAAACTATTGGAGAATCTTCCAGTATCCATTTCACATAGCGATGCTCTAAATCACTTTTTTTTTCTCTTTCACACATTAAGGTAAAAAAAATATCTTTCTTTACATAATATAATATAATATATAACTTAGTCAAAAATATTTTAGAAGTTATGCTATTGTAAAATAATATTCACATTGAACTTTTGTCTTAATTTGCCCATAATTTTTCTTTTCCAAACTCACAAACGGGGGTGGCATCCTGATATACCAATCTGGTAGCCAAATTATTATGCATTTCGTTTTCATGCATAACTATCCAATTACACCATAAAGATAAGCCATGCAATCACAATAGGTACAGATAAATGTGTTTGTGCATTAAGGGTAGGTTATGTGATGCAGAAAATAGAAATCCTCCGATTACATGGACTGTCAATGATTAATCCACTCCCCTAATGGAGTAGTAGTGTGTCATTTGGTTGCAGAGGGGATGTATCTTAATACTGAATAATTGAAATTGAATTATAGTAAAAAAGAAAAAAAAAATTGGCACAAAGGTAGGTATGTAAAATACAAAGGGGGAATTGATTCATTGCAAGAATTACTTCAAACCGCGAAGATCGAATTTCGACGTATCATTTCAGTTGTTGTTAAAAAAAAAAAAAAAACACACAACAGAATAAAAAAAAAATTATTTACATGAAAAATCACTGCAGGTCTATTTTATCGATTGAGTTCATTGAAATTGTTTTTCTGTTCCAAATTTTGAAATTTTGAATCCTGCTGACGGTGGATGAACTAAATCCAGTATAATTCTTGCATGAATGTCGTGTGTATATGTGTGGGTGGTATGTGTAGAAAAAAAACATTATTTAAAGCCAAATCCAATTAACCTGTTACGTGTTAGTTTTTCAAATGTTTTTATTTTGAAAGACGCAACAACAAAAATGCTAACCACACTCGCGAAATTGTACACTATCGATGTCTTGTGAAACATTTTATTATTATTTTACATGCTTTGTTTCAGCGCACAAAAATAATTCATTTTAGGGTTTTGTTTGACTGGCTTTTATGACGATCACTTGGTGACATAAAACAAGTTTTCTGATGAGTCATACCCATTAACCTATTCAGAGTATACGAAACTTCCCATTTGCTTTCCAGGAATATTCTATTTGTAATAAAATATTATAAAACTTCAAAATTGATGTATCTAAGTAAAACAGACTACTAAATTTTTAAGAAATTTAATTGATCACAACAAATTTTCAATATGTTGCCCGTTTTCTTAATAACAAACTTGTAATCTACGTCTCATACTTAATGGTATGTGAATTTCTCCCAATGTTTCTATTATTTTCAAACACGCTGCTTCTATACGCTGCCTGATAATATCCTCTTTGTCAACTACGGCGGAATAAACTTATTCCTTCAAATAACTCGATATGAAATAGTCCATCCGAGTAAGGTCTGATGATCTCGCTGGCCATGTTATTGGTCCACACCGCCCTATCCATCTGTCAGGAAAGTTTTCATTCGCCCAATGTTGCACCGTTCGAGTAGAGTGAGGAGGTGCTCCATCATGTTGGAATATTTCTTATTCTTAACTTATGATCCATTAGCTCAATAACTTCAATAGCAGTGTGAAACTTCTGTACTGGAATTGATTCTTGTATTGTACTTGGTATCGTTATTTCGAGTAACTGCAAAATTTTCAACCACATTTTTCGCATATTCACTGAAAACAACTGTTTTCGGGTCTTAAGGGTAGAGTCCACATTTATTGAAGTATTTTTTATGGTATTTCCAAATTTTTAGATTTCGCAAGATTGCAGTTTCTAGCATAGGGCAGAAAGTTTTTTGTTGTTATAAGTTGGCCAACATTCTTGACTGCTATTCTCGAAGGATGTTTTCTAAATAACGTCAGCTGACTGCATCCTAGAACGGTGTTTGGTGGCAATGCATATAAAATTATACTGAGCTCTAACGTCAAGTGTGACTTGTGGCCGTCTATGAAAAGTGTGCCTGCCATCTGGTATTTTCTTACTCCTTTTTCTGTTCCCAAAAACAGTTTCGCTGGAATGCTATTTAGAATATCCTTTAGTGACGCAAATACAAAATGGCTACCATTGGGGAACATTTTTCTGCCTGCAGAAAATAAAATTCTTTTTCTTCTCCGGTCTAAATTTGATTAACGTTTTTGAATCCCCGGCATGTAATTACTTTACTGGTTTTTGGACAAAGAAAAAAACTCGTTTTATTCCCATTTAGTATTCGGACAGGATCGTTTAATATGTGGTCCTATCCTATACTTTTTAAATATTAATACAGTTCTCGAGCCATTTCAAAAACCGTAATCACGCTCTACCTTTGGTAATACTTTCTGCTTGTTTTGTAGCCAATGATGTATTTGGCTTAAAGAAGGAATTGAGCCATGTTCTTCCTCGTCGACCATCTTCTTAATAATGTTGCACACTTCATAATGCTCAATTTATTTTCGCTCTAGTATAGCTTAGGTCATCTTAGCATCATTAGCAGATCGTTTTAAACGTTTTTTTCGGTTTGCATGCATAAGTACTGTCATCCATTATTTTGAAAATTATTATGTTTGTTTACTATCCAGGTATCTTTTATTTTTAATTAATCGATTACGTTTTAAATATTTTTGTCGGGACACTGAAACTGCCATTTTAGTAGTCGGACAGCAGAAATGGAATTTCTTAAAATGCGTCCGAATACTAAAGGTTTAATAAAAAAACATATTTGATTTTTTCTGCCCTATAAAAAACATATTTTATAATTGTATTAGAGACTAAGCAGGAAACAATCTCTTTTGAAGCATACTTTCAGTGTCCGGACATCCTGTCCGGTAATTAAACAAAATTGTTTTTTTTTCTGTTTTAGTTATGAATTCATATTTTTGATTTAATACTAATAAAATCCAATATTCCAACAATACAAAAACAGTTAAACTAAATAAAGCAACATTTAATAATTTTATCTCACTTTCGCTGATGTCTAATGCACTAATTGCACTTTACATAAAACATGTGTTGAACTTCTCCGGAATATCCTGGTGATTTTAGTCCAATCAGTATATTAAGTTTCATGTCCAAAGTTTTGGAAAAGCTAATTAGCTTCCAGATTATTGGTCAGCATAAGCTATCTAATTTTCTTGGATTTACTGCTTCCGCTTCTGCTCTGATCGGGAGTTTCTTGTCAGAACGCCATCAACGGGTGAAGGTGGATGATAGGTTGTCGGATTCACTTCCTCTCCCGACTTATGTACCTCAGGGTTCAATCTTGGGGCCGTTGCTATTTAGTTTATTTAATAATGACCTTCCTCTAGTTGGACGTGATGTCAGGATGCACTTATACGCAGATGATGTGCAGCTTTATCTAAACAGACCTATTGGCCTGTTTGAAGATGGCATCGCGCGTATTAATGACGATTTGAGTAGAATCGATGCATGGTCCAAGATTAATGCATTGAGATTGAATCCCTCTAAGTCTCAATATATTATTGTTCACAATAGTCCACTCCTTTCGTCTGATATCCCACCCGTAATTCTGGACGGTAAAACATTATCTCGTGCTAGTAAAGTGAAAAATTCGGGTATTGTGTTGAACCAAAATATGTGCTGCTGTGACAATACAAAATCAAAAATTAGTATCAGCTGGTGGGCTGCCCGCTTACTACATATCTCAAGTGTTCTTTTTTAACCTGCAAAAAAATAATGAACCATACTACCTTAGAGAAATGTTTAATTTCACTAATTCACATAGAAACAGGAACATTATTTTTCCTCGTTTTACTAGGCTTGTCATGGAGGGCTCTTATCTTGTCAGACTGCGCGCTCTTGGAATGCTCTCCCATCTAGTATCCAGCATGCACGTACTGTCAATTCCTTTAAAAGCCTCGTTGATGCACATTTCTTAATTAGACGCCCGTAAATTTACTTGATTGTCTTGTCAGGATCACTTCTCACAGCAGAGTACTATCGTGAATTATTGTAGCTTTTTTTTTTTTTTTTTTTTTTTCTATGGCATTTGTTAGTATCTAATTCTAGTGTCTAGTATTCTGTTTTTATAGTTCATTATATCTTGTTTTTGTTACTCAGTTTTTAATTTGTCATTTTAAGCGCAATATTTATTTATTTATTTATTATTATTATCATAAGTTACTTCTGAATTGTTTATAGCTTTTCCTCCATGGTTAGTCCAATTATTTTTAGGTATAATAAAAGATTGTAATCTTGTATACTATCACCTCTAATAAATGTTATGTTATGTTAACTTACTGATGTGAAGTACATACACAGACTGATAAGTATTTTCCCAAAAACGATACGTGAGTTACCCAAATTTTGGATGTGCATCTAAAAAGATCAAATAAACAAAATTCTAACGGAGTACTAAGGCTAATGCGTGTCCTTTTCTTATTTTTGTTAAAATGTTAAAAAATGAAAAGTGTCCGAATACTAAAGCTGTCCGGATACTAGTGCAGTAAATTAAGACGAAATAAATATATGCGTTGGTTTTAGAATTATACTTAAGTATGTATAGAAATAATCTTCACACGAAAATCAGAGATTCAATAAATTAATTTTTAAATTCGTACAATTTGAATTTTGTTGTTAGGAAGGCGCCACATTTTGGTGATGTGATCCAGTGAGAGCGATCGCTCTCCCTGCTCCCCCCTAGATACGCTTCTGGTTATAATTCCCTCAAACTGAGGTAATTCATCTGTTTTCTAGCATAACTTTATAATTTCACCGTTGACATTTCTAGACTTCTGTTATAATTTCCCGCTATGGCTAGGGAAATATTATCGTAACTAATATCCATCTCCTCTTCTGATCTTTCCAACTAGATTCTGTAGAGCGTTTATGACGGTTTTCTTAGCTATGGTATGTGCACCTATATTGAATCAAACTGATAAGCCATAATCGTGTGTACAAAAATTTTTAGAACGGAAAGAAAATCGTAAGTATTTCATTACAATGTATGTATGCTGCTGGTACATCTATATCTACATATATAAAGCACAGATATAGAAAAGGAGCAGCATAGGAAGATGTTGATGCTGGGAAGCCAGTGATATCATATGGCACCTGAGCAACACAATTTTCTTTTCTTTTGTGCCGGTCATTGACACAAAGCATGATGCAAAAGTTTTCTTCAATATAACTTTAATATACAGGTGCATAACTAAAGCTACATACATACATACAAGGTATAAGATTTATATTTTGTGCAGTTATTTTTCTCTTTTGCTACACATGGCCAAACAATACTGCCGCGCTACAGCCGTCATCGTCGTCATGTAATTTTTTCACTTCATCTTGGGCAAAATATAAATTGCTTCAGAGAAAAATGTGAAAAATAGCGGAAATGAGAGTGAAAAAGAGATAAGATAAGATGCCAATCCATAGAAGCATGCAAATTATGGTAATCGAGGAAAACATCTCCCCATTAAAGTCAAAGGGGTGATTTATGTATATATGGTGGTGGTGGTGGTGATCACTCTGTGAGAAATGCTTAGTTCTTCTGCAGATTTCTATGGTATACCACTGATCTTACATTGATGGCTGCACTTTCTTTTATTCTTTTCCTACCTACAAGTAGGATGAATTTGTCTGCATATAATTGGGCGCATCTAATATACTTAATTAGGTATGGCATGGCTGAGGCGCCGGGCATGTCCAGTTTGAAAGATCTGATACATGTTATAAGGTCAATTAAAAATTGTTTTAAATGTGTTAAAAATTCTTTCCGCTAATTTTTTTTTTTTCATAACTTTTTTAACATATTTGCAACTCAATCTGACATAAATGACAAAAATTCAATTTTCTAGGGTGTAATTCGATTCATGAAAATTGAGATGAAAATTTTGTTCAACAATTTATGTTTTTTATGAAACTACTCAATAATCAGAGTATATATAGTGAGTTTTATGAAAAATAAATAATATTAACCTGTTTGAAAGAAAATATATATATACAGGGTGTCCCGTAAGTCGACGTCAATCCGGAAGTAGACCAAATCAGATTTGAGTGTGTTGACCGTTTTTCATTAATTTTTTTTTTTGTGGATTTGAATATTTTTGGGCTAGGCTGTCATGAGGAAAACACCTCTTTTATTTTGCGAGAATTTTATTATTTCTCCGACGTTTCGGCCGATGTCTCGAACCGTTCTCAAGGACGCAGTCTATTACAAACATTCGTTTATTATTGGAATAAAAATAAAATTAAAAAACCAAGATCTACTTACGGATTGAAAACATTAGAAAACTATTAACAAGATAATTAATAAATAAAAACTATAGGAAACCATTGATTACAAAACACAATATAAATAAATGAATAGACAAATACATAACACTGATGTTTAGACAAAAACAAAGATACTGTATACAGTGTTGTCGGAGGTTATCCAACCACTCGTCAAATTCAACTGATATTGAGTTGCTTTAACGTTTTCCAAAACTCTCCAAGTTAGCGCAGTAAATCGTATTGATCTGTATCCGTTTTTTTGTTCATTGTATTTGGAGTTTTTTGAATGTATACTGCTTCTATTAATAGTCTCTTCTTATAATGTTTTTCATAATGTAGAATAGAAGTATTTTCAAAATCTGGAGCATGGTTTGATAACGCACAGTGAGTCGTTAGAGCGGTTTTATTATGGTTTCCGCCTTTTAAGTCGGATTTATGATTTGATATCCTATTCTTTAAGAATTGTCCTGTTGTTCCAACATAGCTCATCGGACAGTTCGTGTTATTATTGCCTTTGCACGGAATTTTGTATACAACATCAGAACGTAGTTCATTGGGAGTAGGATCTTTCAACTTGGTGAACAATTTTTTCAATGTTTTGAGCGGTTTGAAACCTAGTTTAGTTTTGTGATGCTGTGGTTTAAGGATTCTTTGAAACCTCTCAGAAAACCCCGGAATATATGTTGCACCTTTAAATTTTAACAAACCTCCCGATTCATTACTATTCCTAGCCCCAACATTGTGTATGCGATGTTGAAACAACAACCTCCCTATTACTGGTTTCGGAAAGCGATAAAGTTTTTGGCTGTGTTCATTTTCTGGTGCTCAGGATGACAGGATTTGTAGTGCAAAATCCTACCTGACGTCGTCGGTTTTTGGTACCAGTCCGTTATTATTGAATTATTTTCTCTTATGACTTTAACGTCTAAGAACGGTAGAGATCCCCATACTCTCTTCTTCTACAGTGAACTGTAGTTTAGGGTGGTAACCATTAAGAGTCTCAAGTATAGCAGGCAGATGTTGATGTGGCAATATGGAGAAAAGGTCGTCCACATATTTGATTAAAATACGTGGCTTGATTTCCATTTTATCGATCGAGATCGTTAATAATTCCTCCATTATAATGTCCGCTAATATTGGAGATAGGGGGCTACCCATTGGTACACCGAACGTTTGTTTGTAAAATTTCTTATTGAAAACGAAATAGTAACAATAACGAAATCGTAACAGTTACCAGAAAAATATAAAAAAAATCTAAATCATGTATTTTTCAAATTATAGACATTTCTTTTGTTTTCGTGGAAATATATACCCTTTAATGGTTTTTTAGCTCCTGTTGTTACAAATCTTTACTTTTTTTCAATTTTATTTTTCTTATATAATCCTGAATAGTGCTTATGTAACCTGTTGCTTTAAGTTCTAAGCCAACTGCTCCAGTTTGGAAGAAAATGTCACATTTTGCCGAACCAACAATATAAAATTAATAATTCGTTGAACTTTAACTGACTGTACTGAAAAAAAATGTACTACGCCAGTCTGGCAAGTAACTTTAAAAGTTGACGCATTTAATAAGGATTCTAAAATGGTATAACACTAGCTACAATATTTCTTAGATTATGGAAAAAAAAAATTTTTTCTTCAAAAAACCCAGTTAAAAAAAAAATTCACCTACTAAAAATGATTCGAGTACACCCAAAGCTTGCCTTAAGACCGTAACTTTAAGACTCTAGTTTGAGTGAGATGGAGAGTCATTACATGAAGTGGGAGTGAGCAACATAGTGACGCTTTTTAATTAGAGATCCTAACTTTTTGTTGAATTTAGGACAAATTTTCCTTAAGTTTGAAATTAAACACCAATTATTTGTATGCTAAGATTTTTTATTTACAAAAGATGTTCAAACTGCCTTCCTTCAGCTGCAATTCAAGTTCGACATCTTTTTAAAAAGGATCGGGTTATCAGACGAGACGGGCAAATCTTCCATTGTTGACAAATTCAACTGCTTTCATAATTCTGGAGCTCATGATTTTGTAAAATTCCGTGAGCTATACTTTTAGGCACTCCTGTATTTTCCTGGATTGCTCGTACCGAAGTACTTGGGTCTTCTTCAACTGCTTAAAGTACTACGTCCTCGTAAGGTAAGGGGAACTCTTCCTTCACAATATACTTGGCTTGGAAGTCGGCCCTCTGTGGAGAGTAGACGATGCACATTTTTAAAAACTCAATGATTTGACAAGCTAGCATCACTATCTTGCTCACTCCCACTTCATGTAATGACTCTCCATCTCACTCAAACTAGAGCCTTAAAGTTACGGTCTTGAGGCAAGCTTTGGGTGCACTAGAATCATTTTTAGTAGGTGAACATTTTTTTTCGAAACTGGGTATTTTGAAGAAAACAATTTTTTTTCCGTAATCTAAGAAATTATGTAGCTAGTGTTATACCATTTTAGAATCCCTATAAAATGCGCCAACTTTTAAAGTTACTTGCCAGACTGGCGTAGTACATTTTTTTTTCAGTACAGTCAGTTAAAGTTCAACGAATTTTATATTGTTGGTTCGGCAAAATGTGACATTTTCTTCCAAGCTGGAGCAGTTGGCTTAGAACTTAAAGCAACAGATTACATAAGCACTATTCGGGATTACATAAGAAAAATAAAATTGAAAGAAAGTAAAGATTTGTAGCAACAGGAGCTAAAAAACCATCACAGGGTGTACATTTTCTCGAAAACAAAAGAAATGTCTATAATTTGTAAAAGAATATGTAATATATAAACATATTACTAAATTTGGCTGGTTTTTGCCATCTGGCAGCGACTTTTTGAACTATACACATTTCCATAATATAACAAAAATATATATTTTTTAATTAATACAATTATATTTTATATTATATTTTGTACAATGTGAATTCGGGGAAAAATAAATAAATATAAAATTAAAAATAAAACTAAGATTAATAATAAAAAAACAAACAAAAGAAATTAGTTAAGAAAAAAAAATGATAAATAAAAACAAAAACAAAATAAATTACAGTGAACTAATACAATAAGAAGAGTGAAAAGAGAATAATGTTGTACAGAGACAAGATAGAGAGAAAAGAGATAATAAAAAGAGATGTAGACTGAAATTTGGGAAATCATTAATGAAATACTCAGACTTCATGATTTATAACAAATATTTGCTGATTTAATAAGCTTTGCAATAGTTGTGCATTGAACATCATATGATAAGAACGCTGCCCATATCGCAACCTGTAACAAAGGATCAAGAGCTTCGTATGTCAAGTCGATTGCAAGAAGTTCAATTTCTCAAAAATATACGATGGCTTCCCATTTTATGTAAGTAATCTTCATTTATATTCAATACGACTCTGTGGAGTTTTAAGCAACTTGTAGCGACGGAAAAGATATCGATTTTCGGCACTAATATTCTCAATTTCGGGGGAGTACCATGTAACTTACCAGTTCAGAAAATGTTTATAATTGATCATTAACAAAGTTATAATTTTTAATAAGTTCCCAGTTAAGCGTTGATGCCTCTTCGAATAGACGCTCCACATTGATTCTATTGTAATTATGAGACTTAAGAATTTTTGGCTGAATAGTGAAAATGACCTCGTAGGACAGAAAGATAAAGTCATGATCGAAATTACTAAGCGGACTTAGTTGATTGAAGAATAAGACTTTTTTTTTACATCAGAGCTGAAGAACAGATTTAGGAGCGATGGATTGTTGCAATTAAAGAAGGTAGGCTCAGTAGAATTTACTACGTTAAGATGGACCCGAAAAGGTGTAAGAATGAAGCCGCATTTTGATCTCTACGTAGTATGTTTAGTTTACATTAAAATCTCCACCCAAGATTACATTAGAATACTGATGGGGGATTTGGGTGAATATCTCGTCGAGCTCTGTAGTATTCTCGGGACAGAATTTGTTATGAGAACAGTATATACAAGACAATAGTAACAGTTTTCAAAATAGCGGAAAAGAAATACTTGAGAGAAATTGATAAATTTATACTAAGAAAATGAGATTTTCTGGAATCATTTGCATTACATCATTTACCAACACCTTCCTCTTCATTTTTGCTTGGGTTTTGATCATTCTGCTTCTTCCTTTATTGCTATAATTTTCCAATATACGCAAGACTTTACGTCTTGAACTTGCATGCAAGATGATAAGACATAAACCGAACTGCCTTATCCTGTCAAATTTAAAATCGCGTTGGAAGTGAGGTTTGCATGCAATCTGTACTATCTCGTGTAACCCCCAGGTTACTGATGGATATGCTTATAAAAAAGTGCTTCTCTGCAAGCAATCTGAAACAGTTTCGAAGTAATTGCCGTACGTAGCATTACGTATCAATTGTGATTCGCAGAGTTTCAGAAGATTTGCATTAATTCCTTAAGCTATGTGATTTTCTTTCACCTCAATTAATCGTAAACATCACAATGGTAAATATTTGCAGAGTTTCAAATTTACATCACACAAAGTGCTATCAAGGCGATTAAAGTGAAGCTGAAGGAAGTCCTTACTTCTGCAGATATGCAATATTAAAATTTATATGAAACTGAAGCACAATCGAAGCGCTTTGTGCTTCCGCAGAAGAATTATTAAAGCGATTTTTTTCCCCGCTGGTTTACTGCTATTTTCTATGAATTTGATTGACATTTTATATCAATCTCTACCACAAAATACATTTCTATGTGTATAGATATCTGCCAACATAGGTATTTCTATAGGCACATGATGCGGTGGTTGCGCGGCATTACTTACAAAATTTTTATTGGGCAACTTATTTTTGTCTTGAACCCTACTGAAAGTTATATTTCATCAAGAAAATAATGGCAAACAGCAGAAATTCAATCAAGCGCAAATCCGGCTACTGTACAACAGCAAAAAACCAGAAACTTCGCACCAGGAGGGAATTTTATTTTTAAATCACATTCTTCCTTCCTTCCGTCCTTTTGTAGTGTACCTGCTTTTACGAGGTAGGTACACGAAAATTATTTGACCATAATCACGTTAAATTAAAAAAACAAAATTCATTTTTTGTTTTCCTCAAAGTAAGGTGAAGTTATGAACTGCGGATGTCAGTCAAGATTAAATAAGAATGTCATCAGGTGCGATTTTTTCCTGTGAGTCACATACCTACAAGAGAGTTGATAACATAACCCGATGAAGGTAAAGTCATTAACTACTCTAAGTTGTTTGGTGTACACCTCACTGTCACTATGTTTTATCTGTTTCTTTTTTTTCATGAATGCTTACATGGTTAAACAGCGATTTACATTTTCTTTTTTTTTTTATAAATTCCGTTCTTTTAGCTTTCTTTGTGGGTATAAGCAGGTTAGTTTTGTAAAAAATATTATTCAAAAGAAGGTATTTGTTGGTAGGTATGCATTTGTGTATATGCTGCTATATATTGATGTTAATTAGTCATTATTTATGAGAAAATCTACCGCGTCAACTTCGTAAACCGGAAAAAAAATATCACTTTTATTTGGAATAATTGTCATCAAAACTACTTGATAAAAGTATTTGAAATATTTAGGCACAAAATAAGTATTGAATACACTTATTAAAAAAGTATAACAACCTATAGTGTGGGTGGGCTAACTCTAGCCATTCGATAACTTCTTTTTATTACTAATACGTGAACTTCCTTAGGGCTCTATATTATGACCTCTACTATTCTCTCTATAGTTATATCGACTTGCATGTTGATGTCGTTCAAACTCCTTGAGAGTTATTGTATGCAGAAGTGCTAGTCCTTTAGACTTAATTTAATATAATATAATTTAATTGACCGCTAATAAAAAAAAAAATCATACAGAATATTTCCACTTAAGTAGATCGGAAGTAGATCATATTTGATTTTAAAACCACTGCATTATATATCAATCGCTGGGCTTTATATTCATCCATTGTAGGGTCTGCAACATATTTTGGATCGCCGTATATGAATTACATTTTAAAATCACATTGTTTGGCTCAGCTCATTACCAGCTCCAATTCGTAGAAGAAAATTTATATCTGCATACCTTTAGGATCAGTGTTGGGCGTAATCAACTACATTTGTAATCAGATTAATAATCATGATTAAATCAATCATGATTACATCAATCATGATTACACATCAATCATGATTACCCATCAATCATTAATCATGATTACATCGAGTAATCTTAGGCAAATGTAACCGTAATCATGATTACATGATTACATTTTTTTTCATTACAAATGAAATTTTCAAGAGATTTTAAAATTTAGTTCTAAGAAAACAAACAATCTGTGATCGTAAGAATTTTTATTGTAGAAAACTCCAAGGCACTGTTGAATTATGTATTAATTGAAGTCAGTGTAAAGAATGTAAGTGCTTCTATTGATAGAGACTCACACATATCTGATCATCAGCTTAAATTCGAGGATCTTGATTATATGTGAAAATAGATAGCGAAAAAGATTAGATTTCTGGGGCGTATAAGAAAGTCGTTGAGCATGGAAAATGCAATAATGCCTTTAACGCCTTGATTTTGCTACACTTTTTATATCGCTCCACATTGTTATATGCTAGTTCGAATGAATTCAAGGGCAGAATGCAGCTGTTGTAGAATAAGGGAATGCGAGTTATTCAATACCGACTTCGGGATAGAAATACAACAATGTTTGTTTTCTTTTAACTACAATTTCAAACCTTTTGCAAATTTGTAATCAAAAAATGTAATCATGTAATCATGATTACGGTTACGATTGATCACTCATTAATCGCCATAAATGATTACTTTTCTGATTAATATTATCAATCTGTAATCATGATTACAGATTACAGATTGTAATTGTAATCATTAATCATCAATCAGATTGCATTTTGCCTAACACTGTTTAGGATTAGGTGTAAGAGCCCCCGGCGTGAGGGGTGAGGTGATTCTAGTACTGCATATTGCATATCAAATTAAAGGTCGCGCCGAGTACTATCGGGTGGTGTATTTTTTTACCGATTCAGAAAACTTTCTCGGGACTTTTTAATGCACTTGGGACACATACACCCCAGTTACCAAATTTCGCATATATTTTTAAAGTTCTTTCTTCCATGGCCATTAGTACTTTGTTGTGAAAATTTTTCTCGTACGAAGTCATTTTCAATGACTCATCAATTCCGCGCAATCACGAAAAGTAGAAAAGTCCACTTTTTCACTCAAGAAAATCGCTGAAGGTACATCAAATCGCCAAAAGTAAATATTGTTAATAAAATATGTTCAGAGTATAATAATGCATCGTTTAAAACATTTCCCATGTCTGGAGGTTTCGGACTTAAAGCTATATGAAATGCGGCCATTCCCCTTTCAGTTTATTATCTAATACAATACAAAGATTTTTAAGATTATCCACACATTCAACACTAATTCCATCTATACGTACAGAAATGTTATCAACACAATTAAACATCATATATTTAGACTTTGCAAGATTTAACTTAAATTTATTAATTTTTAACCAGTTATTAACGCATTCTAGGTCTGAATTTAATTTAGTACCCATGCTGTGAATGCTCTCACCACTTAGAAATATTAAAGTGTCATCCGCGAATAACGAAAATTTACTAAAACTAATCACATCCTTAACATGATTAATATATAATAGAAATAGAACTACGCCCAGAACTGAACCCTGTGGTACACCAAGATTAACTTCGACTGTCTCTGAGTATATGTTAGTCACCTTAATTCTCTGAGATCGCTCTGATAGATAGGACTCAAACCACTTATATTCCACTCCTTCTATTCTATTAAAAGATTTGTCTGTTAAAGGTCTTAAAAGCCCGTTAATTCTTCTATTATTCTAATTTAAAGCTGTTTCACATGAGTGTCCACCTCTAAAACCTGACTGTTCCTCAGCTAATAATAAGTTATTAGAATCGATGTACTACATCTCCTTCCAGTATTATTTTTTTCCACGGGTAGCATATTTATCGGACGAAGTTCTTCACAAGTACTTGTATTAGGTATCTTCTCAATTGGGACAACTATAGATTTCTGTACCATATTTTAGGGAAAATACCTGTCTGTAGCGATTATTGCACTCTCTTCCCATATATCACTGATCATTATTATATCACAGTATGTCATTCGAAATCTACAAAGTGTCATTCTAATTTGTAAAGCTTATTGAACAGTGGGAATAAAATCGTATTAGAGAACTCTCAATAAAATACACGTTGAACTTGTTAGTTATTTTTCCTGGGACGCGTACATTCTTTTTTTTTTTACATTATTAAGCTAAGCTCAGTAGATATCCTATGATGCAAAGCACAGCATGACAGGAAAGAGATAGAAGTGGTGAAGATGTCGATGTATGTTGCTCTTAACTTCCGCAGATTGTATGCCGGAGGAAAAACAGAAGATGGTAAGCTGTTCCACATTCGCACAGTTCGGGATAAAAAACATCACGGAATTTTACTGTACGGTCGAAAGTAATTTGAAGGGTAAGAGGATGTGTTCGGTTTGCAGTACGAGTATTGTGTGCAGGAATTATTTCACAAAAGATCAGACTAAATATTTTATCAGAACATAGATCATGCTATAAAGGAACGAAAGGATTGTGGTGGTACTCTAGCCAGTCGATATGACAAGTTATTGACATATCGCCAATGAGCTTGAAAGCTCTTTTTGGACAACATCCAATGAAGCTAAGGCTGTGCGACCAGCCCCAGCCCATATCTGAGAATTGTATTCCATTTTAGGTCTGATGTGGGACTTATAGAAGAGCGCTAGATTTGAGAAATCTAAAATATTTCGATGCTTCTTTGACAACAGAGAAGATGTGATCTGTCCAGCTTAACTTACTGAAAATATTAATGCCAAGAATGCTTAATGACGGTGAATCTTGATCAAATCTGACTTCCTTAAAATCTCTTACTTTATCTCTACTTAGGAATCAAAAGATTTTTAATTACTTTCCATAGCCATTTCTGGTCGGAATGCGTTTCTAATTATTTTTCTATGAAATTGTTATATTTCTCTTATAATCTCTCTCTTATAGGAGTTTCTAAAGACTTTGTACTTATCCCAATCATACCTGTTGTTTTGTATAACAAATTCCTTTACCGTCATCCTCTGCAGGCAATATTACCATTTTACATCGAATGAGTTTGAAAAATCATCAACTGTCTTTAATGAGGAAAATAATCTCACGACGAAATTTTTCCCAGTTTTCATATTGACTTCCAGTGTTCTATACATACTGAGTGTATATTGAGTATATAGAGACACACTTGCGATTTAGTACAATTTGTTATATATTGAAACCGCAAGTCTGTCTCTGCTATTACTATCACATGGTCTGTTATTTTATGGCTCCTATCAACATTTACAGACCCATCCATAA
Organism: Dioctria rufipes; assembly: GCA_963924295.1. Lineage (NCBI taxonomy): Eukaryota > Metazoa > Arthropoda > Insecta > Diptera > Asilidae > Dioctria > Dioctria rufipes. Next base: position 1,962,431 of record OZ002741.1, read on the forward strand.
TATCTACTCCTGTAAGTACGTAATCAATTAAAGCTTGTGAGTCTCTCGTTGTTCTAGTTGGCTATGTAGCTAATTGCTTTAAATCCTGATCAGCGATAACATTTCTTATTACATTGTGATTACTATCAGTTCCTACAAAAATTATGTTAAAATCAATCACCGGTCAAAATAGTGTTAACTTTCATACTCCATCAAATAGCCAATAAAGCAAGAGCACAGTAATTGGCTCGCGGAATAGAACTTTACCACCCAAGTAAGTCCCATTTAGAAAATGACAAAAAAAAATACATCTTACTCTTGAAGAAGCTCTTGAAAGTTTGTACATTACATTATACATATGTAAGTCTAACATATTTCTGACTACTGACATTCATTCATACCATAATCCACGGAGATTGTCACAAAGGCGGTTACGTACCTACATATTTCTGCTATTAGTACCTATGCTCGTGAACTGGTACCATACGTAGGACAACAAGTAAAAAAGCTATAATTGGTCTAAGACCAATTCTTATGATACCCTAGATGAATGCCCGTATTAAATTTCGTATGGTCACCGATCTATTCAAGTATTGATTTTGAAGTTGTTTTTCGCATATATTTCTAGAACAGTTTGTCGCACAGAAAAAATGGTAATAACCAATTTTATAGGATTTCGTATTCTGCAGAAGTTCTTAGTACAATAAAAATGTCTTGGACTGATCGTTTTCAAAGTATACGTAAAAAACTGAAATTTTTATATGGCAACACCAAGAAGGAGTTGCCCGATTTAGTCCATTTTTGACATTTTATTTGCTAATGTAGTAAAAACATCATGTGCGAAATTCCAGCTCTCTACGTCGACGCGTTCTCAGGCAGTGTCCAAATATATAGCGGAAAACGAAATTTTTATATGGCAACCCCACGAAGGAGTTGCCCGATTTGTCTCATTTTCGAACTTAATTTTACTTTTTTTTTTAAAGTCCGTGTACAAAATTTCAGTTCTTTAAGTATACGCGTTCTCGAGTTATTGTGCGCACAGACGGACAGACGGACGGACGGACATGCAAAAATCGAAATAACTTTTAATATTATGAATGGGTGTCCAATCCATTTTGCTCTACCATCATTATTTCGAGGTGTTACAAACGGAATGACAAACTTAGTATACCCCTATGATTTCATCTAGGGTATAAAAACTGCAGCTTTGCATCGGACCCTATTTAATTTTTTTTTGTTTTTTTTTTTTTTGTAAGAAATTTGTCTAGATGAGAAGAGAAGTTATCGATATCTAGGAAATAGAGAGATTTTCAAAAAGGTAATGAAAATTTGGTTTTATCTCGTCGAGTTCTTTCGATAGGATGACCCAAAACTACCTACGTTCTGCCTATTAAAAAAAAAAAAACAAAAAAAGATCGAATGGGGTCAAATCTACAAACCTCCAAAAAAATTAAGATCAGATCACGGTAGTAGGATATAACCACATTCCCTTTATATTTGCATACACAAAAAAAAATACCAACGAAAAAAAAAACATTAAAAAAATGCGATCAACACATTTTGAAGAAATAAAAAATAAAAAGAAAACCCATTACTCATCAATTGCATTACTCTGCTCCCATCGTTCGGCGGCATATTTCTGTGGATCTCTGGATTACACAGGTTGGACATGGACCATAATAGATAAATGTATAAAAATAAGTAAAAGTACCTGTACAAGAATGATTTAACAAATTAATTAGGAACCCCTAGAAGAATATAGAAAAGCATAGCATCACGGTGTTCACACAACATATGCGCGCGCATTTTATTTCGATCATCGCAACTAGATCTCCTCTTCGGTCCGGAATCTATTAAAATTCCGAATTCCGATACGCTTCTTTCTGCGTGAGAGACCAAATGATTTAGTAGGTTTTCTTTCGCCCATACTTTACTTATGTACTTCTATCTTCACCATTAAGCCTAGCTATAATTATTGTAATGACAGTAAAAGAAGAGGAAAATTTTTTCTCACTCCAATATCGTCCGTCACAGTGTTTTTTAAGTAATTTTACTAGTGTGCGTAATCACGTGTGTGTATGAGTAATGAAAAAATTTCAATTCAATTCATTGTTTGCCCTCAGCTTGGTCCAGGCAGGTGAATGGACTGAGAAAAGCGCGTTCACTTGTAAGAATTTCAACTGAATCTTAAATTGATTTCCGCATTACAATGTGTACCGAATAAAATTTTCCGTCTATTTGTAATTTAAGTACTTTCTTATTTTCGATTAGATATTTATTTTATTTTTTTTATTTGTTATATTTACACACACACACTTATCAAAAACTAATTTTATTTAAAAGTTTGAATTTGCAATTATTCTTAAGACGGAAATATTTTGTATAATTATAGGAAGTTCATGTTCAAGGCATGTCATGGTAAATACATTGCTAATACTTAGGAGGATAATTCGAGATCCAACTCTGGAAAATTTTGGTCATTTACTAAAAATATGAAGCTCTCTAACACCTATCCCACTTCAATGAGCCTAGATGACAATATAGCCAACTCTCCGAATGAAATTAGTAATATTTTCGCTACATAATTCAAATCGGCACTTATGATTATATTCCTTTAAATTATGTTGACTATAATTCTGGAAGTTCTTCTATTAATCGTGTTTACCTTTATAACCCTTCCTCAAGTTGAAGCTGAGGTTGTTGAACGTATTATTTCATCTTTAGATATCGGTATAAAAATGCTGGTCCAGATGGAATACCAAATATCTTTTATAAAAATTTTTCCTCAGATTATTAAATTTATCTATTAAAGAAAGAATTTTCCCTACTAAGTTGAACCATCTATTTGTCTACCTAAGTCTTTAAATCGGGTAATAAACAGATTGTCAGAAACTACCAACCTGTCTCCGTGTCAAATGTTTCGGCTCTTATATTTGAAAAATCAATTGTCAAGTCACAGATATCTAATAACCAACATGGTTTCTTGCCTAGTAGATCTACAGTCACTAATCGTATCTATATACACTATTGCTGTAGCACTAGATGAGAGAGAACGAATTGATGCCTCTTATGCTGATATGAGTAAGGCTTTTGACAAGATGAATCATTCTGTCGCACTTAGAAAGATGCTTAGAATGGGTTTTAATAACAATGCTGTTGTCATACTTAACTAATAGCATAGATGGCACAAGAGCTAGATGTCGCATGCAGTACCAAAAAAGTATACAAATTTTATATGGCTGGGTGGTCCATTCCGGAATGGACCACAACATTTGAAATGATGTATACGACGAGTGATTCATATTTTTTCGTATTTGAAGTGTTGGGGAAGTCGATCAAATGTATACAAAACTACTATTATAAAATCATTTGCATTCGTCACAATCTCAAAGATATTATGGTCCATTTCAGAATGAACTACTCATTTCACAATGTGTATACTCTGCTTTAGTATGGCATGCGACATCTAGTTCTTGTTCCATCTATGCTAATAGTTGCTTAAGAGTGGTAATCAATTGTTTTTAAATCAGACTCGTTCACCCAATCTTCTCGGACGAGTCTCGCAAGGCACTATACTTGGACCTATAATATTTTTAATCTATACTAATGATCTACCAAATGCAATTAGCTCATCTTGCTACAATGACATTGAGCTGTTACTTAATTGGTGTAAACATAATTTCTTTTCTTTGAATATCCCCAAGTGCAAATATATTACCTTTACTTGAAAGTTGAATGTCATGCACTGGAATTATCAATTTTATGAAATTCTTATAACTAAGGTTACTGAAAATTGTGATCTTGGTGTGATATTTGATGACAATCTTCTCTATGACAAGCACAACAATAGTACCACTAATAAGGCTTACAAAGCCCTTGGTTTTATTTTACGTTTCGTATACATTCTTTTAAACAAGTTCAATTGTTCAAAGTGTTTTACATTAGTCCCGTAAGGAGTATATTAGAGTATGCGCCCCTTTTATGCAACCCTTTTTATGCTACACATGCACACAAAATTTAGGACGGTCAGACACGTTTTACTCCGTTTATATTCTTCGAATTTGATCATCAGTCTAATTATGAATATAATGAAAGATTAAGTAGACTGCCTGAGACAACTTTACTTAATCGATGTTTTTATCTTAACGAGTTATTTTTATTTAAGTTCAATTCAATTCAAAATTTATTTATTACAAACCCCTGTATATGCGTCACACAGACAAGTGTTGGGTACAAATTAATCTATAAAAAATTTGCGTAAATGCCCCATCTCGTCCTACATGTCAACTATTAGTATTTAATCCTGAATCACATTGCAAAAATATGTATAAGATTGAAGTCTCCTATCGTTAGAATTCAAAGGTCTCATAATGAATATTTCAATGAACTTCTGACCTCTTCAATTTTAAATCGTAGTGCCATGCCATGGATAAAATGCTTTCTTAGAAGTAGCTCCATCTTCCTCAAGTGCTGGAAGATAGGCATTGTCACTCCTATTCCCAAAACATCGTCACCTACGGGTCCTAATGATTGGCGCCCTATAACGATTCTTCCATCAATTTCCAAGGTTTTTGAGGTGCTGATTGCTGATCAAATTTCTGAATTTGTCGAAGACAACCATCTTCTGTCCTCCAAGTATCAATCTGGTTTTCGTCATAAACATTCCACCACTACTGCACTTGTGAAAATCACGACCGATATTCGCCGTCTGTGTGATGAGGGAAACAGTGTGATACATGTATTGCTGGATCTCAGCAGGGTGTTCGATTCTCTTCCGCATGATTTGCTGATTGCTAGGTTTGGCACTTCTTTTCGCTTAAGCTCCTCTTCAAGTTCTCTAATAGCCAGCTATCTTGCTGATAGGACTCTGGCTGTTGCCAGCGATGACCGTCGCTCTACCCCTCGGCCCACCCCCGCAGGAGTTTCACAGGGTGCTGTTCTTGCTCTGCTTTTGTTCTTCGTCTACATAAAAGACATCGTTGCAGGGCTTGGTGACGTGAAATCCCATCTGTATGCTGATGATCTTCAGATTTATGAGGTAGCTAATGTCAGTAACCTCCCATCGCCGATACACAAGCTCAATCTTACTCTCAACGATATCTCCGGCTGGTGCCTTACCATATCAAGAATCTTGGCCTCCTCATGAACCCCCAACTTACATGGCGGTCTCATGTAAGTAAAATTTGCTCAAGAATCTACTACGGCCTCCGGTCTCTATATGCGGTCTCAAACCACCTGTCACAAATCATGAGGCAGTCCTTGGTAATCGCTCTTATCCGCCGCATTTTTTCTATGCTGACACTGCTTTTTATCCCCTGAGGGCCTCTGAAATAGCTAAGCTTAACAGAGCTCTCAAGTCCTGCGTACGATATATCTTCCGTCTCAATAGGTATTCCTAGCTGCTACAGCTTTTCATGCTTGGCCCTCTTTGAGCTTAGAGTTTTATGTTTTATTCACAAAGGAAGATGGAACGTGGTTCCAAGATACATCTGCGAGTTGTTCTCATGGAGCAATCTCAACACCTCCAGGCTGATATCACAACACACGCTTACTAGGTTTGGATCTAATGATCTAATTGGTCATTGGAACTCCTTGCCTGAATCTATTAGAAATACGCGCTCCGTAAAACCGTTCAAGGAATTGGCTTTAATGCATCTTCTAGACAGCACCTAAGTCCTGTTCCTATCCTATCCCGACAAAGTAAAAATAAAAAAATTGAACTCAATTATTTTAGTTATTTTTGTCTAGTTGATTTTATTCTGGTTACTACATTATGTTAAATTATTTTATTTTATTTATTTTATTTTAGTCTATTTTACTCATCTGTGTTCATTTTATTTATCTTATTTTACTTGTTGCATTCTGTTCATTCCATTCAGTTATTTAGTCATCTATTTATTCAGTTAATTTTATATGTTAACTTATTTCTTTCTCTTTGTATTTTGTTTTTCTTTACCTTGTTTTAATCTTAATGTCAACTTTAATTACATTTCAGTTTCATTTTAATTGTACCTCCTCGTTTATAATTCTACTACTTGATAGTTTCTGTTGCAGCGAGTTTGCCCATTGTGTTTTTGTTGTTTTTCTTGACTTTTTACTCAACTTATAATACTATTATCTATTTTATACTCGATGTACCCTTTTTCTATTCTAGAAGTACGTTTTTCTTTTTTATATTTATTGATATTTAATTTTTGCTTTTTGCTGTTATTTTTTTTTTTCGCTCCTCTATCGGCCTTTCAAATCGCAAAATACCAAGAAATTATACAAAACTGCACGAATTCATCTTAAGGCTGAAACCGATTACACTTTAGTGCGCGGCGCGACAACGCGGCAAAATGTTAGAGAACATGTGTTCCCTATTGTGCATCACGCATTGAACGCGGCGCGACAACGCAGCGATAATTTTTGCCTCGTAGTCATTTCTAATCCTAAATTTACTTTCTACTGGTATCAGCAAAAAAATTATATATGGGGTAGGCAACTTGAAGATATGTAGTACCAATATAAGAACGCTGTATCTACCCTGCTGCGCTCTTATTGCAATCTGTGTCACAGCGCGGCACAACAATTTCACCACTCAATTTGCCGCGCACTAAAGTGTAATCTGTTTCAGCCTTAACTCTTGCATTGAGGAAAGCAAAAGAAAAAAAAATTATATTTTATGGCAAGGCCAAATCGTAATCGTTCGTCAAAAACAATCCGGAATAGTTTGAGGAAACTTGGGTACATGGGGTACTTGGAACTTGGTAAAGGGAAAAATTTCAACTATACTGAGTTTAACCCTAATGAACTAAATAGTGACTTTTTACAGCAAAAACAGGAAATATTACCAGCGGAGTATAATACGAATAACACAGTCGATTCAATTAGATCAATCTGAAGGTCGTTATCCTCTTTCCGGTACGTTAGCTCACTAGAACTCATTTGTGCTATTCCTTCGATACGTTCTGAATCAGTCGGCCTGTTTAATTCGTGTTTACAACGTTCCAGTTTTCCTAATAAATGAAAAATTGCAACAGTTCTGGAACTACCGAAAATGATTGGTTTCCGCCCGATAACCATTCTGCCCTTTCTCTCCAAGGTTCTAGAAAAGCTATTGTACACCGAAATGTCTAAATTTTTATAAGACAATGCACTTTTAACCAAATAGTAAAATTTACTTCAACAGACCAATTGTTCTGACCGACGATTGCTTTGCTCGAGTATATAGTAATCTAAATAAGAAACATTAATGGGCCAATCAAACTATCCAACTCTCGATCCAAGTAAATCCCACTACATTATTATCAAAAACAGCAAGCTGAATATAACTGAATTCCCTGACATTTTACTAAACAATTCTCTTCTGTCTCTGGTTGGCTCTGTTAAAAATCTCGGAGGAACTATAAATTCATCGCTGAAATGCTGAGGATTGAGCTTACATAATCCTTGGTAAGACCTTTGGAGGATTCGTACAACTTTGGCTAACAGCCTCGACTATGTCTAGAGGTATACGGTCAAAATTGGTCAAAATTCTCCTGCTACCTCATTTTATATTTGGTAATAAAATATATCCAAAATTGTATATACAGTACCTGGTAAAAGTTTTCATTTATTATTTATTTTTCCCTTAGAAAGTTCTAAAAATATTTCTATTCTCCATCTATGACCGATTCTAAAAATTGTGAGTTCGATTCCCGTATGGGAAAAAATAAATAATTTTTTGTTATTAAGTCTTCTAATGTTTTTTTTTTCTTCTAATTTTTTTATTTATTTTTTTATTAGGTACATTGCCTTAACTTTAGTTGTAGCTTTGTATTTCGATTTAGTCGTTTTTTCTTCTAATTATATTTCCTTTGTAGATCAAATTTTCTCAAATTAAGTCCGTAGTAAATAAATAAAAATTAAACAACTAAAAAATTCGTGCGTTTTGTTTTTGTTTTTTTTTCAGGTTATGCTACTTGCTATTTTTCTCCAGAACTGCAGGGTTCTTTTATTACGCAAGGAACTGTGGCTGAAAATCGTATCCAGTACAGCCAGATTAACATCACAGAAGACTCAATACCAATTTGGGGTATATGCCATAAGAGAATTGATAATAATGTAATATTAATGATAAGGTGAGATAAATGAGTTCAATCGCCTAAGATATAGATAGTTTAGCCTTTAAGTGGTATAATGCAAGGTATTACGAAGTTAAACGGTAATACTGAAAGAAGTCATCGTGTAAATAGTCAATGGGCGCGTTCACTGCCACTTCGGTAGCGTAGTCGTTGTCGTAGTGTAGTTCTGTCAAACCGACTACGATCGACTATCCTCCTGAGCGTAGTCGAATGTAGTCGACTATTTGGTACATTCAATGTGCGGAGTGAACGATAGTCGTAGTCAAGCGTAGTCGTTTACTGTCAAAATTGGCGGAGTGAACGCTCGGTAGTGACTCGTAGTCGACAAAAAGTCACTATTTCCGTGGCAGTGAACGCGCCCATTGAGATAAAGGTTCATGTGGGGTTATGGAGGGGGTAGAAAATATAACCGTTTAAACTATACAGGGTATTCATTGAAACATCCGGTAAGACTTATATTATCATTAGCCATTGTCCACACTTAAGAGTTATGTATTCTATGGATTTAATTTAACGGGTTTTTCACAATAATTAATACATATTTGCATCCAAAATGCGCAAATGTGACTCGTACAAATGGGCATTCATCATAATACGTTTAGCCGATCTTGACCTTAACAAAAAAACGAAAAATAAGCCAATCGATTTCAAAGTTTGATCTAGTATACATTTGATAAATCTAGTACAGAATCGAATTCCTTAGGTCCTGAGAAGAAGTTTGAGTACCCACACTCCTATATTCGGAGGCTTAAATACGAATCCCCATACTCACTTTTTTAGTAGTATTTCCCTATTTATTATTCAAACTGAGGTACTAGATTTTTCGTACCGTAGATCGGCTTTAGTTCGTTAGGGTTATGTTCTATCGGAAAACGGGTTTCACTGTTCGTCTCCTCAGCTTATTATCAGCTACAATTTGTAGAAGAAATTTTTTTCTGGATACGTTAAGTGTAGGAATCCCCCCTCCCCCCCCCCCCCACTAGGGGAGATCGAATACGGCATGCCGGTAAGACTTTTCATTTGATATGCAACTGTTTCAGACATGAGAGATATCTATATTTTATTAACAATGTTTATTTCAATTAAGCGGGGGAAGCCTTAGGGAGGGTATGTCAAAGTTTGATCTAGTACAGAATCGAGTTCCTTAGGTCCTGTGAAGAAGTTTGAGTACCCACACTCTTATACTCGGAGGCTTAGATAGCTATTTATAGTCATACCCATACTCACTTTTTTAGTATTTCCCTCTTGTTTATTCGAACTGAGGTAATAGATTTGTCGCACCTTAGATCGGCTCTAACTCGGTAGGGTTATGTCTGATCAGGAAAACGAGTTTCACTGTTCGCCTTAGCTCATTACCAGCTACAATTCGTAAAAGAAAATTTTTCTCTGTACACTCTTATGGTGGGGGGTAGTAGCCCCGGCAGGGGAGGGGGGGGGCAACCAATACCGCATGTTGCATATCAAATTAAAGGTCTCGCCAAGTACTATTATGTAGTGTACTATTTGCCCTATTCAGAAAACTTTTTCAGGACGTTTTTGTCATTTTCATGCACTTGGGACACATACACCCCAGTTACTACATTTCACATAAATTTTTGCAGTTCTTTTCGGCTGTTAATACTCTGTTGTGAACATATTTCTCATAGGAAGTCATTTTCAACGACACACCAATTCTGCGCAATCACGGGAAGTAGAAAAAGTCCGCTTTTTCTCCCAGGAGAGTCGCTCAAGCTACATCCGATCACCAAACCTTTCCCCCGCTTAATTGAAATAAGCATTGCTTATAAAATATGTTCAGAGTATCATCATACATCGTTAAAGACATCTATCATGTCTGTTCATGTCGGGCCGAAAGTTTTATGAAATGTGGGCATTGCTCTTTTTTGTTTATCAAGGAAAAATTAAATAGGCACCCGTCGTAGTAATCTAATTAACAGGTATAGCTTCCAGATGGAGCTCTGCTGATTGCTACAAATCGGTATACGACTATAGTTGCCAACTATTATACGATTATTGTCCGATTCGTAGCTCATTTCTTAGACTTGCTGACGGGCCTTCACTTGATCTTCAGCGGTTTCACCTACTTCAGACTAAGGTTTCTTGATTTCTCAACACAACTGATCCATTTCGTCTAAATTAATGAAGTCACTTTTCCGAAATACCGGGTGCATATTTTCTTTCATTATGTCCAGCAGTTCGCTCTGATTTATTGGCTCCGGTAATCTCAGAGAGAGGCCTTCGACTTCTAGGCTGAAATCACTAAAACTTACTTGCGAACGTTGCTCTCGGGCTTCGATCAGTTTACGGATTTTAAAATGTGTGTGTGAGTGTGAGTGTCCTTGAAATCTTGTTTTAAGGAATAACTTAACTGGTGCAAATTTGCTCAAGGACAAAATTTCCAGTGCAAGGTGGAAGCTCGTTCACTCGTACGACATAAATTAAATTGTTCTGCGATATTCCATCTGCTCGGGTTAAGGTTTCCACACGGAACATTCTTCAAACCTTGTCTGCCAATTTTATACAGGGTTTGAGCTACTTCTTTTAAGGCAATAGTCACAGGCGGATGACCTGGGTGCAGAGATGCTAGTGCTGGCGGCTGTATTGGTCGTTTCTCCGACGAATTTGTTGCATCGTTAGCAAACCTCCAGGCGGCACTACTTTCAGGACCTTTTCGCCTTAACTTAGTTGTCTACCCCCTTTTTTACACGAACGCGTGGTTATCATTTAGCTCCTCTCGGGGCATATCAAATGGAACTGAGGAGTTCCCTTCTCCTAATGAAGCTATCTGATGTACATTATGATTTAGGAGTATGCTGTTAGATAGCTGCATTACATTGCCTTCTTCCCAGGAGTTTATTCTTGGTGTGATTGGAAAATTACGTAATCCAGTATCCTGGGAGTGCGGGTCATTCCTTAACTGTTCAGGCTTCTCCCGAAATGCTATAAGGGTAAGACTAGACGAATGAGGACGAGTTGAAAGAACAAATAGTCTAGCAATTGCTTTAGCTCCGGCCTTTGCCCGGAGTAGGCTAGATACGCTTGGGTCTACCCTCTTATCTGTACAATACAATACAAAGTTATTTTACTGAAAGACCCTGGCCAAGGCCACGTCTTTAAAATAGATATCTGGGGATGAGCTGGAAAACTTACCTCACCTAGACCTGATGCGGTTTTGGTAAGGGGGTTTTTATCAGGTTGGCACAATGGGCCGCCTTGGTATAATTAAAAAAAAAAAAAAAAAATCTCCAACTATACGAATGTGATATCCTACATACATATATTGCGTTGGGTCATTCGGGAACATTGTTTTTATTCAATGAAAATAATAGTATGTGTGTATATAATTTTCAAATATTTCAGTTCAGAGGAAACAACATGTTTTCGTTGTTTCAATTTAAAACTTGTATCAAGAAACATCCTTCGTGTATGTACAACAGATCCCGACTATATTTCGAAATGTTATACCAATGAAGAAAAAGCTTTGGCATCATGTCCATCTGACAATGTATTAAAGGACAGCTCAATGTACACGGAAATTATTTTATACAGTGAGTTATAAATTAAAAAATTAATTTCATAAAAAATAAATAAATAAATTACATAAACGTCACAACAGAACACCTAGAAATGGATGGGCAGGAAATTCGAAAGGAATATTGTCCAATAAATGGCCGATATCGTATTAACTATAATAATGATGACGGCGAAGAAGACTTTGTTGAATGTTCAACATTAGATTCAGAACTTGATAATTGTCCATCCAGTTCGGCTATGAACTTACGTTTTAGGAAATGTTCATTTGAAAATCATGGTAAGATATCTTCGTTTATTTTAGTCTTTTTAAGATGACTTCCATGTTCTTTTCAACAGAAATAACTTTCGAATGCTTAGGACACTGGCAAGGTTACAATAAACAAAAATATTTAGCTCTTATGAATGCACCATCTGGAAAGGATAAGCTTGGTCCACAATATCGATGTGCGGTAAGTTAATAGAAAAAAAAAAAAAACACAACAAAGAAATAAAAATCACGACCATAAAAAAATTCATACGTTATTTAAATTTTACTATTCGATTTATTAAAAGCGCTACGTTTACATTTAATCATGATCTTAGGAAGAAAAATATTGTTCGATTTGAAGCCACAAAATCATTTTGTAAATGCCAAAAATCCCTTTCACAAAACATTTCCTACCAAAGAGCTTTTGACATATTATAACAAAATGCTGTGGTGACTCTTTGTAATCCTTGATATATAACTGACTACAAGCCTATAAGTGTATTATGCTATCTTTCAAAGGACCTTAAGAAGATAATTTATTCCCAAATAATAAAACACTTAGATAGCAATAAACTCTTAACTCGCTGGCAGTCGGGCTTTCGTGATTTTCACAGTTGTGAAAATGCTCTCTTAAAAGTCTTCAGTGATATTGGGAAATTTTTAAATAGCGAAATGACCTTGCAGTGTTGACCCTACTGGATTTTTCAAAAGATTTTGGTAGTGTCAACAATCCTAATTTGCTAACAAAATTAACTTGACGATTCAACTTTTCCACGTCAGCCATTGATGATTGCTGATGATCTGAAGTAGGTACTACATTTAAACTGCCGAGTACCCCAACGATCTATTCTTGGACCACTATTGTTTAGCCTGTACATTAACTATCTTCCTAATGTCATCCAGGACTGTAACATTCATTTGTACGCAGACGATATACAACTTTACCTGAACAGACCGACTTGGAGCTAGTATCAAAATGGGCGTCCCACTAAGTCCTAATCAATACTCTTTTGTAGACAACATGTTTATATAAGTGAGTTGCCCCCGGTCATTCTTCACGGAACTACCCTGCCTTAAAAATCTCGGCTTTACTCTGAACACCTCAATGATCTATAAACGGAACAATTCGAAAAGTCTATGGTGACCTTCGGTTGGTTAGTTACCAGCTAGTATACTAGCACAGCCCTTACGTTTAAAACTCGTTAAAACACTTTTATTGCCATATTTTATTGGGTCTTGTTTAGTTTTGCACAATTGTTGCCACAAAACTTAAGGATTTTTCCCCAAAATGTTAATAATATTCCCTAAAATGTTGGGAATATTCCCCTAAATTTTAAGGAATATTCCCACATTTTAGGGAAAAATACCTAACCTTTGTGGCAACAATTTGTGCAATTTTTACAATGTACTTGGATGCTCTTAAACACTTTTTTTGTTCGGAAGCAGTTAATTTTTCTTTATAGAATTATATATCAAAACTGTGTATCTTCTTACTTACCTAACTTGTCATGTAAGTAGGAAGGTAGAGTTTAGATTAGAATTGATCTAAGCTCTTCTCTATCCAAGACAGAGCGAACAAGGCTCTTAGAGTCTTTGCAATGTGCCGCAGAGCGGTAGGGAGGAAATGGGGACTCAAGCCGCGGATGCTCCTATGGTTATACACTAGCGTCATCAGACCCATGTTAACCTACGGCTCTATGGTATGGTGGAAAGCAATGGACTTCGCCAATCATCGTAAGATATTGGAGAAGCTTTAGAAACTGTGCTTCTTCAGAGCTAGCGGCGCTCTTAGGTCAACTAGTACCCGGGCTCTGGAGGTTATCCTCAACATGCACCTTAATCTTGGCCTGCTTCATACGGGAATAAGAGTTCCACATGAATCCATCTACGAATTCGTGTAGTTTATCGAACTCGGCATCAACAGAGACATTGGCTACCTCCTCGAGACTATGGTGAAAAGCAGTTCTGAATCCAGAATTCCATCCAGGGCAGAATGGGAATCACATTCTGAACTTCAACCATTGACAAACCCTATTATAATCTACACTGATGGTTCCAAATCCGCTGAAAATACCGGAGGAGGAGTTTTCTGCGAGGAGCCTCAGATTGAAATCGCCAAAACCACGCCACGGTTTTTTAGGCAGAAGTCAAGGCCATTTTTGAAGCGGGAAGGCATCTCCTTAATAAGGAGATCGCTATCTGCTCAGAAAGCCAATTGGCGATCAAGGCTTTATCTAAACCCCTTTACAATCTCCAAGCTAGTAATGGAGTGTAAAACCAATCTGAGCTCCCTCTCTCGCAATAACAGGGTATTTGTGCAGTGAGTGCTAGGATACAGCAACATTAGCGGGAACGAAAGAGCGGACGAGTTTGCAGCGTGCAGCCTCGGAGGAACATATCTCCACAGTCGGAATTGTCACCAAAACACCTTATCTCAATGATTTCAAGATGAGCGGACCGCAAACACAGTCGCCTATGGCTAGAAGACCCGTCGGGTAGAACAACAAAGGAACTTTGGGGCAAACCCAATCCAAACCAAACAAATAAGCTCCTGGGACAAGCCTACCCTGAGAGCTCTAGTGTCCATTCCCACTGGGCACTCCTCGCTCAGAGGTCACCTTCGCAGGATGAGACTTGTTGACGATCCTATATGCAGGCGTTGCGGAGTGGAATCTGGAACGGTGACTCACTTCATTTGTCATTGTCCGGCACTCTCAGAAATACGATACAGACTCCTTGGCCCACACCTCTTGGACGAGTTGCACGACCCCGGTAAGGCGGGCTGGACGCTAATACTTACATTTATAAGACCGTCCGGTTAGGACCTATGAGCGACTGCTCACGGGTCTAGAGGGTGAACAACGGGCCTTGAATTGGCCTACGTTTGAGGGATCCCTCGGGATCCCATACCTCGTTATTCAATCAATCAATACTAACCAATACTGCTATTTTCAAGGGAACTATGTATGCTTGCCCCTGATTGTTATCTGTATGCAGTTGTTGAAGATGCACACAGCCTTTTCTTAATTATATTCTTTTCATTAAACAGCTAAACACAGAGCTACCAATTTTTGGGAAATTACGACTAGATCCCACTGGACTAATTAATCGACACCAATTTGAAACACCATTAAACCTCTATTGAGGATCACTTTAATTGATAAACGTCATACTCGTGTATGCCATGGTCAGCGCAGAATAGGTTTCAATGAAGATGATTACATGTGGCTTAAATCATGTATAAAATCAGAGTTCGACATCCATGATCTTCTAGCATTGAACAATTTCTACATTAGGTTTATAGAGAGTCTTTCGCACCGTAGTATTAGTACCGTTGGAAAGCAAAACCACCTCTTGCATTTACCCCTACATATTGTATTAACAGAGGTTAGATCAGGACGGGCTTGCTTACTTTATCACTAGACAATGACACTCATTGTGGTCATATGTTTTCAGTATTACGCGATCAGCTAATACCTTACTTCTTAACTACATATGTATATACAACTGAATGTATATGTTTTCTATATCTAGGCGAACTTAAGGCCTTAGGATATATCGAATGTGTCACCGCAAGGGGAAGATTTCAACAAGGAATTCCTTGTCTGTAAGATTTAATCTATTAAACCATATCGACCTCAACAAGGTACTATTGGAATTGCCCTCTATGAGCAATTCTCTAAAAATTGTGAGTTCGAGCCCCGCATGGGACAAGATCAAAATGAAAAAGGTACTATTTTAGTTTAAGGGCGCAATACTATCATGTCAGAAGCAGTTCTACTAATTAATAAGGTCAGAGCCATAATTTTGAGAAGTTTTTAAGAAATAGAAGAGAACGACAAAGGTTTTGATTTGCTCTGTTCCCAGGGTATCTTTTTCGTGTGAAGTGGCAAGTCCTAATTCAAATTTCAATCATACTAGCTTAATTCAATTTAAGGTATAAATTCACAATTTTACAGGTGTACGAAGAAAATCCTTATACAGGCACAATAACGATTTGGTTCAGCAAAGATTCAACATGTTCAGCGATAAATACTTCTACTTCTGCCACCGTGGATAAGGATAATAAAACTGAAAATATACCTCCACATTCTGAGACTCTCACGCTCCATCCAAATGAATTGAATACATGGCCGCACAGTAATTTTTGCCAATTCCCAGAATGGATGCAAGGCCACTGGGAGCATATAACTGTTAAAAACGATAGTCTCGTATTTCGCGATCAGACATCTTTAAAAGCTTATACCATGAAATGTATGGACAATCACTTGGACGACTATATCCTAGTCTTCAGTAGAACTCAATGGTATGTGTAGTATATTCCTTTAAATAAGGCCTTCAATCACTTTTAATATAATTTAATCACAGTGACGAAGAGGCGTATCAGTGTCTTAAGATAAAGAATCGTAGTGCAAATATAATTGAAATACAGATTGGCTCACAGCTATCACACAATTATACCCACACGATTTGTTCTTCTGAGGAGTTCTTCGATGACACCCGGTGGCTAACTCAAGGCCGCTTAGATCACAATTATATGTATTCACCATGTCCAGTTAGTGGAGAATTTACTGGAATGATTCCAGATGCAACAAATTTATGTGCTAAACTTTCTTCAGAATGCTCTTCAGAAGATACTATGTACTATGAAGTATCGGCATGTGACTATGGTGAAGTCTATGAAGGTAAGCTGAATCTATTCTAACTATTTTTTGTTACGATTTAATTTAACGTTTCACATTTTGCAGAAAGAAAATATCGTTGTCTAGGTCAATGGGAAGAAAATGGACTTGTTTATACCTACACTAAACGTCTTGATGTGGGAACATATGAATGCTTCGTTGGAACAATGACTTCTGAAAAGCACGTCTTCATTAAGGAAGCTGGTGAACATTGTCAGCGAAATGTCGATCCAGGTCGCTATGGCATGGAATTAAAGAAAATCGGTGAGATTTACTTAGACATAAATTCCTTCTGTGGTAGAAAAGTGGGGGGGGGGGGTGGATAGCCGACTTAGAAAGCACTGCGGCATTAAAGATTTTTTTTTTGTAATATGCCTCTGTCGTTTTAGGTCGAATTCCAGTCCACAGGAAGTTTTCCCGACTTCTGATTCTTTCCCAGACATTGGAGTCTCTGGCAAGTAAATCCTGCATATTTGCAGAGGACTTGCTCTGCAAACTCTACCTCTTCTCATCACAGAATCAGTAATTGTCGTCTGTGGTCTTGCACATTTTTTTAAGCATGAACCCAAGTGGGCAATGGCCAGTTATTATGCCAGTGAATAGCTTGATCTGGTGCTTACCACAATTGATACCTTTGTCTGGGAAGTTAATGATCTACTAAGCATGCCTTAGTCCAATAACTGGTGAACCTTTTTTGTTTTGGACATTATTTCTCCTACTAGGTGCGTTTTTGTAAGTTCGCAGAAGGGTTGGGATCCAGTAATTGGAGGTTCCGCTCCTTTTTTGTGGAGAAGTATTAAAACAACGTTAAATTGGCATACCTACATGCCTAATTGTGCTTGTTTCAAAGACAAGAATTTGCCATCTCTTTAATATCTCGTAGGATAGTTCACTGTTGCATCTGTTGCGAGTGTTTTACGAACTTTTTGTGGGACGACACTTCGGCCCATATATGCTCACGCCTGCTCTACCTTCCATGTTGGACCCATCCGTGTACCATTTAAGTGTGCCACTGTTAACGATACCCTAAGATGATGTTCAATAGTGCTTAAAAGTCATAGCCTTTCAGCATAACGTCTGAAATCCGGTTGGCCGTTGGGTCCTCTAGGAATTCTTGGAGGGCTTTGAGGTGGACGACCAAATTGTTTCCACTCAGAAGATTTGCCCTCTGCAGCTAATTGTACTAAAAATGGCCACCTTCCTAAAATGTAAATGTAAGGGGAATAGGTCTAGCATAGCCTCTAAGATTGCAGTTGGGCAGGTAAGCATGGCATCGGTTATTCCTAGACATGTAAGCCGTTTTTGTAAACTAGCTTGAGCAGTCTTTTGCTTAGTTTTTGGCCACCAAACGAGTGAAACGTATGTAACCATGGGTCTTATAATAGATACAATCGACCACAAAGTAATTTTTGATTTAAGACCCTAAGCTCTGCTAAAAAGCCTGCAGCATGTCCATGTTGCCACTGTTACCTTCTTCAGCACTCTTTTTAAGAGGGAATTGCAGGTTAGTCTGCTATCTATTATCTAGGGTAATGCTTAGATACTTGACCTCCTTCGAGAATTCCACTACTGTTCGTTCAAGAGATGGCGCTTGTAAATAAAGCTTCCGTTTTCTCGTGAAAAGAACAATTACTGTCTTGCTAAGATTGGCTCAAAGTCCTATTGTTTGACAGCAGTCGCGAACTATACTTAGGGCTTTCTGCGTGTTCATGTTTGCCCCTGATTATATTGACCAGGTCATCTGCATAACCCTGAGCCGGAGTTGATCAGCTTCTGTACGAGATCATCGACCATAATAGAGATGACAAAACCCCACTTTGAGGACAAACATTACAGTTGATATTTAATTAGGGTTATAAGTCTTATTCCAATATTATTCTGCTGCAGATTTAATATTACATAAAAAAAAAACGCAAAACATATTCTTGGCAAGGCATTGTGCTCTGAAAAATCTTTTTGTTTATGTCGAGATAAGAAAGAACCTTAAACCATCCATGTAACTACTGTTTGTGAATGTAAGTGTGTTATTGGCTGTGCTTTATTATGTATCTAATCCTAAATATCCTGAGTCGAATTCTAGAAGTGATTAGTGAAGGACGATTTAAGCATTTCTTTTCTCCTTTTATTTTAATTTCAGGATATTGTGAAATACCATCTAAGCCTATTCATCCAACACAGCGTCATCAGAAATCTGAAACTACATTAGTACCGCAAACAGCTACATTACGTACAGTTGCAACAAAAATATCTACAGGAGCGACTACTTTACAACCCTCTCCTGTAAACAAGGATAATAAAAGTATAGACAAAAGTGGGAAAGATCGAGCGATTAATTCTGCGAAAGCAAATGTTGTATCTATTGGTGTTCTAGTAACTTTGTTGTGGGCGGCAGCTATTGCAGTGCTGTAGAGTAAATTCAAGTGTGATTATAGTATATAGGCGCGCATAGATGAGTCGTCTTATGATGACGAATACATGGATTCTAAGAGTCCTTATTATAATTCCTCTATTGATTATTGTTTCATTTTTTATATACGGATCTGTGGATGTGGCTAGCGTATACCTAATTAAGTCTATTATCTCTTAGCATTTGTAAATTTTCTGTACACTTTAAGAATATTCATATAGGCTAGCACCTAATTTATGTACGTTGAGGGAACTGATTGCCTGAGATCTGGGATCATGTGAACTTGAAAGCTTTAAACGGGCATGTATGAAAATGCTAGCGTTTTTTTAGTGCTCTTATTTGTAAATTCCAAGAAAAGAAATCGAACGACCTTCATCCTTATTTTTGTTATTTCTTATACGTATATTTATATATTTTTATGGATGTAAATTTGTTTACTTCTAAGTACTTAACAGTTATCGCCAAACAAAAATAAAAGATTACAGAAACTTCGCTGTACCTTCATAGTGGCAAATATATTTAAGGAGAGCAAAAAAGTGGCAGAGGATTGCTTGTATAAATTTACATATGTAAAGGAAAATTGAATAAACAGCAGTTTTATTACTATTTTTCATTAAGGCTGATATTATTTATATTCGTGTGTGGAATGTTTGTATAATAAATTTAAAAAATAAATACCTTTATTTTTATTTAAAGATTTAACCAACTAATGTAATTCTTTGTACAGTCTTTACCTGACTTCGGTAAACTGTGTATTCTAATGAGAAGGAAATGGTGCTTCATTTTCTCTTATAAAAGTATCAATCTCTATATTATTGTCCAGTAGGTACGAATATGAGCAATGATCTGCCCAAAGGATTCCTCTCATCGAGACTAACAAAAATTAATGCTGTCTGACCCTGGAAATGCAACCAAGTAATCGAAGAATGCAGCAGCAAAATCTATCTCGGGAATTATGATAGTCTTGCTGCAGAAAATCATGAACAGAGGTGTCTTTCATCTGTCACAATATGCTGTGGATAGTAACTCTAGGGATACCGATGCGACAGGGAGCCTTAGAGTTGGGGTTTCCTTCCCAATGTTAGCATGATCTGCATTGCTGTGTATCTTCTTGGATTAGCATCTGTGTTGTTGTTGAAAGCTTCTACTTTTTCCTAGATTACTAAAAATTCTAAAAAATGTTCTCATATCTGCAATCTACATAGCTGATGTCGTCATTGTGGACATCTATTTCTGTGTCCACAGGAACTAGAATTATATTCGGTGTGTATGACATTTATCCCGCTATATTCTCTCTATTTGTAAAGGCAAGAAAGCGTCATATGTTAGATTTTGATATAGTCGAACTCCATGTGAATTCTAATATTGCTGTGATTTTTTACTGCTATCAGTGAAAAATTTCTCAAAAATGTTTCAAGTTGCCGTTTGGATTCCATCCCCTTTAAATTTTTTTTTTATTATTTTTTCAATGTGATCTACCTGGGGGTAGCAATCAGTTTAATATGTTGTTCTTATTTATTTGGAACTCCATTACGAAAAATATACACAACAATAATAATGAAAAAGAAAAGTAATTTTTTGAAAACTTAAGGTCAATGCAATCACAAACTGGTGGTTAAAAAGACTAGGCATTGATGAAATCGGTTCGTACATGCCGTAGTTTATAGTATGCTGAGCAACAATGAGGAAGTCGGTAGTTCCTCAAGGAGCGTATCGGAAGAGATATATTGAAAGTATTTAAGAGCTTAGGAGAATTTATTACTCCTTGTATACGCAGTGAAATGCAAAAAAAAAACTGGAAATTGTTCGTTAATTCTCAAGAAAGAGTCAATGGAAAAAGTGTCAGCTCAATAAAGTCCACGCAGGGAAAACCGAACAAATCTCCGCTGCACCATCTCGATGCGATTTATGTAGACAGAAGGGAACCAGGCCGGAATTGCATACACCAAAATATGTCTAACGATTGTGCAGTAAAAGATTTTCGTTATGAATGGATCATTAAGCTCCTTTGACCATCTCTTTACAAACTCCAGAGTTGCACTAGCCTTGGCAACGATTGCATTATAATGATCGTCGAAAGAAAGACAAGTATTAAAGAAGACATCCAAATCTTCAGTTTTGTCAAATCTAGTTAATAAGCATCCATCTAAAATATAACCGAAGTTCAAAGGCGTCCTTTTACGAGAAAAGGACATAGCAGTACATTTGCTGATATTGAAAGGAATACAGTTAAAAACACACTATTTATGAAAGATGTCCAAGTCCAAGTTTAAAATTCCATACTCGTTTTTATTAGAAACAAAGCGGAAGATCTTCGCATCGCCAGCATAGCAAATTAATCAAAATCAAAGATACATCCTTGATGTAAATTATAAAAGGGAATGGTCCAATATGGCTGCCTTCAGGAACGCCAGAAATATTACATATTTCGTCGGGAAAGAGCTACGCGGAATATAACTCGCTTCGTGCGATCAGATAAAAAAGAACGAAGTCAATTGTCAAAGACAGTAGGAAAACCAAGAACAGTAAACTTATAAATTATGAATTTTGTGATTTCGGTCGAAAGTTTTACTGAAATCCGTAAAAATGCTATCGACTTGTTTTCCGTTTTCAATAGCATAAATGTAGAAATTAGTAAACACGAAGAAATTAGTCGTAGTAGATTTACCCGTCATAAAGCCATACTGAAAAGAGCGCTGGAAAGGCTTGCAGTGGAAGTACAAAACATCGGAAACCAGCGCTTCAAAAATCTTACTAATACATCTTAAATTGGCGGATAGTCTGTAGTTAGAAATGTTGCACTTGTTGCCGTTTTTATGCAAAGGAATAATTAAAGAATGCTTTACACAGTTTCGGAAAAACATCACAGGTTAAAGATAAATTAATTAAATAACATAAAACGATGGACGTAGCACAATGTCTTATGAGCGTGGAAGGAAAGCCATCCGGACCACTTGAACAGCAATTATCAGCTATGCTTGAAATAATACTTGTGGACAGACGTTTCGTCGAACAACAGGTCTTTAGATTGAAGAGCTGTCAAAAAAATCGTTATAACTAATATCACAGTGGTTATAACAGAGGTCACCGAAAAGATTGGCAGTCTCCAAGGGATCAACACTGTATGTTTCCAAATCGCAACGATGAGGGGTATCTATCACAGTTGCGCTTAGACTTCACCAACTTTCAAAATTTTAGACCTCATTCTATATGTATACATAATCCTTGTACGCGTCAGTCAAATACGAAATATACAGAATACGCAAATTATGTAGAAAAGTTCAGGATTTTTAAAGCTAAGTCTTAAGATTGACGAAAATGTCTTTTTTCACGCTATAGAACAGAAATATTCCTTAGAAGATCAAAAAAGAACAGTTTTTAACAAGAAATCTATGTGATCTCACGGCACCGCCCACCTAAGTGTAGTTTACAACAAATTTATGGTTTGAAAACAAGTAGAAACATTTTTCAATAATATTAAAGGACGCTGTTAAAAACTTTTTGCAGCTTCTTAAAATGTAATCGCCACTCTATTATTTTATACGTTCACGTCTGCATTAAAAAAAATTTATGTTATACTATTTACAAATGATTAAAATGTACAGCCTGTCGTTAATTACAGAAACTCAAATTATAATCTCATAATCAATAAATTTTTGGTGCTTAGCTTTAGTAGCTTAATAACTGAGATTGCCAATAAAGGCAAGTCCTATCAAAAGGTATATGAACTAACAATGGTGTTTGTCAGTTATCTTTTACTTTGCAGTAACCTCGTTCTTGAGTCTCGATATGTCATCAGCCCTTTGAGTCATCCTTACGGAATCATGTAGACCTATTGCCTTAAACATGTCAATCTGTGTCATATTCATAAATGAGATTTTGCTTAAAAATTTCCGCAATAATAACCAAAATTTTGAAAAGATAAAATTTATTTGCAGCTATCATTTTTATTTTTGCAAAACGATATAATTTTGTTAAAAAGAAAAACAAATAGAAATGCTATTTACATTAATTCAAATTAATTTGTCTACAAACATGATAATTTAATAAGCGGCCAACCGGCATTCTCCTCAATCTTAGCGTTTATCCGGAAAATACCCTGAACCGCCTTTGCTCCAATTAATTTAATTTCTTCTATTTGATCCTTAGATTTAATATAAAATATTGCTTCTTCATCTTCTGTATAGTCATTCTGATCGCTGTTAACTGAACGTATTTTATCTGTTTCTGAAGATCGTTCCACATCAATTGTGACCTCACTTGGTAATAGCGTTCCCTTTTTCAAGAACAATAGTTGCTGATTTGAATTATTTTCATGCCAAATAAAAATATCATTTGTTGTACAGGTACATTTCATGTCAGACGCTAATTCTTGATTTTCAGGATTAACATAAAGCGATTGTCGAGCACATCCAATAGCAACAACCTCATCTGGTGGGAAGGTGCTATTTAATTTCGCTTCTGGGAAACAATTGCTTATAACTGATTGAAGGCGTGGCATTTTCATAGCAGCTCCGGCTAATACAATCTACACATGGTATTATTATTATTTTTATTAGAATTGGGTATAAAAGATTTTATTAAAAAAAAAACCTACCTCATCTATTTCCTTTGCATCTATACCCATTTTCTCTAGAGCAGCATTTAAAGTTGTAGTGAATTCATTAAGTACAGGTTGAATTAGATTCTCAAAACGTGCTCGGGACATTTGAATATTGAAATCTACTCCATCCATAAGGGAATCCACATAGAATTGTGTTGATGCTAGTGTTGTTAGAATATGCTTGCAATTGTCTGCAGCTGTTCTAATTTTTGCCATTGATCGACGACTTTCTTGAGGATCCAGACGATATTTCTTGTAAAATTCTTTTGCTAGAAAACAGAGAAATATATAATTTGAAACTATATCAGAAAGGATATACGAAAATTTCTTACCAATAAAATCAATCAAGACATCAGTGAATTGTTTACCACCGATATAATAGGGTCCAGCAGACTTTAAAATCGTATAAAGACCATTTCCTACTTCAAAGAGTGTAAAACTCGTCAATAATCCGCCAGTTTTGATGGATAGTACTTGTTTAGTGCCTTCAAAATTCTCAGCTAGCTCATAAGCAATAACAGCGGCAGTCGATTCAGCTATGACCTGTGCAACATTAAAGCCGGCATCTTCAGCAGCTCTGGCTAAACTTTCCCAAGATTTTGGTGGATAATAGTGTGGTATGGATAAAACAACAAGAGGATGATCATCTGATAAATGACATTGTCTAGCTAATTCTGAAATTTAATAATTATATTTATATCAAATTGATTGTGTGTGTAGTTAAAAGCCCTTACCAAAACTTCCTTTGAAAAATTCAACACAAACTTCATATGGCGAGATCATTTTAATGGTATCATCCTCCTTTAATTGAAGCTCATATTTATAAGTTTCACTATTATAACGGCATGGAATGTGCCGCAAAGCATCATAGATTTGTTCTTCAGTTAAATCATCAGGAAACAATTGAAAATTATTCGAAACAGTTGCCGATCCCTTTGATGCCATTTTTTGTTTTGCCGTCAATCCAATTTCAATTTCATCGCCATCCAAAAGTAAATATGCTTGGGAAACTCTATCACCATGCTTATTTGCAATTACTTCTAATTTTTTGTCATCCTATTTAAAGAGAAATAAAGATTTTGGTATTTTTTACTTTTACATATTTTAGAAGTAGAAATAGTTTGCCTTACTTTTGCTGATGCTACACACAACGTACTGTTACCAATTTTTAAACCAAAACGAGGCCACATATTTTAGAATTTTATATTACACAATAAGTAGTAATTTGAAATAATAATAATTGTAATAATATTTAAGTAACTTAACTTCACGATTAAACACAAATTGCAGCAGCAGCGTGCTTCTAAAACTAGAGAAAAGAGAACTGTCAGTCAGTCACACCGACCAAATGTCAATGACAGACAAGAAATCCTGCGGTTTTTGGTTTGGGTTTGGGTTCTCCAAACTTATTTCTGTATAATGTAATAGATGTCACCACTTTAGCAAGAGTTATTAAAGCCTTGATAAAATTGTATGAATTAAATTATCAAGCCATATGAATTTCTCTAACTAAAATTAAAAGTAGAAATAACAAAAATATTGTTATAAGTAGAGAGGCGCAGAAATAATTGTGGAGCTACTCAGGTTGCGTGTAGGTTTCTGAATCTTAGTTGCTTTAGAGTAAGAACAGAAATCAAAAGATAAATTGAAATCGTAAAATCTAAAAATAAATGGTGGTAATTCTTACAGAGAATTTTCGTCATAATGCTGCATTTTTGAAAATTTTACTCAAGAAAATGTATAATTGTACATCATATATCAATTCATAGCAGTTCCAGACTGAAATATCGATAATACTGAGATCTCGAGTATCGAAACTTTACGAATATCTCTTGTTTTTGATACTGTACTGTCAGTCAATATGTCATTGTCATCACATTTTGGTTGATCGGAAATACGTTTGGAGTTTGAAGTGTTTTTATACAATTTGTTGAAAATAATATTATATCATCAAGAAGTTATATTATTAGGTTTATATTCAACACAAACCACATTACAGATTCTTAAATCAATCGAATATAAAACGATATTTTTCCGAACGATTGCACAAAAGTGTACCAAAAATTGCTTTCGTAAGATTCTATTCTTGAAAAAATTCTATTATTTTATCAAAAAATGGATGTAAAAATAGAAGTGAGTGGTGACATGGATCCACCGAAACAAGATCCAAAGGGGGGATATGATTTTTCAAGGTAAATAAAATGCAAATCAGTGTTTATGTGACATATTTGTATGTCAACAAAAAATTTCAATATACTTTTTTTATTTGTTTTTTTTTATTTTTACAGTTTTTCCAATTTATCAACCAGAATCCCAAGCCTTGGAGAATTTTTACGAGGAATAAAACAAAATATTCGCCCTATTCCAGAATTCTTGAATACACAAAATTTTAAATCTGTACCCAGCATGCAGAGGCTATCGAATCGACTTGTACGAAATCTTGCTTACTTTCAAAGTAATTATTTATGCGTATTCCTCATTCTGATGATATATTGCCTGTAAGATTCAATCATATCTTTCAAATATTTGTGTTCATAAAAAAGTCTAATTTTGATTAATTTCTCAATAAGGATTACTTCACCCTTAATTCTAATTGTTTTGGGATGTGTTTTTTATGCTTGTTACAAAGTTAAACAGGCTCAGCTGGCACTCACAATTTTTGGAAAACGTTTTAATGCATATCAGCAGTGTCTATTGATAAATTGTGCTGCAGCACCAGTTCTCTATATAGCTGGAGCTGGATCTGTAATGTTCTGGGTTTTAGGTGAGTCCTAGTGTACATAGTAACTATATATAGTATTTTTTTGTTTAAGTCCATTCGATTGTAATTATAATAATCATTATCATGGACTTGTGCTTCAATCTATATGATGTCGCAATCAGAATGGGAATGTAGTGTTTAAGTTTCGGTTTAAAACCTTTTTTAAAGTTACAAGTCACGAAGTGGTAATGATAATGTTCCTAAAGTATTTCTGCTTGCACCGTTCTAGCAGTAGATGTCTTTGAAATATGTTAAAATTATTTTTAACAATAAAATCAGTAACAGTTTCCAGATCTCAAGAATCAAACAACAGAACTATGGTAGCAAAAAGTAGATGAGAAATTGATTATGACACTTCATTACTGCTGAGATAGTTTATAATTTCATATTGTTAGCTGCGCACAGGGGGTAGAGACATATTTCAATAACCTATGGAAGTTTTATAACTAGCTTATTACTTTAGTACTAACATTATTCATAAACTTGCCGGTATATATCATTCACTAGGATTTTTTGTGACATGAAAAACAATAAATTTGCCTGCATACTAACTAGATTAGATCAGATTAAGATTTAGCGGGGGGAGTGGCCTTTGCACTGCAACCATTCATTGACTTATTCTGCATCGCTTTCTTTACAGTTCATCCAACAATCCCACTCTTCCTAGGAAGAGCAGTATTTTCATTTATTTTTTATGAAGTTCCTTCAAAGTCGACAGGCTGTAAGAAGAGTTAGCCAAAGGCCTGGAATCTACATTGTGCAATGGCCTCGAATTCGCATACGACATGCTCCAATGTTTCATCCTCTTCGAGATACAACAATTACATACATCAGTGGGTGAATTGCCTATCCGATGAATATGTTTGTTAATCTTACAGTATCCGGCTAGGACTCCCGTAATCATTTTCACTTGATTGTGACCCTTTTTTGGCGAAGGTCTTTAAATGAATCTTTCGGCTTGCCTGGAGGCTATCATTGAAGTCCATCTCTGGTCCATTTGGCTCTGAATCCAGTTTTGAATGGTAAGCTTCACAGTATTGTAAGATATACCGCAGCATGTGTTCGGTCCTATGAGGAGCATGGATGCTCCTTTATGGCCGGTAAGGTTGAATAATCATTCCCATAAATTCTCGAGTGTTCTGGCACCCATTGCAGTGTTAGGTGGTTCTTTGTGCCAAAGTTTGTTAATACTTGAATGCATACCCACATTAACACATTAACTTCGTTTTGACCTTAGTTGATGAGGTGGCTTTCAATGCCGCTTGGCTATCTGTATATATACATATATATACTTTTCTTAGTGTAGGTGTATATCTTTTATTTTATTGATTTCATTTTTAGTTTTTTATTATTGAAGGGAATATATATGTATAGATTATAATATTCATCGTTTTATTATATTTGTATTATTGTTTGTTTTATCAATAATAATATTAATTATTAGACCAATTTAATTAGAATTTTATACAGATATAACTCGTGGTTTTATACCCTATATTCCGGCTACTACTCCTTTCTCGGTTTTAGAACCGTCGGTGTACCAGATGAGGACTTAATTTGCTAGATTAAATTTATTTCCTCCCTATCTGGTATCTTTATATTAAGAGGCAGATAGAAGTTGTGTTTAACGACCATTCTGTCTGATATCATGTCCAGTATTCGATTTGCTTCTATTTGCTCGTTTATATTGCGTAGACTTTTGGAGTTCCATTCACTATAACCATCTCACCGGGCTCTGTACACCATTAATTCAGTATCATTTTCAAAAAATGTTTCGTCTTTATTGACCAATGAGAGTTATCTGTATGACTTTTGCTGATATTATTTCATGTTTTACTCTTAACCACGAGCATCGTGGAGGAATGACGGGAACACCAATAAAAGGTTGAATGGAATGGAACTAGTCTGCTAATGAATTTTATTTCAAAAAAGTCCAATTTATTGTAAGTAGTGGCAGTATGGGATGTGTTATGTTACACTTGCTTTATAGGGCATAGGACTTTGTAGATAGCTTTCCATGTGTATACTTCTAAGTGAGAAAAAAAATCATATGATGTGTCTTTCTGGCTTGTAATTTTAGGATGGTTTACCGATTCCATTGCACGCTACGCTTACAATCCATGGATATGAATTTAGTTTAACGATTTGTAGAGGGGGCTTACACATATTAAGCTGCCTCAAAATTTGCGCATTTTACTTCATTCTTCAACTTTCAATCGCAGCTTGAGATTATTTTTAGCAGTTAATTACTGTGTGGCTCTCCACCTACTACTATCGTGAAACTAACAATATTATGGTTGAAATGCGGCTTAAAATAAACAAAACAATTAATTGATATTTAAAATGTGTGAAAATAATAAAAATAATATTGTAGGAGCATCATTCTTTGTTATATGCCTACATGCAACATTTTATAACATCGATGCAATCGTTACAGAAGAAACAGACGGTTTTCTAGCGGAAACTGTGTGATATATGATGGCGCTAATCTATGTATAACTGAAATTATGGTCGTCAATTATTATACTATACGCCTTTAGTATTGCTTGAAAGTTTTTTTCTTGTCTTATTTGTTGAAACAACATGTATATTTTTATATGACTTACTATTTATATATATAAAGTGAAAGCTGGATTTTCATAATAAAAATGTAAATTGCGTTTTTTTTTACACACACGTAAACCTCATTATGTTTGCTCCTATTATCAAATTTAATCATTTTTCATAATTTTTATCAAAATCCTTTTGAAAATCCATTTTTCCAGGGATTTTTTTCTGCGTGTTTTTCGACAATCAATTGCAATCAATGTTCTAAACTGTAAGGAGAATTGTGCGCGGAAAGTGTCGAGTGGTACTTTTTGCCCCTAGCTCCCGATATCTGTCCCTGGCATCACAATTGTCCTTAATTCCACCGCATGCTTTCCCGACAGACAGTATCCCGTACCTACTAATTGTGTCAATCTCGTATTCTTCTACTCATTTACACAACATGACCTTGGTAGGCCAGTTAGTAAGCGCGCTGACTATCATCCCAGGGGTCGTATAGGCTCGAAATCCAACTCGATATGGTGTTTCTGCTCCTTTTCCTCCTACTTAGCTTCCTTTCAACTTTTATGGCTATTTTTTTCTCCTACTTTTTAGCAGGGTTAGCACAATGGGTTACCTTGGTCTCCCCATGCTTGGAATTTTTCGTCTCCCTGTCACGAAACAAACAAAAAGTGTCAAAGCTGAAATTTATCTTTTTGTCTGGAAGTAGCAGTAAAATTACAACAACATTGAGCGTAAACAATAAATTTTCTTCTGTCTAAAGAGGCGTGATGTCAATAAAAACTGCAATATTTTGCTTCAGCTGGAAAATTTTTGCCTTCATGATCACAAATGGCTACGCCTGAAAGACGTTCGTGTTATTCAGCAACCAGCGTAGATCAGATCAGACTAGACATCTGTACCTGTACAATATTCTCTCTATTTTCAACCCGTTAGTGAACCATTATGTCGTAGTTCATAGACAGATCATTATTCTTCAATTCCCGCACCTGATCGAGATTTTACAATATTTTCCTATACTAGAGGACGAATTGGAAGTGGATTTGGAGATCAGGTGGAAGTAAAGTAAGTATCACATTACACAAAACTTGATTACAGGAGCATATTCCATCTTTCGAACTATTTGTGATTAAGTCTTTCATTCAGATCGATCACTCTGTTCAGGATAATCTCAGGTAAACGCATGTTATTTGCTGTAAATTGATCTTTTTTTTTTGTCGACAATGAAATCTGTTGATATGGAGCAAATTTCCGCGACCCTAGGCTGGACATATTCGATTTAGATTGTAATTCATACCAATTTTTACCACTCTCCTGCAAAGGCTGTGCTACGGTATCATAAAAAAAAAACAGACATACTTGCCGTACCACTACCTGAAGGCCTACTAAATGCTTCAATCTCGCTAAGTATCCATGAATTCAGCAATAGAGTTAGGTTAGGTAAGAGGGGTGCCACTAGAAGTGACTAGTCGGTTTCACATGACATAACCTATGAAACCACCCTAGATCCATCCTGCTTCACTTACGAATCTTAGGATGTATTTGAACTCTTTACTTTGCAGCTTCCCCAGACTTGAAAAGAAGTAGCTACCTAACAGCCTACCAACCTCTTTTATTCATCAGACCGGGACACTCGCAAAGTACGTGTTGGACGGATTTGATTTCCTCCGAAACCTTACATCTCCTGCAGAAATCCTTCGCCGATATTCCCAGTTTTTTACCATGGTCTCATATGACCCCGCAATGAATGACCCCTACTAGATTCTTGGTATTTGTTCTACTACCATAAAGGAGCATCCAGTGCCTTAATGGCTGCCTGGATGTCAGTGTATATGCAGATGTGCCGTACGGATTCTGCACATAGATATCAATAGTGTCGCCTGGTAAATCGCTGCAATAATCTCTGCTTGAAAGATACTGCGTTTGTCCGGCAGTTTATAAGACTTGGGCCTCTGGCAATCTATGGTGTATACTCCAGCCCTTGTGACCGACCTCGTCTTGGATCCATTAGTAATAGAGTTAGATTTACTGATATATTTCGAAAATTCTAAAAGCTTTGTTGTCTTTTTTCAAATCAGATTAGGCAGGTAAGATGATGGAATCCATGTGAAGTTCAGGAAAATTATTGTGTGTCGGTTTCATGTTTTTAATACTTGCATAAAAACAAATCGCTTTCAGGAAGTTCTTTTTGTGTCAATCCCACAGAAATGTTCACCAACGGATATATCGGACTGTTGGTGCTTATACAAATGGCAGTCTGGTGTCTAAAGTTTTAAGTTTATGAATATAAAAGTAATACTATTATGTAGACCCATTCTGCGATTATTCCCCCTTGCCCTCTCATTACACATCTGCGGCCTTGCTAATGCTCGCGAGTGACGTAAAATCGCCATCTCGAGTAGACGATGTTATGTTAGTAGTGTCCGAACCAGTGGATGAATTTGACTGAGAGAAAATTTTCATTTAACGGCTAAGAGTATTTAGCTATCGTTAATTTTATAAACAAAATATTTGAACTACAAGACGAGAACAAAAAGCCGAAAGATCGTAAAAACTAAATCACGACCGACCAAAAAAAAGTAATTTCGGATGCAGACAGAATACGCCTCTATCGATTAAGGAACAAATCAGGTGAGAAGAATGATCGAAATTCATTCATTCTTTAAAAGAATATTCTTAGCAGAATTTTAGCTTTCATTCCCTCGCGAATGAATGAATCAAAATATGTTTGAGTCGGTTTCATTCTTCCGCAAGAGAATGAAGTTATTCAATACCCAAGTCTTGTGCATTTGCGAATGATAAAGGGTGAAAAAGAATATTTCTTTTTCATTCTTTTATGTTAAGGGACGATTTATATAATGGTGATTTTATGCTTTCACTTAGTGTATTTTCCAAATTTTTTTAAATGTAAATGTCATGAAAAATTTTACTTTTGATGGTAAAAATAAATCAATTATTAAATTTATAGTTTGCATTTTAAATCGTGTCTTTTACTTCGAAAGTTATTAAATCGAACAGGTTATTATTTAGTTGTTTAGTAGCACTTCGACGGCTGCTTACAGATATATAATATTTGTTATATATACTATCTTTTGTGTCCCCAGAACAGGGCAGAACAAAAGATATACAAAGGAAGCATTTTCATAGAAGATTTATAAATGTAGCGAACAGTACAAATAGTTCGCTTCAATCGACAGAACAATTAGTTCTCTCCAGAATATGGGAGCTCTAGAACAAAAGAACTCAGCTGATATTTCCAAACAAATTTCCCTTTAAAAGCCTTTCACATAATAAATACTTTGAAGATTCACTGCTCTTATTATAATTTTTATACCCTAGATGAAATCATAGGGGTATACTAAGTTTGTCATTCCGTTTGTAACACCTCGCAATAATGATGGTAGAGCAAAAGGGATTGGACACCCATTCATAATATTAAAAGTTATTTCGATTTTTTCATGTCCGTCCGTCCGTCTGTCCGTCCGTCTGTGCGCACGATAACTCGAGAACGCGTATACTTAAAGAGCTGAAATTTTGTACACGGACTTTAAAAAAAAAGCAAAATTAAGTTCGAAAATGAGACAAATCGGGCAACTCCTTCGTGGGGTTGCCATATAAAAATTTCGTTTTCCGCTATATATTTGGACACTGCCTGAGAACGCGTTGACGTAGAGAGCTGAAATTTCGTACATGATGTTTTTACTACATTAGCAAATAAAATGTCAAAAATGGACTAAATCGGGCAACTCCTTCTTGGTGTTGCCATATAAAAATTTCGGTTTTTTACGTATACTTTGAAAACGATCAGTCCAAGACATTTTTATTGTACTAAGAACTTCTGCAGAATACGAAATCCTATAAAATTGGTTATTACCATTTTTTCTGTGCGACAAACTGTTCTAGAAATATATGCGAAAAACAACTTCAAAATCAATACTTGAATAGATCGGTGACCATACGAAATTTAATACGGGCATTCATCTAGGGTATCATAAGAATTGGTCTTAGACCAATTCTAGCTTTTTTACTTGTTTTTATCTATATTGGATTTGCGACATACATAAACATAAACATTTTTATAAAAATCACAAATTCAGAAAACCTTTCGACTTTTAATACGATCTTGACCTCCGAATATATCTGATATGTCCCATTCGATTTCACCGACAGTAAAAGACTGAAATATGAGAATGTTCTCTTTCATTCCAAATGATTGATTTTCATACTTTTCTTCTCTCATTTTCATTCTCTCAGGAATAGAATGTATTCATAAAATTCTCGGCAGGAAACATTCTCTCAACAATCTTTCGATTCAAATATTCATTCGCGAATGAATGTAAACGATAAGAATGATTTTTTTCCATTCGATAATGGATTTTTCCGAACTCTGGAAGAAATAAGCACAAGAAAATGTAACCAACCAGATTGATATGTAGGCGGCGACGTCAAAATTTGGCAACGCTAACTTCACAGCCCTCCACATCGAGGCAATCGAAAGCTACCATCTCTAATGTGACTCCAATATGGATGTGGATATTGAACGATCCTGAGGAATCCGAAAATACGAGTAATAATAACATAAATGTTAACATCAATAGAATTGACACAGTGATCCAACACGGCAAAGGAAATACCCAAATAGCCCAAGCTTCTACCATATCCTAAGTTTTTTGTTGTTTGTGTCTACTGCTAATTATTAAAGAGTTAAACTTAAAAAAATTCTCTTGATATTGATTCTTAATGAATGAAGTTTCATTTTTCTGGAAAAATCCGAACGCATCTCTGAAACCTTATTCCCATAGCTTCGCTTATCCATTGTATACGATTTTCAATAAGTCTAGAATGTTGGGAGTAGGGTTTTCAATTATGCGACATTAATGATTATCCGGATATCGAATACTGGAAATTAAAAATATCCGGATATTCGGATAACGAAAAACAAAATAAATATAAAAGCTTGAATCTGGTGTTTTATAATTCATTTATTTTATTTTATTCAAATATTTTAATTATGTACAGTAATAATTCATAAAATAGTAAGAGATAATTATATAATTGAAATTTACTTAATTTATAAAATAAATGCATATTTTTAATTTTTGTCTTCGTCTTAGCGTTCTGCTGCAATAGATGCTGGCTTTATTGTAAGAAGTGCATTAAATTTAAATGACCTGTCCTTGTTTTTGTGCTTATTAAAATCATGAACTCTTTTTCCAGCTATGTACTAATTGCATTGCTCTGCCCTTTAACATAGGTAATAGAAGAATTGGTACTTCCAGTTGTCGTTCAAGGGAGTTTTTAAAAAAAGTATTTTGTTGACTTTCAAAATCACTTTCATTTGCGATTTCTTCAGCCACTTCTCGTCGATGTAGTCGTGATGGGTTCTGTCATAAGCAGATACATTAATTATTCTCAATATTTCTACTGCATACATGATGGGAGTACCTTTGGAAGTGTAATGAAAATATTTATGGAATGTGGTATATTGCTTCTAAGAAGATTATTAATGTCATAAGTATTTTATCTCGACGTTCATCCATTCGTTTTTTTAATCCGTTTCGATAAATTTTTACTTAAGTTCGTTCCAAACTTTTTTAACCTTTCAAATAGAAATTTATAATCATTTTCACCAATCTCTAATGGTGATAGGATGTATAACAATTCTTTTAAAGGTTATATATTATGCTCTGAAATGTTAAATGGTTAAAAATTAAATATCGCATCACTGAATTTACATATATTGGGGCGAGGCATTGTTGGCTTACTCGTTGGTTACGTTAACAAGTCATAGTCAAGCATAGTCGAGCCATCGTCGATTTTTATATAAATACTCACGCCATGCGGATAACACAGAAAACTTGTACACCGGAATCGGGAGATATTTATTTAATCCATAATCATTGTATATACTTGTTAGGCAAAATCGAGTCTTTTAACTTGTTGGATTATTGCTTTTCGAGTTAGATTGCAGACATTATCTGAAGAGATAATTGTTCTTCCAGTGATTTGCAGCCTTAGACCTGCAAGTGCTGGGCACTCATATATAACATGCATCGAGGTTTCATCTTACTCTTCGTACAGTCGACACAGTTTACTGTCGGATTTGCCTATCTTCTTCAGGAAGTGACGGAAGGGGCCGTGACCAGTGACTGCGTTAGCAAATAGTCTGAGCGACTGTCTGCTAAGTCCAATAAGTTGGCGCGCCTGGAGATGAGAGGGGTTGAAGAATTTCTTCACCTGCGTCATACCAAGGAGATCCAGTTGCCTGTTTTCCCACTTAAGCAGTTCCCTCCCGCCTAAAGTGGCTTTGTGTTAGGCCAAATGTCGGTTAGGGACCAGTATACGGACATTCAGCATCGGTTTTAGCCAGTTCGTCCGCTCTTTCATTACCGTCCACTCCTTCATGTCCAGGGACCCAGACCAAGGTTACTTGGTTGTCCCTAGACAGTAGTTGGAGTTTCGAGTAACAGCTCCAAACGAAGCGCAACCTGGTTGTCTGAACAAATGTAGATGTTGGAGTTCTTGCAGCCCTTATTTAAGCTTTTCTGAGCTCCAACCTCTATAGCATAGACTTCCGCCTGAAAAATAGAAGGTGAGGCACCAAGCGGAATGGATTGTTCTACTTCTGGACCAACACCCCCTACGCCTGTTTTCCCGTCCTTCCGGGATCCGTCAGTATACCAGACTTGTGCCCGTTGCAGAAGCTGGAGTCCTCTGTCTAGTATCTGACCTCTTTCACTAATGGTTATCTTTTAACTTCTTCAAAAGAAAGTCTTTTGGGCATAGTATCTGTTGGAGCTTAGGTCGTTAATGTTGACCTGCTTGAGGATACTGAGATGACCCACCCTGGGGGAAGTGCGCTCATCTGGCCTTCCTTTCAAAGCATACTAGCCGCTCTTTCCCTCTGCATAAAGAGGTAGAGAGGCTGTAAGCCAAGAATGGCTTCAAGTTCACGTTGAGGACACGTTGTAAAGGCGCCAGTGGTACCTATATATATATCTTATCAAGGGTTCTCCTGGTGGTTGCCTGCAATGTTTTAGGCCACCACACATTTGCCCTATAAGAAAGTATGGGTCTGACTATGACCTGGAAGATCCATAAGGGCATTTTGGGGTTCAGACCCCACTTTTTCCCGAAAAGCCAATGGCAAGAGCTGAATGCCCACATGGCTTTGTTAGTTATCATTTCCAGGTAGGGATTCCAAGTAAGCTTGCTGTCTAGATATTTTGCTTCTTTGGAGTATTCTATTGCAATTCCATTTAAATTAGGAGATGGGATCTGAACTCCTTTTCCTAGTAAAAGGAACTAGCACTGTATCACCTGGATTTATTGATAATCCCTTGTTCTGGCACCATCTGGTAACGATGTTAAAAGCAGTTTGCCTAAGCTTGGGTAGACCTGATTCAAACTTTCCTTTAACATAGATGGCAATGTCATCAGCGTATCCTTGGGCCTTAAAGCCGGCCTCTCGTAGTAAATTTAATAGCTCATCCACAACTTGGAGCCATATAAGTGGTGATAAAACCCCGCCTTGTGGACAGCCTCTAGTGGCCATGATTGTTGTGGATTCGCCGTTCATGGTAGCTGTTATGTAATCCATCTGACGATGCAGGTTTCTATGCCTCTTTCGGAATAAAAACAACCTTGGTTAGTCTCCATGCCTTGGGAATATATGCCGTGCACAGACTGGCCCTTATCCCCGAGATAATAAGGGGCTTAATGTAATCCAGCGATTCTTGCAGTAATGCCGGAAATATGCCATCACCGCCAGGAGCTTTAAAAGGTTTGAAGGACTTGACAGCCAATCTCACCCGGTAATCCTTGTTTAGCACCACTGGTATCACTGAGGATCTGGGGTCTACGTCGGGCCCGTCGAGCACAAAGTCTACATATATATATATTTGTTAAAGGTTTAAATATATGTAGGTATTTGCTATAAGTTAAAACTCATTAACAGGTTGAATATAATTTATTGTCATTTGACTAAGCTTATCTGATAATGGTTTAAATAATTCTGAGAATGCTTATAACAATGAAAAATTTTTAGAGAAAACAGTTGAAGGAGTATTCAAAAAAAGAAAACGAAATCTTATCAAAAAGTATCTCAAGATTGCATAAATTTTAGGCGCATTTTAATCCCTTTCATTTAATTATTTCCGGCTTGGCGCTATATAAATAAACAACCAGGCAAACAGTATTCACTTGAAACATTCTCTGACGATTGATTTTCTGCAAAAGTTTTTTTAAATATGAAAGTTTTGCTTGCTCAGCAGTCTGAAAATCAGCTGACTGCTCTGCAAGTTATGACTAAAATAATATTTTACACTTAAATCAGGACGTCACTTCGGCTAACTTTACATGTGATGTGGCTTAGCAGAAGGGGGAACGAAAACAAAAGGGATTATATATATATTTGTATATAATGTACACCATCGCTTCTATTAGGCATATCGTCTGCGGCATGATACAGCTACTTTCTTATTGTAGGCCCAAAAAGAAGAGAACATTTTTCCAAAATCGCATATGTAAATTGAATTGATTTTGGGTATGCCATAAATGTTGCTGTTTTTCGTTTTTTTCTAATGGTGCATGGCTTGTCGCGTCGCGTCGCATCTTGTTGTTTTATTGCAATGAACAAACATCAAACAGGCATGCACCCAAACAGAGCGGCCGCCTTTGGTGAGAGCCTGAGAAGAGCCACCAATTTACGTCACCACTGCACTGATTGAATGTAAATGCTGCAGAGAACATTCAAATTGAAACTTATTACAGCTACGCTACTGTACTGGTATTGGACTGCAGTGATAACTGCTTGAATTTAATCAATTCAATTCATCGCCTCATCTCATCTCATCAATGCTCGAATTGAAAACAATACAAAATCAGACTGGAGTCGGAGGAGTGCAGTTGCATTCAATTTGTCATAGGTTTTGGTTCGTTCGTAGTTCGTAGTAATTTTTTGTGTAATGGAGGATCGTAAAGAGTTGGTTTTTAAAATAATCACTTTTTACGAAATAATTGTATTGTTATTATTAAATCCGTTAAATGTGCTTGGATTTTGTCAGGTAAAATAAACATTTCTTGTAAAAAATTTGTAAAAATCTTCATCACGAATTTCATTTGATTAAACAGGATCAGCCGACAGCATTGCAAAATGGAGTTGCGGACATGTTGGAAAGTGAAAACTTGCAAAACTCTACAGCCAAAATACAGATTCTGTCACCATTTATTGATATTGAATTTGATAAGATGGAACATCTAAAAATAATTAAAACGAATATGGGAATATTTGTGCTTAACGGTAATAGTGTTTATCATGTAAATATTTCCCATGAGAGCAAAGATTTGAAGTTTATGTCGGAATTGCATGATATTGGAGTAGATGTTACCGGTTTCTACGTAAGAAATTTATATTTGAAAATTTTAAATTGAAAAATTGAGTTTTTTTTTTTTTAAATATGTAGGCCATTCCTTGGGGAAAATATTTTATTTTTGTAATTTCTTTGATCGATCATTATAATGTGTATATCATAGAATTACCGATAAGTGAAGGTATATCAGTGAATCCTATACAAAAAGTTGCAATTTATGGAAAATTTCGAAAAATTGTGCATTTTTTTAAAAATCAAGATCTTTATTTGGTAATGGCGACAAATTTTACGGAAATGCATGGTCGATTAAGGTAATAGAAATTTTTTAATTGATATTTTTTGCGATTTTATGTTGAATTTTGTTATTTTTTTATTGTATTTTGACACAGTTTTTACAAATGGGAGCAATCTTCATTTCATCTTAAAGAGGAGCAAAATATGCAACCGATTAGTGATCTTTTTGTTCTCAATGAAAACTCTAATCCATTGGTGTTTGCTGTAAAATATGGAAAGCGCAGATCAAAGGTAAACAACAAAAGAAATAAAACAATATTTGTATGTGTATATGTTCTGTGTTTATAGTTTTGTTTGTTTTCATAAGAAAATCTCTTGTCCTTGTCCAATATAAGTAGTTTATTAAGAAAATGGTTAAGAAGTTCGGTTGGTGAAAATTGTGTTTTTATTAGTTGGTCTTTAGGTTAATGAATTTTATATGGTAAGCCTGAACTCACACCGAACATTTTAATCATCATTCTATCTTGATTCAATCAGAACGCCACATAAATTTCTATGCATATCCTTCTCTGCAGTCATACCGGTAAAAGAAAATGATTTAGTCAGCAGCTCTGATAAATCATTAAAGCATGATTAAGATGTCTGGTCTGAATGCAGCTTAATTATGAAAGAATTCTGGTTGACCAGGTGTATTCCGGAGAATACCCTTTGATGAATATATGTCCATTCACTATATCTGAGTATAATTCGCATAGCCTTATTCTGTAAGGTGTATAGTTTCTGCAACATTTTCTGGTCGCCCATAAAAAGAATGGAGTAATATTCAAATGTGGTCCCATAATAGTGTTATATATGTACATTGATCGCCGTAAAAGTTGATAGATTACTTATAATTCTTCTTGGGATGTCGTTTTTTTTGTGATATATTAAATATTCTTCAGAAATCTTATATCCTTATCAATGATAATCTCAAGATACTATTTTTATTTCTCTGTCAGCTTTTATTATTGCTCCCTCAACCATTAGGTTCAAATTAAATTCACCGTTAATAACATAATGGTTTCTGCTAGATTTAATTTAAATTTATTTGCTTTAAGCTATATTCACTTAGTTCGCTGAGGTCCTCTTGCAACAACCTCTCCGCCTAATGTCTTGCCCTGCGATATATATTAGTGGGTCGTATGCATAGAGTGTCACCTTTGAATATTTTACTACTCTATTGATATCATTAATACACAGCGAAAACATGTATGCCACCAGTACTGAACCTTGCGGCACCCCGACATTGACTGTTGCATCTGACGATATTGCTTTTCCCACTTTCGTTTTCTCTCAGTCAGATATTCGGTAAACCAG
Organism: Dioctria rufipes; assembly: GCA_963924295.1. NCBI lineage: Eukaryota > Metazoa > Arthropoda > Insecta > Diptera > Asilidae > Dioctria > Dioctria rufipes. The sequence goes on from OZ002741.1 coordinate 2,002,257, forward strand.
TTCAATTCGTTCCTTCTTATTCCGTATCATACATTTTTTGTAGTAAAAATTGGTGGTTAACAGTTTTGAACGCCCTCTTGAAATGTAGGAACACGAAAGCGATTTTATTTCTTGACGCTATCTGTTCTTTCCAATCTACCATTACAGGAATATCCCTGTCTGAAGCCCGACTGATCAGAGATTATAGGTGCATTTTCATCTAAATATTTTATAACCTGTTTATACACTATCATAAAGTCTTCAAGTACTTTTCCTACCACTCCAAACGAATCATTTAACATACTTCAACATTGCAGTCTTTTTTTTGCTAAAGTTCTCTTAATTCTTTTTTAATATTCTTCCGTCCTATTGTATTTTACATGTTAAAGCTAAATGATTGAACCGGGGTGGAGCTACCCGTTTACACTATAACTTAGTACGTTGAAAAATTCGTATTGATACTAGTGAAACTAATTTTATCAGGCTGAGTTAAAATAGAGATAAAAAATTAGGTCTACCAGGAAATTCGATTTTCAGAGATCGAAATTGAACTTATCGGCCGAATTCAATCAGAGCGAAAATCAAATATTAGTACAGAAATCTGTCGGGGTTAAATGTGAGTACCTCACGGCAGTCTTAATGCAAGGATTAGTAGTTTATCTCAGTGCATGCTTGACATTTAACTTGCTGGTCGAAGCGAGATGTATCTAATATCTCTGCCGATCTCTGGGTCACGACACACGGTTGATTTAGCGCAACTCCACCCCGAAAGCCAATGCTCTAAGCAGACATTAATAAGCGACCATCCTCCAAATCCTCGGATATGCAATTATACAAAAGGACATACTATTCTGTTCAAACAAGAATGTCCGCCTAAGTCATGCAGACTCAGACAATCTCTCTGTCCGCTTAAGGGCCACCACAACTACCACGATGCTCCCACAAGGGGGCCTTCTCCATGCTGAAAATCACTACTATCGCAACACTGTCCGGGGCTCCTCAACACCGTGGTACGTAGTTATTAATGTTGGCTACCCAATTGGTATGGCTTCGTAGTCCATGGCCGGTCATGGGTACTCCAAGTGGTATTTTTATATGTCGATATCCTTTTATAAACGGGACTGGTTACTCCATTCGAGCCTAAGATCTTATTCGCAAAGTCTAGAAAGATTGTATATATCCTATACAGGCAAACACAAACCTTAATAGACATTGTCACCGGGGACCACGCAAGGTTAAGATATGCCCGGATTCAAGTCTGGAGAGACTAAATATTAACAGCATTAATATTATAGCATACCATGCATACTCGACATATAAGCACTACTAACATACATACTTGATTTCCAATATTCATCAACTACAACGTCCTTCGCACTCTGCCCAAGGGGCTATGTTTGAGCTTTCATTATTTCTGACCTTCATGAGCACTTAAATTCTTTGTATAATGACCTCGTTGCCATTCATACCCTAACCACGGTACCCACAGGGTCAAAAATCTCATATTTTATTTCGCGAAGTTTATTTCTCGCCTTGTGAGCACTTAACTTCTTTGTAATACACACTACGGTGCCCACTTTGGGAGACACAATGCGATCTTCAGTACTGCAGTTCAACTTTTTAATCAACAAATACTAGTACAGTCATAGTGCACTGAGTACACCAGTTTATGTGTTTAAGTATGATAGTTGCAGCCAATTGGAATGAAAAACGATAACACACTTTCGGCCTCAATTCATTTTGAATTTCATTCAATATTTAAAATCGCCTTTAGATAATCCAAAATAACACATTAAATTTTGAAAAATGGTTTTAAAATTGAAGTTGCAATCTAGATGATCCGTTAGTCCTACAGATTTAAACAAATGAATGCTTATTTAACAAATAATTTTTGTCAAACATTGAATTGAAAGATAAATAATACAGGGGACTTGTGGAATTGGAGAAATCGTCCCAACCAATTCTACTATAGACGCTTTTATTTATCTCTACTTCTTCTTAATTAGCATAGCAGATAATGATTTCTAGCTTTTATGAAGGCTACTTAAAGCTTCCTTCGCACGCACGGGCCAGGCCAGGCCAGTGCGGACGAGCTCGCGCAGGGTCGCGCCATGCCTATAGATTTCTCACGGCGCTTGTTGGCCCGAGCTGACTTGAGGCACCGTGCCTAGTTTTGATTAAATTGCCATTCCAAATTGCTCCGTGAAAAATTTTTCGTTAGTTCTGCAGCCGGTTTTGTATGAAGAAATAACGTGTTCACTTGGGCCACCTCCCACGCGCTTGCACCGCTTCTTTAAAGTTACCGACTCTAAATGGATTGGACGGGCCATCACAGGCGAGCTCGCGCCTTCTCGGACTAGATCCTTCCCATGGCGCGTTGACCCGTGCTCGCACGGGGCGAGCCGTGGGAAGCCAGCTTAACTGATATGGTGATTTAGAATTCAAAATATCAGATCACTTCGCTTCGATCCTTTCAACTAGTCCAGAGTAAGTTTCTGTTATGATATTCTTCTTTGAGATATTGGAATCGACAAATTTGTTCAAATGTAGCACGGTTGATCGTCCACTACCTACGGTCTCTTTAAGTCCATAGAACGTGATCGGATTGATTTCAAAATTGCCTTACGAAATTGTGCACTATATTGAGCGGACATTGCACGAAAATTTTTAAACAGTTTTCGTTACTTTGTAGTTCTCACAGAAGTAGTTAAGCCTTCTTAGATCGTATAACGCTCCCAAGGGCGGGTCGTCGTTAAAAAGAAAGGAACCATCTTAATAATATGGAAAGCTGCATACATAAAAGACATCGGTTACAAAAAAAATATTCTCAGAATTTTTAAGACAATTGTCTAAAAAGTCAAAAATAGTTCTTCCTCTAGCAGCACTAAATAAAGGGTTTTCCAATAAGAGGTGTTATTTTAATTAGCCCGCTATTTCGGTAGATGTCACTTTTGGAGCTGTCATTTTTTGACATTTGACAAGTAGAAACTATGCCATTAATAAAAATGGAACGATACACGATTCAACAATACATTGAAATTATAAAATTCACTATAAAAATGGTGAAAATGTGGCAGAGACGGTTCGTAAAACTCGAACATTTTTGGGTCGTCGTGAAGCACCTTGTCGGACCGCAATACAGAAATTGGTAGAAAAATTCGAGCTGTCGGGACAAGTTAGTGATGTGAAGAATAAAACCCGTGCACGTTGCTCAAGAACAGCCGAGAATATTGCTGCTGTAGCCGAAAGTGTTGAAGAAAACCCAGGTTTGTCCATTCCTCGTCGTTATTTGGAATTAGGCATTCCACAAACGCCATTACACCGTATTTTGCATAAAGATTTGGGTCTTAAGGCTTATAAAGTTCAGTTAACACAAGAACTCAAGCCGGCCGATCATCAACAACGTCGAGTCTTTGCTGATTGGGTCCTTGAAATGCATGAAAATGATCCGGAATTCCATCGAAAACTCATCTTGAGTGATGAGGCCCATTTCCACCTCGATGGCTTCGTCAACAAGCAAAATTGTCGCATCTGGGGCACAGTATATATCATACAGTAGAATAGCTTAGAACTAACTACTGAAAAGTGAATTTTAGAATTTCAATTAAAAAAACATAACCTTAAAATTTCTCCCACAAGAGGGAACTATTAAGTATGATACGGACATAAATGGGCGAACAGTAGCTAGCTGCACGACCGTTGACGGAAGTATTTGTTTTATGTATGTACACATATCGGCAATCGGCGACAAATGTATTGCTCCATTACTAAACAGCTGTTTGACGGTAAAGTGGTGTCATTTTGCCTCTTTCCCTCTAGTAAAAGTTTAAGAATGCCATCAGTTCTCTTTCTTCCACTTTAGATTTACATAGGAATCCATGTATTAAAAATTGACTAGTGTGTTAGTTAAAACTGTTGAAAGAGAAAGTATAGTCTCTTTATAGAAGCATCCTACTCACTTGACAGTTTTGACAGAGCTGGGCTACTGTATGATATATACTGTGTCTGGGGCTCGGAAAACCCAAGAGTTATTGTTGAAAAGCCTCTCTATGCTCAACGTGTGACTGTTTGGTGCGGTTTATGGTCCCGCGAGGTCATTGGACCTTGCTTTTTCGAAAATGAGGCTCTTTATAATGAAATAAAGATCCGATCATTTATCTCAAAAAATGGGATTTTTCTTTGAATATCAAAATAACACCTCTTATTGGAAAACCCTTTATAAGCGGAAAATTTTTATATGAAACTAGCAATTTTCTTCTAAAAACGAAAAATAGACATATATGTAAATAATGTATATTCTTATGGGACGCTGAACAAAACCTAGCGTTTTCCCCGCCCACCATCATACCATCCAACATAACATCTAACCTCCGACTTGGCCAATAGTGGCCAGTGCTTGGATGGATTTGCTTTCGACTCAAACCTACTGTGGCACAGTCACTCGGCAGAGACCACATCCGACTTTTGATTCGGCTCGCCGTCCAGTAAACTAAGTACTCGTACAATCGAGTGGTATGGATGGAGCCGCTTTCGTTTCAAATTAACTGTAGCACCATTAAATCGCAGAGAAACTGAAATTTTGGCAGCATCTTTACAACAACATTATCAACGTAAAAGTTAAACACATTTAACTTATTGGACTCATATGCAATAAGGGGTTTGCATATGTCATTGCTATGGGACGCTGAACACAAAACGTAGCGTTTTCATCCCTGGTAGAACTTTTATCGAATAAATTCTAACGCTATATACGGCGGGGTGTCTGTTTCGCACTCGATCTAATTTTGTAGTTTGAGGATTCTGGCGAACGGGTGGGATATATGGATTGAATATGCTGAATCAGATGCGGTTAGATTGGATGATAGATGAAGAATGCGTGCCAGGACTGTATGGTATTGGATGTGCAAGTTTTGATGACCGCCATTATGATGTGCTACACACGTTTCTCTTTAATGGTAAAAGGGGATATCTCGATTTAAATTCTTGCGTTTACTTTATGATTGTGGCGGTGGTGCATGCTTTGAATGGATTAGATTGGTTGGTAGGTTCAATGTAAGACATGATTGCCAGGACTAGATCTTGAAATATTGCTCCTACTCGAACGTGTTGCAATAAAAATAATGTCTTTTCCGGAGCATTATATTCTATCCTGTATCTGTAAGCGGTAGAGATGTTTTTAAAAACTGAAATTTCGCCTATTTCTGACTCATATATTTTCTCCATATCTGGAGCATCATCTTAGTAGTGGAACAAAAAAAAAATGTTGCTCTTTGATAAAGCTCTGCTCCAGAGTTTTACCTTAAATTGGAAAAATGTTTTGTTTTAACTGGGGCAAAATAGATTTTTTCTAAGATTTTCCGCTCCTACTCGGAGCAGAGCTCAGTGCATCACTATTTACGAAGTGATATTTCAAGCAAAGTTTACCTAATAATAAGTTAAGAAGCTGGTGAGATATCCGAGTGTTTTACATTTAAAATGCACACGGCAAGAAAAGGAAGGAAGAAAGAAAAAAAATCGAAAAAAAATCAAACTCTCTTTAAAAATTGTATGAATAAAGATAAAAAATGTGAAAGCGCAAGTTGCATGCACCGAAACAGAATGGCAAATGTTTCATTTTCGTAAATAAATGAGAAGGGGCGGAGTTTTCACGTTTTACTCTCATAAAATGCTCCCGCGCTTTTGTGAAAACAGGTTTTCATGAAATATTGATAATGTTAGGACACATGTTGTTGTTGTAAAATGACTAGAAGGACACATGTTGTTGCTGTAATCTTATGATATTTGAACAGCATGTATTTCTGTTTACATTTGTTTTGCTATGAAGAGATTAAGTGGGAGAACTCATGCTGAATTCTCTGATATTTTCGGGAAAAATGAGAATTTCATTTGAGAGGAATTTTACATCTCCTTTCAGCATCTCGGCCAAAGCGAAATTTATCTTTTTCTTAAAAATGGGAAGTAGTGTGGCCCGAAGTACATTATTATGAATAGGTTGATAGGGTTTTAAGGGATTTAATAAGATTTTGTCGTTCGGGTAATCCTACGTTCTCTCGATTTTTGTTTTTAACTCGTTGTCTCAGTTGCACTACAGTAGTGCATAGACAAGTTCTTTTCCCCCATTCATGCAAAAGACGAAAGGATATGAAATTAGTTGTTTCATTCTAAAAAACACCAGAAATTTGCCCATTTTGCTCTACAGCTTCTTAACTTATTATTAGGTAAACTTTGATTTCAAGCCCTGGCGAGGATTGTACTACATACGCTGATAAGTTTCCGGAATGGAAGAAAAAAAATAACATTGTAGCGAAAATTCATTTTCCTCTTCAACAACACTCTCTTTTAAAACAAGTGACGTCTATTTTTCTTGATCTAGTTATTCAACCGGTTCCAATAATGACGCATAGTATTTGCCTGCTATTGTTCTTCCTTTTCAAGATAATCAATGAAAATGATACAATATGCATCCCAAAAAATGATAGCAAAAAACTATCCAGCCGATTGTTGCGTCTGCTCATTTTGGGCGACTTTCACCAGGCTCCAGCAAACTCAGTTAATTGTCTATTGGACTCTGGTGTGTAGTAGTCGATCCATGTTTCATCCATCATTATGAATGAACGCGAAACAAACGCGTTACACTTTAGCATCGCCAAATTGCCAAATTAATTGCAGTCGTCAACACGATATTGTTTTTGGTCGATTGTGAGCAAGCGTGGCACGCACTGCGTACACAGTTTTTTTCATTTGTAAATGTTTATGCCCATTGTCACTGCTATCTCACTTAGTTACACTTTGTGGTCATCCATAACCATATGGTGGATTTTTTGGATGTTTTCTGAAGTTGTCACCTCAATCGAACGTCCCGAACGTCCAGATTTTCAGACCGCTCGTACGACCATGTTTAAGTTCATGACCGTATTTTACGGACTATAGGACGTACCTTAACCTTTAAGTAATTTTTCGAAAAAATTACATTATTTTTATTATTATTGCAAAGCCAGACTAAAAACAAAATCTTAGTTTATAAAACCGAACTGACCTTTAAAACCCCTGAAAATCGTCATCTGAACTTTCTTTTTTTTCTTCTTCCTCTTGTCTTCAACTTCACTGCAATCGAGAGCGTTACTTATGCCGCACTTCTTGAATTTAACAATAATATCTTCTCTCACTCTTCTAGACCACGACTGTTTTAAGTGGGAAACACAGTGCTAGCCTAGTTTTGTAGAATATATGAGATCAAGTTAGTTATGAAGAACCAAATGGCAAAGTTGGTGAGGTCGACCAGGTTGAGGTTGAACTCGAGTAGGTCTACTCTCTACTCTGCTGGAACTTTGTAAGTTTTGTCAGCTAATTTTTGTTATCGGGAAAAAGTATACGGGAAATTTTTTTAAAAAAAAATTGGGAAGCATATTTAACGTGAAAAGTTGTTCCTACTGTAGTAAATTATTACAAAAAAATTGGAATTTTTAAGTCAACAGCCCAATTAACTGTTATTATACAGAAGTTGTCAAAGCTCGCAATGTGAGTTATAAAAATTGGCAGAGTTCACCAGGTTGAGGTTCTTAAAGTTTTACAGAGGTCGAGGTTAGAAAAGTTAGCACTGTGTTTACCGCTTAATATACTGCCACACTTGTTTGATTGTAGATCGGGGGGTGGGGGGGGGGGGGGGTAGAGGATTTCGGCCTGAATTCATATTGGGTTTCATCTAACATTCATTTATTTCATTCCTCTCATATTCACTTTAAATTGTTTACTTATCCTCCTGGAAAAACAGCAAGCTCTGTATTTCCCTGTCTCAATTTCTTTTTCACAGAATTTTTCAAATGGCGACTAAATGATCTAGTACAAGTCGAGAACTCTTCTTCAATAAATCACCTGTCCTTCTCTCCCACACCCTGTTAATCCATAATTTCATACCAGTCTCATCCATTCAACCCTTGTCATGTAAGTGACCAACAACACCTGGTCTTATTTCAGAAGCTTTTGGCATTGTTTTGCGCTTGAAAATGATCATTGGATTTCGCTTAGTAACGTGTCAGCACAACATGAAAGGACAACAGTGTAATGCATTTTTTCATATCCACTTGTTCTTGTTTTTATAGTTACAGTTTTAGCACCTTTCATGGCAACAGTTCTTTTACTCGGCACATCAAATGTCAGAGGAGTTTCGTCCATATTCGCTATTTGGCTTAGATCCAAACTGGATTTCTCTCGATGTTGAATAATAAAGCGATGGAAAGATACTATTTTCTCTTCATACTCTTGTGGTATTTTCTGAAATAGTTTGGTTTTGGTTCGCATGCCAAGTAGCACCAACCAACTCCACCCTTCAAGTCTCTTAAGTTCTTTGAATCCATTTCAATATGTTATCTTCTAGTTTTGGCCATTGTGCAATCAGTCCTCTATTTGCTCATTTAGGGCCGGTTTCACGGTTCAAGTTTAAGCTTAAGATGTGGTTTAAACTCAGTTTATTTCTTGAATACAGTTTCACAGTGATAAGTTAAATCTCGTTTAAACTTAGCATAAATCACTAATGGCTAGTTTCACAGTAGACTTTAAACCATCCTCCAAATTTAAACGTAGTTTAAACCATAGTGCATTCTTTTAGTAACGTTGGCAGTACTGATCAAATTGTGAACTAAATTAGTTATCGCCGCCATTGTGAAGCAATTTTTCTATCAATCAGAAAGTAACACATATGAAGTTATATTACAGTTCCAACTTCCAAGTTGTACATCAACGCGGTCGGACGTTTCCAAATTCGCTCGCTTCGACGCTTGGACCAGATTAGGGGTTTTCCGAGAGATTCTTTTTCCCTGGTGATGCCTTCAATGCATCATCGGATTTGCAAACCCCTGGGATTTATTTTTGGTATTTAGTGTGTAGTGTTTGTTATTAAAGTTTTTTACTTACCAGTTGATCTCATCAACTGTAACAGTGAATTAAGCGTGGCGTCGGTAACGGTAGTTTCAATCTCATGAGACTTACTTGTGTTCCGTCGACCTATAGATAACATCAAGACAAATAAAACAAATGCAGTCATAATTAATAATACAATCACAAGTATTTAAACAAATTATAACAATTATAAAACAATGTACAACTATATAACTATACAACAAATCTCAACATTAAAATAATACAACCACACATAAAATACAACATTTAGCCGGACATGGCAATCAATACTTGGCCAGACATGGCAATCAACATATAGCCGGATACGGCACACTTTTTTGGCTATATACCCCATAGGGTCAGGCCATTGTAAAGGAACTCCAGCTCGCTAGTCGAGCCCACAGCTCTGGAGCATAATCAATAGTGGAAGAAGAAGAAGAAGAAGTAAGAAGTTATATTGCCTAATAAATATGTCACCATCCAAAAGGGCTGCAAATTTTAGTAGAAGTGAAGTTGAGCTATTGCTTTCCCTAGTGCATAAAAAAGTATAGTAAAGTGCAAGAAAACGGACAATTAGATTCGAAAACAAAGTGATAAAGTTCTTTATTTAAACGGAATCTAAGCATAATAATCAACATCGTCGCCGCTTGGCCGATTTTTAATTACTCTCGGTCGTCGACAGAGTTTTGAATTTTACTCAAAAAATTATTTTCTTGATTTAAAGAAACAATACTACTGTCAAAATAAAATGTAATACATCTCAAATACTTTTATAATGAGTTTAAACCGAGGGATGGCTCGGTTTAAACTCTAGTTTAAACCGGGGTTTAAACCAAACTGTGAAACCCATTCGTCAAGCTTAAACTAAATATTTGGCTTAAACTCAGACTCTGAAACTGGCCATATAACTGGCCAATTTATCTTTGAATGTCATGAGGTCACATTTCGATTTGACACTTGCTGAAGTATTTTGGTTTTTAGAAAACAATTTGTGTGATAATACAATGATCTCCGCATGACAAAGGACAATAAGAAATCAACCAAACGATTTTGATGAATGAGACGAGAAAGATTTCATAACACGATTTCGTCTCAGTAAGGCATCAGCATATTGGATTCTTGATTCATTAATATTTGTTTCTTTTGATGAGAAATTCGTAGTGCGTTTTAAAGAGTCTTTACTAATTTTTGTAAGCTTAATTAAAATTTTTTTTTACTACGATTTGCCGGAAAAAACAGAAGCAATATTTTGACAGTTAATGACTCACAATAGTTTGTTAGTTCACAATTCCAAAGTACTGTCATATTAAAAAAGATCGAACACTGTGCGAACACTGTGAAACTCATTTTAGTTTAAGCTCAATTTAACTACGAAAGGAGTTTAACTAATCCTGAGTTTAAACTCAAACTGTGAAACCGGCTCTTGTAGTCTTCCTCATTTTTTTTCAATTCTTGTTTACTAGCCCGCCAATCGCGAATGGTTTTTTCTGTTGGTGGATGGCCGAAATGCTGCTCAGGTGCTCTGTTTCCATGTATTTATAGCTCGAATCATAGGAATACCTTTTATTTTTTTCCATTGCGAAAGTAGCTACTAACAAAAATATTGTATTGTACTGTTTCCGATAACACAAATCAATTTCAATTCAAGTTCACTGTCACCGTAGACTGCGATGACGCATCATAAGCTATAGAAAATGTTTGGTTTGTGATGGCGGAACAGGAGGGGCACAGTGTTAAGTGCGGTATGCTAGAGCCAAGGAATTCAGTCAAGGAATTTTTCCACTTATTTCTTAAAGTAAAATTGACATTAGATCAAGGAATTTTTGACAATTTCGATTTGGCAATTGTGTGATATTTCTGACAATAAAGAAATAATGAAGAAAGTGAATAAATGGATAATTCCCAATGAAAAATGAAGATACACGTAAAACAATTTTTATTCGTCCATTTGTCATTTTAAAATTGATTCACCTCTTGCAAAATCGCTGTTCCTTCCATCAATTTTTTCAATTATTCCACCAACGCCAAAATTCCTTACAGAAATAAGTATATCAGTACTAATTTCTTCAAGAAATATTGACATCAATTGATTTTTCGAAAAACAACGAACTCTATTTGTCAATCGAGAAGTAGAGTTTTTCTGTTCAAATTACTTTTCTCTAGCATACTGCTCCAAGGAATTGGCAAAGAAAAAAATTCCTTGAGCATTCCATGACTTTTTTTTTACATAGTTTTTGTATAGGAACAAAAATTCCTTGGCTCTAGCATACCGGGCTTTAGCAAGCTTGTAAATCCCCGAAACTCATGTTCGTCACATCGGTGCACTTCCGCTGCCAATTGAATCCAATGTTGCCAGATAGAGATAGGTTTCCCGCGGCGTCGAATATATGGGCATTTTTAAGAGTGGCAGGCAATTTTTTGAAGAAAAAAGTGCGTCTTATAGACAGTAAAATACTATTAATCGTATGCGGTTGTTTTCTCAGATCAGATGTCCGCAAAATGTTATTAAAGTCATCGATGATTTCTTGAGGATTAAGCCTTTCAAATACTGAGATACTTTATCACTGCACGAATTTCGTTCCTTTCCGTTCCTTTTTACAAAGAAAAAGTACCGTCACTCAACCAATAGTCACTAACGCAGCAGTAGTCGAAATGTCATGAATATTCGACAGCTGAGGTTTAAAAAAACATCTTTGACAACCATATGATCAATATTTGTATACGGTGCCATCTAGTATCCGATTCCGGAAACTGATCGGCCCATCCCATATGCTAGTGCATGGCTTGAAAGTAAAATATCGTTATGAATTATACAAAAAATGAATTGCTTCCCTTCTTCTAAATCTCACGAACCGACACGGAGCACTCCATTTCTAATATAAAAAAAAAGTCAAATTTAATGTGAAACCTTTTATTAGACACTAGAAAAAAATTTTAACCAATCAATCAAAACCAATTAAATTGCATGCATGCTACGGATATGTTTTAAATGTTTTGACCATTTTTGGGTTTCATATGTGTATGTGCGGAAGTTTTCCAAATCACAATTTATGACATACAAATTAATGTTTTTTTCCAGACATCACTGCAAATCTTTATGTTGGCTGAGAATAATAATTTAAAACGAACACAAAATTTTTATTTAGACTCGAATTTAATTCTACCATTTACTTTCCATGGAGACTATTATATAATCGGTTGTAGTAGTCGCTTGAAAATTTGTACAACATACAGCATAACCGATGATGAACTAATTGAATTCAACAGCGAAACATTTAATACAACCTTTACGAAATTGTCATACGGAAAGGATTATATTGTGGGCGAAAAGCCTGGAGGGGAATTTCATGTTGTTGCTGATATTAAATTGAAATGCTATGGAGTATTTAAATCAAACGAAACTGATCTTTCGCATATTTTTACACACATGGATGATGAAGGATATAATTTTGTATTACTTACTTACATGAGACCGTCTAAAGTACTTATACGAGTTGTTGATATTATATTTCATCCATTGGATTCAGGTATTTGTTGAAAATAATAAATTTGTTCATGTTATATGAAAACAAAAACAAAAAACAAAAACAAAACAACAAAAGTGTTAACATTTAATACACAGGTCAATTAAAATCATCATACAACACACTTGATATGTCTTTATCACGCCTTCAAAGCCTTTTACTGAGCCGTAAATCTAAAATAGATACTCTTAAGGAAATTGTGCATTCCAATGGAGATGATCTTGATGATATGAATAAATTTATAATAAAATCTCCAATCCATGTAATTGGTGGTCATGTCGAAAAAGTATCAGTAATTGGTAGTAATTTGTCAGGTTTGCATCAATTACGTGATAAACTAGAAGATTTAAGGAGAAGCTTGAAAGATTTGACAAATAAAACAGACCGTCGAACCAAACGTAATACGAAAGTACCTCGAGTTAAAAATCTACGTGTACAAAATTTGAAGTACAATGGAAGCATTTTTGAAGGTTTGTATTTTAGTATAGATATTCATGGAGCTCCATTACAATTACACTTATATAAATAATAGTCTTCTGGGTGATTTGATTTGAGATGAGCTATATAAACAGGACTACGTGTCACCTTCGCCAGCTTTCCAATATTTTTAATTAAGTCCAATCTGATTTTGCATCCACAAATAGGTTAAGTTTCCTGTATTCAAAGCTAATAGAGCAAATTTCAAGTTTTTTATTTCGGCTAAGATATTTACAACTTATCTTAACCCTAACAATAATTATACTTATCTAAGCCTGGTCCCTGATTATAATACCTGCGGACTTTGCTTTGGCCCTGAGTTCAATTAAACTAGCTGAATTATCTTACTTTCTAAATAAGTATTTGAATTTCTAAACAAAAATTTGACTTTGGCTAGCGCTACCTAGTTATAGTTAATTAATTAAAAATGGTACGTAAATCTAGGACTTAACTAACTTAATTACTAGCTAAATAATTTATATATTACCAGGTTATTGGTTGCCGCCAATCGGTTTCCAACTCTGGTGCTTTTGAAATTCTCCCTATTTCGGGTCATGTCTGAAGTAGGTCGCATATATCCCATCCTGCAGGTTGCAGTCCTCCTTCCTTTCTTCCTGATAAAGGTAAAAGTTCCTTCGCTGTAATATTTTCTTTGACAATTTAGAATGTTACAAGGCGATAAATATTTGTTAGTGTGTAGATGGGGAAAATTTGTTAGTTCTTGAACTATTGGATTTGGGTGGTTGGAGATTTTGGCTACCTGTGTCTTCATCTTCTCAACGAGATAGTTCTGTATCGGAAAAATACCAGCTTTCTCGTACAGGACCTGATTGCGATAATGCCCGATAAAGTCCAGTACAGATTCGGAGCGTTTTCCTCTCGAATCTCGCAAGGCTCTCCATATAGGCTGGCGAAATGGTATGCCATGGAACGAGTACCATATGGTGGGCTAACAGAGCAAGATCAGTAAATGTGTGCAGCTTTTAACGAGGGATGAAAAAAACATGATAGTTGATATCCATAATGATTGGGGATGATTGTGATTGGGAGGAAAAAATGAAAGAATTGATGCGAAAACTATACAGTAAATTTTGCCGAAACTTTTGTTGGAATTTCATAATTTGATGATTTCCCTGAATGACATGTACAAATACACATGAAATACGTAATTTTATGTAACCGTTAAATTTCAACAGCTGTTTATGTTCAATGTTGATTGCGAAAAATTGTGATTTTAAACTGTGCTGAATGAACATGATGAGCTTTTACATCCGAGCAGCATTCGTTGAAGCTACTGAGACTAGGTAAATATGTAAGTTCGTGTTCGTGTCATCAAAAGTGCGAGATAGAAGAGATATTTTTGGTAGCTTGAATCTTCGATGAGAATCCATGTAAAAAAACTATGATTTAATTTTTTTTTTTTTTTGTAGTATACTATTGAGGAGGCATTGTCTTTAAAAAGTGCCTTAACTTTTCCTTTCACTCCCTGTACTAAAAAAATGCAACCATTTCTTTTAGTTTTTGCACCTTTATTTATATTTAAATCCAACGAAAAACGGCAACATGCTTAAGAAAAATGGTACAAATAATTCAAAATGGAATGCAGTTGGTTATAGGAATTTTGGATTAAATGAAACTATTTTCGAATTAAACGAAACTATTTTCAAATTGAACGAAACTATTTTTACATTAAATGAAACTTTTTCCGGTTCCATTTCAGTTACTTGCGAAAGTGGTTTCGTTTAATGTAAAAATAGTTTCGTTCAATTTGAAAATAGTGTCATTTAATCCAAAAATATTATATACGGAATTTTTATTTTTAAAGTGAAGGAGGCTTTAGGGCTTCCAAAAATCGATTAGATTGATGTGTTTTTGGAAAAAAATTGAGTGAAAGCTTCGAAACTTTGGCTTTGTACAGTCCCAACTTCGAAACGGACGGTTGGAGGGTGAAAAACATCGATTATAGGGAATCGAAATCCTTCCAATGCTTTTCCAGATATGTAAAAAGGTATTTTTAACCCATGAAAGCGAGAAAAATTTGCGAAGTATTCTTCAACAAACTTTTGTACCTAACTTCCTTTCATATCTTATCTTCAAATTGAATGATTCTGACTACTTTTGGATATCTGAGATTTTCAAAAAATACCTAAACAATTTAAGCTCTATCCTTAATGTGGCTCAAAACGTCAACATTTCAAAAACGACAAATTTTATATGTATCGCAAAATAGAATACCCTTGAATGTCATATAAGCAAGCTGGGAAAGGGATGTCCCATCACTTCTCACCGGAAATAACATCGTTTTTTTAATAGTAAGGATTAATTTCAAGATGCACAAATATAAAGGAAATTATGTGCAATCTATGTACATATAAATATCACTTCAAACTAAGTCTCAGTGTCATTACAGTGCCTGAAAATTAAATGGTTGCCGGTAGAAAGCAATTTCGATCAGAAAGGCAGTTGGATGCACGTGTTAAAGTGTGGAATGTGAATAGTTGCCGATAAAAGATTTTGCGGAAAGCAGATGTGAATCGTTCGACCACTTGAGAGCGAATATTGTGTTGAAATGGACAAGGACGATATTAATAATAGTTAATTAGTGATCACATTTCCCGAGGCTCTCATCGAATAAGTTTCTTTTTACATATATTCAATTGAAGTGGTGTTCAGTGGTGGTCTTAAATTGGTAGAAAATGGAGAATATTTTTTTTTTTTAATTATTCTACAGGTATTTAACTCAAAACTATATTTTATTAGTTTTCTTATTGCTTCATGTATGAATGTGAATGCAAATTGTTAAATATATAAATCTAAATCCATTTATTTTTAGGAATCAAAAAAACAGCAGACAATCAACTTATTATCAACGCCACCCTCATTTCTGCTAATTCAATCGAGACTAGACAACTTGAAGTAAGTCACAACTCTACAACTTACTCTCGAGCGGAAAATTTTGATGATGGAATGACAACAGTACATCTCAAATCGAATAATCTTATAACTAAGAAAATTAACGGAATTGACTGGGAAAAATTTTATAATGAAATTTTTCTAAAAAGTCGAGATTCACTCATTGAAGGAAATCTAACGCTTCAAGGACCTGTTCATATCAGAGATCTTAGAACAAATACATTAAATACAAAAGCTGTTGATAGCTTTTTCACCTTAACAACTGAGCAAGATGTCTTTTCTTCAATTTTGATATCGAAATTATCAATTTCATCCTTGAATACAGATGAATTGAATGGCCTTAAATTTGAAACAGACGTAGCAACTGTGAACACCACCAACAACAATGTTGTTATAAAATGTAAGCCTACTAGTACTACTATAAATCTTTGTTAAATTTAAACATTTTTTGTTTTTTAGCTCCTGTTATTGTTCATTGGATGAAAATTGAAAAAGAATTAATATTAGCTGAAAAGGCTCGGAAGAATTTTGCCCGATACCTTTTTGGAAGTAGATTGGAAGATTTTTTACAAATTTATACGAAAAAAGTTGTAATTAACGGGTCTCTAACGCTAAACAATGTTAACCTACTAAAAGGCTCCTCAACACTGAGATCTTTGGTCTCTGGAGAAGAATTTAATTTTAATTTTATGGATCGATATTGGTTAAAAACTTTCGATCAGGTGAGATTTTTCTTGTTTTTGGTTTCAAGTGTTCTGTGCTGTCTTTTATTTTTTGGTTTGAATTTTCGGAACTAAGCAAAGCTCTTTTCTTGAATTTTTTTTTGCATTTTACATAGGTACTAAACTACTATTATATGAGTAGTATAATTAAACCAGACCCGCTAGTGTTTCACAACTTCATATGTGATTAGGATGAAATTATAAAAAGAGGTTTGATAGAAAGGTTTTTTCCTTCTAACGATAGACGGGATTGATTATACATAGAGTAACGATATAACAAAAGAAACAAGGCGACGAGCTCCCAATTCTATTGCGAAATGATGCA
The DNA here is from genome assembly GCA_963924295.1 of Dioctria rufipes. Taxonomy (NCBI): domain Eukaryota; kingdom Metazoa; phylum Arthropoda; class Insecta; order Diptera; family Asilidae; genus Dioctria; species Dioctria rufipes. The sequence goes on from OZ002741.1 coordinate 2,019,092, forward strand.
TCGAGCACAACAATAACTAGAACCTAAAGGCGGGAAGAAGGTTGCCCTTGAATTTTCAACACATCGGGTCACTCGGTAGTATGATAATAATTACCACTCTCTTCTTATCAGAGATACTATCTAGTATATACTAGTTTGCTATAGTGGAGTTAATGGTGACTTAGGCTGAGGCAAAATCTTAGTTCTTCAGTTCCGAAAAAAATAGTTTTGTACTCTTTATATTTTCATCCAAAGATTTATGGAAGCAGTCTGCTTGGTATTGGTCTGCGAAGCAAGAATATTTGGCTTGACTATTCAATCTCTGCGAAACTCTGTACCATCCTGTTTTGGGAAGGCAGTAGTTGTGTGGGAGTTGTAACGATTGAGCTTTGCATTGAGTTTAGAACTTATTTTGGAAGCAAGCGTAATGAAACTGACTGAATATCAGGGCTTAGGTTAGGTTAGGATTGAGGGGTACTGCTAGAAGTGCCTCGCCTACTTCACTTAGACCACCAGTGGATCTATTGTGCCACTTGTTCTCATGAGATAGCCTTTAGAGGTGCCCTAAATCCATCCTACTTCCTTTGGAAACTCAGGATGCATCTGCACTCTTTACTTCGCAGCTCCCCTAGACTTGAAAAGAAGTAACTACGTAATAGCCTTCCTGTTTTGTTCATCAAGCAGGATACTCGCAAAGCACGTGTTAGACGGATCGATTTCCTCTTAATCCTTACAGCTCCTGCAGAAAACGTTCGCCACAATTCCCCGTCTTATAGCATGGTCTCCTATGGCCCAATGACTCCAACGCGATACGGCAGGTTTCCCTATTGATCCACCAAAGGCCTGCCTTTTCGTAGGCGCCCCTGATGATCTCCTTCTTTATAGCTCCGATCGGGATCCTTACACAAGCTATCGCTGCGGAGCTATGCATTTCAGAGCCCATTTTTGCCAACGCGTCAGCCATCATGTTGTGTCACCTTGTGTCAATTCCTCAAAGCTGATTTGCATAACTGCACCAATTGTGATTTTACCAGCACAGCATCCAGCGCTTTAATGGCTGTCTGGCTGTCAGTGTATATGCAGATATGTCGTACGGACCCTCTGCACATAGATCCCAGTACTGCTGCCTAAATCGCTTCGAACTCTTCTTGAAAAACACTACATTTGTCCGGTAGTCTATAATACCGGCGCCACTGGCAGTCACTGGAATACACGCCCGCACTCGTCTTGGATTCATCCGTAGAGATAGAGGTATCGGCATCTCCTTCCCATCCCAATGGCTTCTGGTGCGCTTCATTGCATTGACACCCCCTCCAAAAGTTGGGAAAGGTATTTTATAGTCAGTTTCTTCACTGCAATCACTGCAGTCTATCTTATGGAGCATATTGGAATACCCAAAACTGCAATGGAGATTTAGGGACAATAAATCTTGCATGACATCCAGTGCCGTCGTGGGCGTGGTGCGCAAACACACAGTTATTTCCAAGCAAGCGGCTCTTTGGTTTTTTTACAGCTCATCCAGGCCAAGGTATATAGAAGACAAGGTATTCCCATTAAAATGTTGACACATTGCAGCTGATAGACTGTGACGTTATTCTGTAACTAATGTATATACATTTTTATAGGAAAGACAGAGTGAGGGGAGCGAGTATTGTGTTCTCTCAACCGTACTTGCCTATATATTTCACGATATTACGTCACCTAATGGTTCGTAATGGGAATACTGTGTATTCTATATACCTTGATTCAGGTTACATTTCCTCGTCAATGCCGTCCATAAAACCGTGGAGTCGCAGCAGAGGATCGGCCGAATTATTGCTGTATACATCCAACGTACCACCCTGGGTTTTAATCTCTTAATTCTCTTGCACGTGTAGAAGGCTACACTAGATTAGCCTTCCAGCTTAGCTTGGAATCGAGTATGATTCCAAGATACTCTGCTTCGGTGGATAGAGTGAGATATTTTCCATCAATATTATAAATACATTATAAAGTGTATTTAAAATCAGTCTGGCAGCTTTAGAATTTTAAAGAATTCTTCTAGCATTGTTCTCAAATTAAAAGTTTCTGATTTTCTTTGCCACTCTCCTCTATCTGTCAGTTTTCGATTTGATTTTCCTTAAAAATACTAATACCATCAAAAATATCACTCTTGTGACAAAACTCACTGCCATTAAAAAATATTACAGTTTCTGTCATTTCTGAGAAGAAATTAGACCACATTTGATAACTGATATCATTTCACTATGTTTTATTGTTCAAAAATCTTTTTACAAAAATTTGAGAAATTCCTTTTAATAAGTAATATTTGAAAAATATAATCTCGAAATTGATCTACGCAGGTTAAAAGAAGAACACATATAAGTAGAAAAAATATAGTAGTAATGGGGAAGGGGGGGGGGGGTGCGTTCTTTGTTTCAATCTATAAAGAGAATATGTACAGGACAAAAATTTCGTGAAACCTTTATGAATAAATTGTAAGTGCGCAATTTCACGGTTTCTTCTCTTCTGAATTATTGAATTTTATTTAAAACCTCGGCTTAAATTTTGCCCCTACTTTCTGTATATAGGTCACTAGGTGTTACATTTGTCAATAAATGTCGAACAATTCCGATTATTAATCGCTTTTGACGATTACGTGTAAAAAAGTGTAAGTGAGCAAAGGAAATTATTCAGATATCGGCCATCTCCCTTGCTGGAGTTCCTCAAGGGTCAATTCTGGACCTACTGCTTTTTTAGAGTTAAATTATAAATGAGTTCCCCAGTGTGATACGAGATGTTAATATTCAGAAGTATGTAGGTGGTGTTAGAGTTTACTGTAGATTCAATGAGCCCATTTAAACAGCGACTTACAAGAAATCTGGCCATGGAAAATAATCTTAAAAGTTATCTGTCATCGAAGCAACAGTTTTGGACGGTTTATTGTTTTTCAGAAATGATCTACTCGCAAATTGTTGTGAAACCGTTGGTTTTGGTCGCAGTTCGTCAAAATAATACACATTCTAAAATCGATTTACTTTTTTTATAAACTTCATCTTCTTTCCGAGCCCTCTTCCTTTAAACTTTATTTATGTAACGCTTAACACGTTCGGTCTTACTTGAAACATCTTGGGTTCTTGTTGGAATTTTTTGAGTTCTTTATCGGAGCCGACTGAAGGCCGATTGAATCGCTCTGAATCCTGGTTACATTTAAATCTTAAAAAAAAAAGTTAACTTTGCATCATTTTCATACAAGTAGCAAATTTCGAGCCTAGAAGGAGTTTCCTTTTCGTCCAAATATACGGACTTCAGTGGAGTCGCTGTTGCTATAGTAGGAGACATATGTCCTTGCAGATCATATTGATATATATGTATGCATGTATGGGTATATTTTCTGTTGGGATATTAACAAATGTATGTGTGTGTTATGCGGTAATGTGGATAGAAACAAAATACAAAAAAAAATACTATTTTCAGAAATTCGAACAAGTCACTTTCACCGAACCAGTATCATTACCAAAACTGAAGATAAATCATTTAAATGGAATTGAAATTTCCAACTATCTTCTTAAGAATGGCCATTCAACTGGGCGTGCATTACTTGTATTCAATTCATCAATGATTTTAGGCAATATACAAAAAGATGATAAATTTCCTTCATCAAAATTAAGCGAAATCAATAGAAATGTTATTCGAAGAGGTGAACGAGCAAATATTTTTGATTTGAAGAATTTCCACGATGGAATTACGGTTGATGTTCTTGAAACAGCTGTAATCAACAATATTCGTACAGAAGATTATATTACAAATGCTGATTTGTCTTCAGTAATTTTTAATGGTAGAAAGAATTTTACTACCCTCGAAGTGAATGATGCATTTACAGTTGCCAACTTAAATGTTGAAAAATTAAATGGAATGGATTTAAGAAATTTCTTTGTAACAGCTAAAAGACTTGATGCCAGCAATTTCACTATGAAAACCTTAATACTATCAGATCTGGCAAAATTTGAGATTATTTTCTTCAATAATATTAATCAATTTAATATGCCAAGACTAATGGATATTATGGAGATATCTAATGATCATTTGCTATTACACAAGAAGATCACCATTGAAGGTGATGTTGTTTTCGAAAAAAACCTTGAATCAATTTCGATTAACAATGTTAAATGGGATGAATACTTAAAATTAATTGTTTTCTTAAATGAAACCTCTGAAATCGGGGGAACAAAGATTTTTGTAGATTCTCTTACAATAAAAGATCGTGCAAATATACATGCCATGAATGGTAACGATATGAACGAATTTATGCACAATTTATTGTTGAAAACACGTTTACAAACTATCAAGAAACCATGGAATTTCGGATCGGTTAATTTCAATTTAGACTTATCAGTTCCGATTATTGATGGAATTACTACAACACATTTGATTGATGCTCGTGACACAGATATTAATATTGCCAGTGATTTAATCGTTAAAGATCTTTTTCAAGTTGATGGGAACATATATGGAAATATAAGTACAGATTTTAGTCGCATGGAAAATGCAATTAAGTATATTGATCAACAATATTGGGAAGAAATAAAAATTTTACAGAATGTCATATGGCAGACAAATGATGGTGGTAATGATCTTGATTATTTGGCTGAAAATGCAGTTCTTACCTATAGCGATCAGATAATAAGTGGAAATGTTGTTTTCACTGGCAGTGTATACATTACTAGCGTGAACGATAGTCTTGTTATAAATGGAATAGATATTTATGCGATTTATAATGATTGCTTGCTTACAAGAAAAGATACAAATCAAGTGGTCATCGCCGGAAAAACTTTCGATAAAAAGGTACATTTCAATCAGCTAATAGCTAGAAATTATTTAGCTGCAGAAATTATAAACAATGTTGAAATTCTTGGTTTTAATGCATCAATTTTTCGAGTAATTGGAAATTTAAAAACCATCACTGGATGGAAGAATTTCGTAAAGCCTCCACTTATTGAATATCTTGATGTTTATGGCACTGTGAATAATATCGACTTAAGTAATATTTTATACGATCCATATCATAGTATTTTACCACCAATAAAAATTTCCAATTTAATCATAAATGGAAGTGTTAGTGTAGAAAAAATCAACGAATATGACTTTAATTCATTTCTGGGGAATAGAGTGAGAAAATCAGGTCCGGCACAAGACATTTTTGGTTACCTTACATTTGAATCACTTGTACTTAAGAATAATGTAACATTAACATCAATTAATAATGTCGAAATTGATGAGATTATCTTAAACGATTCACAATTCCTACAGGAGATATATGGAATAAAAAGAATCTCTGGAAATATATCCTTAATTGGACCAGCTCATATAGCTATGCTTAATAATATCGATGTCATTACAAAATTCCAAGAGAGTATATTTCTCGATGAAAATTATAACTTTAAAGCTATTGCAGTTAAACAAGCTAGTTTCGATAATGGTTTTATTGTTAGTGAGATTTTAAATGATCATCAAGTGGATGAATATTTTTCAAGGAATTCGAAATTTTATGCGAATGTTTTCAATGATTTACAATTATTGGATGAAAGTTTTAGTAAAACTCAAAATATTATCGAGCGTTTATATTTAGGTCAAAGATTCATGTATCTTGAGTATGATAAAATGAAAACTGTTATATGGAATAGGACTATTACAGATAACACTATTAAAGAATATATAATCGATGAAAATTGTAACATTTCAGATGAAATTTGTCTGTGTCGGATGAAAAATCTTGCCGTGAAAATCTCATCATCTGGTCGAATTTATATGAATTACATTCCACGTACTCAAATTAAATCAAAACTGGAAAATTTCAGAGTTTCGACTGAGAATAATTGTATCGGCGAAAATCGAACAACTGAAATAAGTATATTATGGAAATCTAGAAGCGATCAAATGTACTATGAGAAAAATATGACTGTAAATAGCTTGATTCGAAAACTAGATAGTTTTGAAGTATTAACAAATCCAAATTCCAAATTTCTTCTGATTCAGTTTGTATCAGGACCTGTATTACTAATTAAAGTTGATATTATTAAAAATCAACTTCGTCGTATACAAAATTTTAAACACGATGAAATTGGATTGGATCTAAACTTACAAATCTACAGTTTTCCGCAAAATATTTTCTTAATTATGGCCACGAATTCAACAATATCCATCTATGAATTCAGTAGTAAAGAGGAGTGTTTTCGAAAAATTTATAATATAACTGGAATTTATGATATCTATGATTTAATACAAATCGAGAGTCATCTATATCATCTTGCATTCAGTTGTAAATCTTGTCAGCATATTGCCATTTATGAAATTAATGTACGAAGAGCAACCACTACTACTACTTCAGATTTTTATCTATTCCAAAAACTACATCTTAAAACACATCACATCAACGATTTCTCAAATTTGATTAGCCCCTCTGGAAGGTTTTTAATTATTACAACGAAATATGATGAAGATTACTATTACTTGTATAAATACAGTTATCTAGAAGGTTGGACGTATGTCACTTTTGGATATTTCCAAAATATTCAATTCGCCATTTCACTACAGAATGCAGCTAACACTGACAAGGATTATATTTTAATAGCATCGAAAAATAGTTCGACGGCAGCTCTTGTATATTCCCAAGGATAATGATGTTTTGTATTATTTTTTTATTTTTGTTAAAATTTGTAAATTTTTTTATTTTGAGTATTTTTAGTTTATGTATTTTTCGTGTAAATATATTAAAGTTGAGGGTGAACGTTTTTACTTCTTTCTTTAAGAAGCCTCTTCTCCCAATAACCCCCCCCCCCCCTTTAGAGTTCAAAATTTTAAAAACAGTCGCTTAGCAGTCTCTTTTCCCAATACCCCCCTCCCCTTTGGAGTTCAAAATTTTAAAAATATTTTTCAATAAGTTCTTCTCCCAATATCCCCCTTTGGAGTTCAAAATTTTCAAAATATTCTTTTAGAAGCCACTCCTCCCAATATCCCCCTTATATCCCCCTTTGACGTTCAAAATTTTCAAAATATTCTTTTAGAAGCCTCTCCTCCCAAACGAACTATTGGAGAAAACCATGGACAACCCTCCCGTTGAATATATATTGTTTTAACAGGAACATATTTTTCATATAGGAAGGAAATCAACGAAGTAAGAGCCTCCACTTGATGATCGACCGAGGATGAGTTGTAGATTATATCCCAGGATAGAATGGAACATTCTTCAATTAAGGCGTCAACTTGTATTCTATTATAGTCGCGGAAAGAGGTTCTGTTTGGGAGTGGATCTATTCCTAAGGAAAAATCGTAATTAACAAAGAGAAAGTCATGATCGAATGAGCTAGGTGGACTGATTTGGTTGTGAGAGACAACTTTATCATTATCTGTGACAAGGATTAAATCGAGCAGGATTTGAAGTATTGAAATATGTAGGATAAGAATTTATTACATTAAGATGGAGGGCTGAACAAAATGCGAAAACTTGTTTGCTGAGCTATCCTGACGTAATAAATTAACGTTGGAATCACCTCCTACAATGACGTTTGCATAATGTTGAGTTATTCTCGACAATATGTACTCCAATTCTGGAGCATTATCGCAGTCAAAAGATTTCGGAGGACAATAAACGCATTTTTCACTACCGGAGTCTATTTCAACACCTAGGAACTCGATTGATTGATCCCGTGAAACCGAAATCAGTTTTGCCTTTATCCAGTCACGGATATAGATTGCTACGCCTTCCCCTGGCCTACCATTATGGTCATTTCTGAATAACTTATATCCTAGTATAGATACTAAAGAGGATGGAATTTCGTTGTTCAGCCAGGTCTCACTAATAAATATAGCATCAAAATTCAAATCCGAGAATATATATCGAAATTCGTCAATTTTATTACGGATACTTTTTGCGTTTATAGTACAGACTTTTAGCACCCGGGAATGATTAACTAAAATTTTTAAAAGAGTTCTCACCTTATCCAAGCCTCAACATCTATCCACCCTCATAGAAATAGGCGTCATTGACATTGCATTCAACTACCATGATAGCGATTATGATGGTTAATATATTACTACACACGAGTCTCCGTACAAGAAAAAAGAAAACTTTTAAAACTAAAACTTTTAATGAAAACTTAACATCAAGAAAAATAGAATTCATACAAAAGAAAGATCTAATCCGATTTATTAAGAAGAAATAGGAATAATGTTCGTATACAACTAAAAAAGACGAAAAAAACAGGAAATAGATAGCTTTGTACAATGACATTACCAAATTTACAGAGCACCGACTCCACACTTGCAGGAACAAAATTTATCAGCATTAGCGAGTATTTATTTTGGTAGTAGGCTACGGAGTTGATCATAATTCAAAATTTTTGTTTCATGATCTTCATTGCACTTTCTAACATGTAGGAGGCCATTCTGCGTTCTCACTGAATGAAGTTCTTCTCGCTTGCGATGCTTTATTACCTCACGAAGAAGATAATTGTTGATGGGAGTTAAGCTCTCATTGATGTAAACAGAGCTATCGGAAGAGAAGCCCTCCAGATGCGATAACTTGATGCCTTTACGTTTACGATAGGGAGATAAGAAGACTAGACAAGCGAGCTATTATTGGCGTTGTTTACCTCTGAGACTGCGCTTGTATACGAAATGCATCGGTGAACGTTAATATGGGATGGTCAACAATGCAGCAATACTTTTTACAATAAGCAGTGGGCTCTCTCTAGGTGGCTGGGGAATTCCCCTTATTACAACGTCATTTAGCCGCTGAAAGCGAAGAAGATCATCAATTTATGATTTATGAGAATTATTCTGTTCTTGGAGCTTAATTATAGACTCCTCTTGCTTCAAGGCCTAATCATTCAAGGTACGGATGGACTCATAAGTTTTTGCCATAATTCGAACCTCGAACTCTTGCATTAGGACATTAATTTTTTTGAAGAGATTGGATTCCAGAGACTCCATAAGTTTAGCAAGTACAACCGGAGATATATCTGCTGGGCTGGTATAATCTCCTTTTGCAGAGCTGCGAGTGGTGATCAGGTTTCCATCTTCGGGATTTGAGGTTGATGGGTTCTTCTATTTTTTTTTGTCCCCTGACCGACATGCTATTTAAATAAGAGCGACTTTCTCACAAAACACTATTATATGAATGTAGCCAAAGTAACTGTTAATTACGGGAGATTGAGCACAATATAATTTCTGACTTTTGTTGTTGCTTTAATTGAAAATTTTATGATAAAATATACGAAAAGACAAAAACAACCGGTCACTAAAACCAATAAGATCTGCGTAAAGATTTAATAGCACTCAGAACTCAAAGAAATTGTTATTAATTATAACTCGGATACTCGTATAAAAGACTGAAAGCGGGAGCCGATACCCCCCCTTTGGAGTTCAAAATTTTAAAAATATTCCTTTAGAGGCCTCTTCTCCCAATACCCCCGCTTTGGAGTTCAATATTTTAAAAAAAATTTCAAGAACACTTCTCTCAGTAAAATTCCGTGATGATTTCTTATCCCTAACTGTGTGAATGTGGAACAGTCTACCATCTTCTGTTTTTCCTCGGGATTACAATCGGTGAAGGTTCAAAAGTGACATACATTAGCTCCTCGGCCACTTTCTTCACGTCCCCTAATCCTTTCCCTATCTCCTTCCTGCCATGCTATATATATATATAAAAAAAAAACACATCAAACGGTGATATCTTTACTGATTTTTAGACGAGTTCATTTAAGTAAAATCTAATGTTGTGTACCTAATAACAGTACATAAAGAAGAACATAAAAAAGAAATTATTTAAAATCTATTAGCGTCGATCAAAGCACCGCCAAGCACTATACGATGTTAATTTACATCTGCAATTTCTCTATTAACTGCCTTTTTGGGTCTGGTCTATTCTTAAAGCCGCGGCATTCTTAAATTAAATAATTTTTTAAGCTGAAGCTCTGACGAGAAAACATGAACAGGTTGTGATATTTCTTTATTTTAGGGTGGGATACAATACGTTTTGTTTTTGGCGCTGATGATTTATAGGTCCAATCACTCGAATGAAATATTTATCGAAAGCTGATTGAAGCTTGATTGCGCCTCGTTTGCACTACTATATTGCTATATCCAAATTTTTTTTTCACTAAGTTCAGTTTTTTGAAACTTTGTGCTGGGAGCTAATGTAAAATTTCGATAATATTCTTTTGGTACATCTTTCCCATTTTTCCCAGAAGAATCTCTATAAATTAGAAAATGTTGCTCTTCTCCTAAGTGTAGCACAATACAGGGTGTTTCCTCTATGGTGGACCATATAGCGCCAGGTGATAGTACTCATCTAGCTAAATAAAAAAATTTAGGCAGGGGGGGGGGGGCATATCACCGTCACAAAAGCTCACTGTATGCAGAATTTTATGGCCGTTCCTTTTCTCTCAGGAGTTATGGTGGTCTAAACTAAAAATTTCGGATTTTTTTTTTTCTAGCTTGACCTCTTGTATTTATACAAAAACTTTTTTTGTATAAAATTTGTAAACTGTGGAGTCTCCTCTTTAATTTAACCTATTACACCCTTGTATCTATATCCGTTAGGTTTAATTTAAAACTAAGAATTGCGGGTTTGTATCTTTATTTAGTTCACGTGTAACACAAGGCTGCTTATAGATATTTAATAGATCGGTGATGTCCAGACTTCCCTGTTCCCATCATTCCTTTGAAGATTAAACTAAATTTAAATTTAATCAAGTTGTTTTTAACTCTTCGCTCGTTTTTTTTTTGTTTTAGCTATTTACTAGATGAAAATTGGAGAAAAAAAATCAACACTATATGGAAATGGGGCGCACAAATTTAATTTTAACTTCATGCAGCAATATTGGTTTTGAACAGGTGAGCTCTTTCGTTTTTTTATTTTAAATGTTCTGAAATGTTTTGTGTTGTATTTGTTTTTTAAAGCCAGAGAATTACAATAGAGCTCATTACCCGAAACATTTATATTTTCATATGTGTATATATCCTAAGAACATAAATTTAACAGGCACTTAACTATTTTGTTGACCATGAAAGGAACACAAAATAAATTCGAATAATAGGAATAAAAATATTTTGATGTGATATTTTTACAAGTCATGTAAAGTTCAATTACGAAATCGACCGAAAAAATCTGATAATGACCAAAATATATTTTAATCGACTATTTTTTTAACCTATTCATTTTTGTGCGTCCTTTTCCAAATTTTAATCATTTTAAGGAATCTTAAGTTAAAATATTTGCACTTGGTGATATTGTTTACGCTAAGCTACCAACTGAAATATGTTAAAAATTAAAACTTACCAATACACTTTACAATTTAAATCTATTAATTTTTAATGACATTATGTGTAGAAAACAAAGTCTACAAAAAAAAAAAAAAAACACGAGAAAATTTACCAACACAATACTGGACCTATATTTAAATAAAATCTTTTATATTAACTGTAATCAGTTATTTGATTATAAAAGCTTAAACAATGAAAATATCAACAAAATACATGACCTTACTTTAATAAATTGGTCCATGGTCTATAGCTGAAAGGATTAGCACTGGATTATGTTTTCGAATGTTTGGCGTTTACAGGACTGCAGTGATCGATCACATGTGTGGGGGGTTAGCATTTTTGGATTTTTGGAAATTTTTTCTAATTTCCTTTAGGAATTTTTACTTCAAATATCCAGCGGAAAGTTTCAGGTGATTCAGATTCTCTTTAAAGAATTTATAGAAGGATATACAATGTTGTCAGATCCACGTTCAACAACTATGATGGCGAAATTATCTTTGATAGTTTTGATAGTTGTTTTTTTTTTTGCAAAACGAAGGAATTACATACATTGGTGGAAAAAACTAACTGAAGTTTTCGGAAAATTTACCAGAAATAAGTACATCATAACACAACCCGATCTCATTTCAATGGCGTAACACTTTGAAACGTAGTTTTATTTTTTTTTATTATTATTTTTACTAAATCCTAAATGTCAAGAAAATTAATTTCGGTGTATGAAAATTAAATAATACGTGTTCATCGAACACTCCGATGTGTAATCCAGTGTAACCCTGGTTCAGTTTCACTTTGACTATGACTTACATTTTATTTACTAAAGAGATAGAAATTTTAAATATAGTGCTAGAACATTTCATTCATTCAATTAGAATAATTTTTATAATTAGTAGAAACTAACGGGAATATTAACGTAGTGGAACGGTAAATTAAGGATAATTTTCAATATTTTGTTCTAGGGTAATTTGTGGTTTCTTAATGTGAGATCGTGCACTAGAGGTCCAAACCGGGGTCGAATAAAACATTACAGCTTGATAGATAACTTTGTATATAATAAGTTTATTTTCCAGATTTAGAGTTGATCTACGGTTTATAAAGGGATACAATGTTTTGATTAATATGTAAACTCTGTATTTAGGAATTGTTGTGTTTGGTGTAGGTAAGCTTCGTGTCAATATAAATACCTAGACATGGTTTCACTTTTCGGAGTTTGTTTTTATTTTTGATTTGTGGAAATAATTTATAACTGCATGAAGTTCTTGTTGCTGATTATATTGAATTTTTGTTGTGTCAGCATCAGAACTAAAAATGGCTGTATCGTTCGCAAATACAGAAGAATAACAATTTATGATAGTGTGGAAATATTCAGTAAATACATTATACAATATTGGTACCAGAACAGATCCCTGAGGAACACCAGCGGTGACTTACTTATCCCTAGAGGATATTACACCAATGTATACCTTGAAGTTTTGGTCGTACAAGTAATCATATAAATATAAAAATAAATATATATAAATTAGCGCATCGTGCCATACCGAGTCGAATGCTGCTTGTATATCAAGCAATATAATGAGTAGTCCTGTTGTTTTAGGTGGAAATTGGTTTTTACATTCTGGGAGATCTTATAACCGGTTGTATTGTATTATTAGGATCACAGACTATACATACAGGGTGGCATCAAATGTTCGCACCTTTGATCGGCTCTAACTCATTAAGATTATGTCCGATCGGAAAACCTCATTTCCAGCTACAATTCGTAGAAGAATTTTTTTTGCTTACTTTTAGGGTGGGGGTAGTAGCCCCGGCAGGGAGGGGTGATTCCAATACCGCATGTTGTATATCAAATTAAAGGTCTATGGGGCAGTGTACTGTTTTTCTGATTCAGGACACTTTCTTGGGATGTTTTTGTCGCCGGAAAATCAATTTTCATACACTTGAGTCATTTAAACCCCAGTTACCACCCTAAAAGCATTCAGAGAAAAACATATCTTCTACGAATTATAGCTGGTAATGAACTGAGGTGAACAGAAAAACCCGTTTTCTAATCGGACATAACCCTACCGAGTTATAGCCGATCTAAGGTCCGAAAAATGTAGTATCTCAGTTGAATAGATTAAAAACTTAATACGTTTTGAACTGATTTTTAGGTATGATGTCATAGAGATATCTCAATAAAATTTGTGTAGTAAATAGCCATTGAAATGCTGCTATTTAATTAAGTGCTCTCCAGGCCTTAGTAATGGAATGACGGAAAGTACTGGAGGTTTAGGCAACAATTTATTATAAACGTTAAATAAATAACTGCAACTCTAGAAGTAGCCTTTAACCACGAATTGAATATACCATCATGCTCAAGAGCTTTCTTACAATATAGATATTTTAGTACGCTTTGAATGAAGGACTTTATGTCTGATGTAATTGGAGATATCGATCTCGATGTGTATGGAACTTAATTGTTGCTTTGCTGCGGCTCTAACTGTCGTAGTGTCACTAAAATCTACGGATATTGTAAAGTTTGCAGTAAATTTTTGGGAACAAAGTTCAGCTTTATCACCGCTGATAATATACGCGTTACTTTGATTTCTGATACCTATTGAGTTCTGTTTATTTTTTATAATTTTAGCTATATATTCAAAAAAAGTTTTCAACATTTTTCCATAATTTGCAGTAGTTTGTCAATTACTGAGATTTTATCTTTAATGTGCTGATTTAATAATTTTAGCTCACTTACTAAAAGGTAATGGTAATCTATAACGTATCCAATTTCCTGTCTTGCTCGCATACTAAGTGGAGGAGTAGCTTGCTGTATAGAGTCCTTGATGACATTAGTAAAGGTTGATATTATGTTATCGATTTCGTAGTGATGCTGTAAACACCCTCGTGCTTTCAAAAATAGAAAACAAAAAGTGAACTGCTAGTCATAGGTTTTCATCGATCATAGCTATTTTTCCACTTTATTGACTTTTTAATTTTCTTTGTATTATGCCCCTGGAAAATATGAGAGGAATCAAAAAACCTCGAGAAATAATATTCGAATAAGTTAATAATAGTTGAGATACGATAAGTTGCTAAATGGTTAAGTTTCCCGTACCCATATAAATAAAACTTTCCTCATTATTCATATTTTTACTATTTGTTTAATAAAGTATGTATAACAACAATATAATATATGTATATATGCATGTATATATATATAAAAACAGTCAAAAGAGGCAGCTCTAAATAATATATGTATGTATCCGCATGTATATATATAATATGTAGAACAATATGAAAAAAGGAGGAATTAAACAAAAAAGTCAGGAATGTGTGATATCCTGGTAATGGCAATGCTAACTTTGGTATAAATAATTTCAAAAGAATACTTTAAATCTTTGAACATCATCATCATATCACTTTCACGATTGCTCTAGCTGCTGCTCTAATTGTTCTGGCTGTTCTGTTTTTTGTCGAGCTCTAGCCAAAATTGCTTGCAATTCAGAAGTTCTAGCAGTTTTAAACTGAAGTGATTAAAAAAAAAATCAATAGAAAAATAAATTAAAATTATAAATTACAAAAATAAACTACTCACCTCTGAGACATTCCTTTGTATAGTGATTTGAGATGCGAGTCGTTTCCCTTCATCTGATCCACAATAGCCTACAAGCGTATCACGTTTCAATGAAAACAGTTCATTACCATTTAACCCGTGCAACTTTTTAACAACAATCTCCGAGAAACCCTTTACTCTAAGCCATTTTTCAACTTCAGAAGGAGATGAGGTTTGTTGGATGTAAATTTCAGGTGTTTTTATAATATCCAGATTGCGACGTTTCTCACGGAACAGTGTTAGAACCTGTTTTAGTTCTTCTTGCATCTCATTTTGTGGTCTAATTGTTCCAGATCCAGCTGATGATGAGCTTGTTGATTTCATGGTGGCTGCGTTTTTGTTTTGTGATAGAATTTAAATTTTAAAATTTTAAACTTTTTTCTTTCATTCATATTCAAATTTCATTCGTATTATTAATATTATTATTATTTTATTTTTTGTACTGATACTATCACAGTAACTATGTAAATACTTAGGATTTCTACATTAAACTAGTTTGGACGTTAAAAAAGAATGAAGCTTCTAATCTACATAGAAAACCAATGGATTTTTAACTACATGAAAAATATTAAGAATAGAAGAAATATAGAAAAGACCTTACAAGTGTTAGTGTTGCTGCGTGGTAATATTCTTATTTGTGGCGGTGCACTATTAACTGGTGGTGGTGGTGGTGGTGGAGGTGGAACAACAGTAGTTGATACTGATCTCTGATCTCTTAAATGTTGATTCGATTTATTTGATCTCCTTTTCGAGTGATGGCTACTTGCTTCCTTTTCGTTTTGATGATTATGGTGGTCGGAGTGCACTTTGATACTATTACGGTGATGGTGGTGATGATGATGCTTTGCTGTCTCTAGTGAAGAAGATTTTTCAATATCATCCTTATAAGAATCATGCGAGTTAGTTCTAGCTGTAAGTCAATGTAGGAAGAGAGATACATACTCTATATACATATAAAGAAATAGATGCGGAAATTGAAAGGCTTTTGTCTTTTTTTTTTTTTTAGTCAAATTGTGTTGTTATTTTCGATTTGATATTTATGCATCGTAACGTTAAAGGTTTCAGTAAAACTATGTTAATTAAACAGGGGCTCTATCTATTCTATATGTGTAATTCGAAAATGACAGAGGGGGGCAATTAAACTGATACATACAGAAAGTAATCAAGGATGCTTTCAGTCCTTCTAACTTTTTATATATCCGAATACAAATATACTCTTACTAAAATGTCAGTGTAATACTGCAAGTTGGTTATGATCTTTATATATATAATAGGCCTGTTCTGTTAAAAAGGGGTGAACGAGAGATCCCAAGCACGGAGGCCAGAGCGGTCCATTGTGCTGTCTTGCTATCTTGCTAGAAGCCCTATCACCAAAACCTTCCTGGTTTTTCAACTCCTCTACGGTTATGAGGGCAGCACCTAGGTATCCAGCCTACTCCAGGCGAAGGCCGAACAAGCACACAAAAAGTGTTCGATTGTCTCAGGCTCTCCTTCCAGGCAAGACAGACACTCAGGGCTGTCAACAACTCCTATTCTGGTTAGATGAGCGTGAAGCGAGATGTGGCCAGTGATGATGCCAACCACAGTTCTACATTGTTTCCTTCCGAGCTCCATGAGAAAATCAGAGATATTCCTATTGGGCCCATCAAAAAACATTTTTTTGCACCTGCAAGTACTCAGATTCTCCCATCCGCTTTGATGAAAGACCCTATACTTGAGATGGCAACACCTACGGTTCTGGTCCAAGGAACGGAGAATCAGAGCCAGCCCTAGCTAAAAGGTTAGCCAATGATCCCCATGTGCCCAGGAACCCACTGAAATTACTTGTTCTGGATACACAGCTTATCCAACGACGACCTTGGAGTCCCCCAGTAACTTAGATGTTATCCGAGGGCTACTCAGAGCCATCAAGGCTGCCTGACTATCAGAAACGAAAGCAAGCAATAGCACAAATAGCTTTAATACCAAATCCTTTAGCCGAATATTTACATAACTTTTGATAACACATCCTTCGATGATATTATATGTATCTTCTGTCTGTAGTTCTAACAGAGACAGCTGGATGATATAATTTAGTTGTAGCTCTTGACCTCATCAATAAGCTTTGAATTAGAAAACACTGATAAACAGGCTAGATAAACCCTATTCCCCTGTGTTAATATGACGCAAATAGACTATGCCATAGAGTTAATTTCAGTGTGGTTAAATCCAATCAAGCAGTTATCACTATAGTATTAACCTTGACCACTGATTCTACCTGCAGACTTTGTCTGGAAATGATTAGGCGATTACCATATAAACTATGATTGAATTCTGGTGAATAGTTAATCCTATTCACGGGGGCTTTGTCTTGCTGTAAGAAGATGAGGTAGAGTAACACAATTAGCCTTCTTAGTGATTTAATTACTTTGTTCGCTTTTACATATCTCCTTCTTTAATCAAGCAATAGCATATATGTATGTCAAGAAAAGGATGAATTTCTTCTTTTTGTCCCAAATCTGATCAGATTTTAAGAAAATTGAAAGTCAGTCAAAGGAGATAAACACGTTCAAAGTATCAAAATATAAGCAAAAATATGTATTTCTTAATATTTTTATATAGTATTTCTGTGAGATGACTAAAAAGGAGATGAACTCCTTATTCTACGTTACGATCTGAGCTGCCGCCTGAAGAACATATAGTTGATAAAAATCAAATGTCATTTCTGTTTATAAGTGACAAAGACGGCGAAGCTTTTTTTTCGAGTGGGGGTATCTTAGATGATTGCTATTTAAAGACTGTCAAAATTTCGGTAAGGAAATTTATATAGTATTTACATAAGTGGAACTCTGGAAGATTCTTTGTCAGAAGCATAAACTAGGATTAGCATTTATCAA
The DNA here is from genome assembly GCA_963924295.1 of Dioctria rufipes. Lineage (NCBI taxonomy): Eukaryota > Metazoa > Arthropoda > Insecta > Diptera > Asilidae > Dioctria > Dioctria rufipes. Next base: position 2,036,840 of record OZ002741.1, read on the forward strand.
TATAGTCCTTTGGTAAGGATGATAATTGATCCAATGCTACAATGAGATCATTTTATAATTTATAGACATTTTCTCATGGAAGAGACTATCCATAATTCGTGAATTAAAATTTCTTTGTGGCCAAGTCTGGTGAATAGCCATTCTTTTTTTAAATCCTTCGTAGGATACTGGTGAATAGCCATTCATATTTTCTTAAATCCTTCGTAGGATATTGAAAAGCAGCAAAAATTAATCTGTTTCGTGTCAAATTGTCATATTTAGTTTTAGGTGTATTTAAAACTACCGATAAGTATCATTCATATAATTACAAGACTGTTTTAGCCATAGCCCATACGCGGAAGATTTTATTTAGGCAGTTTTTATAGGTGAGAAGTATTTGGGGATAGGAAAAATTCCATGCTACCAAGCTTCGATCGTGAGTACGGGCAGCATACTAATACTACTGCAAGCAAATTAGGTCCGGCCATTTTGGAATTGCGAAATTTCTGTTCGGACGGCTGTACAGATGTTTATCTGCGATTTGAGGTGATAATATAATAAATTAATAATCGTTACATGTTTGAATTTTTGATACAGTTATTGTTTATAAAAAAAATTGTGACTTAATTGAACTCACACACAATTAATTTCCGTAATTATATAAGGAACTACTACTACTACTCATTGTGCTGGCACGTCTTAGCACTAGTGTAGGAAATTCTTTTCACCCCTAAAATCTTGTCGTGTGGGAAGGCCCTTAATGAATATTCCAATAGCTTTTCAGTGACCAATCTATTGTCACCAAAATGCCATGCTAGGAATCAATCACAAAATTCAACACAGACGTCAAAAATTCAACAGCTTATAACATCAATTTCCATATAAATTCCGAAGTTTAGACATCTGCGTCTAAATTCTGTAATTGATGCCATAAGGTAGGCGCTGTCGCAATCTGACTGAAACCCAGACCTATAAAAACAATAGCCCCACATACCTATTACACCATTGATGCGATCGAATTTTGTTAATAGAATAGAAGAATAGCCAAAGTCTTTTAATAATAGGAAAAAAAAAACAAAAACAAAGAAATTTCCTCGAATTTTGTAAAACTCGAACATCTTTTAAGCCAATATTCTCATATTTTGTTAGAATGAAAATAAATAGTTAGTTTCATGAAAAAAACAAAAAAAAAACAAAAGCAAAAATAATAAAAATAATTAAAACAGAAGACACAAACACATACCTGACAATGAAATTCACTTTAATTTTAAAAAGTAATCGAATTTTGAAAGTTCAACCAAAACTTTCATTTTCATTATTATTTAATCAGAAAAAAAAAATTGTATTTCTGGCTGCTTTTATAGTGTGGCTCTTAAAATATGAAATTAGTTCCTGCCTGCACGTTGTGAGTACATTTTTGTCACTTATAATCAATACCAATTGAAATATTTTGAAAGCCATTTCAGCACATATTTTTTTAAATAGTTTCAAAATTTCATATTCAATTCCTATTCTAAACATACCGCAAATCTTGTATGCTACGTAGGAGCTTAGCCCCCTGTCTAAATATCTTCACATATCAGGTACATCTCTCCAATTCGCGTATTTCCTGATATTTTTAGAATTCCGTACCTCAATACTTCAAAAGGATAAACAAAACAACATGGGACCCTTATAAGATCGCTCTTGCGTCCGTTCGTCCATCCGTTTGGCTGTCACAGACAATTTCCACGACTAAAGCAACAGGAAATTTTTCTCTCTGAAAGCCGACTATCTTGTCGCTCCTGAATGTATCTAGACCAATATTTTAGCAGACTTATTTTTCTACTTTTATTATCTTTTTTCAGTCCTTTATTTTTATATCTCCGTACTTTCTTCCATTTTTCAGCTTTTAATCTTAATCAATTTATCTAAAAGCTTAACTTTTGATAACTTTTGTCCTTTTCATATTTTTTTGCATTTAGACCGACTGCATCACTTATGAAAATGCTTCTTTTTATTGAGTTTGGTGTTCTATTTGAAAATTTTTCAATTATTTCATTCAACATTCCCGATCGGGGCTTAAAATGCCAAAAATAATTCTCTTATATTTTACTTAGATACTTTTCCACTTACAGGTAAAATTATTAAAATTCATCAAAGGCTAATTTGAAAAATATATTTCTTTTAATAGATGTTATCATATGCTTTAAGATCTTGAATGGACTAAAACGAGATTTAATTTTATGAGCACCATAGGCTTTGGACTTAATCCAGTCTATTTCTATCTACGAGGAAAGGACTACAGTTGATAGAATATCGGATAAAATCTGTCGACGTGAAACTTTTTTCAAATCTTTCCAATTCTAAATTCATCGAAATTTTTCTTTCGCTGTCAGATTTGTTTACATCCGAAAGACCCATTTATGTTTTTTTTTAGTACTCTAGAAGTAAGCTAACATAACCTTCTCGAACTTTAACAAACTTTTAATATAGTTTCTTCAGTGCGTTGATATAACTTGTTTGATTCTCTATCCTTAAAATACTCAAAAACAACAGCACGGACATTTTCATCTGTTACATTTGAGCTTTCTTATAAAACGCAAACGAACTTTGTTCCGAATTTATCAAGTTCTATATTGTAACATTTTACAAGGATTCAAGTCATGGCAATTTGATTATTTTCTCTGTGCTCTAAAAAATATTAAAACTTTTTTTTTTTAATTAATTTTGTTGAAAATATAACGGTCGGAAATTTGCACTATTATGAAATATAAGCTCTTACGTGGAACTACGGCATCGCAGATCGTGTGAAACATTAATGTGTATTTGACTTTATGCAGCAGAAAGTATTTAATTAGTTTGCCAAATTTCGTACAGGTAAATTTAGCATCATAAATTAGCCACGCCGACGTCGCACAGAATCAGAGGCCATTAATCGCGAACTAAAGGTCACCGTTAAGTCTAATCCAATTTTGAATCGAATTTTCACTTATTATAACAAATAGATCCAAAATGACAACCAAAAATGTTCCACACAGTGGTAGGAGGATGAAAAATGAAACACCAAAACACACTCCAATGCGTAATATTCCTCAAAAGAAGCTGGTCGTGAGTGTTTGGTAGTCTAGAGCAGCTGTGATTCATTATGATTTCACGAAACCCGGCTCATCGATCACAGCAGAAGTATACTGGAACCAACTGAACGAAATGATGCAATAACTTAAAGAAAAGCAGCCTAGATTGGTCAACAGATCGACTCCTATATTTTTCTACAATTTTAATCCTTGACAACCCAATACATTACATTTGTATTTGACATGGATAGGTAATGGAATATAAAACTCTCTTCCATTGCACATTCATCAGTCAGTTCAGGAGTCTTATTATACATCTACATTTTATAAACAACAAGAATAGTATTGCTCAACTATTCTTGTAGAATTAATTTTTTCCCCGACGGGAATCGAACCTACACTTGTTAGAATCAGTCAATGATGCATATAGAAGAATTTTAAGAACTTTTATTTTTAACGATTCTAAATCAAATTAATAAATACGAGAAGAAAAAACAACCGCCTCGTCCGGGATTTGAAACCGGGACCTTCCGGACGAGGCGGTTGTTTTTTCTTCTTGTATTTATTAATTTGATTTAGAATCGTTAAAAATAAAAGTTCTTAAAATTCTTCTTTATCCATTATTCTTGTAGAGCCTGATAGTAAACAAATAAATAAATAAAAAAAAACTTGCCAGAAATACTATCTTTTGTCAAAATAATAATAATTTTTGTTTTTGAACTTTTCCCTATATCCGATTACTTTTTTTTTAGTTTTTTTTTTGCACATTGCTATAGAACGAAGACATAAAAACAACAAAACAGAAATAAATAAAACAACACAACTAAAACAATATGTTTTTGCATAACAAAAAGCACAAACGATATATACCTATACATATATGTAGTATATATATACATACATACATACATATATGAAAAATACTCGCATTAAGAATCTACTTAATTTACATATCAATATTTATGTATAAATCATAGAGGTGCGAGTGCGAATGCATTCAAATAAAAACAAACAAAAAATAATTATGCGTAACATAATGATTAACTTGATAAGCATAATAACTATGTACTCGTATGTTCACCGGAAAAATTTTTTTATTTTATTTTAAATTTCTTAATGTTTTTTTTTTTTATAATAAAAAATTTATTAATTTTTTTATAACATACAAATCTCAAGTTTTTAATTATATAATTAAAACATGAGCAGTTTATAAATATATATATATATATATTATAATATTATATATTATCAAACAAGAAAAAAATTATTGAAACATGGACAATTTATATTATTAACTTTTTTAACTTTTATTTTATTTTTTTATGTAACTTTACTCATTCTTCGATTCGTCTTTTAAAAATTATAATATTTACTAAAATGGCTTTGTTGCTGGTTAGTCACATTATTAATGCATACATAAATATGCATATTAAAATTTATTTATTTATTTATAGTTCTTTCGTTTAAGTTACTAAAAAAAATTTTTGGTTAAAGTTTATATTTTTATTTGTATATATGTATTCGTATGTTTTTTTTTTATGTACTAAATAATCTTCTTTTAGCTTTATTCCTTATATGATTTTAATTATGAATTTAAGTTCTCGTTTATCGTTTAAGACAAATTTACATTGCTCGAACGAATATGCTGAAAATGTTGAGATTGTTTTGTTTACCAGTGAATTGTTCGTGGGGAAATCGAAACTTCGACTCGATAACATTTTATTGATTTTTATGTTAATACAGTCAAGGAAATTTCGAATTTAGGAATTAAAAACATTCAAATTTTGAAGTAGGTGTAATCTCAAATACTGTTTTCGATTGAAATCCTACTATCTTCTATATATTCGTGAGTTTAAATAAAAAAAAAAAATAAATATGGTGCACTTATATGTAGGTATATACTTTTAATATCCTGCATTTGAATTTCCTTTCTTGTACGAACATAACTTATAATAACTCTAATGACGTTCTTCACATAAAAGCAAAAACAGAGATTAGTCTTAAGTTGTACTGTAATTGTATATTAAGTTTAGTCTAGGCTATTTCCATAGTTCAAGCTTAAACACCAATATGTGTGGTTTAAGTCTCCCTCATTCAAAAAATTTTCAACTTACATAAATATGTATGTAGGAGATATTTAGTTTTGTTTTCTATCCCTATGTTCGAGTAATGTAAATTGGTCTTACATATAAAGAATGATAAAATAAAAAAACAGAAAAGAGTAATAATATTGTCACTTATTGCATTCAGCCATGGATCGTATTCATGAATATGATTCAATCCTTGGACATTAGTCATAATAATAATAATAAGATTTGATAACGTAAAAAATAAAGCAGCCTCGCAGAAACGTTCCAGCCAGCAAAAAAACATTTGATAAGGAAAATGGAACTAATCACAATAATGCAAAGATTTTTCTGTTTACTGAATTTTAACATTTTTGTTTGAAATTATTCTGTTTTCTTATGAATTTATGCGCTCGATACGATCGTGTTTATAAATAAGGTATCTCATTGCATCGACTACATGGAAATTCATAGGAAAACAATTTAACAACTTATGTATGTTGTTGATTGATAGATTTCTTTGATTTTTGCTTAATTTTTGTGTTATATACGTTAAACTGTCCCGATGGAATTCGTATTGAATTTCATTCGAAACTATTGTTCTTGCAAACATAATTACAACACGTAAAATAATAAGGTGGACCAGAGTAAATGCATATTTGTTTTTTTGTTTAATCTATATATGTAATTGTTAGACAAGTTTATGAGACCAGAATTTATTTCTTAAATGCTTACATAATATTTCAATGAAGTCTAATATAGTTCAGAAGGAATATATCGTTCAGTAAAGCTGATAACAGCTTGGATTAAATCTCTTTGACAGACAACACATAAATTAGAACTAAAGAGAAGCGTGAATATTTCGAAAATATTTCCCAAAAGCTATCGATAGAGATCAGCAAGAGATTTCTATCTGTACGGACAGCCAAGCAGTTGTCATGGCTTTATCAAAACCCTTTACAGCTTCCAAACTGGTATTGGAGTGTAAAACCACAATCGTTTTTTGAGTGCTAGGTTACAACGATATTAGCGGGAACGAAAGGGCAGGCGAGCTTGCTCGTCTTGGCGTCCTCCACCAGAATCGGGATTGCATCAAAACATCTTGCCTCTAATATTTCGGTTTGGGCCGACCGCCAATACAGTCATTTTTGGTTAGAAGCTTTTCAGGTAGAACTACAAAGGAACTATGGCCTAAACCTAACTCAAACCTAACGCAAAATCTATTTGGACTAAACAACCCAACCCTGAAAACTTTAGTGTCAATTCTCACTGGGCACTATTTTCTCAGGGGTCACCTACACAGGATGGGACTTGTTAATGATCCTATAGCAGCATGTCCGTGGGGGCCAGGGGCACTTTAGGATATTAGGCCCTTTAACAGGAATTCTTTTCTAAGCTACTTTGAGTTATCAACAGGAATAATAACGTAAAATGCAAACACTACACGTAGTGTTGGGAAAAATGGAATCTGATTAATGATTATGATTACAATCTGTAATAATGATTACAGATTGATAATATTAATCAGAAAAGTAATCATTTTTGGAGATTAATTATTGATCAATCGTAACCATAATCATGATTACATGATTACATTTTTTGATTATAAATTAGCAAGAGTTTAAAGTTGTAGTTAAAAGAAAACAAACATTGTTGTATTTCGATTCCGAAATTGGTAGTGGCACATAAACTAATGTTTGTAAGCACATATCTTTAGTGGGATGGTAATTGAATATCTGATACCTGTGGATTAGTAAATGGTATTATTAGCAATTAAGAAAGGGAAAATTTCGTTGACGGTATCGTTATTAGAGTTATAATCTTCTTTATGATATCTAAAACAATATTGTACCATTTTGCTTTTCAGCGCTTTGAGCATGCTTCTAACTGGTGTATATATGCCGCATTTCAGAATAACTCTCATTGGCTTATTCTACAACAGTTGCATTCGAACTAAGATATAGCAATGTGGAGCAATATGAAAACTGTAGCAAAATCAAAGCGTTAAGAAGCATTATTGCATTTTCCGGGCTCAACGACTTTCTTATACGCCCCAGAAATCTAATCCTTTTCGCTATCTTTTTTCACACATAATCAAGATCCTATTTAAGTTGATGTGATCAGATATGTGCGAATCTCTATCAATCGAAGCACTTACATTCCTTATACTGACTCCAATTAATACATAGTTCAACAGTGTCTGGGAGTTTTCTACAATAAAAATTCTTACGATCACAGATTGTTTGTTTTCTTCGAACTAAATTTTAAAATCTCTTGAAAAGTTTTATTTGTAAAAAAAAATGTAATCATGATTACGATTACATTTTCCTAAGATTACTCATGATTAATGATTGATGGGTAATCATGATTGATGTAATCATAATTATTAATCTGATTACAAATGTAGTTGATTACTCCCACCACAGACTACACGGGAAATGCAAGTTCAAAGGCGAGTAAACTGAATTTCAGTCCCGAGGAGAAAGATAGCGTAAAGTGGTGCTAAGGGGAATCCCCGTCCGATTGTCGTGTATTTTGAGTTAAGGGAAAGCCCCAATCGTGCGATGAAAATTTGTTGCTATGTATAGAATTTCGAACAGTAATTCCCATGTTCTACTTTCATAAGCCAAAATCTAACACCTAAACTAGCTTATAAAAAAATTGACCATCGGTTGGTCTACTATGGAGGGGGCCTCATGGACTGCGACGCCACGAATGATCATGACACTGGCTAGCAGCACTGTTACCATGTTCTACTATACATCCAACTCCATGGAAATAACTAACGAATGAAGAGTACTCCGTACAATAGAAGACTTTATAAACTTTATCACTTGGGCTGCTGAGGATTAGATGCCATCTGCTATAAAAAATTTAACAAAATCCATAAGAATGGATGAGTAAGAAATGAATTGATTTAACGATGATGTGATCTTTGCTTTTCATTCATCATCGAATCGGAATATGGAATATTAGAATTTTATAGATTCTACTCATTGAACCCTTATCGATTATGGTACTAAGCGAAGACAGATGACATAAAACGGAAAATATGTATATGTGAAAATCTTTCATATACTTTAGTATGGGATCTACTAACAGAAGATCACAGAAATGGCGTGGGCATGAACATATGTATTCATCCCGAAAGTTAGATCTAGTGTTATTTTGGGCGATCACAAGTATCGAAGTGTATGATTCTTGCTTTCACGTAGTTAAGATAAAGCCGCAAAGCTGACATTTATGACAAACATATATATATAAACATAAACACATATATATAAATTTAGTCCAGAGTTATTTTAACTTTGATGATTTAACTTGACTTTCAATTCTTTTCAAACTTCGGGAAGATAATTTGTATTGAATTTTATTTCAAATACTAATTTTCTCTAATAACTTGCTCGTGACTGCTTATCAGTTATAAAAGTGGACTTGGATCAGTTTAGCAATGAACTCGCCATATATGGATTATAATGGAATACAATATGACTAAAATTAATTGTAGTACATTTTATATTGCTCTCATAACCATGTTGGCACAGGTGAAATTTTCAACCGCTAATAGATTAATTTTGAGTTACAATTTACCTGGTCTACCTTATAATATCGAAAAGAAAAAAAATTAAAAGTGTTAACCGGTAAATATAACACAACAGATTCGGATAACAAATGTTTTTTTTTTTAAATGTTTTTAACTTAATTTTATAAAATAGTTTTTCTTTTTATATATATATATTTTGATAACACTGAGGCAATGGTGGACAAGCACTTGAAATAACGCGAATGATGTATAGTTAATTAAAAAGAAAAAGAAAACAAAAAACATCTCGACGCAAAAAATAATTTGCACAAGCACTTAAGTATAAAAAATACATATAAAAAAAATCATATACATACTATAAATTACATATTTAAATATAATCTCTTAAACGAACATAATATTGCAAAAAGATATTAAACTAAAAACAAAAAAAAAAACTTGTTATAGCAGAAAATAAAAAGGTTTTTTACTTCAAACCTTTGACTAAATATTTCGCTCACTATACCTCTCTCTTGCTCTCTTTCTTTCTATCTCTGTCTATACTTTTGGGAAGCCAAGTTATGTAATTGGCAAAAAAAAAAAAGAAAAAAAACAAGAAAAAAACCTAGTAATGCACTTAAATATGTTTTGTCGATAAATCAAATAAATAATAGCTCATAAAAATATTTTCTTGTAGCAAGGAATGTTGTTTTTGTTGTATATTGCTCTGTGTGATTTTCATTTATCTAAAAATATCGAAATTCTCCTTTCTTACCAATGTGTTTGTTACGCACCCAATCAGCTGAACTGGGAGCTGGTAATCCACCTCCTGACCCATGTGAATCTGACACTGAATCCTGGATAAGAGGTTTTAGTATAGTTAGTAATTTTTTTGTAAATAAACAAATGTGTGTTAAGACTTACATTTTGCCGTACTGGTGGGCCGCTTCCTAAGTTTTTACTATAATTTTGAGAGTATAAGGGATTATTGAAGACATCGCCGTTTTCATTGTAATTGAATGGAGTGACTATTGTATGGGGTACATGAGCTACATGCCCTCGACGATTGCGGGCTTTCCACCATTTTCGACTGTCGTCCAATACCTAAAATTAATATATAATTATTATAGTATTGTAATAAAACAAAAAACTAATATATATATATAAATGCTACATCCACAGACACTGACCAATTAAGTTTTTTAGATAGTCCATTTGCTTAATATATATTGGATATTGCAAGTACTTTGCGCTTTAAATTCGAAAATAACATTCATAATAAAATGCACATGCTATGTATATGATACTATCATACTGTATCGTAGTTAGTGATGTCTCTTAAATTTTTCGATATTATTTCAGCAATTTTTATACTCACTTCTAAATATTCTCCTCTAACGACCGTCAATTCTTTGTCATTGTTTGCCGTTCTTGGATATGTAACTTGAACAACTTTTGCACCACGCGCTTGCAATTCATCAAGCCACGTTTCAATATTTTGATCTTGGTTCGATCCATTATTTGACTGTAGTCCTCCCATATTTTGTATGCCACCAACTAATGTTTGTATTGCTGAATTATTAGCATTGCCAGATACTACACCAGTGCCAAGAATGTTATTACCACCAATACCTGATCCACCATTGCGTTCTATTGAATCAATTGAAATATCACTTCGAGCACTAAAATCTCGGAAACCTGTGACATGACCTGCTGTCCCGCCACTGCCGCCTCCACCGCCACCACCACCTTCTCTGCTACCACCACCACCGCCGCCGCCGCCACCTGCATTGCCTCCACTCCGTTCAACAGCTACATTATGATGATGATGAATATATTTGTGATTTTCTCTTTGCGTTGTTGATCCATCAAAGTCATAATCTCCACCGCCACCACCCCCTCCTCCTCCTCCACCACCACCACCGCCTCCACCACCTACGCCTCCTCCTCCTAATCCTCCTCCAACAACACCACTACCCACTGCTCCAATGTTACTTCCACCGAAATTGTGATGAGTATCTATACGTCTTTTAGCATTCGTTGGAGTTGTCGGATGATCTAATTCGTCTACAACAGGATAATCAGGTGACCATCCATCAAAGAATACCGGATGATATGATCCAATATGTCCTTTCCATTGATCTCTTGGAATTGTCCAAGCATCTCCGAGCGATCTCCAAAGTTCAGTTTCTTTACTCGTCACACAATTAATTAAAAGATTAACAGCTTCACGTGTGAGCAAGGGATTTATTACCCGTGCCGGTAAATGTGACTCATAGTAAGTATCGCTTGCAGCTTCTACAATTAAGGCCAATGGTGTAAAGAGAAAATGTACTAATTCGGGGGCATTGGGATCATGTATATGCGCCTTCAGTTTAGCTAATAGATTGAATGACAATTTAAATTTTGCAAAAATATCGATGAATTCTTTTTCGTGTGGTGGCCTAGTGCGTAACGTTAGTAAACCTTCTCCGGGATCTTTTTTCTTTGATTTACGATTTCTTCGACGTCTCTCTAATTCTCTAGATGCTGCAGCGGCATGTTGAAGTCTTGCTATAAATTTCTCAATATCATCGAAACAATGATTCAATACAGTTACATCTCGTTCATATTTGTCAGATGATGTTGAACTTGTTTCATCATTAATTCCACCAAGCTCTGAATCAGTTTCATGATGATATCCACCGGTGACTTCTCTCATTCCATATTGATCTCGCATATTATTACTTGTCGTTTTCATTGGTGGTGGCGGGATTGTTTCTCGATGTTGCGTTATAACTTTTCCGGTGCGCAATTGTTTTAAATCCTCCACTAAATGTACGGCTGATATACTTTGACACTTTAAATGAAATGAAAGAAAACAAAAATCTTTTATTTTTTTTTGTCTCTTGAAATATTTTTGTTTTTCAATTTACCTGAAATATGTGCATTTCTGACCGTGATCCAGAACCACCACCTACAATAAATACCAAAATATTGTTGTACATTTCCATGGGATCATTGCTAGTAAACGCTGTCGGCTCCTGTATCATGGATGCCGGAAAACGTTCAATTATATTCTGTAAGAAGAAATATTAGATTCGAGATTAGTTTCTTTTATTGAAGACAACAATCCTCCAACATACATATAATATTAATATTAATTTTGAAAATTCCGAATTTCATATTTGAAGCATTATAATTCCTGGGTGAATATGGATATCGTGGTGGTTATAAGTTTTATGATAAGGCAAAGGATTCTTTGTTGAGCGAGAAAAGTAAGATAGTCGTTGCTATCTGGTAGATAAATAGTATAATATTGTCTCCCTTGCACATACTTATATCTTGAATATGCATAAAGATTTAAATTTTTTAAGATAAGTTTTATTTTTATAATCCTGTTAACTTAGAAATATCCCTTTTCTCTAAATATTATTTCTTCTATGCTTAATATGAAAGCGTTATGCGTAGGGGAGGAGTGCATTTAGACTAAAATTCCATATCTTGTAGTCTACATAATATGTATTATCTATATACCGTCGTTACTTAACATGCGCAGTGATTTGTTTACTAACTTCACGTTTTAATTCGTTCAATGGTACCGTTACCAATTTGTTTAACAACACCCCAACTTTCACGGTATAACAAGCTTAACCGCTGGAACAGAATGAACGGATCAATGACGGATGGAAATGTCACGCAAAAGTTAAATGCATTTGAAATACATTAATGCGCACACAGTGAACGCAGGTACCGCATTTGCCGCAAGAAAGTTGGTCAACTTTCAACTTTTACGCAAGTGCCGGATTGAAAATTTTTGACAGCTGAAAGAAACGTTTGTTTTGAATGAAGTTTGTAATGTAACATTAATTATTGAGCTGCGGGAAGTTTCAAATGTTACTCTTAACAATATAAAAATATCATCCACAAGCACAATATTGAAAATATGAAAATTGCATTGAAATGTCATTAAACGCAGTCGCGGAAATTTCGTTCTGGGCAGCACTTTATTTCTCGTGTTTTTTACAGTTAGCTGCGTGTTTACTCCGGCATTGATCCGTTCATTCTGTTCCAGCCATAACCTTTCCGATCTGTCAATTGACAGCTACGTCAAATAGTAGACATTTCGCTTGTTTCCAGCAGCCTTGTTTCTAGAACCTCTGCTTGGAACATACTACAGTAGTCCAGTGCGGTAATCTGGCTGTGCAATCATCAACAAAATTTTTTTTATGGAAACATCTTTTCAGATTTCCTTTTTATGTTTTCTGGGGTACTCACTGATCTCTTGGGCATACCCTACTATATTCATTAACGATTGCCCTTAAATATTCGATCTATTATTTGGACGATTTAAATCTTCTGAAAACAATAGTTATTCCTTACCTTCCTGGCATTTAAATGGATTAAACATAATTTTATTTATTTGAGTGCATGCAGGTAGGTATAGGTGTCAATTAGAAATATAAATCTTGATTAGTTTGATTGCAGAAATGAAAGGATACTGTTTAGCTTATTGTCAGAGGGGATTAATGGTTGTTTGATTTGTACAAGTGTTAGTAAAACGAAATTTGGTTAGCAAATTTTTACTTACCCCCGTTTCATAGTCCATAATTAGCACCCACTGATTATCTAAGCATAACTGCATCTTCTGCGACCAAATTCCAGTTGTTTTTTCCAATTGTAATAATCTTCTCATACCATCAGCTGGATAAACAATACCAGTTTCTTTGTTTACTGTAAATGTTGCTAAATGCTCCAATAAATAAATTGGTTTATCGCTTAAATCACTATCAGGTCTATCATCACCACTTCGAGACTCACGCTCATCACCAGAGTATCCACCATTTGAATGGAAAGCCATTTTTTTGATATGGTATCGTTTTTTTTTCTCTTAATACTTAAATGAAATTTTTTTTTAGAAGGCACTTCTTGCTTTTTTTCTCTTTTGATAAGTATTTGTTTTTGTATTTTGTTGTTGTATTTAGTCTAATTGAAGGCACAGAATGTGTACATACATATAATCTCGTCAAGGTATCTATAAAAGAAAAATAAGTTTATAAGAACTAAAAATACAAAAAACAAGAAAAAGTTTAATAAAAGTATTTCTTATGATTATAGAAAAAAAATCGAAATGACTTTGCTACTGATATTGAATAACTCCTTAATTAAATTTTTTAATTCACATTTTGGAAATATGTACGTGTGGAAAATTGAATTATGTTATCAATTAAATGGATTACGCCATATAGTGCATTACTTGATAATTACAATTAGCTGTCTTGATATATTTATTTATGGTTAGTTAACAGAAGAGTTCAGATCTTTTCTTGTACATTAAATAAAGCGGTGCTATAAAAGTAACTACTTGAATTAAGAGATAAAAAGGTAAAGGAAATATAAACAAATTCTTATTAATTTAAAGAATAAGTTAAATTCAGTTGAAAGTATTGTACTGCAGAGACTACTAGCAATTAAAGAAAATAATAGTGTTACGTGTGTGCATCAAAGCACCTATTAAACGCGCCGACGACGGTACCAACACTCTAAACCTTTAACGGAAGTTTTTTCATGAACGAGAACAGGATAACAACCTTCCATGTATGACTTATGAAATCGTGGAATCAATATCTTCCCGTGGCGTTGTAAATTGAAATAATTCTCGTAAGTACCCTGGTTTGTGCGAGCTAAGTAGAGGATAAAAAAAACCGAAGTTCGCGTTTTCAAGCAAGACCGAAAAGAAACGCGAAACAGGGTCAAATCTTCGCAGTCCAAAAATAAACCAAATACAGTCGTTGAATGCCGCTGTGATTATATCTTGACACAAACGCTATCCAGCTTGAGAGGCACATTTCTACCATAGGTGAAATGGGGCAAGATTAAAGCTTTAAATAATCCTAAGCGCATGCCAACAGACAGCAAACCCGATCAAATTCCTGCATAAACTTTGCTGACCATGGCTTTAACGTAATCACAATATTTCATGTATTGATTCAAGACAACTCCAAGCGTTGTAACTTGACCTACAACATGCAATGAAACATTATTTAATAAAGCCCTTGGTAAGGATTTTAATTAAATCGTTATTGTGAAATTTAATACAATGAAACTTTGCAGGATTTAGTATCAAATTCTTTCCAAATCACAATTTATATACGTTCAATACAGTCTTCAAGAGGACAGATCGACCGGCTTAAATAGAGTTGTACATCGTTGGCATATAAGTGAATCTGTACATTTTAAACTAGATCTGGGAGATAATTGATTAATGAACTGAATAGCAAAGGTCCCAGTATTGAGCCTTGAGGCACGCCACAAAGTAAAGTCAGTGCAGAGGATTAATTATTATTAATATATACTCGTTGGCAGCGATCTGCCAAGAAATCCCTTACCACAGCAATGGCAGTACTACTAAAACTAAAAGAGGCACCAATTTTCTGAAGAAGGATACGATGTTCCACACTGTCGAAAGTTTTCGCAAAGTTCAGAAGTACCAAAACACTAAACTTGTCCTGATCCAATACCTTTCTCAAATTAGATGATCATCATTTATATGTATCGTATAATTTATACGGAAATTTTCCTCAATACATTCATAGCATAACAAGATCGTATGATTAGGTGGATTAACTAACTAGGTACGTTAGTCCCTGGAAACACGAAAAAAACCTATCAATTAGGTGTGATTTTAAAAATTTTCATAAAAGCAAACACAGTTGTAATGGAGCCTAGGTATGGTGCAGGCTCGACCCGAGTATTAGTGAATGATTCTTGGCTCACAAAGGATTCAACCTGGCCTAAACTGCAGTATTGAACTAAAACGTAGTCTAGTGGCTATAAGTATTTTTTTCCTATCAACTTATCGAGTATTTTAGTACATAAAGGCAATATCACAGCTTTTTCATGAGTACGAACTGGGTGCAAGGGCAAAGAACTTCCCCTTCCAGCTGATCTCTGGCTTGTCAGCACCTGTCCTCTTTTGTAATAGTACTAATAATATCTAATTAAGTATGTAGTACCAATAACAAAATTTAGTATAATATAAAAGTAAAAATATTAGTAAAAAGAAAAAAGAAAAAATATACAAAAGGAAACATGCAACGATAAATGAAAGTAAAAATAAAGTAAGGAATTTTGCCTCAAGGTAAGCGATTCAGAGTTAGAAACTTGTCAAATGCCCCAACGGAACAAGATCTTCGCACACTCACTGGTAGACTACTCCATATTCGAACGATCTGCACAAAGTAAGATCGCTCTCCAATTTGATCGTGGTAATTTGGTATTAATAGCTTGCGATGGCGAGCAGATCTGAGGGATCGAACCAGATCATTAAAGTACGTCGGTTCTTTAAAGTAGAATAGATTATATAAATATTTTTACCTTCTATGCATAAGATACGTTTCTAATTAATGTATGGTGAAACATGAGAAGATCTAGACAAACCATGGATAAATCGGCCTGTGTCATTAAAGCGACGATTTGTTTCCACTGACAGTATGAATCAAGTTTAGGGAAAATTAAAAATGAAGTGGGGTAATATCAGGGCTTTGAACAGTCAAGCACATGTGACGAGACAACTACCTTCCCAATTGTGAATCATGTCCTCAACAACAAGTCAACTTCTCATTCAACACAATTCCCAGATTCTGAACGGAAGTAACATAAGGAATGGCAGTATTATTAATCATGACTCATCGGTATACTGGTCGACTTTTTCGGATTAAGTATTAGATGATTATATTTGCCCGATTTGCTAATTCTGTTCAAGTCAACATTGAATCCGAACAATAGAATCCTTAATCAAACCTATTGGTCTATCCAAAAAAATCTGAACTTCATCCGGATAGAGATTGATGAACATCTGTAAGTCATTTTATATATAAAGAGAAAAGCAGCGGATCAAGTATATAACCCTGCGGTATACAACGACTGAGAGTTAAAGGAGTAAAAAGTCTATCGCAGATCTTGATAGATTGACCACGCCACAGTAAGAAATTTGTAATAACAGTGACGGCTGTATTCAAAAAATTTAAATATTACCGAAGCTTAAGGAAAAATCGATCATAGTTAATGAAATCGAACGCCTTGCTGAAATCAAGGAGGACCAGAGTGGACATTCGATCACTGTCAACTGCATCTGTAAGGTCGGATACAAATTTAAGGAAGGCTGATTCATAGCTGTGTAGTGGCCTGAAACAAAACTGCCAACAGGACAGCATACTTTCTTGGTTTAAATAGGTGACGATTTGGGGACACATCAGTTTTTCTAATACTACTCAAAAAGCAAAGTAAACTAATTGGACCCCAGCTTGTGAATCTTATAGACAGATTTGCTGAAGCTACATATCTTGCACACAGAAAATGAAACCAAGGAAACGAAGTAGCTGATGGATGATGTTTAAAAGAATTTGACTGATTCACTTGACTTGTGATAAATAACTTATATTTGTCACTCTCATGGATTTCCTGTAACAACACGAAATAATGCGCAAAATAAAGTAACACATCAAGTGTTTGTTTACTAAATCGTAATCCATTATTTATTATCAAATAGAAAAAGTAATTTTAATAACAAACAAACCGTAGCCTATTCATACATAGTGCATTCCCCACCTCCACACTACAGATGTATATTCTCCACCGCCTTTGGCTTGCTTTTCATCAGTTTTGCCTAAAATTCTGTTGAAAGCTACTAAGCCAAACAAGTAGGTAAATAGAATAAATAATAAGTTGAAACCGGGCGAGGTAAAATGTAATCAAACCTCAATGCTAGTAGAGTAACCTCTATAGTAGAAGATGGCGTATTAGTTTTCAACACAATAACAGCATACCTGTTGCTTGTTATTGTGGTAGCAAGCGCTTATTATACTCACGTATATGTATATGCATTTGTATTACTTCTTCGTCGCTCTATACGGTTTCATTGTAAAATT
Source organism: Dioctria rufipes (assembly GCA_963924295.1). Taxonomy (NCBI): domain Eukaryota; kingdom Metazoa; phylum Arthropoda; class Insecta; order Diptera; family Asilidae; genus Dioctria; species Dioctria rufipes. Next base: position 2,054,373 of record OZ002741.1, read on the forward strand.
ATTCATGGAATTCCAATTATTTCTGCATTTTTACATTGAGTCAAGTATTTTTACGAGTAGGTACCCTCTACGATCGTGGTACAAAAGACAAGAAATTTCAATAAGTTGAGGGTGGTGGAAGTAGATATAATTGCGTGGCCTTAAATTTTCGAAAAGACAGCTACTTTTAAAATTAGGTAGATAGGTATTTTTAGAAATAAACAAAATACGCATTATACCTACTCATTTTATTTTCATATTGAAACTGCGTCGTAATTTTTGCGCCGAGATATCAAGAATGAGTCTCCTTAATTTCTGCCGCTATAATTTTGGAATCATTTTTCTTACTTATTGAGTTAGCCAAAGTTATATTAATTCATAACATTTTTTCTAATTTTAAGATAAACAAAATAAGCTTTATGTAAATTTAGGCAGTAAGGAAAACAATAGTTCAGAGCTAATGGAAAAGTCTTAATATTCATGCGGATGAGGGGTTGTGATGTCAGAAAAAATACTGCAATTACTTTATGAGACACTCAAGATTTTTTTTTATACCAATGCTTCCGAATATTATTCATCAAATTCATTTAATATATGAGGTCAAGTCTATGAACATCCATTTATAGTAAAATTAACGTGCTGGAAATTCTTTTGGCTTATATATACTTGCTAATACTTAAAGTGTGGTAATTAATAGAATACTTAGAATATATGAAAGACATTTCCTAAATAAGTGTTTAAAAGGGAATGAACAGTCGTGTTTGTTCGAAACATAATGATGAAAAATGTTGGCATTATTAGCATATTAACAAGAAAAAAAGTACATTATTGATGGGAAAGTGCGAAAACAAGCGGTCAAAGTTGACTGCCCTGTGGCACACTTGAAGTATAAGAAATTCACGAAAAGAAGCATGTTGGATGCGATTAATCAAGTCTGAAACCTATGGTCGGCGGGAGGGGGTGCACTTGCATAAGAAAATTATTATTAAGTATTTTTTTAATAAATTTTTTTTTCAGTTACTGAAAGTTACTGTTTGAATAAAAACTTGACGCGGTAGCGGTACATGGTTAAATTCATATTATCTTAATATTGTTATTTTGAAGGCGCAAAATTTTAATAATGTAATCCAGGGGGAATTCGATGCACTTGGGTGAAATAAAACATTTTTTATTCAACGGGCATAAAAATTGTTGCCGCGAGTGATCTTTATTTTTGTAATCTTCGATATTTCTACAAACTCACAACTAAATGTATTTCTGCGTCTAATGCTAGATATTTTCATGATAAGAGATATAGGTAAGGCAATTCCGCCTGTTTGTACGATTGGCCCTGAAATATTTAATTCATATCTTACTAAAAAAAAAAAAAAAAAAAACAATCTTTTCATTAATTTAAGGTATAAACGGTATGTCAAGTTCAAATAAACAGGATGTAGTCAGAGTTGAATGTTTTAGATATGCAAAAGAGGACAAAGTTCTCGCTGCAGTTCTGTCTATCTATACAATCTAACGATCTTCATATACCAGCAAGATCTCTGAAGAGTATTATGACATTGTATATCCTTTCCTATCCTACCTTACACATGCCCCACGTTAAATTTTATGCACTCATATCTATCGGGTAGGCAACAGGCGGTTGTAAACGGAATGAATTGCTCTCAATATAAAACATTATACTTTCGGGTACCGCAAGGGACAATTTTGGGTTCTCTACTGTTTTGTCTCTACATAAATGAAAGTTCCTAGGCAGTCTTCCCTTAAACTTTATGCTGATGATATGATGATGATGATGATGATGATGATGATGATGATGATGATATGATGATGATCTGCAAATCAAAGCTACCAAAGCTAATATGGATCTGGAACTTACTTCTAGCTGGGCAAAATTGAGTAATCTTACTCTAAATCCTGCTAAGTCGCAATCTATAGTTATTTTTAAGATCACATGGATACGTCTCATCTGCCTTGTATGTCTCTTATTGATGTGCATATTCCATTCGCTGACTCAGTTCGGCATCTCGGGGTGTATTTAGACACATCTCTTAATTGGAGGAAGCACACCAATTTTCAGGTTGGAAAAATTTATGGTAGTTTAAATGGCTTATCGCGACATGCATCCTCCACTTCTAGAGATACAAAGATTTGTCTTGTGAAGGCTCTGTTACTACCAAATATAACTTATGGCTGTAAAGTTCTTGTGCAACTTGAATAGTATATATATCGCATGTGCCAGATACATCTATGGGCTCGCCGACGTCAACATTTTTCCGAATACTGCAAAAGTATACTGGGTTTATTTACTAATATTTTTAATACCATGTAAAATGAGTTCTATACTTTTCAGTCTGAATAAAAATCATTATTTATTATAACGACTCGAAAAACTCAATAGCTTGATGAAATAGATGGGTTGATAGTATAAAAAGAAAAATTGATTACTAAATGGCTACAATACTGGTCATAGCATTTTAAATAATATGTTAAGTCATAAGTCAATTTTGATGGTATTCAATAAAAATAAAATTAACGGAAATATAATTATACCATTTAAGTATAAGATAGACACGCGACAAGTCTTATCACGGTTAAAAAGGTAGCTACGTGATTAAACGTTCTAAATAATTCAGTAGTCAACAATGGGTCATACTTCCATTCCTTTGACAGTGTCTTAGATTCTCTTGATTAATTAATAAAAGTGATTAGTGTTTAATAACATTCGACGAAGGATTATTACCTATCATCGTTCGAAGAAGGGGCTTAAACAATGTGAATCGTTTATCGCAAAAGGACATGCAACAGAAGCACATATAATATTTAAAAATATATATGTAAACAGATTACAATATTAATCTAGCAGAAACACTACTTCTTGCACGCCTACTAAACATCATATCCGAACAGATCCCAAACTCAGATGAAATATCAAAAATCTTGAAAAAATTTTGACAAATAATTAGCTAAGATAAAATCAGATCAGCATTTAACATAGGTTTGCACAGAAGCTGCTATTATTATTATAATAAATAACACAAATATTATTTTTAATGTCCGAATTTCGATATTTTCCCGAAGAAAGATATTTCTTAATACGCGACATTTCTACAATCCCAACAATATTGAATTGTTTTAATGAAGGAACTTACCTACGTGTATGTATAAGTATGTCAGGAATCAACCCAACAGGAAAACACAAGTACAAAGTGGAACTTTATCGAGAACACAATATTATTATAACAGAAAAATTGAAATCAGAATCCATCTTTATGCTTTTCACTAATGTTCCAGAGACCGAAATAAAATCATCTCGCGACTTGAATCATCAAAGATTCTATTCAATCCTTTGCGACAATTTCAATAACAAAATCAATAGCATCACCTATTCAATGGAGACCAGCATAGATTCATTGGGATAAAATCCACATTCTTACCTTATTATTCACGCAAAGTTTATTGGACTAAAACAGTCTGTTTATAAATATACCAAAATAATGGCTGACTTTCAATATTTAAAAAACCCCTAATGGATTGAAGTGGAACTGGATGAAAAAGTGTTGTGTGAGATATTTTTGTGGTAGTGTATAAAATAAAGAGGTATGATAAGAGTATTAGGTTATATTTGACTCAGGTATGCCATAAGGTTCAATTATAGGACCGGTAGGTTTTAGCAATTTTACTTCATTGTAATTTATGTTGACTAATTGACGTTTTATTATAAATACCACTGTTGTTAAGAAACTTTGTATACTTATCCATCTTAACTTTAATGCAGAGCGGTTGACTCATACGCCTTAAAGAACATTAACTGTTTTATTTGAAACAACCGAAAAGTTTTGTTTTTAATTTGAGCTATTAAAGTTCGTGAAAATGTAACTTTATGATATGAGTTGCTTGCAATTTTACTGATTCAAATCAAGCGAAAGTTTAAAGTAACTGGGTGCGAGAGCATGTATGCCTTGAGAGATAGAGAGAATGAGATAGAACGAGAGAGGGAGAGAGAGAGAGAAGAGGGGGAAGAGGGGGAAAATACTGGGTGAGAGACAGATTGATTTAGAGTGGTAGAAACTGCTGTAATCAGCAGAAAAAAAATTTAAATAATAGAAAATCGATTCATTTATGAATATTAAGAACAGAATCATTAGGAGAACAGAGACCTGAGAGGCAGGTATGTATTTCACAAATGAAGGCCTATATAAACAAAAAGCTAAAATTCTGTCTATATTTAACCCAAGTTTCGAAACGATATTTTTTATTAACATCATTTTTCTTTTCCTTTTCAGGTATGTACCAACTTAAAGTCATTATTATTTCACCAACGGGGGTAATTTATTTGAGTATTGTTATCTATAGGTATGCGCCTGGATTATACAAATTCTATTTTATCTCTCTAGATTTTGTTTGCAAAAATTTTAATTTGTCTCGATCAGATAGCTGTTACGTAACATGGTGTTGGTAAATGTCATGACAATTGTAATGTTATATTATGTTACTTTTATTACTACATACGATTGTCTAGCCTCTACGAATGAGCAGAAAAAAACTTTGTGCGGCCATTATAACTACACTTCAGTTAATTCTGAAATTTTGTTGCAGACTGTGTTTTTCGATCGTTAAGACAGCGATAAAAACCCTGGATTGCTTGTAATCTGTTTATTTTTCAGTAATCAAGGCGTAGAAAATTCTGGACCACAAAGTATTTTAACGGAAATCGAAGAAAAAACTATTGACGGAAACATTCTAACATTATGGCCAGCATCATCTTTAAAGAAATGTGCGCCAATGATTCCACCTGCCCACAAAGCACACCAAAGAATGACTTTTAATGGATCGAGGATCGAGCGTCTCAACAAAGGCTTCTGTGTTTTCTTCGCTCCAAATTCGACAGATTTGCTTATTGACGTAGCCGTTCAACCAATAATGAGTCTCATCCCTGAGCAAAATTTTCCGTTGAAAAAGAGGATTAAGCTGAATATTGATTTCGGTCCATTCACCGAACATTCGGCGCAGATAATGTTTACGAGGTTTCAACTCTTGCACAAGCTGAATCTTATTGGCTCGTAAGTCAAGATCTTTCCGGAAAATCTTCCACAAAGTTAATGGGCACAGCTGCAGCTGCTGTGCATGATGGCGAAACGACTCATTCGGGTCCTCCTCAACACTGCGCTCCACCGCAGCAATAACTTCTTCTGTGCCCACTGTATGGCGTATTTTTAAATGCTTATATCAACTAGAGTGTGCGTGGTGCGGAAACGATCCATGGTTTTCCGAATTACTTGCTCGGATGGACAATTATGTCGACCGTAAAATTGACCTAGCACACGGTAAGTTTGGTGAACCGAACCATGATTCTCAAAATAAGTTTACACAATTCCCAAGCGTTGTTCTGACTTAATTCTATTCATGGTGAAATGGCAAAACGTACTGACCACAAGTCAACTATCAACTGTCAAATTGACAGTCACTAGAAACAGTGTTGCCAATTTAAAAACCAAACCTCTAAAAAAAAAACACCCTTCAATAAATGAACAAATTCAAAAACATATGATCATTTGTATTGGCAGCCACAAGTCGCATTTAACATTGGAGCTAAGCGAGTTTTTCAGTGCAAAAATTTTATGCGCACTTCCTCCCAGCGCAACACATACTACAACTAGGAGATGTTAATGCTTTCAACAATGCTCCGTCAAAATCTGATCTTGTTTTAAATAGATGAGGCACCTTTGGATCATAGCAGGGAAACTTTCAAGATCATTGTTCAATGATTTAATCATGCATCTGCACTTGACACATGCATTCAGTATGTGGTCCGGAAGAGTGTCAAAGGAGTTAGCGAAATCAAGGCTACTCTCATCGGCAGAGATATAGATGGGGATTGAAAGTAAGCCAAAGCAGATTATTAATGAAAATTTTTAGGAAAGACGGTGAAATAACAGAGCTTTGGGGTGCAGCACCATTCATAGGGTGAGTAAAGCTATTTAATACAACCCAGATCCTCAGTCAAAAACTTTCAATTCAATAATAGAAAAAAGGATAGAGACCAAGAGCTAGTTTGGGTAAAAATTATGTTGAACTAAATATAGCTTTAAGGCAGCAGTTTTCTTATTATGTTCTATAATTCCTTCTTGGTTTGTTCCTTTTAATTTAATAAAATTTAACAGATGCATTATCTAAAACCACACATGAATTAGTTTTAATCTGAAGAATGTTGGGTTATTGTGAATTTTATCACAACTTTTCATTTTTTAATGGCTTTTCAAATCGGGTATTTTTCAAAACAACCTTAATTTAACACCCCCTTCTAAAAACAGTTTTTATAGCTTTTCTTTTTTATCCTGGATACAAATTAGTCCCTTGGTGTACACTGATATTTTCAATTATTATGCAGACAAGATCAAAACCTTAAAGACCGACATTGAGGAAATAATGATTTCCTTAAGTGGACGTGACACGCTGGCAATACTAAAATTTACTGTAGTTGTCTCTATTTGGTTTAAGTACTGTATTCCGTTGCACTTAAAACAATAAGCTCTATACGAACTCCACCATAGTTTCCCAATGAATATATAGAATAAAAATAGATAGATCCCCATAATTCCTTCTAGGGACGGATGGATTGGGAAGAGGTTGAGTCCTCCAGGGGGAAGACTCTGGAACATAGGCCACAGCAAGGCCCATTGTTCACCCTCTAGAACTATGAGCAATAGGTCCCAGCCGGATGCCCTAACAAAATTCAGACTTGGACCCCAACCCTCCCTGCCTGCCTCACGCAGTTCCTTCAGGAGGTTTGAGCCAAGGAATCTGTAGCGCTTTCCGGAGAGTGCTGGACAGTGATATAAAATGTGAATCACCGTGTCGGGTTCTTCTCCGCATCCTCTACATATAGGATCATCAACAAGTGTCATCTTGTGCAGGCGACCCCTGAGAAAAGAGTGCCCAGGGAGAATTGACACCGGTGTGTGGCTTGCTTAGTCCCAATAACTTTTTCGTCAGATTTGGGTTAGGTTTACCCCACAGTTCCTTAGAGTTTCTGCATATGGAATCATCCAACCAGAGAGGACTGTGTTGGCAGTCAGCCCAGGCCAAAATTTTAGATACAAAAATGTTTGGTGCAATTCCGATTGTAGAGGAAGATACCTCTGAGGTTGCACCAATACGAGCGAGCTCATTCGCCCTTTCGTTCCCGCTGATATCGTTGTGACCTGGCACCCACACAACGAGTACCCCGTAATACAGCGAGAGGGAATTTAAGATGGTTTTACACTCCAGTACTAACTTGGAGGTTACAAAAGGTTTTGACAAGGCATTTATAGCTGTTTGGCTATCTGATCAGATCGCAATCTCCTTGTTCGCCGTATCCGCGTTGAGGAGGTACCTTCCCGCTTCAAGAATAGCCTTGACTTCAGCCTGGAAAACCGTGACATAGTTTTCAAGGTGTAGGGAGATTTTCATACGAGGCTCCTCACAGAAAATACCTGCTCCGGTATTTTTTTCAGTTTTGGAATCCAGTTCTGAGTGAGATACAACCTCAGCGCTGAGATTGGTGCCCCTTCTTGATATGTATCTGCACAGGATGTATATTGAGGATAACCTCGAGAGCCCGACTACTGGTTGACTTGAGAGCGCCGCTTACGCTGACAAGGCACCGTCTCTGAATCTTTTCCAAGAACTTACGATGGTTGGCGAAATCCATTGCTTTCCACCACACCATCATTGGTCGGATGACGCTAGTGTAGATCCATGGAATCATCCGTGGTTTTAATCCCCACTTTTTCGCTATAGTTCTGCGGCACATTGCAAAGGCTCTATGTGCCTTATTCGCTCTGCCGTCCAGGTGTGGTTTCCAGTTTAGCTTTTCTTATCTAGTGTGATATCGTGGTATTTAACCCTATCCTTTGGCTCCAAACGTGTAGGGCCAATATAGGGGAAGTTCAGATTGGAGATGTTCTTTTTATTAGTGAAAAGGCATAGATCTGTTTTCAGCGGATTGATAGATAATTCAAAATCCGTAGCCCAGTCTATGCTCTTTACATCAGTCCACAGAGGATAGGCAGACAAAAATTCCTTAATTTTATTGCCTTAAAATCCGATTTTAAGGAATATATGATGTTATAGAAAGTAAAATTCCAATAAAAGTAATGATTTCGAATATATTTGGAATTTGTTGAGCTTGAAACTTGAAATTAAGATAGTTTTCACACTTCTGACCACAAAAGTGGACCCATATGAAATAGAAGATCAAGCAGTCATCTTATTTCATTTCATAGTCCTACTCCAGTCTATACTAGAAGCCAATGTGATCCCTGTCTTAATTTGGTTTTTATTCTATAGACAAAAGTAATAATAAGAAAATTTGCAAAATGATATCTTGTTCATAATTTGTCAAACCAATTTTTGACAATTAAGTTTTTACAAAATTATCTTTGTAATAATAAGAAATTAATTTTGTGGAGAATTGGCACTTAGTATAAAGTAGACACTCTGCTCCCTGAGTTTTGAACAAAAGTCGACCAAAATCTAATCACTCTACGTCACCTTGCTGTACGAAAAAGAAGGCGATTCGAATAGAAAAATTTCTTTTAATTTCCACATGCACATAATTTTTAGTGCATTTTGTTCAATGTGTTCTTTTATTTTTTTTTTTTTCAAATATGAAATTGACACCTGTTGCTCTTTAACATGAAATTCCCTTGACACCTGTCTCAACTTTAATAACAGACAAATATCCACATCTATATATGTATGTACATAGTTGCTGTATGATTATTTCAATCTCTATGAAATAAAAAAAGAAGAAAAAAAGAGGGAGAGCTGAATGAAAGTTAATTTTCAACATTCCACAAATTTCGCTCAATGCCTCTTGAAGGAGAATCCCGTCATAAAAACCAACTAATTGAAATTCTATTCATAGTGTGCCTATAAAATATTATAGAGCTACACATGACTTCCGTCATTGTTGTTGTTGTTGTTGGTGTTGTGTGATTGGTGTCGATATTGTGATGCATTTTCTGCATTTTTCTTGACATTTTATTTATACCTACATACATAAAAATATTATGTAAAATTTTTGATTTAATAGTATTTACTTCCGGTTAACAAAATAAAACTAATTAAAATTTGATTTTTGTTTTTTGTTATTTTCATACGCAAGTACTGCATTTTATTACAAATTTATATTTTACACATTTTTATACAAATCATAGATTGCCTATACATAATTCGTACGTAATCAGATCTAATAGAGTTCAGGGTAGTTAGAAAGTGTCGTTCAACTTAGACATAACATGATGACTTAGAGTACAACATAAACACAACAACAAAAATGGGGTTGGGCTAACTAAATTGCATTAGACAACAGTAGTGCAACATACCACATAAAAGCTTTACAAGTGGAATTATGCTTTTTTTATGCAGTTCTAGTCATAGGAAGACATACAAGTGCTAATTTTCATTTTGTTTTAATTTTTTTTTTCCTCTCTTGCTGCCTTAATAATATCATGTATGTATGTACATATATTTTTATATACATATATATAAACCTACAATATTATAACGGCCTTTGAACCGGAAAATACAAATTGCAGTTTTCAATTATTACCTATCTAATGTTGTCTTTTATTAGAACAATAAACTTCTACCCGGGGAGGGGTAAACAAATCGAAAACAATATATTAGTTTTAAATTAACTAAAAAAAAAACAACCAAAAGCTTCAAAATCAAGATAGGTAATTTCCGATAGTAAATATGAAACCAAAATTTACCTGTTAATTTTTGCTTTTCAAGTTATGTGTATAATCTCCCACAGCATTTACATCCATCATAAATATTTTCTTAACGAAGCTCGTGTTTTTTTGTTTCTATAAAAAACAAAATATTCGAATGTGACATTCACACAATAAAATGCATAGAAAAAAAAAACTATCTAACACTATCTATATTGCAGCACGTACTATAACCATTTATAAAGTATAAATATATTTTTCTTTCACATTTTTCCTTCCACGATAATTTATTGTATATAAAATAAATATTTCACTGATAAGGCACTTTTTCAATCTTACATCCCATTATTTTGCACCTGGGTGGATATTATTAAATATCATCAGAAAGAGTATTTAAATAGGTGGAAATATAAAAACGATATTCCTCTATAAAAGTATGTCTCTAATAATAATAAGACATAAAAATTTTCGCAAATTTTAACACTAGAAATATTTTTTATATTATTCTCTTGAAGAAATTTTTAAAACGTGTCGCACCTTCTTGTAGTTTTTAACTATTGAAATACAAAAGTCAACTTAATTTCAATGTTTTGCTCTCTTCTGACTGGTTTAGAGGAGTCAATATAATGTAGAGAGTGTACAATGAATATATATATATATATATATACATACTTGTGCTTTTGGGTATATGTTTCCAATTTATTTTTTCATCAAAAGTCAACCACTTAAGCACGTTTGTGAAAAGATAGATAGGTATAGAAGCAAAGGTATGTACACCTCTAGCTACCTATACCTAATCGCAGGTAAAACGGTCATTGTGGATATAAAAAGCACCAGCTATAGCCATCATCACACAGGTGGCTGCTGTTGTTGGTAAAGCTTCGCTTTATAATATCTCATGTGTGCCTGATTTTTGTATGCTTGTGTATAATATATAGTGCTTTACCTTTCTAGCATAACCGCGCATACTTACCTGTATTTTGGTATCTTAAATCTCAATATAGGTAGCATTAATCGTGGTGTGAATGAATCTTTCCCCTGGCATACTAATACTTTATGGTATTTATATGTATATATATTATTTCTATACTTGGAACATATCACCTTATTGCTATACATAATGATGAACACCTACCTGTACCTGATGCCTTTTCTCAAAAACTCAGGTAGATATATGTAATATGTACCTGTTCGCAAGAGAGTAAACGTTAACGTGTTGCACAAGCACCATACACTGGCACTTAACTTTACACAATTTAAAAAAAAAAAAAAAAAAAAAACTATAAAGTAAAGAAAATGTTGTTCCGGATGATGTGAATAAAGTATGCAGGTATAGAGACAGACATGACACAACCCTGTGTAGTACCCAAGATATATTCTAACTTGTTATGAATCAGTGACGGACGATAAGAAAATATGAACCTTTTCTCAAAGTTATATGGACAAGATAATTTATGATTAATCTGGCTTATCATCTCATCATTTGATAACACTGTTAACAGAGATTATTGTAGTCTATTCTTATCTCTTGCTAAAAAATTCTAAAATCTAATTAAATCTTAGTCCAGTTTCAAAGTTTCAAAAATGATAAGATATCTCTATTCATATATCTTGGAAATTTTCAATGTACCTACTACTACAAATCATTCCACCGTCACTGTTCGTCATAAAAAAGGTAATTTTAATGGCATGCCACCTGATGTTGTTGTGTACCTGTACATATATTTCTTAAATGAAATGAGAATGATTTCTGCATCACAGAAGAAGAAACCTTGAGGTTGTTTTTATTAATTTGTGTACACATGTGTACATGTAATATCGTAGGTACCTTCCTACTAAATGAATAAGTTTTTTATTTTTTTTATTTTTTTTTTATTTAAGTAGGTATAGCGCATTTGTAGGTAGGTATGTTACGTAATCATCATGAACATATTTTAACTAATTAGAAAAAAATCTGGTGAATTCCGTTGCCTCTCCTATCTCGGCTTTGATCAGACCAAGTCTATGTAGGTACCGAGTATAGTCTTTTGTAAAGAATAATTGTATTTTCTTTGGTTGATTTAAATTCACCGTTATGATACTAATTGATTTAATATATATCTAGGTAGGTACTATACTTGCTAATTACTACCATATTTATTAATTATAATACTGTAAGCATTCCATTTATTTGAAATGTTTCAATGAGTCATATCACTTACGTGATACATTAAAAACCCATTATAAATCAAAATGGAATGTGTTGGTGATACCCTAAATTTTATCATATTTTTTTGCTGCAAGTTATCCGGATATCTATAGTAGGTGAGTTATTATAATAGATAATTATTGTACCTACTTATCTATAATACCCAGAGGTATCCAAAGCTAACAGGTCTGTTTGATGAGAACCCCGGGTAAACCTAGGGCTATACTGGGCTAGACTATCTTGTTTTTTGTAAAACCTAGGGCTACACCGAGCTTACACTCAAAATTTCTTGGGGTAATGGGAACTATCACTTGCAATTTCTTGCTGATTGGGGCATATAAATAACTTCTTGAAAAAAAATAAGCAAAAATTAGAAGAAAAGAAATAAAAAAATAGCTAGAGCACATTTTATTTGTCTTCATCCACTTTATAAATAACTTTTTACAATTAATTATACTCGGAAGAACTGTTAGAGAAATTTGATTACACTAGGTTTACCACCTGTTTTAAAAACTTGTTCGATGAACGCAAAAAGCCTGGGTAAATATTGGAGGGAAAAATTTACCCGGTATTTTACACGGTGTTTTCATCGAACAAACCTAATTAATTTGGGTGAGACCCCTTTTTGATCTCTGGAAATATCTGATAATCCGTAAAATATTACTTTATAATACAACACCATACCAGAAAAATCATAGGAAGAATTAAGATCTGTCCCAAGTCTTCTTCAATGAATACCGTGGATTCACCACAATAAATCTTCTATTTGGAATCCAAGGATTGAGTTTGATTTTTTCAGGCTGAAATTCATTCTAGAAACTGCAGCACCTCAGTATTTAAGAAGAAGCAATATAATTTTGCCCTCCACATTTTTTATTTCGTAATTTATATGCATTTTTAAGCAGAAATATAATAAAATTTTAATCAATGTAGTAGCTAAACTTAAACGTTATATTTTCATTTTAAAAATTATTTAATAAAAATATAAATCTTATTTATGCCGCCATCTATTAGCCAAGTTTATAAAACTCACGTGAGAGTATACTTATGGTATACGACATATACATATGTACATATATGTTTCTTTATAAAAGGGTGTTTTTGGCTTTTATGGGGAACTATATATAAATATGTATGTACTTTCATATATAGTCGCTTTGTGTAAATGGTTGTAGATAAAATATTTTATTTTCTAAATATTTGAATGCTGATGGATTGGAAATTCTTAGCTAAGCTTTTATTTCTTTTAAATTTGTTAATTTATTTCTGCTTAAACAATATCTATGTTGTTAATAGGGCTTCTTGAAGATAAATTACACAAAAAATATTATAAAATTTTGCGTATGCCCCGCCATCTATACAGCTAAACAAGGAAATATTCGTTAGTAACTATTAAAGTTATTTATTTATTAATTCTAGTCTAAAATGTGAATCTGCTACAGACTATGTAATATGACTTAAATATGCCAATCCATTTCACATACCTTCTCAAGCAATTATTAATATAAATAGTAAATGCATACATTGTAGGATACAGCGCAGCAATAAAAAAAGAAAAGGAAATATTGTGAAAATAAATTCAATTAAGCAAACTACAAACATCAACAACAAATTTGGAGCGCTCAAGAGTTAAATCGACTTCATTGTCATAAATTTCATTAAAGCGACGAGATCAATAGGAAATGGGCTCATGCTGACCGTAAGACGTTCGGTGATAACGTACATGTAACAGACATCTAGTTCTTAGGGCAAAACCTGGCTCATAAATATCGAACAAAATAAGGTGAACAGATTTTGTAGCATAGCATATCTCTCACAAAACATTATAGATGAAATTCTTCTCCTAGTATCCAAGAACTGTATCGCCAAAAGCATACATCTCGCTTATATAATTGGATAAATCATGATCCCAATGCAATCTTCTTAAAGCATAGCAAATAAATTGTTTTTTCTTTTCTCGATTCTATAAGTTGATAAGTTGGTTGGTGTAAGGACACCATACCACGGAAGCATACTCAATTATAGATCTAATTAGAATAATGTAAAAAAATTTTAAGGTGTGAGGATCTTCTCTGAAGTCTTCACTGTTGCGTTTTATAAAACCAACCATCTGAAAAATCCTACAGCAAATATAATCAGTGTGCAAACCACTCCCCTGATCTCATTAGGCCGCTCAATGGAAACATTACCAATAAAGTATTCAGTATGAAGACGATTTAGCATATGGTGAAAAGTATAGCACTTACACTTGCTTGGATTAGAACCAGTCAATTTGAAAATACCATTATTGTAAATGATCAATATCCGACTGAAGAAGACAAATGTCAGATGAATTGTTAAAAGAACAAAAAAAATCTTCATAAGGTCCTCCGCATATACCGATAGTAACGGTTGCCTCGAGTTAAAAATATTTATCATATTATTAATAAAAATAACAAACAAAAAGGTACCTAAGTGGCTTCCTTGGGGTACACCAGACAAAGCTTGGTAGATTCGAGAGACTGATAGCAAACCACTTTAACACACTAAGTACGATTAGTAAGATATGATATCAACCATAATTAAGCAGAGAAGAATTAAAACCAAATCCTTCAAACTTTTTAATAAGAAGTGCTAAATTAACACGATCAAAAGTTTTTACAAAATCTGTGTATATAATATTCACTGAAAACCATCCTCAATAGCAATAGACATATAGCGATTGAAAATAATTAAATTAGTTCAAGTAGATCTTCCACTTACAAACCCGTGCTGCTTGGAGGAAATGCCTTCCTTTAGCTTTGACGATTAAGCTCTTAAAATTTACGGACTGGTAAAAGTTGAGCAGTTGATCTATAATTACTGATTCGATTCCGGCTTTAAGTACAGATGTAACGAAAGAAATCTTCCAATCATTTAAAAAAATCCCCCAAACCTAGGGATTTGATTAAAGATTATTGTTAGTGCTAATGCTTAAGCCTGATGTTGGGAATTCAAACATTGCGATAAAAGGTATCACAATCTTTAGTCCTCAATGATTTCTCTAGTTCATACATGTTTAAGTGAACGCTTCCCAAATCCGTAAATGTTCAACAAGTCGGTGTGTCTTCTTCTTGAATGCTCTAACTTCCATAGATAAAATCTTTTCAAAAACTTACTTTGATTTCTTGAATCGCACATTTTGGTTACTGTTTTATGAAAATGAAATAATTTGTAATGAAAAAAAAAATGGAAACTTTTTAGTCTTAAAGGAGAACTTCATTATGGAAGCTGCAATATCTCTGTATACCGGGTTGTCCCAGATATATGGTGTAGCTGCCAGTAGATACTAGATGGGTCATGTTCAGACAATAAAAAAATAATCGTATGAGACAGACTGATCATGTAAAATTTATTAGACATAGATGAAATCATTGGTGCTTTCAAATGGCCTCTGAGATTTACTTTTTGATTGTCCCATCCGGTTCAAAGTTCGGGCTTAACAAAATCAAAATTTCCGAATCTTAATACCAGTTACTGCCCAAAAATTAATCTCGAGAATTGAATCCTTTTTAATACTAATAATTATTTTCAAAATAAAAATTTAAAAAGTTTGTGTAATGATCACAGTTATCGTAAATTATCAGAAACCGGAAACATTTCTATTTTAAATTGCTTATTTGGCTGATTAAATAGCCAATTGAGGAAGTTAAGGCAAAAAAAAAATGGTTGTCAATGATACAAGATTGTTTTTTTTTTGTTAAATTAATTGATTTCGAAAATTATTGCAGCATCTTCTAAAAGACCAAATCATATTACCACTGCCACAAGTATTTCTTCAGTTCAACATGAGGTTTCTCTAGACACCAATGTGGCCTCCATTGGCGGGACTTCGTCTTTGGTTGGCGATACCGTGGTGTCTCCGATTGCGGACGAGGTGTTTGATAGTGGGACGAAAGCTTCAGTTTCGGATGTCGGTATATTGCGGTCTGCTTCGGTTGCGGATGTTGCCTTCACCAATGACACTCCGACTGTAATTGTGGACGCTGTTTCGCTGCGGCCAGCCAGGCTTCCAAAGTGTGTCTTCGTATCCAGAGTACATCCTGACACTACCGAGGATGAGATAACCAGACATATTTCATCACGCGTTGGTACTTCGACCTCTTCGATTGCCTGCAAAAAATTAACTACTCGACATGATCGTGAGAAACGCTCATTTTCTGCGTCCTTCAGAGTTTTGGTTCCGGAAAATCTGTTTCAGGCGGTCCTTTCCCCTGAGATTTGGCCCCACAATTCTATTGTGCGTGAATTTATTCCAAGGGGGCGCTCTGGATCTTCTGCTAAGGCAAAAAACTTGTTGGCGAAATCTCCGTCCACTACGCCAATGTAACTGGTCTTCGCTCCAAAACGAGTCGCCTTTTTACAAGCTCGATGAATTCATGTTTTGACGTGGTCTGTTTGACCGAAACATGGCTATATGGAAAGATTGCAGATGCAGAGCTTTTTGGTCCCGAGTTCCTGGTGTTTCGCCGTGATCGCCATCGTCTATCTTTGGATGCTCCTGTTGGAGGTGGAGTGCTTTGTGCCGTTCGTCGCAACCTTCCATGCACATTAATCGATTTTGTTGAGTCCGGTGATCTGGAGTTTATATGTGTAGCTCTCAAGCTCTCACACAAAAATGTATATATTGCAACAGTTTACATCCCTCCATGCTCATCAGCTGTGATATTTGACTTGCTGGCTGCATGTATTGATAGGCTTACTGAAGTGTTGCTGCCTGCCGATGAATTATTGCTTTTTGGTGACTTTAACTTGCCTAGTGTTAACTGGGAACACTCTCTGGACGATGAGGGCTTGCTGCCTTCTTTCTCGGCGACTCCTCAACATGCCATATCTTTTATTGACAACATTATTTCTTCAGGCCTAATGCAGTCTAGCGGCGTTATTAATGACTCGGGAAAATCTCTTGACCTGGTATTTTCCTCCGATTCCAATGGGACTCTCGTTAAGCGTTGTTTAACTCCTATGGTCCCTGAAACAAGTCATCATCCGGCACTAGATGTAGTTTTGTTTTTTGATCCTGTAACTTCATCATTTAATGCTTCTAGTAATTACTGTTATAACTTTAAAAAAGCTGATTTTGATAAAATGAATGAATGGTTATCCGCTTGTGATTGGACCAGTGTGCTGGGTGAACGTGACATTGATGAAGCTGTTAACTCGTTTTATGACACATTATTTCTTTGTTTTACTCACTGTGTACCACTTGTTCGTTCGAATCGTGATTCGAATTGTCAACCGTGGTTCAATGGCTCTTTGAAGCATCTTAAAAATTTAAAGAATAAAGCTTGGAGGAGGTTCTGTTCCTCAAGGAGTGATGCTGATTACGTTATTTATTCTAATTCGCGTGCTCAGTACATTTCGTGTTTGACTGACTCGTACAACGATTATGTATTTAGAATGAGATCGGCTTTGCGTGCTGAACCAAAGCAATTTTGGAGGTTTGTTAACTCTAAGCGCAACTGTGACGGATACCCTTCATCGTTGCGACTCGGTAACTTAGACAGTGTGGATCCGTTAGAGACTGCCAATCTTTTTGGTGACTTCTTTAAAACTGCATTCTGTGATAACCACTGTGATATTAGTTATAATGATTTTACCCATTTGACGAAGCTTCCGCTGACTTCTCTTCAACCTAAAGACCTGTTTTTCGATGAAGCGTCTATCTCTATGTACATTTCTAGCATAGCTGATAGTTTTGCTGGCGGTCCTGATGGCGTTCCTTCCACACTCATAAAACATTGTGCTACGTCCATCGTTCCTGTTTTGTGTTATTTATTTAATTTATCTTTAACTTCTGGTATTTTTCCGAAACAGTGGAAGCTTTCTTTGATTATTCCTTTGCACAAGAAGGGCAATAAGAGCGACATTTCTAACTACAGACCTGTCGCTAATTTAAGTTGTATTGGTAAGATATTTGAAGCCCTGGTTTGTGATGCTTTGTACTTCCACTGCAAGCCCTTCCTGTGCTCTTTTCAGCATGGTTTTATGAAGGGGAAATCTACTACGACTAATTTATTGGAGTTTACTAATTTTTGCATTTCTGCTATTGAAAACGGTAAGCAAGTGGATTGCATTTTCACTGATTTCAGTAAAGCTTTTGACCGAATCAATCATAAAATTTTAATTCACAAGTTGACTGTTCTTGGTTTTCATACTGTTTTTGTTAATTGGCTTCGTTCTTATTTACCTGATCGTACGCAGCGAGTCATATTCCGCTCAGCCCTTTCTGACGAAATAAATAATACGTCCGGCGTACCTCAAGGTAGCCATCTTGGACCACTCCTTTTTATAATTTACATCAACGATGTATCTCTGATTTTGGCTAATTCAAGAATTCTTTGCTACGCCGACGATGCCAAAATCTTCCGCATTGTTTCTAATGAAAACGAGTGCGGATTTTTAAACTCGGACTTAGACACCTTTCATAAATGGTGTGCTATTAACTGTCTTCCTCTTAATATTAGCAAATGTACTACTATGTCCTTTTCTCGTAAAAGGAGGCCATTGGAGTTTAATTATACTTTAGATGGATGCTTATTAACTAGACTTGACAAAACCAAAGATTTGGGTGTCTTCCTTAATACTCGTCTTTCCTTCGAACATCATATTAATTCAATCGTGGCCAGGGCTAATGCTACTCTGGGGTTTATAAAAAGATGGTCAAAAGAGTTTAATGATCCATTCATAATGAAGATCCTCTACTGCACATTCGTTAGACCCATTTTGGAGTATGCCAGTCCTGTTTGGTCTCCCTTCTATTCTGTATATATAAATCGCATAGAGGCTGTCCAGCGGAGATTTATCCGATTTGCCCTACGAGGACTTCATTGGGACAACCCTATTATTCTGCCTCCATATGCTGACAGACTTAAACTCTTTCCATTAGATTCTCTTGAGAATAGACGTAAAACTTCCAGGGTTGTCTTTGCATTTCAGTGTATACAAGGAGTGATAAACTCCCCTGAGCTCTTAAATACTTTCAATATATCTGTTCCCGTGCGCTCCTTGAGGAACTGTGACTTCTTCGTTGTTCCTCAGCATAGTACAAACTATGGCATGCACGAGCCGGTTTCATCAATGTCTCGTCTCTTTAACCGCCAGTTTGATTGCATTGACTTTCATCTTTCAAAAAGTCAAATAAGAGATCAGCTTAGTTAATGTTACTTGTTTTTCATTATTATTGTTATGTATACTTTTTATCGTTATTATGGTTATGTATGCTTTTGTTATTTTATTGCTATATTTCACTTTTGTATACTCAGTAATCAGATCATTGATGAAGTTCTAAATAAATAAATAAATAAATAAAAGACTTCATTCATTCGTCATCTCACATACATATGTATATATATATATGTATACAAGCAGTCGACAGCAACCATTTGCTGCATAAATGGCAACTTAAACTTCAGATTGCCTATGAGCCTACAGCTCGGTATACGTGTCTTCAGTTCGCGGACCAAAATATCGAGCTGATTTCGTAATTCGGAATGTTTTAGGGTAGGGTGGTCCATATATAGCAAGAGTTGTGCTCCCGGAGTTGTTCGAAGCATCGAAAGTTTATCTGCTTTTTCAGTACTCTAAGTTAAATCTTTTCAACATCTGCTAAAAAAATTTATATCGAATTTTACTCAGAATGCTACTAAATTTTGGGGGGAAAGCCACAAAAAATATCTTCATGTTATCCGATTCTTCTATAATTTTTCAAAGAAAATAAACAGCTTTAAAAAAACAAAAAAAAAAACAAAAAAACTCAATTTGACATTTTTCTCCACAAATATACTTGGAAGATGAAGGTGGTGCAACATCCACCAAATATAGTAGCGGTCTGGGTCGGTATGGTTAATAATACGTTTATATTTTGGTCTGAATATTAATGGCTTGAATCACAGTCCAGGCTTAAGCTTACTCTTGCGGATTCCAGAGGGAATACCGCATGTTTTAAACGAGATTGCACGATTAGAACATTGAATAACGATTTTGATATTATCCTCGCTTGGGGCAAAGTGAATCGCATCGAATTCAATGCATCTAAGACCCAAAGCTGTTTCATCTCTTTAAAACAAGATCACCATTTAACCACTCCCATTTCATTTTATGGAACCTTAATTTCAGATTTACCGTCACTAAGCATTCTTGGTATTAACATTTCCTGGACATTAAGCTGGACAGATCGCATCTTGTCTGTTTCCAAAAACGCATCGAAACGTCTTGGATTTCCGAAAAGGTGTAAGAAATATTTCAGCCCATCAAATTTAGCGTTCCCCTACAAGACCTATATCAGACCTAGAATGGAATACACTTCTTACATCTGGGCCGGGGCAGGTCGTACAGCCTTAGCTTAATTGGATATTGCCCAAAAGAGAGCCTTTAAGCCTTTAATTAAATACATTTTTGATTAATGACAACGAACAAAAATTAAATTTTTTTTTTATTACGATTATGAAATAATTTTAAATAAGTAATTTTAATTTAAAAATTCCAATTACAGTGAAACCTCTTAAGTCGATTTTTTCTTGAAATCGAATTTTTTGCACTTCATTTGGCATTCCCTTCGATTCCTTATCTCGAAAACCTCATTAAGTCGAACAAATTTTCAGATATCTTTGAACTTTTTTCTTACTAAGTATTCGCCCTCCTCTAACTCGAATAAATTCAGATAAAACTTTATTCATATGGCTTGATTTTTTGTACTTTGTGTTCTATTTACTTTACGCATTTTCAATTCTACCTACCTGGATATGCATCTTGCAGTCTGCAATCAAAACAACGTTCGTTTCAGATAAGGTTCAAATGTCCTTAAACAACATTGATTGTTTTTCCAATAATAAAATCAAAACTGATACTCAGAAAAAACAATCAAAACTTATCGATTTCTTCAGTTCATAATATATAAAAGAAAAATTCATTAAATAAATGTAAATATGTATTAAGTTAAGCATTAACAAAATCAGAACATTTTTAATGAAAACTCCTTAACTTGAAATTCCCCCAACACCACACCCCTAACTAGAATTGATTTCACTGGCAAGTGCGATTTCGACTTAGAGAGGTTTGACTGTATAGGGAAATCTAATAAATTTTTTTTTATATTTAACTATAGAATTATTTGTAATAGTAATTGATTTTTTTAAATTTTTTTAACTAACGCGGCCATCCTAAGTTATTATAGTATAATTCAGGTGGAATTCGCTTTGAGTATAGAAATTGTTTTAAGATGTATCACTTTGCGGAGCCTCATTCTACATGAAAAGAGATGGAAGCCCGAAACATATCTAGAGAATTAGTGAATCGATTCGTTTCCCTTTTTGTGTTTGTATGGCCGCCTGTTGAAACTCAATGAAGAGTGACGATTTGTTGATTATTGCATAACTATAGTGACATCATCTCACCGGCTTAGAAGATATCGTATTTTAGTCAAGCACTATGATGAGCAAAGCAATTCTTAAATGCCAGGTACCTCTGACTGACTGGTAAGACGTTGTTGAAATTGTTTTTATGGACCGACATGATAACAGGGGAATCATAAGTACCTCGACATAATCGTCTGTCAGTATTAAAATGTAGGTGTAGTAGAGGTGATAAAATTCCTCTTAGTAACAAGCTGAAGATATTGCCCATACCTCTTAGCAATCTAGAATCCAGACATTTTGAGCCTGATTGCACTATATATGATGTCTTGCAAAGGATATGTATGTAGGTCAGACACTGCCTTGAATCGAACAAAAATACGTACGCCGAAATCTTTTGTCATACTACATAATAATTGTATATTAATTAAATTGTGGTGTTGTTTTACTTTATTCTCTCTCCTAAAGTTGAAAGTAACATGAATCATTGTAGGTACAAAAAATCTTTATCAAGCAAATCTCTCTGCTGTAGACATCTATTTTTGTCTTATCTATCTTAAAAGTTATTTTATCACAACATTTGGTTTTTCTTTTGATTTTTTCTGCTTCAATGCTTATGTACACTAGGAAAGCTATGTACACATACATTTTTGTTGATATGCGCTTAAATAAAATTTATTAAAATTTTAAATACCGGCCGCGACCCACATAACTTCTCTATGAGTCAAAAAATAAAATAAAAATTGTTTACTTAATTTTATCTCTATATAAATATATATCCACCATCTCCCTATCTCTAAGTAAAATCCTAGAAATAACACCGACTACGTCCCTTGATAACTGATAAGAACTCCTTTTCGTGTAGGCAGTAGGTACTTATATCTAGCAAATAAAAATTTATATCTTTATATTCATATATATACATATAAATATATATATATAACGGTTGGTTACCTGTTGCCGTAACGTAATAATAATTTCAACCTGTTGTTGCTGTTTTCTGTTTTCATAATATTGTTTACCGAAAGCCACTGAATGTACAGAACACTGATCGTGCGCGAGAAGCTTAGTTTTGTTGTTTTTTGTGTTTTATTTTCATGTTCAGCATTTAACCTTGATCACATAAAATTGTAGAATTGGGAAATAATTGTTAAATGAATAATGCTTTAGTTATCGCGTATATGATCACATCATATCATACCCCTATTCCCCGCAACTTCTTTAGCTACATTATGTGCCTAACGATATGGTTGAATTTGATAGGGAGCGGCTTAGCTTATGATGTTATTATTTAATCGCAATCGGAAGCTGCTGAGAACATTTTCATTATCACCAGAGCGTTTCTACAGTAAAACTAGAAGAAGAAAGAAAAAAATATAAAACATGCTATAGGAAAAAAGTAAAGTCTACATTATACTGATGCGCGGGTGGATGTCGCCGGGGGCTTTTGGGGTATGGCACCTTAGTAGGTAATTGTTATTTTATGGAAGAATAAACGCAACGAAAGACGCCATAAGATAAAGTCATCAGCAAATATTTACTTTTTCCAGTCATATACGTACTCACTTCATTTTATTTCGTAAAACAAATTTATTTTCCCTACATGCAGTGAATTTCGGCTGTCTTTTTGTTGAAATATTGTTTTCACTTAATATGTTAAAAAAATAAATAAATAAAAAACATAAATAAGAATAAAAATTAAAGAGCAAACCACTGATATGTTTGTCTGCTCATCGACATTAGGTACTCTAGCATAAGTTTAGAATCGTGTGAACCTGAACAATAACACCATACTGATCTTGGTAGTGTTGTGATTCTCTCGCATATAACGTAATACCTGTTTCCAATAACCTGTTTCTTACCATCTTCAAAACAACGAAGAATATCAGAGATGAAAGGAATTTTTGTTTTTTGTTTTTTTTTTTTGTGTTTTTTTATTATGATGATATATATGCAGTTATAATGGTTGGTTGCAGTTGTCCATTATATTGTTGTTGAATTTTGGTAGCAAATCTAAAAAATCTTTCCTATCATTCGTCCTGGTCCTGAGATTATAACATCACACCTACAATGTCAACACTTGTTTCATGCATTATTTCCCTTTTTTGATTTTTGATTAATATAGAGGGAAAAATCCAGAGCTGCATTTAAGAAAAATAAGAAATAAAAAAAAATTGTTAAATAATACGAATAGTATTACAAATAATATATAAAAAAAGAACTGTCAAGCATGCGTATGTATGTATGGGTGGATTATTATTCGTCTACAGCAGACTGAAATTCACTGAAAATAATTTCAATGAATTTCTAAAATGCTTTAAAAATGCAGAAAAATCCAACTTTTCGACCCAGCGATCAGAGAGGTCTCATCAGTATGGTTACCTATGTATGTACCTATGTATGTCATAAAAAATAGGGAAAATACAGAATCTATCGAACCCCGACAAGGACCTGCTTAGCTATCTAAATACATTTTCAAGTAATGGATATGATTTTGCACCTTCATTTAAAGCAAAACTCTAGACTCAAAAAACTAACGTACCTGAATTAATTCCACTCGAAAACAATGCACTCTTTTGATGCTAATGTAACAATTCTAATGTTGACATATGTAGTTTTTCAAATTCCAAGTACAAGTACCAGTACAGTAGGTACCAGATTTGAAATATTTTAAGTACAAGTATAAGTCCCGGTACTGGCACTTAAAAACATTTCAAGTGCAAGTCCCGGTACTGGTACTTTAAATTTTTCAAGTACAAGTCCAGGGACTGGTATTGTTATTAGTACTTAAGTACTTTACAGATCTGTACCTGTAAAATTCCAAGTACAAGTACCAGTACAGTACCAATACCTGGATTTGAAATATTTTAAGTACAAGTACAAGTCCCTGTGCTGGTACTTTAAAATTGTTCAAAAACAAGTCTGATAATAGTACTTAAGTACCAATGTACTTAAGGACTTTACAGGTTTGAGTTTTTCCTAGACAAGAATTTTGTTTTGTCGCGCATATTCAGGACTCTGAGCTCTTCTGCGCCCCCAGGTTCCTACTATTCCATTAAGATCAACATCTTTTCTGTTTGATTGCCCTTGTTGGTGGTGAAGTGCTTTATTATGTCAGAATTAATGTTGCTCAGAGTTTGTTTTAAAGCTTCCACACACATTATCTTTTCGTCGTTACTATCTACGTTACTCCCAACTCTTCCTCCAGCACTGTGGACTTTATTAATTGTCGGTTGATAGCTATCGCTGTCTTCTGACGACATTATCATTCTAATAGGTGATTTTAATCTTCCAGCTATTGATTGAGAGTCGTTCTCGTAAAGTCAACGAGCTACTGCCCTGCTATTCGGATCGAATGCTCTTCCTTTTCTGAACACCATTATCTTGATGTTCATAATTTCATTCAATGTGTATCTATTTCCATATCTAATTGCTATAACTTTTGCTAGACTTGCGAAACCTGTAAGCGGTAACCAATATGTAATCTGAAGTTAAATGTCTCGCACACTTACTGAAACGAAATTGATGTTTCGCAATAATCGGAAGGAGTTATGGTAATGGTTATACCTATCTTGGTTACAAATTTATTAGAAATTATAAAGGGTTAGCCTACCACAACTAATCTATTTTAATTTTCCATTTTTTCTCTGCCCGGCGTCATATCGTCATGCATATCGACTGCATTTTTACTAGTACACTAAGGATTCTGTCAAAGAAGAACCAACGAATTCTTAGATGTAAACCTCTTTTTGTGCTCGGACTATCTTTCTATACTTGTCCAACGGAATGCAGTGTCTCTAAACTAATTCGTGTTACTCTATTTACTGGGATTACTAATACTAAGGGTTCTAATAAGGATGGGAGTTGTTGACAGCCCTGAGTGTCTGTCCTGCTGGGAAGGAGAGCCTTAGACAACCGAACACTTTGTGTGGGTTTTTCTTGTCTTTGCGCAGAGTAGGTTGGATTCGCTTGGGTCTGCCCTCCTATCTGTGGATGAACTGAAAAACTTACCTCACCAGGACCTGATGCGCTTCATTAAGAAGACAGAAATGTTTTGATGAAAGGGTTTTCTACCGGAATTGGCCGCTCTGGCATCCGCGCTTGGCATCTCCCGTCCACCTGTCTTGAAAAAAAAAAATACTAAGGGTTTTTCCACTGGGTATAGACATTGCAGCTTTTTAGGGCCTCTCCCTCGAATTCTACTATTTCGTTTTGATCAATCTGTGTATCACACTATTGATTCTTGCTGAAAGGAGAGTTTTCTAGGTCCCAAATGAACAACGAGCAGGTATGTTATAAGAATTTATCTTACTTAGACCTTTGTTTATGTATCACTGACGACCTATACAAAGGATCTGTTGCATAAGATTGGATCTTACGTAGCCATTCTTGGTGATCAGTAGATTATCCAAGAATCCCCATCGACAGGGTAGGGTCGGATTGAAAACTAGATGTAATCGCGGGAACGGAACAATTATCTAGTGTTGTATTTTTTTCGTGTTTCTGTGCATAAGATCTATCTAGTTAGATGTGGAGGAGCTCACAGCTTTTTGTTATGCATCATGCTGGCTTAATGGCATTAAAAGAGTTGTTATCGAAAGCTCTTTCTAAGTATATGTATCTGTAAATGCGTATAAAGCCACCCCTTTTACTTCTAGAATTTTATTTCGAGCTGTGACCAAAATATGATTGATTTGATAACTGGATAAACAAACTGATTTACATCAGACGTAAGTCTAGGATTCTTAATATGGATTGTTTAATGGATGAAAGAGGATAAACCCAATTTATCAGCATATTTTCTTTCATCCATTAAGCGAGGACGATTGGATATAGGCTGCTACATCTTATTCTTACTTTGGTTATAAAATCCATCCTGACGTGTCTTCAATATTGGGAGAAGTACCCTCAGGAATCAAAAGACATTTACAAGCTGAAATATGTCAAAATTTCTGTCTTTGCTTTGAAGCTATTTTGAAACCAGGAATTATTGAACAATTTTGTGGAAAACATTTGTTCATGATCGATTCGAAGGAATTTTATTTCTTGTTACTTACAAGCAAATAATTCAATTAGTTCCTTTAAAACAGAATTTTAGTAAGAGGAATCTACTTTTAAATAAATTGAATTTTTTTTTGTAATTTCCGTTGCTTTTTTTAAAGTATATTTCTGTACACAGGTTTTGTACTCTTCGTGCTGCGTGGTGGTAATCTATATGTATGTATATCCTAATCTGTAGTACATAATATTTGTCTGCTCTTTAAATTTCTTATAATTTGCATCAGCAAAATAAGGATTTGTCATTCAAATCTCTTTTTTTTTTAAATAACATCCTTGAAACTGTTGCACTGTCAATTCGAAGTCCTAAGCTTCATAACGTTTACCTTTGCTACAATAAATAATAGGTATCGTGTCGGATGGGTAGCTTTGAAGTCTATAAATAAAATGATTGATCTCAGCATCATAATAACGAAGAAAAAAGTGATTTTCTAATTTAACGCATGTAGTTGATATATTATTATTTTTTTATATGACTACAAATTTTGGAAGAGGATTGTCGAAGTTTTTATCTTTTCTTGGTTCTAGCAATATCAGCTAAATTTTATGTGCAATAGGGTCGAGAGATCCAAGATTTAAATTTACCAAACATCGATTTGCAATTGGACAACTTCATTCCAAATCGTATATTCACATAATATGCTGTAAAGCGTATACGCTTTAAATCCATCAAAAATCATTTACATTTCGCTTTTTCTGTAATAATCTTTGATATTTAGTACTTTGTCGCATATGCTTATCGGAAAAAAAATTGTTTTCGTAATTAGTGATATAATGATGAATCCACCAACTGTCACCAGTTCTATGAGAAAAATTTTGCAGTTGCTGGCAAATATTGTAGACTTCTTGTAAATCTATCCTCTTCATTATTTTCCTATAGACTGTCGTTAGAATTGATGTCTTGTTCATCCTCCGAGATCGCATGTTGTTGTTCAGTTTGGAAATTGTTGTCATCTTCGGTAATAATATTTTCATCACAAGTTGCAAAATCAATAGGATCAAGAACCTGATAACACGAAACAAAATATACATTTATAATTCTAATTCTATAATCTAATAAAATCCAATCTTACCTACCTGAGCGCATCAAGAGGATGCAAAAGATGAAAGTTCACGGAGAGTGGACAAAGGTATGTCATCCCCTCAATGTCGAAACAAAAGTCTTCTGCAGGAACTCTAGCATTTGGAATGAAACCAGCTTTCGTGAAACATTTTGTGATTGTATCCTTTGAAACTTGATTTCAAGATGTTTGTGTTCTTCTAATTTAGTTATTACGTGTTTCAAAAACAACTCTCTCTAATAAACTTTAAATGTTTTTATAACCCCCTGGTCGAGATGTTGACAAACAGAAGTTGTGTTTACAGGAAGAAATTCTACGTGGACATTACTCAGTTTCAGCTGCAAGTGATCGGCATTATCTACAATAAGTAAGATTTTTCTTTTTCTCTTATTATACTGGTGCACTGTAAAAGAGTTATGCGTTCCTTTGGCGCTTTTGTCCGGCAAAAAGTTTCACCCTTGAAGCAGTAAATTTTGCCCGGGGATCTCTAATGCCTAATCTACAACGCATGGTAAAACTACGTCGTCAAAACGATATGGAGTTTTTTTTTGTTTGCTCTCTCTTGCATTTGAAAATTCATGCTTGCAAAAACACGAACTTACTATATGTGAAGTAGTTAATCAGCAAAGACGATGTAGTAATACCTCAGGTGTATCCAGCATAATTTAGAACCATGTAGGGGAATTTAGAACAAAACAGCTGTAAACTGGAACTTGTACTTTCAGTCGTGAATGCATTATTTTATATTATTCGACTTGTCCCAAACGATTTCTTAGTTTACTATACTATAGTATAAATTATTGATACCAAGTACTTTCTTTGATATAATTCTGTAATGAAATCGAGAAACCAATTACATTTATGATAAATTGACAGGTCAACAGCTGTTTAATTTGGTAGCTTACCTTTACTTACATATTACGTGTATAATATATGCATTCTTCAGCAAACGATATCGTTTTGACGACGTGAGTTTACCATTCATTGTAGATTAGGCATAAAAAACAACCCAGTTTCGTCTGCGTTGTAAACCTGTCTTTAAAATTGCGACAAATATGCCTTAAACGCAATCGACCGTTCCCAGTATCACATCTGCAGCCTCGCCAGAAATATTTTGTCTCTTTACGAACGGCTGGAACCAACCATTTGAAGCTTGAAAGTCAATAATTTTACAATTCTTAACAATTTCCAATGACTTTTATGATTCCGGGAAATAACGCCCAAAAGCGATAAGTGAAATAACACCCAAAAGTTCCATATAAATTTCACACTTTTGGGTTTTATTTCACTATCGGTTTTGGGCATTATTTCATAATGATGTTAAATCCAAAATTCGTAAATGAAATAAATCCAAAAAACAAAGTTGATCCTGATGAAATAATGCCCAAAAATCATTTCACAAAATGAAGGAAATATTTCCCAACGATGGGTGTAAAGTCGCTCGGGTTGGTGAGGAGCATTGGAGAGGCGCTTTGTCGCTTTGGGACAGCGCATTTTCGCATTGATATTTGATTTAAAGTAATGGCGCGTCGCGCGGGGTGGACGGGGGCGTCGATAAGATGTGCTTGCGCTTCTTATCAACGCCCCTCCCCCGCCCACCCCGCGCGACACGTTCTTACTTTAAATCAAATATGAATGCGAAAACACGCGGCCCTAACGCGAGAAAGCGCCGCTCCAACGCTCCTCCCCTACCACGACGCGTTCTTACTGTACACACATCATTATTAATATTTTGGGCTTTATTTCATTTGCTTGTTCTCTTGATTTAAATCTTGGGCTTTGGTTCACTTTTTTTTGCCCTTTTTTCATCTACTTTGGATTTTATTTTATATCTGTTTCCGGCCCTTATTTCACTTATCGTTTTGGACGTTATTTCCCGGCGCTGCTTTTTATTAGATAAGGGCTCCAAATAGCGGAATAGATTTTACATGAATTCGTCTGAACCAAACTAATGTCACTTCATCAATTCGTTGTGAGTGTTGTTCATTAAAACCAGTTCTTTTCCATGTTCTCGTTATTGCCTCCATGCCAAGCTCGTACGTATTTCTCCTTTTTCTTCAAAATATCGGCTACAGAAGACTTTCTAATATTAATTTTTTTTTACAAAGATCCTACAGTACATCCGCACAATTTTTAACAAATTTTATTAATTTCTGCTTTCAAATTAAAGGCTTTCTAATTGGTGACATATTTTGACTATAAATTAAGTTATACTTTAAACACAAAAAATACAAATAACAGCTTACACTCAGGTGTTAGAGAGGTAAAACATAACTTTCAGACAATAGAAACCAGACGTACTTTAAAAAAACTTTTCGCCAGCGAGGGGTGCCCTTTAGTGAGAGGTGTCCATTTCACGTATACAAATTTATATATTATATATTTATTTATCGTATTTCACATACAGTGGCTATATTATGTGAAATAACAAGAGAAAAAGTTACAATTGGTCTAAGACAAATAATATTATATCCTAGATGAAAGAAAAGTTAAATAAAGTGAAAACCCAAAGCTTTGTATAGCACCACCAAGAAGGTACTTTAGTTCATTTTGGAAACTTTAGCTCGCCAAGCTCTCAGGCAGTATCCAAATATATCGTAAAAAACAAAATTTTTGTATGGCAACCCCATGAAGCAGTTGCCCGATTTGTCAGATTTCCGAACTTAAATTTTTGTTTTTTGTTTTTTTTTTTTCAAAAAGCCC
Source organism: Dioctria rufipes (assembly GCA_963924295.1). NCBI lineage: Eukaryota > Metazoa > Arthropoda > Insecta > Diptera > Asilidae > Dioctria > Dioctria rufipes. The sequence continues at coordinate 2,084,452 of OZ002741.1, forward strand.
ATGTGTAAAATTATAGCATTTTCGAGTTATCGTGAGGACGGAAAGACAGACCGACAGAGAGACGAACAGACGGGGGTGTCCAACTCATTTTGCTCTACTAGCATTATTTCTGTGCATTACAAACGGATTGACAAACTTAGCATACGCTATGATTTCATCATGGAATAAAAATGATAAAAGTTCATGAAATGACTTTTTATTAACAAAAAGTTCCTAAACAATTTTCCTTACAAATATTTGTAACTAGAAAGTTGGCAAAATAGTTTCCGAGTTACATATATTGGATCTGGGAAAAAGTTCATGGCGGTAAAATTCAACTGCATGGTTTTCTTATAGTGTGAATTTATTATCGACAATGTTTCGCCATTTTTCGGGTAGAGTCATGATGCCATCGGTGAAGATCTTCTGTAATTTCTGATTGAACAACTGAATTAAGTGGTATTCACAGACTTCTTTTGAGGCCAGATTAATTCCATTGAGAGAGAGAGAGAGTTCTGCAGAGATCGGAACAGGTGATAGTCAGAGAGTGCTAATATCTGGATGCATCAAGACTTCTTAACCAAGCCTCGCAATTTTTGATGGGTCATCAAAGAATTGTGTGCCTGGGTGTTATCGCGATGGAAAACAACACCTTTCCTATTATTTAACTCGGCCCGTTTTCTTTCAATTGCCTCTCTAGTTGTCTACAGTAGATTTGAGAATCAATCGTCTGACCAACTTTAAGTACCTCATAATGGACGATTCATCTTTTTCAGTGTCAATACTGACTTTCAACCAAGGAGCTTTTTTTTATTCATTTTTATAACCACATAATGTTATGTAGAGTACAGAGAACTGCTTGTACTCAGAATACTTTATAATATTTCCCAAAAATTTTGAGTAAAACTTGATGTTATGATGGGTTAATTATGGGGTTATGGGTTATTATAAAAAAAAAAAAAAATCTTAAATAATATTCTAGAGACATCATTTTCTTCCTCCAAATTATAACCATTTTGTGTAAATATGTTTCTCACTTATTTATTACAATATTTTTATACATGTCGTTGTCGTCACTATAAAATATTGTAGACACTATTACTAAGACGTTTAGTTTAAAATATGTAATGACCAAGTATATTTGGTCGATTCACGATCCGTAACTAAAAAGTTAATATTTAGTTATAGAAAAAAAAAATCAATTCACTTTCAGCAAACTCGATACATGTACACCAAAAAGTTATATTTGCTGGGTTTCACGACTGGGTCATCACATCGCGACCCGGCACTGTTTTTCTAACTTGAACGAAAGCTTGAAACCTAGTTCGCAATATTCTCCTATAGACTTGCAATTTAAAAACTGAAGTTTGCTGGGTTTAAAATTAGACCCCTCATAGTTTTGTCTTGCGGTATTAATTTTAAGCCTTTTTAAATTTCTGCTAAATAAAATTTTTAAAGACTAAACTTTTTCTAATGCAAAATATTTTGGTTAGTTTCGTTGCATACCAATATCAAATCGACATTAAAAAAAATTATTGCCATAAGAATCTTATTAATTATATTACACTTTTTGCAAGTAAAAATTTATTTCTGTCTCCAACTACCCTTTTATATATATCCCAAGATCTCGGTTGAAAAAAAAAATTCAACAAAAATTTTATATATTACTTTGGAGCTGAGTGTGGAGCCATCAAATGATGTCCCCCTGTTTGTTATGCTTGCTGCTCGTGCCATAAGCTAACTCCCCATCAGCACTATACACAAGCACATTTGGAAGCTTTTTCACAAAATTTTATCGTAGAGATGACGACGACGAGGACGACGAAGACGACGACGACGACGACGACGACGTAGACGACGTATGTTAGTTGTTATTATACTACGTAGACTCTAGGCAATATATCTCTCCCATAGTCCCATCCGGCTGCGGCCGCCACGCTCGTTGTAGCCATTGCCTATCGTCGGTCGTCAACGAAGCAACGTCGTACTTGTACAGTAGTAAAAAGAGTGCAGTCGAGAACGGCCGGAACTTGCGATCTTGTGTTAATTTAATTTTCAACAAAATTTTTGCGTTTTTTCTGTTCAAGTTCTTAGGTATAATACCTCAACCTAGCTATAAGTGTGAATTTTTTTAATTTTTTATTTTTTGTTTTATAATCCTTAAAACGATCTCATGATCGATATTGATCGATGCTTGATCACTACTTCCTGGAAGATTTACAAGTGTTAAAAAAAAATTAGAAAAAAAAAACAAGGAAATCCTGCAATCATTTGTGTTATGTTAAATTGATAATGAATTTCTAGTGTTCAAAAGAAAAAACGATCCTCATGACTTCGATGCGTCTCTGATATGTTCCATTGCCTAATCGGTTCGAATCTGTTACTTGACCAACAATTTTTAGGACATTTTCCTTGTTTTGCATGGATTTTGGCATAACATTTTTTGCACGGGGTTTTTTTTTGATTTTGTTAACTATAGAATGTGGTGGAATTCATAGATTTTTTTTGTTAGATAACATTTCGTCACAGAGAAAAATTATTCAAATATATATTTTTTTTTGCGGTATAAGTATAACGGGGACAGGTGCCATTCATTTAGTGTGGTGATAATTTTTAATTTTTTTCTTTTTCATATAACTTTCCACTTTTGCAATAATCGGGCCGCATGTCACATAGCCATTTTTTCTTGGTCATTATTATTTTTACAATGTTGATAAGAGAATGTGACCAAATGCACCACTAATGTTTTTAGTGCTGCTATTATTGATACTGGAGCTGTGTTATTAGCAACGCTATAGTGTACTTGCTATTTTTCACATTCATTCAATACATGTTGGTGATAAGAGCGTGTTTTTTAAATTTTCAGAAGAAGAGACCCCGAAACCCCTCCATCAGTTGCATGACAATTGTGTGGTTTTGTTTTTCATTTCCAATTTTTTTTTTTTTTTTTTGTATAACATTTTTCCTCTCCACGTTTCTCCGGGCCCATTATTTGTGGTGGAGCACCTGTTGATCAAATGAACGCCCGTTTTCATTTCTGGTAACTTGTTGCTGCTGCTGCTGTTGTTGTTGTTGTTTTTAAGCACCCGCTCGTTCGCTCTCACTTTTTCTTTTGTATATTATGACAAAAACCCAAGATGAGTGTGTGCTTTTGTCAATACATACATATATAATGATTATCATGTGCTCCTACCTATACGGAACGTGTCTGTACAAAAGATGTGCTGGCTGCTGTTCAAAGAAACTCGCAAATAGCCTTGTGATTATGAGCGCAATATAACAGGGTGCGGTAGGCATGATCAACTTCCGAATTCCAACATTTTGCTCCATTATCAAACTCTGTGATGTTTTTTTTTTTTTTTTATTCCACATTGTAGGGAGAGCGATCATACTATACTACAGACCTACCATACAGTTAGTAGTTAACTGTATTTAAAACAACAACAAAAAGTAATAATTTTCTTGTCTCTCGAAACAGAACAGGTTCTAAGGAGTAGACTTGTTTTCAAGGATTCCATCTATGTAGGTAGGTTTAGGTATACTAAAATTTATACAAAATATGCTATTCAGCATTTCAAATACCCCTTGCGCCCTCTATGATTTGCTGTCTGGCTATGATGTTGATTATGATCATCAAGTCGTGTTATTGTGCTCATCTTGGCAATGATTTGAAGCCAAGGACGCGCAGTCATATGACTTCTCCGAACTATCGAACATACCTACATACATATTAGTCAAGATGCATTTTACTGTAATTAATAATTCTACTATGTGGATATTGTGTATGTAGGAATGTTTTCCTTAATTGTTTTTTTTTTTTCTGTGCCTTTTTAACTTATTATTCCCCATTAAATATACTCTTGAGTTGATAATTATTTATTTATGTTTCTCTCTCTCTCTCTATCTCTTTTGGTTTGAATTATAGTTTTTAACAAAAAGCATATAATTTGTGTATGCTCTTTTTTTCTTGTTAGCAAGGTAAATTAAGTAATGAAAATTTAATTAATTTCATGATCTTGAATTAACAAGTTTTCAAAATCCATAGTTTAAAAAAAATTCCAACGGTTAATTTTATAACTGAAGATTAATTCAAAATAAAAAAAAAACAGTAATTTTTTCATTTTGTTTCTAACCAACTTTATTATTCAATACCCAATCGACATTACTTCGTACTAAATAGAAAATGTACAAAAATGATTCAATTATAGCGGTGACACAAACCTGATGGTATAAAATTATTACTTTTTTTTTTCAATTTTTGATTCTTATCAATTTGGGCCCATATTTGATTATTCCGACAAAAAGTAGATATTATTTGTCGATTTATATAGAATTATGTGTATTTGATAAAAATACATATGATCGATTTGATAATAAAATACCGATCTTCATATATATTGCTTGGTAACCAACTAATCACATTTTGTTTTTTGTTTTTTTTTGTAACAAAGATAACAAAAATTGTGATAATTATAATAAAAAATAAATAAAATTACCAAATATGGTATGGTAAAAATTTGTTCTTCGATCTAAATATGGTCTGCATAAATGAGACAATTACATGACGAAAGACTTTCCTTAGCTAGGATTTTCTATTTCCATATCCTATTAAGGGTCCTTCGACGCGTCATCATGAATCCTACTATGAATAGGTATACAAATAAATTAACAAATTATTTATAGCTTTTTTTATAATTTTCCATGCCATTCGCAGCCATAAGTAATCTTAATCTTGCCGAAATTCATTAATTTAAATAGATTATCGTAGGTACTCTCCCATTATCAAAGTAACCATCAACTGAAAAACTGAACTTAGTAATACCTATATACAGAGTACGAGTACCAGGACCTGGATTTAAAATCTTTTAAGTGCAAGTACCTACAAATCCCGGTAATGGTACTTAAAAAATTTAAAGTACAATTTCAGGTACTGATACTGTTACTTATAAGTCCCACATATCAGCTTTTAAGTACTTTATAAATATGCACGTAATACCGCCATACCGCCAAGTTATTGCTAATTATTTCTGTAAGCCTTCTAATAAAAGAAATTTAAGAGCTTTCGAAAACTCAAATCAGAAATTTTGGAAAATCTATAGTCAGCTAAATGACTGGGATGCTGGATGATATGTTGCAAAAAGATAGGAAATGAAACAGAATCGTATAAGCTTTTGCTGTTTTAATTTTGGAAGTTGCTTATGCAGTATTTGAGTTAGCCTTTAGCAAAGCAAGCTTTTGAATTGTTGAAGCAGATAATGATTGTTTTCGTGGAGTATTAACAAGACCTGCAAATAAAAATAAATGCTCCACAGGTGAGGGGGAAGAGAGAGCGGGGCGTTGCACTTGATTGCCAACCTTCTCAACAAAGGATATCGATTCAGGATGTCAATTTCTGTCCTACCCTCAGTCATATATTGCGCGAAGTGTCTTTAAATAATTTACAAGACTTGAAGTACTTAGCGTTATGACTGGATATTTAAGCTTATACATATGGGACTTATAATGAGTACCTACCAGTATCAGTACCTGGACTTGTTTTTGAAAATTTTTAAGTACCAGTAACGGGACTTGTACTAGTATTAAAATAAATTTGTAAGTTCAGGTCCTGCTACAGGCACTAGTAAACATTGAGCGGATTATATTTATATGGCATCTAAAGGCATCTCGAGGCAACAACTTCGAAATAAGGATAATTCATGTCGACCATCTATGTTTATAAGATAGAAAAAAACGTGTATAATAAGTGAAACTAAAACCAAAACAGATTCCAGCACAAATTGTAGTGGTAAGATTTCCAAACGAAATTTAAAATAAACACGTAATTCCATACCAGATGACACTACTCTGTAGATTCAATTCAATCCCTTTGGATGTACCCTACTTACCTAATCGTTGAGTTTCGTTTAATCTAGTTCAGTTTTCACCAGTTTGTTGACATCAAATTTAATTTCTACTAATCATGAAAGAAATCGTTAATTAAAAATACTCCGACATTCATACATATCTTAATTAATCCAAGAGTCGGTCAGTTTTCCCATTTTCAAGTACTACATATATAAGAAAATCTGCTGACCTCCTCATGTAGAGGATTTCTCTTATATCATCTCAATGAATTTCGAGAAAATTTGGGAAAAATTATAGCGTCATCTATAAATCCAGTACTTACCCATTCGTTTTGTCCTAACAAAACTGTATAGGATATCTCGAATTATTGTGACTATATTTTTTTTCCAGGTATTATCAAAACCGCCCCCCCCCCTCTCACAGAATTTTTCCTGCAAATAATTGCAATATTTTCAGCATCTTACTCAATATAATCTGTCCGGATTAATTTTCTTACTGAAATCATATTGCGAAAATATTTGTTCAACCTTTATAATAATTTAGAGAGAGAGAAATCTTGATCCTTACTCAGGTATAACGGATCTCCTTATTTGTCCGCATAATTATGGGATTATATTCGTTTTACTTTCTCAATTTGTGTTATGATTCTCAGAGTTTAACTTATATATAGGATAATTTTACTGATATACTATACACTTATATATCTTCCATGAAGTAGACAAGTTTCGTAAAGGAAAAATAAACACAGACAAACAAATAATAAGTTCCTTAAAAAAAAGAAACGAAAGTGCCTTATTAACTATATAATATAAATGCCAAAGGAGCCAATCCAAGTGCTATGTGATGTGAAAAAAATTGTAAATAAGAATTACAAAAGCTAGACAATATTTATGCATATATTTTGAGAAGACAAAAAACAAAAACAAAAAAAAAACCGGAAGCAACAATAAACCAAAATTATTCTTCACAATGTCACGAAGTGAAAATGGTTCATTATCATCACCAACAACAACAACATCATCAACAACAACTCCTACTGACAACAATTCCACAATTAGTCATCAACGTTTGTGTCACATAGTCAAACGTGACAATTTTGATGGTTATGGATTTAATCTTCATTCAGAAAAGGGTAAACCTGGCCAATATATTGGAAAAGTTGATGAAGATTCTCCGGCAGAAGAAGCTGGTTTACGTCAAGGAGACAGGATCATTGAGGTTAATGGTGTTAATATTGGCAGTGAAACACATAAACAAGTTGTTCAACGTATTAAAGCGATTGCCAATGAAGTTCGCCTACTAGTCATTGATCCAAATCAAGAAATTAAGAATGTCGTCAACAATAGTAAGACTGCTAATGATACTGTAATAACATCACCAATTATTACTACAACCAGTACGATTACAGTTCAATCATCTACGGTGCAGGCAGAAACAACAAATCAAACCAAATCCAATAAGGAAATTCTCGATACAAGCTTTAAAGAAATTGATTCTAATAATCGAATCATCTCAGGATCAGCATCTCCAACAACATCTGTAAAAAATGAAATGAATTCGGCGGCAAGCTGTAGTAGTGGTAGTAATATTACCAATAACAATAACAACAACAATAATAATAATATTAATAAATCATCTGATAAGAGAGACTCCTTCAACAACAAGAATTCCGATGTAGATGATAAAAACATTCCATTATCGCCACCATCTCCATCTCCACCACCACCATCTCCACCGCCACCATCATCATCTGCAGCTTCTTCATTGCCATCACATCAAAATGGTACAACTACTTCGATGGCATTAACTGGTGGAACGGGTAACAGTAATCAACAAAAACCAACTGGCTTAAATCTTCCAATGACTGCCGCAGAAATGAGGGCTAAGCTTCTTTCTAAGAAAAAATATGATCCTAAAAATGACAGTGTGGATTTACGGAAGAAATTTGAGATAATCCAAAAGCTATAAATAAGCTTGTATTGTACGACAATAAGTAAAAAGGACACACAATATATGTATTCTGCAGAATTCCAAAATAATCCTTGTTTTTCTTTGTTTTTTCTCTATTGTTTGTTCATAGTCAAGCACAAGCTAAAATTATAAATTTGGAGAATGACAGAGTTGTTCTCTATTTTATAGGTACTCTATGTAAGATTGTACTTAATAATTGTACTTAATAAATGTGTATAAAAATACCTTTTTCATAATATTATATTATGTATACAATACATGTTATGCAAATTTAGATAAATTTATGTGAGGAAAGTAAATAATTATGAAATAAATACAAAAGGCCATAAACGATGTTTTATTTTTACTAAGCAAAGTATTTTTTTGTAAATAGTTTAACGCGACACTTTTAGGGCGGTTTTTCTTTATTTTTCTTAGCCAATCTTTACATTAGCTTTCTTTTTTTTTTTATTCTTGCGATTCCCTCTGAATTTTTTATAATAATTAGAGCCAAAAAAAATCATTCTTCAGTTTTTCTTGGTCAAGTGTATTCACATATGTTGCAATAAAAAAAAATAGCACTGAAACTCCTGGAAATGTTCGTAATTGAAAAAACACTATTTACATAGGTATATAATTTTTTTTTAAAGTTAAGTTAAGTTACTCTCCTTCGAGAAAATGCAAATCAAAAATTTTTTTAATTCAATCCTTTAAAAATTTAAATGTATTTTATGAAGAAATATCAGAAGTTACCCGTTTAAGAAATAGCACATTTTCTTTCCATGGAATCGAAACTGATGAACTTGTTTCCTCTATTTTCTCCATCAAATCAGAATTTATTGGTCCTGATAGTGTACCACCGCACCCTTTATTAGTAAGTACCTTCTTTACATCGTCAACTGTTGCCTTACGTCCTCCTGTTTCCCGAGACACTGGAAATTAGCTAGTCAAAAACTCATCTCCAGAATATCCCGCTAATTTTCACCCAATCAGCATATTATGTTTTTTGTCGAAGGTACAAGAGAGGCTTATGTACGGCAAATACTTGAGCACGTGGAAACCAATAATATTCTATCATGTTGACAATCTGGTTTTTGTGGGTCGCACAGCTGTGAGTCCGCAGTATTAAAAGTAACCTCTGACTTCAGAACCTACATGGATAGGCAAAATTTTGTGGTTCTGTCACTACTAGATTTTTCGAAGGCTTTTGATAATGTAGACCATTGCATCCTCCTCCAAATGCTGTGCAACTCTTTTAATTTCAGCTCATCTGCAATTGCGATGATTGATAGCTTTTCGAAGGTAAGCAATCAGTGTATAAGAATCAATAATTTAGTAAGTCTACCCGTGCCGTGTGGGGTACCACAAGGATCTATCTTAGGTCCGCCGTTCTTTATTTGATATATTAACGACTCGCCGAATGTTATGAAAGATGTGAGCTTCAACCTATACGTAGACGACGTACAACTGTACATAAGTCGACAAATTGGACTTATTGAGGGCTGCATAGCTCGCTTAAACGACGACTTAGAAAGAATCCACTCCTGGGCCTTAAGCAACAGACTGCTATTGGGGGCCTGTCCGGATCCAAGTTTTCGTCTTGTTATTACAGCTAATGACGTAACACAACAAGCACAGCTATTATAATAGTTAGACGAAGACGAAGCTAACCTGTCCGAATTCATTCTTTTGCTCAGCTTGATTTCACAAACAGCAAACAAACATAACCTCACAATACGTTGTCTATTTAAATAAGTCAACTGGAACGTTGACTCGGTGATCAAGCTAACCAAATGTCAAAACTGTTATACAAACTAGCAAAGTTCGGTGGCATAGACATTTGGATAGAGCTTGTCTCGATGTTACGTCACTAGCTGTAATAACAAGACGAAGACGAAGACTTGGATCCGGACAGGCCCTGAATCTCCAAAAATCGCAATGAATTACTTTCTATAACAATATTTTAAGCAAAGTAACCAACCTAGGAATTCTATTAAACCAGGATATGTGGTCCTGCAATTATGTCAGTTTTACTCTGACCAAACTATATGCAGGATTGCGGCGACTATGCCTTTCGGCCCACATCTTATCAAGAGTCATGCGATCTAAGCTTATGAAGGCGCTTATTCTACCTCATTTCACATTTGGCAGCATGATCTATTCTAAACTGGACAGCCTTTGTGCTCGCAAGTTAGAGGTTGCATTTAACGATTGCATACCATTTATATTTGGGTTGCAGCGATTCTCTTTCAACGGCCTTGATTTTCCTATATGTCTTATTACAGACTAATAAGCCACGTTATCTTAGAGAATTTTTCCAATTCACCGCATCCCAAAGAGATCGGAATCTAATAATGCCTCGCTTCAATAGGTCATTATTGGAGTGTTCTTATCCTGTTCAAATAACCCGTTTATGGAATGCTTTCCCTCATGGAGCTCAGACGGCGGGCTATATAGAGGATTTCAGAAAGCTCATTAACGTACACTCGAATTAACTCTTTCATCTATTTTTTTTAATCTCTTACCATATTTCTCCATAATTGAGGCTACAGACCTTAATACTATTAGTTAACAATTTTTCAACATCATAGAATTTTTTTTTCTCTCTTTTTGGTTTTGGATTTTGTTTAAATAAATTGGTCAATGTTACTTTAGAATACTATCTAGCTCCATCTACCTAATTGTACTCTAAAAGATTATACAGTCTTGTGTACGCAATTTCGAAATATTTATTTATTATTATTATTATTAAAAAAAGCACTAGAAAAAACAATCAAACTCAAAAATTTCACAACCTCTTTGGAATTACTATTTAACACAGTAATTTCAAAGAGGTTGTGTAATTTTTCAGTTTTTATGTTGATTTTTGTTACAACATTTTACTTTTTTTCTATTTTTTATTTTTTTATTATACTTATAAAGCTAAAATTAATATTTGATTGCATGTTAACTAGTAATTGCTGGCATCTCTCAACAGATAAGATAATGCGTTCCAGGCATCTTCATTATCTGCGTTTCAAAGATCATTTTTGTTTGCGAATTGACATACTAATATCCGGCCAAAGATTTTCAATTGGTTTGAAGTCAGGTGACTGTGCAGGCCACTCCAATAAATTAATGCAGTTGTCCTTAAACCACTTTTTCGCTTTTCTGCTGGTATGCTTTGAATCATTGTCGTGCTGGAAGACCCATCTAAGCGGCATTTCTTCCGAAGCATATGGCAGCATCACACTCTATTGTAGGTACTCCAACACAAACAGTTTGATTTATGATAGTGTTGATCCAGTGTATTGGGCCAATACCGTAATTAGAGAAGTATCCCCATACCATGTTGATGCTGCTAACTCCATGCTTTATGGTTTTTGCAGTGAACCTTGGATCATATTCTGCATCAGGGGTCTTCAAACATAATTCTGAGACCTTTTACCACCGTATAGCACATTTTGCTTTCGTCAGAGCAAAGTATATTGCTTCATTTCTGCATTTCCCAGTCCAAATTCGTTTTAGAAAAGCGTGTCGTCGTGCAAAGTTTTTAGTAGTAAAAAGTGGAACTTTTCCTGGACTACAGGCTTTAACATTATTTTCTCTTAATCTTCGACGAATTGTCTCTACACTGGCTGTCTAATTGAGCTCATTTTTAAGCTGTGTGGCTTCCATGAATGGCTCCTTTTTACTCATCCGTATAAGTCAGTGAACCAATAAAGGCGATATTACCCTCTTTTGATCGCATGTCCATTTTTTGCTCAAGTGATATTGCATATCTGACTATTTTATTTAAACAATTAAGGGTTTTTCTAATTTCGGTGTACGTTGTGCCTCATGACATTATCTGTTTAATAATTGCTCGCTTTCCCGACGTACAATCCTTTCCACTTCCCATATTCATGACTGCGCTAAATTCCATATATCTATAAAAGACTAGGAAAATCAGAAGTAATCGTGGTCGATTTGAATGAATTAATGTTAAATGAAGGAAAGTCGATCGTTTCCGTTTTACTATTAAAACATTTTTCATCTGGTAGTCCATTTACCAAAAGTTAGATTGAGCCATTGGTCATACGTGGCGGAAAGTAAAAGGATGCACCATATGGGGAACCATAAAATTTTATGTTTTAGCGTAGAACATCAAACCTGTGGGTGGTTATATGACCGCCTAATAACATCTTACGTTAAAAGTTGTGTATGCTTTCAACACGATTGGAGTGACTTGCAACTTTTTCCATGTAGAAATACATGAGGCTCAAATCAAAGGTATCGTTCAAGGTATATAGAAAACAAGATATTCCCATTAAAATTTTGACACATTGCAGCTGAAAACCTGTGACGTAATTCTGTGACTAATGTATATACATTTTTATATTTTTATAGGAAAGACAGAGAGAAAAGAATTTTAGATCAGGAAAAATTAAGATCTATCATTTAATTTCTTGTCGTTGTTGTTGTAATTCGATTATTGAAATGATACAATAGTGTTATGCCTTTAATAAGTTTACATCTGTCTGCACCCAGTAAGTATTTGAAACAAGCTAGACCGAATTAGTATTGGCGAGTTTGATGGTTTTACAAATTATTACTTTTGTCAAACGCAATGACATCCTTTTCAGATGGCAGTCTGGTTTCTGCCTTGGGCATATCTGCGACACTGCTGTACTGAAAGTCACCACAGATATTCGAAGAGCGCCATCCATCTTAGTTCTGCTTGATTTTTATAACTTTTCAACAGCGTCGTCACACTCTTCTTCCACACAAATTACATGAGAAACTCTTTTTCTCCCGAACTGTGAACTGTAAATGATCAGCGAATTTCTATTCAATCGACTATGGAGTTCTACAAGGTTCTATTATAGGTACTTTACTCTTCACCTTCCGGATGTTGTAATGGATACAAATTTGAATATACGCTAATAACGTGCAGCTTTATTTATCTAGACGTGTTGCACTACTGGAGACTGTATTGTTGGCATTCATTAATAGCGATCTATCGAATATCTGCTTGGGCTGAATCTAACCGGCTTTTTGCCAATTCGGAAAGGTTGATTTATTTAGCCTCTTATAGGGGGTATAAGACATGCGGGAACTGCTTCCCATACTACTGAATATTGACATATTACTTTTCTTCGACTTTGGGTTGCCAGATGCTGCGCTTAAGCTTGTAGTATAGTCAGCAAAATCTATAGAGGCATCTGCAGGCTAATGTCAGTTGATCTGCGACTCATACTAGTCAAGGCTCTGCTTGTCCCTCATTATGTTTACTGCAGCACTATCCTCTCTTCCCTCGGCACAGCTTGCAGTAGCATACAACGATTGTGTGCGCTTTCCATTCGTCGTCATTTTGATAATGTATCACAATATATTCCCTCAGTTTCAGGATATTTATTTCTCATCATTTTCTATTTTAGTATGCATTCTTAAAACTTCATCTTGTTGTATACATTAAATGAAGCATTTGAATTTGAATTATTAAGTTAGTTTTGTTTTCGAGTTAGAATATACAAGATTTGTCAAGATTTCCACCTTCATCAATCATATTCCAACACTAGCAGTAGGACTTAGTGAAAAGGTTTATTGATGATATGAAGATACTTGTATAATTTATTTTAACAATATTACTACTAATAACTATAATAAATATTATATAATAGACAACCATGATATTTATTATTGTATTTTGCGGTGAATTTTAAATTTAGGAGTATAAGACAAATTTCAAATTAATATGAGAAAGTGTTATAATTGCTCAATGACAAATACCCTAGATGAAAATAAACGCTAAATGAAGTGAAAAACCAAAAGTTTTATATGGCAACAGATGGACGAACGGATAGACGGACATGCAAAAATCAAAATTACTTTTATTATTATGCGTGAATTGAACCATTTTGCTCTAGCAGCATTATTTCTATGCATTACAAAGGAAGTGACAAACTTAGTATACCATATAAATTTCATCTAGGGTATAACAACATTAACATAAGCTCAAATGCATTTTTTTAGAGCATTTACACACTTAAAGTGTGGCTTTCTAATTACGTTTAGGTCAAATTAACAAACAAAATCTACTGCACTATAAGCTGGAGTAAAAAAAACAAAAACACAAGGAAAAAAATATAAAATAGAGTAAAAACGCTGAAACTATATACAAATAATAATAATAAAAGAATAATAAAGGAAATGTGTGGTAATAACTAAAATTAGAAAGGTTATTAACAAAATACTTATGTATAATAAAAATATTCTGTATATCTTGCCCATGAAATCACCGCTACTACTTTCTGAGGTAGAATATTCCACATTCTGGTAACATATATATAAAATTGGCGCTCAGTTACATGTAAATTAAAACTTGGCACAATCAACACCACAGTTCTTCTGGACCGAGAACACAATAATTTAAGCACCTTTCTTACAATTAAATTATACAAAAAACGAAATTACCCTGGAATCAAGATAGGTTTTTAATATTCAGCCAAAGACGGATTTCACATAAGGAGAAGCAGGGTCATATCGTCCCAGACCGTAAACGTAGCCAAATTGAATACAACAGTGGGTTTTTTTTTGCGACAAGGAATCCAGATGGCAAAACAATTCGGATCGGTAGGTTACAAAGGAGCAATCAGTTGTTTCACTAGCATGTATTTCGAGAAGCAACTGAAAGCCTATGAAGCGTTGCGTGAATTGATATGGTCAGACCATGTCAGTGTAATATTAAAAATGATGCCAAGATTCTTTACCGACCTGCTGTATGGAATAGGAGTATCATATAATATCAATTCGGGAAAGTCTGTGATGTCCAAATTATTTCTGTACAAAAGAATTATCTTAGAGTTTAACGGACTTAGAATAAGCTTATTCCGTAGTGCCGGCAAGGATATTGATCCAAGGTGTTTATTCAATCTGCATACAGCATCCTCCATCAATGCACGCTGTCTGGAAATATATGTATAGCTGGCAATTATCAGCATACAAAGAAAACTTACAATTTAAAATTACTGAAGAAATATCATTTATGAACATTGAAAATAGCAAAGGCCCGAAGATTGACCCCTGCAGAACACCGCTATATACAAGAAAAAATTCAGAGGAATTCTCACCACCACCGCAGAGCTTTGCTGGCGCTTATTTGCAAATACCACTAAAGAAATTAAACAATCTTTTAAGCTTGTATATGAGTAGTGAGTGCTTAAATGTATGAAAAGCTTTGGAGAAATCTAAAACATTAGAGAAATTTAAATTTTGAAATTGTGTAATTTTACACTGTCTGGACCAAAAATACAAAATTATTGAGTAAAAAGCTGCTCTCTTTCATGTAATTTTTAGATTGCCTCGAATAATTAAAAATTGTTTACTAAAAGATATGAAGCGATGAAGTGACGCAAAAAAGAATTTAGGTACTTCTATTTTATTACCAGGTGTAATTTTTTTATTCGTTTTCAAAAAAGAAGTTATGCAATTCCTTTGTAGGTAAGGTATTCATGCAAAAATATATAATATTGAAAGTTTGTTGAAAATTTAATTTTACTGCACAAAATTGTAGGTTTTCCCGAGTAATTTTTGGCAAAAACTAAATCGGGATGGCATTCCTAAAAACTAAGAAAAAAACAAAGAAACATACTCTTCGATAATTTCCTTTTTTATTTATTTTTATACAGAAGATTTTCTAAGACAACAACGATATAAAAACTTACTTCGTGATGTTTATATATTTGACAGATGATCCAGTACAATATACAGCACAACATAATTCAGCAAATCTTCGCAGGTGGAAACGTTATATACACTATTAAAATGTTTACCTGTGCATTTTTTCTTTTCTTTCTTTTTTCTATATATATACATTCAATACATAACTGAGAAGATATTTTAGGTGTAGATTGTAATGCTGCATGCAAAGTCTTTATGCTTCTAAGTTTTATGCTCTACTACTCACTATGAACACGATCCACAATCTATTCAGGACATGTAATACATATTTCTGTACCAATGTGGTTTCATTCTGTCACACAAATAGGACACACATTAAGTGCGTAAAAGTAGATGATCAGAATTCTAAAGAAACGTAGTAGATAGGATACTTCCAGTAGGTGTATTAGTAGAGTAAAGATCGATTTAAGTGAAATGATTTTGAAACAGTCTAAGACACCTTCGGTTTGATATGGTTCTGGATCGATGGATATTTATATTTTAGTTTTTTTCTTTTTTCCTTTTTTTCTTTTTTTGTATTATGTACCTGCATGATACAATATTATAGTCACTTACTATTTCAAAAAAATATTTTCATCTAGAATCTCACACGATATTTAAGTTTTTAAATTATTCTTCGACATTAATATAAATTATATTATTTTTTTGTGCTCTTGTGCTGCATTCGTCCATATCCTTTCAATTTGCTTTGTCCATCATAACACTTAAATCTCTTTAAAAAAATACACAGCTATTATGATAAAGGTGTTTTTGATCTTTTAGTTTTTATAAGCTGCTTTCTTTTAGGACATCAGATGTATAGCCGACATTATTAGCTTCTGTCCATACTAAAGAGACAGGATGAACTATTCCTCCGATTTCACAATTAACTGTGCGAGCCTTTCCGTTCAGTACGAATAAGGCGTTGTTAGCAGGTGTAACCAAGTATAAGCCAAATAGTCCTGAAATAATAATCAAAATATATACATATATATATATATTTTTTTTTTCAAATATACCTACTTAATATTAATAATACCAGAATTTGATGCACATACGTAAAGAATTAAGTTAGAAAATAATATAAATGAAATTCATAAAGTTTTCATGATTTTTGGAACAAAGCTTTACGCTCTCCATATTTAGATGGATTAAAACTTTTGCATAACTTAATCTAAAGCTAAGTTCAGGGGATATCCCATGATATAAAGTATAGCATGACAGGAATGAAATAGGATAACGTATTAGGGTAGTGATAGAAATGTTGATGTCTGAATCTACCCAGCTAAAATGAACCTGCAAGGGTCACTCATCTGGTACACAGATGATCTTATAACAAAAGTCATGATTGGCATGGGCAGCCTTATATCAAGATGTTGGATAAACATTACCCCTATCTTACTGTTTCCTAAGCAGTAATACATACCATAGACAAGTGCATCAGAATTAACATAAAAAAAAAAAGATTGTCAACACCCAAAAAAATATATATATTGTTTCCAAGAGCGAAGCCGCGATAAATGCATTAAAATCAAATGGCTCCAATTCAAAACTGGTTTGGGACTGAAGTAGTATCTTGGATCTACTATCAATGGAAAGCAAAGTAGCCCTGTCTCATCCGAAACATTCTGTGCGCTTATATTCAGAGTTTACCAAGAGATCAGGATTTCTCCAGATAGATCATTCGATTGCGGCCCCTTTGTTAGAGGAGCAAAAATTCATAATAAATTATAAATTGTATATGCAATCTAGTTGGCTCTCAACAAGTCTTCCCCAAGTTGGCTTCGAAAACTTCAGAATAAGATTTCTAAGTAAGGTGAAAGGGACTCATGAGAACGATGTTATTATAACAGATTCTATCATATTCGATTAGTTGAGAAAACTAAATCAACAAATTTGTTTCAAACTTACCTGAAGAACGAATCAATCTAGCTGGATTCCCCCATTTAACAAGATCGAGAGGCATCGATTGTCCAACCCCTGATATCATCTCTACTTTACCTAAAATATATAAAATATGTATAAAATATAAATATAGTATTATTAAATAAACCAAAAAATCGTCACCTGTATACAAATTAAGATATAAGATGTCTTCCTTATCATTAGCAGTAGCAAACAAATCATATCCGTGCATTAGTTGACTTTCGTAAAATGTCACATCACTGATATTCAATGATGTTTTCACATCAAAAAGGAATTCTAGTCCATTCGCTTAGAATTTTGAATATATATATATAAAAATAAAAACAGTTAAATATATATCTACCGAAAAATATTTCCATTTATTTTCGTTTACTTACGTGTTATTTTCTGAATAATGATTACAACTTCATTTGAATTGTGATCAATTGTTGCCAAATGTCGAGAATTGGGTGATATGTGTGGAACACCATTCAACATTGGCTTCATTGTGAGAACGGTGTCTGTTAAGTAATCCAAGAGTAGTTGACCTTGCCGACGATTTGTTATAGGTTCTCGGCAAAATATTATCACAAAACCATCTGCAAATGGATATCATTTGTATGTGTTTACATATTGTATGTGTTACATGCAATAATGAAATTCGAAACAATTTTCAAATAACTGATTGTGCCTTAAACAAGGCTACTTTGTACAAGAAATTGCTCATGCAATATTAATTTCTTCCCTGGCTAAATCTATGTGCAAACTCTTCCATATATTCTATCTAAAAGCAATCTTCCTAACAACTCTCTCATTAGCTATTGACAATAAAAGTTTACAAACTGGGCACTATAAATATATTGTCTAGTTTCGTCTAGCGCCTGGATTCATGTATTTATAATTATGTCAAGTCAGAAATAGTCGATAATCGCTCTCAATGGCTTCCTATAGAATCTAGCGCATGCTGCTCTTTTAGTCAATTCCACATCCAATCCAAATCAATGGCGGTATTCCTCAAGGCTCTTTTCTCTCTCCTATACTTTTCTTAATATTTATTATAGGCCTTTTATCTCTTAATTTCAATCCTACACGTAGTTTTTTTTAGATGACTTTAGACTTTATTGCTTATTTATTCGATTCTCTTGCGGAATCTCTTGAGATTAATCGACAATTTATATTTATATAAATATAATCTTATGTTAATCTCTGTTACCCCTAAAACGCTCTTCGAATTTTGTCCAATCTTATCAAATTCGCCCTTCCTGAATATCTTCCTGACTGACTGCCTGTCTAGGTATTATAGGTGCCCTTCAAACAACATCAACGGCAGCAATGGCGATTATACTCACGTTCTTATCCCCTTGATATCCATCCATGGAAAATATATAGCTTCAAATTGACTTACAGGATCAGGCTGATGGATAACAGAAGACTTTGGTTACATCAGAATACTGAAGATCAGTCCTGGGGACTGTATACGGGGGCCACATTGTCCCTAGACTAGATTTTGAGAAGGCATTTTCAACTAGCATTTCTGGTAGAGAGGAGTGAGACGATAGTCGCGTAGCAAATGACTCTGAACTCTGTGTCTTTATAGACGGTTCCAGAATGGATGAGGGAAAGGGAGCCGGGGTGTATTCAGCACTCCCTCAAATACAGGAATCGTACCGCCTACCGGAGTACTGTAATGTATTCCAAGCGGAGGTTCTGGCTATTAACAAAGCAGCAAGGGTGCTGGAAACAACTTATGATGTCCCTAGCGAAGCAATCAAGTTATCAGAATTTTTATTAACAGCCAAGCTGGAATCAAAGCTCTGGACTCGAGTACCATTAGATCGCGTCTAATGCAACGATGTCGCTGCGAGCTCGGGAAACTGGGTGCTAACCACACAGTTAATATCTGCTGGGTGCCTGGTCCCAGCGATAAACCTGGAAACGAGGCAGCTGATGCTCTGGCCAGAAAGGGTTCTGCTTTGAATATATGTCTAGCGGAGGAATCCATATGTCGGCCTCTAGAATTAGTGAAGAGGGTTCTAGATATACAGACCTGTAAGCTGGCAAACTGCAGATGAGGATAACTGACCACATGTCCAATCTCAAGACAGCTGCTTCCCGAAATATGTCCTGGGAAGACTGAATCTTTGCTGAGGAGAAGCAGGACTGATGCGTAATCTTACTGCAACCATGCAGAGCTCATGAAAGCTCCATACAATAATTTCTGCAGAGGCTATATGAACGAGGAAGAGATATAAGAGCGTCCAGCATCTGCTCTGCGCATGACCTAACATTGCTAAGCGTGAGAAGAATACGCTTAGTAGCTACTTTTTCTGCGAATTGGGGGAACTACCAGGCACGGAGTTGAGGGTCCAGGAATGGTTCATTAACTCTTGTGGCTGGTTTCAGCGCACCCCTAAATCTGAGGAATGCTTTCCATGTAGGGGGCCATGTTCTAAGTGTGACTGATCATATATGCTTTCACGATGGCCGCCACTCTAACCTAACCTAGACTGGCCATAATTTTGCAATTGCTGAAGAAAACAATGAAGTGTCATAGATGCAAAAAAATATGTTTTCCTATCCAATATTCTGCGCTTGTATAAGTCTCGCGCATTATACCATGTCTAACACTTGGTGATGAGTAAATGCCATCAAATTAACAATCAAGAACAGATTCATAACGCCGGACTTCAGCTGCGAATATCTTTATAATTGCGTGTGGTTTGCCTGAAGTAAATTCCTTTACGGAGTTTAATTAGAGGTTCTATGTATTGGACATAGATAGAGGTACACACATACATACTTACATAATGCAGAAAATTCCATGCTGTCAGGTACACAGTTGTACAAAGTAAGATCAACTGATTTCGTATATCGTAAGTTGGCTAAATCAAGTTTATATAATCCTCTTTGATTTTTGTGTGTTACATATCCATATCTGTAGCTATAGTGTGGCTGTTCTAATTCTCGTGATGGTATAAATAAATCTTTAACTAAATCAAATTGTCCATCAATAGGTTCTGGGTGAACTGTGTAATGCTTCCTTTTCTGTCCGGCATCCCGTATTACTTGCACTGTTTTCGATTCCATATTTTCTGGATAGCGCCAATTCAACACCCAAATCTGATCTAAATGCCTCACATAATATAATTCAACTGGATATTTATCGGTTGCTATAATATCTACAACAACCATTTGAATTGTTGAAATTACTAGTATCCGATCATGTATAGGTTGGCTAGCATAAATATAACGTGACCCAACATTAATGACACGACCCCATGTGCATTTTACTCCTTTGCTGCCGCAAACGTAATCTTGAGTGCCTGGTATCATATCGGTACTCTGAATTTGGTGATATAAACGGCAAGCAGATGGTTCATAAACTGCTACTCCGTATTCGTGGAATACAAAAAATCTTCGTTCTGTATTTATCACAGCTGCAAAAGAAAAGCAAAAAAAAAAAAACAATTAAGATTATTTTTTATGACAATATTTATCGTTTTGGATAGCGCGTACTTGGCGTTGGTTCTTCCTGGACGATCAGTGAAGTTATTTCGCGCACCTTTCCACCAACATTAGTTGCTTGACACATGTAGGCACCTAAAGAAAACAATAATCTTAATCTTAATCTTTCAAAAAAATCAACAAAGATCAATAGACCTGTATCAGAGTATTCGATATTGTGTAGTTTTAGGCACGTTCCATTTCCAAGTATTTCATATTTTCCCGATATGCTTAAATTAATATTTTCATTGTTCTTAAGCCATTCAACTTTGGGAAATGGGTCACCAGTTATGTGACACCACATTTCAGATGATTCACCCGGTCGTCTTGACTGCAGCCGTGGCATAACACGTACTTCGGGAATTGCTGTAGAAATATTTTTTTTTTTTTAGGAAGTTGTATAATACTTAATAATAGTATATAGGTAATGCCCCAATATGTCTGATTATGGTAATAGTTAATATCGAGTTACGATATTTTGTTTATGATCGCGTCTTTCGCTTCACCGAAAATTACTTTAGTACTACTTAAGTACTACCGAAATTCTATTCAAGCATTATTGAAATTCAAAAGAAATTATTGTTGTAGGTAAATTAACAATATTCTGAAGATCGCGATCGAAGGAAAGAGGCAGAGACACCACATGAATGGATGAAGTGATGAAATCTGAAAAAAAAAAAACAAGTATTCATTCACACACACACACATCAGAAGATCCAAAGATCAGCTTTCTATAACGTTTCTCGGAATCTTTTTCATCCCGATAATTACAACATAATTTCCCCAAATGCTCGCTCCAATATGAAAATATTGAAGATATTAAGCACATTGCTAGTGCATTACTGGTATTCGAAACTTTGACGTAATCATTTCACTCTGATAAAATGTTCAAGAGATTCCATCGCCTTCATAGACTTAATCGAATCAGCGGGTGGTAGAGTTGCGGTTTACGCTGCAAATGCAGTTCGGTC
The DNA here is from genome assembly GCA_963924295.1 of Dioctria rufipes. Taxonomy (NCBI): domain Eukaryota; kingdom Metazoa; phylum Arthropoda; class Insecta; order Diptera; family Asilidae; genus Dioctria; species Dioctria rufipes. Next base: position 2,106,285 of record OZ002741.1, read on the forward strand.
TAAAATTATTTGTATAATTCAATTGATAATGACTGGAACGTCCTGGTTGTTAAAATATAGGACGATAATCTTAATAGAGATCCGATTGTTTTAATGGTTGTCTATCGCAGTGAAATTTACTGCTGTAACAATAATCTATCTAATATCTAACTCTTTTTCTATATAGATTTATCAATCATTACCCTTCTTCCTGTCCACAGCCCTCTGGCTGGCGAATATTCAGGAATTATTCCGAAATTTAGATCGTTTTCTCCACACATGTTCTAATCAATATATTGAACCCTCCTGCGAAGCCCTTCCCAGTAGACTTCACTGGATAAATCCTGCTTTACGCTCATCTAACAAGGAGGGGGTTTTTGACAGTCCTGAGGGCCTGTCTTGTCTGGCAAGAAGAGCTTGAATCAACTGAGCATTTTTGTGTACTTGCCCTCCTATCTGCGGATGAGCTGAAATGAGTTTACTTCACCTTGACCAGTGGCCACGAAAGGTTCCGGTCAAAAGGTCCTTTCTCTTTTTTTTTAGCATGTTATAATAATCGGCTGGCTTAGCCTTCATGCTTATGATCTCTTGCCTTAGAGAGAATAAAGAAATAAATCTACTATCGGAAGAACCAATCGCCATTGATTTTCAAAAAAGGTGTACTGATTTTATAAAAGCGCTTAGCAAAAACTCTGAAAACTCTACATCTTTAGACCTTTTATACTTCTGTACCAGAAATAGAATTCTACTTGTTGTGGCAGTATCAAATCTTATAATATTGGAGAAAAGTTTGTCAACATATACATTCGCGAGTGCTGTTCGGACATCTTTTCACTTTAGTTTTAACTTTAACAAATAACAAAGTTAAAACGAAAAACGTCAAAGAGGTTTTACTCCTAAAACTGACGATGTTTATCCATATATCGCGATTTATCATAGGAGGACCATTAATAGACCTCTTATTTGACTAGTTATGGTCCTGATTGATAGTTTGTCGTCCCATTCGGATGGCATATCATCAACTTTAGTAAAAATTCATGATACGTCTCTAATTTCTGTTTGTCTTCATTTCTCCGGAAAGTTGTTTTCTATGATAAAAAGTAGTAGATTTCACATAACACTTATGTTTTATGTACATTGCTAAAACGTGATGACCTCTATTTTCATTTCAAGCCGTTTTCGGATGACGTCGTTTTACTATAGTTTTTTTTTTTCTAATCTCAGTTATGAAAAACTGGTAAGCAAGTTGACTAACTTTAGTAAGGTATTTACAGAGTCAATAACGGGGCTCTTACATTTTGAAAAGATCTCTTCTTGGATTCCCTTCACTATTCCGGAACTTAGTTGAGTTCTTATATTTGTTTGATCATGTATAAGACTTAAGGTGTTCCGCAGGGCAGTCATCTTCGCCCGCTACTCTTTATCATTTATGTCAATGAATGTATTATGTATTTTATTTTCATCTAGAAGTCTATGTTACGCTAATGATGCTAAAATCTTTCACATCTATTAATTACCTTTCATTAAGTACCACGATTTTCTAGTATACATAAGAAGAATGTCTAAAAACATGACACGGTTGATTGTTCTTTGTTCAAACTTGGATAGAACCAAGAATTTTGTGAAACGGGGGAAAAGTGACGATGGACATATCCGGTAATTCAAGAGAAGTCTTCAATAGACTGGAAGCTTTTGGCTTCAGGTATTAAGCATATTTTCAGAACATAATTTAGTCTTTCTAGATAATACAAACGTACGCATGCGGATGTGTATATGTGTATATGTATATACTTACTGTATACATTCAAAATATGTGTTTGAACAACATCTTTATTTCGTTGTGCATGGCATGTATAATTTCCACTATGCAATAATTGAATACGTGTTAGATAAAGACTTCCATCACTAAATACACGTATTTCATCCTCATTGATTGCTGATAAATCTACACCATTACGTCGCCAAATAATTGGTGGAGATGGTGATCCGGTTACATCGCATTTGATTTCAACATTATCACCAACTCTTGCTGATAAATGGTTCGTTTCAAGAGCTTTGTCCAAGGATACGACAGAAACACCTGTTGGTACGGATAATTCTTTACATTTTTATAAAACATTATGTATATAATTTATGGGAGCATTATGTATAACTTACTATATAATTTGCTAAATGCCTGATAAAATTCGTTAATGCTTAGTCGTCCGTCATGATCAATGTCATCGAAATTAAGCATATCATCTAAGATGCAGCCGTTACTCAATTCTTCCAGATGCTCAATAGTCGATATTTGATTTAATTCCTCCAGCTCTAGATGGGCATTATTATTCTGATCGTAGTGTGAGAACATGATTGAAACTAAGAAGTCCTTACTATGGTTGTTATCCTGCGTCATTAATCTAGCATGATTGTACAGTAGCAAATTGTCTTTCATAATTTCATATTCTTGAGACGAACAGAAGCCTTTTTTAGTAGACTTTTTTGATGTTTTCTCTACTTCATTTGCATCATCAACAGTTTCTGTTATGGCGGCGATCTGTGATTGATCAGATTTTAAGATGATTTTGAATGAATTTTCTAATATATCTGTAGAAGTTGTAGATGATAGTGATGATGGTGTTGTTGTTGTTGATGTTGTTGATGTTGTAGTCGTTAGTGTTGGTATTGATGTTGATGTTAATTCTTCAGTATCATTACGTTGGATCACTTTTGCATGGTTGTTTATATTAGAATTTCTACTAGAATTCGTTGTGTATATTACAGATATTTTAGATTGAGCCTTTTGAGAAATTTTCCAATTTTTATTTATGATCTCTAAGCATTTCTCTAGCCGCTGATATGTTATTTGTTGATCAAGCATACACGCAGCACGATGTAGCTCACAATGATTCTCATATAATTTTCCATCAGAACCGCATATGGATCTTTTTCGATGTGAACAAAATCGCTGGCATATACACGATGGCTGACTAGTTTTAATATCTAAAATACATTCTCGTCCTTTTGGACAATAGTGTACTAAGCAAGGATCTAAAGAAAATAAAGAAAATTAATTGAAATTTTTTTAGCTAAATTTATCTTACTGTTTGTTGTCAACTGATCAGAAATATCCTTGCTGATATTAGAGAAAGCGCTGTCATCCTGACTTTTCTCCGGTTGTTTTTGAAGAATATCAAACTGGTTTAATTGCAATTTATTATCTCCAGTTTTGATTATTAGACAACTGCTTAAAACTACTTGTGTTGATGCGATAATTGTGACAGCACAAAGAAATATTTTCCATGCACTTCTTTGACACATCTCCAATGCTTTTGTTGGCCTTGTAATATTTTTTACCATCATGTAATGGCCACTATCTGTTTCCCTCATTAAAAGTGTGCTGATATTGTGCTATCACATTCCAAATACCCTTAAAAAGAAAGTTATTAGATTAATATTAACAAAAAATATTATAACTGTAATTGCTAGGAAATAGATGAGATTTATGTGTAATTTTTATTGAAACAAAATGCTCATGTTACATTAGATTAGATTTGTGGAGGAGCTGCGCATGCGTTAGCTTCGCATTCACTGCGACCTGAAAGACTCGTTCAATTTAGACCTGACAGAAACGGCAGGATGGAGTCTCAGCCAAGCCCAGGTGTCGATAAGCTTTTTCGCCTGACGAAGTCCTTGTAGCCTTTTCCAATAAAGGGATTTTTGTATGTTCGCCCAGCTATTCAGTGTAGCTCTGAGGTAAGACTTTGAAGTGCTGCAAAATGGTTCTGGTCCGACAAAGGAAATTTCCTCACCTATTTTAGCTAGGCCGTCAGCAATATCATTGGTTTTATGGCGCCCATGTCCAGATACCCACATGAGGATAACTTTATTTCTCCTCGATAAATTTTCAAGGGTTTGCAGGCATTCTCAGACTATCCTTGACTTACTTAATAGTCAAGAACTTTAAGGCCTTGAGAGCGGCTTAACTATTCGAGGGGATATTGATGTTTGAGCCATTTATGGCTCTTTTAATTACAATTATTGGCACATTTTCTATGGCTAATACGGTAGAGGTAAAGTCCAAGGCCTTTGAGATATGGCATCTGGGGCCGTATACACCCAGTCCGAATTCACTGTTCGTTTTGAGCCGTCTGTATACCACACCATCGATCCTTATTGGAAGCACGGTTTAGTGGAACGCCATTGTTGTCGGTCTACCAAAACCACTTCGAATGATCTTACAGATTCCCCATTGAAATATGATAACACTGGAGTTCGGCTCCTTTTTCACCTATATATGCAGAGGTGGAATGTTTAATAAGGCTTCCATGGCTACTCTAGGACAGGTACTTATGAGACCACTTAATCCTAGACAGGCAAGTGCTTGGGTTTTTTGAAGACAAGTCTCGGTTTTCTGTTGTTTAGTTTTTGGCCACCCACTATTTGAGGCCGCATAGGTGACCATAGATCTAACAACCGTGGTGTACATCCAATACATCATGTTAAGCTTCAGACCCCAGGCACCACGTGCGGACCTTGGAAAGGGCTTATTGCATGAGGGCGGATATGACTTAATCACGAAACCCAGAAATGGTCAGCTGGTCATGCTTCATTATAAATTCTAAATTGATTTCATTAGTTTATCCTAATTTTTGGTTGAAAGAGTCTAATTCCACAATGTCAGAGTAGATAGAATGAGATGCCGGTGGTATTATATGGATATACAGCCAGTCCACACTGATCACCTTGGAACCTGACCATCTGCGATTTGCATAAAACTTTCAGAGTTTGTATGAAATATGAAAATAGCTCACCCACAATATTTTGTTTACCCTACCGCGCCCCATCACCGCTAGAAGTGCTAGAAATTTCGTGATCTCACGATGAAACATTATTTTCAAAAAATCATACTTGAGAACGGACCAATCGATTTTTCTGATTCGAATTCCAAATAACGCTAAATTCTTTATATTTTTCATAATAAAATACTGCAACACTAAAATAATTGTTTTTTTTAATAATAGTACTTTTTTTCAAAACAATTATATTATTTACTATGAAAACTTGTAGTACTTTTTTTGCATTTTTATTTTGAAGTATAAGCCTTATCTATCTATCTATGTATGTGCCAAAACTTGTGATGTTGCTGCTCGGCTTATTTTGGATATATGAATTTTTAAAATCATCCTATACCCAAAGTAACGCTGTATGACAGCATTACAGTTAGCTGAATGCAGTTTTCTTTTTTCTACTAGAGAACCATTAACACTTTTTTGTCTCTGTATGCCAAAAATTGTGGCTTTCGCCATATTCATTTATAAAGTCACCCGTATACTCAAACTAAGGTTTTTTGAAACGATTCTAAATCAAGCTAAATAAAATCTTCTGTATTTTCGGTGATTGTGCAAGTCGAGCCTAGATTTGATGAGAAAACCCAAAGCCTCCTCTTGATGGTTGGACGGCCCTGCAACTTCCTGATGAATTGGCTGTATAGCACCATAGGTTGTTTTTTGTATATTTAGCAGTTTAGGGTACACTTTCAGTAGTATTGGAAGCTGGCAGCGACAAAATAGTCCAAGCGGTCCAAGTGAAACTGTTGGCTGATCTATTGGTCTATTACAAGCGCTACCTTTCCTAAGGCAGCCATTGAGACCTTACCTAGTCTCATACCACTACACCTACAAGTTAAGAAACAGCTAATTTAATATGTTGTGGACATTTATCTGACGATCGCTACTTAGGGGCTACTAACAATGGTGAAGTAGCTAACGATTGTGTGTCGTATTTTAAGGGATACCTTGGATAGATATTGTATTTCGAACCGAAGTGTTGAACATAGAAAGTTTGTACTCGCAGAGATATTATCATTGGATCCCCTATTTCTGTCCTATCAGACTGCTATAATCTGCTCTCAGGGCACTTAGGTCGTATAGACCATCTGGGAAATAATTCAGCCCCCCCCCCCCCACTTTAAACACCAAGAAGTAACTAAATTATTAAATTATCCTTGTGTAAGCTCATTAAATGAATTAAAATTGATTGAAAGTTGCATACACCCTGGGGCATCTACTTTTTAAATTCGTATAGCAACGCCCGATTCCAAGCTATTTCACCTAATTCATTGCTTACCCAAGTGTGGAATATGTTATAGTCGTAGCACACTGCATGCAGCAGTATGCTACACTGAGGCTAGTTGCAGCATGTATACGCGGGCTGCTTTCTGTATGAACGGGGTGTCTATACGCGACGAACGCACCTGAATCGACGAGAAGAAGAAGAGCGCTGCCTGTCAAGAAAGAAAAAGTTTGTAAAAAAGTCACGAATGGAGTAGCTGGAAAAGGCGGAACAAGATTCAGTTTTTTTAGAGAGAAAAATCCAAGAAAATCAAGGAAGTCTAGTAAGATAATCGTCTTTGAGGTTGTCATCTGTCAAAATTCTCCAATTAGAGTCCGATGTCGTGTGTGGTTTTAACCACTCTTAAGGAACGAATACAACAGCCACAACAATAAATACCGTGTCTCCAGAAGATGTTTATTCCTATGTTCCCGTTAAAGGATCATTACAGGCTCAAGATTGTTCTATATTCCGTCTAGATCAAGAAGAGATTCAGGCTTCAACAAAACGCTTTCCTAATGGACCGACAGAAATTGTTTACGCATACCAAGTTATTTCTAGTACTGGAAAAGCTGAAATTGGTTGGACTCTGCCGACAGAATTTTAAGATTTGATAACATAGCAGTAATTGAAAAAACAGGCAAAAACCCAACGAATATTTTATACAAACATTACAAAAGTATAGTAATATGTGATTTCTCACTTAACATATCAGTTTTTCACAACAGAAACTCCTTCTGAGTAACTTCAAATAGAATTCAATTTGTCGCATTCAAACGACTAAGCATTATAAGTTGTACCGAACCAGGGATGGGCAAAAATAACCGATTAATTGAATAACCGGTTAACCGGAAGCACAATAGCCGCTCAAAATAGGTTATTATTTTCCCGCGGTTAAACCGAATGATAGGTTATTTTTCGCGGTTACTCTTGCTGATATGTAGTCAGTACTTTCCTCATGAAAAATTCTTCTATTGTTTATATTTGCTGTTATTTTTTACCGAACAGATAAAAATGACAGCCTATAGTCAGAATTTAAGCAGAGAATTTAGTATGAAATGTGTTTACGCACAATAGAAAGAAGTACCTATTTTCACTTCAAAATTGCATTGGTTTGCGAGAAACATAAAGTCAGTAGTTTTCGCTAACTAGTTGCTGGAAAAATGTGTATTATTATACATAAAATAATACAGATTTTCAGTGAATGTTCGCTCCATCTATAATTCATAAATTTCTGGATTTTCTTAATGGCATGGGCACAAACGGTACAGAAATCTATTGAATTTCCATGAAAACAAAAACAGCTGGAAACAAAAATGCATGCCTTCTTGAAATGTTGTTTTTTAATTGTTAATACAGGTACATAATCCAGATAGTGAAGTGCAGATAATCATAAAGTGGATGGAAAAGGAATTTTTCAAATTATAAAAAGGTGTAATACATTCTTAATAAACAGAAGAAATCTTGTAAAAGATCATAAGAGAGAATATCCCCATCTAATGATACAGCCAAGAAATTAAAAGTTGAATTACAAAAACAAATAGACAGAAGGCTATGTCCTATATTTTACTAGCTTCAGCTATACTTCTTGATCCACGCTTTAAAAACATTGATTCCCAAAATTCTATTAATGCAGCTAATGCCATAGATCACGTGAAAACTGAGGTAAAACGAGAGTAAGAAGCTCTCCAACAAACATCCAAGACGAACAGTGTACGGGTACGGAAAAACAAGGATTGTGGAGTATACACAATGAAATTGCAGCCAAAACAATTCCACAGGAGCCGCCTACAACCCTACCAACAGAATTAAAGCTGTACTTAAATCAAGCAATCCAAAATAAAAATTCAGATCCAATTCAGTATTGGCTTGATAGTAAAAATGCTTTTCCAGCTACATACAAAATAGCTTTAAAATATTTGAGTATTTTAGGATCATCGGTTTCCTCTAAGAGAGTAGTATCTGCATTAAATAATGTTTGTACTGACAATAGAAGTAGATTAATCCCACAACATTTTTTTTTTTTTTTTTTTTTTTTATATTATTAAGCCAAGCTCAGGGGATACCCTATGATGCAAAGCACAGCATGGCAGGAAGGAGATAGGGAAAGGATTAGGGGATATGAGGAGAGTGGCGGAGGTGCCGATGTATGTCGCCCTTAAACTTCCGCAGATTGTACGCCGGAGGAAAAACAGAAGATGGTAAGCTGTTCCACATTCGCACTGTTCGGGATAAAAAAGCATCACGGAATTTTACTGTACGGCCGAAAGTAATTTGAAGGGTTAAAGGATGTGCGCGGTTTGCAGCGCGAGTATTGCGTGCAGGGATTAGACTAGATATTTCATCAGAACATTGACCATGCATATAGCGATAAAGGAGCGAAAGGCATCCAACATTGCGGCGGTGCTCGAGTGAGTCGATATGACAAGTTATTGCCAAATCGCCAATGAGCTTGAAGGCTCTCTTTTGGACAATATCCAATGAAGCTAAGGCTGTGCGACCAGCCCCGGCCCATATATGGGAGTTGTACTCCATTCTAGGTCTAATGTAGGACTTGTAGAGGAGCGCTAGATTTGACGGGCTGAAATATTTCTTACACCTTTTCAGAAATCCAAGACATTTCGATGCTTCTTTGGCAACAGAGAAGATGTGATCTGTCCAGTTTAACTTACTGGAAATATTAATGCCAAGAATGCTTAGTGACGGTGAATCAGAAATTAATGCTCCATCAAAAGAAACGGGTGTGGTTAAGTTATGATCTTGTTTTAATGAGATAAGACAGCTTTGGGACTTTGATGCATTGAATTCGACGCGATTCGCTTTGCCCCAAGCGAGGATATTGTTAAGATCGTTATTCAATGATCTAGTCATGCAATCTCGTTTAACACATGCAGCATTCCCCCTGGATTCCGCAAGAGTGTCAAAGGAGTAAGCGAAATCAAGAGTACTGTCATCTGCGAAACTATGGATGGGATTGAAAGTAAGGGAAAGCAGATCATTAATGAAAATTAAAAAGAGAGTTGGAGAGATAACAGAGCCTTGAGGTACACCGGCATTTATGGGATGCGGTTCAGATGTAACGCCATCTAATACAACACGTATTTGGCGACTAGATAGGAAACTTTCAATCCATAATAGAAGAGGAGGGGAGAGACCAAGTGCTTTGAGTTTGGCTAAAAGGGCTGGATGCCAGACTCTATCAAAGGCTTTTGAAATATCTAGGGCAACGATTTTAGACTCACCAAAATTGTGAAGACTACGGTTCCAACGTTCCGTAAGAAAAGTCAGCAAGTCTCCAGATGAGCGTCCAGCTCGGAAGCCATATTGGCGATCGTTGATGAGATGATTAGTTTCAAGATACTTCATTAATTTAGAGTTAATGATAGATTCAAAAACCTTTGAAAGAATCGAAGTGATCGCAATTGGTCGATAATTTGAGGGATCGCTACCCTCTCCCTTCTTGGGAATAGGCTGAACGTGAGCTAGCTTCCAAGCAGTTGGAAATTTTCCTGTCGAATAAGACAAGTAGAAGAGTTTGCGCAGAGGTTTAGCCAAGGAAGAGGCGCAGCTTTTAATTAACAGGGGCGAAAAACCATCAGGGCCTGCGGCTTTGGAGACGTTGATCCCCTTAAGGACCCTGAACACATCCCTCGTACGAATGTGTATTGGCTCTTGTACACATTCACACGGGCGATGCAAAACAGGTGTTTGTGAAGTTGGTGGAAGGCGAGAATTTGAAGCGAACCTAGCAGCTAAAATATTAGCTTTATCCAGGGAGTCAACAATCACTTCACCATTATTAAGTAGTGAAGGTATAGAGGAACTGGTGAAATTGTTCCTGATGGTTTTGACCAGGGACCAGAAACCTTTGCTACCTTTGCGGCTTGCCAAGATTCTTTGTCTAATATTCTGGTCAAAAAGAAATTTTTCTCTCTGGATAATGGACTTGCAGGTGTTCCGTGCAGTCTTGTAGACTTGTTTCATTTCCGGACATGGATGCAATTGATAGGCGCGAAAAGCAGACTCTTTCGCTTTTATAGCTTGGTTGCACACATCTTAATGAAATAATTTTTCTTGGATCTTTACCTACAAAATATTGGGAGATGTAAAATAAAATTGATTGTTGATTGATTGCTCGGTTAACCGGCCAAACCGGTTATTTTTTTTATTATAACTGGTTAGGTTTTAACCTTTGCAGAAATTAACCGGTTAACCGATAACCGGTTATTTTTTGTTAACTGCCCATCCCTAGAACCGATCTGTGATCTTAATTAAGTAACCTTTATGCACAAATAACAGCGCAGAATTTTTTATTTTATTTTTTCTCTTTATTTAGTTAAGATTTGTAGCATTCTGTATAGAAGAATAAAGTTTTATAATGGCGCGGACATTGGTAATACTTTTATCAATTGTTAAAACATTCTTCCATTTAAAATGAAACGGTGATAAAAAAGTAAAAAGCATCTTTAACATTAAAGTTACACAACCTTTCCATTAGAAAGCTCAAATTTGCGATAGTGTTATATAAGTTAATCAAACGTTTACAGATCTGTTAAAGAAGTGTTAATTAAAGGAAACTATTATAAAATAGCTATGCGCTTGATACTCTTTACTTTTCCTCTCACTCTCATGGAGCCCTCTTGATGTAGGGGTTGAAAAGGTCCACTCCTCTGCTCTCTTTTCAGGTTAGCACAGGGACACTGAAATAATTTGCTGCCCTCAGTGTTGAATGGGTGGATGGGGCAAGACAGCCGAAGGCTCAACATCTATGACCTTCAGGACCCTTCTGGACCGGATTTGGGCGACGGCCTTTGCTTTGCACAATTTTTTTTTTTTGTATATGACTGGTGGCAGTGGCTCTCTCCGCCAATAGCCGAGGCGAGCTAGCGTGCCGCCCTGCATATCAACGCTGTCCACCGAGTGATCTGTCAGCTCATGCGCTGGCAGTTTGGACTATACGTCCAAGCCAATCACTCATCATAATACCATAACAAATACTGATCCCTAGAAAATCTTTAGTTCCGCCAGGAATATAAACCTGAAATAGATTAAAATAAACAAGGATTTACCTATACAATACATCTCTATTTGATAGCAATAATTGCCTATTCTCCTACCATCCTTAACAAAACTAATTAACATCACCCTACTTAATGCTTCGTGGTTTTTGCTCACACATAGTAAAATATAATAGAACCTCTCAGTCAATATAAAATACCAAAATTGAACTGCCAAAACCACAAAGATGTCAAAGATAAAATGCTCTCCTTCAGCCTGGATAGGCTCTCGTCATCACCCATTTCATCCTTTAGGAATCCACTTGTAATCAATTCGAAATCCACTTCTACTCATCGCAGTTATGTCAAATGAGTTTTTCCACCCAATTAAATGGAAAACATGACTTATGGGAGCGTATTTATTTGACGTAGTCAAAAGCACCATTCGAAATTCCATCGAAAATTGAAGTTTGTGCGGTAGGTTTATTGAAAGTTCCATTGGTACATATCATGTGGCACAACATAGAGTTATGTTTATATATATTTATTTATTTATTTATTCATATGTCTACCGATAAGATTATCTTACAGACTAGCACATTTATTTTACAAAATACAAAAGTATTAATGAGCATATATATAAGCAAAACCATTATTTCTAAATAAAATTTACTTAACGATTATAATTCAAAAATTAAACTAAGCGACTAGCATTTTCATAAAGAGTTGATTTAAATAATTCCCTAGGCATTGTAAAATCAATAAATCCAGAAAATGAATTAAAGAATAAAATACAATTTGAAATAGGTTCATGCATACCATAGTTTGTTCTATGTTGTGGAGCATACAACAAATTTCGTGAGCGAATTGGTCTCTCCGGTGCATAAAAGGAGATTAAAGACAAAAGTTCAGGAGAATTAGTTCTATAAGATAAAATATCTCTTACAAAAGTAGCACAGGTCACTTCACGTCTGAACTGAAGAGTTGATAAACCCAAAAGCAAGCATCTTACACGGTAACGTGGCATATTGTCACGATTATAATTTAATTTATATAAAACAAAACGAGTGAACGACTTTTGTACAGACTCGATACGATTAATGTGAACATCATAAAAGGGGCACCAAATAACAGACGCGTATTCAAGAACAGATCTTACAAGCGAATAATACAGAACTTTAAGTGTGAATATATCGTTAAAATCTTTGGAATTACGCTTTAAGAAACCTAGATTGCGGAATGCTTTAGAAACAATAAGTTCAACATGTGAAGCGAAAGATAGTTTTGGATCAAATATTACTCCTAGATCTTTGACCTCTGAAACTCTAGGAATGAGCATATCATTGATCGTGTAATTAAAGCTAAATATGTCGAATTTTCTGGTGAAACTCATAATTTTGCATTTGGAAACATTTACTTCTAATTTGTTCATGGAGCACCATGTAAATAACCGATTAAGATCAGCTTGAAGTGAGAAGCAATCGTTCAAGGAAACAATTTTTGCATAAACTTTAAGATCATCAGCAAATATTAAATAATTCGCGAAGTAAAAATTCCTAACTATGTCATTAATGAATAGCAAAAAAAGTAAGGGTCCTAAATGACTGCCTTGAGGAACACCAGAAGTAACGGAGATGACTCTAGAAACAAGATTGCCAATTTTCACATATTGCTTACGGTTGCTTAAATAAGATTCAACCCATTTCAAGATAGATGAATGAAAGCCAATACATTGCAATTTACAAACTAGAAGCGGGATATTAACCCTATCGAATGCCTTAGCAAAATCAGTATAGATCACATCTACCTGGGCACCTTCTTCAATAGAATTAATCGCAAAATTGGAAAATATTGCCAAATTTGTGGAACAAGACTTACCAGCGCAAAAACCATGCTGTTGGGAGACTATTAACTCCTTTACAATAAAGCTAATTTTAGTATTCACTATAGAATCTAATAATTTTGGAACATTATTCATCACAGAAACTCCACGATAATTCATTATATCATGTTTTAACCCGGATTTAAAAATTGGTGTAATAAAAGAAATTTTCCAATCATCCAAAAAAACTCCTAACCGAAGGGATAGGTTAAAAATTTCAGTTAAAGGAGATGATAGCGATGTTGCGCAGTGTTTTAAAAACGAGGGACATAGGTAATTCGTATCTTGTTTAGTACTTAAATTAAGATTACATAATGCCTGATAGACATCATCATATTCAACCGATAAGAAGCCAATGTCCACCGGAGAGGTGTCTGGCTTTTGACAACAAGTAGTGATGCAGTAATCAGCATGGGTACCATAGACGGTCTGAAAATATTCGGCAAATAGATTACATCCAGTTTGTAAATCGTGGGATGCAATACCATTATACTCTAAGACCCTAGGGAAACCTGAGGATTGACGCATATTATTAATATAAGACCAAAAAGCATTGCTGTTGTATTTTATGCTAGATTCAACTGACCACACGTATTGTCTGTACAAAAATCTATGTAAGAATTCATATTCTTTCCTCAAACGCTTAAAATTTTCTAAGTTATTTGGATCATTAGTAGATTTGTATAGCTTATGCGCCTTGAGTTTAGCATTCTTCAATTTAGAAAGACCTTTATTGAACCACTTCGGGTGCTTATTTATACGCTTACGTTTGATAGGAACGAATTTAGATAAACCGTCATGAACCACTTCAAGAAATTTGCTGTAGGCTTGCTGCAAATCATTATGTATACATAAAAAAGACCAGTTAATATTAGAAAAGAAAGTATTTAGATTGTCATAGTCAGCACGATTAAAGTTAAATGTAAAACTAGAATGATCATCAAGCTGTCTAGCAAAATCATAGAATGATAAATTTAATTTAATCGCTTTATGATGGAAATCACAAGTAGAGAGGGGAAAGTCAACTACATCAATTCGATATATTATATCATTGCTTAAAAAGACCAAGTCTAAGAATTTACCAGCATCATTACATACATCATTTACCTGAACTAAATCTAAGCCTATCAGGTTGTCAATTACAAATCGGTCACGTTCAGATATTACATTAATTGGAATTAACATTCCTTCATCATCGTTCAACTTCCATTTAACACTACTTAGGTTAAAATCGCCGAGATAACACAGTTGATTATGATTTTGATTAAAGAATAAAGCAGATACATTATTGACGTGATCCTTATAATGATCCAGCGTAGACCCAGGAGGTATATAACTAACACACAAATCCAAGGAGTCATGAGTCAACTGTGATTTAATGATACGTACGCATAATTGATCCAATTCACTGCTTTCATTTAGTAAAGAAATTCGTTCGCTAATAAAGCAAGATCGCACCGCAATCATAACACCTCCGCCTCTTGTCAGACCAGTTGATATATGACAACGATCTTTTCTGTACACCACATATTCAAATAGATTAAATAATTCACTAGAAAATATAGCATCGGTAAGCCAAGTTTCAGTAATTACAATGATATCATAATGATTTTCCAAAACAGCCAGGTGAAACTCTCGTAATTTTGTTCTTAAGCCACGAATATTTTGATAATAAATGTTCAAATTATTATTATTATGATTAAATGCATAAGACTATTGCGAGCGAACGGAAGAAGGATAAGATAAATATTCATCACACGAGTAGTGAGAAGAAGAATCCACTTCACTTATTTTATCTGATTCACACTCGCAGTATTTATTTCTGGCAAGTTTTTTGACATTTTTATAAAATTTCGCACGTAAACACCTGAAGGCCAAATATCAGAAACGAGCATTTTAGGAATCAAGTACTCAGGTACACCTAATTTGAAAGTTGTAAAACGCAATGAATTAATTTATTTAATATTATATATATATATAGTATATGGGTAACGGGTAAAATCCTGTTAATGAGTTTCATATGTATGTACAGCTATAATTTACTCGCAGTGTTATTGTCGTAGCATAACCAAAGCCAACAAGGTGATATACTTAGATAGATTGTGAGTTGATATAGCCAGCCTCTCGCAAGGGATCAATTGATATGATGTGCTCGATGAAATTTTTGGAATTTATTAATTAGTGCAGAAAATTTGAATGAAAGCATTAGAATTAGACCTATTCTAGTGAATTGAAAAGCGATTACGCATTTACAAAAATTTTCCCCTCGATAATATATTTTATCGAACTCTATACACTGCTCTCCGAATACAATACAATATGTATGGGGAGTACAATAGAATATGTCCAAACCAAAGCTTCAAGAGGGCACAGATTTTGGATTGTTTATTATTACCACTTCACCTCGTAATAAAAGCAACCCAAGTCAGCTTAGCCATCACAGTCGCTTACAAAGGCTACAATCTATTTGTGGGAAAATGTTTTTAAAAATTTTCGATAAAAGCTAACCTCTATGACTAATGGAATTATTTAAGCAATTTTTCATGATTAAGTCGTTTCCCTAGTTTTGCAAAATCAATTTCAAATACCATCAATGTTGTTGACAGTTCCTTGTTCGACTAGCGTATAGCTGCCAATAATGTGTCTTTTGAAATAACATGGCTATATCCTTCTTTATATTTTGAGTGATAGATCTAATGATGGTGTGATTTGGATGCCAGTCCTTCATAGCTTGATTTGCAATGAAAGGACGGAAAAACTTTCAAAACAAGCACCCGAACGAACAGCTTCTGGATCGCAGTTGTTAAACAACAATGTCTGACAGCGGTTTCAATAAGCAAAAATATAAATAGAGTGTAAGAGAAAATTTTTGAAAAGATGTATAAAGCATTTTTCTAAAGATACGCAGTGGTGGCCAATTGAACTGCAACCAACTTTACGATATTAAATCTTTGTACTGAGAAATCAAACAAAACCCATATTTTTACAGAAGATTTGTCAATGAATCCTCTTTCTAAAATCATATTAGCTGTGTCCTTTTTTGTTTGCAGAACAGAGCGAACAGTACAAATAGTGCGCTTCAATCGACAGAACAATTTGTTCTCTCCAGAGTTCTAGAGCAAGGTACACAAAAGAATACAGCTATTATTCCAATACTTCCCGTTCGGTTGTTGTTTTTCGTAATGGACTTCGACGTAAAGGCCAAAACACAGTGAGGTCGACACAACAAAGTCGCCGTAAATTGGTTGCTGTCAAAGATTCCCATATACTTAACACAATGAGGGCGACGCGATAAGTTGCCAACAAAAAGTTTGAGAAAATCTCTAAATTAGTCGCCAACATAATTGACATTTCTGTGTGGATAGTGAATAATTGACATTCATGTTAACATATGTGGATTTGGATATTTTTATGAAACATAGTAAATTAAAAGTTAATAGTAAATAAACTAGTTATTAAATAATAAAATTAATTTCATTTATTAGTTTGACAAATTGCGTTTTGAGGAGGAATTAATAGAGAAAATGAGGGAAAAAGTTAAGTTGTGCAATAAACGTCATCCCATGTATAGAAATCTCTTCTTAGTATTCTTTTTAGTTTTTTCTTTAAGTTTTGCACTTTTAAGTATGCCGCATAAGCTATAATAGCGATTTTCCTTAATTTTTTCATTTTTGCCATTTCTTTTACAATAAATAAAACAGAGATAGCTGTCAAAAACATTTGTTGAGTCGCGTTCACTGTGTTTTAAATGCGACATTATCGCCAACTAAGTTGCCAACATTGTTGTGTCGCTCTCACTGTGTTTTGGCCTTAAGACGAGAGAAAATGTCGTCGCGCTATACAGGGTGTCCCGTATGTGGTTTTGCACCCGAAGGCTATAGATAGGTCATGCTTATACAAGCAAAACCTTGGATGGGAGGGGGGGGGGGGGGGGGTACACCCTATGATGCAAGACCACATACGAAACACCCTGTATATTTGCAAGGCAAATTACAAAACAAGTTGTTTTTGAGCTGCGTGCGCATAATGCAAATAAGAGTTTTGTATCGCTTACCATAAAAATATTTCGGTAAACGGTTAGACGGAATTTGGTTTATCACTCTCATAATAAAAGTGTTGCTCTAAGGTCGGTAAAATTCTAAAGAGATTTAATCTTGTTCGATGTAGATAAACCACTAACTAAACTAACTACTAAGAGAAGTTTCTATTGTTATCTCTGAATGACAATAAAATAATTTCTAAACTTTACGAATACTAAAATCTCACTCTCAGGTATTACCTCTGCTTGCTGTGTAACCCCTGCTATAAATTCGTCAGTAGTATTGAAAAGTAAATATTTCTTAAATAACGCCTCGTTTGCCTATTACTTTCCATTTGGGTTCATGTTGACTCTCCTATGCAACTCAAATTAGTTCTACTTTATGCCCGCAATAATCATAGCGTAAAGGTTTCGTCTATGGCAAAGGGAAAGCTCATAAAATGTGTCGAAATAGTTGTTTTACGAGCAATAGAATTTGGCGATTAGGTATTCAGTCTGTCCTAAGTTTCTATGTACATATGTATAAGTTGTTACTATGGATTTTTATAACTCCTCACGTAAACAAAAAAGGTTTTAATGAGTCAAATACGCTTATGTCGTAAGAGAAAATGTTATTTCCACAACTTTTCTTTTTTCTTTTGAGCAAAATATAGACAGCGATAGACTGATATGAAAGCAAATAATCCAATAATTTTTATGCAAAGCACCAAGTGCAATGATTCGCTACTACTTGACTACTGATACTGAAAATTTTAGCACACACGTATTGGCATTAGATCGAGATGATGATTGATGACAGACAATATCGTAAATAGGTAGCTCTGTGGAAAATTTTCTTCACCCTACTTGGAATTTTTATTTTAGTGTAAAGAAAACCCGTCTGACGTTAGAATTGGGGAGAGGACAATGTAAAATATATAATAATAGACAAGTTAAAAAAAAAAGTAAATAATAATAGTGAAAAAGGTATTAGTAAGAAAAACATGTAGGAAAATGACCTTTTGTTGGTTAACGCAGATAAAATAAACTCAACAAAACTGAAATTAAAATTCCGATGTATGCGTGTCACCACAGGGTTTAGATAATCCGAAATTTTTGTGATGCCTAGTTTGAGCCAAAAAAGTTTTTTTCGTAGCGCGCGTGGGTGTATAGGAAGAATTTCCAAAGGATACAGAAATTCTATGCTCTTGAGTCTAGATCTTGATATGAAGGTTGGTTCCACGAATGTGGCACGAAGAGCGAAATTGTATCACATAAATTGGAGACTAGATAAAATTCGCGCATACACCAAAGTTGATCAGATAAATAAATAAAAAAGCTTAGTAAAAACTTAAAGTGTATTGCTTTTAGCCAGGGACTGAAAATGTTATTAGTATACCGATAAAATACCGGTATTATTTCGGTATATCGCTTTGAGATACCGAAAGTAATATCAGTATTTTCACTTATACAGTTATATCGGTATAAAAATCGAAACAACTAGCGGTTTATTTTAATCTAGGGACTGAATACCGGTATTATTTGAGTACTGTTATTACTTATACCGATATAGGCAGAACCTCTCCTCCACAAAACCGATTAGTAATAATACCCGGTGTTTCTTATACAGCATGGAGATAGACGAATATAAATTTAGTAAAATTTTTACCATTTATTTGTGACACCAGTGACACCAGATGCATTAACCCTACATTTTCTTTTCGCGGTGTAGATCGAATGAAATTGATTGGTTCCATTTATGCTATTAAATTTGTCTCCACGTTTTATTAAGATTCTGGTTCCAATGATCGACACATATATTCTTCACATCCTGAACTCTTGTTTAATCTCCTCTTCTTATCCTAAGTCTTAGAAAGCTGCTATGGTCTTACCTATCCCCAAAACACGCTTCGCGCTTGTCAGGTTGGCAGTCTGGTTTTCGTCATTCTCACAGCTGCGAGACTGCCGTACTAACAGTGGCTAGTAATATAAGAGCAGCTTTAGACTGGAATAATCCTACCATTTTAGCTCTGTTTGATTTCTCAAAAGCATATGATAGTGTTAATTACAGTGCTTGTTACTGCATAAGCTCTCTCATTTTCTTGATTCTAATTTGGAGCTTTTTGTTAGAACGCCACCAACAGGTTAAAGAAGGTGGATGATAAAGTTATCTGATTCACTTTCTCTCCCGACTGGTTTACCTCAGGAACAATCTTGGGGCTGCTACTATTTAGTTGGTCTAGTTGGTCGCGATGTCAGCATTCACTTGCACGCAGATTATGTGCAGCTTTATCTGAACAGACCTATTGGCCTGTTCGAAGACAGCATCGCACGAATTATTGACGATTTGAGCGGAATAAACGTATGATCCAAAATTAAAATTAATACACTGAAATTGCATCCCATTATAAAATATGGGTATCGTTTTGAAACAATATATGAATTACTGTGACAATATAAAATCAAAATTTAGTGAAATTTACTCCGGAGTCCGTAGGCTCTGGCACTCAACTTAAGTTTGATTAAGACACTAATCCTACCAAATTTCACCTACGGAATTTTAATATTCCCCCGAATAAAGGGTTCTCAAATAAGAGGTGTTATTTTAATTAGCCCGCTATTTCGGTAGATGTCACTTTTGGAGCTGTCATTTTTTGACATTTGACAAGTAGAAACTACGCCATTAATAAAAATGGAACGATACACGATTCAATAACGCATTGAAATTATTAAAATTCACTATAAAAATGGTGAAAATGTGGCAGAGACGGTTCGTAAAACTCGAACATTTTTGGGTCGTCGTGAAGCACCTTGTCGGACCGCAATACAGAAATTGGTAGAAAAATTCGAGCTGTCGGGACAAGTTAGTGATGTGAAGAATAAAACCCGTGCACGTCGCTCAAGAACAGCCGAGAATATTGCTGCTGTAGCTGAAAGTGTTGAAGAAAACCCAGGTTTGTCCATTCCTCGTCGTTCTTTGGAATTAAGCATTCCACAAACGTTATTACACCGTATTTTGCATAAAGATTTGGGTCTTAAGGCTTATAAAGTTCAGTTAACACAAGAACTCAAGCCGCCCGATCATCAACAACCTCGAGTCTTTGCTGATTGGGTCCTTGAAATGCATGAAAATGATCCGGAATTCCATCGAAAACTCATCATTTACACCCCGATGGCTTCGTCAACAAGCAAAATTGTCGCATCTGGGGCTCGGAAAACCCAAGAGTTATTATTGAAAAGCCTCTATCCTCAACGTGTGACTGTTTGGTGCGGTTTATGGTCCCCCGGGGTCATTGGACCTTACTTTTTCGAAAATCAGACTGGAGCAACAGTTACGGTGAATGGATTGCGCTATCGACAGATGATTAATGTTTTATGGCCGGAATTGGATGGTATTGATCTGGACAACGTTTACTTTCAACAAGACGGCGCTACGTGCCATACAAGCAACGAAACCATTGATCTTTTACGGGAAAAGTTTCCGGACCGTGTTATCTCTCGAAGAGGTGATCACAATTGGCCACCGAGATCTTGTGACTTAACACCTTGCGACTTCTTCCTTTGGGGCGACGTGAAAGAGACAGCCCAGCGTCGATTCAAGACCTCAAAGATGGAATTCGTGAGGGTATCGAGGACATAGGGCAGCCACTTTGCGATTTGGTTATGGAAAATTTCATGAAAAGGATATGGTCCTGTAGGCGTGGTCGTGGTGGTCATTTGGCTGATGTTATTTTCCATTATTAACGGCATACCTTCCTCTTTATAATGAAATAAAGATCCGATCATTTATCTCAAAAAATGGCATTTTTCTTTGAATATCATACCCTACATAGCGTTTGTATAATAGTAACTCTGTACCCGTAGAATGGAGGTCGCTTTTAACGATTTCTTACGCTTTATTTTCGGACTTCGTAGATATGATCATGTCTCGCCTTACCGCGATCAGCTGGTGGGGTACCCACTTACTACATACCTCAGAGAAATGTTTAATTTCAATAATGAACATCGAAACAGGAATTTTATATTTATTCGTTTTACAAACCGAGTCCTGGAAGACTCTTATCTTGTCCAAATTGCATGCTTTTGGAATGCTCGCGCATCAAGTATCCAGCATACACGTACAATTCCTTTACGATCCTCTTTGATGTCCATTTTTAAATCAGACACCCGTAATTCACTTGATTGCCTTGTCAGGATCTTTCTCATAGCGGAGTACTATCTCTACTTTATATGTTTCTATTAATTTAGTGACTTGTTCTAGTATTTGTTTTGTTGGTCTTTATCACTTGTTTTGTTTGCCTTAATATCTGCTCAGATTCTAGTTTTATTCTAAAGTGCTATATTTATAATTATACCATAAGCAGGTACCTACTTCTTATTTGTAATTGATTCGAAATTTTTCTAATTATTTTAAGTCTTCCTCACTAGAGACCAATTGTTTTGGATACGTTAAAAGATTGTAAACTATCGCCCATAATAAAATGTTATGTTATGTTCTTTTGGCATTGGATTTCAAAACAAAGCAGCATCATTAATTGCTATCATGAGCAGTGGTTCTGGCTATCGCTACGGGATACAGGTATGGTTATTAAACGTTATAAGTAATATCGGGATCGTTATTGTTAGTTTTATGGATAGGAATTCAGTCATATAACCGGTGTTCAGTGCTAGGTTTTTAGATTGTTTAATAATAAAACATTTGTTTTCTTGAATCGGTATACTTTTCTTAAATAATAATTAAAGAACGTAAAATGAGTGGAAAGAATATCTTTCGCCAGAAGGAATTTAGCTGTATAGTAAAATCTTTATAATGATGAAAGGGCCGATCATAGTGAAAATCAATTTTATTTATTTTTTCGCATCTATTGCCGCGTGTGCTGAGGTAAATGAAGCCAGTTACATGGAAATTTCATTAAGACAACAATCCGAGACACACATCTGTGTGAATATATAAGACTCTTGGAAAGCTATCAAAGCCCTCCTCATTCATCAATTCGATAGACTAATGTTAGTAAAAAGCTTAATTAATTCATTATAATATATCTGAACTTTTTAGCAAGGCCTCACATAAGTTTCATGTTACCTTCATCAATTCGTCTGTTTGCTACGTTTATGGATTAAAGATATTTCAGTCACGTTTCTCGCTATATATCAAATCGATCTTGGGATATAACCTTATGAATTATATTTTTTTGCAATTTAATCGTGACCAAATCAATTAGTCTGATTATTATTTTGACAAGTTAATTTTAGTACACCCTGTTAGAACATTTTCTATCCTATTGCCCTGTTTTCAGTCTATGCCTTACAAAGCAAGCCGCGCGCTCTATGTTCTGTTCATTAGGCTTTGAGAAACTCTCCCCCTTCATATACCTACAATTCACTGTGAACGCAGAGCTGGGCAAGTATAAAAGAAAAAGTACTTAAGTACAACTACAAGTACCGAACGCTTGGGTACTTCAGTATATGTATAGAAGTACTTGTAACTAAAAATATTAAGTATTTTTTAAAGTACCTTTTACAATCCTTGTACATCGGCAGTAATATAATGAAGGTTATAGAGTTTAGTTGTTTTTTTATTGCAGGGGGCCAAGAGATCCCAAGCACGGTGGCCAAGGCGGCCCATTGTGCCAACCTGCTAGACATTCTCTCACCAAAACCTTCTTGTCCTCTTAATAAAGTGCATTAGGTCTAGGTGAGGTAAGCTTTTCAGGTCATCCACAGATAGGAGGGCAGACCCAAGTGTATCCAGCCTGCTCCGGGCAAAGGCCGGACAAGCACACAGAAAGTGTTCGGTGGTCTTGTGCTCTCATTCCAAGCAGGACAGACACTCAGGGCGTCCAGAGCTCCCATATTTTTTAGATGAACGTGAAGCAAGCTTTGGTCGATAATAATGCCAACCTGATTTCTGCATTGTTTCCTTCCCCAAGAGAAAGTTAGAGAAATTCCTATTAGGCTCATCAAGAAGAAGTTTTGTACACCCGCAAGTGCTCAGGTTCGCCCTTCTCTGCTTATGTTTCATGCGAACATTCGCTTTGATGAGAGACCCGAGAACCAGAGCCAGATGTGGGTAGAAGGTCAGCCCTTTAATTCCCCATGATCCCCATGTGCCCAGGAGCCCACTGGAACCCCAGAAACCTTGCTGTGGATACTCAACTTATCCAAAGACGACTTGTAGTCCCCCAGATGTTATCCGAGGGCCACTTAGAGCCATCAAGGCTGCCTGATTATCCCAAAGGATAGCAATGTCCGTACCCTCGATCTGCATATCGAAGGCTATCTTCGCTACAATTAAGTTAGTATTAATATAAGATTAGGACAAGTGTACCTATTGGAAACTATAATATAGTATAACCACCGGCGCTCCACGCAGAATATAAAGGGCACAAAACTAAACAGAACTAATTTGCTACACTTTCTAATCCAAATGATTCTAAAAACGTAAAGCCTACCACACTAATTTTAATCTTTCGTAAGAGACCAAACAGGATCTGTTGCACAGCTTATCTTTTATCGATTTGTGATTAGTTTTGTTGTTCTATCGAACAATGTCTAAATCTGACATTTCTCTCCGTGTCTCTGCTATTGGAGTGGAACTTTGAGGCAAATTTTAATGGTCCGTGTGATACTAGATGGCCTTGGTAGCAAATTCAATGCTTCACTCATAAAATTAAATGTAAACGATGTCCCGCTGGCTTCATTCCACCTTTATTTTATTTATTATGAATTTTAAGCTTGATTTAACAGCTTAAGTTACGAAAAATTCAACGAAAAATTTAAAACCATTTTGGTGGCAAGTTGCAGTTTAGTTGCGCATTCTTTTCGTAAGATTATTCAGCTTTATTAGAATTACTTAAAATGAATTAAGCTGGAAATTTTTCGTCTATATTAGGTTGAAATTCACTGAAAATAACAGAAAAAATATCGAACTTTTCGACACAGCAATCAGAGAGGTCTCATCAGTGTGGTTATCTTTGATTGCCTACTACCACAGAAGTTCGATGATAGAGGTCATCCAATTTTACATATAAATACTTTTTAACATTAATTAATTAATATTATTGAAATGAATTGTACAATGGAACAAAATACATATAAAAACTGAATAAAATTAAAAACAAAAATAAGCTGCTCATGAGACTCGGGTTTGCTTTTCTACGAAAAGTTAGAAGTTTTTTTATATGTATGTACTAAATGGACTGCGAAAACCATAAGTAAAAATCCCTGTAATTAAGAACAAACCCAAGTCTTAAGTACACGTATATAGAAGCAAGTACTTATATTCAAGTGCTAAGTAGGGACTTTCAAAAATCTTAGTAATAAGTAATGACAATTTACTTTATGTAGTACTTAAGTATGCCCAGCTCTGACTGAACGCCATTAGTTTTATTTGGTTCACTTTACAGAAATTACTACGTCTATATAAATCACAGGTAAATGTAGTAAAATCAAATTTAAGATCATAAATTGTTCACAAAATATTGTGAGAATTTCTAGCACGCCAAATATGTATTTTTTGATCAACTCATGAAACTTGTCAACTATTTTGATTTACATTCGCCAGTCCTCTATGAAAAGCATCCCCACCTACAGATAAATGCAATTCCATCATAGAAATATTTATGTAACATAGTTGCCTAACTAAAGCAAGAATAGAGTAAAATTTGAATTTTCCCATATTGCTACTGCGGATGCTACTGCTGCTACTGCCACTAGTTATACATAGGAAATATCAGGGAGATGGTAAAATTAATTTCCTTTTATGGTCCTGTTATGTTGCGTACAATGTACATCCAAATCAGTGTGGGATCTCGGCATACTGTACTCAGTTAGAACGGAATTCAGAGATCCCATTAGAGTTGATGATATTAAGGAAATTGGATTAAATTACTATTTGTGATCTACTGTAGATACTGCATTTATTCATTCATCGTGTGCAAGGTTTGTAAAGGCCCCATGAGGATTATTCAATTAAAAATTGAAAATTAGTTTAGTTTCTGCTCTCCCCTCTCTCTCCTTCTGTGGCTATAAAAAGAATTTTTAAAAAGGTTTTAGAAATATTCAAATTTCAAGGGAAAATCCCCGTAATTGGAATTAATTGACAATTAAAAGCATGCAGCTTTCCAATAATTTCTACAGCGACATGAAATGGAATCTATTAAACATTTTAATTTTAATTTCATACGCTCTTGATATATTTCTCGACCATAAATACAAAATATATAAAGAAATTTAGAAGAAAAGCAGTTAACATGACAGATTTAATTAACTTTCATATTATTGGCCGTGTTTTTACGTATCTTCATATTGCAGATAAAATTACTAAAGTTAAACTAGAACATACAACTTTAGGCCCGACACTTCCAGACATGAGTTATGTCTTGAACGATGCATTATGATACTCTGAACTTATTTTATTAACAATGTTTATTTCAATTAAACGGGGCAAAGCTTTGGCGATCGGATGTAGCTTGAGCGACTTTCTTGGGTGAAAAAGTGGACTTTTCTACTTCTCGTGATTGCGCGGAATTAATGTGAATCGTGGAAAATGACTTCCTATAAGAAAAATGTTCACAACAGAGTAGTTATGTCCATGAAAGAAGGAACTGCAAAATTATATGCGAAATGTAGTAGCTGAGGTGTATGTTACTCAAGTGCACGAAAATGGGTATTGTACTTGGCGAGACCTTTAATTTGATATGCAACATGCGATATTGGAACCACCCCCCCCCCCTCTGGGGGCTCCTACCCCCACCCTAAGAGTGTGCAGAGAAAAATTTTCTTCTACAAATTGTAGCTGGTAATGAGCTAAGGCGAATAGTAAAACCCGTTTTTCGATCAGAAATAACTCTACCGAGTTTGAGCCGATCTAAAGTGCGAAAAATCTGGTACCTCAGTTCGTATAAAAAAAGGTAAGTACTAAAAAACGTGAGTATCGGGATGGCTATAAATAGCTTTTTAAGCCTCCGAGTATAGAAGTGTGGGTACTTAAATTTCTCTCAGGACCTAAGGAATTCGATTCTGTACTAGATATTCCAAAATGTACTAGATCAAACTTTGACCCACCCTCCTTAAGGCTTCCCCCGCTTAATTGAAATAAACATTGTTAATAAAATATGTTCAGAATATCATAATGTATCGTCTAAGACATCTCTCATGTCTAGAGGAGTGGGACCTAAAAGCGGCGTTTCCCTTTGAGTATAATCGGCGTAGCTCAACATATAAACATGATCTGAAATTAAGAAGTGGGCCCAAGGTCAAAAGACCAATTTTCCTGGTATATTAGCCTTTGTTATGACATGTTTAATGCTTGTTTTTATATTCGTTTACTTTACCAACTTCCAAGTTTTCTGTCAACTCTGGGATGATTTCTTTTAAGTAAATGTCATTTTGGTCCTCCGTTTTGAATAACACAAAAAAAAAATAGTGCCTTACGCCTTACACTTTTTTCGTATGAATGGGGCCTTTTTCTTCCAATAGGAAATTATTATCCAGAAGGGGGTTGATATATAATCACTGTATGTATCCTCGAGTGATTACGTTGATTGCTTTACAGTCATGTTTGCTGGTTACGTCAGGTATCATAAAACTTAAAGCATTGGCGTTTGACGTGCTGGGCTTATGAATAATGTTGTAATCATACTCCTCGAATTTGATTTGCCACCTTATCAATCGAGAAGTAGCTTCCTTCAATTTCATAAGCCACATCAGTGATTTGTAATCCGTGACTATCGTGAATTTCCTGCCATATATATATGGGCGAAATTGTTTGACAGCGTGGACGATCACCAGTAGGTCCTTCTCGATTCTCGAGTCTCTAGTCTCTTAGTACAGTTCAAGACTCGGCTGGTGTAATATATTGGGTGATCTTTTCCGATCTCTAGTTGAGATAATACGGCGCCCATGGCGCGATCACTTGCATCTGTTGTGATATTGAATTCTTTGTCAAACTCAGGATATGCTAGTATATAAGCGGAAACGATCTTTTTTTTTAGGATCATGAACGATTCGTTGAAAATTTAAACACAACATCTATTTATTGTAAGTTAGTTCAGCAGTTTAGCTGTTTTGGAGAAATTCGGTATAAAACAGCTATAATATCCCCCAAAACCAAGAAATGCTTTGATATTCTTCGGCTTTATTGGTGTGGCGTAGGTTTCAACCGCGGTAACCTTACCCTGATTGGGATGAACACCATGTTCACCCACTACATGTCTAAAGTAAACTATTTCCTTCTGCAGGAAATTACACTTTCCACACTGAAACTTGAGATAGATTGAGGATTCGAGTTTTTGTAATATACTTGTGAACCTATCAGGAATTTCAGCCTGTAATGTCTTGCGAATACATCTCCTGACCGTCAACACGTAACAATGAATTGGACACCACCATCACACAACAAAATTAGGAACCTAGATATATGTATGTACAACCAACTCTTTTTTTACACGGTCTTTTTTTACACAATTTTGAAATAACACGGTCCCGAAAAGAAAAAAATGTTTTTTTTACACGAATTATTTGTCCTAACACGTCCAAAAAAAATGTTTGTATGTATACGCAGTGCGTACAAAATTCGTTACACAGTTACAAAAATAAAATATAATTGAGGAAATTCCCGTAATTTTTATAGTCGCATTTTCTATTTTTCTATTTAAAATTGTGTTAAGACTTCATTAAGCAATTGTATTGAAAAGTGTTAACATTGTGGTGGTCGAAGAAAAAAATATTTATTTTTAAAATTTATAGTGCCAATATAATTTCTGTTTGGATTTTCTTACAACGAAAAGGTTCTCTTATTGCAAAAATCTAGTTTAGAAAATTGAAGTGATTTTTATTTAAATTTTGTTATAACCGGAAGAGACAAGCCATTTCTTTAGAAACTAAAATTAAAATCTTAGACTCTCTTAAGAGCGGTGAATGTCCAACATCTGTTGGCAAAAATTTTGGTTTAAATGAAGCGACAGTCAGAACAATAAACAAAAATTAAGATTCCATTCGACAATCAGTAATTTCTGGATCGAATGTCGGCTCCAAGACATCATCATACAGTCGAAATACTATCTTAGAGAAAATGGAAAAACTTTCAGTGTTTTGGATAAAGGATCTACTGCAGAAAAAATTACCTATAGATGGAAAACTTATAAAAGAGAAGGGACTTAGAATATACGAACGACTTTAGGAATCGGAGCCATCAACAAGTCTCCAAACAATCAGGAAATTGATATTTAATGGCTGACAGGATTCCTAAAAAGACATGCGTTTGACAATGTAAAAATAAAAGGTGAAGTAGCGTCAGGCGACAAAAATGCTGCAAAAACTTTCCCGGGAAGCTAGTAAAAAGTAATTCAGGACGGGGGTTATACGCCAGATCAAGTATTTAATGCCGACGAAACGGGATTATTTTTGAAAAAAATGCCTACCAGAACCCACATACATTATCAAAATCAGAAAAATCTGCTGGCGGTTTCAAAGCGGCTAAGGCTCGCTTGACGTTCTTATTGTGCAGCAATGCATCTGGTGATAAAATTTTAAAGCCTCTGTTAATCAACCGATCACTCATGCCGCGAGCTTTGAAAGGAAAAAAACATTAAACAACTTCCAATTTATTGGATGGCGAATAATAAGGCATGGATGACGTCAGCTGGTTCCACGACGTTTCGTTCCTGAAGTAAAAAAATATATGGAACAAAAGGGGCTTGAATTCAAAGTACTTTTGCTCGTTGATAATGCGCCCAGCCATCCTGTGATAGATCATCCGAATATTTAGTTGGTGTTTTTGCCGCCTAATACCACTACACTTATACATAAAACAAGCATTTAAATATATTTTGGATTCAGTCGAACAAAGGGATTTGACGGTCGTACAAGCATGGAAAAATTATACAATTATGAATTGTATTACACATGCTTCTTCTGCCATAAAGCAATTGCGGACATCTACTGTAAATGCTTGTTGGAGAAAAATTTGGCCAAAATGCGTAGCAATTCTGTAATAGAAGCATCAATTGTGTGTTCTGAAATTATTAATCCATCACAATTGGTGGTGAAGGCTTTGAAACCCTTGAATTTGCGGACATCGATGAATTGATGATTGATAAACCTTTGGATGAGGAGGATCTAATTGAAGCTATAACGGTTGGATGGTATTAATGAGGACCATGATGATGAAGACGAAGTTGAAATTCATCAATTAACAGCTGATTAAATTCGCGAGGGTTTGAAATTTGCTGCAAGTATGGAACATCATTTTCTCACTTATGATCCCGACATGGAGCGTGCATTAAAATTTCAAAGTAACCTGCAAATCTGTACGGCTGGGTATCAAGAACTGTATAAGCAACTTGACAAAGCAAAAACACGGAAGCTGATAACAGATTTCCTAATTTAAAAAAGAAACCAGACTCTTCACTGGATTGAGACTCATCAGATGTGTTAGACATCTCTAGTGATGAAAGCGATTTTTGTCCAGTCGGTAATAAACGCTCGCACTTATAATCAAATATGTAAAAAAATTATTTCTATTCTAATTTGGATTTTTTAAAATTACATATGGACTAAAGTATCTCTTTATTATGTACTTATTTTAAATATTTTTTTTTAATAATAATACGTATGAATTCTATTCCGTTTTTGTTATTTATTTTATATTTTTTTAATAATAATATATATTAATTACATTTTGTTTTTCATTATAATTTGTGTAGTTGTTGGCTTTTAATATTACATATACTTTTTTTGCACGATTTTTAGGACAACATATGTATAGCCCTTTTTTCGTCTTACACGGTTTTTTAAAGTTTTGGAACACATCCGCAATATTAATATGTGCAGCATGTCTTTTTTTACACGGTTTTTTGTTTTGCACGGTTTTCGGTGGAACGTATCTACCGTGTAAAAAAGGAGTTGGGTGTACTTTAAAAGCGTGCGGTCTCTCGAAAGCAGGTATTCAGGTTCTTCTTGAATTTTCAAAAGCCTTCGACAAGATCGATAATGGCAGTATTGCTGCCGAGGTTGTCTGATAACTTTCGGTTTACCTAAATATCATTTTACGTGGCGATTTTAATGTATATATTTGCCGGAAGATGGGTCCTAAATAAATCAAATTTTGTTTATATTTCGCCTCCCCGCTTTATTTCCCGAAAATTGTCAACACAACTAAAACTATCCTCGCTACGCCTTTTTTCTTGTGGCTAATGATTATTATGCGGTCTATTTCATAATAGAATATCATCATCATCTTTTAAGTATCACAAACAAATTCTTTCTTAACTAGCGTTCGTCCGTAGAGTTACATCTATGTGCATATGTTTTAAAAAAGAAAATTAATTTTGGCATCCCACCCAGACTTGAATCCAAACTTCAATGATAATAACAATTTCTTGCAGCTCCCTTCTTTTGTCTCCCCGGACGAAGGGGTTGCTAATGCAGTATCTAAGTGCTATTTCTAAAAAGACCCTCTCTAGTGCGAAATTTTTGCCAGTTATCCTATCCTGTCGCCTCTGAGATATGTGTAATAAAATCAAAGATAAGATAAGGAAAAAATCTCGTATAGAGACTTTGAGAGTCACTGGCAGACCACCAGTGCAAGATTTTATGCTAATTGTCGGATTTTACTCTTAAAATTTTTATAATATGGCTGTAAAAAAAGTTTGTAAGACGTGATTTAATTAATATTATGTATTGTTGAATATTCATATGATGGTCAGGGTAATGTAAAATGTAGAGAAGAATGTTATATTCTAATTCGTTACAGATCATTTATAAGAATGGAAAAGGCAGCTCAATCACAACGTACTCAAGAATATGGTATCAGTCCATTTTTATATCCTAGATGAAATCATAGGCTATACTAAGTTGGTCATTCCGTTTGTAACGCATGGAAATAATGCTGCTAGAGCAAAACGGGTTGAACACCCACGCATAATATTAAAAGTTATTATAATTTTTGCATGTCCATCTATCCGCCCATCTGTCCATCCTCACGATAACTCGAGAACGCGTTCATTTGAAGTGTTGAAATTATCCAACACGGTTTTTTTTTGTAAGTATTTATGGTCGGACTGTATCTTTTCGAAATCATAACCAATCGGGCAACTTCTTCGTATAGGATTGCCAAAGAAAATTTTCGTTTTGCACTATATATTTGAGCACTGCCTAAGAACGCGTCGGGCGTAGAGAGCTAGTACACAGCATTTTTATAGCAATAGTATGTAAATAAAATTTAAAAAATGTACTGAACCACACAACCCCTTCAAACAAAACTTAACTTTGGTTTTGCACTATATATATATATATATTTATATATTATTAAGCCAAGCTCAAGGGATACCCTATGATGCAAAGCACCGCATAGTAGTACTGATGTATTTTTTTGTGGATTTGATGATGTATGTCACCCGTAAGCTTTCGCAGTTTGTATGTCGGAGGAAAGACAAAAGATGGTAGATTGTTCCATAATCGCACAATTCGAGATAAAAACGAGTCACGGAATTTTAATAAACGGCCCCGAAAGTAATTTGAAAGGAAAAAGGACATCCACGGCTTGCAGTACGAGTATTGCGTGCACGAATCATTCTGCAAGGGATCAGATTAGATATTTCATCACAAAACTGATCATGCATGTCGTGATAAGACTGCCTGAGAGCTCGTCGAAGTGGAGAACTCTAAATTTTGTACACGACGCTTTCATAAAAATTGAAAATACATATTTAAAAATGGACCAAATCGGGCAACACTCTCTTGGTGTTGCCATACACAACTTTGGTTTTTCACTATATATTTGGACATTGCCTGAGATCGCGTCGACTTAGAGAACTGAAATTTTGAGCGTTTTTATAAAAATAATAAATGAAATCTCAAAAATAAACTAAATTGGGCAACCCCTTCTTGGAATTGCCATACGAAACTTTAATTTTTCACTACATAATTGGACACTGCCTGAGAACGTGTCTACGTAGAGATCTGAAATTTTGTACATAGCATTTTTATAAAAATGGTAAATAAAATTAAAAAAAAAAAAATAAATCGGGCAACACTTTCTCGATGTTGCCATACAGAACTTTATGTTTTCACTTTATTTGACTTTTATTTTCATTTAGGTCTTAGACCAATTATACTCTTTTCTCTTGTCATTAATAATATCATCTGATAGAAATTGAATACATCTTTTTGTTTTTATTGTTATTATTATAAAAAAAAACGGCATAATGCAATTTAGTGGGATTAATGAAAATTTCGAAAAACGAAACTCATTTAACTCGATCCTCTGAGCATGAACAAAAATGAAATTTTGTCTGTTCATCATAAGTCTTTAAAGAAATTTTATGTATTATTTATTTAATACATGCAAATGAAAAAAAAAATATACATAAAATTTATTTTTAGAAAAATATATGATCGATAAAAGAAGTTCAAGGCAAAACTTGAAGATTTTTATTACCCCTGATGATAGCTTGAAATCATACATAAATTGGCCGGCTATCACCATGCTGACACAGGCTTAAACTTTAGAATAGAAATTTTGCACAAAATTGTCTGATTTTGAAATACTATTTCTTATTGCTTTGTCGTGGATTGTAATAAGCTTCGAGGTATCGACAATATTGCATAAATTTATCTACCTGTGTTTAATATATTTATTTATTTTACACAAATAAAAGATTGTTTACAAACAAATTGTTGAACCTTATGTAAACATCTATCTAACTGTACCTACATACTAGTTGCTAGGTATATACTTAATGTTTTTAGCCTATACTTACAGTGTTAGTTCCGTTGTTCGCTTTTGTCCTTTTTTTCTTCTTCTTCTTCTTCTCTTTTTTTTTTTTTTTTGTAATCTTAACTCACGTTGTTTTAATGAATGTACGTATCACTCCCGAAATATTTAACATTAATTTTTTACAATTTTGGTGCCAACATTCACTCACAGTTTTATAAAACATCCAGAGCCACAGTCATAAAATTTGTCCACTATAAAAAGAACAGAAAAGAAAATAATCTTAAAATGCATTAATAACAGGATCGCTAAGTATTATACACACAACGCGACTTCTTTCACACGTAATATATTAGTATACTGCTGCACCTATAGATTTTATCAATAATAATTAATAATCGACTTGCAGCAGTGATATGATGTTCGTAAAATTTTCCAAAAATTTAATCCCTTCTGTAACACAGCCGGGAATATTTTTAATGACGTCGTCTATCGGGTTTCCCGTCATATGATGAACTGTACTGACTGATTCCACCATATACACTTTTTGTGCAACTGCTTGCCCCTTAATATAAGAGCAGCTGAAAGAAGGGCATATTTTAGTATATGCGGTATATAAACCAATGTATATTTATAGTATATGTTAATTTACAGTATAAACTACACCAAATATGATCGACCTTCCTCCTCGACTGAGTGCTTGACTACAGTTTTCAGAATTTAAGATATTCGAATGCCATGCCATGCCATGCCATGCCATGCCACCCCCTCAGTTTTCAAACAGAAATTTCACTTGCTTGTAACGATGGTGGTGGTATAGGGTAGATATCAGAAACACAGACCCTGCGCACAATTCACCTTCGCCCTTCCGAAACTTGGTACATATATCCTAAAAGCCCTATATATTACACAGAAGTAAGTTTGTACTTCACGTACATAAATATATATATATATGCATGTATACACCATAGTTGAATTGAAGCATAATCTCCCTCGTGAATCGGTAGAGCATATTCTTAGGGCATGGGTTCAAGTCCTAGTACATAATGTACGTATATGATATAGTTAAGTTCATGCAGGGTATAGAACAAGTACCGAATTTTGCCAGCCAGATTTTGCTTGCACTTATACTCGAGTTTAATATAGAACATAAGAACATACAAGAGTTCGCCTTCCTAGCATTTTGTAGAATGCATGCATTTATGTATATCACATTGGAGCCCTAATTTTATGATCCCAAGGAATCTCGAATAAATTCTGAATTCCTTCGGAAATTCTTCTTTTTACCAAAATTTGCTAGTACACGTCCGTCCGTTCATCCGCATAAAATTCCTTGTCAACAATATTTTTTTTTTTTTTTAACAGAAATGCAAGAAGAACATTTTTTTGGTTAATTATCTTCTAGTAAACATCCATTCAGGTGTTCTATGTATGTTCGTTTGATTGAATTTAGCTGTTCGTGCTTCAGAATAACAATTGTTTACGTATGATAAGCTCAGAGAGGTATTTTGTTTTTTTTTTCTTTGTATTTTTTTGTAAACAAACTCAAACCCATGGAGAAAAGAGCATAATGGATATTTTGTCTCCTAGATAAGTGGAGATTTGGTTACTACATATAAGCCGTTTATTTTGAAAGTGGTTTAAGTCCAGAAATTCCTATATTGAGATATTTAAGGGAATGCGTTTGTATTGTTTCAAAAATATTGTTAACTGGTATTAAATTGCTTTTATGCCTTTGTTTTTGACTATCAGAACTAACTTCTTAACACAAGCTAGCTGCATGGACACGTTTAATAAATAAACGGTGAATAATACATGCGTTTCATCACTTAGACTGTGTTAGTATTAGTATGTTAAACTAAACATAAACCAAAAACCAGATGAAATTGCATGCAATGCAACATTGAACAGAAAACATTAAAAGAAAATTAAATAGAACTAAAAATATTAAATATTATATAGACGTTTTTCCTTTTAAAAAAACATGCTTAGAAACGTCAACAGCAAAATGTTAGACCATATTATTAACATTAATGCACATCCAATTAATAGGTTCGTACATGCTAAAGTTAGACCTTAAAGAGTGAATATGAATAGAGGTAGCCTTCTCAAATTGTGCCTACTATCACGAAAAGAGAATTTGTCAAGTAACAACGGAGAGACAATATTCCCGTTTAAGAGTTGATGCACAAAAGTTGCATCGGCAACTATGCGACGTTTCTGAAGCGATGAGCGACTAATTTCAATCTTTGGTCACATTTGACATCCAAGTCACGGACAGAACTAACACGACGAATCGTGGAATCCGAGAACCCATAATCATACGTGATAGGTTTCTGATTCCTGTGGAAAGCCATAACCTCACATTTGTGGATATTGAGTACAAAATTATTGCTTTTGCACCAATCGTAAAATTTGTGGATATCACCCTATACCAGTTCACAATCGTTAAAAGACCTAATCTGAGGGAAAAATTTAATATCGTCAGCATAAATTAAGACTATGCAGTGCTTCACATCAGGGACAATGTCGTCAATAAAAAGAATAAAGAGCAACGGTCCCAAATGGCTCCCTTGAGGTACACCGGATGAAGCTTTCGAGAAATAAATTTGGTATGTTCTGTTATCTAAATATGACTCTGTCCATTTTGGGAATATTAGGAGAAACCCATACTTTTCCATTTTAAACAATATCACGGAGTGAGATAACTTGTCGAAAGCTTTTCTAAAGTCAGTATAAATACAATCTGTCTTGTAGCCTTTTGCAAACCCGAGACGAATTCCAATAAATTGGTGGTTGTAGATCTGCTCGAAATAAACCCAAGTTGGTTTGAAGAAAGCAAATTCTTACAGGAGATTGATGGCTGAGAGTAAATGATTGATTCAAATAATTTGGGCATGCAAGATAATTCCACAATAGACCTATAGTTAGAAATACCATTTTTACTACCTTTTTTGTAGATAGGTATGATGAAATAAGTCTTCCATACCTGCAAAACAACTACTATCGAGCGATTTTTGAAAAATAATTCTCAGTGGGGCTGCTAGGGAGAGGCAACATGACTTTAAAAAGGCTGCAGGAATCCCATCGGGATCCGTTGTGAAGTCATTTGGAAACCCATTAATATGATCAAGTATATCCTCATGTGTAATTGTAGGAATAGTGAATGAAACGTTATGGGAGTCATTCATATGAGTAAAGTTGTTACTACGAAGTTGGAAATTTGATGAGGAAAATGCATTTTCAAAAAACGAAGCAAACATGTTGAAAATTTCAGACGAAACATAACTAACCTCATGCTATTGGGGTAGTTGTCGGTTTTCTTCTTCATATTAATAAACT
This sequence comes from Dioctria rufipes, assembly GCA_963924295.1. Classification (NCBI taxonomy): domain Eukaryota; kingdom Metazoa; phylum Arthropoda; class Insecta; order Diptera; family Asilidae; genus Dioctria; species Dioctria rufipes. The sequence continues at coordinate 2,142,314 of OZ002741.1, forward strand.
TTAAAAAGTTACTTCGCACGAATACTTTGAATATACATACCTACTCATCTTAGAGTGATAAGGAAAGTTCTTTGAACTCATTATAGGATGTGTGGAGTGACTTATAATGTCCCTGTCCCTCTAATATAGCTTTTCCACAATTTTTTCTTTCTATTTTTAAGACGTTTCAATTCTTTATTGAACCATGGCGGAGATGTTTTAGAGATCCGCTTACGCTCATGGGAAGCATGAGAAGAGAATAAAATGAAAAGAATTATGTAAAACTTAGAAACATCTTCATCAACACTATTGCAAGACAGCAATGTGTTGAAATTAATAGAGGTACACGATATACCGAGTAACAAGATATGATTGTCCGGGCTGTCAAGTGCATGTGACGTCACACGAATCGACTCTTAAAACGGGAAAAATAAAGTGCTAATATTTATGTAAATTTATTCCACTGGATCCATTAAAAAAGGTTGGAATAAATATAATATGAGTTTCTTAATATGAATATACCTTGAATTTGTTAGTTTAAAGCTCATTTCAGGGAAAACAGTGCGGATCTAAACAACGTGCCACGAAAGTTTTATCGATAAAAAATGCAAAATAAGACTGAAATACCTATTATTTGCATTCCTAATTGATTATTTAAGTTCTTTTTATTATTTCTATAGTGAAATTAGTAAGTGGTAATCGTAATTTTCTTAAATAGAAGGCAAATTTGATATGCATCATAACGAAGTGTAAAAAGTGGGGTTAGTGTCAAATTAAAATGTGGAATACAATTCTAATAATCTTCCTTCAATTTATCGTTCTGTTTAGAAAGTAAACTGGTACTTATTTTAATATTTTAAATGGATCTAGTTGAATAAATTTACATAAATATTAAACTTTATATTATTTACTTTTTAAGAAACGCGTCATGCGAATCGAATAACACCGAAAATGGCGAATCTATGGGGCCGGATAGTCATACCTTGTTAGTATGTATACCGTGATAGAGGTAAGTCTATTGGAAAGCTCCGAAAAGTCAGCTTTTATATGCGAGGTGTTCGGTTTCATGGTAATACATATGTAATTAGTAGAGAGGGGTGGTATTTGTCAAGAGTAGACATTATAACTGGGCTAGGTTCAACTAATAAGTTATCCGCGTCAGTAGAAAATACCAGGTCTAACTGCCTAACCATGTCATTCTTAGCATTACTGAATTGGCTGAGACCAAGAGATGAAATAGTGTCAAGGAAAAGTGATTATCAAGTTATTAAGAGGAAGATAGTCATCGTCATCTTCATTTAGTAGCCATTGAATATTTGGTAAGTTAAAATCATCAATAAGTAGTAATTCGTCAATAGGTTCCATCTTTCCATAGATAATATTAGATATTGAAATAAGTAGGTCGTACATTTTATAGTGTTCACTTTTTATAAATTGCATTAAAAATATCCTTAACCAATTTACAGGTTCGCCACTAGTGTTTTTTAATCTTTTATAAATTGCTTCTTGCAGTCGTTTTGTTATTTGCATGAAAAACATGTTCCTTTCATTACTACAACTATCTAAAAAGCCCTATTACTCTTCCATTCTAAATGTTAAACTCCCTAAAAAGATCCTGTAGAACAATATCAAAAGAAATGGACTTGTCACCTCAAAACGAGTGATCCTGACGAACTCAATCATGAATTTGTTTCAAGTCACGTGAGTAGTTCTGCTATCAATTTGGAATGATGAATCAGTAATTGTTTTAGCTTCTTAAGGACTAATATTCCTGAAGTAATTGCGGTAATGGACAGCATTGAGTCTACTGCTGCTGGTGTACACAAATGGCCTAAGTCCTAAATTTGTAAAAATGTGCTCATCTGCGATCCTTCCTGCCCTTACACCCATTTGCAACTCATGCATGCTTCACAAGTTCCATTTTCCCTAGAGCTTGGAAATCTTCAAAAATAGTTCCTGTTCCTAAGGATACTAAGTCACAATGTATGGAGTATCGCCCAATTAGTTTGCTACCATATATTTCTATAATAGTGGAGAAAAAAATGTACCTGCAAATCTCTAATATTTTTATTTTGAATGAACTCTTACATGACAATCAGTCAGGGTTTCGTTCGGGACATAGTTGCACAACTGCTTTACTTAAGATAAGCAACGATATTTCGTGGGCTATTGACAAGGATGAATTGACTGTATTAGTCTTCGAGGATTTTGATACTGTGGATCATTTGCTTCTCTGTCGTAAGCTCAGTACACTGTAAAAGATTTTCAAGTAGATCCGTATTAAAAGTGAGCTAGAGTGGATCTCCTAAATATTCTAGTGAAAAATCTAATTGGAATAATTTAAGCAGAAGTTCAGCTAAATATTTCAATTACATTTCTAGTGAATATGTAACAGATTTCTGGACATGAAAACTATATAGCCAGTCTTATTTTATGAACTGGGTTTCAAGTCTATTTAAATGTTATTTCCCATTTGTCAACTAGATTAAATATCAAATTTCAAAATGCTTTTCCAGTTAATTAAAGAAGATTTCTAGTGTAACCAACCGATCTAATCAGTTAGATATATCACTTAAGTTTACACTCAATTTAAGCGGAATTCAGTTTAATTAAACAGGGATCCAGTTTTCACAATCACAACAGATTTCTAGTGAAATTAATCTACAGATGATTATGGATTGACCCCCACTGAAAATGCGAAAAGTACAAAATACAAATTAATTGTTGCATTTTTAAATTATTTTCAAACTTACATTGATTCACTGTATTAGTGGCATTAAAAATGTTTTGGAGTTTTTTTCTTCCCAATCCTCCATATCTGTGGAAATTTTGCAGTATGACAGTTTTATTTGGCGATTGGTCAGTTTTTTTAAGACCGTTGCGAGCATCCTTAAGTTATTTATGTACAATATTTAAGAAAAAAAGATAAAATATTTTATTAGAATTAGAATATATGTATATATTAGTATATACAGATTGAAGGAAAAATATAGTTCAATTTCTGCGTCAAAAATAAGTTGAAATAAGAATTAACTTAATTATAACTGTTAAGATAATATGAAATCTTACCATCTTTTAAAAATTTTCGATAAGTATCACTTTGAAGGATTTTTACTTGGTACATAGCAAGGTCATCCATCATGCTGTCCCATATTTTGGAAATCTAGGTTAATCTGAATATGAATATAATAAGTAAAGATGTCAATAGTAAATTTTGTATAATTTCTTACCATAGCGCCTTTAAAATCAATTATTCTTGGCAACATGCCAAAGATGTATTTCACCGGTTTTTCCGGATAATATCATAGTTCGCCTAGTACCATAAGTTTCTTCCATTAAATTAATTATTGTTTGGTAGTTTTCTCCACAGGCAAAATAGTTTTAAGTTCAACTATCTAAGTAAAATTAATACAACATATTAGCAACATACATGATAGGCTAGATCATTGCCGTCTTTATGTTCCATTAAGGTCTAATCAAAATTCCGACTTTGACGGCAATTCTGATTAGGTCTTTACAGCCTTTAAAGGCCTTTACACTTTATTTATCTGACAATCAAACAATAAATTATAGAAAATATTATTTTCTAAGCACTGTAAACAATATGCTAGACCAACTAGTATACACTTTGGCACATCCTTCGACTTTCACATCACAATACTAAATGAACATCCGGTAGATTTGACTGGATTATCAGCACACATAAAACAACACAACTACAAATCAATTCACTTAAATTGATTTTCATTTGAGTAAACTAGGTATGCAGTCCAGGAATGTATAATAACAGAACCTCCAAATAATTAACTGGAAACACTTTTGAAGAAAACTGAATTCCTTGAATTCCGGAAAAAACCAGAAATAAAAATAAGAAAGCATTTATTTATACCCAAAATCTTAGTTAATTTTAATTTTAAATAGAAATCCAGTTAGTCATAATAACTAGAAATGCACGCAACTAAATTTAACTAGAAAATTTTTTACTGCATAGATATTTTAAATTTTCATCTCAGGCAGCTGATTTGATTTTCAATTACTTGTTTAACGGAACCTATTCCTCCTTCTTACCACTATCCTATGGTGTACCTCAAGGATCGATCCTTGGTCCCTTATGTATATCAATGACATATTTCGTCAAGTTAAGTTTTGTGATTTACATCTCTGTGCACATGATGTACATTTGTACATCTCCAGTCGTATTGCTCTGATTGAGGATAACATATCTAGTGTTAATGCAGATTTTGATCCCATTCATTTGTGGTCCTTGTCTAAATCTAAAAGCATGATTACATATAGGACAAAATTAGATACAGGTGGATATTCGCCAGTGACTATTAATAATACTATTATTCCCTTTGTCAACTCCGTTAAGAGTCTTGGCGTTATATTTAATAGCACTTTCACGGGCAAGCATGATCGAGTCATATCCAACCTCATGCAAAATGCCCTCTCCAAAGTTCGTACGTGGTGTTTAAACAAAGGCCTTAGCATAAACGTTAACGTTCCGTTTACAAAAAGATCGAAGCTTTCACTAACGGCTCTTCTTCTTGACAATACGGAATTGATATTTTCAGACGAAGTCAAATATCTGGAAGTAACTCTAGATAAGAAACTTACCTGGAATTCACATCTGTCCAGAGTGACGGAGTGTCGTCGCTTCATTGACAGAACATGGGGCCTGAAGCCAAAAATGATGTACTGGATGTACACCACAGTTGTTAGATCCATGATCACCTATATGGCCCTCGCATGGTGGCCAAAAACTAATCCAAAAATGGCTGAGGCTCTGCTTCAAAAAATCCATAGGCTTACATGTATAAGAATAACTGATTTCATGACAACCTGTCCTACAGCAGCCATGGAAACCTTATTAAACCTTCCACCCCTACATTTGCAGGTGAAAAAGGAAGCGATCTCCAATGCTATCAGAGTGCAAAAGGAGAAACAGTTAAAGCCAGGGGATCTGGTTGGTCCGTATCTTAAAACAGATATACTTCGAGCAAATGACGACAATATCTGACGTAAAATACTAGCCGACACAAGTAGTAGCGATGAAGCCGCTGCTTCTCTTCTCATCGATATGCATGAATCTGATTCGGGGTAAGATTTTTTGGAACTTAAAGATGAAATGTTGGAGAATCTTACCAAATCTCCAGAAAAATTTTCGACTACGTTTTCGTTAAGTTTAGGGCTAAAGCACTAACGTTTTCTATTATGTTGGTCAGGTCATACGCAAGCAAATGGCAATGTTGATGTGAGTTTTTTAGGCAAAAAAATAGATTCGTTTGTTATGCCAGATACAGCACAGACTCCACTGTGTGATATTAAACTAATTTTGCCAGCGCCAATGGTTACAGGTATGACTGAGCGACAAAAATCCCACTACATTTTTGAGGTATCGTTCGCTACGTTAATATACGTTAAACACTCTAGACACACTAGTATGTGTACGTATTGTCATAATTGCGTGATGATTTCCTATTATCTATATTTTATCTTAGCTTTGTTAGATTAAGAAGAATTTGATTTAATTTATTATTTTATTTGTATAAACTACTTATTAAACGACTGAATTTGCAATATTCTCTGTTTTATGTTTCCTTGTATTTGACTTGTCTTATTCCTACCCAGATCTTATCTCATTCCTACCCAATGCTGGGTAGTAATGAGACACAGGACACCTTTAATTCATTTTGCTCTATAAATTGGGAATTAATAAATAATTGAAGATACAAGGAATGAAATTAAATAACTGAGCAGTCATTCCTTTATATGCAATACTAAGTAAATATAATCAATAAATACTTTTCGAGAAACTCCAACGAGAGAGTAAAGTGTCTCATTCCTCCACCACTTCCCCTACATTATTATTAGTCTTACAATCAGACCAACTATAATTTTTAACTTTTTATCTTGTTTTTATTGGTGGTTTTGACAATCATTTTTATGATCTGCTTTCTGTGATTAAACGGTTGATAAAACTATGGTTGAAGAGGACACCTTGTAGATAAAAGATGTTTTTCCTCGAGATCTGGGCTCCATTCTACAAAACTACAAGTGTACAGGTCTAACAACACTTGTACTAATATTCGTGTTTTATTAGTACTTGTAGATTCTGTACCACAAAAATTATTCATCTTCTTGTAGGAAATTTTAAATTTCCCAAGACTTGTAGATTCAATGTACAAGACTAAAATATTTTCCAGGTTAAACTTGTTATACGATTGTATAATGAAAATTAGTTTATTACACCCGAAATAAAAAATTTCAATTTTGGAAGTAGCGTAGACTTTGTATGACTCGAACATGTAAAATCTTAGCAATCCAAGGGAAACTATGCTTCTTTCCCTTGGCTTGTAAAATCTTAGCAAGCCAAGGGAAAGAAGCATAGAACTATATAGGTTGAAATTAACAGAAAACCGAAAATTTTATGCATTTCAGAGAAAATTTTCGTTAAATCTAATTGCTGCACTACGGCTTTAGGGAAACGAAATTTTTCAATAAATGTTTTATTGTCTAAGCAAAAAAAAATATTCTCTCTATATATACTTTTGTTATTTCACGGAATACAAAATCATCATTTTTATTCGAACTTGAACTGCTACACAATATATGTATCATTTTATTATAAATAATTCTTTTCCCAAATCACTGTTATCACCAACTACGCTCACGAAAAACTTTTGATGTATTCTGTTTCTCTTCCATGGGATACCGTTATTGCTTTCGGCTTCTTATGATCTATACTACAGTGTTGGGCAAAATTTAATTATATTAACGATTAATACTTACGATTAAAAGTACCAATCCTCAATCAGGAACAATGATTTAAATATTTAATCGTTTAAACAAATCATGTGAAATAATTAATGATTTCAATCATAAAAAGTAATCGCATAACGCCTTAATGATTGATCAATCGTTAATCGCTTAATCGTTTTCAAAAATGATTAATTTATTTTAATTTCCACTAATCATTTTAATTAAGCATTTTGAAAATTTTTGAGTAACCTTGTTAAGCACTAATCAAAAAAACGAACTTGCCTTAACGTATGATGGGGAAATTTGCGCCAATTGCATTCTACTGTTCCCCGTATTTATACTTAAGGGGGTAGGTACAGTAATGATAGTGACGATTCTTTCTTACTATGTTAATCTTAAAAAATAAATAAGTTGATGTTTTTTAGCATCTTCTATAATCCTCTATTCTGCATTTGGTAGTTCCAAATGTAAAATGTTTAATTTCATTATTTTGGACTTAATTTCTAACACTGTTTTCATGGTTTTTTCATTTCATTACATTTTTTAATAATAATTTATAGACGTATCTTGAGTTATCAATACCAATTAACAAATAAATCGAAAAATACGATTAAAGATTAAAAACTAAAAAGTTAATGACGATTAATACCTGTCCATTGAACTTCATTATACTCGATTGACAATTAAATTTATCAATCGATTAAGTTAATTACGTTATTTTCTTGAGATTCATTTTTCAATTATAATTTCCAATCGTTAATTTAATTATTTAATTAAAAAATTTAATCGAATAATGCCCAACACTCCTATAGTACATATAATTTTGAAAATTTTTTGATTTGTTAAATATTATTTACTGCGTAAAGTGAATTATTAATTATCATGTTTTGTATCCTAATTTAAATGTTAAAACTAATTAATTCTAAATACATATATGTATGTGTGGAAATGAATATAGTTCAATCGAAAAAAAAATTATTCTCAGTATCAAAATATCACTTTTTCTGACTTGTACAAAAATTTACTAGTCTGAAAGCATAAGTAGAAAATTCACTAAATTTCCACAAGGCTGTTTTCAAGTGAAATTGTAGTTTTCTGGTACAGTAGGTTGTACAAGTCAAAATTTCCCACTTGTAGAATTATCGTTGTACAAGGAATTCTACAAGCATTGCTTTGTGGTACACACATTTTCTGACTTGTTGAAAAAAAAAACTTGTAGTACAAGTACTTGTAGTTTTGAGGAATGGGGCCCAGATGTAGGTGTATAGTATCTACCTAAATTTAATGCTTCTGTCTCATTTGAACATTTTTAATGTGTACAAGTGCGATTTTATCGAATAAAGTTAATCGTAGACCACAAACTAATTGCCTTTCAAAACGTATCTCGTATAACGATCTTGCTATTTTCCAAGTATTTTGTTTCGCTTATCTATCAACTTGTCCCCGTACTTATCTATAAATCATCGAAAAATATGAAACCTTTTCAATTGAACAATTTTCTTGAGTATACTTTATAATTGTTTCTTATCATACTATGCCTAAATATGTACTACACACATATACGGATCTTATAATCTAAAAAAAACAAAAACAACAACAGTAAACACTTGTCCAAGTACCTTATTTTGAATATGCTTAAGTTTAATTCCTAGATAAATTAAGTTAAAAAAAGAGATACTTTTTTCCCATTTGTAAATAATAAAAAAAAACTTTACTGTAATAACAATGTCTCTTTCATTCTTATATAATAATATATTGTATAAAAGTAGTTCAAAGAAATGCAAAAAAAAACAAAAAAAAAATATTTTAAGGTCATGTGTCACCCAAATTACAGTGCGCAGTAGATTTTTGTTTTTTTAAAAAATGCCCATATTTAGTTACCTTCGACCTGGAAAAAACTGTTTTCTTCTTACATTTAAAAAAACAACAAACAAACAAACAAACAAAAAAACAAAGGAAAGCGAACTTTCAAAACTATTATAAAACTCAATCGTGGGAGGAATGTGCGTTTTCTCCATTTTTATAATAAATTCACGATCATAAAATCGGCAAAATTTTAAATATGTAGATAATATGACCCGGTGACACACAGCCGAACAGGATGAAAATTATTCATTTATAGTTGTTATAAAAAAAATTATTGATTTTTTAGGATTTTTATTACATTTTTCTTTGTTTTTCTTTTTTTAATTTAATTTTATCTACATATTTAGGTATATGCAAGTAGGTACTTATATCGGTAAAATATTTTTGAATAGTAATTGAATAAACAGATCAATGATCTCTGTCTTGATCCAGATTACTGTTGTACATACAGCATACAACAGTGTAGCTACTTTGCTGTAGATTATACTATATTATTTATTATAACAACTATACTATCTTTGCATACAAATCAAAGTTCAAATGTGCGAACTTATAGATGAGAACAAAATTTTTATAGCTTGAGGGCATTGAAACAGATTATTTCAATCAGATAACAAAAAATACTTTTTTTTTTCCAAGCTTTTAAAAGGCAGCCGCGCTATCTTGGATTGAAAAAGCTGGAAAATATAATAGATACATTCATGTATGTATGTTAGTATGTATGTAGATAATAGCTGAACGTACCATATCAGAAGAGTTCATGCGTAGGCAATCTACTATTACTATGTAGGCATTTCTGAAGACATTTGGCTTTCCTATTGCACTCTGGTTCTCCTCTTCCTAACGCCGATGTTATTATTACTATTAGGCCTTCTATTAACACTGTTGTGCTATTTTACCACCCAACAAGTGCAATTGTTTCTATTTCACTAAAACACACCTGGTTTTTGTACGATTAGGTATGTACAACTGTACAAACTATGTAAATACCTATATTCGCCATTAAATCGTATTTCTAATAGTTCCGGTAATTTTTGGATCGTAGAAACAAAATAGACAATAGACAGGCCAGGCTATACCCCCACTCCTCCAACCAATCAAGTATAGGAAATGTGTTGTTATCAAAGTTGGATACTCATATTTCTCTGCCATAAGCAAAAAGTCATCGGCATAAGAGTCTTATAGCTTAGCTACTACAACGCGGCACACTATCCGCGATATACCATACGGCATCGTCGAGAGTTGGGGCCGCTAGCCGCTAGCTAGCCAGACAGCCAGATATCGATGTCAGAAAAATTATGTTATGTTGGGTTTTGGTTTTTCTTTTGTTAGTGTTGTATTTCGCTACTCTATCGTATATATCGCGTCGTGACGTGCAGTCGTTACGCTAGTCCATTCCATTCTATATGCGCATGTAATATCGGCGAATAAAAGCAAGCGATAGCCTCTCATGAGCTGTTTAGTTGCAAATGATTTTGATGAGTGATCACTGCACTGCCGTCGCTCAACTCTCGGTACCGCTACCGCTACTGCTGTCAAATTGTTGATAAAACTGTTTGTGATCGAGGGCCAGAAACAGAGTGTACACTTACCCCGTGTATAAACATCGCCAACTTAACTTGACCAGAGGACATAGTATGTTATCATCATCTACCAAGATTATAATTAATTTTATTCATCCCAGTAGTACGTGTCGTCGTCTCGTTGTTGTTAATCTTGCCTTGATTCCGAGTGTTTATAGGTGCTAATATTGGATTTGTTGAATTTATTATTCAACTTTTGAATTAATAGTGTGCTTGTGATCGGTTTTTGTTGTTTCATTTTAATTTATTTCACTTTATAATAACGTCGGCGTGTCAACAGTGAAGCCAACATCAAAAAATCAGTGAAAGTGCTGCAGTTGTTATTGATGAACTTGGACTCTATGAAACTAAGAAAGATCTCTTTAAGACACTCACGCTCATGCTCATTATTTTATATACCTACATGCAATAAGTAGGAGGTACTTAGCTTCTCTCTTTGAACTTATTTTCTGACTTGTTCTTTTTCGTCGTCGTATAGTTCAAGTTATTGTTGTTATTATTGTTTTAATTCATTTTCGTGCTAACTACCTATCTACCTACCTGTTGTAAATTTTTAATAAGTGAATATTCAAGGATTTTAAGAGAACTACATGCAGATTAATAAAATAAAATGAAATGGAAATAATATAAAATGCAGAATTAAGTGAATTCCTCCGGAAATACGTTCATACATTCCACAAGTATTAATATCAATCAAATAATTAATGTGTATAGATAACATTTTTGTAATTAAATAGATATAAAATGTTTTCGAACAAAATTAGGTGATATAAATAAACAGAATTTAAAAGACTAAATAATCGATAAGGGAACATAATAATAAACAGATGCCAACTAAACAAAATCAATGGGGTTCAAAAACACAAACGAGGAGAATTCATCGTGTGAAATAGTTTTTGTTTAAAAGTCGTGAAATAAAAATAAAAAATTGATTTAAAAATTAAATTAAATCAGGAGTGTACCTAATGTACATACATAGTATATGTATAGATAAATCGTTGATTTTGTTCGTTTTATTTCATTTCTAAACAAAAATAATAATATTTTAATTTCGAAAAAGTAAAAAACAAAAAACATTCATCAAAATGGATATGAAATTCGTTAATGTTCTTATACTAGGTTTTGGATTTATGTTTTTATTTACATCGTTTCAAACGATGGGTAATATTGAGGTAAGGATTAGTGAAATTTTACAATATTCTTTGAACACTAATTACAAGAGCTGTACGGATACCCTATGAGATGCAATGCATAATACACACCTTTAGTAGGTTAGATTAAGTTGGGTTAGAGTGGTGACAATAGTAAAAGCATGTACGATCAATCACACTTAGATCATCTATGGTCCATTGTGATGCCACCTTATTAGGAGGAGCACTTGGGGGAGCGCTGAGACTAGCCACAAGTATTAATGAACCTTACCAGGCCCTCTATATCTGTGTGTGCTAATACCTTCTGTTTACAGAAAGAGTAGCTACCAAGCGTATTCCTCCTACGCTCAGCAAGGTTAGGGCATTCGCAACGCTCTTAACTTCTTCCTCGCGCATACAACTTCTGCAGACGTCGTTGTATGGAGCTTGCATGTACTCCGCATGTTTGCCAAAGAGGAGCATTGTTCCGTAATAACTGCAGTAAGATTACGCACATCATTGTGGTTCCTCCTAAACAGAGATTCAGTCTTCCCAGGACATATCGCGAACCATAGCTGTCTTGAGATCGCGCAAGTGGTCTGCTCTTCCCATCTACTATTTGCCAGCTTACAGACCTGTACATCTAGAATCCTCTGCACTAATCCTACGGGCCTACCTATGGATTCCTCCGCTAGAGGTATATTCATAAAACTTTAGAGTAAGCACAGATATTCTAGTTCCCGCACATGTCCAGACCTAATTCATTTCAGTGGAACCCATTTTTTGAATTTCGTCATTCATTTGCTACTTTCGAATCATTTTTTAATGTAAGTTTTCAGTTCAAACCCTTCACTTTAAGGCTACGAATATACCGATTAGACTTATAGCGACTTACGAGTACTTACATATAATGTATGTAATGTAGCGATAAAACTAAACATTCAAAGGTAGTGTAAACAAGACGGAAATGTTTTACTACTACCTTCTTAAAAAATCTGAAAAGACAATGCACCGCTATTGGAATTTTTTAGCTCTTACAGAAGTTTTTCCCCTAGTGGGAAATGGAAGCATACCCAAAGAAATATAGCAGAAATTTTTTTAAGCTTGAAAGCGCTTTATCTTCGTATTCCTATCCGTACATTTTTTACCATTGAAGTCATTAGAAAGATGCAATTTTTTCTGTTTTCATCCCGCGTGCTTCTTTGGAATATTACTGGCAGATTTGTTATTTGCAAATCTTCCGAAGGCAGTTTCATACATAGAAGCATCTCCGATTTTCGTTCGTCCAATGTGACACTGTTTACATAAAACGCTTAATAAAACCTTCCAAAGCAATTGCTTCGCAGCTCTTCTAATTTGCTTCCTATGGAAGATACTTCTGTTTTTTGACAATTGCCTTGCTTTTTTTTTGAACGTATTATTAAATTTATCTGCTACCAAATGAACTGTGATGACCATCGTATTTTAGCATCTTACACTATCTTTTCTACCACTGAATCGCTATTATATTTTCAGATTCATAAGTAGATATTCGTAGCTTAAATTTATACATACTACTTATATGAATACATACACTTTTGCCTATTTTTTTTTTTTTTATGTTAAAAAGTCATAAACACCACCAAATTTGCTTTTTAGATTAGCACATCCCATATATGGCTTTTCAAGTTAGTATGATGTGACTTAGTAGATGTGTTTTGCATCCCCGAACAGAAAGCTTTTTCTTATGAATTTACTCGACAGCTTTTCTGCAGAATTTTTATGGACCATTACTGGTCGGGCCTATTATTTTATTATTTGGGGGGAGGGGGGGGGGATGCAGACAGAGTTGCCGCCTCTATCTAGTCACCACGACCTATTAGATCTTTTGTGGCATTACCTTTAAGTGCCCTATGTGCCCGTTCGAACAACATCTTGTGGGCTTTTCTAGATGTCTAAGCGTTATGCGCCACAGAGCTCCATAGTCAAATAGGACGTATTCAGCGATTTCATCGTCTTCCATACCGAAGCGACAGATCTTATCATCGATTTTACTCATATTTTCAAGATGATATCATCTAAGTGAGCAATGCCCAGTAAATAGGCCTGCTATGAGCCTTAATTACTTTCTGCTGGGCATGAGTAATACTTTTGTCCTCTATTGGGAGTATTTTACAAACTTCTTCGCTTGTCTCAGCCCCGGGATATTTTCTCAGTGTGGCATTAAAAGCTGATCTGTACTGACAGGTGGCATTTTGGGTGCCCAAAAACAGACTCAGGGCAAAGTTAACCTAATTACAAGTTAGGAAGCAGGCGAGATTTCCGAGTGTTTTACTCGAAAAAAAAAATCAAACTCTCTTTAAAACTTTTATGAATAAAGATAAAAAATGTGAAAGCGCAAGTTTGTTTCATTTTCGTAAATAAATGAAAAGGGGCGGAGTTTTCACGTTTTACAATGTTTTTTATAGCATGGCCAAGTTTGTTAGTGTAATTTCTATGCTAATTGAGCAGCACGTGCTTCTGTTTACATTCGTTTTGCTGTGAGGAGATAAAGTGGGAGAAATTCTTGCTGGATTCTGCTTTCAGCATCTGGGCCAAAGCGAAATTTATCTTTTTCTAAGGTAGTGTGACCTGATGTACATTATTATGAATAGTTTGATAGGATTTTGAGGGATTTAATAAGATTTTGTCGTTCGGGTAATCCTACGTTCTCTCGATTTTTGTTTTTAACTCGTTATCTGAGTTGCACTGCAATAATGCATAGCCACGTTCTTTTCCTTCATTCATGCAAAAGACGAAAGTATATGAAATTACTTGATTCATTCTAAAAAAACACCAGAAATTTTCCAATTTTGATCCACAGCTTCTTAACTTGTCATTATGTTAACTTTGCTCAGGGCCACTAAACGGAGATCTGGCCCTTTCCTTTGCAAGGCCGTCCGTAATCTCGTTGCCCTTAATGCCCACTGTACAAAGAATATTCTCTATATCGTGTTAATGCCTTCATGTCCGGGCATTCAAATCAACGGCACCTTGTTTGCTTCGGGCAGTCAGTTGCTTGAAGACAGTCCCAGACCACCTTAGACTCAAAGGTAAACGAGTTTAGCGCATTGAGTTCTGCTTGGCTGGCTGATATTATGCATATTCTTGCTTCATTCACACATATTCTTGTGAATTATTTCGCACGCGCAGGGTTCTATCGCGTGTATTTCTGCCTGGTAAATAGTTGGTGAGACCCACAGTGCCTTAACGAGATGGCGCTTCAACCCATTTATGCTGGCCAGGCCTATAAAAGCCCAATGATTTATTTTTTAAATTTCATAATGTCATTCACGCTATGTGCTTCGCTTTTATGTATATCGAAAGCAGATAGTCAGATTAGGTAAATGCATATTAATCAATCTTACGTTTGCCTGAGTAAATCACTTCTCTTCTTTAAAAAAAAAGAAACATACATTTCTGCAATATGACGAGTTTTGTGTTCATTGGAATTTCCTGTAGTTAACCTTCACATTTTTCAACATTTACCTAAGTGAATTATTTCAACCTGAAATATTTTCTATTTCATCATCAGTAACATGCAACACTGCTCTAGAACACCTTCAAATTATGAGGACATTTCCTTCTTTCGAATGACAGGAGCTACCTAGGAGTGACATACATACTTTAAGTAAAACTATCTTCCTTGAGGTGCTCTCTTATATTCTTCTTATTCTATTCTGGCTAGGCTGATACAAAAGCAAACAACTATTGTTATCTGAAAAATTGCTCTTGGACCTTTATCGTAAAAAAACTGAAGGAAATAGTTTTGCTCAGTAAATTCATAATCAAAACATGGACCAAAAAATATAAACAGAAGAACTTTAATACTTATTTAATAATTTTATAGGATTATTTCCATATATTTTTACTAGTACAAGTCATTTAGTATTAGCTCTTTCTATATCATTACCCTTATGATTATCCTTTATATTATATGGATGATTTAACCATACTCAACATATATTTGCACACTTAGTTCCTCAAGGAACTCCTAATTTATTAATATCTTTTATAGTATGTATTGAAACATTTAGAAACATAATTCGTCCAGGAACTTTAGCAGTACGATTATCTGCTAATATAATTGCAGGTCATTTATTATTAACATTACTAAGAAATACAGGATCTATATTAAATTATTCAATTATTATATTAATCAATTTACAAATTGCTCTTTTAATATTAGAATCAGCTGTTGCTATTATTCAATCGTATGTACTTGCAACAATTACAATAGTAGATATAGGTACGTAACGTAGGTAGTTTGACGTCGATAAAAAAAATCTTTGTCTTATCACCAAGTTGAGATTACAATTCTTCCAATCAAGCTAACCAAATCTAATCTTACTGAAATGTAATAATATTGATTTTGTCATGCTTCTTCACCGATAATATGAAGTGCTCTCCTCAAGTGAATTTTATTTGTCACACAAGGATATGAAAACGATTTTTTTATTATTTTAGGTCAGCTATATATGGGCTGCTCTTAACTTAATCTTTCTATAAAAGCCATCAAGAGAATCTCATACCCAGTTAATGTCACATCAATACAAAATTCTACCTGTTTCCGCTTTCATAGAAAAACAGTTTATTGTTATCCCGTCATAGAGTGAGAACCTATGGCCGCGAAGGGGAAAATTTTCCGAACTCAAGTCATTCACCAAGATTTGAGCCCATCATAATTGCTCTGCTCGAAAAAAAAAACTTGATGGCTGCTATAACCATTGAGCAATCTTGACCCCATTCTTGACTGTTCGATTAGTATTTACGCACTTTTGTTGCTTTTTTTCTGGATTAAATCATAAACCGCTTAGATTACCTTATGCATCCAGATGCGACATAACATTGGTGACGGGATCAATCAATTAATTCACACTGTGTGCGTGAAATATATTTTCAAGGGAATTATTTATGTATAAAACTGCAAAAAATAAGAGAAAGAATAGTATATCTATGTACATCCTAAAGTCCTGTCGTGATCTATACCTGGTTTATTCGATCCCCATTCTTTTTAGAATTTTTACTGAGACGCCTTACATCAAATACTCTGAATAGATAAATATATACTACATTGTTCCATGATCTTTCAAGGATTGCTTATCGTCCTGATACCTTCATTCATTCATTTTATTATCATTATTATCCCGTCGGACTACCAAGCATTAAGAAAAGTAACTATAAATATGAAGTCCAATAAAAATTTACGCGAAGATTTTTTTTTAGCTTATTAGCTTTAGGTACCTACAAATTTCAACGCTTCGATATTTAACTAAACCTATTTAAATAGGTTTAACTTAAAAATAGTTATCGAGGCATATCTCGATTATTACCATGTCTAACATACAGGGTTGAACCATAGACAACATACAAGTAGATAACAAAATCTCCATATAAATTTATATTCAACAAAAGAGCTATCAGTAATAAATGTTGTGAAGAAATTATGTGGCATAATACAGCAGAGAGAGAGAGAGAGAGAGAGTGTGAGAGAATGTACAGAGCTTTCTATTAGGGGGCCATTAGGTGATTTTAATTCTTTTTGAGGTTTTTCATATCTAAATGTAAAGGTAAAGATACAAGGTGAGAGACTTTTGTTATCTGGTCTCCGGTTTACAGATACTAAAATCTCCAAAATGTTTACACGGAGTGGTCTATAGAGATCAATCAAAAAATTTGGCCTCTGGAAACCGTAAGAAAAAATTCTCTAGAAACACGTCTCCGAATTGTATACACGAAATTTGTAGTTTGGTCTCTAGAGATCTCCAGAGATCTTTGTTATTGTTAAGCAAGAGATTGCTAGAAAGAATTATCTCAAAAGTTATATTATGCGTAAAATGAAAAAGATTAAAGAATTTATCCTCAATTTTTACGGATTTTTTTTTTTTTTCAAAAATAACCAGAACTCTATTGACGAAACAAGTTTTCTGCCCTAAATCTATTATATAAATTATTAATTTTTTTATTAATTTCTTCATAACAATTTTTCAAACTTACTCCACTTTATTCCTTTTCTTTCCGAGTAGATTTACACTTAACTTATCAGAACACACAAATAGTCTCCGGAGACCTGGAGATGACAAATGAACAAACTTCGGAGACCGGAGACCGAACCTGGATGGCGACATACATGACGGGAGACTGGAGACCAAAAAAGTCTCTAGAGACTATATATATACACAGATCTCTGGGTCTCCATTAAGTGACCAAAAAATTGCTCTCTGGAGGCCAAAATCTCCGGCCGTGTATCTTCACCTATGCCGTATTGACATGCAGAGTTGAAAGATTGAGTCGAGATTGAGTTGATTTTTCGACGCGTGTTTTTGAGTACGCAGGTTAGAAAGATTGAGTTGGGTCCAAATACATATAGTTGAAGTGAGGGTTACACATAACATCATCTTATTTATAGTAGAGTTATAGAAGCTATACCTTTTGTTTAAATAAACTCGCATTAAATATACTACATAAAAAAAACTTTCGAGTAAAGAGCAAACAAAATAAACTCCAACTATTGGCTGCCAACTCCACTACTCAATCCGCGTTTATAGGACACCATTTCGACTCGACTACATCGAGTCCAGTCAACCTATTTTCAACTCGAACCGCGAGTAAAACCCGAGTTGAACCATGGTTGAACTCTGCACGTAAACATGGTATCAGGTTGAACCATGATTCAACCCGCAGAATCGTGTCGAAGTGGAATTCAGACCCTGTAATGATAGTCCCAACTGAGGCCCAAGCTACACGCTACAAGCTGCAGAAACTGCTACTTAAAGAGCTTCAAGCTACATGGTGTAGCAAAAATAAATTTCTAATTTTGTATAGCTGCAGCTGCAATAACACCAACATGATAATGAAGTAAATTTATATATATATTTCGGGATTTACTTACATACTATACATGTCAGTAGAACTTACCAAACTTAGACTATTTTTAATTTTAAATGTTAATTATGAGTCGAAGAAAGTGTTTTTTTACAAGGCGCATATCACTTTAATCATTTTAAATTGTCAATACTCATATGAATCTTGTAGCTTGTAGCGCTTTATGAAGCTGAAGTGGAGCTTCGTGTAGCTTGCAGCCTGTAACTAACTTTCGTATTTTTAAAATGTTCTTTTTTTACTTAATGTGTAATTCATTAAATTTTTTTTTTAATCTAAATGTGAAAAATCATATCCCTTAAATGATTTCCATTTTATTCTTGGCAGTTAATGGCTCTTTCTAAGGCGTTTTGCATCATGGTTGCGCAACGTCTTTAGCCAAAAATATTACAGTTTCAGGTCGAATATTTTGCTTTACTTCCCGAATGTTTTGTGGTTTATTCACGTAAACCCTTCAAGAAACCCCACAAAAAAAAAAACAAAAAATTGGAGCCATCAAATCTAAGGAACGAGGTGATCAAGCAAAATATGCATTTTTTTAAATTATTCGGTCATCAAAATTTTTTCGAAAAATCGCCATTGTCGCTATCGCGGTATGAGGTGTAGCTCAATCCTGCTAGAACCATATGCTAGGATTAATGAGAACTGGCGGACGTAAAAAAAATTCTAACAAAATCCGGTATACCACCTCAGAGATGGTTTGTGGATGCTCACTTTCATCTTCGAAAAAGTATGGACCTATAACTCTATCGGCCTTAATTCCACACCAAACATTGCATCTAAGAGGGTGGAATTGACGCTGATGCAACGCTCTGGGATTCTTCGTACCCAAATTCGGCAGTTCAGTTTAACGAGATATTCATTTTAATGAAAATATGTTTAATCGTTTATAATGAGATGCATTATCTGTCTCGCAAGTTGAGTGAATCTATTAGCATATTGTAGCCGTTGTTCTGCATCCCTCGGCAATAATTGTTGGACCAATTGTATTTTGTATGAAAACATGCTCAGATCAAGTTTCAAAATGCGTCATAGTGATGTTTCGGAGATGCCCAATTGATTAGATACAGATGAATCATTGTTGACGTACAGACTCCACCTCTTGTTTATTGCGAACAGGTAGATTAATATTTGTTCGAGGCTCATCAAATACTGCACTCCGCTCCTCAAAACGAGTTATTAAGTTTCTTAACATCATATTTGTACTAGGATCTATGGTAGTATTAAAATGCTGACGGTATTTTCTTTAGCTTGTAACAGTAGATCGCCCGGAAAAAAATAAAATTCAACAATTTTGACACGTTCTTGCGATGCGTATGAAGACATTATAAAATTTCATAAAATTGTTTATAATCTGGAAAAAAAAAATTAAAAATACGAAAATTATATATACAAGTTTGCCCACCCTGTACTTATGTGAAGTATTTTAAAATATTTCACATATATTTTTCTTTCGTTGTTTTTTTATAATTATATATAGGACTATTTACAGGATAGCCCCTAGTTATGTACATAAACCACGGATCTTGCTCGGTGATTCCTCCCATCGAAAAAATAAAATAAAACTTACTGGAGGAACAAGAGTTGCTCAGAGGCGTCCTTCCTTACCTACTTGCACGATGATACAATGAACTCTTAAAATTTGTTGAGCCCCGTATTTTGAATAACCCACAGGGTGTACCAGAGTGTACTGGTATTACTACATTGCTTATGTAACCCTCTCTAAATTTATAACGCCTTAAAGTAAAACTTGCGGAATTACATTCATTTTTCTATGAGGATTCGATAAGGATATTCCTTCGATAATTGATATGTATAGCCATTTTATCCATCTTTAATGAACATCCTCATCAAATAGTTCATAGAGAGTGCTCCAATTAGCTGGGCCTACCTACCTCTTTAATTAACTTATAGTTAACGTATAGAAAGTCTTTTTGTTGTCCTTAAGCTTTTATGTAGCTACAGGACACAAATTTGTTGTATGTTGTTGATCAGCTGATTACTAACTGAAGATTGTCAAATACCGTGTACAAATACTATCAAATTTCAAAAACCTACTAAAATACTTAAACCGCTTTCTTTTATAATGCCTTGGCTTTTGGAATAGGTGCTATAATTTTCATTGAACCTCATTTTACTCTTTTTAATGCCTGTTCTTATGTAATTCCCCATTTTTAATTTTAATGTGCACAACGCATTCATATCTATCCCTTATTTCTGGCAAGAATTAATTTTAAAATTAGAAGCTTAGCTTCCTAAATTAGAAAGAACTGATAATTAGGTTGTACTGTTTCTTGGTCTATTTATTTTGACATTGCAGCAGATATGAGTAATTTTAACTGCTCCAAAAATCCTTAAACAAGTGGTATTGAAACTGCTGCCCCTGTGATAATCGAAAAAACTTAAGTCTTAAATGTTCTGCTCGTTTACTGCATTCAAAGACTTTCAAATATGAAATGAGTTTTAACAAAAGAGATCCGATGGTTCATCACACACGACGAATATCTGCAAATTCAACACTAACTCAATTGTCATTGTTCACGTAAATTCCCGCCTTTTAATTAACTGTTTCATAAATATGACGTTTTGCTGTGGTCCTCATTGAAGATTCCCAGCGATAATGAGGTTGAAAACGAGCTAGAATAAAATTGAAATATTTTTCTCCGTACGGTTGTCTTATATAGATATGACATGAAGGTGATCCTCTTTCCACTGAAGTTATTAATTGTACATATACTTAGTCCATGTAAGTCGTTATGAATTCTGCAAGAGAGATTATATATATTTTTTTTGTCGCTGTTCATCGAATTAGGACCACTAACATTTTCGCAAAGCCTCGTCCTGTATGGCATACTTTCTATACACGTTCTATCAGTTCTTTAATTTTGCAACTATTTGCCATACTTTGATAATACTTCTTTTCAGGATTTGTGTCGTACGATTAGGAGAGAAATAAACTTGAGATTTTAAGAGACTCCATATATTCTCGATAGGATAAAAGTCGTGAGAATTGCCTGGCTAAAGAGAATCGAGATATTATTGGTATTTAACAGGCTTTGAATGGATCGATTGTGATAACAGGGCGCCCATCATGCATAAAGATACATAGGATATATCAGGGGAATTCAGGGAAATAAAATGGGATAGTAAAGTTGTCTGGATCATTTGTTCTTACTGATCCTTAAAGAACAGCGGTCCAGGTCCCTTTTCGGAGATACACGATCATATCATTGTGGCTGGTGGGTGTTTGCCGGTCCTGACGACGCAATCTACATTATATCGCTTTGTTGGCTTCCTTCGAACAAATTGATGGATCTCCGTTACAGCTTCAAGCCTGTTGTCGTCGCTAAATATCACCTAAATGAAACGGAAAAATGCTATACTTTAGTATTGTACCACTGACCAAAAATTCATACATGAATATGCTTAAAAATTGTTAATTACATTTTTTCCATTCATCCACTGAATAATTACGATGAGTTCTTATCCACTCCTCGAATTTTCTTTGTGACCTTAGGCTTCTTTACTAGCCACCTCGATTTAAGGTTACACTCGTAAAAGCGTATCCTTAAGGTCATTCTCGATATTTGAATCCCTTATTGCTGCAGGTCTTTATGCAAGCTTCTTTGAGATGTGAAACGCCTTTCGCAAGCCTTTACGAATATTCTACGATCTGTTCGTGATGCTGTTTTATTTCTACCACGACATTTCGCGATTTCACGAAAGGAAAATATTCTTGTTTTTAGCAGTGCAAATATATCGAAATTTTTATCATTATTATTGTCCTTACACTTTTCCATTTGAACCCACAGCACTTTTGATATTTCTGCAATTTCACAAAATAAAACCTCTCGCGTTTTCCAAAAGCACGGAATACAGTATTCACCTGACTTAACAATGAATTCTTATGAAATAGCTGCCAAATCACGACTAATTTAGCATTTTTCGAATTAGCTTATAAAAGGCATGTGTACATCACCATCGCTATACGACATTTTTATAGCTCTGCGGGTAGAAGTATCGAAAAAATTAGATAAATTGTAAGTGATTCTAATTCGATGAACACCTATCTAAATAAGAGCTGCGCTTTGGTGGAGCAATGAACACCATCTCCACAAGAGCTGCGCTTTGGTGGAACAACGAACACCATTTCCATAAGAGCTGCGCTTTGGTGGAGCAACATATTAATAAAAGCTGTAAAGATTGGTAATCAATTCCTGATGATTCCCCATCTCGATCATCGCATGATCTATTTTATTTCAGAAAGATCTTGCATACTATCTATTATGGAGCTTGAAACAAACCCAGTTTCTATAGTTCTAGCCAAGAGATACATACTTCTATAAAAGACACATAGACTATAACGATTCTGATCACCTAACCTAACATTATTTATATTAGTGATCGTGATCTTTAGGGAAGATCTTCAAAATAAAAACAAATTATTATTGCCCATGTGGTGGCTTATTAACTATGCACTTACTTGACATTGCATCTACGTAGGGTATATTATAAATCTGAATGAAGCAATCCAATATATATGTATGTATATGTATACATTCATACTAATACTTTCAGAAAACAATTATTGACAGCATTGAAAAAGAGGATCCCAACTTCACTGGAGATGGATACACTAGCTTGGCAGTTATTTATACGCTATTTGCTTTATGCAATTGGCTTGCTCCTTCTTTCCTATCATTCAGTGGTCCCCGTGGGGCAATGCTAGTTGGATCTGCTACTTATTGGTAAATATAATAATATGTCTATGATTGATTGTGAAATTGAATCTTTTCTTTACTCAATGCTCTTGCTCTTGTCATCCTTTCTTCTTAATACATATTTCTTCTTTAGTATTTTCATGGTATCATTTTTATGGCCCCGAACTTGGCTTCTATACTTAGCAAGTGCTATCCTAGGTGCAGGAGCTTCTATAACATGGACAGGTCAAGGATCGTTTTTATCACGATGCAGTAATTCAGAAAATATCTCGAGAAATTCTGGAATTTTTTGGGCTATGTTGCAGGCTAGCATGTTTTTCGGCAATTTATTTGTCTACTATCAATTTCAGAATAAAACAGAAATAAATTCTGAAACTAGAACTCTTGTAATTTCTGTTCTGATTGCAATTGCTATTCTGGGAATGATATTTCTTGCCGCCCTACGACCAATTCCTGATAATTCTGGAGCGGATATTGAACTTCAGGAAACCTCAACAGGCCTTTCAATTGCTCTAAAAGCTTTCAAAGATGCTTGGAGTTTGTTCATGACACATGACATGCTTTTATTGAGTTGGACCTTTTTCTACACAGGTAAAAAGATATTATTTAGAATTAATTTCAAATCATATATTAAAGTGCAGGATGCTGTTCCTCTTCTCCTATACAAAAGGTCTTGAATTGTCCTTCTTCAGCGGAGTATATGGATCTTCAGTTGGTTTTACATTGAAAATTTCGAATTCTCCTAAGGAAATTGTCGGTTTAGCTGGTATTTGCATTGGCATTGGTGAAGTTTTGGGTGGTGGCCTTTTTGGATTACTTGGAACGAAAACAACTCGATCTGGACGTGATCCGATTGTTATTGTTGGATTTATTGTGCATGTGATTGCATTCTTTCTAATTTTTATCAATCTACCAAACGATTCACCTTTTGGTAATACCTCTAATATCGGATACTTAGATCCTCCACAACCTTGGATCGCTCTAGTCTGCGCATTTCTACTTGGATTTGGTGATTCTTGCTATAACACGCAAATTTACTCAATGCTGGGTGGAACTTTTGCAAAAAATTCAGTTTCAGCATTTGCACTTTTCAAATTTACACAGGTTTGTGGTGATCATGCAAAAGTTTGTGTTCTTAATTCTATAACTGAGATTATTTATTACATTACAGTCAGTTGCGGCAGCTATCAGCTTTTTCTATTCCTCTCATCTTGTTTTAAGAGCTCAACTAGGAATTTTGCTGTTGTTCGGAACATTAGGAACTGCAGCCTTTTGTATTGTAGAATGGTCATATAAGCGACGCTGTAAACAGGAGGAATCAACCAAAGTTGGTGATGATAGCTGTAGTGACTAAATATTTTTTTCTATGATCATTCATGAGTCATTTTCATACATTCCTTCTACTTTTAATAGTTTTTATAGTAAAATATATAATGGCAATGAAATAAATGTTATATTATAACTGTTTACCTTTTACAACAAAAGCAAATCAAAGATCATCCGTGGATGTTTTTTTTAATGGGATGTGCAAGATCTTCGCAAAAAGACATAGAACAAACTATGTAAATTTTGCTACATACTTAACACTTAACTTGCACTGAACTTCATTCAATATTTATCATTAACTAGGTGAGCCCGCCGGCGGCGTTGCCCTGCGATAATATAGATCTCTAAATGGTTGGGTTTAAAAGGGGTGGGGTGGTTAGAGATGCATAATATCAAAGCTCAAGGTATATAGAATATATGGCATCAAGGTATATAGAAGACAAGTATTTCTATTAAAATGTTGACATTGACACATTGCAGCTGATAGCCTGTGACGTAAATCTGTGACTACTGTATATACATTTTTATAGGAAAGACAGAAAGAGGAGAGAGAGTATTGTGTTCTCTGTG
The DNA here is from genome assembly GCA_963924295.1 of Dioctria rufipes. NCBI lineage: Eukaryota > Metazoa > Arthropoda > Insecta > Diptera > Asilidae > Dioctria > Dioctria rufipes. The sequence continues at coordinate 2,167,151 of OZ002741.1, forward strand.
CTGTACTTTCCTATACATTTCACAATATTTACGTCACCTAATAGGGGAATATGGTTCGTATGGGAATACCTTGTCTTCTATATACCTTGACAAGGTATTCCCATTATGAACCATATTCCCCTATTAGGTGACGTAATATTGTGAAATACATAGGAAAGTACGGCACAAAGAACACAATACTCTCTCTTCCGTCTTTCTGCCTTTCTTATAAAAATGTATATACATTAGTCATAAAATTACGTCACAGGCTATCAGCTGCAATGTGTCAAAATTTTAATGGGAATACATAGTCTTCTATATACCTTGATCAAAGCTTCATCTGACTCGGTCGCGCGACTTCGAACTCTAGAATTTCACTCTGGGTGCGCATCTGTGTGTATGTGCATGCGTGGCCCCTGGCCATCTGACATTATGACAAGGAAGCATTTTCGCAACTACTATATAGTTCTATACAGTTTTGTATATAAACAATAACTGTATCACAATTCACACCACGTAATGATAATTTAATTATTATATTATCAGCTAAAAACTCAGGTAAACAACTGTACAGCCGACCATTTAGAAATTTCGCAATTTTAAAATCAATTTCTTTTTCGGTAGTTTTGTCATGTTGTCCGTCCACCCGATCGAAACATGACATTTCGAAATTTCCTATCCCCGAATTCTTCTCACCCGTAAAATTTGCCTATAATCTCCCGCCTGTGAGCCCTGGCTTATAATGAATAATCAAAGTTTTGTATGGCAACACCAAGAAGGCGTAACCAGATTAGTCTATTTCTGACATTTTATTTCCATTGCTATGGAAACATCATGTAGGTACCAAATTTTAGCTCTCTACGTGAACGTGCTCTCATTCAGTGTCCAAATATATAGTGCAAAATTTTTGTATTAAAATCCTACAAAGGAGTTGCCCGATTGGACCCATTTTCGAAAGGGCAGTGCCCAAATTTTAAGTGAAAAACTAAATACGGCAATACGTTAAAGCGGTTTTCGATTCCAAATTATCTCTTCCTAAAAATCTTAAGCCCTGAAATACATCGTTTGTCACAGACGTAATACAATGAATGCGACATTATTCGTCGTCATTTCAAGATAGTTGAGTTGAGTTTTGCTGTTTTGTGATGTCTACGGATTTTTTTTAGATTTTTTAAGAAGAAGTATAAGTTACATTAAAGCATATATGCAGTTATGCCAGTTTTAAAAGAAAAGTACGTGAAATGACCAGCACACGAACTGTCAAACTCAAATGTCGCACTGCGCAACGACAATTTTAGAAGTTTGCTCTACTTTTTGACGACGACATTTTCGCGTTGCATCATTTGCTATTATGTCGTAGCATGTATTCAAAAATTATTTTGGCGTCGACAAATGCGTGTCGCAGTCATTGTATTTCAGCCATGAATCAGAACGCACGACAGCGACAGCAAAAGCGGCAGTGGCCGCAACGCAAAAAAAATGTTACTGTCGGTTGTTTCATATTGCTCTACAGCAGCACAAAGCAGCGAGTACAAAATTCTGACATTTCTATATGGGTGTGACAGACTATTCACGATAGACAGCGGCAGCAAATTTAAAATTTGGAATAACTAGGTAACACGGCGTTTGTGCTGCTCTCGACCAATGAAAACGATTTGTCGCTGCTGCTGCCACGTGCCAATCTAATTCAGGCTTTATTTTGGCTATTACGAACTTTAAAAAAAAATCGGTCCAACCGTTCTCAATTGATGCGATTACCAAGGAACAGCATTTCATTTTTATTCATATAGATTTATTTTAAAGCCTTACACATTGCTGCACGAACCACGCGCTCTTTTTGCTTCACATATGCCTATACGTGCCATCACAATAATTTCGCTACACTAAAATTGCTTATATGATTATTGATGTTAATTGTGTTCGTGTTCTAACAAGTTACAGTTTTTGAGCTAAATAATAACTGAAAGCATGAGTTGAAACTTAAAGCATGCCATTAAAGACGCACACAATTAACCACAGTAATCATATAAGGAACTTCATCGTAGCGAAATTATTATGATGGCACGTCTAGGAACAAGTGCTTGGTACTGCAAGGTGTAAGGTGGCCTGTAGGGCTTCCGATTCCAATTGTGTCTTCCATTATGAAAGGCACTTGTCCACAGAAAATACAAGTTATTCCCATTAAACTTTGACACATGTGCTGTGACATAATTATGCCCGCTAATGTATTACATTTATATAGAAAAGACAAAGAGAGGAGAGAGAGTATTGTGTTCTCTATAGCGTAGTTTCCTATGCATTATGCCTCATTTTCTTCGTTAAGTTTATTCATTTGACTAATTGAAAAATATCTCCCATCTTTTTCCAATTCTTGCAACAATTCTCCCTCGCACATCTCAAATTTTGTTCACTTAAACCACAAGAATACCGCACTTACAAAGTCAAATGTTTGACACAGCCAAACTTTTCATTTAAAATTAACGCATAGCGACACGTGCGGTGAAAATATATATTTATTCATCTTCTTAAAGTGACTAGGATAAAGGAATTTTACAATAATTTTGCTAAAGGTCAATAATTAAAAATATTTATTTTATAAAGGTGGGTTCTTTCATAGAAATCCAAATTAGTATTTAGCACACCAAAATGAATTAAGTTAACGATGAAAATGAGGCATTAAACGTCATTTTGGCCCGCCTGTTAATGTAACGTAGCTCGTAATGAGAATAACTTGTATTCTCTGTCTGTGGCACTTTTCGCGTGCTTGCATTGCTAACATATGCACATATTTTTTCAGTATCTAAACTGTTGTAGCGTTGTCGCGCCGCGCACTAAAGTGTAAACTCCGAAGCACAATTGCAGCGGCAGAGCGGAGAACGGCAGCGGGAAATTCGGTTGTCAAAACAGGCCGTCGAAAGATTGGGAACACAATTGCAACGACAGGCGGTGAGCGACGATTGTGAAAGAAGAAGATACTGAAATTTCAATTATTAAATGTTTCGAGGTCTTAAAAGGAGATTTTTAATAAGAGTAGTTTATATTATTTTGAAAGAAATGCAATCGACCAAAGTGTGGAAAAAAAACTGAAAATGCAGAAATTAAGTAAATCGAACCACATATCCAAACCACGTCTGTTTTGTCCACTTGTCTTGCTTGTTTTGGAAATCATAAATTATTCTCTGATTTCGTACTTCCTCAATAAATTTTTCTTCACAGCTCATTATCAATCTCTACGGCAACATCGTCGCCCGTTTACCGTCGTTCGTCGTAATTTGGTGCATTTGGATAAGAAGCTATGCTTTTAGAAGGTTGCCAGCGGAATTTCGTCGTCGTTTTCCGTCTGCCGTCGCAATTGTGCTTGGACTTAATCTGTTTCAATCGTTATTATGAAATTGTTTTTTTTTTTCGCTTATTATTGTGACATCAGACTATATGCGTCGCGCTATATTGAATGTGATGATTACTAAAAACTAGAAAGTAACCATTTGTCAGATTATTTCACAATTTCGTTTTTTCAAATAATTCAAACAAAGATGGCAGCAGTAAACTTTAGCTGGAAAGCAAGATTCACATTTCTTCATACGAACCTGCTCTGTGTTAAATACACCACCATTGACAATTCACAGCCATCAGCAACTTCACGGCATTTGTAAGCACTTTTCGGTTGATGTTGTTTTTTGTACGGTAATTTTTTTACAAGTTTGGTTTTTGGAGTGAATAAAGTGAACACATAAAACCATTTACTCAGCAATTTGTTACAATCAAATAAGGTAAGTAGTATTCAATGAATTCTACTCCAATTATTACCAAATTAATTTATCAATTAGGAAATAAATAAAAAAGTCATTATGGATAACTCGATAATTTTTGATGGCGGTCGAATACAAAAGATGGAAGTAGATTATTGCTCTGCATGTGATGAAAAAATTCCTAAAGCTAAAGAAATGGCAGCTGGAGACTCCGAGAAATTTCATGAGGCAATAGAAATGCTTTTACAGTTAGAGAAACAAACGCGCCTTGTAAGTCCCTCGTTGATTTTGTAAAGTAGTTCAGTGCAATTGAATTTGTTTGTTTTCTAGGGTGCTGATATGGTTTCTTGCTCTCGAATTTTAGTAGCAATAATCCAAATATGTTATGAATGTGCAAATTGGACTGCTATGACTGAATATATTGCGTTGTTAGTAAAAAGACGATCACAATTAAAACACGCTGTGACAAAAATGATTCAAGAGTGCATAAGTTTGGTGGATAAAACTCCAGATAAGGAGACAAAATTGAAATTAATCGACACATTAAGAACGGTGACTGAAGGAAAAATTTACGTTGAAGTAGAAAGAGCACGTCTTACAAAAATGTTGGCTGCAATTAAAGAATCTGACGGTGATATTGCTGGGGCTGCATCGATAATGGAAGAGCTACAAGTTGAAACGTACGGTTCAATGGAAAAGCGTGAAAAGGTTGGTGGTGCTGCTGCTGCTCAGTAGTATTGTGGATTATTGAAATGTTTTTTAATTATTTTTGTAGGTTGAACTTATTCTGGAACAAATGCGTTTATGTTTAGCAAAACAAGATTATGTACGCACCCAAATAATAGCAAAAAAAATCAGCACAAGATTTTTTGATGATCCAGATCACCAGGATTTAAAATTTAAATTCTATGGCCTTATGATTCGATTGGATCAAGATTCGTCATTTTTGAAAACATCTCGTCATTATCAGGCTGTGGTCGATTCTGATGTAATCAGTGGTTCTCCGGATCGACGACAAAAAATGATGACTTATGCTGTGCTGTATTGCATCCTGTCACCTTATGATAACGAACAGCAGGATATGATGTTACAATTATCCAAGGACAAGAAGTTAGAAGAGATTCCTACATACAGGTTGGTCGAATACTCGTTTTTAAATTATATAGTTTGTAAGTTGAATAGCTTCCGTTATGACCATTTATTTTTTTAACGAATTGCACTGATTTATTACTAACGGATTTTCCAATAAGAGGTGTTATTTTGATATTCAAAGAAAAATGCCATTTTTTGAAATAAATGATCGTATCTTTATTTTATTATAAAGAGGAAGGTATGCCCTTAATAATGGAAAATAACATCAGCCAAACGACCACCACGACCACGCTTACAGGACAATATCCTTTTCATGAAATTTTCCATAACCAAATCGCAAAGTGGCTGCCCTATGTCCTCGATAGCCTCACGAATTCCATCTCTGAGGTCTTGAATCGACGCTGGGCTGTTGGCGTAGACCTTCTCTTTCATGTGGCCCCAAAGGAAGAAGTCGCAAGGTGTTAAGTCACAAGATCTCGGTGGCCAATTGTGATCACCTCTTCGAGAGATAACACGGTCCGGAAACTTTTCCCGTAAAATATCAATGGTTTCGTTGCTTGTATGGCACGTAGCGCCGTCTTGTTGGAAGTAAACGTTGTCCAGATCAATACCATCCAATTCCGGCCATAAAAAATCATTAATCATCTGTCGATAGCGCAATCCATTCACCGTAACCGTTGCTCCAGCCTCATTTTCGAAAATGTAAGGTCCAATGACCCCGCGGGACTATAAACCCCACCAAACTGTCACACGTTGAGGATAGAGAGGCTTTTCAACAATAACTCTTGGGTTTTCCGAGCCCCACATTCGACAATTTTGCTTGTTGACGAAGCCATCGAGGTGGAAATGGGCCTCATCACTCAAGATGAGTTTTCGATGGAATTCTGGATCATTTTTATGCATTTCAAGGACCAAATCAGCAAAGACTCGACGTTGTTGATGATCGGCCGGCTTGAGTTCTTGTGTTACTGAACTTTATAAGCCTTAAGACCCAAATCTTTATGCAAAATACGGTGTAATGACGTTTGTGGAATGCCTAATTCCAAAGAACGACGAGGAATGGACAAACCTGGGTTTTCTTCAACACTTTCGGCTACAGCAGCAATACTCTCGGCTGTTCTTGTGCACGGGTTTTATTCTTCACATCACTAACTTGTCCCGACTGCTTGAATTTTTCTACCAATTTCTGTATTGCGGTCCGACCCAAAAATGTTCGAGTTTTACGAACCGTCTCTGTCACGTTTTCACCATTTTTATAGTGAATTTTAATAACTTCAATGCGTTGTTGAATCGTGTATCGTTCCATTTTTATTAATGGCGTAGTTTCTACTTGTCAAATGTTAAAAAATGACAGCTCCAAAAGTGATATCTACCGAAATCGCGGGATAATTAAAATAACACCTCTTATTGGAAAACCCTTTATATGATGTATGAATGGTAAAAACTTTAACTATGAAACTCGATTGCTTTTAATTCAACATTTAGTCAAATATGCATAGTACTTAACACGCTTTTGTGGGTACTGTTACAAGTTTGGTTATATATTGAGTAAGCATTGCTAATCGGAAAATGATAAATTTGCTTGACAATTTAAGTCGAAGTTTATTTATTGCGACTTTTTCAGTATTAAGGCTGAATAAATTTGTAAGCATTTTGTTCCCCCTTGTTCCCCCTTTTTTTCCACAGGTTTTATGATATTGATTTGAAACCTTGGACAAAATATTAGAAACTCTTCAGTTCAAATGCTACCAGGCCTAGATTTTTGAAAAAGATGTTACGTTTTTGTTTTCCTCGCCCCCAAAATAATTTTTTCATGTACACACCAATTTTTATTATTTTTCGTATATAGGTTTTCCAAACATTTTTGTAAATGCTATCGGAGCTGTTTTTTCAAATTTGTTAATATTTTTGATGTTATTATTACTTTCATAGCAATAAGATTGAGACTCTTGTAATTTGAATAAAATTTATTGCTACACGATTATTTAAAAACGAGAATGAATATTGAGGTGATTCTAATCAGTGATCCAAAAACTGGATTAATCCCGAAATAGTTTATTTTATAAAAATCAATTTGTAAACCTCTATCGTGATAAAAAGTGAATGATATAATTGGTTTTTATTTATTTTAATTCTCAAAAGCTTTCCGAGATGGCGATAGGCTCGAGTACAAAATTTCAAACATATTTTTCTTATGTGCCTCTAAAAATGAGTATCTATCCTACACGTATGTGCATAATGTATATTCTGCTAGCTCTGTGTGCCACTTTGTTGTTGGAGTAGATTAGGAATGCAATGAGAGAAAATGAAAATATTTGTTAATATTTTTCGTTTATGGTTTACTTAAAAAGAGACGAAAGATATTTACTTAGAATATAAGCCGAGGGAAAATTATTTAGAATTTTTTTCTCTTTTCACATTTTTATTGCATATTTGTTTGAGATTGGGAAATTGTGTTGTAATCGGTTTTTTCGCTCTAGGTGTATTCGGAAAATAATTAAAGTTATCAATTCGGCACATTCTGTGTGGACACATATGTGCATAATTTTGAATAGTACTTTAGTTTATGAGTATTAGCTGATTTTATTAGTTTGGGATAATCTTTTGATTCTAGGAAACAATTACGAATAATTAAGATTACTTTTTAATAAAAACTACTTTTAATCAATACACAAATAAAATAAAAAACAAAAATTGCGAATATATTTCTAAGAAAATATAATGGCAAATATTTAATCCAATTTGTTTTAGCCGTTGTGTATATATGTACATATGTTCTTAACATAGAAATTAAATTCCGAACACAAACAACAACAATGGGCTCATAGTTAAGTGGAAACTCGGAATCGAGAGCTTTATTTTGTGCCATTCAGCCTTAACAATTAATTTAGATGACTTCATTTCATAATTGTCGCCAACTCCATTTGATTCAAATTTACAGAGACAGGAAAACAGATCTTTAATATTTGTTTGATTATTTATATTTCATATATGTATATAAAACAACATCGTGTACACGAAAAAAGTGAGAGTTTGACTTTTGTATGAAAGTGTGTCCGAATCCAAGTCTTCAGGCTAAACTACAATAGACGTAAATAACTTAACGAAATTAAACGAGACTGAGGTTTACTTACGAAAAATTGATAATTTTAGCCTAAACATATATCACGTTCCGTAAGAGTTATTATCTTGATATTTGATGTTTTCAATTTTAAAAAAGTGGTAAAACTGAACAAAATAACAAATGGAAGTTGATGTTGATGATTTGTGCCTTCTATTATTTCGCAGTGCCCTAATGACATTTTCTGTGTTAAATTTTAAAAAGTGGTAAAAGTGAAAAAATTAACAAATGGAAGTTGATTTAATTGAAGATTTATGCCTTCTATAAATTCGCAGTACCATTTTTATTCCATTTTAATTTTTACATTGCATTTAGTAATAATTTAATTGTTTGGACATATCGCGTTCTTACGGAATGAGCGATTCTTAGCGCACTATGTTTACGGAAAATTGGATAATTAAACTTAACGAAAGTTTGTGTACGCCTGTTAAATTAAAGGGCACCTTCGCTTTACGTAAGTAAATGTACTTACGGATACTTCTATCGTAGTTCAGCCTTTCGTCTTGTTATAACAGCTAATGATGTCATGGCTTGTGATGTTTGGCATGATGTTTGTATATCTCACAACGTGCATTAATCAATTTGAACACAAGCTCTCTTCTCCTTAAATTGCACATACGTAATCCTCTTAAACATTTTGCTGCTCTGAGTTGCTGAATTTCAAAATGATGACAGTCTGAAGTCGTTTGAAGATCTCAGTTCATACAACTTGATATCACCAACGTAGCTTACTTGTCCAGCAGCATGTTGTTTCTTATTTTGAATATGAATATAAAAACGGTGAACTGATTTTCTTTGACTTACACAGTTAGCCATTTCAGTGTCTACAACATAAATGCAATTGCTGTATACCTGCTACATGTGAGTATAATTCTCATAGCCTTGTTCTGTAAGGTCTATAGTATTTGCAACATTTTCTGGTCGCATAAAAAGAATTGTGCACCAATATTCGCAGTTGGGTCGCACAATAGTGTTAATGTGCATTGATCGTCGTAAAACTTGATAGATTGCCTATAATTCTTATGATGTCAATATTTTTGGTGACAAATTCAATATTCTTCGCAAATTTTATATCCTTATCAATAACAATCACAAGATACTTCTTTATTTCTCTGCTAGATTCTATTACTGCTCCCTCAACCATTAAGTTCAAATTACCTTCACCGTTAATTATTAATGACTTAGTTCTTGATACATTTAATTTCAATATTTTTGCTACTTTAAGCCATTCACTAATTTCGCTGAGGTCCTCCTGCAACAATCTCTCCGCCTCGATAATGTCTTTCCCTGCGATATATGTATATTAGTGGGTCGTCTGAAAAGAGTGATACCTTTGAATATTTTACTACTTTATTAATATAATTAATATACATTGCAAACATTAGGATTAAGGTCATTTAGTTGGTGATGTTGGCTGCTACTCTTAAGCTTAATGCGTGTAACCGACCCTGAGTGATTGTTTCCTCAAAAGTGTATGCGCTGTTGCTGAATGCCTTATGTTATGCACAAGCTTGTGTGGTAGACGCATGTTTTTTTTTAGTAATTTTTTTCATAAGGAGTATTAGGATTAATGTTTTATCAGAATTTAAATATATTTTCACGTAATATAATTGCAGAGAAATTTTACGTCTCTTTATGTGCAAGGAACTTATTAATTTTGAGACATTTAATAAAGAATTCGGAGAGCAATTGCTTTCTTTTGATGTATTTAATAGCACACAGCATGGTAAAAAATGTTGGACAGAACTGAAAAACCGATTAATGGAGCACGTAAGGCAACCTTTTATGAATATTATATATGCAATCAAAAACAAGCTGCGTTTTTTCTTTTTAGAATATTCGAATAATCTCAAATTACTACACACGAATTTATCTGAAGCGTATGAGTGAACTTCTTGATTTACCCACAGAAAAATGTGAAGAATATCTATCCAAATTAGCAAATGCTGGAACGATTAGAGTAAAAATTGATAGGCCAGCTGGAATTGTATATTTTACACAAAAGAAAGCCGCCTCCGATATTCTGAATGAATGGGGGAGTGATATCAATCAACTTATGGTTCTCGTGAACAAAACTTGTCATCTGATAAATAAAGAAGAGTGTATTAATGATGTTATACTACAAGTCTCTTAATATTATGTTAAATTGAGAAATTTATACATTTGCGAGGAACATTATCTTGTTAAGAATTTCAATAAATCGTTTTAAATAAAATATACAATTCGTTTTTCGTTCTAATTTCGTGCATTTTTATTAATATTGATTGTGTTAATGAAATTTTATGTAAATGTCGCTAAATTGTTAATCTTTCTATGCATGGCTTGGCTTTCGGTTCACTTTTTTGTTTTATCCAAGTTTTCCTATCACACTTGTAGATACGCTCACTGCTAAGTTTCTTTTATACTTCATGGTTAAAAAAATATGGAACTCTTCATACATTGCACGCATCTATTGTATTGTTATGCTTTTTCGACGTTTTTGTATTAAGTGTAGTATTAATTTTTAGTTTTTTCAATTTCGGACTATTTAATTAGATTTATCTTACTAACGTATATAATATATACGTACGTTCTTTGTATCTCTTCATGAATAAGCTCAACATATCTCAGAGAAGGGTCTTCTAAGCAGCGAATTTGACTTATTACAAGTAATTCGAAAAATTCGGAAAATAGATTGCTGTCGTTGGTCCAGTAGCATTTCGGACTTATTTGCTTTAAAAAAAAGGTGTATATTTTTATGGAGAAAGAAGAGTTTTTAAGAATTTTTACTTTTAACAATTCTAAATCAAATTCATAAATACAAGAGGAAAAATCAACCGCCTCGTCCGAGGTTTGAAGCCGGGAACTTCCGCTTGCCGGGTGACTGCTCTTACCACTGAGCTTACGAGGCAGATGATTTTCCCTCTTTTATCAATTTGTAACTAGCCTACTAAGCCACGTTTGCTTTCAGCTGGCATTAACCAGTAACGATGAAAGAGCACAAATAAATTGTAAATTCAATTTTTATTTATTTTTTCCCGGACGGGAATCGAACCTACACTTGTTAGAATCGGTCAATGATGTGCGCTTTCATCGTTACTGGTTAGCATGTGTCTCATTAGCTCAGTGGTAAGAGCAGTCGCCCGGCAAGCGGAAGGTCCCGGTTTCAAACCCCGGACGAGGCGGTTGTTTTTTCCTCTTGTATATATGAATTTGATTTAGAATCGTTTAAAATAAAAGTTCTTAAAAATTCTTCTTCCGCCATCATTGACCGTCGTTTGTGTGACTACTTCAACGAATAATCACTGAAATGAAGAACAAAATCCGTTCAGAAAAGAATAATTTTAAACAGGGTGATCTGAAAAGATGTGTTCAATTATATGGGATGTTCTGATAAAATTGATGTAGTAATTCTTAAAAAATAAAAGGAAAATTCGCCTGACCAAAAATTAATGGATTCGATTGTTCAAAAACACCCAGCAAATTTATCATTAGTTAGCTTCGTGTTTAGCCTTTCGTTACCTTTGCATCCATAAATCTGAATTGTGAGCACGCAGGTTTCTACAAGCATTCTTTTAAATGATTTTGCCACCTAATTATTTGTCAATTATTTTTTGAATCGGTTTATTGAAGTAACTGACGCTGACACGTTTTCAAAATCTAGTTATACTAAGAGCTTTACGGATTTTGGAAGCGTTCTTTTAAACGTGTATGAAGTAGAGAATCATTGAGAACTTAAGTTGGGAGAAACTTTATGGCAATGATTTAAATCCCAACATTTTGCTTGAGCATTGTCGCAGTTCTTTGATCCCCTGCATTAAAAATAATCTTTGATCAAGTCCCTGGGGGATTTTTAAATGATTGGAAGTTATCTTCATTAAATCTTTATTCAAAGCCGGTTTCTTACCAGTCCCTAAATGTATTGATAGCTTAATAGTCAAGAAAAAACTTATTTTCACATTAATGAAGGTATTTCTTGCATGCAGCACGGGTTTGTAAGTGGAAGATCTACTTAAACTAATTTGGTTTTAATTCTTCTTATAGTTGATATCATATCTTACTAATCAGTGTGTTAAAGTGGATTGCTTTCAGTCTCGAATCTACCAAACATGGTCTGGTATTCCCCAAGGAAGCCACTTAGGTACCTTGTTGTTTGTTATTTTTATTAATAATATGATAAATATTTTTCATTCGGAGCAACCATTACTATCATTATGACGACGACCTTAAGAAGATTTTAGTGTCCTTTAAAAACTTCATCTGACATTTGCCTTCTTCAGGCGGATCTTAATAGTTTACAACAACGGTAATTTTCAAATGGACTGGTTCTAAATCCAAGCAAGTGTAAGTGCTATACTTTTCACCGTATGCTAAATCGTCTTCATACTGAATACTTTATTGGTAATGTTTCCATTGAGCGGCCTAATGAGATCAGGGGAGTGGTTTGCACACTGATTATATTTGCTGTAGGACTTTTCAGACGCTTGGTTTTATAAAACGCAACAGTGAAGACTTCAGAGAAGATCCTCACACCTTAAGAATTTTTCATTACCCTAATTAGATATATGCTTGAGTGGTATGGTGTCCACCAACCGACTTATTGAGAGAATTGAAAACAAAAAAATTAATCCTTTGCTATGCATTGGGAGCATGGTTTACCCAATTACATATGTATATAAAGCGAGGTCTATGCAAAATCTGCTCATCTGAGTTTCTAATTTTATGCTAGGATTTACCCTGAACTAGATGTCTGTTACAAGTACATTATCACGGAACGTCTTACAGGTTTTTCACATTAAGTTCACCCTTTTGTAAATCAAGTACTTTTACTACTTTTATTTAAAACAAGTAAAAAGTCTTAGTCCAATTCTTATGTCGCCGTAGATGATAGCCCGTATGTAATTTCGTACGGTCACCCATCTGTGCAACTTTCGAAATGGTTTTTCACATATATTTCTAGAACAGTTCATCAGACAATAAAAATGATTGTAACCAATTTCATTGAATTTCATATTCTGAAGAACTTTTCAGTACAATAAAAAAAAAAAATTTATATGGCAACATCAAGAAGGCGTTGCCCCGATTTAGTTCATTTTTGAAGCTTTATTTACTATTACTATGAAAACACCATGTACAAAATTTCAGTTCTCTACATCGACGCATTCTCAGACAGTGTTCAAGTATATATTGAAAAAGGAAATTTTTGTATGGCAGCCCTACGTAGGAGTTGACCGATTCGTCCCATTTTCGAACTTAAGTTTTTTTTTAGAAGCGGACGGACGGACATACAAAAATTAAAATAACTTTTAATTATGCATGGGTAGCATTATTTCTGTGCGTTACAAACGAAATGACAAACTTAGTGTACCCTATTAGATTTCATCTAGAGAATAAAAATCATTAAGTAATGTTAATTACATAGTAAGATATCAAAATTTTTATTATAATTACGTATGGAGATGAAGTTATGTGTGAAAATATAGTTTTTTTTTTAAATTTAATTCAACTAATTTCATTTCTTTACAACAGATTTCAGAAATATTTTAAAAAAAAGTCAGCGTACACAAATGGATCAACAATTTTTAAATTTAATCCAACATACCTTTTAGATAAAAATCAATGTATTCGTTATTCTATTTAAATAATTCACTAATATTATTAAGTCAATAGCTGCCTTTCGGCTGATATTATCAAATTTGTTGTCATGGTAGTATAAAATTCCGGCAATCAGACTAAGTGATACATCGAGGCTGTCGTTAATGATATCCACTAACTTTACTTCAATTTATAGGGAACACAAATGTTGTCTCCAATAATTTTTGACTAGATAATACACCTGACCCTCGATTTACACGGTGGATTCGTTCTCGGAAAAAACCGTGTAAATTGAAATCGTGCAATTAAATTCATGTTTAATATTGAAAAAGTAAGACAACATTACATATTTATTTTTAATTATATTAATATATTTTGATATTATAAGAATGTAGTTTTCCATAAACAAAAAATTAATTAGTATTACATAGGAATCTGCAGTGCCGTCGACCTCTCTCCCTAATTTTATTTTATCGATTATGTTCACACAATGTTTGGCAACAAGTCACGGTTCATGTCAACTCCATTTAGTTTCTTGCTCGAAGAAGGACAGTGATGAGCGATGAGTTTGCATTTAATCAATGCCTAATCTAATTATACCTATCTTTGCCACTCAATTGCTTTGGTGCTTTGATTAATAAATGTATCCAGAATCATTTCTGCGTTGTATAAGAGATGTCGCTCCTTGGGAAAAATGTGATAGACTTCTATTTAATATGATTGCAATTGATCGATAATTTGAGCGATCGCTACTCTCTCCTCTCTTGGGAATAGGCTGAACGTGAGCTAGTTTCCAAGCAGTTGGAAATTTTCTGTCGAATAAGACCACTAGCAGTTTTTGAATCTTTATTTAGCATTACTCTTGGAATAGCGATTTCGTCTCTAATTCTTTGCTTCAAGTTAGATGGTAATAGGTTGAAAACTTTACTTTTGAGTAACCTCATAGATAAAATCAGCTAGCATCAAATCTAGACTCATCGGTGGCCAGTTGATGTCTCCTCGGCGACTATTTACTATTTCAAGAAATAAATCGTGAATAGCAGCTAGCAAGTCATTTGTGATGTGGAAGTGGCTCCATCTTGCTGGAAAAATGTGTTGCGGTTGTAGACAATCTAGTTTTGCATTTCTGGAACAATGGATTATCGGAAGCCCAATATTTACAATTTTGCTTATTTACGTAGCCGTTGATGTGAAAATTGGATTCATTAGAGAACCATATATTATTGAAGCTCCTAAAACGTTTTTTCATTGTCCTCCAGAAGTCAATTCGTTTAGCAGGATCTTGGGCTTCATCTCTTACACAACAACAATTTTGCAATCGTAGTGACTTTGTGGATCGTCCATAACAGACTGGCGAGCACGCTCAATATTCGTGCTCGTTCTTGATGTCCTTTTGAGCCCAGTTGATTTATTGGACATTGGCTCCAGTCTCTTCATACTTGCGCACCTATTGCTTGATTAATTTCGCATTTAGCACATTTCTTATGGTCGTTAAATTAAAATGTGTCTGGTAAAGGTGTCCAACGTATTTTTTTATAAAACGCTCGCACACAATGCACGCTATGGACCCGTGAAACGATCTATCGCTACTAAATTAAACAAACCAACCAAGCTTTTGACACCTGCCATGTCTCTCCGCTAGCTGTTTTTGGCGCGTAACAGTAAAAACGAAAACGAACAACATTCTGAGCCACTCTATGGTTAGTCAGTTGTATATCATTTGGTAAGAGATTCCATTTGCGAACACATTGGACAAAGTAGGAAAGCTGGCCGTTTTGGGATCTACATCGCGGTGTTAGGAGATTCTTATGTCTATTTGATTGAAAGAAACTCAGCTTTTTAAATAGGTATCTTGGCTGCTGGCTAAGTATGAGTCAAGATAAAAACTTTAGCCTAATGAGCAATCAAGCAAGGAAGTTATGTATTATGGAGAAATATGACTACCTCGATATAGTTTATATATAAAGCGAAGAATATCATTATAGGCAAGCCATTAAGAGCGTTCTCCGGTAGACCGAGTCTATCGAGGAAAATATTACACAGTCATAACTAAAGTAGGGAAGAATTAGGGATTTGACAAGCGTTTTGACTGCAAGTAGTCTTCTTAGGCAGCCATATATTTTACCTGAGGTAGCACTAATGTGATCATAACAGGATAATTTTGAGTTTAGCTCAAAGTCTAGACTTTTCGTAGAATCGACGTAGACGAGTCTCGTTTTATTGAGAAATATGACTGATAAACAGAGAGAATCGATTCTATTCCTATAAACTGCCAGTCATGTATATTTGTCAGGATTTAAGTCTAAATTATTACGCAAAGACCAGTTATAAATACGTTGTAGATTTTCGCAATCTTCCATTAAACCTATATCTGTGCATCATGTAAAGACTGAATAATAAGGGACCTAATATAGATCCTTGACGAGGACCGCGGTGTAGGAATGCTATATCTGAGAGCTGGTCATGTACTCTTACAACTTAGTTGCGCCTATTTAAAAGACTACGAATGAGTTTATGAAGATGAAAAAGTGAATTGGTGAGACGGCTTTTGCAGAAAATTACCATTGTAAATAGAGTCAAATGCTTTGTTGAAATCAACTCGTGCTAATATTGAAAAATGGCCGGTATATAATAAAGCCTCGTGAATGTCTGATGTTACTTTAAGCATCGCAGTTTCACAGCTATGATTACAGCGAAATCCCGATTGGAAGTGGGACCCTTGTGGTCTATATATTCCGTGATTTGCGAATAGAGTACCATTTTAAAAACTTTTGTTAAGAAACATGGAAGTTTATAATGGATGTATTGACTCTTGTACACATCCACACGGGAGATGTAAAACATTTTCGAAATGTTTGGAAAAAGCCGATCTCAAGATGAGCGGCTGCAATTTAGTTGGCAAATTTTTTCTTCAGCCTATTTTAAATTATAGTGAATTTTTTGAGGAAAAATTGTTGCTCATTGCTTTTTTTTCTTAGTTTTTCCATTCCATCAATTCTTTCCCATTTAACTGTGTAGTCCTGATGAATGAAAGAAAGCGTAAGATCTTAAAAATCTAAAAAGAAAATGAGTAAAAGTGGCTCGAACCGTTTTACTTTAGAGTTGAGAGGTATACTCGAAAACATTTTTCTGGATGCATAGCTCAAAGACAATTGTGTTTTTTTTTGCAAATATTCTTATTTAATAAATAATTTTTTTTTTCACATTTTTGGAATGCTGTACTAACCTACATAATATATACATAAATTTATATTTTCTTATATTTTCATGCTTAGTTAACTGAAACGCAATTCTTTGGAACGTTGAAAACGATGTTATTGTTGATCTTCTTAGAACTCATATCAGGATTGACACCTTTACGAATCTGTTGTTTGTAATGTTGAGCAACAGAGTCATTGCTATCACGGCAATGAACTGGCACGTCAATTTGTTCCTTATCGTTAGCTCTGCAATGTGACGGACAAGCTGGCAGAGAATCTGTACTAAAGCATGTCTTTCCACTAACTTCGACATACTGAACTTGTTTTCTTACATTGCAGCTGTTTTTTTGTGAATGCTTACGTTCCTGATTTTGGGTTCGTTGTTGTTCATATGAAATATTTTCTTCAGATTGTCGTCGTCTATTGTGGTGATTCTCTTCAGATGATGAGCTGCTTGACGAGCTGGAAGAGCTTGAAGAACTTGAGGAACTTGAAGATCTTGAGTACCATTTGTTACGTTGTTTGTTAGCATTTGATTCATCATATTGACGGCCTGCTTCCCATTTGCCTACAACATTACCACTCCTACTATATTCTACTGGAGCACACTGTTCTTGTTCAGCTTTTGCTTTCATTTGTTGCACTTCAGTACTACAAGATTGGTCAGGTAATGCCCATGAAGCAAAGAAAAGATTCTTGTTTCTTAAAATGCAATTTCTTGGAGTTGCCAAATCATCAACTTGTTCACCATTATAGTTACCACATATACCTCTTAAGTTATTCCGGTATAATGGTGCAGCTTGGATTCTAATGCGGACACCATCAAAATGAATTTCCATTTGTTTATCATGAATGTCGATTTTAGCTTCATTTCCAGGAAGTTCATAGATACGAACAGCTGGCTGGTGTTGCCGGCTTCCATCAGTTGTAGTAGTTTTATCGTAAATCTCTATAGATTTGTCCTTAGAGATTTTCTGTTCTTGACTATTAACGGTTACACGAATAGAGGATCCTTTTGGTTTTAAATGAATGATATGGTCCTTTTCGCCGTCCCTTTGTTGAATAGAAATTATTGTTTCCATTTTGCCAGTTTCAGTAGTAGACTCCCGTAAAAGAACTGAAACACCTTGGTTTTGTTCAGGCTGTTGAGTTTCACTTAAAATACGTGATCTGGGGGCAATGTACTGAAGGATGGCATGCCAACAATTGCCAAGTTTATGTTCATCCAATCTATTACCATCGAAAGTGAATATCTTACTCTTGTCAATTATACACACTTGTCCATTTCTGTGTAATTTTCTATTATTGTTATTTTGCTGAGTATCAATTTGCGGATTAACATCAACAATTGTCCTAAGAGAAGCAAGAGTTAGAGGACTCCTTGATTTCTGCAACATATTTTCTGTTTGTAGGCTTGCGTCGACATACCTCAAATTTGGACTAATTCTGATTGTTGCTTCCAATTTGTTTGGCTTACCCTTCACGTTGCTGTTTTCATCAAGATTTGAGAATCCATAGTGACGCAATATATTAAGCGCACTATTAGAGATGTTCCTAAATGATGGCTTAAGATTTTCAGCCTCTGCGGATAAAGTGATTTTGTTGAGAATATTGGCGCGATATATAGCTTCCTGGCAAGCGGGTACTTGGTTGTTACCCTGTTTCATATGGCGGAGACAATATTTTCCAATGTCGCTGTTCAGTAAATTGTCCTTGTAGTCTTGACCTTGTTCTAATACAGCATTCAGTTTGATACGAGAAGAGGTTTCAGTTTTGCAGTTGTCACCGAAAGAAACTTCTAGTTTAACGTTAGCCTTGGTATTCATTTTGACAATTTCTTCAAAATTAAGCGCAGGCGTATTGGGGAATCTACCAGTGTAGCTGAGACACATTTGTGTTGCTGTAGACTTTTGTGCAGACTTTGCACTTAAGAACATAAGTATCCGTTCCTTCTCATCAACTGGACTTTCAGCCTTGGCAATGGTTGCGCTATATTCAGCGGAAGCTTTTCCTTCGAAAACAAGAACAGCATTAAGTCCAACAGATGATGCTTGTTTCACATTGTATCCGGCATTTTCAAGGATTTGATGAAGGCGTTCTGTACTATAAATTGATGTATCTGATGGTTGTGCAAGTTTTCGTTCATCCACAGATGATCGAATTTTGTTGTTTGTTGCAACATTGTCCATATCTGCATTATGGGCGCGTTTTAAATTCAATCCAAATTTGAGCATTTTATTGGCAGAACGTTGAGCATCGTACTGAATCTCCATCTCATAGAGATCTAAAGTCCTCACTGGCCCTTGAGCAATGAATGATGGAACACCTTGGCTTTGTACTGTTTTTTGTAGGGTATCAATGTCAGCAAATGGTAGACTGAGCATAGACAAAATTCCTTGAGTCTTAATCATTTCTTGTGTTGTAAGTTCCTCGGCGAGAGGCAATGATGCTAGAATCAAGATAATTTGTTTTTCAGATAAACCATATGAGGTGGGTTCATAGCTGTATGGAATGAATGAAAGTGGCGAAAGTGCTTGCCTATTCAGAATATTTTTCATGCTTGCTTGGTAGCTGTATGGCAAGCTAGAAAGAGAGATGATTCCTTGCTTTTGTAGAGCTTCTTCAAGCATGACTTGTTCAGCTGGTGGGATTTGATGTTTAATATTCGTACGGAATACCATTCCAATAGATTTCTCCCCTATAATTCTATCAAACTCTTCTTGTTTTTGTGTTTGAATGATCTTCATATCCTTTCCCTCCGTGTTTTTGGGTCTAATGTCTAAGATGTTTTTACGTCCAGTGAATGGCAAAGCACTAGCATGGAAAGCTTTGAAATTCTTGCTAGAATCAAGAGGAGCAAGCTGTCCGGTAATTTGTCTATTTTCTATATCAATATCAATCTTCAAATTTATCGGCAATTGGCTCTGAACTTTTCTGGTATAACCAGCGACATACATTTGATGTTCAAATGGAGTAATAAAACCAGTCTGCGATAATTCTTCCATGCTGTAAACAAGGTGAACCTGTGTACTTACATTAATAGCCTGAAGATTATAGAGAGTTTTCCATGAAGGTGACTGCGCAACATCTGGAATAGTCTTCCCCTCAACTTTTCCGATTGCTTGGACAAGACTAGGCGTACTCAATGTGTATACAAATGGATAGCCCGTAGCTAATGGGAAAGCGATCATAGCTTTTCTTGGATTGTAAAATTTGTTTTGAGTTAATTTTTCGCCACTTTTGAGAATTGAGCTAATACCAGCCAACGCATGAGGCAATTCCTTTAGATTATTTTCGTCGAAACTAAAATATCGTTTAAATCCCATAAAGTCGAAAAGGACTTGACCTTCAAGCTCTTCGGCTTCTTTTTGTTCCATATTTAGCATTCGTTCAATGTACTTTGTTGACCATTGCTGATTATCATTTTGTGATTGACGTTGACTTCCACTAGCCTGGCTCTGTTCTGCAGAGTATTTTCCACCTGGTATGATGTTAGATAGTTCTTTCACACTTGAGATCATTGCTTGTACTTCGACATTGTGTTCTTCAAAGCCACCATAATTCTTGTAGATAGTGTACATGAATGTCTGTGGGAATGTGTGATCACGTCCTACGATATGGCTGAGTTGCTGCTTGTAGATGACTTTCAAGTTCTCACTTACGTAGTCCCTGAGATAGGTTTTCGAATATTGGCGTCCATAATCACGGGGATTAAGGAATTTCTTTGCACTTTCAGCATTCGCTGCAAGCTCTTCGAAATCTTTGTCTGTAAGTTCGGCAGCAGATTCAATAGCAGATTTCACGACAGCTTGAACGGCTTCGCTGGGATCTTCATGGGTGTACTCAGCCATGCGTTGCAGCATAGCTGCTGATGGTTTGGTACGCATCAACAGATGAACAGCAGCAGTTCTGGTCTCTGGAGTCTCGGCTACGTTGGCGTAAATTTTGAAGAGAACTCTTCGTGCTATTCTTGGATAGGTTTGAGCCAATCTATCCAAAGAAATTACTAAGGCTGTGCGCTGGAATGGTGTAATTTTATGTTCATCTTCGATATACTTTTCGTATATGCCAACAATGTCCGGGTGTCCTGTATTTCCAAGAGCTCTGAGGTAGAGAAGAGTTCTCTGACTATTTTTCTGTTGAACCGATTCTTGAAGGCGCTGTGCAAGGTATGGAATGACGTCTTTGGTGACGATTTGTTCAAGATACTTAAAGAATGGACCAAAAGACTGGACTGGGTAGTAATTGTATCCGGCATCCTTGTCGACCTGAGCGCGTCTGATTAAATCAGTAAAGGCAATAAGGGCAGTTGGGTACATATCCTTTTGCTTTTTGACCTCTTCACTCTTAATCAAGTTCTGTGGAGAAAAATTGATGGGCAGTTAGAAAAAGTAAGATGAAATTGTGAAAATGCACTTACAAAGAGAGTCTTGATGAGTTCTTCGGTGGGTGTTCGAACATTCTTGGATACTGCTGTCATTAATTCAGCGGCTTCATCGCCTTTTACTTTACGGTCAGAGATCCACTTGGAGATGGCGTTTACTGCAGGTCCAGTTCCAGCTTGGGCAACAGCATCACGGAAAGTTTTGCGAGCGAGAACTTCAGGGATATTGTCCGACTGTTGGTTACCTAAATGAAGTTGCTGAGCAACGTTTTGAATTTGGTTCAAGTTCATGACGCGGACAATGTCGGTGAGGATGTCGAATTTTTCAAGTGTATCTCGCTTGGGAATTTCATCTTGATTTTGAAGATCGTCAGCGATTTCCTGTACCAGTTTCCTTGCCTCTCCTTCGATATTGATTTGCTTATCATGTTGAATGCTGCGTCCTTTGTTTCCGACTGTGAATGGATGTAGGGGAATTTCTGGAGCCTGCTGCATATTTGGTTGGGGTTGAAAATGATGGCTTTGTGCCTGGAAATCTTCGAATGAGTCTGAACTTGAGCTTGAACTAGAGCTGCTGGATCCACTTTGTTGTTTGCGTTTTAGTGAATCAGAAATTCTATCCCTAGAAGAGTCCTCGGTACTCCTAATTTCTCTTCGGCTTCGAGAGTTAGATGACTCGTTACTGTCCTCCTGTCTTTGGATTGACTCAAACTGATTGTTGTTTCTGGAAGGTCTGCCATTTTCAACGCCGCCCTCGCGAATCTTGTTTTCCTTGTCGGATGGAATGTTGTATTGGTATACAAGATTTCCAGTGTTAACAGCTTGTTTAGGTCCTTCCATTTGCTTAGGTATATTCTGCACTTTCGCCAAAGCCAATTGAATTTGACTGATAACCTGAGCCTTTTGTTCTTGGTACATAGTTGGACTAACTGCAATACGATTGGTGGTGTACACTTGCTGAAGAGTATAGTCATCAACGCGTCCAGAGGCAATAATCTTTGTCATTGATGATTTCTGTAAGGGCAAGAATTATTAGAAGGGCACAACTAAATTACTAAAAGAGTTATATTTACTGAGAAGAAATCACCCATTTGGTTGGTATTAGGTTTGAAATCAGATTGTCCAGTGAAACCGAAATGATATCCTTTACGAAGATTACAATTGTTAAAGTTCGTGGTCTTGACGACTTGGAAGAATTCGCGCTTGGTTTCCTCTGATTTAATTTCCGCGCGTGGAGCCCAATCCGGGAGGGTTCGTTCTACCATGTACTCAGGTAGAGGCTCAATATCATAAACAGTTTCACATTCACCAGTAACAGTCGCTTCCATTGTTTTGTAGAGGGCATTTGGCTTCTTGTTACCTTCAGGCAGTTGGTTATGCTTGCACTTGATGAGATTTTCGCCCTTGATATCAACTTGCAATTGACTGAGAATGGCCTTCAATTGATTCACTTCATCGTTGGTCATTGAACGGTCAACGGAAAGAGATTGAACAACTCCATTCTTTGTATTAATTATGAATGGTTTGTTATTGAGTTCAGATTCCTGGAAGCTCAGGGACTGTTCAGCAATCTCAGAGTCCAATCCACCAACAAGATCATCATGGAAATGAGCATGAGCTACTTTCATCAATTTACCAACGATTTGTCCATCATTTCTTGGATGAAGAATGAGTTTTCCTTTAGTAACAACACCGACGTATTGGTCCTTTAGGTCAGGTAGAGCTGTCAGTGTCCTTGCGTAGATGTTGTACGTATACTCTTGGTTGGCCTTCCATGGAACTTGTCCACCAGCAACAAGGCCAACTATTTGTCAGCAAATGAGAAAAACATTACCAATTGCTTCGAGAACACCAACACTAAATAACTTACCAATGGCTAGACACAATAGTGTAGTCTTCATTTTGCACGTATCTAAAGTAACAGTAGATACTAGACTGTAGCTATTGGAATCATTCAAAACACTTTTATACCTCAGAATTTGCTTACTTTGACTTTCAGTAGGAAAACTTTGCCTGTTGGAAAATTTTTACATTGAGAAATTGAACTTAATCGATTCTGTCACCTTTTAACCTGAAAACTGCGATAATCGCGACTATGATCTGTTGAGAAATAATTGCAACATTATATGATTGATAACGTTGAGTTCGTTGCCCGACTGAGGTTGTGCACTGATAATTTTATATATTGCACGTGGAAACCTCTGATCTTACTTCCGTTTTGAGAAAAGATAACAAATACTTCGATTTTTGATATAGATTCATTTTCCCCGACAAGGAATATATTTAAATATAGAGCTTGAATATAGCCTTTTACGTGAGGTAATTTTTTTTTTTTTTTTGGGAAATTCCAGTTGCCAAAATTTTCATAAATTGTGCCCCGACTATGTCAAAAACAAGCACCTAGCAGCAAAACAAACTTTTTTGCTCATCATTCTTTCCCTCGGTTAGCATTAAACTGCCTGATGCTCTAGGCTCCTCTTAGTTGTTGCATCAAACGCCTATTCATAAACGCGGGACCTATATAGATTTGCAACTGGGAGTTGGACCCTTGGCTTGACGATCACTAAGCCATATCGAAACCTTTCTAACAATATTTATCTCAATTACATCATATTTGTAGGTATTATTGTAGGATAGCTCATCTGGATAGACAAGCTACAGATTGACAAGATTTCATATTCTGAAGAACTTTTCAGTACAAAAAAAACCTGTAGGACTGATTATTTTCACAGTATGTATACGTAAAAAACCTAAAAAAATTTTATGACAGCACCGAGAAGGGGTTGCTTGATTTAGTCCATTTTTGAAATTTTATTTACTATTGCTATGAAAACATCATATACCAAATTTCAGCCTTCTACGCCGACGCTTTCTCAGGCAGTATCTAAATATCGAGTGAAAAACGAAATTTTTGTATGGCAACCCTACGAAGGATTTTTTTTTTTAAAGTCCGTGTGCAAAAAATTTCAACTTTCTAAGTGAACTCGTGGGAGGACGGCTGGACTGGTTCTTCCCATTTCTTTTTGGCGTGTGGGCTGGAACTGGAAAACCCTCCGGCCAGCATGCCACTTGATGCGATGGCACCAGAGATTCGTTTTGGGACTTGCTTCTCCATGAGTTTTCCTGACAGGGAATCGTAGACTGAGAGAAGTGTTTTATCGAGCCTTCCCCGGTCCACTCTAAAAATTTTCACCGACGGCTCTCTCACTAATGGAGGAGCTGGTGCGCGTGTTTTATTTCCTGAACCTGACATTGGGATGGAGTACTAACTTGGAAGGCATACTACTGTCTTCCAGGCCCAAGTCTTCGCCATCACAATGGCAGCGAAGATAGCCCTTGATATGGAGATCAAGGGAACTGACTTTGCAATCCTTTCGGATAGTCAGGCAGCCTGGATGCCTCGGACAGTGGCCTTCGGATAACATCTAAGCTATGGATAAGCTGTGTATCCACAACAAAGTCTCCCTTGTGTGGATTCCTGGTCACATGGGGATCATGGGAATGAAAGAGCTGACCTTCTAGCTAGAGCAGGCTCTGATTCTCCGTTCCTCGGACCGGAAACCGCCGTAGACGTTGCCAGCTCTGATATAGGATCTCCATTAAAGTGGATGTTTGTAGCAAGCATCAGCAGAGATGGGCGATCCTGACTACTTACGGGTGCTCAAAACTTTTTTTAACGTGCCCAATAGGAATTTCACTGATTTTCTATTGGGGCTCGGAACGAAACAATGTAGAACTGTGGCTGGCATCATCACCGGCCACAGCTCGCTTCACACTCGTCTAATAAGGATGGGAGTTCTGGACAGCGCTGTGTGTCTGTCGTGCCTGGAAGGAGAGCATTAGACAACCGAATACTTTCTGTGTGCTTGTCCGGCCCTTGCCCGCCCTCCTATCTGTAGATGAACTGAAAAACCTTCCTCACCTGATGGGCTTCATTAAGAGGACGGGAAGATGGTTTTGGTGATGGGACTTCTAGCAGGATAGCACAATGGGCCGCTCTGACAACCATGCGTCAATGAAATTTTGCGTCCTTCCTTCAATAATTACTAAAAAAGGTGAGATTTATAAACCCATCATCCAAACTTGAGCACTATAATAATTTACGTACTGATTGCAACTCTCACAATCCAAATACTCGCAAGGCGAAAACATTTTTCCAAAACCTAGATATTATTAATGTTCACCAAATAGGATGAATTGAATAGGTTCAGTTAGACATACATACATAGATATGTACATAAAAATTACAATTTCCGGATTAAAATAAATCATTGAAGATTCCGGTGGCAATAAATCTTCCTCCCTGATCAAACGATTCTAGGTAATTTTCCCTTTTTTAAAACTTTATGCGCGTCCAATGATATTTTCAATAAATTATATAATCTTTCTCATTAATTCTCTCGAATTATGATTATATAAAATTTGACTATGCATTACATTTGTGGGTTGGTTTCCTTTTTATTTTTAAATTATGAACAATAATGCAAATAGAAAAAAAAATTACAACTTTAAAAGTACGTCCATAAATATGTATCTTACCATAGCAAGTTCAGCATAAAAAATTAAGGAACCCTAAAAGTGTATTATGCAAAATATGTCAAGCGTCTCGAATCTAATAAAACCATAACTCAACACGTCCAGTCCAAAATGTTAACTAAAGAATTAATTAAATCAAGGTCCCAGCTATAAATAAAGCTACCGTTAATTACCATCTTATTTCTTGTCAGACCAACAATATTGTTTCCTTTCTGTCGTATCTGTGTATAATCATGAATAATTGCCACGCGCACCAGTCAATCTGACATTCCAATAACTTTAAATTATTTTGATTAATTTCTTTGAAATAAATTACACTTTGCGTTACATATTTCTTTTGTAGTACATACTTATCTTTAATTTTTAAGCCAGAATTTTTATGAATTTCAGACGTAAAAAAGCTTAAAAGCGGGCATAGTCTAAAAGGAAAACTGTTTCTCCGACATCATTCTGGATGAAATGGACGTCTCCAGCTAACCTGCCTTTATGGTAAGTGCTCGATTTTATTTTATATTACTAAACAATTTGTCTTTGTCTTTTTATCGATTTATTTTTAAAAAAATATTTATTTTGCGCCTTGTGCTTTCTGCAAGCACCGAAATATTTAACCTCTGATTTTTGTCTCCAAAACAAGAACAAAGCAATCAAATAGCTCTGGTACCATAATCTTCATTACTAATATTAAAAATTTCCGGTTGGTTCGTATTTCGTAGGAATTCTCAAAAATAGGTATTTCATTTGCAACTCATAATTGCATACCAGTTGTCGGCATCTCAGTTATTCTTTTACGGAAATTTTGGCCTAAGTCATCTCAATTGTAATTACAGGAGAAGAGTAGGGCTGCGATACGTATATACACAAGTATATTTATAAAAAACAGTGAAAATTTAAGTTAGTTAGATGTGAGCATCTAACGAATCTTAAAAATTGTGTGCGTTTCTTTCATTTTCGAGTAATCTCTGTACAAAAAATTATTTTAACCATCACTACTTTGATAAAAATTTTAGTGCTTATAAAAATACTTATATAATGTCTGGGCGGTGTAACAGCGTCCTGATAATTTTTGTTATGTTTGTGGTACTATTATTCCGTTGGATAAAGGGAAAGCTATAGCTCCTGCACTGTGTGAACTATACTCGTACACAATGTATTTCGGGATACCTATAAGACACCAAGACAAGCCATGGGTTCCACACGTATTTTGTAGAAATTGTGCTAAATACTTACATATATGACTGGAAAGCGTATCAACGATCAAGGATGCCATTCGGTGTACCAATGATATGGACAAAACAAGTAAGTAAAACACGAGGATTAACTGTGCGAAAAAGAAGGATCATTTAATACGTGCAGAAACCTGCAGCACGAAAATTTAGATCGCATTACAAAACTGTTTCGTCACCGTCACGTAGATTTTGTGGGCTTTTACAGTATGGATGGTCATTTAGTGTATTGCAACGACATTGAGGGTGTTTATCAATTCTTCTAAAACAAGTCTCTAAGCGGTACTTCTCCACAACGGAAACAATTATCCTTCTGCTCCTGTTGCGTAAATAGGTCTGTTCGCGTACTTCTCGTGCAAAAACATTCTGGGTAAAAACTTACTCGTGTGGTGGGGGAAGAATGTAAAATGCATGAAAAAGTAAACGAACGCTTTTCATGCAACTTCGTGAAAAACAAGAAGAAGAAGTGTGGAATAACATTTGCGAATGAGTATTGTTTTATTTTTATTTTTTACTTGTTGCACTCTTGAAAAGTCCCATGAGAGTATTGAATACTTAAACTATCTTCATTTGACATATTGATTGCGTTTTAAAAACTTTTCAGAAAATTCCAAAAATGAATTTTCCTATGACAGCTGTCAATTTTTCTTGCAAGAATTGTGCAGTAACTAAAAACTTCGGGTAAATTCATGCGAGAGGGGAAGCTGTGACGTATGCAAAACTCGTGTAATTTTGTGTGCACGAGAAAGTAAACGAACGGAAAATGTGTAAGTTCGTGCAAATTCATTGCAATGCATTGTCCCAAAACTGAGTACGCAAACAGACCTAATGATGGAAACTTATGAAAATATAAAAGTTGCTGGCAAAAGTTAACTACAATTAACATTCTTAGAGGATTTGTGCTGATTTTAAAGTTATCGCTGTACTTTTGGGGATGCAGCAAGGTCACACCAAATTCTGCTGCTTTCTATGTCTGTGGGATATTTGCGATAAGGAGAATTATTATCTTAAACGGGACTGGAGGGCAAGAGAACATTTTACACCAGGAGCCGAAGAATTTGGGAGATGAGAATTTCGTTTTCTTCGAATTAATAATTCTCCATTCCCAATTCACTAGCATGGTTGGAGAATTAGGAAAAACGTAAGAAGTTTGTAAAGTGCGAATCGCCTGGGACGACTAAGGGTATCACTTTTTGCTGTAGAGGGTTTGATTTTTTCTCATATTTGAGGTGCATCTGTCTATTACCTTCCAATGTCGAAATAAATTGGAATTTCTTTCTTGTAGGGGCAGTTTTTGAGGGATGTAGGAGAGTAGGTTTTCTTGAGTTTTTCCTGTTTAACGGGAGAATGGAGAGAAAAAGGAAAATGTATGTGTATCAAAAAGATGGGTGCTCAGGGCGAACAAGATAGGTAGAGGAAATGGTGCGGGGATAGAATTGGGAGCGGATTAACGGAAATAAAAACAATATCGGAGCTGCAATAATTCGCAGGGGTAAGCTCAGGATCTTTAAGCCCAATAAAAAAATATAAGAACTCACTTTGGTAATTAGGTATGCATGGGTATTAAGGCCATATTTTATTTCGATTAACGGTAATTTGCAGATTTGAGGGGCCTCCGCGGTAAATTTGTTTTCGCAATATTCACGGGCGTCTGACTCTATGTGGGAGGGCTGTAGAATATTGGCGTTTTTCTGATGGATTAGGGGCTTAGAGTAAAAAAATATAGGTGAACAATTTTTGGGGATCGTACCACCCCCCAATAAAGGGTTGTCCAAAATACTTCATGTTTGGTACCAAACTAAAGAGGGACGAGAGGGTAATCGAGAGGTGTAGTTTGTTCTTGATCGTTTCAACGTCATGACTGAATTTTTAACACCGGAAAACTGTTTTTTTTGCACTAGGCTCATATACACCCCAGTTCCTATATTTTGCATATGTTTCTTCCGTTCTTTGTTTCACATCCATTAGTACTCCGTTGTGAACATTTTTGTCATGGGAAGTGGATTTCCATGACCAGTTCTTCGCAATGATGAGTTGAATATGTCCATTTCTGTACCAAAACCGGCCATTTTTTCACTTTAAAAAGGACTGATATACTTCTTTTACAGTTATCTCCCAATTCGTTTATCGGATTCAAAAAATTTATTACATATTTAATTAGGGGACAAAATGTAGATGCGATTTCATCCTATACACAAGCTTTACCGTGTATTTTAAAAAAAATTATAGCATCTCTTCTGTACTGGAAGACGATTGATCATTTTCGCGTGATTTTTTTGCTCTTGCCCAGATAATATCCCTAAAATCGGTAGCCTTCTATTTTGGGCCTATACAAGGAAAAAACCGAAAGGAGACGAAACATCGTCCAATACCCCAGTAGTAGTAGTACGTGAGCATATGAAGACGTTTTTTTTCTCTTCTTTTTCCAACTCTGTATGGTAAATTCCTGTGGATTTATTAAATTCGCATTATTTTTATCCAAACGATACATTTAATATTTTTCTTGAATTTTATGAATTAATTATTAAATCCAAAAAAATTGCGACATTTTTTTTTTAAATTATTGAATAATTTCTGTTTGCATTTTTTCGGAAATTTCGATACTCCAATCATGTGCTATGCCTCCAAAGCCGATTCTGCATAGAAAATCGTTGTGTGAATGATTAGTAAAGAAAATTTTCTGAAATTTATTGAAACAACTAAATGTATCAGCAAAAAAAACCTGTCTTTACATAATTAGTGAATTTCTCGTTTTAAATTTCTTAATCCAAAAATAACGCAAAAGCGCCCGTTTTTAAATTAAAGAAAAAAGTTTGCTTTGCCATTTCGACTTTGGGTCTGTCCTGCACTTCGTTACTCAAAACCAAAGTCCATAGTCCTTAGTATTATATTCCACTTCTAGATATATTCAGTATCACGCAAGCAATTTAATTATTTTATAGTCCAGCTTTTGGTAAAAAAAACTATTATATACTAATATGTCATTTTGGATGGTTCCATTTTGAATATAAAGAGCGAAACCTTTTCTTTATTTCTCCTACGTACGGGTTGCAATGTACAAAAAAATGTATCGGGAGTGAGGGTGTAGCATGCGTCGTTTTGACGGTGGAGACTTTGCGACACGTTCAGCCCGACCAGCGTGTTTATTAAAAACACAAAAAATGTTCGTCAAAAATCGCGGTGATATTGACCAAATTAAACGTGATTTATTCTTCTTCAAAATCTCTACTTAAGTATGCAAAATAGTTTTGCATTCAGGTCCACTGAATCTCTCTTCTTATTTTTGTGATAGGACACGCAATATTAAAAAACTTTCAAAGTTTTTTTTTTATTATACATCTCATTCGAATTTTTTCAAATAACATTTTCTCTACACCAGACAAAACCCATAAAATTTTATGGTGGCGTCTTCTGCAAATACCGGTGGCAATTAACCACACACACACTGAAGTGAAAAAAAAAATGTCAGATTCACCTACACACATTTTGAATAATTATATTTAAAAAAAAAGAATGCCGAATAAGAGCGAACATTTTGTTATGGCATTAAACCGATTACAAAGTCGTTTTCACTGGTATATCCTGGTTAAAAGGAGACATGGTTACTCGAGCCTTGCATGTCAAGTTAATCGGTTCTCTCACCAACTCCGTGACCTAAAACCTAGCAGAGTTACACGATATTTCTGAACTAACTGAAATTTTATACGTGCTCAACAATGTAGTTGCTCCTCACCTTCTCACTGTTAATATAGATTTTTATTTTATTATGCTTTGTGATTGTGGGCAGCTGCGTTTTCAATATTGGTTATTCTGCAATAGAATAAACTAATCGATATTCACCTGTAGGTGATTTCTTGGACAGAGTCGTCAGTAACTGATTTGATCAGTATTTTATCAAGGGCATCATACCACCAAAATGTCAGTAATGAGAAATCAGAACTACCTAAAAAAACGGTTAAGCTTTTTCTCAATAGATTTGACATTTCTTGGTTGGGCTTATCTTTTTTGCAGGTAATTTTTTACCTTTGGAATAAATCTCTAATAAATTTTATTAACACGTCAAATTAGTCGTTGATTATTTATATAAGTGATTTTGTGTTTGTGCAGTTGCAATTGCCTAATACTTATCTCAGAAGGAATGCAGTACCTACCATATGTCCAGTCCCGTAATTATTATGACTTGAAATGTAGTTTTGGTTGATGTTGCGCAACGTAGCGGATATTACCTATTTAGTTTCGTTTGAAAATAACAGTTTACAAAAAAGTTTACATAGGGTAAACGCACGAATTCGCGTCCATTTAGGGAAATGCCATCCTTAAAGGAGAGTTTTTTTTTTAATAGTCGATTTAAGCTGAATTTTAATTAAAAACTCAAAGCATTTATCTAGTCTGCATAATAATTTGCGTAAATCACCAGTTTGCTCCACCATGGGGCCAAATTGCGTCCAGGGTAAAAAAACAAAATTTTTAAAAGCTGCTTTTAGAAGGGGTGTTACTTTGAAAAATATGACTTTATTAATTTTTTCTTTATTCCGATTTGAAAAGCCATTAAAAAATAGAAAGTGGTGATAAAATTCACAGTAACATAAAATTCTTCAGATCTAATTCAATTCAAATTCATCGTTTTATAAAATAAAATAATAATATAAATTAATCAATTTCCTAACATAAATTTTCTTTTCTTTCGAAGCAAATTAATTTTATGCCATGCCAAATTATGTTTTCCATATGTAAATATAAAAATTAATCTTTTTAATTTATATTTGCAATTTATTTTATTTTTTTCTTCAATATTGTCAAACATCTTCCAATGACAAAGAAAGAATTTAAAAGCCTCTCTACAAAATGGAAGGCAGTTTTATGCATGGCAAAGAAGCTAAAAACAAAAAAACTGCGCTTTAAAGTCGATAATTAACTCACATCTCCATTGAAATACCTCGCAGGGGGAATCAATGTAGAAAATTAGTACATTAAGTTACAAGATCCGCACTGAATCATGCGTGGAGCGTACAATCTATCCTACAATTATTCCTTGTAATTTAATTGTAGAGACCTTCGAAATTCTTCTCTTAAGTGAAGTGAAGAAACTGCATATCACATGAAAATAGCTTGCTTATTTATGCAGGCGCTTTGCAATAAATTAATTTGCTTTACAAAAAAAAACTAAGATTTATTTGAGAGCAGATCAATTTAGTCTGGAATAAAATGAAATTGGAAAAAATATCAATTCAATGGAGAAAAAAGCATTGACGCAAACTGAAAATGCTTAGGATTAATTATCATTTAATAATTAATGTCGGATGTCTCTCTCTTCTGTGGATATTGCTCTGACAAAATATCCATGTAGGCTGCTCCCTACGAGCTGTACCTCTCTACTCCCTTAAAGTCAAAGACGGCCGTACAGTGAAATTTCGCTAATTCCTTCATAAGCAGAATAGTACGAATGTAGAACGGTTTACTATTCTGTTGCCAGCATCATAGGGTATCCTCTAAGCTTTGGATACATCACAAAAAAAATAAAAAATAAAAATAAAATATAAATCTCGTTAGCATTGCTAAATAGATACAGCCTTTATCATCTGAGTCTTATTATGTTATTTGTGAACCGAAAAAGAACAACTGTTTCGTCCTGGTTGATGAACGTGCTAGTATTCGTCATCCTTCTATTCTTATAGTAAACAGATGTAGTTCATCACAGATAGTCCATCCGGATGCAAAAAGATCTATTCACCTCAGGAGTCTACTGCCTAGTTGGTAAAAAAAAAAACAATTAAAAAACCTTGCAAGCATTTCACTTTTGCAGGCAATTATTCTCCTCAATTCTCCATTTGTCTTATAGATGTCATATTGCAAAATAAAATTACTGTTGTAGTAGGTAGGTGCGTACCTACTCCTTTATTTGCGCTCAATTTGTGCAACCAGAATATTCGTTGAGGGACATCTATTAAAACCCCTAAAATGTTCCTATTTTACATTTATCTCTTCTTGAGTTGTACAATCTTTAAATACATCCTAGATGCAGGCAGGTAGGTACGTACCAGATACGAATTCACACGTTGTGCATGAATTTAATCCTTTGCATCTATAGTAGATGTGTTTATCCGACTTACATATTTCCCACACTTATTCTTCTGCTAGGCTCAGTAGTCCTTAAAACTGAATATCACGGTTAAAAATTTAGGTGTAAATATTATAAACAAAGTTTGAATAAATTGTTTACTTCCTCAATTTTATAAGAGCGTTTATTAATTTAATACAACTTGGAATAAAATTCTTTTATATAAATTTTACATAAAGTTCAATCAACCTCTCGTATAAAATGTGCTTATAATCTTAGATAAAATAAATAAATGTAAGATATCCTTTTTTATATCTCTGTTATATTAAGTTTATCTCATTTCGGTAAATAAACTTTTATACTGATGGTATAATA
This sequence comes from Dioctria rufipes, assembly GCA_963924295.1. Classification (NCBI taxonomy): domain Eukaryota; kingdom Metazoa; phylum Arthropoda; class Insecta; order Diptera; family Asilidae; genus Dioctria; species Dioctria rufipes. Next base: position 2,200,442 of record OZ002741.1, read on the forward strand.
TGCTATACAAATGCAGTATACACCGTTTAGACCTTATTGGTGAATTTGATAGATCGAATTGATTCGAATTCAAACAGGGAATTGTAGATTTTGTAAGCAGCTTGGAATGCTTCGTACTCTATAAGATATAGAAAACTATGAGTAACCATTTGCATTCTAGTTAACGTAATAAAAAATAAGGTCCGCCTGCTCACATAGAAATCAAAACATTTATGATTTGAAAAACAAATGTTAATTTTATGAAACAATCTAAACATTTAAAAAAAAAACTTCCATCATTTTAAGCAACCAACTGTACTATTTTTACTATATGTGCACTATATGCGCTAACAGTCCTCAGCCATACAGTCTTATCAACATGCTGCGTATGTGTGTCAGGCAGTGACAAATTTTCAGCTATGCGTAACTCGCTTGATTCCTATTCGTATTTCTAAGTATTTCTATTGTTACAAATAATTTGAATGGCTTTAATCTTCCTAAAATGATAGAGTTTACACCAAAATAGTATCAGGCTCTCAAATATCTAGTTAATGTATTAGTTTTATACTGAACGTGATCGATCCCTATATTTAAAATGGATACAGTTTATCCTTTGGTCGTTTGCATTATACCTTTGTACTAAATTCGGATAAGAAATGAGACTTTTTTGGTATTAGAGATGCCGATATTCGTATATTTATTAGATTCTATATTAAAATTTGGATTCGTGCAACTAAAAAGATCGAAAGTATAAAAAATATTCATCGTTTATACCAATTTTTGTAACCGTGTACTTTTGTATATAAGCCTCCTGGCATTTGTAAAGAGCAAATATAGTTTTCGACATGCATACATATATATATATGACGACTCATGCTAAAATCATAGACAAATATTTCATTGCACCTGTCCAGTCAGAGATGAATAATTTAAACTTCTACGGAAGTCATCGATAGTTTCAAAAAACTGGAATACGTATCCACCAAATCTGGAAGGAATGTCTTAAGTATAATAGCACCTACAAGAAATTGTAGAAATGTAATTAACCATCCTGAGAGACATGTAATTTTCTGGTTTCTAATTTTTTTTAAAGCACTTTATAAACTCTCAAGGAGACACATAGAAAACTTGACAATAATATTGAAAGATGTTGTTTGGAATCTTTCTTGATGGCGTGACAGCACCGTTTCATTTAAGTACATACAGAATTGTGTTGATATTATATTATTGTACGCAATCAGAATGATAGCAACAAAAACTTAGTGACATGGCATTAGTCCGTGGCTAGTCACAACTTCAATTTCTTACAAGCAAACTCGTAGAAAGTTATCTCAATCCTTGTCTTGTTTTTAATAAATTTTATTAAATTCATTGTAATCACAATTTTAGTTTGCACCACCATTTTAATTATAATATCACCCAACTGCAATAATTACTAATTAGTATCACTATATACATATGTACATACCCCTCCTAGCCATTTTTAAAACACAAGAAAAAATTCTAAATTTATAACTATAAAAAAGTTTTTTTTTTCACATTACCCCGTTTTTTTTTTTAGTATACCTAAAATTCTCACAAAATGGGAATTTTCTATCTGTGCTCAGCTCAGCGCGTATAAAAAAATACAAACAAAATGGCGAATAAAAGAGAAAAAACAACGCCATACGCCATCATATAAGTTTTTTAACAACCAAAATGGCGATCTATTCCCTTTGAACCGGCTACTTACTTCCATATAATATAATAACACATCAAATCATATCTCATGTGTGTTAGCAGGATAAAAACCTTTTAAGCAAAACAAAAATAGTAAAATAATTAATTTACTCTGTTTTATTTCTTTCCAGATGTTGCTTGCCTCGGAAATTCCAAATTGGCGATAATTTGGTGGCTTTCGGAATTTACTAAAATGGCGACTTTATATACAAAATATGAAATATGCATTTGTACAATGTACAATAAATCGTTTTTTTTCTATGATTTGATATTTTTCACTTCCCTTTTTAAGTTTTAAATAATTATTTTCGCTCCTCCCCTTATTTTGGTGATTTCATTCTCTTTTTCGAATCGCCTAAAAGTATGCAACCGAGTCCAACATTGTTTCGATCAGCGCCATCTCTTGCTCGACGAAGGTCTTACGGATAGCTCCGAAAATTGAAATTTTTAGTGATTTTCCCCCCAAAATAGCGATTACCCCCTCGGAATAGGGACTTTGAGGGTAGCACAGTGTTACCGTGGTATATGAAATTTGATCAAATTAATTAAAGAAAAACGCTAGATTTTTTTAATTAAATTTAAGAGAAAATGAACTTTTTTTAAGGAGATTAGAAATAAGAGAACATTTTAGAATTTTAATGGCAGTCATTTTATTTTTTAATTTATATATATATAAGAAATATTGGAGCTACATATGTCAGTCAATCAGGGTAGTCTGAAAATAAAGAAAAGAAAGGTCATTATACATTTATTTATGTTGAAAATCAGTTATTTTTTAGGGAAATACTTATACAATTTAATGATTTTAAGGGGAAGTTACTTTACCGTACTTTCAGCTTCGTGGGCTTATATCCAGTCAGATTCGAATAAAGTGCAACATTGAGGATTTGATAGTGCAGATCGCTTGGCTTGAGTTTGCTGTTTGCATGGATTGGTTGTATGTACATAAGTACGTCAGTGCATTTTGGGTATTTTTTTTTATTTTAGAAATGGAATATTGCGTAGCGGGGCGGGGCAATGTCATCGGCCTTTTTTGCTTGAAAATTGATAGATTTTATTAATGTGGTATGTTGGTGGTTGATTTCGTCGATTGAAATAATTAATAGGTAAAAATTGCTATTTTTCGGCTTATGTGTACTTTTGGTCTTGTCTATCAATAGCTGACTACAAAATTTAGTAGGAAACCAGTTTTTTTCAAGGAATCAGATAACAATACTGCAGGCATGTTTCCCGTCTGTAGATGCAAGTCTGCTTTTCACAAATTTTATCAGATAGAAATTGTTGGAGACAATATTTTTTTATTGATTTGTATTCGTTAAATCGATAAACTGCTTTTCTCTGTAGTTATATGTATATGAGTGTGAATGACTGGTTCACGATCTGTTTGTTTATATGTTCCGTGAGTTTTGTATACGCACCTACTGCTATGCACCCAGCTGTACATATAAAAACAAATTAATTGAGCATTTTCAATCACTTTATTTTCTCGAAATTCCGCTGGAAGATGCTAAAGCAATCTAGATTTGTAGGTTTATGGTGATTTGTAACGATATTAAAGCAACAATTTGCTTCAATTTACCGGCGGGAATTCATAGCTAACATCTTCATCATGCGTTTTCTTTTTATATCCCGTATCCAGAGTCAATCGTGGCCACAATTTTTCTTTTAATATTTCTAAAATTTGAGTTAACTATTTTTGTAGCGAGACGGCAAATACTAATGGACGCGGAAAGAATCAAGAATCATTACTTACATGGACAGTTATGAAAATTTTTTGAAAAGCACCGACAGATACCTGAGGCAAATTTTAGGATCCTGTTTTCTTCTCTGTCGAGAACTGGTAGATCCTTTACGAAAATTCCTCCCCATGCGACTTTTCGAGACTCAAGGGGGCAGACAAAAATTATACTTTGTAGTACCTACATACATATATAGATACCTGTTCGTTTCACTTATTGGGTTTTGGGTGTAAAAATTACCTTTGGTGGGAGCATGCGCGGTATAATAATTTCGTCTAACTTGCTCATGTTTTTTGAGCGAGCTAAAAGAAAATTTTAAGTAATTTTTCCAAGATGAAATATTTTTTTATACGTAAAAATAAATTTCATTTTGGTTTTTTTGTCAAATTTTTGAAATGAAAAGGGATTAAATTAAAACACCTTGGTTTGGCAATAAACTCTTAATTTGCTAGTTGCGACTTACAAGCTCTTAATCTGAATATCGAATAATACCTACAATCTATATTGATCAGGCTGAATCATATGGATTTTGTCCGAAAACTTACATTTCAGACTCTCAAATAGAGCATAGCGACACTTATGTACATAGGTCTATTTTTCGTCTATTTCGTGAAATTTAAAAATTCTCGCAGAGCTAACTCTAAGTCCAAGAAAAAATATACCGTCATACTGCAGCAGCAGCCAGACGGATTTCCCAAAATTACATTCAAATTTTTACTGATACGGATGAACATATTTGGGGAATTTTTTTAAGGACGTTTAAATTTATGGATTCTGTTGATACTTCTTATACCTATCCAGACAAGGATTTTATTAATGAAAAATTCTCAATGAAATTTATTTTAATAGCTGTAGGTACATAGTTATAATAATAACCACATCGCCAAGTAAGTTAGCCAATATCACCTCATTACAATAGCATGTCATAAAACGACGTGTATTTTCCTTAAAATGCATATATGTTTTTCTATATCCTCATATTTCAATTCATTAGGTGCCGAGCATGTAAATAAGGCGAAAATGATTATTCCGTTTTTATTTCATGGGAACGCTTTTTAAGTAGATATGTATATTTCAAATAAAATATAATATTGTTTGAAATTTAAGTTAATTTTCGGAACAACCACATTCAATTCAGTGGCCGCGAAATGGATCAATATAATTACTATCATGAGCCAGTTTGTGTGTAGTGGTGGCCGGAAATTAGAGCTGAATTTTTTACCTTGCCCCCAATTGCGACCAACAAGCAACACTTTATTAATTAGTCTGATTCAATGCATTGAATATAAAGAAATATGGAACGATATACTGCTACAACGCAAGTGAAGCATAGTCGGACATTCGACAAGGAAAATTTTCTATTGAAGCAACTAGCATCAAATAAAATTAATTGTCCGGGCCTTGCCTGGAGCAGGCTGGATACTCTTGGGTCTGACCACCTATCTGTGGATGAGCTGAAAGACTAACCTTACCAAGATCTGCTGCGCTTCATTGAGAGGACTAGAAGGTTTCGAATGGTTTCTAGCAGGTTAGAACAATAGGCCGCCCTGACCTCCGTGAATGGGATGTTTGGTCCCCTGTCTAAAAATCAAAATAAAATATTTCAAAATGGTCATTGCAGGATAAATTGTCTGAAAGACATCCTGAAGACGTTTGGGAAGTCTGGACCACAAAGTATTTTAGGGGAAACTGTGTTTTTGGCTACCTAAATGCAATCTTTCTGCACAACTCAGGCTTTAACCCTGGAATACTACCCCGTTTTGATAATCGCTTATTGGTAACCCTGAGTAAATATTACTCACACACGAATAAATTATATACAAAAGATTTGTAATATTTTAGCGAAATACGATAACAGAAAAATGATAGAACAGCATTCCCCCAAGAATAATTTAAGATTTATATAAAGAAATTTTAATTAATATGGTAAGGATAATTAGAAATGAAGGAATCACATTTTATAGATCTTGTACATTTTTTTTGTCATGAATAGATTTTATACTACAATTTTGGGTTCCCGGCCAATGAGGAGCATGAGAAATGAGAGGACTGACATGCTGGAAAGGCTATCCCTCCCTTAAACAAACAATCACGCTTCAGGCAATGCACTTAAGAAGTGGCGACGCTGTGGTCATATGTCGTGAAGAGCAGTGTAGCCTTCAAGCAGAAAGTGAGTAAAATTTACTCACGGGTAGCATTCCAGGGTTAAGCGGACATATGTAGGTAAATTGGCACACTGAGAAAATACCTCAGGATTGAAGAAAACGTTAAAATTCGATGAACGTGAGAAAAAAAAATGTGCTCATCTCAGAAAAATTGCTAATTACCAAAGCTGAAAGACAAGGCGATATGTGTCTAATATATTACCTATTTAATTTGGCTTTATATTTCACATCGTAAAATCGTCGTAATATTTTCGTCATATACTATAATAATATAATATCAAACAACTGCTTGGATGCGACCCCATCGATAGAAATTCTTCTGACATTATAAAAATAAGGTAAATCTTGATCTGACTCGTATTATGCACCGCTAACGCTTAGTCCTTGAAACATCTGGAAGCACATTTCACTTAAACCAACTAAATAATGTTTGATATCTGTACGGAACCGTATCACACACGATAGTAGAGAGATTGAAACATCTGGAAGCACATTTCACTTAAACCAACTAAATAATGTTTGATATCTGTACGGAACCGTATCACACACGATAGTAGAGAGATTGCTTCGGTGAGGCCACTTAAAAACTCGTGGATTCTTTCGTAATTAAAGGAATGTAATTATCGAGAAATTATAAGACCTCAGACGATATATGAATATGACTCTAACGCTTCGTCGATCCTAATGAAAGACAATGTTACAGCAATGGGAGTTTTCAAACTGAGTCTTAGAGGTGATACTCTGCAAAGGATAAATAAACTATATATGATCCCCCATCCAGAAGCCAACAAATTCCATTTCTGAATGTGATTGCTAGGTACATAAGAATTTTTCTAATCAAATCATTTTCGCAAGCAAGGAAAATGAACTAAAAATTTTACTGCGTGTCAGTCTAAAGGAAGAAAATTTTGAGTTTGTATTGTGTTTACAAGTCCTTACGTAACCGTTGGTAATGGGTAGATTAGAAAATGTCTTCTAAGAAGCTCATATATGAGAGATCTTTATAAACTAATTGAAATCAGACAGACTTAAATGGTTTGAACCTGCTGCATGATTGGACATCTACAGGATCTGTAAAATCTTGAATATTTCAAGAATTGCGGAAAGCCTCGTACAGGATGCCCAATTGGATGATGTGGATATGGATCTCATGGATGTTATGTGGTCCACACAGATATTAATGGGGAGAAGCGATGTAAGGAGACATAAAGTGAATTAAAGGAAATGTTTCCTAAATACAATATTTTTCTCAGAGCTTTTGAAAGGACCGAAGTCTCTTGCTTTATTTACCTTTGTAGGTGTTGCTCTAAATGTTGCTATATAAATACTGCAACAAAATATTCTTAGCATTACGGAGAAGATGTGTATGATCTCCACAATTTTTCACCGACCAAGATAGGCCTGTCAATCTGGCATCTATCTCTTAGGGAAAACTAAAACCGAAACGCTTATTAATGAAAAAGGATAATATTATGCGCTACTAATACTACTTATCTTACTTTTGTTTTCATATGGCAAAAAAATGAAATTTTCCTTTAATTTCATCGACCCAACATAAGTTCATTTTGATACGGCTTGTACACAACCCATTTTTTATATACACGAATTTCAAGAGATGATATGCTTTCAGGAGAAAAAGCACAACCACGTCGACAAAAATCAAAAAATCCCTGGTATAGTAAGAAAAAAAAACACCACAAGTTTTTGCCAGCCGCTCACTAAGGGAAATTAATTCGCTTGCATTCAAAGGCCTAAAGTTTCTACACTGTGACTTGTCGGTGTGTAATGAGAATTTTTAACGGCGATTAATGTTTCTCATCTAGCGACAGAAGGAGAGGGCAATGCATGGTAACTACTTACGTAAGTTTTTCTTCTTAAATTCTATGTCCTGGTAGCGGAAAAAAACATTTTCGTATTTATCAGTGTTGTGGGGACTGCGAATCATATGAAGCCACTTTTGCACTAGACTAGACCTAGCTACTTATTTTATGCACTTGACTGACTCACATGAGCCTAAAATTATTGAAACACCCAACCCCAACGCGATAGCTGTTTATAGATAATGGTTGCTGTGGTTAATGTAACGCGTAATGGTACTGTTATTGTAGAAAAGCTTTGTCATTGCACTAGAGATGGCGCTGACCATATTCTGGTTTTCCATAGCTTTTCTTTATTTTTGAAATAATAGTGTAATATAAAAAAGGGACTTATGTTCACAACCGGGTAGGCACTAGATATATAAAACATGTCCTTGAAAGAAATTACTAAGTGATTGCGAAAAAGTTCCTTCCTATAGTCAAAGTAAAACACGAATACTTAAAAAAAATTTATTAATACAATATTTTTCTAATATATTTCTATATATTTTTTCTTATAATTATAATCTTACAATATATTGCTACAGCTATTGAGGATAAAAAGAAAACACGATAATTAAGGAAGAAAGTAAGTAGGTAAGAAAATTTCACTGCGTTTCCTGGCACTTTTATCATTTTCAGTACACGCAAGATCCATCCGAAAATTACCTACTTACTGACTTTTGAGACTTTGTTTAGAATTTGTTTGTGATTTCTTAGTGTCCTTATGAAGAAGCTTGTGCTAAGTCCTGTTTGAATGTTTAGTACTATAAATAAAATTCTTTCTAGTTTGCAAAGCTTCTTCATAAATCATTCGTTGATATATTTTGATCCTCTCCGCCATGGTTACCCTAGCCCTGTAGCTATGATAAAAACTAGAACTGATGCTGTACGATGTTTTTTTTTTACCTTTTTTATATAGTGTGGAATTTTTTATTGGATTGCGACTACTGTACGCGCTGCATAAGAATCTTTTACTTAAAAAGTAGCTATTTTTTCGATGACTGATACGTGTACTGCATGCTGTGGCATTCTTACTGCGAAGACTACCTCCATTTTAAGGTTTTAATAATTAACGCAAGACAACTTAAAAGTAGAAAATAAAATATAAGGTCAACTTCAGAGCCTATTTCTTGTTTTTCCGCTCCGTCATTTCAAAATGGAATTGATGCCAACGCGATTTGTTCTTAATTTTAACCATCTTTCACCTCCAGATGACGTTTTCTGGAACTGAAATTTGCTTTATATCACTGGACTCGATCAGGCTCTACATTTTGCCTTATATTATTCTTCAGATTGTTTTATTCATTAGAACCTTCATTACGCTGTAATAGGGTCTTATGTATAATTGATAAGTTTACTCGATCACGGAATAGCGGGTGTAAATAAAATTTCAGTCAAATTGACTAACCTTTTCAACCGTAACAGTATCATTACGTGTAAAGCATACCAAAAAATCAGAGCCGGTTGGAAAAATTTACGATCGCTTTTATAACTTCATTTGCACAGGTCACAATAACTATTTCGGTGATATTGCTACAGAAAGCACAATATGTGCACACAATAAATAATTTCTTAAAAATAAAAGTGGAATCAAAAAAGTTTCCCAGTGATATATAAAATTAATGTAGAAACAGTCGGCCGCTTACCTTAAAGAAAACTTCCATTTTCAGTCATTTCTTTTCATCTCTTTATCCAGGCTGTTTTTTTTTAAATCCTTCAAGCATTTGCATGCCTAAAATTAAGAAATTTTTGTTTTTTTGTGCACCCACGTCCTGCCATTTAGCAAGACCGAAGAAAAAGTTTATCGACACCTCTGGCCGAAAAACAAAAGAATTCCTACTCAACAGAGATCAAAGCTTAAAATAGTTACAGAGCCCTTCTCCACTGCTAATTGCGGTATCACATAAACAAGATGGGCTTAGCTGAGATTTCATCCTGCCGCTTCTGCATGGATGCTCATGAAACTTTAGAGAACCTATATTCTGCAATTGCAAATCATTAGCCAGGAGAAGAATACTCAACCAGGAACATGCTTTTCCTCCACCAAGCTACATGTGGAATCTCAATCCCAGAAAGATTCTAGACTTGACTAACAGTGTTAATCTAGAAAGGGAATAATTTGAACGGGGACCCATAATAGATATTTCCAGTTACAGTGAAGATGAGTCAAGCGCCTATGCACACCCCTTCGTGAATCTAATCTAATAAGAACGACCCCAAAAAGTTAGGGCAGTTTTTAGATCCCTGATTGTTAGATATTAAAACTTATTTCGCCAGCTTGTATTTCGTTCACTTATTTTTGGTCCGATTCTTGGAAAATTACGAAATCCGGATAGATCGTCAATTTTTAAATCATGTAATAAATAAATCACGACAACTGTACTGTAATATTCTGTCTAAAACTTTTGTTCCACCATCCCCTTTTTAGCAAATTTTCTTCAAACGTCAAGGCAAGTACGACGAATGCAATGCAATGCACGTTACTTCACTCGAAAAATACATGATTAAAACTATACATTTGGGAAACATTTTTCATTTTATCAAACATTTGTCAGCTGCCTATAAATTATTTGTCAAATGTTTGACGAATGTTTTATTGCCAATGTTTGTTATGTGTGGATGCACCTTTAGACTTAACACTTTTGCTTAAACAACCCTTTTTTTAGAAATGCCAGCAAACAGCCAATCCCGTAATTCGGTAATTAGACTCAGCTAATTTTTACGTAACGTTTAGTTAGATGTAGCTTAAAGGTATGATTAAGACTCAAAATGAGCTTTGGTTAACTTTTTCCTCCTCCTCATTTATCTAGTTTAAACACAAAGTTTAAGTTTTATATTGGAAAAACAGTTTTAAGATGCAACCAAAGACAACAATTTTGTTTCACGAGTTGTTTTCGTGAATAGGTGATAAATATAAATTCAAATTAAAGCAATTTTCCATACTCTCACTAACTCAAGTATATTTTCAAAACAAATTTTATATCTACTTGACTTTACTCACTTTTTATTAGCTTCTAGTAGTCTCCATTCGAAATTCAATAGGTACTCGACGTCCGGAGAAGACAACTGATGTAGTCTTTGGCGCTCTCAGTGGCAGTCCTATTCCTGCATTTTAATTTCAATGCTGTAAGATAAATAAAATTTTTATTTATAAGCCTATGTATACATCGCAAATGTACATTCATATGTATGTATATAATATTTTTTACAGACCTCCTCAGTATGAGGAGGATTTTGTTTGTAAGAGAATGAAGAAAGAAAATTTATAGAAACGTAAATACTTTTGAAAGATTACTACTAAATTATGATAGTGTCATCGAAATGCAAATGAGCTTATAGAATAGTTGATCAAGAAATGATCTAATTTTCCGTCCTCCGCTGGAGATATTTAGGAAATTCCTGACTTCTTTACATACATACATGCATTGGGTCAACTCAATAATTTCTTCGACTCTTTCCAATCGCATAATCCACGAATTCAAAGTCAAAGTCAAAGTACATTTATTCACGAGACCCCTGCTTAAAGCAACGTACAACGTTGGGCTCTACGACAATCAAGTATGGTGCAAACTTAGATGTTATAATTACATAGCAAAATAAAAATTAAAACAAATTAGATCTAGTGTTACAGTTCTGTATCATGTATAGTACATAATTAGTTGATGATTAACTAGCGAATTTATAGTGAAGCTAAAAGGAAAGTCAGAACTGTCGCCACGATATACACGATATATTAAAAAGGAGACATTAACAGCTCTTATAATGTGATATTGCTGCTAATGGCAATTCCAAATAGAAGTACCTAACGTGATAATGGTATCAAAATTTGCACTGTATTAAAACTGCAATATCGTCTTGTAATTCTGTAGTAGCCTTTGGACTGTATGTTCTTATCACTGGGTTACAATCTGCTCAGTACAGTTAAAAAGCATTCATTTCTTAGATTTCTCGAAATGCCACTCCAATGATATCTCAGTAAGAGCAGGATTTCGGCTGTTTAACTTCAATAAGAAATCAATGATGTTGCTCTATGATTTCCAGATGTAAAAGGTATTTACCAACTTGCAAAATTAGTTTAGTATTTATGAATATTTAAGCTTACATGAAATTCTATTGTTGACCAATGTGACATGACAATCACCTGCCGACAGTATTTTGTTATATTACTTTTGCCTTCATTACGTGTACACGGTCCCTTTGAATTCAACGAAAAATTCAGTCAATCTACTGGAATTAGACAAACTCCTACTTCGTACGTTTGTTTTTCTTATATTCTTTTATATTTTAAAATACGCTTCTTCAAATCTGGAAGAATATAATTCCACCTTGCGTAAATATCCCATGTCTGCTATCGTTAATAACGAGGAGAATATGTATAAAAAAGAGGCTCACAAATGTCAAAAAACTGCGAAAAATTACATTTTTACCGTAAAAAAAGAAAAACCTGCCGAAGAGACACCGAAAAAAATGTAGAAAAAGGCGTCCTTTTGACTAGTAACACTGACAGTGAGCAGTGACGAGAATGACATTTAATCAATGCCTAACCTAATTATGCCTAAATTCCCCACTCAATTGCTTTCGTGCTGTGATTAATAGATGTCTCTAAAATAATTTCTGTGTTGAATAGGAGATGTCGCTGCTTGGAATAAATGTGAGAAACTTTTATTTAATGGTATAAATCTTTTCTTGCTTTTTTCTCGAAAATTTCCTTACATATCTTTGCAGGTCCTGCGTCAAAAATATCCTGTCCCGTCCCGCTCCGTTAAAAAAAAAATTTTTCGAGTAAAAGTAAAACAATTTGACCTGACTTGAGTAGTACTGGTAATTAAATTCATACAACTCTGGATAGGTAGCCGTAGAGAAGAGTTAAAAAAGAATTTAAGTTTTTAAAGGAAACACAGAGAACTTATAGGTCAGCATGAAATTTACTGAGATTACTGCAAAGTCTGCAACTTGAGAATCAAGTGCAGAAACTGTTTAAAAAGTAAATTTCTACAAAAATAGAAGGGGTTTAGTTTTTGAAGAAATTCACATTTTAAAAGATTTTTATTTTTACAGTTTTTGTAATTTTATCGAAAAACATACAGAACTTTTTGCTTTTATTGTCATCGAATTCAGCGAGCAAGGACGGATGTTGAGGGTGTGTTTTTATATTTTGTAGTAGGGATTTCGAATTTTTATTTAATTTGATTTTTGGAAGTGTTTTTTTTTTATTTTTCATTTTCATCTTCACAGACTTTTCCTTCTCTCTGTTTACTAAATAAATGCTTCTTCACTATAATACCGTAAACTAAATCGAAAATTTCAAAACTGACTAGAGTGTGTTCAGTTTTCTTCATTAATGTTTTGGACGATTTCCTAGGGGCTCGTATTACAGTGGATTCGTATTGTGATGTATGCTGATTAATATTACTGCTGCCATATCTGATAGTCCAACAACCTAGTCTTCATAAATATTATTACAAGGCTTGAACGGTAGCGTGGAATTAATTTGATGAAAACCAAGGTACATATTAATTTTTTCCAAAGGAGGATGGAGCATGGCTAACAATGTAAAACGGTTCTTTGGAGAAACTGAGATAGAAATCGGCAAAGACATGTACAAGAGATTTTAATTACGGCAAGGAATAGTATATTTCCTTTACGGAAAAGTTTTACACAAAAATTTTACATAAAAACTTAAAATTCATATTGTACAACGCTCTGTATGTAAAATGCGATTATACCATAGATATGCTGTGAGAGCGAAGAGATTTATCCCATTTATAATATAGTCCAAGGTTTAAAAATCTCATTTCCAAAAGATATACCTATGCCTGATTTCTGGCATTTATCGAACTTTTCGATGTATATGTTCAAGAAAAAGTGCAAAAAGCGCAGAAAGCGTTACATTTTGTGTACAGAGTAGGTAATTTTAAAGCAACACTTTTGGGCTTTTTAAATTCAATATGAAAAATTGGGGTTGACATATTTTTTGATAAGAGTAGTAGTTAAATAAATAAAAAAAAATAGAATCCCGAAATTTCAACTTTGTTGAGCCATAACTTAAAAACGGAGTGGAGCAGGCGAACAATTTGTAGATCATTGGAGAGGTTCAATGATTCTCAATCTAAAATCATAATCATAGGGGTGTAACGTTCAGAAGTTATAGAATAATCTAAAAAACACATACCCCAATATTTTTAAGTCCCGTTATGTCGGAAGAGTTAGGATTTCCTCCCCCCACCATACATTTTTTTGCAACACCACATATGGGACACCCTGTATAGTTTCAACAGATTTATAAAGCTGTGAAAATAGTTGGTTATGTGTGCACAAATAATTTTATGAAGAAAATTGGGGGCATAAATATATTTGTGAGAAATATTTTTGTTCTATTTATTTGTTGAAGTATGAATTTTGCTTATTTTTGTACTGAATCATGGAAACAAAAGCTTTACAAACATGGATCTTTTTTTTTTTATTTTTTTGGAAACATATATCGGTTAAAACTTTTAGATATCTGTACAACAACAGTCTCGAAACTGCTGTGCACAAATAATTTTGTGAATGATAGTAGATGATTTTAATATCGAAAAAGGTGATTGTTCACGAACGATAAAAGAAATTAATGAAGCCCGCACTCCTATTTTTGTGTTTTTTATCTTACCTAACTTTTTCAGCGGAATATTATAGTTAATATTTTTTACAATTTTACCGACTAAGTTAAGTTCAGTTGAGTTGAATTGGATAAAGAACAAATAGAAATGCTGCTAAGCTAAATTAATTGAAGCCGGAATAAGGTTTTTATTGAGCTCAAGAATTTCTAGTGTGTGAGCCTAAACAGCTAGCAGAATTCATGAAGTACATTTCTCTAGACGCTGCAAATCATTTATGTTTTTTTTTTCATCTCATTTCGCTCTGCATTTTCCATTATTTGTAATCACCTATCCCTCCGAGGTATTATTAGGGGTTTTTCGGCTTCACTCATGTACACGAATTTTATACAATACCCTCAATCTGCATTCTACAAGCATTCCTTTTTCAGATTACTCGATTTGAATTTTATTTTTATAACTGCTTTCCTTTTTTCCTTTTTCCCTTTAATTTCCTCGTTTACCCCTTCGAGATATTATTAAGCCTTTTGGCTTCACTCATCTACGAATCTTAAACATTTCATTAATGTTTGTAAGTTTATTTTTATACCACGAGACTTAGAATTAAGTTGGATTATTTAGACTTCTTTGATGATGTGAGGGTTTTTAAACCTTAACTGATATTAAATCAACAATAGGTTAATTGAACTTATCTGAAGTCAAGTGAGTGATTTTATAGTTTTGCTAATTTTGAACCTATAATTTTTTCAATTCAAAATGAGTGCAAAATACAAAAGGTGCGCTCAGCACTGCATATAGAAAAGAATGGGAAAAGAATGGGAAAAGGTTGAAAGATTCCAGGAAGGGAAATAATACTAAGGCATTATGTAAGTACTGTTCTACAACCACCAATGCTAAGCTTCATGATTTAAAAAATCTCATGGTAACATCCAAACATATTGAACTAGTCTAGCATAAGCAGAAATCAGCCAAAAATAAATAAATTTATTTCAGAAAGATCCACTCTAGTGCTTCATCTTAATTTTTTAACGAACATACATCTCTGCTAAGTACAGATCATTTGAGAGAACTGTGTAAAAATGTCTTTAAAGATTCTAAAGCCGATAAGAACATAAAACTTACAGAATGAAATGTTCAGAAATTATTCGCGAATAAATAGCTGAAGATTTCCAAAGTGTTATCCTGTCAGATATTGGTGTTCTACTGGATGAATCAAGAGTTTCGAAAATATTCGGTATACGATTATTCGGTATAATAGCGAAACTGTTGGTAATAAATGCATTTTATACTTTTGAGTTTTGAGTGAAGTTATTTTATTTTAATAGACTTGAATAATATTGGTCCTGCACTACCTAGACTTCCGTTTATCGCGAATCCTACAGTACGAAAAAGAAATTCATGAATATTTTGAATATTTTTGGGACAACTCCATTATGAACTTCATGGTTATCAAAACAAATTGATATGCAGCTGATTGCCTATAGAATCAAATATTTTGCAAAAACTCCCGCGAGATAAAAAAAATGCAAATGCACTGCATATTTTACAAGGCATTTTAAACAAACCCCTGCTTGAAATGTACTGGTCGAAGAAGCATAGTTTGCAGCCATCTTTTATCTTAAAATATTCTTTTACTTTGATGACAATAGTATGTGAAATGGACCGGTTTGATTCGGTACATCAGTAGTGGACAATTCAAATATATGACGCTAATACTCATCCTTAGCAACAATTACACAAAATTTGGACAGTTTTTGAACGTATAAATAATTTATTTAGTTCAGCACTAACTCCTGAAAAATTTCTTACCATAGATTAAAGCCTCATGCTTTTCAAAGATAGATTGAGCTGGAAACAATATATTTTCTTAAAAAAAAAAAGCAAGGTTTAGTGTAAAAACCTACTTTTCATGTGAAGGTAAATCAGGTTACATGATTCACCGGTAATAGAAGTCCTTCCAATTTCCGAACCGTCAGGAGACAATACAGCAACAATAGAAAACAA
Organism: Dioctria rufipes; assembly: GCA_963924295.1. Lineage (NCBI taxonomy): Eukaryota > Metazoa > Arthropoda > Insecta > Diptera > Asilidae > Dioctria > Dioctria rufipes. The sequence goes on from OZ002741.1 coordinate 2,216,503, forward strand.
TTCAGTTGAAGAAAGCGTAATGGAAAAATAATTACCGCAAAAAAGATACGGATTAGAACCGCCAAATGAAAATAAACAAGAAATTGAAAATAAATTTTTGCAAACAAAATTAAAAATTCTTGAAAGAGACCGTATCTTAAAGAACTGGAAATTTTTTAAAAGAACAAGAACTTTCACCTTCAATTTATACCAAAAAATTGTATGAAATGTGTTTTTGCGGAAGATGACGAAAATGCCAATGAACTTTAAGTTATTGTGTTTACTATTATATTAACTTTAAAATGAACTGGAAATGAAAAAAGGATTAATAAAAAAAAAGTAAAAAAGACAGAATTGGTCCAAGACCAATTCTTATGATACTCTAGATGAATACCCGTATGAAATTTCGTATGATCACCGATCTATGCAAGTTTGATTTTTGAAGTGGTTTTTCGTCGGACAGTAAAAATGATTATACCCAATTTTATAGGATTTCGTATTCTGAAGAAGTTTTTATTACAATAAAAATGTCTAGGACTGATCGTTTTCACAGTGTATGTAAAAAACCTAAAATTTTATAGGACAGCACCAAGAAGGGGTTGCCCGATTAAGTCCATTTTTTTAATTTTCTTTGCTATTACTAAAACAATACCATATACCAAATTTCAGTTCTGTATGTCGACGCGTTCTCAGGCAGTGTAGAAATATATAGTGGAAATGAAATTTTTGTATGGCAACCCCACGAAGTAGTTGCCCGCTTTGACCCATTTTCGAACTTAATTTCACTTTTTTTTAAAGTCCGTGTACTAAATTTCAGCTCTCGAGTTATTGTGCGCACAGACAGAGGGACGGACGGACAGACAGACATGCAAAAATCAATATAAATTTTAATATTATGCGTGGGTTTCCAATCCATTTTGCTCTACCATCATTATTTCTGTGCGTTACAAACAGAATGACAAGCTTAGTATACCCTATAGATTTCATCTAGGGTATAAAAATATTGGAGTCTGGGCGGGTGTGTACAATGCAGATAAAGATAATTTGCGAAGAGTTTCGCATATTCTTGACACAACAGATTTGACAGGATCCGACTAAGTTAAAGTTCGATTCACCAAGATCTTTTACCTCGTCTCATTATAGGGAATTTTCTCGTTGTTCATACTGAGTACAGGCAGTTTGCTGTCTCAATTACGATTTTATGTATAATTATGGCACTGAAGTGTTCAGAACCAGTTTGTTTTCAACAGCCCAATTATAGACGTTTCTTAAATCAGCATTCATGCACTCGATAGCATCACCAATTTGATTCTTATGCCTAGAAATATAAGCCTGAACATCGTCAGCTTAAAAGTGTTATCTACAATGTAGAATAATAACAGTGGTCAGGTCGTTGATGAATGCAATGGATCTGTTTGTTCAATTTGATGTGAAATAACAGATGTGATTAGCCAATTTTGCCGTCCATATACCACGATGACCTAAAATTTAATCATCAGGAAATGGCTTCCATCCGTTGTCCGACTTTCTTGTCAATGAGCTGTTTCTAAGAACTCTTGAATCATGAACTGATCCAGGCCAAAGTGCACTAAGATAAAAAAAATCCAAATTTGAGCCGCACACAATTATAACATTAATTGAACGATCACCATTTCTATCTACAAATGCTGACTCATTTTCAGTTGGCGCATCAATCTTAATTAATGAACCATCTACAATACCACCAACACAAGCAAAATTCGCTATCGAATAAACTGTTGTGGTATAGAAATCACATTTTCCGTAGGCTAGCGAATTTCATCTCCTAAATGGCGCTCCACTATTAAATTGCAAACATTTCTTACGCAACGATGAATCATACTTTTTGATACACCTTGCCCATTACCAACTACGTTGTACTAAGCTCCACTTCTAAATCAATGCAACGCGCAAAGAAATCGACTTTTCGGATCAAGAGCTTAAAGGTCGATGCACACTTACCTGCAAAGCACGAACCGGGACAGACAGGCATTGAACGGCAGCTACATTTTTCGTGCACATATAACGACATAAAATGGAAAGGAAACTTTCAATTAAGTCAGGTATCGAGAGAAAACTATAGAAAAGTGATCCCATGTTAAGTTGCAACTGACCAGCAACCGACAAAGCCGGTCTGGTTTCTAGCCACCGATAGCGACCGGCAATGAAGTTTCCTTTACGTGCCGGTATCGGCCGGTGCCGGTTGATATGAATTAGCCAACTTGGTTTCATATAATAATATTTTGTCTGTCTGTGCCGGTAAGTGTGCATCGAACTTTATTTCTATTTGTAGGATGCTTAAGATAATCACCGATTTTCGATAAAACAGCAGAATGTTGTTTTTCCAACGCTGCATTTTGTTTTCTAAACAGATTTAATTCGTATTTGTCACTTTTATACTTATGAACGACATACACTCAATCATCTGTCAAAATTTACGACGACATCTTAACAAAATTGTTAATTTGTAAATTTGTATTGTTTCATAAAAATATTGTCATCACAGATTTGTCAGAAAATTCTTGACAACTGTTGGCAAAATCCATTAGTCATGACAATTTGTTATGATTCGAAAATTTGACACTTACTTGAATTTTTCTGACAATTTTACAAAATTATCAAAATTTTTACGAAACAGAAACTTGACAATTGTGGAGTTGTCAGTTTATGATTTGTCACATGTCACCTGTAGCACTTGTCAATTTTTATGAAATAGGCACAAGTGCCAAAGTAATAACGGAAGAAAAAAATTAAAAAAAAAGGAAATTGTTGCGTACCAAAGAGGAAAGGTATGTGTCTTTAAATGGAAAGATAATAACAGATGTTTCTATTTTGTCTCCAATGCATAAGCCAGAGATGGTAGAAATTGAAACGCGCGTCCACAACATATTGAAAACCGACAGCAATAGTGGACTTCAACCATACTATGGGAGGTGTTGATGGAGTGAACCAACACCTGACCAATTACCCAATATAAAAAACCTGAAAAAAATATTACTACAAGCTTTTTATGCATTTGTTGATCAAACCATCTGGAATGTCTTCTATTAAAAAAAAAAAAAAAACAAAAGGTGGCGCTAAGTCTCATTTGCGGTTAAGATTACCTTTAGTACATTTGCTAATAGAAAAATAGCACAACAATATGACCAGACAAGGGCGGCCATCGTTGTAACCCTATCCTATTCGGTTGACCGAGAGACATTTTTAGAAACGATACCTGCTACAGATAGGAAAGAAAGACCTGCTCGAGAATGTGCTGCTCTAGGGGAAACAAATACGGGAAAAGGAGAAGAAAAGAAACTATGTACTATAGTCGAGACTGTAACGTGGGACTTTGTATTGCGTGCTTTGAAGATTACTACATTCAACTCTATTATTAAATGCTTTTAAATGTTTAAGAAATGTTCTTTTTTTTTTGTATGCAGCTTTGACATTTGCTTTACTAGGAAATGCATAATGTAATTTGCAAACAGAAAAACTAGGAACTTTTGCTGCCCTTCTCTTGAAAAAATCGAGCTCGTAAGTGGTTGTCCGTCAGTTCAGTTGGCAGTTTTGCATGCATCAAAATATGCAATTCCACGATCAATAGAATTTCTCTTATCAGTGAAACCCACAACCGGTTCGCTATGTCATCATCTCCACAAAATAGTTTCAGCAAGATTTTCGCAACCACAAACTGCGGAAAACAGCTAATTAAGATATTAACAGCATCTGTGATACTCGATTGCTGTTAATTGAACCTGCCTTATCTTGCATACTACTAGAACAGTGGGATAAATTATCGCTACATTTTCAATTAATTCGTGTGAAAGAGCTCTATAAAGCTGAGACTTTACATTCAATATACAAGGACCTAACAAAACAACTTTATTTATTTTATTTAAAAAGTGTTAAATTATTTAAAGGAGATAAAATCGTTCAATAAAAACTTTTCGCTTGTGGAAAAATTTTGATTCCAACTATGTTACATCAGATTGATTTATTTTCCTCAGACATGAACAACTATATAGTTAAAGTTTTGAGCCTGCTATTTGAAAAACTACTTAGTATAAAGTCTGATGAAAAAATGTTGTATTCACTCAATGCAAAGATTTTACATTGAAATTAATAGAAGAGCTGCAACAAAGACTATCCACATACAAATATTAAATGATTGGAAAAAATTGCTTACATGAAGTCTTTACAAGTTGTTAAAGGCAAATAAATAATAAAATTGCCGCGAAAGCTATGGGGACCGGCAAAATTATTGACAAAATTTTCACTCAATTGAATAATATTAATTTCATCGACTGGAAAAACGTCAATAATGTAAGCCGTTTTTGGGTTGAGGTATCTAAATATGAAGATGGTTAAGATAGGAATTCTCTAGCGAATTCTATTTCACTGCTTTCTTTACGCATTCGAATGCATAAGTCACTTTGAAGGCATTAAATTCAATAATAAGACTTCCTTGAAGCTTTTGAGGAAAACTTGCTTCAATTACCGAGCTTCCTGAATATGTCGGTAAAGTTATAGGTACAAAATAGTGCTGAAAATTGGATCCGGATTTTCTAATATCCGGATACCTGGATCTACAAACAATCCGATTCCTGAAATCCGGATCTAGACTAAGCAAAAGAGGTTCAAAGTTTCATTTAAATTGCAATGCTTCATTGGGAAAATATAAATTTCCACTTTCCCAATCTGGAGGAAATTTTGAACCTTTTTTGCTTTGTTTGGATCTGGATAGTTCGGAATCCAGGATTTGAGGAATGGGATCCTAATTATTCCGGATAATACGGGAGAGATTCCAAGCACTGAGGCCCATCTTGCTCAGGTCTAGGTGACATATATTTTTCAGCTCATCCAAAGAAAGGAGGGCAGACCCAAGCGTATCCAACCAACATACTCCGCTGTAAACTGCTCCCATCTTTGTTTGATGAGAGTGAACCGAACTGTTACCAGTAATGATGCCAACCATAGTTCTTTATTGTTTTCTTACGAGTTCCAAGAGAAAGTTACAGAAACTTGTATTAGGCCCATCAAGAAAAAGTATTGTACACTTGCAAGTGCTCAGGTTCGCCCATCGCTGCTGATGAGAGATCTGTACCGAGATTCAACTAATTTTTGAACAGAGATGAGCATTTTTTATTCGAATAAAGATAAAAGCTCAAATTAAATTAAAATGAAAAATCCAACAAAAATTTATTTTGATTACAAAAATTATTTGTTATTTGGAGAATTTTATTTGGCGTTCAATATTTGAATTTCAAATAATTATTCATTAGTTGATGTCTCTTTATGGAATAACTATTTGTTTTCTGGAGTCCAATTTCAAATACATAATTAATTCTTGGTTCACGCATTTTATATTGCAAAGTTTTTCGTACCTACAAATTAACTACTTTGTTATGTTTCGATGTTTACAGAAAAGATTTTCCGTCCATTTGGGATTTAAAATTTAAAAGGAATTTTAGTAATTTTATCATTATTCCATAAAGAACGGGTAATTATTTGATAATCGAATAACAAATAATTATTTGAAATTCTAATATTGAGCACCAAATAACAAATGATTATATATTTTCGAATAGCTTAAAATAAATTTAAAATCAAATAAAAAAATTTATTCGAATAATGCCCATCCATGGAGCAGTAGTGCACTGCTGTAAACAGCGAAACATAAGAAGGCAGCTAACTTACTAAGTACGAGACACCTTGCAAAAAGAAATGCTTGTACAAACAAGTAAAAAAGCTAGAATTGGTCTAAGACCAATTCTTATGATACCCTAGATGAATGCCCGTATTAAATTTCGTATTGTCACCCTTATATGAAAGTTTGATTTTTGAATTCATTTTTCGCATATATTTCTAGAACGGTTTGTCGGACCAAAAAAATGATTATAACCAATTTTATAGAATTTCGTATTCGCGAGTTTTTAGTATACAATAGAAATGTCTTGGACTAATCGTTTACACAGTATACGTAAAAAACCGAAATTTTTATATGGCAACACCAAGAAGGAGTTGCCCGATTTAGTCCATTTTTGACATTTTATTTGCTAATGTAGTAAAAACATCATGTACGAAATTTCAGCTCTCTACGTCGATGCGTTCTCAGGGAGTGTTCAAATATATAGCGGAAAACGAAATTTTTATATGGTAACCCCACGAAGGAGTTGCCCGATTTGTCTCATTTTCGAACTTAATTTTACTTTTTTTTTAAAGTCCGTGTACAAAATTTCAGCTCTTTAAGTATACGCGTTCTCGAGTTATCGCGCGCACAGACGGACAGACGGACATGCAAAAATCGAAATAACTTTTAATATTATGAATGGGTGTCCAATCCATTTTGCTCTACCATCATTATTTCGAGCTGTTACAAACGGAATGACAAACTTAGTATACCCCTATGATTTCATCTAGGGTATAAAAAATAATAATTTGAAACTAGGGGAGCCCGCCGGCGTTGCCCGGGATAATATAGATGCCTAAATGGGGTGGATGTTGAAAGGGGGGGTGGTTAGACGCATAATAATTAAGCGGTGTGTGGGGCGGGTGGGTGCGTGCATACGCTCATATGTGTGGAAGACTGTAGCTCTCACGTCCACGCGTTTTCAGGCAGTGCCCATACATATAGAAAAAACGCAATTTTTGTATGGCAACCCTACGAAGGCGTTATCCGATTGATCCCATTTTCGAACTTAAATTTACATTTTTTTAAAAAAAGCCCATGTACAAAACTTCAGATCTCTACGTTGACGCGTGCGGCGCTGTGCAAATATACAGTGAAACAACCAAATTTTTTTTATGGCAACACTGAAAATGAGTCGCCCGATGTAGTCCATTTTTTAACTTGTATTGCAAATGCAGTGTACAAAAATTTCAAATCTCTCATTTTTGAACTCATCTTTACCAAATTTTAGCTCTCTACGTCGATGCGCTCTCGGACTGTGCCCGAGTAGTTAAAACGAAATTTTTATATGGCAACCCTACGAAGGAGTTGCCCGATTGGTCTCATTTTTTTAACTTAAATTTACATTGTTTTTTATACACCGTATACAAAATTTAAGCTCTCCACGTCGACGCATTCTCAGGCAGTTTCCAAATATATATGAAAAACCAAAGTTTTGTATGGCAACTACAGGGGTTTTCTTTTCCTACAAACGTTGTCTTGACAATTACGAACCCAAAAACAATAAAATGAACCAAATCGATTGAGCCGTTCTCAAGTGATGATGTAACATACATGTGGCAATTGATTTTTATTTATATAGATCGAAACTAATGGACACCAGAAAATAAATAATCACTCCATGCTTGACAGAAAGTTGGTTACCAAGGTATTCCCATCAAAATTTTGACACATTGCAGCTGATAACCTGTGACGTTCTGTGACTAATGTATATACATGCTTATAGGAAAGACAGAGAGAGTATTGTGTTCACTGTACCGTGCTTTCCTATACATTTTCAAGATAAGTCGTCACTAATGGCGGAACGTGGTTCGTAATGGCAATATCTTGTACTCTATATACCTTGGTGGTTACGAAATAATTAGGGCTCTTGAGTACCCAAAGAAGAAAACTCAGGGAGTTGAAAGAAAAAACTTGATTGGCATCGCCCAAAGTGTAACGACAATTTAAGACAAACAAACGTAACTCGATTACTACTAATTTCGCTGCTGCGCACATCAACTTACGAATAATTATTTCATTATCAAATAACACTCGATCGAATAACAAATAATTATTTGTGAATAACTTAAAATAAATTTAAAATCAAATAAAAATTTATCGTTATTTGATTGAAAATTTATTCGAATAATTTCCAAGACTGTTTGTGAGCGTTTCACTTCATTCACTTCTTTCACTCATTTCTGGAAATAAAACGATTCTTTTTAGAAAGTGAAGTGAGTAGTTTCGAAAACTAACTTCAAACGTCAATTTCACCGATTTTTGGCGATCTTATGTATGAAAAGGAACGCGGCTGCGAGTTATTATCCTATAAACATTTTTTGTGGATAATAAGGAGGATTATAATATAATATAGGTATCGCAAGAATATAATTTTCTGCTATTTCTTCCCTATATTTTTTTTTCGTTGCATTGGGGTCCTTGTGCGCTAACAAGTTCCGCTCTAATACATGATAATTTTGTTTTAGTCCATAAATTAGAACCTTCTAGTTTGTAAATGGCAAATTACAATTTATCAATGATAATTAATAATTATATTATGTGCTTACCATCTCTAAAGTAAAATAGATGATCGATATTTTCACTTCCATTCACTGAAAAATCGAAGGTGAGTAAAGTGAGTAAATCACTTTATTAGCAGGTTAAAATTTCTAGAAAAGTGAGTCACTTTTTTCATCCACTTTTTCTTAATTTCGACTTAGCAGTGTCTTGGTACTGATCATCGAGGCGGCAATGCCTATAGCGGGTTCCGGTCCAAGGAAAGAAGAACCAGAGTTGGGTAGAAGGTCAACCCTTTCATTTCCATTATGAGTACCATGTGCCCAAGAACCCACTGAATGGACACCTTGTTGTGGATCCACAGTTTATCCACAGACGCCCATGCAGTCACCCAGTTGCTTAGATAACCAGGCGACGTATTAAGGCAAGCATTTGGATAAAAGTCAACCATCAATCTATAATGGTGATGAACTGATTATAGTATATATTTTAACGTGCGGGTAGGGTACCGATAGGCACATATTTGCCTTTAAAAATAGTATTTGAATCGTACGAAATACTTACAGGAATCGATGGCTAACTGCAATACTTAATTAATTATGCTCAAAATTATTCTATCAATTTTATTTTTGTTTTTCTTATGCTTGGAAACTGGCTCCGCATTAAAACCATTTTTTCAAAAAATAATTTTAATCCTAAATTTGAAATATTAGGAAAATGATGTGATATTTCTCAGCCACAGTTTAGTCAGAAATTAAATACTTTTACCTTTATACTAGATTTTAGCCACAAAGCTTAGGCAAGAATTGGCAACTCCAGCAAAGAATAGATTTTGGCTACCAACATTATAAACTTCATTAGATCTAGTAGAGGTACTTAGATGGTTTGTACACTCAAGAATGTGCAGCTATACAGCAATAATATACATATATGTATAAACGAAAGGTGAGACACCGAGGTTGTTAAAAAGAATAGCTGCTATCCATATCGGATAAATAACAGCCAACAGTAAATCTGCATAATTTCTTTGCTGGTATATTCGGTCTCACGGGGAATAAAAGCAATTAAACTGCATCTATTTTGTTAGTTTTGAATTGAAGATAACGCGAGGAACTTTTTTTTAATAGAAATATTCGATTCCAATAGGTTTTTTGTTTTAATCGAAAATAACATCAGACGTTTCCACGTGCAGTCTATAAAGTTATCAGTGCACAACCTCAGTCGAGCAATGAACTCAACGTTATCAATCATATAATGTTGCAGTTATTTTTCAACAGATCATAGTCGCGATTATCTAAGTTTTCAGGTTGAAAGGTGACAGAATCGATGACGTTCAATTTTTCTATCGAACATTTTCCGACTTGTAAAATTTTTCAAACAAAAGTCAAAGTAAGCAAGTTTTGGGTATAAAAGATCGTTGAGCAATTGCAGTCACTACAGTCTGGTGTGTACTACTATTGTGGAAGCATACCTACAAGGATAGCAGGAAAGATGAGGACTTCCCTATTATTCCTAGCCATTGGTAAGTTATTTAGTGTTGGTTTTCTTGGAGCAATCTGTAATTTTGGTTTTATTTGCTGACAAATAGTTGGCTTTGTTACTGGTGGACAAATTCCATGGAAGGCCAACCAAGAGTATACGTACAACATCTACGCAAGGACACTAACAGCTCTACCTGACCTAAAGGACCAATACGTCGGTGTTGTTACTAAAGGAAAACTCATTCTTCATCCAAGAAATGATGGACAAATCGTTGGTAAATTGATGAAAGTAGCTCATGCTCATTTCCATGATGATCTTGTTGGTGGATTGGACTCTGAGATTGCTGAACAGTCCCTGAGCTTCCAGGAATCTGAACTCAATAACAAACCATTCATAATTCATACAAAGAATGGAGTTGTTCAATCTCTTTCCGTTGACCGTTCAATGACCAACGATGAAGTGAATCAATTGAAGGCCATTCTCAGTCAATTGCAAGTTGATATCAAGGGCGAAAATTTCATCAAGTGCAAGCATAACCAACTGCCTGAAGGTAATAAGAAGCCAAATGCCCTCTACAAAACAATGGAAGCGACTGTTACTGGTGAATGTGAAACTGTTTATGATATTGAGCCTCTACCTGAGTACATGGTAGAACGAACCCTCCCAGATTGGGCTCCACGCGCGGAAATTAAATCAGAGGAAACCAAACGCGATTTCTTCCAAGTCGTCAAGACCACGAACTTTAACAATTGTAATCTTCGTAAAGGATATCATTTCGGTTTCACTGGACAATCTGATTTCAAACCTAATACCAACCAAATGGGTGATTTCTTCTCAGTAAATATAACTCTTTTAGTAATTTAGTTGTGCCCTTCTAATAATTCTTGCCCTTACAGAAATCATCAATGACAAAGATTATTGCCTCTGGACGCGTTGATGACTATACTCTTCAGCAAGTGTACACCACCAATCGTATTGCAGTTAGTCCAACTATGTACCAAGAACAAAAGGCTCAGGTTATCAGTCAAATTCAATTGGCTTTGGCGAAAGTGCAGAATATACCTAAGCAAATGGAAGGACCTAAGCAAGCAGTTAACACTGGAAATCTTGTATACCAATACAACATTCCATCCGACAAGGAAAACAAGATTCGCGAGGGCGGCGTTGAAAGTGGCAGACCTTCCAGAAACAATCAGTTTGAGTCAATCCAAAGACAGGAGGACAGTAACGAGTCATCTAACTCTCGAAGCCGAAGAGAAATTAGGAGTACCGAGGACTCTTCTAGGGATAGAATTTCTGATTCACTAAAACGCAAACAACAAAGTGGATCCAGCAGCTCTAGTTCAAGCTCAAGTTCAGACTCATTCGAAGATTTCCAGGCACAAAGCCATCATTTTCAACCCCAACCAAATATGCAGCAGGCTCCAGAAATTCCCCTACATCCATTCACAGTCGGAAACAAAGGACGCAGCATTCAACATGATAAGCAAATCAATATCGAAGGAGAGGCAAGGAAACTGGCACAGGAAATCGCTGACGATCTTCAAAATCAAGATGAAATTCCCAAGCGAGATACACTTGAAAAATTCGACATCCTCACCGACATTGTCCGCGTCATGAACTTGAACCAAATTCAAAACGTTGCTCAGCAACTTCATTTAGGTAACCAACAGTCGGACAATATCCCTGAAGTTCTCGCTCGCAAAACTTTCCGTGATGCTGTTGCACAAGCTGGAACTGGACCTGCAGTAAACGCCATCTCCAAGTGGATCTCTGACCGCAAAGTAAAAGGCGATGAAGCCGCTGAATTAATGACAGCAGTATCCAAGAATGTTCGAACACCCACCGAAGAACTCATCAAGACTCTCTTTGTAAGTGCATTTTCACAATTTCATCTTACTTTTTCTAACTGCCCATCAATTTTTCTCCACAGAGCTTGATTAAGAGTGAAGAGGTGAAAAAGCAAAAGGATATGTACCCAACTGCCCTTATTGCCTTTACTGATTTAATCAGACGTGCTCAGGTCGACAAGGATGCCGGATACAATTACTACCCAGTCCAGTCTTTTGGTCCATTCTTTAAGTATCTTGAACAAATCGTCACCAAAGACGTCATTCCATACCTTGCACAGCGCCTTCAAGAATCGGTTCAACAGAAAAATAGTCAGAGAACTCTTCTCTACCTTAGAGCCCTTGGAAATACAGGACACCCGGACATTGTTGGCATATACGAAAAGTATATCGAAGATGAACATAAAATTACACCATTCCAGCGCACAGCCTTAGTAATTTCTTTGGATAGATTGGCTCAAACCTATCCAAGAATAGCACGAAGAGTTCTCTTCAAAATTTACGCCAACGTAGCCGAGACTCCTGAGACCAGAACTGCTGCTGTTCATCTGTTGATGCGTACCAAACCATCAGCAGCTATGCTGCAACGTATGGCTGAATACACCCATGAAGATCCCAGCGAAGCCGTTCAAGCTGTCGTCAAATCTGCTATTGAATCTGCTGCCGAACTTACAGACAAAGATTGGGAAGAGCTTGCAGCGAATGCTGAAAGTGCAAAGAAATTCCTTAATCCCCGTGAGTATGGACGTCAATATTCGAAAACCTATCTCAGGGACTACGTAAGTGAGAACTTGAAACTCATCTACAAGCAGCAGCTCAGTCATATCGTAGGACGTGATAACGCATTCCCACAGGCTATCTTTTACAGCGTGTATAAGAATTATGGAGGCTATCAGGCCAGAAATATTGAAATACAGGCTATGATCTCCAGTGTAGATGAACTCCTTAGATTGATCCCACATAAATATCAAGATGACTCTGAAAGCAAGGAAAGGCAATCTAACGTAAGGGATGACCAATGGACAACGAAACGCGTTGAGCAACTTTTAAACATTGAACGAGAAAATGCCGAGCAACTTGAAGGACAAATCTTGTACAATATAATGGGACACAAACGTTTCTTCAGCTTTGATGAAAAAACTCTTAAAGATCTTCCACAAACCTTAGCTGCAACTGGCTCCGTTTTTAGAAATGGCGAAAAACTAACTCATAATAAATTTTACAACCGCAGAAGAGTTACCGTCGCCTTCCCATTAGCAACTGGTTATCCATTCATGTACACTTTCAGTTTGCCAACTTTGGTTCAAACCATTGGAGAGATTCAGGGCAAGACAACTCCAGATGTTATGCAGTCACCATCATGGGAAACTCTTCGCATGGTTGAAAGTGTTAATCTTACCGCTAAGGTACATCTTGTCTTTAGTAGCGAGCAGATTGCAAAGACTGGATTTATTACTCCATTTGAAAAGCAAAGATATGTTGCTGGTTATGTGAGGAAAATTCAAGGACATATTCCTCTAAGCATTAAGGTCGACATTGACATCAAGAGCAGACAGATTACGGGAAAAATGAGTGCCCTAGAGACAAGTAAGGACTTTGAATTATTCCATAGTAGTGCTTGGCCATTCACGGCACGCAAGGACGCCTTAAGTCTACATCCAGTTGTATCATCAAAGGACGTTAAGTTGATTCAAACACGCAAAACTGAAAAACACGAAAGGTTTGTTGGAGAGAAATCTACTGGAATGGCTTTCCGTGCACACTTCGAGCATCAATTGCCATATACTGGTTACTCGAATATGGAAAAGACCTTCCAAACCCAAGGAGTACTGTCACTTAGCAGTCTTCCATACAGCTACCAGTCAACCATGCAAAAGGTCTTGGATAGGCGTGCATTCTCACCGCTTTCATTCCTTCCATACAGCTTTGATCCAACTTCATACAGTCCATCTGAAAAGCAACTCATTCTGATGCTCGCATCTCTGCCATTCGCAGACGACCTCACTACTCCCGAAATCATTAATGCCCAAGGCTTCTTATCCTTGCTAAGTTTGCCGTTCGCAGATATTGAAACGTTGGAAAAAACTTCAATCCATGATGGAATTCTCTCTGTCGGTATGATGCCCTGGCCTGTCAAAACTCTCGATCAATATCATTTGAATGTGAAATATGATGCTCAGAAATCTGCAAATCAGATAGTGAAATTCGCCCTTAATCTGAGACATGCATACAATATGGACAAAGATGGTAATACAGCTTCCAATCGTTTGACAGGACCGGCATCTCTTGATGATCATAAATTAGCACAGACATCCGATGCTTCACCAAATAGTGAAGAGCGCCGAAGACAGTTCTTGGAAAATGCTGCCTATGGTATTAAGCAAGCATATTCAGTTGCTGTTGATGCTTCTGTGGTATTTGAAGGCAAAAATCCAGCTGAATATGTGGCTACTATTGCCCATGCAGCAAGCCCAGCGGACGAAAGGAATCGTGTTCTTGCATTTTTCAGTGGCAAACCAACCAAGGCATCGAAAGGTAAGCAAGTGTGCGTGAGTTACACTGGAAAATTCCCACATGCACCTGTATTAAGTTTCGCCGAAGCTGTCAAACAAAACAACAAGGCAAACGCTAAAATCCAAGTTTCATATGGCGAAAACTGCAAGGCTTCAGCTACACAAATCAACATGAAAGTTACTTTGGAACAGACCCCTGAGTACAAACAATACTTGCAACAGAGCGACATAGGTAAACTTTGCCAAAATGAGATGAAACAAGGTGACCACCTTATGCCAGGTTGTTTGGAGGCAACATATCGTGCAAGCATCCTCAATCATATAGCCATTACTGGCGAGATGGAAAATCCAACTCCAGAAATCAACAACATCACCCACCGAGCCCTTTCACTCTTGCAACATATTGGATTCTGGCATCTGGATGAAAATGTTAATGAGAAAGGCAAACCCAACAAGATGGAAGCAACCATCCGTTTATCTCCAAATCTTAAATATATGGATGCATCCATTCAAACTGGAAGCATGACTCAAAACTACAACAAACTCCGCATTGTGCCAGCTTTGGACTCCTTCTTAAAGGTTCATCAACAAATTGACATGCAAGGACGCAAAATGAATCAACTCTTTAGAGACGGCAATGTGTGCGTAGTTGACGATAACAGAGTTCTCACATTCGATGATAAAATCGTCAAACCACAAATTGGACAGTGTTGGTATACCATATTCCAACATGTTGAGCCCAAATCTAATATTGCAGCGGAAAAGAAATGGACCTCAAAGGATGTGTCAATTCTCTTACGTGCAGCCAATAAAGCTAATGAGAAAGAAGTCATGATAATTGTTGGACAAAAGAACGGCGCAGACCATGTTGTTCATCTCAAACCCAGTGGTTCAGAAATTCATGTTACTGTTAACGGACAAGAGAAGAAGATTGCTAAAGATAGGTCCGTAGACATTTATGATAATTCAGGAAGTCACGAGAACAAAGATAGCCAAAAACCATCTCTACGTATTGTTGAATTGCCTGAACATGAAGTCAAGATTGAAGTTCGCGGAAAAATGATTCAAGTTTATTTCAATGGCGCCCGCGTTAAAGTTTCGGCCAATCCGCTATACCGTAACAACGTAAGAGGACTTTGTGGAAACTTCAACGGAGAGCAAGTTGATGATGCAGTTACTCCCAAAAATTGCATTCAGAACAATGATAAACTTTTTGCAGCATCCTGGGCTTTACCAGAGCAATCTTGCAGTAATGAAGTAAAACAAATGAAAACAAAAGCTGACCAAGCCCACTGTACACAGATCAAATACGTAAGTGGCAACAACGTAATTAGCAGCTGGGAAGCTGGACAACGACGTGGTACTAAGCAAAGAACTTCCAACAAGTGGTCATCCCAGTCTTCATCATCGAGCAGTTCTTCTGAAGAAGGAAACACCAACAGCGGACAACAAAATTCCCAAGAGAGACTTTCACAAAGACAACAAACTGATCAGCAAAGACGCAATAACAAATCACAAAGAAACTGCAATTTGAGGAATCAAATTCAATTCGTCGAATACAACGAAAGAACATGTTTCAGCAAAGACAGCCTTCCAGCATGCCCATCACATTGCAGAGCTGAGGATACAGAGCAAATTGAGGTAGCAGTACATTGCCGTGATACAAATGACTCAGTTGCCCAACTATATAAGCAGCAGATTAGGAAGGGTGCCAATCCTGACATTAGCTCGAAAAAGGTGAACAACAACATCACCTTCAAAGTGCCCAAGAATTGTGTTAGTCTTAATTAAGGACCTCGTTAGATAAATGATGACTGTCAAAATATTTTAGTAGTTGTAGAAAAGCATTCCAAAAATGTAAAAAAAAAAATATAAATGAGAAATATTTATTAAAAAGCATATTATAAAATATATAAGCGTTTTGAATTAGATTTTCCATTGCTCTCATCATAGTTTGCTTTCCTAACTAAAGTGACACACAGACTCTGACTCCATATACCAAACTAGTTAAAAATTGTTGCGCGGGTTATTAATTACTGCTTGCATTAAGTCTAGACTCCTCGATGGCCAGTTAATGTCTACTCGGCGACTAATTACTATTTCAAGAAATAAAGAGCAACTAACAAGTCATTTGTGACGTAGAAGTGGCTCCATCTTGCTGGGAAAATGTGTTGCGGTTGTTGACAATCTAGTTTTGCATTTCTGGAACCAAAAGGTTCCGGATGATATGGCAATATAGATCGGAATAACGGTCTGAGCGCGACTACGGTTATCCTCGAAAAAGTATGGGCCGATAATTCCTTGACTTGATATTGCAACCCAAATGAAAACCTTAGGCGAGTGTAGTGGTTTCTGATGCAGTTCCAGTGGATTATCGGAAGTCCAATATCTACAATTTTACTTCTTCAAGTGTTCGTTCTGTGCAAATTGGATTCATCAGGGAACCATATTATAGCTCATTAAAGCTCATAAAATGATTTTTCATTGTCCTGTAGAATTCGAATCGTTTAGCAGGATCATAGGGCAATTTTGTAGGGGTGAAAATTTTGCGAATAATGTAATGAGCCGTGGATTTGTCGATTGCGCACAATTGTAAAGCGGCCCACATACGATACAACTGTCGTTCCAACGGCTATTATACAACCGTTGGATAAATAGTTGTATGGTAATCCACAGACGATACAACTGTCGGACTGATTTTTTTCGTCGCATATACAACAGCGGTTTGCCTGCATGCACATCCAACCATCCAACCGAACTTGTGATCGTTGCATGGTACAACAGTTGGATCGACAGTCGTATGTAGGCCACTTAATGCTTTTCGTGGATTGTCCACAACAGCCTGGCGAGCGTGCTCGAAATTCGTATGCTCGTTCTTGATGTCGTTTTGGACCCAGTTGATTTATCCGGCATTGTTTCCAGTCTATTCAAACCGGCTCACAAATTGCTTGATTAAATTCGCATTTGGAACATTTCTCATGGTCTTTAAATTAAAACGTGTCCAGTAAAGACGACGAACAATAGTGTAAGTATCATCGCTTTTATAAAACGCTCGCACACAAATTGAAAAGAGCTATCGCTACTAAATTAAATAAGACAGCCAAGCGTTTCATACCAGTCATCTCTTCCCGCTATTCGTGTTTGGGGCGTAACGGTAAAAACATTCTGAAACACCCTTAGAAGTTATGATGTATGGGAGTCCTATATAGGGATACTTACTTTCAGTGGTACGGTCCTAAAAAATCAAAGATGGGACTAAGCCAGCCAATCCTAGCGAAATGTTGGTTGTATAAATGCCTTATCCTGGTAAGGTGGCTCTGTCACAGGATGGACTCCTATTCCGACTTAAACTTGGGACCACTTATCGATCTTTAAAAATAAAACAGATTTCTCCAGATATTTTCACTAAATAAAATCGACCATCCATGTGGCGTAGGAGTGGTATCAGCCTAAGTACTCCTTTGTGTGAATGATGCCATCAACCTCATCAAAATATGTAGCAGTCAAGAATGATACCAGCCATAGTGTTAAGCCTGAGCCAACAAAAAAGTACAAGTCTATGGAAGTCACCTTGAAACGGAAATACCAGAAAACTGTTTTATTTCTTAGCACGGTTAAAAGTAATGAACAAGACCAAACCGGCAAAGTATAAAATTAAAGTTGCGGAACACTACAATGCTCTGATGTTTGGAAGGAGGTAAATTGAGAGTTCGAAAAAGAGGATATGTCCCAAGTTTACACCAGCAATGAGGTCAAAATGAGATTAATTTACAAAAGAACATTATGACTTAACAAACGAGATAAAAAAAACAATAACATCAATTCTGCAGCTTTGCCAAAGCGTAATGGGTCCCAGATCACTAACTTGTTGCACTTGAGAATGAGTAGGCCAACCGAGTTGTGGAGTTTCGTCAAAGAAAAGCCATCAAATTTGCTTGGATAAGTCACTTATCTCGAAAACTAGACTAAACAAATATGCCAGTCAGAATTGTTTAAGCTATGTTCCTCGGTAAAACATAAGGTCAACAATTGTCAAAGCCTACGGAAATATGACTTTTTTTAAGAGATCCCAAGCACGGCCCAATGTTCTAACCTGCTAGACACTATTTCATCAAATCTTCCTGTACTCTTAATGAAGCGCATCAGGTCTTGGTGAGGTAGGCTCTTGCTCATCCACAGATAGGATGGCAAACCCAAATGTATACAGTCTGCATTCTTCCGAGTCCCAGGAGAAAATACAGAGAAATTCCTATTAGGTTCATTTAGAAAAAGTTTTGTACTCAGGTTCGTCCATCTATGCCCGCCAGAAAAGGAATTTTAACCAAACTAGAGACTGTAAACTATAAGATCGCCTATATCAGATAAGAATAACATCTGCCGATGTATGCAGATTAAACACAACATCGGGAGTCCGTACTCTGCGAATTTGAGACAATAGCTAGCACCATATGTAGACATGGATTTGAGGTATGCATTTGGATTACATCTTGGAAGACGGAAGACCATTCGACTTTGAGAATAACTCCTGCAAATTTATACTGCTTTTCTTTAGAAGATCTAAGTTAGTTTACAGAATGAACCAGTACACGATTATCTGGTACGAAATATTCGACGGTTCCGAGAAGCGCCATTTACATAAGATGGATGGATGATGTGGATATATTGAAAATTGACTTCAATACGGCAGCACTGCAAACACTGTATTGGAAAAAGAGCATTTGTTTTTGGATGAAAATTATAAATATTAACTTCAGCCACAACCCCCCCCCCCCCTCCGGGAGGACATACATACATACATACACATATTCTATCTGGTTTTGGATTATACAGTAATTTTTATAGAGAATGCGAGAATTCAATTAGATAAGAAATAAAAATGTTCCCTAGTACGCATGTACTCTCTCAAGGGACTACTCAATCCAATATATATCCAAAGCTCATAAAAACTATCCAAACATTATTTGGTAATTCATTTCCGAAACATCTGTCTTTATAAGCGCTCTCTTTATATAATTTGCAAAATAACTTAATCCAAACAATTGGTCACTTGACACAGTGATTGTTATCCAGAATTATTGTTACTGCTCTGTTTCCGGTGTTTTTAGTTAACAAAAGATTCCTCCCATACTTAAATGCAATGAAACACAAAATATTGATGAAGGAGGGCACGTGAAAAATGACTTTTAAATTCACCGAAGACATATTAGTCAATATTCAGTATTATGTTATTATCTATCTAGCACAATCTAATGAAGAAGAAGAAGTAGAAGACGAAGAAGAAGAAGAAGAAGAAAGTAAACCTGCTCAGGTAACCTATAACTAATTATAATTGTTATTTTTCCTGTGGAAAAGAAAAAACAAGCTCACAATCAATCGACTTAAGTTAAGACACCACAGAAAATTGATCCAGCGAGTGCTCAGCAAGCGCGCCGCCGTCATAAGTCGATAGGTTGTTTTAAAGTAGTCTGCGCATGCGCGCGCTCGTACAATACCAGTCACTTTATGGGCAGTCGTGTGTTGTTGTTAT
Source organism: Dioctria rufipes (assembly GCA_963924295.1). NCBI lineage: Eukaryota > Metazoa > Arthropoda > Insecta > Diptera > Asilidae > Dioctria > Dioctria rufipes. The sequence goes on from OZ002741.1 coordinate 2,236,045, forward strand.
GCACGTTTGTTAACTCTATGTTGTTATATGTTATAATATATGCTTCAAAGAGTATGGATCATGCGATCCATCTCGACTCGACGATTCAACAGTATCTCAACAAGCTTTAACTCTGGGCTAGAGACATGGGGAGTATTAAGCAAGTAGTGAATAAAAAAGAGATAAAATGATATCTTACCTCTCGGCATTCTGGTTGCATGGTGGATTTGACTATTTAATCTAACACGGCGACTGAGATTACACAAATTCTTGAATTGAAATTAATTTACCAGCCCGTGGTATTTTTAAGTACAGTTACTGTGATAAAAGGTCATTGTATTATTATTATTGGATAAAATACAAAAATCGTAACAATAATAATAACAATAATAAATAAAATCAAAGTAAACTATGTACTGAATAATCTGGTAATTTATACGAGGTGATAATTTTATATTTTTCGATAAAAGTTAATAAAACCTTGCTGTCAGTGTAATGTTAACAATTTATAAAAATAAGCAAAATAATAGTGAGGAGATGAGAGTCAGCAGCAACAGCTCAAAAGCAATATTCTCAAATCACTGTACTGTGACATACATTCCAATTTGCATGACGTATTTTTTCCGGTTTTTTGTGGTTTTTCGAATATTTTTAGCTAATTTATAAGAAAATTTTAGTTTTGTGTTTTTTTTTTGCGTTTTTTTTTTTTTTTTTTTTTAAATAAATAATTTTATAAATTTAATACGTTTTAAGTATAGAAAGAAAGTCAAAAGAAAAAGATTATTATATGTAGTCTATGGTGAAATAAAGACTCTCTCTGTCTTCTGATGTGTTCATAAAGATAAAAACAAAACTTAAATGAGTGCAACATTTATCAATTTAAATATAATAGAAAACCATTAAAAAGTGGTTTATACTATGTGTGTGGGTATATGTATTTCGGAAGTCATTGGATTTTCTGTTTGACCTTTTAACAAATTTGTTTTTCGCATTTGTGAACGCGTTTCGATTCATTCGAGAATGTATAATATTCTTCAATATAAATTGTAGCTAAGATTCATTTAAGTGTTTCTACTATCTACATACACACATACATACAGCAAATCCTGCAATAAAAGAGTGGAAAAGTGTAAAACAAATTGCAAACAGAAATACTCGACATTAGATAAAATGTGCGCTGTCAAAATGATAAACATTTGTAGAAATGGATTTCCTAACTGATCCAATTTTTTCGGAATTCGGTAAGTTTTTTTTTTTTTTTTTTTTTCACAAACGAACAATATTTTTGGAAAAATTTTGATATAATTACTTATTAGAAAAAATCCGTTGAGAGCTGTATAGATACTATATTTATATATATTTATAGGACGGGATGATAAAATACAATTTTATTGTTTTCAAAAAATTATAATTACCATTTAAATTATCCTTTTTGCTTTATAAGAATATCTAAACGTATCTTTTGCTTATTATTCATTTAAAGCTTGGCTGTCGATGAAGATTCATACAATATTTTTTGTCTATGAATGTTTAGAAAAAATTGTGTTTTTGGGGTATATGCAGGAATTAGATAAATATATGTAGAGGTACACAGGTCGGACAAGGGTGATAGGTTGTAATTTTTTCTTGTAAAATCATTTCAATTTTATTTCTGTCGAAACATATTGAACGAAATCTCAGAATCTTTTACTGTCATTAGATTTCAAAACATCGCACATCTATATTGAAGAACGTTCCCCAATTGTGATAACAGTGGAATCAATAGTTGCTGTTGATATGTCATCGCTAATAAGTCGGACAGAAATGCAATGCGTCCAGCTCCTGCCAAAATATAGGAACTATATTCTAATGTAGGCCTGATATGAGACTTGTAGACTTGCGCCAAGTCTGATGGAGTAAAATATTTCTTGCATCTTTGCATTTCATCAGGTTTTTAGCAATACCAAAAAATATGATCATACCAACTAAGATGTTTAAAGATGGCGAGTTCGTGATATCTTCTTCATCGGCGAAAATGAGTTGAGCGGGTTTTGGAGTAGGTTTGAGTAATTATAGACAACATTGCATTTTGAAAGCATTGAACAAGACTCGATTCGCTCTGCTCCAACCCAGTATTGTTGTAAGGCCATAGTTTAGTGAACTAAACATGTGGCTTCGTTTGTCAACTATAACATTCGCCCGGGAATTAGCTATAGAATCGAACAAGTATCCGAAATCAAGGGTGTTGTCGTCTGCAAAACTATGAATAGGATTGAAATTGAGAGCTGGCAGATCATTAATAAAAATGAGGAAGAGAGTAGGAGAGAGAAGGAACCTTGCGATACACCGCCATGTATTATAAAACGGTCAGAAGCAACTTCGTCCAATATAACTTGAATTGAACGGCGGGAGAGAAAATTTTCAATCCATTTTAAGAAAAGAGTGTCAACACCTAATGCTTAAAGTTTAACTAAAAGAACAGGATGTCTATCGAAGGCTTTCGAGATATCTAATGCGAAGATTTCAGATTTACCAAAATTATGGAGACATTGAGTCGAACCCTCGATAAGTAATGTTAGTAAATCTCCAGTAGAGTGGCCAGCACGAAAGCGGTATTGGCCATAGCTAATAAGGTAATTAGTCTCTAGATATTTCACCAATTGGGTGTTGACGAGTGTTTCGAAAACCTTGGAAAAAATCTAAGTAAGGGCAATTGGTCTATAGTTTTAGGGATCTCTTGCATCTCTTTTTTTTATGTATTGGCTGAGCATATGCAAGTTTCCATGCCGAAGAAAAGACTCCTGTCGAATAGGACAGGTGAAATAGTTTCCGTAAAGGTTTAGCTAAAGAAGAGGCGCAGCACTTGTGTACCAAGCCCATCAGCCTTAGACACATTGAGATTCGTGAGCATTTCGATGACCTTCCTTGTGCGGAAATGTAACAGTCTTTGACTGTAATTGCATGTTGGTGGAGAAGGAGGAGTTGAAACAACAGCATAAAGTAACTCTTTCCAAAAAATACATCATCTACGTTCAAGACACATATGCGTAAATGTACATACATACATATATGGTATGCATGATAAAAACGCCGGTAAAACCCAACACAAATGAGACTCGAGCAGCATAAAGCCGGCATAATTCTGTTGCTGTTATGCATGTTCGCTATAAATCAAACCATTATTTTCTCACCCTCTCTTTTGTTCATATTGCTACAGCCAGCAGGTAAACACCAAAGGGCAATTGGAATAGCATAGTGTAGAGCTGTGATCAGTGGCAACTGGATAACCACCCGATATAGTTCGACTCTAGTCAATTTTCCAGTTTCAGTCGGGAACCCGATTCCCATTACAATTCAAATTTCATTTAAAATTCTTTCACAAATGTACTGACCCCTGTCCCTTCAACAGCCCGCCATGTCATATTCATAAAATTTCACTACGGCCGTAATTAAACAAAAAACATTTTATCAGCTTAGCTTTCATTAAGAGTTAAGTACACGAGTAAAATAAATTATTTATAACGTGGCTTAAGTTATAAGTATGCTGAATATGTTAAATAAAAAATATTATCAGCGATGTAGTAACCCAACTAAAAGAACGAGAAAAATTAAGGACAAAGAGGACTGCTTTCTTTAGCGAACTCGATTCTGACGTTGAAATCGTTGAATCGCCTCCATGATTCTCTTTTAGAATCGGATAAAAGCCTTAAAATCTGATACTATTCTGAACGCTAGTAAGCACCAATATAGGATCCGGGTTCAAGTTCTGAGAGCTCTAGTGTACACCATCTATTAGTGCATGGTGCCAAAAATGAAAATCAAGTTTCTTTATTCCAACGAAACTACGAAGTTGGCAAGTCAATTTTTAACAGTTTTTAAATATTTGCGGTTCAGATATTTAATTTCTTATTTCTTTCAAGAACTAAAATTGTTTTACACAATTTCAATAAAGAGTTCACTATTTTAATATTGAATTATTGATTGATATAGATTAATAAAGACATCACATGCAGTAGTACTTCGTAAGAACCTTCCATTAACTCACTTTTCAATTATGATTTTTGCATAGTCATGTGCGTACACAGATTTATAGAAATTAAATTTTTGAAATTCAGCAGAATATTATAAACATTAACGCAATTTTATGAGAGAAATAATTATCAATGTTAAGTGTGTGGTTAGCAACAAAAACAAAATGAGAAAATACACAAATAAATAAAGATTTCGGATTATTTGAAATGGGACCCTCGATTATTGAATATTGAATTTTGTTGATTTGCATTAATTTGCTCGAAATTACAATCACGGAACACCTGCAATCCCACTATTCACTCAAGGTTCAAGAATGAGGAATGCATGACAAACAGCGCCCCTACACGGTACAAAATGTTGTTAAGGGGCCCATACACAGTCACACATGTTGGTCAACTCGAGTAGGACAACGATGTTGTCACGCAGATTTGACCTGTGGGCTTGTTTGCGGTGTGACACGTATTTTGTCAAGCGGTTTGACGAAAGTCAAATTGGCTTGATTTTTAGTAGTGGGACTACGTGTTTGACAACATATTGTACGTGTACCGATAGGGCGATGTTTGTCACGCTTTTGTCATTCTTGAGTAAACTCTATTCAAGAAAAGATAACTGTTAACCAGTTTTAACAGCTAATGATATGTGTTCTTGTCCTGCTGTTGGACAGCATGTTTGACAGTGTGTGAAGAAAAAGCATTTATGTGTGACACACAACATATTTGCCCCTTTAGGGAAAGAATGTGGTGTGTATGTGCTGAGCTTCTATCAGTACCGCCCCCCCCCCCCCCCTGAAGACCACAAAAAATTACTGTAGATATTCTGAATTTTTCTACTGCACCTTTTGTAAAAGACATACAAATTTCTGAAAACGTTCAATTTGAAGCAGAGCGTATTTGGGTAAAAGCGATGGGAGATTTGTTTTAATCAGGGACCAAAAATAACTGGTATTTTGAAAATTTTAAACAAAAAAAGCTGGGATAAATCATGATCGTCGAATTTAGTGGAATATACCAAAAGATGTCTCGTGAAATCCGTTTCGATTCCTGTAAAGCTTTTGAAAACTTAACTTTTTATAAAAAAAGCTAAAAAAAACTAAGCTAGAAAGGCTTTTTATTTTTTCGAGCTGAAAGTAACAGGTTTTGAAGCCGGAAGTATAAAAAGCCAAGCTGGCTTCTTATTTTTAGGAACCGAATCAGTTATGAATATTTACGAAAAAAGGCTTAATTTATTTGTTATTCCTGGCCGGTAATAGTTTTGAAGCTAGAAAATAAGCGCAACGGCTTGATCCTTTTTTCGGTAAAAATATAAAAGGCGACCCGGCTTTTTATTTTTTCTAGCCAAGCTGGCTTTTTATTTTTGCCGGATAAAATAAAAAGCCTCTCCAGCTTAGTTTTTTTAGCTTCAAATTATTTTCGGTCAGGAATAACAAGTAAAATTGTTTTTTTTTTTTTCGTAAAAAGTCATAACTGATTCGGTCCCTGGTTTTAATTGAAAACAGCTGCCAAAGTTTCGTTGATGAGTTTTCGATTTAAAGACGGGTCGTTAGAATATTATCGGCGGTTGAATATTTAAAGAAAAAATTACACGTTGTAATTGGAGAAATTCAACGAAACTACACAACGGCAACAAATCATTGTAATTGTTGTATTTAAAGCAAGACATTTATTTTGGAAAAAAAAATTTAATAATTCGTAAAATGCAATAGTAGAATATTTAGCTAAAACATTCTTCGACGGATGTTGATGAATGCACATTACAACTTAGTGACATACTTAGTCTTGGCATGCATAAATACATTCCTTATTCTTACAGCCGGTCTCAACCCCACCAAAATCGCTCTTGGTTTAACGATAAGTTCAACGCCTATCAACTGCATCCATGTCCAGAACTGAAAAAAGTCTACAAGACCGTACAGAGCACCTGGAAGTCCATTATCAAGAGAGAAAAATTTCTTTTTGACCAGAGTGTGAGACAAAAAATCTTGACAAACCACAAAGGCAGCAAAGATTTCTGGTCTCTGGTCAAAACCATCAGGAACAACTTCAACAGTTCCTCTATACCTTCAATACTTATTAATGGTGAAGTGAAGTGGTGACTCCCTGGAGCAAGCTAATATTTTGACTGATAGATCCGCTTCAAATTCTCTATATATAAGAGCCAATACACATCCGTAAAGTCGTAAAGCCGTAGTCTTAATGGTTTCTCACCCCTGTTAATTAAAAGCTCTGCCTCATGGTTGATCAATGATCGCCATTATGGCTTCCGGACTGGACGCTCATCTGGAAAGTTGCTGAACATTCGAACCGTAGTCTTCACAATTTTGGTGAATATAAAATCGTTGTTCTATATATTTAAAAGGCCTTTAATAAAGTCTAGCTTCCAGCCCTTTTAGTTAAACTTAAAGCACTTGGTCTCTCCCCTCCTCTGCTATTATAGATTGAAAGTTTTTACCTGATCCCATAATACCGGTTGTACTAGATGGGGTTTCACCAGAACCTCACCCTATAAATGCCGATATGCCCCAGGGATCTGTTATCTTTCCATTTATCTTCTTAATGGTCAGTAAAGATCTACTTCCCCTTATACTTTTAATCCCATCCATAGTTTCGTCTATGACAGTAGCCTTGATTTCGCTTACTCCTTTGACATTCTTGGGGACTCCAGAGAGAATCCCACATCTGTTAATAGAGATTGCATGATTAAATCAATGAATAACGACCTTTATCATATCCTCGCTTGGAATAAAACAATTCGCATCGAGTTCAAGCCATCTAAGTCCCAAAGCTGTCTCATCTCTTTGAAGCAAGGTCATAACTTTTCACTACCATTTCTTTTGATGAAGTACTGATTTCCGATACACAATCATTATCCATTCTTGGCATTAAAATTTCCAATAAGTTAAGCTGGACAGATCACATCTTCTCTATTCCCAAAGAAGCATCGAAATGTCTTGGATTTCTGAAAAGGTGTAAGAAATATTTTAGCCCATCGAATTTAGCGTTCCTCTATAAGTCCTACACCAGACCTAGAATTTAATACAATTTCCATATCTGGGTCGGAGCTGGTTGCACAGTTTTATCTTCATTGGATATTTTCCAAAAGAAAGCATTTAAGCTCATTGGCGATTTGGAAAATAACTTGTCAACTTGTCAACTAATTCGAGCACAGCCCCGCTTCTCTATCTCTACATGCATGGTCATTCTTCCGCTGAAATATCTAGTTTAACCCCTTGTAGATTAATTCCTGCATGCAATACTCGCGCTGCAAACTGCGCACCATTCAAAATACTTTCGGCCGTACAGTAAAATTCCGTGATGAGCTTTCTTATCCCGAATTGTGCGAATGTGGAACAGTCTACCATCTTCTGTTTTTCTTCGGGCTTACAATCTGCAAGGTGCAAAAGTGACATACAGCATCAGCTGTGCCACTTTCCTCGTGTTCCCTAATCCTTTCCTTATCTCCGATCTGCCATGCTTTGCATCATAGGGTGTCTATCTCCTGAGCGTGGCTTAATATATAAAACGTATTTTGAAATATCCACAACGATTTTAGACAGCATAAAGACACCCCGGAGTATTAAAATTAAAGCCATTTTATATTGATGATGAAGAATGTATGTTGAAAATAATTTTCGAAAATTATTGACTTTACTCTCTAGAATAATTGCAAATGAGACAGGAAATAGGTATTAAATTGATTTACCGAATTTTGTACTATTGTCATGAAGTTAACCATCATATCTTGTCATTATAATAAAGAGTAAACAATAATTATTTATTGGAATTCGACAGAATATATACTGAAAATATTTTATTTATAATAAACGGAAATGGGAAGAAATTAATCTACCAAGCAACCACAATTTTACTTGTATGTATATATGTACCTATATATGTATAGCAACACACTTATTATAAAAGTAATAATAATAAATCCAAAGAAGATAAATAACATGAAAACAATATCAAACTATATATCTAGATACAGCCTTGACAACGAGCCAAATATGCAATTGATATTTTATGAACTGATAAAATCAAGGAAAAATAAATTCTAAATAAAAAGAAAAAGGGAAAAAGATGTTGTGATAGATAGAAAGAAACAAACAATTTCCGATTACCTAACTACACATGTAGATAGAATAGAGCAACGGTGGTGGTCACAAAAAATAAATTCTTAACGAAAGGATAATAACGCAAAAAATAACAAATAGAAGTTGTCGTAAAAAAAGGAACAAGAAAAAGAAAAAACACATCACAATGTTGTCTCTTCCGTTTGTTTGGTCAATAAAAATCGTGGAAATCCTACAGGCGAACGCGAAACGACTTAACATCCTGAGGTGTCCTTCTACACTCTTTTATTATAAATGTACGAAAAAAAGTCGAAAAATTGATTTAAATATTAATTTAATTAATTCAGTGAATAAAATGTGTTAATTACCAAACCGAGAAAAGTTTGTGCATAAGAAATAATATCGAGAAAAATTTAAACAATTGGAAAATAATATATTCGTGATCGAATAAAATGCAGAGTATGGTGTCAAATAAAATTTTCTGTTTCGCTAATGACATCGATACTTTAATAGGGAGATTGAATAAATAAATTATTAATAAAAATTGAATTTAATAAATATGCTCAACTCCACTCCTTGTTATTATTATAATAATAATAATAATAATATTCTGTAAGCAAAGTGATTCAATGAAGACCCGGCGATAAAATAAAGTGAAAATTTCTCTCGTTGTTATAGGTGTTTTCATTGCCAAATAAAAACAAACAATTTTTTTTTTTTTTTAAATAACTGATGAATTTGATAAGCTTGAAAAAAGCATTAACAAAATATCTGGTGCACATACTACAAACATACATCTTAGTGAAGAGAAGTACCTATATATGCGCATAAAACTGAAACCACTCATCATCACTTCTTATCGAGCAATTTTTATATTTTTCTGCATTTTCTTCCATACTTAAAGTGAGTTACATGCCGCTTTCTGTATCTTTTTCTTTCAAGATCGCATACGATTTTGTAATTTACTCTCTGACGGTTTACATATTAAAAGATTAGTGAAAGAGTTTGAATTTTCTTGTTTTCTTTATTTTGCGGTAAAAACAGTCTTTAAATTGTTTCTGTGATTTACCAACTCTCAATATTAGTAAAATATTTAAAATATTTATAAAAATTCAAAATATTAAATGCATAACAGATTGTATGTTAAATGTACAAACATATACCTATTTCTTACTATATATAAGAATCATTAATTCATTACATATAAATGAGTTAGTTTAAAATTTTTAAAAAAAAGTGTATACAATTTATTTAGTGAAAATATCGCGCAAAGATAATTTTGAACAATTTAAACGGATATCGTTAAATTTATAAAAAACAAAATCATAACGAAAAATTGTGTGCATCCGTCAAGTTTATATGTTAAATAGATTTATAAAATGCTCATCAGACTTACCAGTGAAGAAATATGGGTCAAATATAATGATGATGCTCCTTAGTGGTTAATTGTGAATCTAAAAGAAAATAAAAAAATAAATATAGTTAATAAATAAAAATAAAAGGATTGTGTTAACAATTTCTTAAAATATTATATATATGATATTAACAAACATGGAATATGCAAGATCAATGGCAGGTAAACTTACACATATAATTTTGATTTTCATTATAAATATACTCAAAAAAAAAAAAAAAACAAGTAAAAAAGCTAGAATTGATAAGACCAATTCTAACGATACCCTCCTAAATGATTGCCCGTATGTAATTACGTATGGTCACCCAACTGTGCCAGTTTGATTGTTAAAATGGTTTTTTGTATCTATTTCTAGAACGGTTCGTCGGACAATAAAAATGATTATGACCAATTTCATAAGATTTTATATTCTGAAGAACTTTTCAGTACAATAAAAACGTTTAGGACCTATATTTTTAAATGGCAACACCAAGATGATTTAGCCAAATTTTTGAAATTATTTTTAAATAAAATATAATACCAATCGAAAATTATATATTTTTATTAGTAAATTTGTGCTATACAGTCCGAAGATATTTTGTTTAAATCTTGGAATCCAAGCTACTGTAGTCCCACCCAAAATCACACCTAAACGAACGCGGACTAAAATAGGATTGGGGTACAGACTCTCGCTAATATCTCTAAGATGCTCTTGCGTAACCGCTGCCAATTGCCGTGGCTTGAGTCGGACGAACACTGACCCTTGCTATTTCCCCATTAGTATAATCACTATAACATATTCACACATTTATTACAAACTACTTCTACTATGGCTAATAGATTAAATTAATATTATTAACTATATTCCACCTTTTAAAAAACTCTCAATATGGAGCCAAGCCAATAACTTAAATTCACATCAATAATTTATCACGCACTACTCAATTATTTTCGTCTCAAACATGTGCATATACATTAAGAACTGATGGATGCGAAGAATTGCTCCGATCCTCAGGTAGCAGATCCTGCTTATCTGTCGCCAGTTTTATGACAGGGTTATTAGGCCGTTTCAAGAAAAACGTCTGGTTCAAGGGTTTTCTTTAATGCACCGCTCTGTTGCCAATTGCTTAATTACCCACAAATGCTGTTTTACTATAGACGGACGTGTACCTTACCTATTTTTATGAAAATCCGTGTACAATTCAATTTCCAGATAGGTGGACGCATTCTCAGGCAATATCCAAATATATAGTGAAACACGAAATTTTATATGGCAACCCCACAAAGGAGTTTCCTGATTTGTCCCATTTCCGAACTTAAATTTACTTTTTTGTGGGGAAAATTTCAGATCTCTAAGTAAGCGCGTTCTCGAGTTATCGGGCACATAGACGGACAGACAGACGGACATACAAAAAGTAAAATAATTTTTAATTATATGCTTGTGGGTGTCCAATACATTTTACTCTAGCAGCATTGTTTTTATGCGTTATAAACGGAATGATAAGCTTAGTACACATCTAATGATTTCATCTAGGGTATTAAACTAGAATCGAACAATCAATATATACCTACCTGGTCGATTTTAAAATTATTAACAAAAGAAATGAATCCTAAGTCTCTTACCTTCCATGATTTTTTTCTTTCTCTATTAAGGATGCTAATATCACTGCGGATGGTTTTATTTGATGACTATAATAACCATGGAGGTGTGTCTAGCCAGAGATTTGATTCAAGATCATTTGATTTGATTGAATTTCTTGATGGCACTTGTTTAAATTTCTTCATGATTAATTGAAAACACTTGTTAACGCGTTTCGTCCTATCGAGGCATCATCAGGCTATCGATGCCTGATGATGCCTCGATAGGACGAAACGCGTCGAACTCTTATAAAAAGACCTTTTTTAATAAATTGTTTAAGAGTTAACAAATGTTTTCAATTAATCATCATTTGATTTATTGGAAATTTGACTGAGGATCTATCAAGCAAGAGATCCTGCGTTCAAATCTCTACGGATCAAGTGGCTTAAACAACTTATTTCGAATTCCAGAGTTTACCAATCTCTCTCTCTCTCTCTTTTGAATACATACTTATATTAAAAATTAATATTTTGTCTGTAGCCTGGAAAAATCCCGAAAATATTTACTATCTTACAATGGGTGTGCTTTTTTCATTTGCCTAAAAATGTATTCAAGCCAAGTAAAACAAAAGAAGCTTAGGTTTTTGAAAAATATCATACAAAATACACTGCGGAGCAATTGATTAGATACACAGTCATAAATGACAGATATGGGGATTACGAACACGTCCAATTTGGTACTGTATGTTTATTCTTCTAAGGATTTAAGATAGTTATTCCCTGGAACACGGAATTCTAAGAAAAAACTCCACAGTTTATGAAAAAATCACCATAAAAATTATTATATTTATTTACTTTACTTTTTCCAACTAATAAAATTTTCTTAGTGTACGAATTATAACTAATTTTAATAATGTGTTGGCTTTCGTTATTGCAAATTACTTCCAAGAGCCTGTCGGGCATACTATCGAAAAGAGTCTTGATAAGTGTTAGAGGTGTTTCATTGCAGTCAGCCAAGACGCCTTCCTCAATGCTTCAACGTTTTCGTATTGCTTACCGCTTTTATACACTTTATGCGTGAGCCATCCCCATAAATTTTCGATAACATTCAGATCTGGGGCTGGATTCTGATAAAATTAAAATGACAAATAACAATGACAAAATGATTTCAAAGGAAGGACAATGTCACTATACCATAATCTGGAATTCTCATTGTTGGGTGACATGACATGTGTCTTGAATTATAGCAGTGACAATTTGGTAATTGCGGGGTAATTGAATATATTCCTAAAAGGACAGTAATGGAGGAAATTTTAAAGCGAAGGTGTATGCAAATTTTGTAACAACTTATTTAATATCTACTAGGCTGTTATCAATGGCCAGTTGGACAAAATTTTCTGTTAGCCATATCACAGACTTCAGAAGAAGTTTGTGGCGTTATTACAATGCACATGATGTTAAAAAATATCCAATTTCCGAAGAAAATTTGAACCACATTAAACAGAATTAAGTACATATAAAATAAAAATAAGTATGAAATATAGTTCAATATGATTGGTTTTAGATTTTTCTAGAAATTTGACAAACCTATACTATACTTGTATACATTTTACTACGTGGCGATCTCGTTTGTAAATTTTGTATAAGAATATGACAAAAGTCTCAGCGGCAAGGGCTAAGTGACTTCGGCTGCAATATTTGTCATGAAAAAAATTCATTTGTTATGTCACTCAGCTTTTTAGGAATCGCATTTTCGAAAATAAGTCACATTTTAACACGAAATGTTACTTTTTATGACTGAAGTCATGGTATAAGAATCGCACTTTCGAAGAAAAGTCATGATATCATTGTCAATTGTCATTTTAATTTTATTAGAATCCAACCCCATTCCCAAGACTGATGTCTTCGGTCCGAAACCGCTCGATTACTTCAAGAGTAGTGTGGATTGATGCGTTGTCCTGTTGAAAAATCCATGAAATTGATCCGAAAACTTCATCTATGTCAGCGTTTATGTACTTCGTATCATCTTGTTTTCCTGTTAGTATTTGAGTTCTAAGTATTCGAGTTCTAAGGGCCAGTTAAAGATGATTCCTCCCCACACCATAAGTGATCCGTCGACTATGGTGACGGGCTAGCAAAAGTTGTTCTTTCCGTATATCGTGAAAATAGTGAGCAAGTCCATCAGGATCATCTAACGAGAACAGGAGTTTGGACTTAACGTTATAATTCACCGAACAGTCTATACGCTGGCTGAGGTTTCTGCTAGTAATCCAATTTGCCGTGCTTACTTTGAAGAGTTTGAGGCTATTCTCAAAAATTTCCCCCGTTCTGGCTCTGTAGTAGGTGTACTACTCATCTTTTACAGTGAGTCCATAACCGTCTTGATTTTACAAGAATGAGTAAACAACATTTATTAATTCTATGAGCAATTTCCCTCCCAGAATATCCTTCTTCTACTGAAGCCGGTATTCTACTGATTTCTTCTTCTGTGAGCTTTTATTTGCGTCCCATCTTATTTTTATGAGTTATCTACTACTTAAACTTCAATATCTACTAAACGGATATCTTTTATTTTCTTTCTGAACCGAGCGACAGCACGAATTCGACTAATGTACCTGTTCAAATGCAACCCTTTTATTTAGAAGGTTTTTCCTTAAATCCTGCTATTTATTTTCATAGAATTCCATGTTCATGGGAAACTGGCTGCAATCATCTTAAATTTTTAGAAGAATAAACATATTATACCAAATTGACCTGCCGTCTACCTAATCAATTGCTCTGCAGTGTACTTAGTAAGACTTGTTAGCAATATATTCGGGATTAAACGAAATTTAAACTAAAATTTACAAGATGTCTCCCTCTCTTTTTTTTAAATAATTTTAACTTAAATTAAGCTTACATAAATCGAAATGTATGTATATATGTATGTGAAACGAGTAGTAGCATTGCGAGAATACATTATCCTTATATCGATAAAGTCGGCAATAGGTTTTTATTTTCGTTTCTCTTTTTTTTTTTTAACAAAAGAAGCAGGACTTGTATACTTGTTGCGTATGTCCTGAAAAAAGTAAGAATTTTCGTAAATATTGTACAACAGATGTCCGGAAATCTAGAAATGACTACCTACTATATGTTTTAAACAAACAGATATTCAACTTATACCCATTCCAGACGAAAACGATCAAAAAGGGTTTGTTTTGGACCCGACCGTTTCCGATTTGGATGAAACTTTCAAAGTTTGTATAGAATACCAAAATAGCTCACACATATTTTTAGTTCCCCTGCACCTCGCTAGGGGTCTTAGAAATTACGTGATTTTGCGATGAAACGTCATTTTCAAAAAATCATATTTCGAGAACAGAGCAACCGATGTTTTTCTTTTAAATGCCAAATGAAGCTTACTGCTTAAATATTTTTCATAACAAATTATAGAAGCACCGAACGTTGTTAATAGGGGGGAAAAAATAATATTATTTACTATTGAGTTCTTCTAGCACTTTTTTGTATTTGTATTTTTATTTAGAAGTTAGAACCCTTATCTTTCTATGCGCACAAAACTTTCGATGGTGTTCGGCTGAGATATGAATTTGTAAATTCACCGTATATTCACCGTTATTTATGTATACTTAGTTTATCTATAAGTCTTCTTACCAAGCTGTAAGTTATATATGCCTTCCCTTCCTACCTCTTTCAGAAACTACATTCTTGTGCATTGTTTTAAAATAACGATGAATTTAAAAATTCTAATCTCAAAAACGAAGCCGAACACCATCGCATTTTTTTGTACATTTTTATTACAATTGTCTGGCCTGACAGTATTTACATAAAAATAGCTGTAATGTTTTTTTTTTTTTTTGAAACACCATGTAAAAAGAACCTACCGGGTTTCATCTATTTTCGAATTTGAATCTACTATTTATCACGAGAATTCTTGAATATAATTTTCTAAGAAAAAAAAAAAAAAACTTAAATAATTTGGACCAGGAATATTTCCGGCGACGAACCTGTCCACCAATAGATGGAAAATAAATAAACTGGATGGCACAGCCATTCTTCTTGTCCTTTTGGTTAATTATATTTTTGCATCACTTATGAAATATCAGATGTATGAATTTAAATTTGAATGTGTTTTTTTTTTTATAAATATTTTAAGCTAAGCTCAGGGGATAATATCCTATGATGCAAAGCACAGCACGGCAGGAAGGAGATAAGGAAAGAATTAGGGGTCATAACTATATCTTATATCGAATGTTGATATAGTGGTTAAAGATTTTCTTTTCATTTTTTATTTATCGAGCACTGCGAAACGAATTTAGTAAACATTGGAATAGTAGGCAAGATAAAACAACTCATTGTTACACAATATAAATTTTTAATATAATTTAACGCGTTCTCCGTAGCTAAGCTACAATACAGTTAAAGTAACTCAAACAAACTGTGCAAATTACTGAAAAATATATATGTAATCTACAAATCTACAAATACCAACTAAGAACAATATAATGACTACAAATATAATCAAACCAACATACAGTCCATTCTATCAAGAAATTCGATTCAGTAAATGAAAAAGGCTCCGCTCTATCGATGCTTCAATTCTCATCTTTATTTCCTGACTTAAGACTAAAAAGTTAAAAATTTGCAAAAAGAGAATTATATGAAAATAATATTATTATAAAAACTAAACAAAAGTAATAGCAGAATTCAGAATGTAAGCATATAAATTCAATAATAACAATTAATATAACATAATTGTATTGATTAAAGCGAAAAAGGCCTCTGACAGTGACAATTAAGTGTTTTGAGTAAGTGGAAAGATAAATAAATTTTGTGATCATAAGCTGTCAATAGGTTTCACGGTTTTGATACATAATTATATGAAGAAAAATTAATTTCTTTCGAACAAGAAAAGTATTTAAAGAGCATCCAAGTATGTGTATGCAACCCAAACGGAGAAATGTGATCAAATCGTTTCATCTAAAAGACAAATCTGGTACAATCATTAAAAGCGACCTCCATTTTCCTAGCGCAAGAAGAATCTAAACGAGGGAAAACTAGACAAAACCCAATAAAATATGGCAATAAAAGCGTTTTAACTAGTTTTAAACGTAAGGGCTATGTAAATATACTAACTGATAGCCAGAGCCTCCGAAGGCCACTGTAACCCTTGCGAATTATTCCGTTTATTGAGGTGTTCAGAGTAAAGCCGAGATTTTTAACTTAATTCACAAAACACAGAGTAGTTCTATCAAGAATGACCGAAGGCAACGCGCTGATATTAAGATGTTGTGTGTGTATAAAAGACCATTGATTGGGATTTAGTGCGATTTAATATAAGCTGATTTTCGGTCGCCCATCTTGATACTTGCTCCAAGTCAGAGTTGAAGCGGTCCACGCAGTCTTCCATTATATCAATCGGTTTGTTCAGGTAGAGTTGTACATCGTCTACGTACAGATAGATTTTACACCTGTTGGGATCTATTTGCCAAAAAATCAGCTATTGGAAAAATTGAATCGTGAAGCAAATTTTGTCAGTAAATTAGGATGGTTGACACTATCGAAAGCTTTTGAAAAATCCAGTAGGGTCAACAGTACAAGATCATTGCTATCTTAAAGTTTCCGAATATGACTGGTGACTTTTAAGAGAGTGGTTTTACAACTGTGAAAAGAACAGAAGCTTCTTTACTGACTTCGACGATAGCGACACAACTTAAACTAAGACCGTGTTAATGTAAAATACACATTTAAGATATTAGGATCTAGTTCGCATGGATCTGTATCTTTTCCAAAAATACCTGAGCATTTTAAATTATTCCAGTCATTTTGGAGACAGGTTAATGCCAAAATTACGTTTGAAAGAGCAAAATTTAGCTGCACGAATCTTGAAATTTACATTACTTCTAATTTTGTTATAACGATTAACCTCTTGGACAATGCACAGGCAACTGTTCACCTTGACCGACCATGTTCTAAGAGGTGCATATTTCTCGTGGAAATGGTAAATCAGGTTGTAGAAAATATTCAATTTATCATTTATTGACGGGGGTTAGATAAAGCTCATTCGAAGGCAGAACGGCACATTCATGAGCTAGCTCAGCCACATCAATACTTCTGCAAGTTCCAAAAGAGATGATATTATATAACTTATCCGGGCACATTAAGAAATTGTTCGTTTAGAATAAAATATCATGAGCAAATATAACAGGAGGCTCAATCTGGTTATGAAATAAGACGGAATTGATATCAGAAACAACGAGTAGGTCTTGCATTGATGGGTTAGAAGTGCTAAAATAGGTAGATTAATTATTTACAAGACTTAAGTGTAATGATTGCATTATTAGTAGAGTTGTTCGCACAAAGCGTGTTGACGTTGAAATCGCCACTGATCATAACATTGGGGTAACTCTGAGTGTACCTAGAAATCACAGATTCAAATTCAGTAACAAATTCAACATAAAAAGTGTGGGTGGGCAGTAAAAGGCTGTACGTAAGCATTTTTCACTATTGTCACTTACTTCTACACACAGGAATTCAAGGAGACGTAACTGAGACTGGAACATATTATTTGACTTAAGATCAGTTCAGGGCCGTAGCTAGGGGAGGGCATATAGAAGGCAATGACCTACCTTAAATATTGCCAATTTATTCCGTTCGTCATTAAAGTCATCGCGGCGAGTCTGTATGATCGGCAACACAGTCCAGTCAGCCATTACTCTGCCATATTTGCGTTGCTTACCTCCCACCTCTTCCTGCCATGTATGAAGGTAAATCGATTGGTCGACTACTTGAACAGCTTTGGTCAGGACATTTGGCTGTTACAAGAGTCATATATGAAAATTATTCTCTGATTTTGAAGACTCCAGATAAAATGAAAAATGGAAAATTCAATGGTGATGATATTGCAAAAGTATTGACATCAAAGGCGTTATGTCAAACATGAAAATTCGACTGGCAAAGATAGTAGAAAAAAAAACATATTATGTGTTCTGCAATCGGCTGAAGGATGCCATATCAATTATAAAATGTGTCCAGGAAGAAATTGAGGTCAGATGAAATGTATGAGACAATTTCGGAAGAAGCTGAGAATACCATATTGTAGAAAATAATCTCAAAATAATTCCCAGAACAGAAGAGACAAGTAAAGGCAAGACATCTGGAGGATTAAATGATGTTTGGTCCATCAAATTCTCGTCAAAACACTGTAGGCATAATTTAAGCTCCGCCATTTAAAGCGGAATATTATGAAACTGTAGACATAATAACAGCTAAGATGAACAGAAGATTTGAAGACAATGACGATCTATTAGATTCAATTTTGTGTCTTGATGATTTGGACAAAGTTTACGTCTGTTCAACATTTAAATTTATAATTATTGTGCGGAAATTAATGAGAAAACAACAAATCCGTAATTGCAACTATTTTTCAGGTATTAAAATTTCTTCCAAAGAAGAGGCTACTATTATGAAAAGGTATTTGAATGAGTTGAATGATCGAGGAAATCTTAGAAGTTCTATACCGAGAAAGCGAATCTTTCAGAGATAAGTATGAACTATTTGTATCAGTCGCAACAATCGGATGTAGTACTGCTTCGTGCGAATCTACCTTTTCGACACTAATTGCTACCAATAAGCCTCAAAGAATGTCAATGGTTCACGAGATAATTGCACGTTTAGTGTTTCTTGCATTTGAATAGAAAAGAACAGACAAAAAAGATATTGACGAAGTGCTACGACAATTCCACAATATGGTAAATCAAAGACTGCAATTATATTGAAAAATCTTTACCATGTTGTGTTTCTTGTTTGGTCCATTTATTTCTTTTAGAAGCTTACTTTTTCAAAAAGATGTCCTTTTACCTGAACAGATGTATCCCAAATGCATCGAAAATTTGCGCCCTACTTCAAATCTCTGATGCCATTCCTTTAATTTGGTTCTTGCTACTGGCCTGGGTCAGTTCGAACATAAATAGCTACACCTCCGCCGGCTCGATTTTTCCTATCATTGCGATGCAACTTATAACCTGGTAACAAAACCAACGAAGATGGAATTCTCACGTGCAACCATGATTCGCTTATCAATATAACATGAATACTAGACCCTTCCGTGGAAACTAATCCTTTTCCGTGCACTGTGTTTCCCAAAACCTCAGAAAAATGTCAGATGATAAAAATGGAGCTAGAGCACACCCTGTTGCTGTGCCATGAACTTGCCTGTAGAATTTATATGGTTCATGCACAATCTATAGTTAATTCAACAAACATCATTCTTCTGTCATTACTGATATCTTGTACATCCAACCATTTTTCCAAGAATTCAAAGGTATCCGTACAAAGGGACACTAGGGAAGAGCGCTACAACATCAAAAGAACATAACCAAAAATAATATAACATAAAGGGTTTTCCAATAAGAGGTGTTATTTTAATTAGCGCGCTATTTCGGTAGATGTCACTTTTGGAGCTTTCATTTTTTTGACATTTGACAAGTAGAAACTACGCCATTAATAAAAATAAAACGATACACGATTCAACAATGCATTGAAATTATTAAAATTCACTAGAAAAATGGTGAAATGTGGCAGAGACGGTTCTTAAAACTCGAACATTTTTGGGTCGTCGTGAAGCATCTTGTCGGACCGCAATACAGAAATTGGTAGAAAAATTCGAGCTGTCGGGACAAGTTAGTGATGTGAAGAATAAAACCCGTGCACGTCGCTCAAGAACAGCCGAGAATATTGCTGCTGTAGCCGAAAGTGTTGAAGAAAACCCAGGTTTGTCCATTCCTCGTCGTTCTTTGGAATTAGGCATTCCACAAACGTCATTACACCGTATTTTGCATAAAGATTTGGGTCTTAAGGCTTATAAAGTTCAGTTAACACAAGAACTCAAGCCGGCCGATCATCAACAACGTCGAGTCTTTGCTGATTGGGTCCTTGAAATGCATGAAAATGATCCGGAATTCCATCGAAAACTCATCTTGAGTGATGAGGCCCATTTCCACCTCGATGGCTTCGTTAACAAGCAAAATTGTCGCATCTGAGGCTCGGAAAACCCAAGAGTTATTGTTGAAAAGCCTCTCCATCCTCAACGTGTGACTGTTTGGTGCGGTTTATGGTCCCGCGGGGTCATTGGCCCTTACTTTTTCGAAAATGAGGCTGGAGCAACAGTTACGGTGAATGGATTGCGCTATCGACAGATGATTAATGATTTTTTATGGCCGGAATTGGATGGTATTGATCTGGACAACGTTAACTTTTAACAAGACGGCACTACGTGCCATACAAGCAACGAAACAATTGATCTTTTACGGGAAAAGTTTCCGGACCGTGTTATCTCTCGAAGAGGTGATCACAATTGGCAACCGAGATCTTGTGACTTCTTCCTTTGAGGCCACGTGAAAGAGAAGGTCTACGCCAACAGCCCAGCGTCGATTCAAGACCTCAAAGATGGAATTCGTGAGGCCACTTTGCGATTTGGTTATGGAAAATTTCATGAAAAGGATATGGTCCTGTAGGCGTGGTCGTGGTGGTCATTTGGCTGGTGTTATTTTCCATTATTAACGGCATACCTTCCTCTTTATAATGAAATAAAGATCCGATCATTTATCTCAAAAAATGGCATTTTTCTTTGAATATCAAAATAACACCTCTTATTGGAAACCCCTTTACATGTTACATTATTTTTGACATAACACTTCATCTTCATCCATGATAAAGTAATTTCCAAAAAGTAAGAATCCCTGCATCTTATTTAGTTAAGGGTGGAAACAATTACCTCCTTCTCACTCGCAGTCACACAAGCCAAGGACAAAAAATAAATACATATACAATTGCAATTTGAAAATTTCATTAAATATTTATTAAACTTTTGGCAGAAGAAAATATAAAACGCTTTTCGCGTGCTATAGTTTTCCGGTGGCTGATTCTACAGCAGCAAAATAACAAAAACGAAACATGAAAATTTCAAGAAAACATCTTTGAAAAGGGAAAATCAATGAAAATGTTACTTTCTTTGATTTTCTCACTGCACAACAAACGCTGCATAAAATCGTTCGGCTTAAGTAATAAAATTCATTTAAGTGCGGAATTTTTGTACTGCAGCAGCGACCATTAATTATAATAATGATTAGAAGAGAAGTGTTGTAGTAGGTATTTGGTGCAAAACTACATAAAACATGACGTGGTGCTATAATGTCATGCAAACATGTTCATCGGACCAAAAAAAGATGTGTTTTTCACTTTTTATGCATCTTTAAGAGATGTTTATTGTATTCATATGTGTACAGCTATCGATGCCGATCCTACTATATAACTTTCTTCGTATACTTAAAACTTTTTCAAGTGTGAAGGTCATTTCAAATTGAATTACATTGTAATCGATGAAATGTCGGATTTTGTATAGTTGTTGTATTTTTTCATGTTATTACACTTTATGCTGTTTGAATAATATGCGAAAGTACAGTGTAATCAATCAAATGAAGATTATAACCGCAATGAAACTTTGATAAGGAGTGAAGTTCAAGATCAAACTATTTATTAGTGCTGTCTATAAAGATGTTAACTGCAGGCGATTTATTTTCAAGATAATAAAAATATTATTCTTATCGTATTTTTGTTTTGTAATGTAATTAATTCATTTTAAGTAATTTAATACATTGTAAGTAAACTACTGATATTTTAGGGGTCATCCATAGGTTCATGTGGTATAATGCAATATATGCACTTTATCAGCATCTTGTTATTCTTATCGAAAATACTAGAGGAGCTCTACTTTCTACTAGGTTGAATTCAATGTAATAAGATGATAATCCTTGGCTGTCTAGTTTCAGTCTGTTTCGAAGTTGTCAAATTTCAATATTAAAGGTATAAAAATGGCCATCAACAATAATAATTTCAATACGCTTGTCCTCCCTGACTTCTCTAAGGAATTTGATAGTGTCGGTCTTGAATTTCTCCTTTATAAGATTACATTTGAATATGGATTCAGTGCAACCGCTATTTTCTTGATAAAAGAGTTCCTCCGTGATCGCCATCACCAAATTAAGGTGGGTAGTAAATTTTCGCCCTTAAGATCCATCCAATGTGGTGTACCTCAGAGTTATGTACTTACTCCCCTACTATTTAGCGTTTTTATTAATAACCGTCATGATGTTGTTGAAGATGCAAAAACTCACCTGTACAACTTTATCTAAGTAGGCCTATTGGCCTAATTGAAGACTGCAACGAGCGTATTAATCGGGCTTTTCAGAGAATACATGAATGATCTATGCTGAATGGATTACTGCTTAACTCTACAAAGTGGCAGTGTATATGTATATGTTTCTCAGACCACTGATGAATGATATCTACATACCTGCTATAATTTTGAATGGTTTTACATGAAATGTTGTGATAATATTAAAGGCATAATTAGCAAATTCTATGTTGGTTTAAGAAGGCTAAGGCTCTCGACGAGTATTTTAGACAATCCAATTAGTCTGAAACTGGTGCAGACATTAATTATGCCCTATACTTCTCTTTTGGAAATTCTATCTTTCCCAAATTAGATAGTGAATGCGATCAGAGAAATTAGGTAGCTTTCACTGATTGCACTCGTTTTATTTTTGGCTTTAAAAGATTTGATCCTGTTTCTTTTTATAGACTAGTGCCCTATTTGGCTGCTCTCTAGATAATTACTTAAATCATAGAATTTTAATTCTTTTCCTTGGCATTTTAAATAGCAATGAGCCGAAAATCTCCAGGAATTTTTCCAGTTTTTGTTATCTGCAAGAAATCGTAATATTATCATTCCACAGTTTATCAGAACGGCTATGGAGAGTTTTTTGCTATTCAGGCTGTTCACTGTTGGAATCTTCTTCTTTTTAACTTGGAAGCAGAGCTGGGCAAGTACCAAATAAAAAGTACTTAAGTAAAAGTACCGAAGGCCTGAATACTTCAGCGTAAGTACAAGTACCGCAGGTATGAAAAGTACTTGTAACTAAGTACTAAGTCTATAAAAAGTACTGAGTACTTTTTGAAGTACTTTTTAAAGTACTTTTTTAGAATCTTTGTACGTTGGCAGGAATATAATGAAGTTTATCGAGTTCAGTTAATAGATATTAATAAATAAATACCTTTTGAAAACTATAAATTGTATAGTAACCAGTGGCCACTATTTATAGTTTTTTATAGTTCTGGCGCTACAGGTAGAGTAAAACTTTAACCTTTCATTGCTACACTAATAAAAACTATTACAGGTCCACCCAAGCACCCATTATCGCCTCCCATAATGCATAACAATTCTCAGGAAAAAAATTCCAGTAAATTTCTAAGAAAAAATTGAGGCCTTCCCTACATCAGGTCGAGGCATCGTTGATTTTATATTGGAGCGAGGCATTGCTTGCTTACCCTTGGTTATGTCCACTGACGTATATAATATGGACTGCTTACTATTCTATTTCACGTGGGCACAATTGCTTGTGTCAAAAAGAGTTCTTACGTCGGTGCCAACATTGAAAAAATCATTGGCGGGCAGTTGAAAAAGTGAGAGCACAGCTCGGAAAGTGATTTTAATAAAACATTTAGAATTTCTTCTGCATATCTAATTAGTATATTGTCTTTGGTATAACCGTTTTTATCAGTAATAACCCTAAATGATTAATTTAAAATCATTTATTTCGAAGAATCCACCAATTTATTTGTTGCTTTTAGTTCTCTCTCTGTTGGTACTTGGTGCTTAGACCGAAAGAGTCAGCAATATAGAAGTGAGCCCACTTTCTGCAGTGTATTTCTATGAACGTAGTCAGTCCATATTATAATGTCATCAAGTCAAGGCATCGTCGATTTTATATTCGAGCGAGACGTTACTGGTTTTTGTTTTACTTGCCCAGTCTTGTTTGTATGTTATTAGTTTGTCTAAGGTTGTGCCTTGACGCGTTAGTGCGGCACATGCTTTGACAATTCTTTGCGGCGTGCTTTAAAACTCAACAAAAAAAGAGTTGCTCTAGAGATTGTGTTTGCCTTTCTACGAAGAGTTCGAAATTTGTAGGTACTTAATAGACTCAAAAATACTTAAGTAAAAATCTTGGTACTTAAGTACAAAACTAAGTTTTAAGTACAAGTAAATAGAAGCAAGTACTTATGTTCAAGTACAAAGTAGGGGCATTTCAAAAGTATTGAGTAATAAGTCTTAAGTAACGAAAATGTACTTTAAGTAGTACTTAAGTCTTTGTTTTTACTTAATATTGCCCAGCTCTGCTTGGAAGAGGCTCGCACTGTTGACGCATTCAAAGCAATTATTAAAACTCATGTTCTGTAATCCTATGAACAATTTTGAGCAGTTACAATCTGTGCAGTCTATTATTGGTTGTACTAGTCTATCTATTTTTACTATTTTTATTGATCTGCTGAATTTTATAGGTACTTTTTCTTATTTTATTTAATATTTTGTTTTTTTCTCATTTATATATAACTAATAATTTCAGGAACCCTATTTAATTTTTGTATGAATGAACGAAAGATTTGTAAAACCTATTTCCAACAAATAAGTAATTATTATTATTATATAACCCTTAACCAAATTGTAATACAAAACATCTAAGGAAACACATACAATACCTATTAAGATACAGTTTTAAAGATTAGTTAATAATAATTTTTCCGTCTGCAATGGAAAAGGTTAATGTTTGATTTTAACATCGACATGTGTACAAACATACATACATAATATTCAAGGACTGGTTGTTCAGACATGCAAATTTACAAGTCTCTTTGTGCTAATTAAGACAAATAATTCGCCAATTTCCCAAGTAGGTAAAGGAGGTACATAAAGGATTTTCCTAATTACTGAAACGATTCAGAATGTGATATAAGTACATACATATGTATGTATGTCTCCAAAGTAAATATGCAATGTGTACTGTATAGTTATATTGTTTGATCGATAACGTATAGAACGAGGATTAGTAGGAAGCACATGTATGAAGGGTAACAAATTACGGTTATAAAGAAGCTATACAGTCGCTTCCTACAAACACTAATAATAATATTTACGTAACATTTGTAGAGTATAAGAAGAAGAGAAATAAATGTACAAAAGAGTTGTTTTGGAGGTCATGGCTTCATCTGATTTATAGTTTTATGGCAACGAAATTAACACCAAAAATAGACGTTTCTGTGTACATACGTAAACAAAAGCATAAAGCATTTCTTTAAAATAATATAAATATTTTTCATTTTCAAAGATAGATGAAAACTGATTTTTTTTTTTTTTTATATATATTTTTTCAAGGACGGTCAGACTTCATTGGTGGAATCGATAATGAAGCTCTCGATTTTGGTCATTTAGAGCAATTTATACATGTTGCGGCTGCAACGGGGACTACAATTCAAGGTGATGGAATTGGTGGACAAGATGCAGCAGCAACATCACCAAATACAACAACATCAACAGCTACAGTTGGAGGATGTGGATCAATTGTCACACAGTCACATCTTCCAGAAAGTCCTCCAGATTCTGGATCAGAGCCACCTTATAGTCCAGCCGATTTACAGGGTCTTACTTTAACAACAAATTCAAATAATGTCTCTTCGTCATCTGGTAATGGAGGAGGAGGTGGTGGTGCTGGTGGTGGTGGTGGTGGTGGTAGTGGAGTAGAAAACACAAATCAACCAGTATCGAATGGAAGCAGCAATGGTAATGGACAGCCGATTACATTGAATCACAGTATTACTACAGTAGTTCCACAAGGACATGGTAATAATATACAACAACCAGGAACCCCACAACAGAGAGGAGAACTTTCAAATGACATCACTACTCTCACAGATATTTCGCAAACTTCAATTGCACTTAGTGGAGTTAATGATATTCATCATCATAGTCATCATACATTGCTGACAAATCACAATCATCATCCTTCTCAGCAACAACCACCACCACCACCGCCCCCACCACAACAACAACATGCTCTCTATTTACGTTCAGAACAGGCAAATGAACAACAAAATGTGCAAAATACAAGTAGTATTACAATGCGAAAGCATGGTGATATGCTTCTTGCTGGTCATCAGGCAGATCCGCAGCTTATCTTGCCTCAGCAACCGGTAAGTTACTGTTATAGATATGGGAATGTACAACCTTGTAATTAAATTCTCTGAAATGATCAGATGCTTGAGAACTAAAGCATTTTTTTTTTTTTTGCATAATATTCATTTCAATCTTCTTCAGGGAGTTACAACCATGCTTGAATTGGAACGCACCTATCATAATCAGCAGAATCTCATGAGTATTGGTCCAACTCCAATTAATGCGGAAGATCTCTCTAGACTTATGCCAGAGGTCTACAGTACAACACATCCCACCACACCTCCTATAAGTATTTCTACAAGAACCAGCCTAACACCAATCCATTGCCGAAAGAGGAAACTTTCTCAGCCAGATAATAATGGGCCGCCAATAGTTAAGCCTGAGCCAGGTTTGTATATATGAACGAATAAATAAATAGTTTTCATATATGAATCCAAGAAGCGACTTTCGTGACTTATCTTTTGCAATAATTTTGCTCTATTTGAAATATAATAGGTTCATCCTTGAGTCCAATCTGCCAGCAACATCTCGATCCAGGGTCTCCTGTAAGTACAACCTTATCGAACATAAATTCAACGCTATCTATACCAGAGACCAGTCTCGATGGAAGTGTACAAAATACAGATTCAACAGATCCATGCCCGTTACAGTGTATCAGATTTACTCCATTTCAACAACAAAATTGGCATGTTTTATGCGATCAAAGTTTGCAGGAGTTACCAGTGCCACATTATCGTGTAGATGCTGATAAAGGATTTAATTTTTCAAATTCAGATGATGCATTTGTTTGCCAGAAAAAGAATCATTTTCAAATAACTTGCCATGCGCAATTGCAAGGTGCTGCAACATTTGTTCGAACATCTTCCGGATTGGAGAAGATCAAATCATTTCATTTACATTTTTACGGTGTAAAGTTGGAGGCACCAAATCAAACAATTCGCGTAGAACAAAGTCAATCGGATCGATCAAAAAAACCATTTCATCCAGTTCCGTAAGTAAAAAAATTAACGAAATATAAATTCAAACAATGTTTGACCTATTTTGTTTTTTTTTTTTTTATTTCTAGGATTGACCTACAAAACCGTCTAGTCAGCAAAGTAACAGTAGGCAGGTTACATTTCTCAGAGACAACTAGTAACAATATGAGGAAAAAAGGACGACCGAATCCAGAGCAGCGATACTTTCAACTTGTGGTTGGTTTACACGCTCATACCCATTCTGGTCATTTTCCGGTTGTTAGTCAAGGCAGTGAAAGAATTATTGTTCGCGCATCAAATCCTGGACAATTCGAAAGTGACGTTGAACTTTGCTGGCAGCGTGGTGTCACACAGGATTCAATCTATCATGCTGGACGTGTTGGAATAAACACTGATCGCCCCGATGAAAGTCTAGTCGTACACGGAAATTTAAAAGTCTCCGGACATATTGTACAGCCAAGCGATAGTAGAGCTAAGCAGGAAATAAGTGAATTGGATACTTCGCAACAATTGAAAAATTTACAAAAAATTAGAGTAGTTAAATACAGATATGAACCAGAGTTTGCAATTCATAGTGGTCTCAAGGCGAAAAACGATGGCGAAGAGATTATCGATACTGGTGTTATAGCGCAAGAAGTAAGGGAGGTTTTACCAGATGCTGTTCAAGAAGCTGGCAGCATAGTTCTACCTAACGGACAAGTTATAGAAAACTTCTTACTCGTGAATAAGGTATAAATAATAGCCTATAATATTCTAAGCTTAGGGCTTAAATCGGAATGTACAGTTTTCATACAAGTATAGGCCCTACATGAGCATTCGTGAAGGACATGAGAGGTATCTTAAATTATGCAGTACAATACTCTGAAAAAAAATTTTTTTTTTTCTATTAATCGGGGGAAAGTTTTGACTATCGGATGTATCTTGAGTAGACTTTTCAATTGCTCGTGATAGTTCTGAATTGGTGCATCGTGGAAATAGAATAATGTTCACTAATGGCCATGGAAGAAAGAACTGCAAAAATATATGCGAATTGTAGAACTGTGACCCATGTGCATGTAAATTGGTTTTCCGGCGGCAAGAATGTCCTGAGAAAGTTTTCTAAATTGAGAAAAAAACACCACCCGATAGCACTCGGTGAAACCTTTAATTTGATATACAACATGCCGTATTGGAGTCATCCCCCGCCGGTGGTTCCTTCCCCCCACCCTAAAGGTATCCAGAGAAAAAAATTCTTCCACGAATTGTAGCTGGTAATTAGCTGTGGCAAACAGTCACTATATTTATAGAAGACTGAAACTATCCCAGACCTAAGGTTCCATCCGAACTAAAACTCTCCTATAAATCGGTACTGAAAGTCCAAATCCAGTCCCACTTTTAATCGGGACTGAACTTTCACTCCGCGAAAATAAGCTTGGTATCTGGGTCACGATGTTTGCGATGCTGATAACTTCTCTAAATAATTTGAAGCCACTTGCTCAAATAAGAAATTTTCAGGCTTGAAGTTAGTTTAGATCTGAACTATTAGTCCCAGTTTACTCCTATGTCTATAAACACATTGGAACTTTTAGTTCACACTGAAAGTCCCACCCTATAATTAGCCCAAGTGAAACCAGTTTTCCGATCGGACATAACTCTACCGAATCACAGCCGATCTAAGGTACGAAAAATCTAGTAACTTAGTTCGAATAGAAAAACGGGAAATACTAAAAAAGTAAATTTGGGGATCGCTATTTAACCCTCCGAGTATAGGGGTGTGGGTACTCATACTTTTTCTCAGGACCTAAGTAATTCGATTCTGTACTAAATCAAACTTTGATTAAAATATGTTCAGAGCATCATAATGCATAGTTTAAAACATCTCTCATATCTGTTCACGAATATTCATGTAAGGCCTAAAATGGGCATTCCCTTTTCAGCTCAGAATTCGGATCGAAATGGGGCGATCATTTTCAAATTTATAGTTAGTTACTGAAGGTAACCATTGTTTGGATGATAAGACAAATCTTGTTAGTAACTATTTCTATTGGCATTTGCAAACTCATTTTTCTTTTTAAAAAAGCGTTTTATAAAAGAAGAAGTAAAGCAACTTATTTAATTCCATAGCGTTATTAGTTTCGTTTATTTTAAATTTCTATTATAAGAACATATGAACAACAATGACACAGTAAATATTTTCTAACACCATGCCGTATTGTTTTAGGATCGTATACTTATGGAAAATATTGGTGCAGTTAAGGAATTGTGTAAGGTAACTGGTTCCCTTGAGACTAGAATCGAACAGCTTGAAAAAATCAATTCACGTCTGATGCGTATACAACAGTTGGATCGTAATCATAATTGCACCACGAAGAAATGTAAGCATGTTATTGATGAATACGATGAGAGCGAAGAGATTTGTTCAAACAAAACAATTCAACTGGTCATTATTGTTCTTGTTATCATCATGGCAATATGGTAATAACCACTACATATAGCTCTAATTAGATAAATATTTTACAGTTTGACATGTTTTTTATTTTTATTTTTCAATTATTATTCTTTCATTTATGTTACATATATATATAGTCTTGCTGCAATTTCAACACTCTATTTTGTCGAACACTCTAAACAACGTGATCGATTTTATGCTAGATATGATCGATATGATGTCAGTCAGTTCATATCACATGATGCGATCTTAATAAATAATGATCATAATCGAAACGATTATCGCACTGATAGAAGGCAGCACAATACACAGCCGAATCGTAAATCAAATTCAATATTGACTACATTTACTAATCGGCCCCATCAGACGACGACATCAATCGAATTACCAAGTTCCAATTCAAGAGATGATCAACGTGAAGTAATGACTTATCGACAATTAGTAATTGATAAAGTCAGTAATAATAAAATTAAGGCAAATCTAAATGTTAACGGTATAAAATGGACATCAACATCGAATGACGGTGATGAAAATCCAAGTAGTGCAGAAACCTCTTCGGAAAAAGCTTCTGATGCTCTTTTACTACCGCAAGACGTTGAGAATAATTCAATTGATGGTGAAACACAAAGATCAAACAGTAATCGTAATAGTAAAAACTCTGGCTCAAAAAGTATCACACCCTTGCACAAGCAATTAAATGATAGCACACAAATTGAATCTAATAAGGAGATACAACAGATTACGAATAAAAGTCGAGCCGATACAGAAGATACGGATTTACAATATTTAAGTAATACAAGTGATCCTGAGGATCAAGGACTCTTTGAAATTGGATCGATTCCAATTTTATCGAAAATAATTGCTATACCACCTATCGGACGTCCAGAGCACTGTGAAAATCCAAGCAAAGAAATCGTTGAATGTCAGGTATGTTTGCATAATATCCCTAAAGAGACTTGTTCAATATTATTTAAAACACCTCAGATATTAAAAATAAACAAACAGAAAATGTACAATAGTAAAAAAATGTTTTTAATTTTAGTCCGTGTGCTGTGAAGAGACGAACAACAAACTTTCTATGCATCTTACTGATAATGAACCAACAATTAACAACAGTTTCGAAACAGATATTACACAAAATGGATCTACTAATCGTGGTAATCCATTAGGTGACCCACCACATGTATCGGATCCATCCGATAATGCCGAGAAGGCACTTTTAAAATTGATCGTTAATGATGAACAGCCCGTCGAAGTCAAAGAAATCGAACCGATTTCTGATATTGATGAAATTAAACAACATAAGCTAAACGATGCTAAACGTATTGTGACGCCAGGCTCTAGAAGTGACAAACAATCAAGAGAATGTCTACCAATGACATCCTGGATTCGTTCTGAAAGCTTTAATGTTTCTCTGGGTACTGAAACATTTTGTTTAAATGGTGGACATAATCTTAATATCACATATTCAGTTCCACTCTCGAAATACATGAGAGAAACGAAAATTGAACTTCATTTTGGGTAAGTTTAACATAATTTTGTTAATTGTTTTTTGCAATTTTTTTGCATAATATTTTGATTTGCGTCCGTTTCGTTACATATAAAGGATTATTTCATTTAAACCGTATGCCCTTTCTGTATGTCAAATTCAAACAAGTGCTAGGAGTAATACGAGCCAAATTAAAAAAAAGATAAATGTGAAGATCAATATTGAAAATAGATTAATAGTAGTAGTAGATAGTAATTTCAGTTAAGATATACATAGGCCTCTAGAGAAGAAGTCAGCAACTGTAACTTAAGGCCCGAATTACAATTACGATTGATCAGTAGACTGCGACTTGATTTTCAGTAGAAGTCAACGCTGAGGTGAAATTTGTAATTAAATTAAAGCTTGAATTGCTTCACAGCCGATACAAACTAAACAAAACAGGAGTGCCGGCTTTGAACTGAAGTAGGTATGGTGATGCTTCATTCCTGCCCCCAACCATCATCTTATCAAGAAGGTTTTCCTGAGGCAGAGGGAGCATACTGACCCGTCTAAACAGGGTCATAGCAAACCGACCAAAAATCACATAAAGTGTGACTTGGGATCCCATTTGGCTTGATCACAATTTTACTACAAGTTTCGGAAATATCTACAGAGCTTATTCCAATCGGATATGAATTTATTATAGTTGAGGAAGTTACCTCTCCTGTATTCAAGCATATCACTCTAAAAAAATTACAAATCAAAAAGCATTTTAATGCCTTATGATACAGCCAATGAAATATCGATCGGTTTCCTTGATGTTAAGAATGTGCTCATTCTTCTCGGTTTCTAGAGTAATAGGAAGAGGTGTAGATTTTATGAGTTTTTGATAGAGACATAGCACAAGGAAAGTATTTATGAGCTCAGAGTAGCGACTTAGGCAAAATAGGTAGGTACTTATAAACATGATAAGGAATACACGCATATTAGTGCACGTCTATACTAACTGTATATGGCTAGAAAATATTGTTAAGGAAAACTAGGTAATTAGCATGGCACCATGAATCTACGGTCGAAATACAATGATGCCGACACGACATTTACGAAGCCAAACTAAATGTCGACCTAATGGCAATACCATGTTGCTGTACCCAATGGTGCCGACCAAATTTGTCGCCGTAACCAGAGTTGGGAGTAATTCAACTTTTGTCGTCGTTGTCATCGTAATTTGATTTTGACAGCTGAGAGTAATGAGCAAAAAATTTTTTCGAGGAGCAATTAATTAATTTAGTGAGGGAAATGAAGTATTTTTATGCCAAAAGAAATCCTCAATATCGAAATACATATTTAAAAGAAAAAAATGAAAAGAAATTTTAGAAAAGTTTCAAATAAATGGTAGATGATATTTTAGCTGTGTTCTTTTGTGTACCTTGTTCTAGAACTCTTTTGTGTATCTTTTGTTCTGCGGATACAAAAGAACACAGCTTGTAATCCACATAACCTCAGCGTGAATAATTGTTTATTGCACTTTTAAAACTTTTTTTTATATCTTTCCCATTTTGTTAATAAATTTCAACAAATAATTTTAACACCTACATATCTTGATATGTCAACGAACATAAGAATGTCGGTGTCATTGGGTTAATTCGCCGACATTTACGATGACAGTGTCATCGTAATTGTTGTGTCGGCATTGTATTTCGGCATTTAGGGTATGTAGTGAAGATTAGTTAGGAGGGAAGTTTCAGATTACCTCCTGGCTCGGAATCCAGCCATCGTGCGACGATCAGTAAAGGCGACTTATTTTTGTTTTAAAGCGCGTTATAAATTCCATAAAATTTAAGACCATTTGTCACCATTTTGCGTCAGAAAATTTCTGGAAATTTATAAATTTCTATAAAAACTTTCATGCAATTTTCAAGAAACTAAGAATTCATTATGAACCTCTCAGGATTTTTTACTCCTTGATCCCGTTAAGATCCCAAGTTAAAATTTTAATATGTTTTAGTGGATAATATAAGGTAAAAAACAAAAAAAAATAATTAATAAAATTAGAAGTTCCAAGATATCAAGGATAAAGGATAAAATCCTTAGCCTTGACATATTTTTGCACATATATTTTTAAGCAACTATTTCAAGATAATTTGATTATTATAGCTTGCAAATGAGCCATATTTCATGGTCCTAGCATGAATAAAAAAATATATATGAATTTTTAAAGAAACCCTCACCCTCACAAACTCTCCACGTAAATACGTATGTATGTCAAATTTAAAAAAAAAAATCACACATGTCGCCTAGTATTTGATATGGAATGACCCATAAACCTTTTGTTGCTAAAATAATATTGATAAAAGATAAATGAGAAGAGGCACCATGCAACTTTTAAACGCAGATATCTCGTCGAAATCACCTCTGAAAGACAAAGCTACCGAAGAAATCCGTAAATCTCACTGATGAACAGATTACATGGTCACAATATTTCATAGACGAATTAATCAATACTCCTACATTTTGTGAAGATTTCGCCCCAATATGTTGAGCCATTTAGCGTAAGAGCAAGGAAATTGTTCACATTGCCATTAACACAATCAAAGAAATCTTCGATTCAATACCACTTGATATGCTCTGTCTAAGGTCTGCATGTCATCGGGGAATATATGAATATTAACATTATCAAATACTCTTTCGGTGGATCTTTAATAAAACCGCTAAGCAAGAGAGGTCCTAAGATTGATTTTTCTGGTAATCCCATAACGATATATCTGAAAGGAAAATTTGAAAGCACGGAAAGAAAATACAAACGTAGATGATATGCTTAAAGTCGCAGTAGTTCAAGCTATCAAAAGCAAAGAATTTCTTCATGGGCATGCAGATAGAGTTCTCGCCTCTCACCTAGTCATTGCGAGCTATTAGATCTTTTGTGAGATTACCTCTAAGTGCCCTAGAGCGTCCATTTGAACTTAAGGTCTTTTACAAAGCCTATAACGTTCTCGGGGGCCGTCCTTGCAACATCTTCTAGATACCTTAGCCTTAAGCCGCAGAGAGCTTCACAGTCATACAGGACGTGTTCAGCGATTTCATTATCTTCCATACAGAAGCGACAGATTTCATCATCGACCTTACCCATCTTTATATGATGATATCCAAGTGGACAATATTCAGTAAATAGGCCTATTATGAGCTTTAATTCCTTTCTGCTGAGCATGAGTACCTTTCCTTATCTGTTGCGAGTACTGTATTACGAATTTCTTCGCTTGGCTCAGCTCCGGGATATTTTCCCAGTGTGTCATTATAATTCTGTCCTCCCAAAGCCTTATATGTGCTAATAGGAGGCTTTTTGGATGTCCAAAAATATGTTCAGAGCCAATAAACAAAGATCTAGCTCCTTCTTTCGCAAGGCAGTCCACAATCTTGTTGTATCTATGTCCTGGCACCAGGGGCGGATTTCCCTATAGGCCGAGTAGGCCCGGGCCTAGGGCGGCTAATTTAGGGGGGCGCAAAACTTGATGATATTTTTTTTTTTAGTAGTGCGCCCGCTGTGAACCGCACACGTCAGCGTTTAAAAATTCAAAAATATGTCCGAAAAAGAAATTTACACGTATGGCGATTACAATTATGAAAATCTTGGATCATTGAACTGAATCCTTGCTTACTAGTTTACTCCAAGTTCAAGCGCATCATTTTAATTTTGTTCCACAACAGACTACATATATCCAAATCAGCTTCACTTTGTTTTCCCCAGTCCCAGACTAGCATAGACTCAAAGGTAAACGAACTTAGCGATTTGGTTGCTGCTTGGAGCTGTCTGATATTATGTATAGTTTAGCACCACGCATATTTTTGTGAATTATTTTGGGAATGCAAAGCTCTATGGTGTATATTTCTGCCTGAAAATGATTGGTGAGCTTCCAGTACCTTCGCTAGATGGCACTACGGCCCATATATGCCCAAGCCTGTTCTACCTTCCATTTTGGAGACCCATCCGTGTACCCTTTAAGAGATCCTTTTTCAAAGGGTCAGTTCCCACTGTACCACTGTTAAAAGTCCCCTAAGATCACCATGAAAGGTGTTTCAAAGTTATGGCGTTTCGCCATAATGTCAAAAATTGGGTTGGTCATCGGGTCCTCTAGGGATTCTCGGAGCACTTTCAGGTGGTCAACCAAATTGTTCGTACTTAGGAGATTTGCCCTCTGCAGCCTATTTACACTGAGGATGGCCTCTTTCGTAACATGTAAATGTAAAGGGAGTAGGTCTAGTATAGGCTGCAGTTGGGCTGGTATGCATGGCACTAATTATTCCTAGTCATGCAAGCCGTTGTGGTTTTTTAAACTAGCTTGAGCTGTCTTTTGTCTAGCTTTTAGCCAGCCAACGACACTAGTGACCATGGGTCTTATAACCCATTCCCTTATCCTTACTTCCATTTTCTCGCTTTAGCCATAATGCATCAAAAAATATTATTCTCTGCTGTGTTTACTACCGTTAAAAAACAAATATACCTAACAAGAGTATCATCAATCGTATGTGTGTGTGTGTGTGATCTTTGTGTGCCTGGAGGCAGAACCGTTCAAATGATATTCTTTATTAGGAAATGTTTGGCTTTTCTATTATTGTTTTCCTGAGCTGTGTGTTTTATTAAAAAATTTCTCTTATATAACCACGCCCAAAATTATTTTATGCTCTTACCTTAACATAAGTAAAATATTACGAATTTTATTATACAGAGGATCAAATATGCTACAATGGACAATATGCAGTAATAAACAGAGGACAACGCATGGGTATATAGCAAAAGATGTTGATAATGCAAATACTGTAAACAATGGAAAAGTTTCACTAAAAAATTTAAACAAATCAATTTTCTATTTGCACTTGCCAAATTATGGTTTCTTTGAACATCATGCTGAATTTAAAGCATCTCTAGATCCTGTCAAGGTATAAATTTTAAGCATGAATTTCTGATTATTTTCATATTTATAATTTAATTTAAAAATATCATCAGAACGCATGTCAGGAACAACCAGACGAAGCAAGTAATCTACTCCAGTACAACATTAGAATCTTTAGAGATTGTGATTAGTATTTTTAGTAATTTTTGTTTGTTTTTAGTTTAAAAATATTAAGGAAACATGAAATAATAATTAATTACAGAAGAAGCTATTTTCTACAGAGGAAATATTAAGCTTATAATTTTAGACAATTTCATTACGTTTATTGCGAAATATTATACCTCTATACATATATTATTGTAGTAAAAAATTCCGTAAAAGGAAAAATATCTCGCAAAACGAATCGAATGTTTCTCTTTTGTTTTTATTTTTAACATTTATGCTACTATGTATATTACAAATTAAGGTAAATATTTTAATTTTTATTTTAACGTGTATTACATAATACTGAATGTAATTTCCATAGCAATTTTTGCTAAACAGAAGTTAATTGCGTGCAGCTCCATATTATTGAAGAAATGTCATGGGATCAACTTCCTGACTAGCAGGATTAGTCAGTTACTTTTATGTATGTATATATTTAATAATGAATGGACGTTTTAAAACAAAAATAAAAACAAAATGCACTTTATTTTTAAACATAATGCAAAATGTTCAAAAATCTTATTTAATTTTCGTGTTCCTGATTTCTTATAATTAGTATATTGCATATATATATATAAATAAAAACGTAAATATATGTATGTATATGTAGTTTCCAGTGCATAATATTGTGAATTTCTATTTGTAAAAAATATACTTATACACAAAAATTTACATATATGTATGTAGTCTCGTAGATTTTTATTTTATACTTTATTTTTGTAATAACTTTAAGTTTTTTTTCTTTCCTTGTCAACTAATCAAAAAAAAACAAACAGAAAATAGCAACAACTAATACTTCCGGCTTATAGCTTTTTACTCTACAATTTTCATTTTAAAAGATCATAGCGAAGGGAAAATATGGTTTAAAGAACTGTGCGGGTTACATCGATTGATTTCTGTTATATTTTCAAATTTATGTCAACTATTTTCAATTGTGCAATAAAACTTTTAAGGAAAATTCTTAAAAGATTTCATGTTATATTCAAATCAGAGGTGAATTTAGCAAGTTTTGGATCCTTAGACACAGCTCTTAGAATAAAAAATAAAAATGGAAGGGGCGCAGGTTCTTATTAGAAAAGGAGTAAAGTTCCTCGGTAAAAACACAATATTAAAAAAAAGTTTTGATTTCGAAAAATTCAAACCGAATTTTCCAAAATACGTGAAATATTTCCAGGTTATTTGACTACAAAACTAAATTGTATGCATGTTCAGTGGGAAACTACCGAATTAGTATTGTCTCACTCCAAGAGGATCAGATGTGCAGTTCTGTATTGAATTTGGGGATCTTATGGAAAGTTTGGCAGAAGTGACTGAAGAAGTAGTATTTGCAAGTGACTTTAATATTAACTAGAATACAACGTATAACATGTATTTGGAATCAATTTTTAGAGATAATGGAATATACTAGAATAACAGAATATTCAAAGATCTCAATTATCGATTACGTGGCAACTAACATGACTAATTTAGTAACTAAAGTATACATAATCATAAAAAGCGCAATGGATATAACGGATAAGAAATTAGTTGACATATTTAAGTACGATAAAATTTCTTTTAGAAACACGTTAATGAGAGCAGGAATATCTAAAGTAAAGAATATAGATCATATAACTTTGTGCGCGTGTCAATTAGACATAATAATGAATAGAACTATAACTAATTTAATAAAGAAAAAAGAAATCTACAATTGATTCACAGAGAAGCTAAGGAATTTGAAATAATAGAAAATAATTTTGTATAACAGAGTTAGGCTCTTAAATAATAATGAAAAATGGACTAAATACAAAAATGCGCGAAACAAATACAAAGCAAAAAATATGCATAACAAAAAATAAAGTCATAGAAGAAAGAATAAGTAATGCCGATGATTTGAAGCATATGTGGAAAATAATAAACAAACTGTATTAAGAAAAGATATCAATAAAATCAAATGTATTCATTTTGGAGATCGTTTTATCACAGACGATAGGGAAATAGCCGGTATCATAGATGGTGTCATTGAAATTAAGACGTCTATAATTGCGTGCGGGTATCAGGATGATATACAACCGACAGATATGCGCTTTGAATTTGAAATGGTAGATGTATAAACAATTAAGGAAATTCTAAAAACATTAAAAAAGAATCCTGATTATAATCACGTTAGTGCAAAAATGGTAATTGAAAATAGAGACCTGCGGTAGTTGTAATTACAAAACTAGTCAAAAATTCATTGTGTATAAGTGAATTCCCGATGGTTGGTGGGAGTTCTTAGTAATCTGGGTTGAAAAGTGAAGAATTCTAAGATGTGCGGAGAGTATAGATCAATTAACAAGCTACCATTAACAGAGAAAATACTAAAAAAAGTAGTCCAATTGTAGATTGAAAGATATATATGGATATATGAAGAAGAACCAATTACTTTTCAAAATCCAATCAGAGTTCCGTAAAACATATTCCTGCGAGAAGGCATTAAATCTAATTATAAGTCGATGGAAAGAAAAAGTAGACAAGAAAATGTACGTCCTGGCAGTGTTTTAGCTCTAAAACGGTTGAACCCAATTCATATGGAATCAAAGTTACCGGGATCAAATAGTTTGAACATTATCTGAGTGAACGGTGACAAAGAACGATGACCCTGTCTTCGAATAAATACAATGCACTTGGAATACCTCAAGGCTCCGTTCTCGGAACTTTATTGTTCCTTATATACATAAACTAAATAAATGACCCCATAAGTTTCTGTGAAATAAATCTATTTGCAAATGACGCACTAGTTTATATTGAAATGTAAAAGGACTTAGAACAATTGTGTGTGTGGTTCAGGAGAAATAAATGGAAGTTAAAGACCAAACTTTTGACTGTTAATTTCAGAGATGAATTTGAAGTAAGAATTAACAGAGAAGTGCTGAAGAATGTAATTGAGGTGTAATATCTAGGCATCATAGTGGACAGAGATTTAAGCTTTAAAACCCATATTGACTATGTCAAGTTTTTTTTCGATGGATTAGGAAACTACTCATCTTATTGTGCTCAATACAGATATATAATGCAATTATTAGAAATACTTTGAGTACTGCTCGACAATTCTCTACTTGACCACACATAGTAATATTGAAAAATATTCAAAAGCTTCAAAACAAAGTTATGCTGATACTATCGTGGTGTACATTGGATTAAAATGGATGACAGTACAAAGAATAGACTTAAACGTGCCTTTGTTCATGCATAACATAAGGAACAATAAGCTCCATAACTGCTTATGTGATTTTGTACATTACATTGGTAACGCTCAATCCTAAGCTAAGGAGTAACCAAAATTTTCGATTTCCTAGATGCAGAAGCAGAACCGTGCAGAACTCATTAGTATTACGACGATTCTTATTATTTAACGAACTATCTGAAGAAATAAAGAGTGAAACCTGATTTAGTCAGTCTAAAAGAAAATGAATTGAATTTATTAGAAAAATTTGAGTAGAACACTTTTTAGATCAGATAGTTTTATTGTGTAATTTTTAAAAAAAGTATATTGTATACTAATAAAAATTATTATTATTATTATTATATAAAGTTAGCATCTGTTTTATACCGTTACCACTCTAAATATATATATATATATAAATATATACACAAGTGACGTTATGAGAGAATGATGACAACACACGGCAGCGATTTCAATGGGGCTAATAATAATATTCTCTTAGATCACCTAGTATGAAAAAATGTCAGATTTTAAAAACTAAAAAAATAAAAAAATACATATTTAAATATTTTCCACTTCTTGAACTCCTTAGTATAGTCTGAAGTTCAAACGAAATAATCATATGATGAAATAATTTACTTAAAATGATAAAAGGATAGAGGACAAAACCACTCTAACCTAAACCAAGAAGACAAGAACCCAGAAAGATTAAGACGTAGCATCAACGCCTTAAGAAGCCCAAAGTCTTCAGCTTAATATCAACCATCTCACGATGAACCTTTTCAAAATGCAAACCATTTGTAATTCGATAAAAAATGCCAAATGTCTTAGGGTTCGCAATTTCGTTTCATGAATGAACTTTTCAAGTAATTTCACTGGATACACTTAAGAATAAAAAACAAATACAAAAGATTTTTTTTTTTGAGTCCTTTAAAATGAAGACCTTGCGCTTCTTAAATTCGATATGATAAACTATACTCCTGATGACTTTTTAAGCCCATACTCTGAAGTGGTAGGGAGAAGATGAAAACATTATACGACAATCGGCATGTAAAATAAATTTTACATAATATAATCAAACTTTCTAAACATAAAAATAAATTGAAGGAAGATTATTAGAATTCCACATTTTAATTTGCCACTAAATATTAGCACTTTATTTTTCCCGTTTTAAGAGTCCATTCGTGTGACGACACACGCACTTGACAGCCCGGACGATCATACCTTGTTACTTTGTATATCGTGGTCACTGACGTGTATAACATGGACTGCTTGATCTTCTATTTCATATGGGTCCACTTTTGTTGGGAGGGGTGTGAAAACTATCTTAATTTCAAGTTACATTTTCGCTTTAACAGTCATGTTACAAGCTCAATAAATTTCAAATATATTCAAAATTATTATTTTTATTGGAAGCTTATCTCCTATAACATCAAATATTCCTTAAACTTGATTTTTAAGGAAATAAAATTAAGCAATTTTTGTCTGCTTATCCCTAAAAGTAGCAATGGGGGAAAGAGAAAGGATTACAAATGTTATATTGCCATCTATTTCTATTCTATATATCCATTTGGACAATCCACTGAACTGAAACTGAACTATAGTGGATTTCGTATAGAACTTATTATTTCAAGTTCAGTGGAATCCAGTCGTTAAACCAAAAAGAGACAACTATAGAAAAGTGATCCAATGATAATGTAAGCGATTTCAGTGGTGTCAGCGGTCTATGTTATACATGTCAGTGATCCTGGTCTACAGTTTACAGGATTTTATAGAAAAAAGTTATGTTAACAACCTTTTTACAAAAAAATAATAAACAAAAAAAGTTTAAGTAAAAAAAAGGTAAGAAAATACGAAGTTTTTACTTTAGACTACAATAACTCCTAATATAAAAGGAGTACCGGGCTGGTTGAGCGATTGTTGGAAAGGCCATGAAGTTCTGCATACAATGAGCTCTTAACTGTGCGCTTAACGTACGCCCTGTACTTTTTGAGATACAGTTTTTTTTTTTTGAGAAACTAATCTTAATCACCCTGTAACTCCGAAACGGTTGATATGACCCCCCTGCCACACAATTCCGAATCGGTCCAGCCATTCTAAATTGATGCGATTACCAACGAACAGCATTTCATTTTTATTTATATACTGGTCAATTGGTAGTTTTTTTTAGTTTTTTAATGAGTGCCCGCCCTTAAAATTTTTCTAATGTAATATTCTTGTGTATAAAATATAAAGTGATTGCGAAGCAAAGTTTGACTTGTTGTATTGTAGAGGCGCTCGCTTCGCTCCAATATACAATCAACGAAGCCTCAACGTGATGTAGAGAAGACATCAATTTTTTTTTGAGAATTTTTTTGGAAATTTTTATGCATTTATTGGAGGCCGACAGCTTGCTTGGGCCACTAGCAATTTTTCTGAGCGTAGACGCGGTGATGTGCAAGCATTTATGTCTTCTTAGAGATTTACAGAAAATGTTTCGGTAGAAATTTTTTGAGCCTGGCGGCCGACTAGTTATTTTCAGATACAATACTTTCATGTGTGCCGTTGTTGGCCTTCCCTATGCATGAAAATTCTAAGAAAAAATTGAAGGCCTCCCTATAACAGATAGAGACGAGATCGTTGATTTTATATTAGAGCGAAGCATTGCCATCGGCCTCGACCAATGCATAAAAATTCAAAGAAAGATATTTCCATTAAATTTCTAAGAAAAAAGTGTGGCCTTCTCTTCATCACCGCTACATCGTCGTATACCTTACTACTTATCGCTCTGTTCAAAAAGGTATAAGTGGAGACATCTGACATTATAACAAGGAAGCATCGCTACACAACAAGGGTAATATTCTTAAGTTTTCGTTTCTTATTTTCTTTCAACTTTCTTGTAATATATGTAGCTAATATAATTATTATTTTTCCTTTTTAGTCTATAAGTCAATAGGGCAGATGGAATAAATACAATTTAAATTCAAATATCAAAAAAATCGACCAGTGCCATCTCTAAGTGAATTTTCAGAAATATGCTATGGTTCTCACGGTACAGAGAATATTCACTGTCTGTACTGTACCGTGATGGTATGATTTATGAATTGTCACTGAATTGCCTGTTGTCATTACTTCTGTCATTTCATTAATATTTTTGCTTGGAAGAGAAATATTTTCACGTTGTTATCATCTTTTCTGGTTTATGTTAACGATTTTTTTCTAAAGGTTAAAACAAAATTGAATTCATATAAAAGCAAAAGCATATAAATTATAAATTTTGATAAAAATATTCGCAACTTATTCCTAAAAACTGTTTCAAAACATAAATTTTGTACACGTCACAAAACCCTTTGGCGTTTCTTGATCTTAAAATGAGGTAAATATATCGAATACATTTCAACACAAAATAGATTAGACTTTTTGAGAATTATTTCAATTAATATGTTGTTGATTTGCTTACATTCTAGCGCAGCAAAAGTAACATTCAAGATAATATTGACATCAGATCCAAAGCTTCCCTTCAAAGTGTAAGTTTCTCATTAAACTTTAAATCATTATTTCAAAGTCAGTCATTATTATTCCTTTATACGGGGAGTCACAACAGGAAATGAAAACAATTCTATGGGGCATTTGTGACAATTAAGAAAAGTATATATTGACGGTACAAAAAGCGTCCTCAAAGATAATTTGATGACTACAAAATCTTTATCTATGAATACCTATGATTTGTACAACTAGCTTTCCATTTTTTAGTGTACTTCATTCTATGCATGGAGGGTCTTCTTATTTTACATATAAATATATTATTCTTTTCAAATTAGCCAAGCTATTGACTTATTATCCTATTTACGAATAAATTTTACTCTCATATTTCGTTCGTTCTTAGAAAGAAAAATTTGTACTTGCAAGATGGGGCAGAGTTAATATTCTAAGCACAGAAAGTGGCTAGATACTACCAAGTTGGCTCGCGGCCCGTATTAATTTGCACTGCCAAGTGCCAAAGACAACCCTTCTGAGCCTTAGATCTAATGTGTTCCCATAGCTTTGATTTGAACGAATTAATTATTTTGCAACAAAAAAAAAACTAATTTTTACCAATTTTCACGTGCTTGATTCCACTTAAAATAGAAAATCAAACAGTCCATGCCAGTGGGGCTGCTGTAGATTACAATCTCATCCCTTTGAGTCTTGTAAAGATACTTATTAATTTAAAATTATGTGTAACATTAATAATAGTTTGTATTTTTTTTTTTTTCGTTTTTCAGGTTGAATGTGCCTGAACAGACACCATTCACGGCTGTTCTTAAATTTGCTGCAGAGGAATTTGGAGTGCCGCCAGCAACAAGTGCAATTATTACAGACGACGGTATCGGCATAAGTCCACAACAAACCGCAGGAAATGTTTTCCTAAAGCATGGCTCAGAGCTCCGGTTAATACCACGTGATCGAGTAGGATTTTCGTTTTGTTAAAAATTATAAATAAAAAATAACGATGAGCTTTTACTTTAATTTTGAATAATGTAAATAAAGAAAAAAGAAGTGTTTTCCGAATATCAAATGAATTATGAAAATGTAATGAAAGAGTATGTGAATTTAGTTTTTTTTTTATATGGATATCATGAGTGGCCTATTGACATATTTATATATAGAAACTTACATATGTAGAGCAGTTTAAAAATCTCTCTTTAATTTCAATATTGCATTGGACGAGGCTCTAATTTTCCTATTGTGAACAAATTGTGCAGCTTATAAATATGTATATTAAAGTTAATATGGTCTCAATTATATATTTTTTTCATTTTAATCATCCATTGTCAAGAAGTTGATAGGGATAAGGATAGATTGAGTGTCACCGATGACCATCAATGGTTTAGGTATACTCTTTACAACAGAACTACTTGGTAAGGCCAACCTATTTGAGTGCATTGGAATACTGAATCGTGCTACACGTGGAACAAGGTTGAAAAAGTCTGTGGCT
Source organism: Dioctria rufipes (assembly GCA_963924295.1). Taxonomy (NCBI): domain Eukaryota; kingdom Metazoa; phylum Arthropoda; class Insecta; order Diptera; family Asilidae; genus Dioctria; species Dioctria rufipes. The sequence continues at coordinate 2,280,246 of OZ002741.1, forward strand.
AAAGTGACACATGTTCTATATAGACAATTTAACGAATACAATAAGCTTCGAAACAAACAAATAATGCTTTAGAGTACTACCAGCTCTATTGTCATGAAAATTTCTTGGTTCTCGGGGGACATTGAAAATTTAATAGCCAAGTATTCAAAGTATGCATTTAAAAACTGTGCAATCAAACTGCAATACAAATTAGAAATTTAGTAACTAGCGAAATATGTAGTGCGAAGAGTAATAACTAAATGTTAGGTTTAATCCTTCTCAGTTAAAAAATTTCGATCCAACCTAAATCGAGTGGTGTTCATGGTGCACGGTCTTCAGGGTGGGATTTTGATCCTAATTACCTAAACAGAGCAGAAGTGTATCGTGCTATTCTCTCTATTAGATCGAATGCTTGCGGTCCAGATAACATACCGGGACACTTCCTAAAAATATTTTTACCTGCAATACTACCTGTTGTGAAAAATTTCCCAAATTGTATGTCTTGACAGATCAAATGTTTGACTATATTGAGAATGTTTTATTATCAACTTGGCAGTTTATATTTAGTTAGAATGAAACGAGAAATATTTAATTTGAATAAAACACATTTTCCTTTAAATAATTCATATTTAGATTTTCAAATAAATCTTTAAATGTCCAACACAAACTTTTGGACATCAGAGTTCACTGTAGTATAGACAACAGGTAGCTCAGAGTTTCATTGCTGTCCTGATGAGATTGCCCTGCATGCCTGATCAAAACACACAGGAGGCTGAAATTCCCTATAGACTAATATATTATACTGGTTCCGAAATTCTCAACTCCCCTCCCCTCCCAATTTATATATAAATTTCTTATCATATGTTAAATGCAACATACATATATATGTATGCAGACGGTGCCCAAATTTTCCTGTTCTGCCCTGTTGTTCTATCTGAGGATTGTATCCTCAAAGTCAATAATGATCTAAAGTGTATTCACGAGTGGTCTGTAGTAAATGATCTTCCCTTGAATGCAAGAAAATCAAACTATATATTACTGCATAGGAGAGGCTTGGATCCATTAAATTTTCCACCAGTTCTCCTAAATAATAATCCCCTACCTCACTTAGAGCAAGTTAGTAATCTTGGAATATTTCTGAACTCTTGCATGACCTGTTGCTATTATATTAACAACATCCCGGCTAAGATATATGGCGTACTTAAAAAATGTGGTTCTCGACGGAGCTACCAAACTTAAAATCGCCAAAGTCTAGTTGTTCCATTTTTTTACCTATGGGGAAGCTTAGTATTTTCTAGTCTGCATTCTGGCTGTTCGCGGAAGTTTGAGGTGGCATTTAACAACTGTATAAGACTCGTGTTTAGAGTTCTTTGACCATATATCTTATATACACTAATAATCATGCATACCTAGGCAGAGTACATATAAGCTTTTTGAGCAGTCCTAGACATACCCATATTCTGTTCTCTTGTTACTCTTAAGAGTCTTGGGTCAACGTTCCTATTTTGTTCACATATCCACTAATAAACGCACAGTGCTCTACAGTGCACTGCATGGAACCAAAAGAACACAGATATAGTGTTCAAGCTGATAGTGAGTTCAAGTTTAATTGCATAGGGCTAAATCATCTAGTTCGATGATTGAGTGACCCTATCCAAATGCATGGAAGGATTTGTTAGTAATACCTGTAGGAAAAGTTAAAAATGCTCATGCGTGAAGAATTTTGACCAATAAATATGTTAGCAATGCATGAAAAAATCTTAGAAAAAGTGATTCACAGCCATATCGAAGATTTCTTTGAGAAGAACATACCTTTTGCGGAGCAAGAGTCCTGCTTGCAAAGGTCATTCCATTCCTGTGAGACAGTTTGAATTGGGTATTAATCCAATGGAAGGAAGAATTGGATAATAAAAATAAAGTGCTAGCTGTATTTCTCGATGTTTCAAAGAGCATTTGAAACTGTTTATAACAGAATATTAATTAATATCCATGGTGTAAAAAATAAAGGGTATAATTGGTTCAAATCGTATTTATCTCAAAGGTACAAAAAAAAACTGGAGTATGTGAGGCTAACTTAGACAGACTCGAAATAAGGATTGGGGTCCCCCAAGGGTCCATAGTGGAAACTTTTCTCTTCTTAGTTTACATAAATGACTTAGGGACAGCTATAAAGCACTCTAAAATTGTACTTTTTGCGGATGACACATTGGTATATATACATAAAAATGTGAACTATGTAGGGGACATTCACTCAATAAATTTAAGGAATACCAATGAATTTAGACTTGACTTTTCCAGTACAAGTAGGTCTCAACTCATTTTTATATAAGGGATTAAAAATGTGCAATAAGCTAAAATGTCATAGAGCTGAAAGAAATAGATAGATTAGATTTAAGAGATTATTCATTGAATTTATCAAAAAAGAAATTAGATATTTTACGTAATATGTATTATTATGATTACTCATAGGCTATTGTAAAGCTAAAATGGAGCTAATAAAGAAGTATTATTATTATATTTATTACAACATTTCTTTGAATTTTTGGAATTAAGGAAAAACTTACCAGGGAATTATAATTAGTTTCAATTTAAGACACATAGATCGTAGCCACAAAAATCAACGTCCAACGTAATAAGTCCCTTTGGCAGCCCTCGCGCTTAGAGCTATCAGGGGAAAAAAATAAACAAGATACGCTTACTAGCAGCTTATAATTTTAATTAGGACTGCATTATGGAGTAGATATCAAGCACGAGAATATGCAGAAGAGGTACGCATATCATATTTACATACATGACAGCACTACATCCATTTTTCTCGGGCCGAAGGATTTAGTTTCAATCTGCCGTCGCGTTTTTTGGACTCCCTAATGGTTCTGAATGCACCTGAATTTTTCACGGATTCAAGCAGAACGATTTGGCTGGGATAGTAATATTCAAAGTTACGCCTCTTTGTTGAAAAACGTGTTTTTTTTTTTTTTATAAACAATTTATATGACTTTTAAATTTGCTTTATCAAACACTTGAAATGGTTCTGTTTCGCTCTTTTATATGTGCACAGAACTAAATTATGACATCGTTCTGTCGATTCACACAAATTCATTCAGAACGAGAAAAGGAACGCAGCAATGAATATCATACCAGACAAACTATTTTGATCTCTATTGAGCTTGCATAATTCTAGCTTACTGAAGATTGAAAAATATTTTGTTGGAACAGTGCGAAAGAATAAGAAAATAATTTTAGAAGATTTTTTTTTCTAACCACCGTGTTATGTTGTCAAGTAAAATCCTGTAGTTTTCATGAAAAGTTTTACTTGAAAACGAAATAAATCAGGGCAACATTTGTATTCACCTTGCATAAGAATAAAAAAAAAGATTCATCACGCAGTATTTTGTATATGTACTTTGTTACTACATATTTGAAGAATAAAAATCTAATATCAACTGTCTTCATAAAAGGAGTAAATTTTAAGTTGTGCTCGAGTATTATGCCACATAAATAATTATAGTAAAACCTAAGATTTTCAAAATTTAATTATATCTCATATGTCTACGTCGGTATTATAAGTATTAAAAACGTTGAACACGTGTATAATAATTCTGAATTAAGACAAATTACTTCACCGAGTTAGTATGTTCGAAAAAAACAGCACCTAAATTCAGTATGTACATTAAAAAAAAAAGCTAAATCTAATTATAATTATTACTAATGTAATGATTTTTTCGTAGCACAACGTTCACATCTTGCCAATCAGTATCGAATAAAAATGAACGAGATTTTGACAAGAAACGACCTGCAATTTTATTCAAAACATTTTATTGAGCTTCTCAACAAGACAATATTCTTCACAAATATATAAATTTCAAAATTTCAAATAATATTAAGATACTTGTAGTATAACATCATTAATGCACTCTTCTTTATTTATCAGATGACAAGTTTTGTTCACGAGAACCATAAGTTGATTGATATCACTACCCCATTCATTCAGAATATCTGAAGCGCCCTTCTTTTGTGTAAAATATACTATTCCAGCTGGTCTATCAATTTTTACTCTAATCGTACCAGCATTTGCTAATTTGGATAGATATTCTTCACAATTTTCTGTGGGTAAATCAAGAAGCTCACTCATACGCTTCAGATAAATTCGTGTATAGTAATTTGAGATTATACGAATATTCTAAAAAAGAAAACACACGGTTTGTTTTTATTTGCATATATAATATTCATAAAAGGTCGCCTTACGTGCTCCATTAATCGGTTTTTCAGTTCTGTCCAGCATTTTTTACCATGTTGTGTGCTATTAAATACATCAAAAGAAAGCAGTTGCTCTCCGAATTCTTTATTAAATGTCTCAAAATTAATAAGTTCCTTGCACATAAAGAGACGTAAAATTTCTCTGGAATTATATCACGTGAAAACATATATTTAAATTCTGATAAAACATTAATCGTAATAGACCTTATGATAGATACTTATATTTATGAATGAAATAAATAGTAAAAGCATCTGTCTACCATACAAGCTTGTTCATAAAATAAGGCATTCATTAACGGCATACACTTTTCGGGAAACACAATCCGGGCGATTTCACAGATTAAGCTTTAAAGATCCAGCCAATACCACCAACAACGATACTTCAATGCCCCCAAATTCGCTTGGAAGCTCTATTTGATTTGCATATATGACACTTTACACTTTTTTACACAAAATCTCCCCAAACTCTCAATCCATCAGATACCACAAAGATATCGCACAGCTCTTACTATGCCTGTGCGAAAAGTTGACGAGAAAATTTGTGTTCGGCTTTTTTTTTAGTAGAACCCAGCTGACCACAACTAAAAAATACCAACGCTACTGAACACATAGTTCTCAGTTTTGCCAGCTGTCTGAAATTGTTTTCTTTTTTCATCGCTGTGCAAGATAATATATCCAAAAATGCATGGGCATAAATCATTTAACATATAGTGAAGTATAGTCGCAAGACGAATTAATTGAATTTTAATTGAGAATACTTTTTTTTGTATATTTGTGAATTGGTGGTTAGTGGCTACGTGTTTATTTATAGACAAACTAATCCAAACAAAAACGGACCACACATCTGCATGGCTCTTGCACCTACACTAAGCTGGATGTTAAAAGATGTGCGCGCATGTATATATGTATATCTGGAGTATGAATATGGGGATATGGACTTGCAAACAGATGAGGAGAGAAAACGATTTCAAAAGCCAGTCTCAGAGTTTGCAAACCTGAGAGCTATGGGTTCAGTAGCGTTGGTATTTTTCTAAATGGAAATACGTGGGTTCTGCTGATAAAACACGAACATAGATTCTCTCGTCAAACTTTAGTACAGGCATAATAGTATGAGCTGCGCGATATCTTGATGCTATAGTATTTCTGCTATTACTCTTTTTCCCAGCTTAATTAAATTTTACAGAGTAGAGTTGGCATGTTAATCTTACAAAGCGAAGAAAAGGAAATAAAGTAATTTACATTAATTGTTAATAATGAATAAGTCGCAATAAATAAATTTCGAATTACTTTATCAAACAAATTAATCATTTACCGGTTAGCAATACTTGCTCAATATATAGTAAAACTTATAGTACCCACAAAACCGTGCATTATGCTTGATCAAGACAGATCTGTAGCTCTACATTCATACATAATATAGTAATAAATGCAATGCGTTAAAAGAAGAAATGCTCAAAACGAAAGTTATTCAACTTACTTATGTGCAATTATTTTACATATATGCAATTTAAAAACGAATATTCGACTAACCTGTATGTAGGAATCTCTTCTAACTTTTTGTCCTTGGATAATTGTAACATCATATCCTGCTGTTCGTTATCGTAAGGTGACAGGATACAATACAGTACAGCAAAAGTCATCATTTTCTGTCTTCGATCCGGAGAACCACTGATTTCATCCGAATCAAACATAGCCTGATAATGACGAGATGTCTTCAAAAATGACGAATCTTGATCCAATTGAATCATGAGCTCATAGAATTTAAACTTTAAATCCTGGTTTTTTGGATCATCAAAAAATCTTGTGCTGATTTTCTTTGCTATTATTTGGGTACGTACATAATCTTGTTTTGCTAAGCATAAACGCATTTGTTCCAGAATAAGTTCAACCTATAAAAAAAATAAAAAAAAAAAAACATTTCAATAATACACAATACTGTGCAGCAGCAACACCAACTTTTTCACGCTTTTCCATTGAACCGTATGTTTCAACTTGTAGCTCTTCCATTATCGATGCAGCCCCAGCAATATCACCGTCAGATTCTTTAATTGCAGCCAACATTTTTGTGAGACGTGCCCTTTCTACTTCAACGTAAATTTTTCCTTCAGTCACCGTTCTTAATGTGTCGATTAATTTTAATTTTGTCTCTTTATCTGGAGTTTTATCCACCAAACTTATGCACTCTTGAATCATTTTTGTTACAGCTTGTTTCAGTTGTGATCGTCTTTTTACTAACAAAGCAATATATTCAGTCATAGCAGTCCAATTTGCACATTCATAACATATTTGGATTATTGCTACTAAAATTCGAGAGCAAGAAACCATATCAGCACCCTAGAAAACAAACAGATTCAATTGCACTGAATTACTTTACAAAATCTAACGAAGAGCTTACAAGGCGCGTTTGCTTCTCTAACTGTAAAAGCATTTCTATTGCCTCATGAAATTTCTCAGAGTCTGCAGCTGCCATTTCTTTAGCTTTAGGAATTTTTTCATCACAGGCAGAACAATAATCTACTTCCATTTTTTGTATCCGACCGCCATCAAATGTTATCGAGTTATCCATAATGATTTTTGTTTTGTATATCCTGATTGATAAATTAATTTTGTAATAATTTGAGTAGAATTTATTGGATACTACTTACCTTTACCTTATTTAATTTTAACAAAGTGAAAACTTTATCGACTTGCTGAGTAACTGGAAATGGTTTTATGTGTTATTCACTACAAAACCAAACTTATAAGAAGAATCACCGTTCCAAACACAGCAATCGAAAAGTGCTTACAAATGCCGTGAAGTTGCTGATGGTTTATGTTTATGAATTGTCAATTGTGAGTATAATTAGCACATAGCAGGTTCGCTTGAAGCAATGTGAATATTTTTTTGGACCTGATGATTACTACCGCCATCTTTGTTTGAATTACTTGAAACTACTAGTGTTATATGTACGTACATACCTCAAAAATAAAGAAAAAACTGGGCAGGAATCTTAAAATGTTTTTATTATCTGAAAAATTAGTACCTTCTTTATTTGTTGTTTTTTTGTCAAAATAAATCTTTACAGAGATAATAAAGTAATAACTTCTAAAATATTTATAATATAATATAATAATAATAATTTATTAGCACTAAATGTACTATTCACAAAAACAATACAATTATTTATACTACCTTTTAACAAATTTCGCTCGAATATATTCTATATAAAGTTTTACAAACACATTTACATTTCTATCTTCCTTTATCACTATTGGCAAATTATTATACAATTGAAACCCCTTATATATTAATGAATTCTGTGTATCTGATCTATTGCTGACTGCTCTAAGATTCAAATTTAACAAAATTGATGCTGAATAGGTATAGCACGTCGCGGCTTTATGACACTATCATTTTTATAATTTAAAAATATTATTTTATTTAAATTACTATTCGCAATTAAATCACTACAAATAGCTTTTGTTGGCGTTATCTTCAGGGTAATGTATTCAATTCAACATAATACCCAACCGAAGTGGATGAAGTGCAAGAAATTTCACACAAACCTCCTTTCAAGGATTCCAATTTTTTTTCTTGTTTAATTTTGGTGAATTGGTTTGAATATATAGTCCAAAATCTACGAAAAAACTCCGCACCGCCCGAGCATCTTCTAGTTTTCTAAAGCTAAAATTTTGACGTCATCAGGGCTAGTATGTATGTAGGTGTTGAGGAGTTATATATATATGGATAAAAGGAAAACTGCTGTTTTTTTATTATCAATCTGATGGGTAGTTGCTGAAATTTATTTTTGATGTATAAAACACCTCTTACCCGCGGCGAATACGTGAGTCAGTAGAGCTGACAGACCGTACAGATTTTGGCTGTCAATTTTACTGACTAAAAACGCTTTTCGTACAATCAACTGACAAGTCAGTTCATTATAAAATGTCGTCAAGCGGTGCAGACATTCCTGTTCTGTATGCATTGGTAATGATATATTCCTTATTCCGTAATTTTTCTCTAAAAAAGTTTACAATGTATATTAAACTCTTTTCAGTCATTTCTCATTCAAAATTAGATTAGATAACGAATTTCTCATAGCATTTACCATTTTCAATATCGGCCATTTTAATTTAGGTACTGACTAGTCAGTAGGGGCTTAAACGGGGCTGTGTCAGCTCTACTGACTCGGGTAGGAGTTGTCTTATTATATGTTAAAATAAGAAATTTATAAGATTTCTTTTGCGTCCGTCTGTTTGAATATTATTGAAATTGGGCAATACAATACAAAAATGTTTTATTGAAAGACTCTAGCCAAGGCCACATCCTTAAACGGTAGGGACATAGATCGACGAACAAACAAGGCAGTACTGTAGTGTTTAACACATATGAAATATGGAGCTAACTAAAGGGGATAACGTATTAATGTTCCAGAGAAATGTTGCACAATTTCATACAGTTCAATGTACTATGAATGGTTCACAAACTATTTGTTTATTTTACACAACAGGATAGATCACATTTTCGAAATGTCTTGGATTTCTAAAAAAGGTGTAAGAAATAATTCAGCTCGTCAAATCTAGCGCTTCTCTACAAGTGCTATATTAGACCTAGAATGGAGTACAACTCCCATATCTGGGCCGGCGCTGGCTGGGCAGGCCTAGCTTCATTGGATATTGCCGAAAAGAGACCCTTCAAGCTCATTGGCGATGCGGCAATTACTTGTCATATCGACTCGCTCTAAGCACCGTCGTAATGTTGGATGCCTTTCGCTGCTTTATCGCTACATGCAAGGTCAATGTTCTGATGAAATATCTTGTCTGATCCCTTGTAGATTAATTCCTGCACACAATACTCGCTCTGCAAACCGCACATCCTTTCACCCTTCAAAATACTTTCGGCCGTACAGTAAAACTCCGTGATGCTTTCTTATGCCGAACTGTGCGAATATGGAACAATCTACCATCTTGCGTTTTTCCTCGGGCATATAATCTGCGAAGATTCAAGAGTGACATATATCAGCATCTCCGCCACTTTCCTCATGTCCCTTATTTTTTCTCTATCTCCTTCCTGCCATGCTACAAATGTAGGTACAGTTGTTCTTGGTTCAAAAAAGTAATCTACATGATATATATCAATATTTTTATCCTATGATCCTTTTTCACCATATTGATTATGATGCTATTCAAAAGTTGTCTACTCAACGCCAATCAATATGCCTAGCAACCTAGAGGATCCACGTGGGTGGGATTGGGGTTTGGCCATATCTAAAAATGGGAGGAAATTTAAAAAAGAAACACAACTTACAGCTATAGTTCTCTCATTATACCGCATCGAACGAGTGCTCACTCGTTAAAATCGTTGACAAAAAAATTTCATACAAAATTTTCGAAAAAAAAGTACAATTCTTTCATAAAAAATACATTTTGTCACCGATTATGACAAGGGAGGGCTCATTTGATGCGGAATCAGAAAAGAAAACGATTTTTAATTTTTTTTACTGATACATTCACTAATTGCAAAAATAGAGAAAAAAAAAACTAGTAATGCAGGCCCGTGAATCCGGATTGGTTGTTTTTTTTACTAAAATATACCATCAAGGTAAGAGGTGCGTTTTGTAATGTAAGTTTTCCTGAAATTCAATAATTTTCTTTAATTTTTTGTACTTGCTACATTTTTTGTGTGAATCATTAGAACGGAAACATACTGACCTTTAATTTGTTACAGCATATATTAAAGCATAATTTAGTATAAAATAAAGTTTATTTCCTTTTATTCGGCACCAAAATATATTTCCGATTGGTTACCCGATCGACTATGCTGCATTTTCTGGTGGTACTTCATTATGGCTTGTACACTAGACTTCCGGATGTAATGGCTAGGGAAATTTCTGATTGCTTCTATTCCTTTCCCAATTCCTTCTTTACAGACACACTTAAGTTGAGTTGAGTTCACGACATCTAAGCCAGAAAGATTGGTTGATCCTTATGAAATGCCGTAATTTGTTATAAAAAGTATTTTGTATTCAATAATAGTAGATTAGACGAGTTATCTTTGCACTACAGTAATTCATTGGCTTATCGTGCAGCGCTTTCTTTACAGTTCATCCAATAATAGCACTCTTCCTAGGAAGAGTAGTATTTTTCTGGTTGAAGTTTCTTCAAAGTCAAAAGACTTTGTGAAGTGTGAGCTAAACGCCCGAAATCTACATTGTGCAATGGCCTTATGCGTATAAGACGTGCTCCGAGATTTCATCCTCTTCGTGACATAACCTACATACATTAGTGGGTGAAATGTCTATCCGATACATGTTTGTAGTGTCCGGCTTGGCTGGAGCCTATCATTGAGGTCCATCTCTGTTCTATTTAGTTATGGATTCAGCTTTGAATGGTAAGCTTCACGGTATTATAAGAGATACCGCAAAATAGTTCCGGTCCTATAAGGGGCATCGAAGCTCCTTTTTTCTCCAGTAAATCTGCATTATCATTTCCATCAATTTTCGAGTGTCCTGCCACCCATTAAAGTGTTAGGTGATTCTTTATGGCAAGGTTTGATAATGCTTGAAAGTATTCCCACATTAACTTCATTTTCTCATGTGATGAGATGGCTTTCAATTCCGCCTGGGTATCTGTATATACATATTCTTTTTTATTAGTGTAGGATCGGATGGGGTTTTCGTATACACATCTAGTGATGTGATTCACCTCAGTCTAGAATATTGAGGCGTATTTTCTTAGGATTTGATAAAGTTAAGCTCTTGGCTTTACACCATATATTCCAACTCCTTTCTCGGCTTTAGAACCGTCGAGATAACAGATTAAGGCTTCATTCACTACATTTATGTCTATTTTCTCTCTAATTGGTATCTTTATCTTGAGGGGCAGGCAGAGGTTGTGTTTAACGACCATTCTGTCTGATATCATGACTAGTATTGGATTTGATTCTATTGGTTTAGTTATAGTGCGTAGACATTTTGAGTCCCAATCACTATAATCATCTGTTCAGGCTCTGTACACCATTAGTCCAGCCTCTATTGCAACAACTAATAGTAAGTAGTTAGATATAAAAAGAAAATTTTTATAACTTTAATATGTAAGTTAACTACGCATACACCAGCTTTTTCTTAAAGCTTAACATGCTTTGTTTTAGCTTGTTTATCACTAGAAGAACAAAGAAACAATTAGAAAAAATATAATAATTCAAAAAAATATAAAATAAAAAGAGAACTGTACCTCTGAAGAGAGAACAAGCCGGATATAAAAAATTAGTTTCCGAGAAATCTTTCAGCACATGAATCGATGTTTGAGTTTCCGATAAACTTTTAATTTTCAGACTGTCATAGGGATAGTCCGGACTGACGGACGAGTCGCTCACCAACACCGGAAAAGCTTACAGCAGTTCCCATTGCCGCAGTCAAGTCATCATAAGGACGGCTTAGCTTGGTTTTCAGGACCTATGAGGTTCATCCAGCCACAGGACTAACTTACCGATGCCAACCCGTCATCAGGATGGCTTGGCTTTTTTCTTAATATTTCGAAGTTGCTCAGCCCCAATCAGGCTGATTATGTAGCCACTGATTGGACCGTTACACTCGGTTAAGCGATTTGGTGAATCCGTTACCGGATTTGACTCTTCGATCTCGGTTTCCTGCAACAAGAATCCAGAGAGAATCCACTCTACAGATTCGACCTTTAAGAACTCAGCCTCCGGCTTCAAGCAAATACTGCTACCCTCGTAGAGCAGTTCCGGCACTGTGTTGATAGCTATCAACCCAGTAAGTACAGCGACGCCACTACAATCAATTGGGACGTTTTGCCACAGCAAAACTAGGCCAAATCTCAAAAGTTTTTGTTTTTAATTTAATACAGGACAGCAATAAAATAAATGTATTTTTTTTTTTAAATATATTATATATTTTATGCTTGCTTTTCCATTTTTTTCTTCATATTTTTTTTTACTAAACTCTTTTCTCAATACTTTTCTATTTAATTCCTTACAGTCTAATTTCTATTCGCATATAATAAATGATCAAATTGAAATTTCAAAATATTTCATTAATTTAATATTTACAAAACTTACACACGTATCTTTTACTTTTTTGTTATTAATATTAAATTGTATTACATTTAATTATTTTTACTATATGCTCGTGTGTCAAATAATCCATTCAACAAATAATTCTCCTGTCTGGAAAGTTCTTATAATAATTTATTATATATACCTATAATGCTATTTTTATTCTCACCATTATGTTCTTATTATAAATATAATATAATTAAAAAGATCAAATTTTATTAAGTTTCAATTTATACACATGAAATTTCTCTTCATTTTCTAAATATATAGGAAAAAAAACAAAGGAATATTTATATCTCTGTAATATCTAAGATCGTTTTCTTTACATTTAAATTAACTTTAATATTATTTTTTTTTAAATTAGTTTCTGATAAAACATGTACGTAATTTTAATTTTATATAAACTCTGGTTTTTTCTTGTGACCCTTTTTTTTTTGTAAAAATAAAAGAAAAGATTTTTTTTATTATTTACATATATCCTGATAGCCAAATACAATGACAATGGGATGTTCTACCGGTCAACAAAATTCCCTAGTAAGGTTTCAAAGCAACCTATTGTATTGGTAGAGGATTGAACTGACTGAATCATCAATTTAAATTTACATACAGATTTACAGTAAATTCAATCTGGTTTTAATATTTTTTAAATATTATCGAACGAATGTAATGAAAAATTATTGACGGCCATCCAAATTTCTATCAAATTCTTTTATTTTCAATTTCGTTGTTGAAAAGCGTACTGAAATTGAAGTAAAAATTTTGAATTGGCACCTTATCGCCCAATTAAATAACACCCAATAACTATTTATTTCAGCATACCACAATAGATGTTTAGTGGAGTTAATCAGAATGCTCCAAAAAATTTTTGTACGCGACGATCAGATCGGTAAAAGCAGATCTATCTAAAAATCAAAAGCTTCACAGACCAATAAACGGCTAGTGAGCGATACCCGTTGAAAAATAATTTTTGGGTTTACTTTATTATAGAAAAACTTAAATTGCTGAATGTGCACGTATTGTATAAATATAGAAAAGAATAAATCGAAGTTTAGCAAAGGATAAACGAAATTATTAAAAGGACTATGAAATTAGTTATTCTTGCCGGTTACATCTGTTTGAGGTGATTTTCTTTTTATATGTATATTATTAAGCCAAGCTAAGGGGATACCTAATGATGCAAATCACAGTATGGTAGGATGAAGGAGTAAAAGCTCCTTTACTTCTTTAAAATCTCATAACATGATTGGAAAATGTTGAAGTTTTAATTTGATATTGGAAATGAGTTAAGAGTAATTCAAAATGGAAATGTTATATATAAATGTATGATGTTTAATAAAAATTACTATTGATTCCAGTGTTGAGAGTTTGTTGCGGCCAAAAGACTCTCGAAAATGATAGTTACTGTGAACTTTTCCAACAGATTATTATGAAAATTCCAACTATTCATTTCCTAGATACCAAAAAATATATATGAAAGGAACAATTCACATAACTTTTATTGATAGAGGAGATGACACGTCTATAAAAATACATTCGCAAATTAAGAGTAAAGTGAACAGTTATTAAATACAAACTATCATGTCTAATCACAGTTCTAGTCATTTCAACTATGAATGCACAAACAATTTTTTGAAATTGTTTTATGTTCTTATTCTCATTAACGTTCTCAAAGTTTTTTCATTTGAAAATGCTTTAAATTTCATGGTCATGCGCAATTAATTTAAAATACTTGCGCAGGAAAACTCAATTTTGTGTGTCAATTTTAAGAAAATATTTTCTGAACTTTGGATGTATGATTTTGCCCATAATTTGTACGGGGCAGGGAGACGAAGCTTTCCCTTCTCCGTTTTTCAGGCCAGAAATTCCCACACTGATTTCAAAGAATTTGTGCCGAAATCTCATCTACTGATAGCGGTTCTTCCTTCAACGTACTCTTATTTCACCTGTTCTTAGAGATACATAAAATAAGGTAACAGTAATATTTGTAGCCGATTTTAACACGTTCACTATCATCCTGTTGTATTGTGGTGTATATTCGGAATTGAACACTTGATCGGTATTTTAAAAATATACTACTACGCGGTAGGTAGATAAATTAAAGCAAGCCGCAAATGAAAAGCAACTTTATCAGAGGGGATTCTTTAGCATTATAATGCGATAATAATATGTAGTTATTTTATTTGTAGGAATCCCACTTCCGCCTTTATAGCGGTATAATAATAGCTTTTAATAAGAATATAATGTGCCAATGTAAAGGTATAAAATACACACAAATCCTCTCTACACAATACTTGTGTTGTACAAATATTTATGTTGATCGGTCTCGTGGATTACAACACTATAGACGGGGTAGTTTCATTTTCAATTTTTTTGTTAATGAATTAAATGACTTATATAGGTAAAAGAGCAAAAAAAACATACAGAAGTCACTTTTACAACATAACACACAAGTCAGAAAGTAATTACTACAAGAATGGTTTCAATGCTCGAAACAGTTGAATTCCGCACTACAGCTGTGAATATGAAAGGAGAGCCCTCTCTGACAAAAACATAATTTCCTCAAATTTAGCGATAGGTTTTTTTATTCCACTGCTGACATTACTCATCCATGTCGTTAATAAAGACGTCTGTATAATGCGTCTTCGTAGCGGAGCTGTAGCCCAGCGCTGATGCCATTTAGAGACTTCCATGTTCTCTTTCCGATTGTACTATGAAGCATTTTGAAAATAATCTTTCAATTACAATCCTACATTATTTGGTGATTTCTTGAACCAATTTCTTTAGGGATTTTTTTTCCTATTTCATAAGAGGCTATTGAAGAAAAAACTGTTCTCTTCTGGAAGTTGGAAGCTGAGCTGGGGAAACTGTGGTCTTGGATATATTCATTGTACATAAAAGTAGTTACGACCCTTGATTTTGTGTACTGGTCTAACGTTAACCTAATATAGTTCTCATTTAGTACTCTATCTTAACTATCTATCTTTTTTTATGCTATATATATATATATGAATTTGTATGTGTTATGTATGAATTCTAATCGAATAAAATTAGAGAAACAAAATTCGTATGTAAACTCCCATCGAAACAGTGACGACAATTTTTGAAAGCATCAAGATGCGTTTAGAATCAACTCAAAAATTGAATTGAAAATATTGGAAATCATAGATCTGTTTGATGCTATATTTTGCACATCAATGAAAAGCTGACAATCTTGATTTTTTTAACCCTATAATAGAAACCCTTGTACGATTATATAGAAATTACATTCTCAACAGCCGAGATGATGAAATGATTGATAAATATCCGCTTTCAGATAAGATGAGATTTGCGCAGGAATTGAAGAGGTCCAAAATTTCTTAAGAAATAAATGCAGACAACCAGATAATTCTAAGCAATGTAACATGTTAAAATCATAAAAAAAAAAGTTTTAGATCAGCTAAATAAACCCACACCTAATGCAATTCGGTGGAATAATTTGTTTTAAGTTGAGAAAAATAATACTATGCTGATGATGGAAATTCATAAACGGAGACTACCAGATTTTTTTCGACCAAACATAATATGTATTCTCCTCCTCCTACTGCAAAATTTATGAGCTTACATATCTGCTGTGTGAGCTATAGAGCATCATATATTAAGCACATAAAAAATAGAACTGAAAATTACACATGAATGAAAAAATTAATTTGCTTTTGTTTTTTTCCCGATAGAATGGATACAGGAAGAAAATATAGTACCTAATGTAATTCCTTCAGAAATGTCATTCATTAGCTTAAAAAAAATAAAAAAAAAAAAATACACATATCACTGTGTCAATATTTCCTGATATATCACTTTCCATTTTATATTATTTCCATAACTGAAAGAACAAAGGAAAATAAAATCAGTCAAAAAAACAAATTAAGTTTAAAATGGAAAAGAAAAAAACTTCTAAAAATAAATAGTGTTTCCTACAAAAATTATAATAATTAAAAAATAAACTAAAAAATATAAAAATAAAAATTGAATACAATAATATATGCAATAAGCAAAATTTAATTATTTTAAATTCAAATTAAGTTTAAATACAGAGATCTTTTGTAAAAATGTAAAAAAAAGTTATTTGAAAATTACACGTTCAACATACATATTTACATCGCATCCTTTTTAATTATTTCTCACAGTATTATTTTTGCGCATAAAATGTCTGTTAATTGCCATCGTACAGAAACTAAAAACTTATATAAATTCAATGTAGGTAACTTAAAAAAAAACAAGCAAAAGGAAATTGTTGAATCCCATTTTACACTTTAAAATTGAATTGTTTAATGTTCGTTATAAATTGGTGTGAAAATTAAAAAGGAACAACGAAATATTTTCCACTTTTACTTAAGTTCATTTCTTTTATAAAAAATGTCTTTTTTTTTATGTTTATTCATAAACTTAAAAGTAAAAAAATACTTTTTTTTTATATTTTCATTTAAATAACAAAATCGGATATTGTTTCACAATTATGAGTTGAATATTATTTTAGTTCTTTGCAAATAATAATAACAATAATAATAATATTTATCAACTGCTCCGTTTTTGATTTAAGAACGCACACCAAGTATATATTAATTTTGTTTTTCCTTAATTTTTTTTTTTCATTTTGGTTTTTCTTAGTAGGACTCTGATGTGAACTGGTTCGTTTTTTTTTTTAATTTAATTAGTCATTGAAACTAATTTTTTTTTGTCTTTATGTATAAAAAGAAATGTGCGCGATTAATATTGTTTTTTTTTTCTTCTTTTTAATATACATATGTATTACAAATTTTAATGTTTTCTACATACATAAATACATATATACTGCATATATGTATGAATGTTGTTAGATAGTTAATTTATACTTTAAGTCATTCATATTCAACTGCTGTTTACTTATAGGCCATTGTTCACTTCTCTTTTAGTTTTTGTCGGATTTATTTAGACCATTTACGATATTTTTTTATTGTTATTAGACCAAAGGTAAAAGAATCAAATCTAATAATTATTAATTGCTTTATATGGCTAATTGCAATACAAGAAGATCACACACAACAACTATTTATATTCACCCAAATCGAGTAATTTACACAAAATAAAAATAAAAACAATTTTTTGTTTTATAATATTGTGCAACAATTTGCTATATATACTTATGTATAAGTATATATAAAATTATCTACATAATAATTATATATAAAATTGTAGAATATTAACACTGAAACTGAGACGTATCGAAAGAGTAATTTTGAACGATATAATGTATGCAGATGAAAAAATTCTAAAACAAAAACAAACAAACAAAAAAATAAAAATAAAAAAAAGATAAAAGAAATTGCATTTGGAACGACACACAATTGGAAGCTCTGTTTTTTATTGGTGGTAAGTTCTAGTATTATTACAGAATACCTGAATAAAGCAATTAATTACATACACTTTATTGCTGAAGCACACTGTACTAAAAACAAAAAGGAAACGTAATGCAGTTCGCGGTAAATATTAATATTCGTAATTTTGTAAAACATAAGACTGACGCGCCATCTACATGTTTTCCCAAAGGTTAACATCGAAAAACAAAAGTGCATCATGTGTCGCATAATAAGAGAAAAATTTAAAAACTGTGGACACACATTACGCAACTGTTGGAAGTAGTTTTTTTTTAGTTATTACTTATTAAAAACTTTAACAGGACCGGGCGTATACGTAACTTATTGCTATCTACAGTAACGGTAATTACCGTTTTATGTGAAATAATCATACATTGTGTGATGCATATAAACAATGAAAGTTCTTTAATGTTCTCAAAGAAAGTATACGGCATCATATTCAATAACCATATTACTGTGAACAATGTTTTATTTTTTGGTGAAAATTGAGGCACTCTTGATATGAATGTCTCAAGATTGTCTCAATTTTATCTCCTAACCGGAAGCCGTGTGAGCGTCACAATAAAATACTCGCATTGATTTATAATTATTGGTATAACAGTGAGTCATTCATTTTCTACAAGACACACTATATAGCTATATAGCACTTTATATAGCTACAGCTAAAAGTTTGAAATAATTGCAACTGAAATAAACTACTATTATCGTCAAAACTAAGTCTATAGATTGGGGTTGGAACCTGGACTGACCATATTATATTTATTTTTTCTTGTTCAAATTTTGAAATGCTTACATTCCCAAAATAACGAATTCAGATTGATTATTTGAATTGTAGAAAAATATTATTTTTCAGAACAGTTCAAACGGATTTTGAAAAAAAAAAAATATTTCACTCGATGAGTTTTTATCACTCCGCCACAAGAGATAATTTTGGAAGAACTTCGAACGAACAGAGAATGCTGAAAGAAATGATGTTGAAAATGAGCAAAAATATTTAGAAGAAAAATTAAAACAGAATAAAGTAAGGAGGAACAACAAAACACAATCAAAAAGGGACAGAATCAAAGCACTATTATGTCTGGTTTCACAGTCCAGGTTTAAGTAGCCCATACACGATGCAACTGTCGGTCCAACTGATGTTGCCGTAGAATCATTGTATGGTATGTGGGCCAATTGTCCGAAGCATGTAACGATCGCAAGCTCGGTTGGATCACCATCTGTGGATTACCATACAACTGTTTGTCCAACAGTTGTACAACAGCCGTCGGACCGACAGTTGTATCATGTGTAGGCCGATTTAAAGCCAGACCTCAGCTAAGTCACGAGCTTAAGCCTATTCGGGTTCACAGTACTCTGTAAGCGGAGGCTTACTTAAACCGCAGACGAAAAATTTTGTGTTGTCAGCACCGCGGTAATTGTGATTTTTTTAAAGGAAAATTTCGAAACTGTGATCAAATATGGAAAGTGGAAAAACATTTAATCATCAAAAGAAATGCAAATTTGAGTTCAAAAGAGATCGATCTTCTATTGGAATTAGAAATGTTTTGGGCGTATTTTTATAATTTTTTCTCGCCTGACACTTTGGGATATTAAATTGTGCATTTTCTCGCACTTGTGTCTTCTGCATCACACAAAATATTCCCTTTTATGTCATTTTCTTCCTAAAATTTTGGAATTAAAAACCAAATTTTTTCACTTGGCAGATGGCAACAATTGACAATTATGTAAAGTCAACAACCGATAACTAGATAACTAAAGCTTAAGCAACCAAGATGCAGGGCTTAAGTTAAGCTTGGCTGAAGCCTTCACTGTGAAACAGTAGAAAAATTTAAGTCTTGGGTTAATCCATATTCTATGGCTTAAGCCTGGACTATGAAACCGACAATTAGAATTAAATATAGAAAACTAACTGAACAGAATGAATTTAAAATTACTGAATTATCTACATTCGGGAATTGATGGGAATGACAAGGCAGACTTACTGGCCAAAAAAGGAGCATCCATACCGCTCATAGGACCGGAACCACTTTGCGGTATTTCTTACAGCACCGTGAAGTTTACCAGTCAAAACTGGTTCCAGAACCAAATGGACCAGAGATGGACTTCCATGATAGGCTCCAGACAAGCCTGGGAAGAGCCTGGATCTTTTAAGGCTATCAAGCAATCAACTCAGAATCATTATAGGAATCCTAACCGGACACTGCAAACTTAACAAACATATGAATCGGATATGTATATCACCCACTGATGTATGCAGGCTAGGCTATGTCTCGAAGAGAATGAAACATCGGAGCACGTCTCATGCGAATGCGAGGCCATTGCACATTGTAGATTCCGGGCTTTTGGCTCATACTTCTTAAAGCCTATCGACTTCGATGAAACTTCACGCAATAAGAAACTGCTCTTCCTAGGAAGTGTGGGATTGTTGGATGAACTACATATAATGAAAGCGATTCACAATGAGCCAATGAATGGCTGCAGGGAAAAGTCCACTCGCCCCGCTTAGTTCTTAATTTTAATCTTATGAAATTATCTCAGAATTAAAAGAATATTACTCTCGTTTCTAATACATTAACTGACCTGAGCTTTTTCAGTTAATTTTCTATACAAAACCATTTTGTTGTCAGCATGTAAAAACAAGAACAGGAATTTAGTGTGTCTTGCATAACACATTCAATTACTCTTATTACTACTTCTTCAATCGAATTCATGCTTAAGCAGTTTCGTGGATTTATTCACAATCTACAAAATACTAAATGTTTTCATCTTATATGTAACAAACTGTCAGTTTAGGTTGCAAGAATGGCGTCCTTTGTTATTCAATAACATGTTGAATATCGCTACGAGCTTATTATTACGTGGCGAGGAGGACTCTGGTAATATAATCCAAGAAAGATAGCCAAATACGGTATATCAGATCAGAATGGTCTACGAATCCGATGCGGGATGTATTATGTATTTATGTGGATTTAAATTGTATTCAGATATGTGCTGGTGTACTCTTAAAAAATAATTATGAATTCAATAGCACCACATTGATATAAATAGCATAATTTTTACATAGGCCACCTATTTTTAGAGTCAAACTTGCAAAAGATTCATTAGACACCATTAGACCAAATTTGTGGACTACCAGAATGTTAAAAAAAAAAAAAAAAGTAATAATAATAATGCTGAACATTCATGAAACAAAATATAAGCATAAATATTTTTCAACAACTTTTTAAAAACATTACAACATTGAACGTGTGCAGATCAATACCTTTTGTAATATCCCATATTTAAAAAAACATAAGAATAACTGAGGGAAAAACGTGGTTCTCTTTCTAATAAATTGTGTAATTTCTTAATGCCTTTAGGGTTTATTATAACCTCAATCCACACAGCATAAGCACAAGTTTCTTAATTTTTTATTAAATCTTTCTCAGATATGGATAACAAAAAATAGAAAGGAAGGTAGGAAGTGAGGAGGGATGCGGATGAAACACAGATCTTGAATTTTGCTGCACAATTGTCGGCACAGTCTCGCAAAATCCAATATCGTTCACAATCACTTGTATGTAGCATCTTCATCACAGCATTTCCATCTTTACAAAGATATCTCCACGGATCTGAAGAAACACAATAAAAATGTCAAGATGAAGTATCAGAAAAAGTTACAGATATAATATATATATATGTATGTATATGTATGTGTAAGGAGTGCAAAATAACTTTTACATATTGACTGCTCTCTCAATAGAACACTAAGGTGAATTATTAAATTTTCTATGCAAGAATTGAAGCCAAAGCTGTATGATCAGCTCCGGCTCAGATATGGAAATTGTATTCGATTCTAGGTCTGATATAGGACTTGTAGAGGAGCGCTAGATTCGGTGGTCTGAAATATTTCTTATACCTTTTTAGACATCGAAGACATTTCGATGCGTCTTTGGCAACAGAGAAGATGTGATCTGTCCAGATTAACTTACTGCAAGCATTAACGCCAAGAATATTTAGTGACGCTGTAGTGTGACGGAAATTAGTGCTCCAAGCAAAAGAAATGGGAGTGGTTAAGTGGTGATCTTGTGTTAAAGAGATGAGATGGATCCTAGATGCATTAAATTCGACGCGATTCGCTTTGCCCTACACGAGGTTAAGTGGTGATCTTGTGTTAAAGAGATGAGATGGATCCTAGATGCATTAAATTCGACGCGATTCGCTTTGCCCTACACGAGGATATTGGTAAGGTCGTTATTCAATAATCTTATCATGCAATCTCGTTTCATAGATGTGGCTTTCCCTCTGGAGTTTGTGTCTACAGAGTAAGCGAAATCAAGGGTACTGCCATCGACAAAACTATAAACGGGATTGAAAGTAAGGGAAGGCAGATAATTCATGAAAGTTAAGAAGAGAAATGGAGAGATAACAGAGCCCTGGGGTACACTGGCATTTATTGGATGAGGTTCTGATGAGACGCACAACCAGTATTAAGCTAGGCGTCCAGATAAAGAAAAATTGTGAAAAAACTATAATCAAAACTTTTTTTTTTGTTTAAATATTCTTAAATTTTCAAATAGCTACAATAATTAATTGCAATTTTATCATAATTTTTTGAATATGCCAGTCGCAAGAAAATGCTTATAGTAAAAAATTTTTGGTGAGGTCCTTTGGATTTTTTGGAATACTCTATTCGTACGGCAACCGAATCAATTTAACAAACAGTGTGACCAATACGAAATTAAAAATAACAGAAAAAAATTATTTTCAACCGTTTTTCGCTGTAACTTTCCCTAACTTTCACGGTACGTGAAAGTTAGATTTTGACAACTGTCAGATTCTGCTTACTCTTTTATTCCTTTTATTATGGTCACACAGTTGATGGATTTTACAGCGATTTTAAAGCGATTCTGAAGCAATGGCTTTTCGGTGATTATTCTGTTTTGTCTGCAAAACATCTAAACCATATCTTGGGCTTGCGAATTCAAAACGAATTGATAAAATTGTGCTAAAAAATATATATATTTTTTTTAAATTTCGAAATCAGTAATTCCATTGCAATTATTTCTTTACGTGTTTTTTTAATATAATTATTTCAGCCTTTGTAGTTTCTGTATGTCCTCAACTGTCATTGGTGTGGTTATCACAGATGTACAAAAAATACTTCGAAAAAGAAGAAAACCGCGTTTACTTTCATTGATCACAATAAGAATTGTGTACCGAAAATCTTAAGGGTTCCACTACCTCTTAAAGAGTTTCTCTCAATCCGTTTTTTAAGTACATTTTCTCAATAGAAAAATTTATTTTAAAACAATTAAGTAGTTTTTTTTTGAAATTATTGGTTTTGCAAAAAACATACATCAAGTGTGATTGTTGGGAGCACTTTTCACACCATTTTAGATGCGTTAGAGAGTCAGTTTAATTTAAATATTTAAGTACGATTTGGATGGGTTATAAATTATGTTATTGGGTATAAATCAGAGTATAATTTAAAATTATTATACATTATTATATATTATTAACCACACAATCTGGTTGTTGTGTAAGTGAAATAACTTATATATTGAGGATTATTATAAAACGTAATCCAAATTCCAGAAAAGAAATAATATATTCATCATGATACTCATAAGTGTAAGTAAGAATCTGTCCGTGCCTTTTTTTCTTTCACACGTTTAAATATTGCCACTAAATATTGTATTACGTATTTCTATTTTTGGTGTGTATTTAACATTGTCTCCATGCAAAATTAATGACAGTAGTATAAGAAAAAGAAAATAATAAATATATATTAAAATTTCTACAAAGTTTTGAGTTTGTATATTTCGGCTAAATATTTTAACATAACCTTCCTTTCATGTAAAAAAAAAATAATAAACATTTTGCATTAAGTCTTTACTGACTCAAAAACCTCGTCATCCGTTTTCTATTTTTGCTTTTTTCTTATTATTGGTACCATGTTTTTTTTGTATGAACTTATTTTGTAAATACCACTCAAGTTTTAACCCTTTTTACAGATAAGATACATTAGTAATACATTCTCAGTTACAAAAACAAATAATGATTGCTACATTTTTTTTTAAATACAGATTACGACCAGAGGAGGTGATAAAAATATATTAAGAAAGATAATAACGCGATGGTTTGATGGTGCTGGATCTGGAGCAACGAGCAACATATACCTTCATATAGATTCAGAACTGAGATTAAATCTACATACATACATATGTCAATATTACTCGTAGAGTTTGGATAAGAACAAGAGGATTACAGAATTTAGTCTACACGAAAAATCGAAGTAAAAATGGAATGAAGCAGTCGCTTTTTTTCGAATATTAGGATCAGTGTAAGTGTACAACATTAACGGATCGAGTCAAATCTCTTTTGAAATAAAATTCACATTGTACTACATTATTATGCTATAGAAGCAAATTCAAGATAAAACAACGTTCGGAACTGTAGTAATATGAATTCCAAAATAGTAGCAAAATTCTAAATGATTATAATATTATCCATGCCATAATTAAACACAGTTCACTGAATAAAGTCTACCTAGAGATTAATGGCCGGTTTCACAGTCCAGGCTTAAGCCAGAGCTCAACTAAGCCACGGGTGTGGTTTGAGCCTATTGCATTTCACAGTACTAGGTAAGCTATGGCTTGATTAAACCGCAGGTGACAAATTTTAGTTTGGAAAATTGTCATGGTGCATTAAAAGCAAAGTGAAATGAAGAACTTTTTTTATTTACTAGTTTGTCGTGGTTTTTATCTGGGAGGATATCAAATCCAAAATCATTGTTGCAGAATGTTTCGACAACCTAAGCCGAGTATGAAAATCGACGTCATCCCATTCATCGAAATGTTGTGGGCGAATTTTTATAAATTTTTCTCGCGACACTTTGGAATATTAAATTGTGCATTTTCTCTTCATTCGTGTCTCCTATTGATAACAGGTTAATAAGTAGAATAAGGTAAAATACTACTATTATTGGAGGGCTGCCGTGGGATAGAACCATACTAAGTGTTTCATAGCGATTCCGTATATGGAGCGGGCGAGGGAGCTTCTGAGAAGTACAGTAGGACCGGCTGTAGATTCTTAACTGGAGAAAGCACCTTGTCACAATTGGTGTTGGATTGACTGCAGACTGTCTAGAGGATGATGAGACTGCGTTTTACATGTCTTGTGTGAATGCCGCTGGCGTTAGATAAACACAGAATGGCACCTTTTGCGGATTTTTAAACCTGTTCAATGGGACTCGCTTGCTTTAAAGATATGTGTCCACAATATGACCTTTCAATGGACGCAGTGCTTCGTAACTTCTCATCTCCTTCTTTAGACCAACCACCAACCTACCAATCAACTACCATTATTTTGACGATATTTGACTGCCCCTGCATTTACAAGGCGTGTTTGTTTTAACCCATCAAATATAAAATTAATTACATGAAAATAAACTATTGACAGACTTTATATAAACACATTAAGAAAACTGAACGCAACGCAACTCAACGCATATTTGATTACGAATGCACTTTAGTTTAGCTTTAAGAATACCTTCGCTAACATTTTACACGGTGCAAAAATTCATAGAGCTAAAAGCTACCTTTAATAAATTTTGACACCCACATTTCTTTGTCTTCTTATAAAAATCGCTTAATTTCATTATGGTCACAGTTGAATTTGATATAGAATTTTGCTAATTTTAGACATTTTCGCAGTCAGGTCCATATAGTTGAGCTTTTCGAGTTTCATTTAAAACTGATAGAGACAAATCCATATAGAGTACTTAGTTAGTATCAAGAGTCAGTGTTAGCCAGTTTTGAATAAGACGTGATTGCTTTGTCACTCTTTCAAAGCAGCTCAAGGTTTTTCGTGTGCTTTCTTCTACCTTTTTTGGAAGGAAAATGGAAGCAAAATGGATTAGACACCCACATATATTAAAAGGAAGTTTCATTTTTGTACATATGAATTATTTAGACAGTTCTTCTTTCATTTTATTTCTTTTGTAGTTGCACTTTAGTAAAATCAACAACAATTTCACAAATAAATTTACTCTCTCCAAGGAAAAATACAACTTGGGTTTCACAAACGAAACAAGAATGAGCTTAAAAGCATACGTTGCACCATCCAACAAGCTTCTCCCGGGATCAATCTGGAATGGATCAAAAATTGCTCAGCTCTTTCAACTTTTTGCACTAAAGTTTATTGCTTCCACAAGCTTTCACGTGGAAGGCATTACCAAATTTCCAGCTGTGGAGCTTCAGACGCGTTAAGCTCATTTCTGGGTTAAAATTATGATATGATATGAAAAAACTATAACTAGTTTGTTTATAAAAAAAAACGAGGTGAACTAACTCTGGGTTTTACCAAAGAACATCTAACTTAACAAGAAGCCTCATCTGGCCTCTAAAAATGCACAAAATGTATGCTTATTTGGTGATGTGGTCGGGATGTAACAGACAAGAAGAAGGAAAGATTTGAGACTGAGAGAATTGCTGTTTTCTCTATTCTCCGCCACTCCACAGCTGTAAACATGACGACGCCAGCAGCCATACACAGTTTTACGTTTCACTTGCTGCCGCTGCCTGAAGTGGCGTGTCGGTTTATCTATTAATTTATGCACTCGAAAATTTTTAGTAAAAAATTTGTACAGCATATTTTGGCTACCTACATTCATGAAAACTTTTAGACTAAGCATAAAAATCAACGCAACTGACTTTAATTGTGACTAGCTGCTTGACGCCCACCAATTCCTATCCCATCCGCTCATCTTACTATTCTCCCTCTGCTCTACTGCAATGCAATGTAAATGAAAATTCTCTCAAACAACGGGTTCTTGATGAAACCGGTTTCTTAGAGAAGTGTGAAAAGAAGCAATGCAATGCATGGGCATGATGCGGAGTACATGCTCTGGCTCTGGTGCTGTGTTGAGTGCTGGTGCTTTGATGACCCGCCGTTCGTCACTCAATTGGTAGCGGGTCGTCAAAGCAGATAGTTTTCGTAAAATCTGAGAGAGCGGGTTGTAATATCACCACCGGTGAGTAGCGGGTCATCAACAAGCAGAGTTTTGATACAATTTGTGGGAGCGGTTCGTAATAGAACGACCCGCCATAGAAAACTTT
The DNA here is from genome assembly GCA_963924295.1 of Dioctria rufipes. Lineage (NCBI taxonomy): Eukaryota > Metazoa > Arthropoda > Insecta > Diptera > Asilidae > Dioctria > Dioctria rufipes. Next base: position 2,307,029 of record OZ002741.1, read on the forward strand.
TCAATATACGAGATGCGCATTCTTTCTGTTAGATGTTCTTTGGTTTTACTCACATCTAAGTGCAAGTCATCACACCCCCGATCGCGATTTGAGCCCATGACCAGTTTCTGCATGTCTATTCAGTGAGTTGTTGTCTCTACCCACGGTACAGAGAATATACAGAGAATACAAGGTATTCTCATTACGAACCACATTCCACCATTAGTGGACGAAATGTCGTGTAATGTATAGGAAAGCACGGTACATAGAACACAATACTCTCTCTCCTCTCTCTATCTTTTCAATAGAAATGTGCGTATATACATTAGTGGACGAAATTACGTCACTGCTCTTGTGCCAAAATTTAATGAGAATACCTCTTCGAGCAGGAAACTAAATGGAGCTGATATGAACCGTAATAGAGCGTAACCACTTTTAAGCTGTGTGGGTACACCAGTTAAGTCGAGAACATTTCTTGGCATATGCCATACTAATGAATGGCGGGAAATTTTAAATATTATTTAAGTGGAAGTGTGATACAAGGCAAAATCTATTAGACATTCGCGTAGTTATAAATATTCATACATAAAACAAATGTTCTCACTGAATAAATGGGAGTTTCGTTTGGGCGGAAACTGATGGAAGAAATAAATATTTATATCAGTTGGTAATCTGAAAAACATAAAAATCCAAGTTAATTGGGCAGTTTTAATTTTTCCTGTATCTTTATCTTGTCTGTCTATGCGTCAGATTCCAAACAAGAAAAGCAAAAGTACCAAAGGGTCCAATATGGCCGAACTTCACGCACACATAAAGCGGAATTTTGGTTACGCTTATGTACACATATTTTATACACAATGCCTACTCGATTAGCTTCCTGCTCAAAGGAATATCTATTCTACTTCCCACTAATTCGTGGAACTGTCATATCAGTATCTAGAATGTACCCATTTTATGAATTCCTTGAACCTTGTTTAGTATGTGACGTTGATGGGCTCCAACTGATGGTTGCAAATAAAAGAAAAATATCAAATAGTACTTATAAGTACAGCTGACAAAAGTCTTAAGTAAAATCTAAATATATTGGAAAGAGCACGCGAAAGAGTATATATGGCGGTAGGTGGTGGTGTGTGTGTGTGTGTGTGGGGGGGGGGGGGTTCAGCTACGGGAGTTAGAAAAGCTTTCTCCATTTCACTCAATAATTTCTGAATGTAACAACTACATACATAAGATAATAGTTTTTGGAATAACCCAGCAAACAATTTGGAGAAGGTCCGCAACAACGAAATTTAAGCGACAATATAGCTGCACAATACCAAACATGAGAGTAAATGCGACAGAGATAAAAATTATTAATGTTATCGAAGCGATATAAAAGCGAAACGGACGCAAATATAATTTCTGTTATCTTTTATTTATCTTACATAAACATGTGCATGTGCGCTGTTTTGTACCTGAACTTCTGAGAATTTTACAATTTCAAGATTTTCGGTTGTATTTTTCCATTCTGAGTTTGCATTTCAGCGTGAACAAAAAATTTGTCGTGTTTGTGTTTCTATCAGTGATGTGTAAAAGGTGATCAATTAAAATTATATTTAATTAACATTAAGGATAAAATGAAGGCTACATTTATACGAGACTGGATTAGATAGGAAGAGAAGCAAAGCAAAGCCAAAGCGATTCCACCAATGTAATTGAGCAATATCGCTATCGCTAATGATTGAGAAATAATTTCATAAGTGAGTCGCTAAATTTCTCTCTACCACAGTAGATTAATATTCACTTTGAATACATTTAAATTTACCACATTTTTTTGAAAAAGAAAGGCAAAGTGAATCTGAAGTGATACCACCAATGTTATACAATGTTCTGTCAACATTTGCTCCGAGCTCTCGCTTTCATATCTCATTTGAATTCACTAGCGAAATTTATGTTACATTCTGTGAAAATTTTGCGATTCACATTGTCTTTGCAATATTTGCTGGGAAGTCATCGCTTGAAATTTGTTCATTCATGCTCCTTATCAAAATTGAACTTTTGCGACTAATTGAGTATCGTTTGGTGACCAACAGGGACAAAGTCATCAAAGAAAATACTGAATCTGATTTCTCGAAAATAAAAATTTTGTCGTATGTGCTCCAATGAATTCAAAAAACATATGCCAAACTTAAAAAGAAAAGAAAAAAGTAAACAAGAGGGAACAATAATAGAAATGTCTCAGAAGGGGAAGGGGGAGGGGGGTGTAAATATTTTTGGATTAACTCTAGTATTCTTAGTGCTCTCCATCCAAGATCACACATCAGTATCGAACGTTGCTCTGAACACGGAAACTTTTTAACTAAAATCATTGCTCTTTATCACACCAAAAATGTTAGCTGGCTACTAAAAGATAATGGGGCATTCCAATTACGGAAACCGATTGGGCTAAATCGAATCAAGTGTGTATATAATTATATCTTTGCAATTCGACAGCAATATGTAAAAAAGGATGTAACAATGTTCACTATGCTCTGCACTGTACAAAAAAAAAATATACAAGCAAAAAATATTCTAACAAATCTATGTATGTATATACATTAATGCTGATTCTGAGATGAAAGGTTTAAAACTGATTATATATTTGTGTGCCTATACTCTTAACGTTATTTTAATATATATATTAAATAATTTTTGCTTTTGCTTCAGTTACATTTGTTTTTTTCTTTTTTAATGTTTTTTTTTTTTAATTTAGCCTTTAGGAAAGGGATGTTATTGCATAAAGTAATCAGGATGATCTGAATCTTTCTCGAATCGTTTCGCCTCTTCCTGCATGCTTTCCTTAATTTTGAGGATAGCTGCCGACTCAGTTTGGTCCTGCAAATTTAAAAAAGTTCCAAAGTGCCAATATTTGTTTGTCTTATTTTTTTTAATTTCTATTTTAAGAAAAAAAAAAGTAAATTTTGTTTTTCTCTTTTTACATATTTTTGTTTTTCTACTTTTAATAATTATTATATTTTTTTTTTTTCATTCAAATAAGCGAAAGATATTTTGGTCATTAACAAAAAACAAAACAAATAACAAAAAAATCATACCGTAATTTGTACTAAAAACAAAAAAATAAACAAAGAAATAAACAAAATAAAAAAAAATTAAGTTTCCTGCATCCGCGCAATAAGATAAAATATTTTTTGATCGAGATTTAAATAAAAATGTTGTTGACATGAATTTTTAATAATTATTATCAATAATTAAAGCAATACGTAAAGAAGAAAAACAAAAATTATAAAGTTATACAAAACATACTTATATTTTATTTATTTTTTTTTATTTATTTGAAAAACAAAAGAGTAAAAAGAAAAAGATTGCGATTAGGAAAACAGCAAAAATTACACACAGATATTAAAAATATCAACAAAAAATATACGTAGATATATTCCAAAATGTTGCTGTTATTAAATTTATATTTTTTTGTTTTTTTTTTTAATTTAATTTTATTTTCATTTATTTAAAATTTCATTTAAAATTTAATAATTTTTTCTTTTGCAAGACAATACGCGGCGCCTATAGCTCTTTTTTAGTTTTGATGATTAAAACAAAAATTAAATTAATTCGAATAATAAGCAAACGGTAAAAAATAAAAGAAAAATGTCCACAGAGTTGGCAATTCATATATATTGTACCTATGCACAAATTGCAATCAAACAAGTTTCTTTTGTTTAATTTAAGTAAAAAAAAAAAAATAAATATAATATAAAAAAAAACACAACGGAAGGGACGGGCGACTCATATAAGTTAAGAGAAAAACTACTTTAACGATTTTTTCTACCCATATGTATGTTTCTGTATTTAAAAATGATGAAACATTCAAAAATGTAAAATGTTTCATTGTGACCAATTAAAAAAAAAAAAAAAAAAATTAAGGAAAGGCATGTAAAATACGTGCTTAAACTTAAAGGAAGAGACAAAAAACAATTCAAAAATATAACAAAAAAAAATTGCAAAGCAAAAACGAAATTTTTCAGTGCATACATAATAAATTTGAGTATTAATTTTTATGTATGTATACTTCCACTGATGTTTTTTTTCTGTTTTTAATACATCTAAGAGTATTTTTCAAAAAAAAAATATATCCTTCAGGTAACCCGTTAAGAGAAAAAATAAAATTCCGACTAAAAATAAAAGAAAGGCCAATATTAGAAGTTAAAAACAGCAGTATTTTCACAAAAACATGTTTTTTTTCCAAATAACATTTCATAACAAAACTATTATTTATTTATAACATTTTAATTGTTTTTTTTTTTTTTTTTTTTTTTTATAAAGAATACATATTAAAAAAATTCGCAATAATTTAGCATTTTTTCCACATTTTTAAACTAAATAACTAACAAAAAAAAAATTAAGTAGGTTTTTTTGTAACTTAAATAAAAGCCCCCATCCCTCGAATATTTATTTTGTTTAAAATAAAAGACAAAAACAAAAAGTAATTGCAACTATAGTAACTAAATAAAAAAAAAATAAAATAAAAATTATGCAAAACTATAGGCGATTAGATGAGCAGTTTCTTCTTCATTTGGTTTTTCTTCTTCTTATTTTATCTTACTATATTAATGTAGATATATTTGTATATATTTCGGATAGTTTTTCAAATGAGGTTAATATATTTAGCAATAATATTTTACATAATTATTTCTTAATTGGCAAATTAATATAACTGACTAATGCGGAACAAATTATGGTATAAAAGCAAAACTTTCTATTTTTTGTTTGTTTTTTGTTTGTTCTGGAGATTTTTAGCAAAAATTATACAACATGCAAAATTATATGGGTATATTTATGAAAGCGATTAATAAATACACAAATTTAGTAAAAACAAATTAGTGAACATTATACAATCTGTATAGTAATAATAGTACATCCGGAATCATTTTTCAAATATTGCCAGTTTTTTTTTTTTTTTTTTTTTTTAAGTAGAATTGTTAATAAGAGCCTCTTCTTCAAATGATATTTAGCTGCGGGCTTTATTATCACGATGAAAGAGCTTGCTTGCATGTGTTCTTCAATGAAATGTGGAAAGCTATGCTGTCACATTATAATAATCTTCCAAGCGGATAAGCCGGTGTTCAGGTTGCAGTCTTAAAAGTTTCTTCTCTATATGAGATGCGCAGAAAAAATTTGATAATACAGTACATATATAATTACACATACTTTTAATACATGATTACTTGAGACACATAAAAATCAAGTAACTAAAACCTTGTTTGAGTCAATAAATAAATCACACAAAACATTTCTGAACTTGAATTATTTACCTTAACACACTTAACAACCTTCGAATTTGCTATTAGTGCGACGAGTGACGACGGTTTAGATAAATATGTTAAAAAAAAAAAAAAAAAATAAGATAAAACTTTAAGTTAAGTAACTGAAATATAATCAATCAGCCCAACTTAAGTATATATGAGTGTAAATATTAAGTCAAGTATAGTCTTGTGTATTTATGTATTGTAAAAGTGAAAGTAACAGTATTATCTGCATAGTGCTGACAATATAAAGAATAGATAATATGTATCATGTCTGTTCGCACTGTTCTTTTTGGCGGATTAGACTAAAATCCGAGAATGACATTCAGCCACTTATTAAAAAATGAAAAGGAAAAAGAACATTTAAAATTTATTTTAAATTATCATTGTCTGTGAAAAGCATTTCGTAACTAAATTTTACATTTTTATAGTATAGATTCTAAAATGTGAATGGCTTTTAAATTCATGTTAGGAAATATAAAACAGGGAAGTAGATCGAAAGAGGCAACACGACACTCCATTCAAGGAAAACTGAATTTTCAAGACTAAATGCATAATTTCTGACTGCGCCGTAATAAAGTAAGTATTCCAAATTGAAAATAAAAGTCAAAAGTGGGGTCCTAATTTTCATGCATATGAACCTAAAATAAAGCATCAACAAAACTTAAGAAGATATACACCATCCTACACCAGTCATTAATACTTATATGGTGTATCCTTTATATAGGTATATACAGGGTGTCCCGTAAGTCGACGTCAAGCTGGAACCGGGTGATGGACCGAATCATAACAGTTACCAGAAAAATATAAAAAAAAATCTAAATCATGTATTTTTCAAATTATAGACATTTCTTTTGTTTTCGAGAAAATGTACACCTTGTGATGGTTTTTTTAGCTCCTGTTGCTACAAATCTTTACTTTTTTTCAATTTTATTTTTCTTATTTAATCCCGAATAGTGCTTATGTAACCTGTTGCTTTAAGTTCTAAGCCAACTGCTCCAGCTTGGAAGAAAATGTCACATTTTGCCGAACCAACAATATAAAATTAATAATTCGTTGAACTTTAACTGACTGTAACGAAAAAAAAATGTACTACGCCAGTCTGGCAAGTAACTTTAAAAGTTGACGCATTTAATAAGGATTCTAAAATGGTACAACACTTGCTACATTATTTCATAGATTACGGAAAAAAAATTGTTTTTCTCCAAGAAACCCAGTTTCGAAATTTTTTTTTCACCTTCTAAAATTGATTCTAGTGTACCCAAAGCTTGCTTTAAGAGCGTAACTTTAAGATTCTACCTTGAGTGAGACGGAGAGTCATTGCATGAAATGTGAGTGAGACAGATAGTGACGCTTTCAAGTTAGAGATGCTAACTTTTTGTTAAATTTAGGACAAATTTTCCTTAATTTTAAAATTAAGGTACACTAGAATCAATTTTAGAAGGTGAAAAAAAAATGTCGAAACTGGGTTTCTTGGAGAAAAACAATTTTTTTTTCGTAATCTAAGAAATAATGTAGCAAGTGTTGTACCATTTTAGAATCCTTATTAAATGCGTCAACTTTTAAAGTTACTTGCCAGACTGGCGTAGTACATTTTTTTTTTTCGTTACAGTCAGTTAAAGTTCAACGAATTATTAATTTTATATTGTTGGTTCGGCAAAATGTGACATTTTCTTCCAAGCTGGAGCAGTTGGCTTAGAACTTGTACATCCATACATTATGGAGCTCCAACAATGAAAATTGGAAAAATTTGGTGATTGCTCAATTCAACATGTAAGCAACCCAAATGAGATATTGAAAATAAAACTGAAATATTTCAAAATTGTGTGAACTTCTTCAAAAATTTCGGAATACATTTTATCTTCTCCAATTATATAACTTTAGGAATACACTAGCATTCAGACCTGTAATTAAGTACTAGTACCAGTACCAGAACCTGGAATTAATTTTTTTTAAGTACAAGTCTTGTACTTATCATAAGTCCCATTTACGGGTGTTCCGCACGTAGTGTGAAACCCGAAGGCTATGGGTAAGTCATACTTAGACGAGCGGTTTCCGAGATAACAGGGCTTAAAGATATTTGGGTATGTTTTCACAGATCACCCTGTCACTTATCCATGTTATACCCTATGATAATTATTTAAATTTTGATAGATAGACAATCGTCGGATCTTTTCAAAGGTTTATACATTTTTCCCTTTCACCCCTCCGTTTTGAAGTTAAGATGGCACAACAAAGTTAAAATTTTGGAATTTTAACTGATTTTTTTATTTAAGTACTATTTTTATCAAAAAATACGACATCAAGATCAATTTTTATATTAGATTTAAGAAGCTTTAAATGCTCTATTACACTTTGTATCCAAAAAGTGACCCTTTCTGCGTTTCTTGCACTTTTTCTTAAGAAAATCCAGCGAAAAAGTTTAAAGTGCCAGAAAGTAGGCAATTAACTTTTCGGGACGAGCTTTTTAAGCCATTTTCACTGGGTAAGTTCAAGAAAAAGTGCAAAAAACACGGTAAGGGTCACTTTTTGGGTACATAGTGTAATAGGTCATTTAAAGTATAGCTACAAATACCACCATAACGCGAACTACTGTAGTTTGTGAAAATTATTTATATATGGCTTTTAATAATAGAGGTTTAGGAGCACGGACAGTGCTGAAGTACTTCGTACTTGGACTTGTACTTCAAAATTTTTTAAGTACCAGTATCGGGACTTCTACTTGAAATTTTTTTAAGTACCAGTACCGGTACTTGTACTTAAAAAAATTTTAAGTCCAGGTCCTGCTACTGTTACTGATATTTGTATTTGGAATTTTACAGGTCTGCTCGCATTATATCGGACAACAAAAAACTTACTTTGTTTAAGTATATCACACTGTCTTTCCTGAAGTAGAAAGAAATAATCTACCGAAAAAATTCAAGGAGCTTCTCTGATGTAAAAAAAACTCATTGAGCTCTAACGAAATGTTATTTTAGTCATTTTTAAGCGTAGTGCAGGACATATCTGGTATGACCGGGAAACAGTGATATTTTGGTTACAGACAAACAATGAATCAAGATACGAATCATTATTATCGTCAAAGCTACCAGCTTTATAAGTTTTAGCGGAGGAGGTCTGGAGTAGTGCTCTACGATAGTGCTAGGACGAAACGCAAGAAGCCAAAGTTCAAGGGAAAATAGATAAAATTGGAAATTTCTCGTCACATTTTAAAATTCACTGATTTCAGAGGATGTGGAAAAATCATTGAAAGGCGGTGTAATGAAGTATTTTATAAGACTATACACACTTATGTTAAGTTTATAGTTCCAGTCTGACTAATATAGATTAAAATTTAAAAAAATTTCAATTGGTTCAAGTTTAAATTAATATGAAATAAGTAAGCTAAAAAAAGAAAAATTTCTTTTCGTCGAAAAAATAATATTGAAGTAAAAGTTTTCAGTTATTCAAAATGAAATGATTTCGGACTCAAGTTCTAATATTGGATAGATTATTAGTTTCATTTTATATAATGTCTTAGACTTTCACACATATATATACAATATATATACATATATATAAAAACAAACAAAAAAAAGTAGATTGCAAAACAAATATTCGATATCCGTATAATGTCAACTAATTGTTTTTCTATTTTTCTTATTAAGCATTCAAAAAAAAAAAAAATAAATAAATAAATAAACATAATATGTCAAAATGTAAATAACTGTAAAAAGCATTGAATTAAGGCCCTACAAAAGCAATAAATATTACTTACTAGACTTTTTTATGATTAGTATAATTGAGTGCAGGAATATAAAAATAAAAAAATAATAAAGTGAATTTCTACTAAAACAAACAAAAAAATAATAATTGAAAAAAGCGAAATTATAATAACGAAAAATAACCTCACTTTCAAAATTTGAATCTATATAACTGTTAAAATGATCGCACAAAATCTAATTTTAAATAAAAAGCAAAATATGAAATTTAATTAATTTCTGATAATACTTTGATACACGATACTATAATAATTATGAAAATTTGCGATCTTAATATTATTAATTGTGCTCTAAACTTTTCATTATTACTTATATATATTATATACATACAACAATTGATAAAAATAATGAAATAATATAAAAAACAAAAAAAAAAAAAAACGAGTGTATTTCAAAAAAATGTACTCACATTCTCGCCGGGGCCTCCGAACCCACCTAAATTATAATCACCCATACCACTACCAGAATCTTCTCTAGGCGTTCCAGGTCCTCCATTCGCTGGAGAATTTTTCATACCATCTAAGCCGTCACCATTAAGTACAGGTCCCATTGTGTTTGGGCCCATTGGCCCCATCGGACCACCATCTGGTCCACCACCCATTGGAAATTCCTGTAATAAAATAGAGAAAATAGCAAATAAATCATACAATTACATTTCTCATATTTATAATTGGTCAAAATTCCCAATGTAAATAGTGGGGAAAAAAATTTTTTGTGGATGTAAGATGACGACATGTTATATCGCTGTACAATATATGTATATTCATGGGCAATTTTTAGCTTAGATTTTTTTTATGAAGATCGCAGACGCACGAGAAGCGGATATCCTGTAATTTTATGCTCCAGGAGAGGTGTGGTTGTTAGGCATTTTTTTTTTATTTAATTACACAGAGTCTTAACAACAGTAACGGTGTTATTTATTTATTTATCTTATTTGTCATCTTATATACTAAGAGCGCAATTATTTCTATATATAGGTTAAAAAAGAAAATTTAACTAGCATATTACTATTAAAAATTTCAACACTACTCCTCTCTGGACTCGAAAGCCATTAGATCGTTCCAAGTGAAACGGTGTCGCTGTGAGCTGGGAAAACTCGGTGCTAACCACAAAGTTATTCTATGCTGGGTTCCTGGTCACAGTGGCTTACCTGGAAACGAGGCAGCTGATGCTCTGGCCAGTAAGGGCTATGAATATATATCTACCGGAAGAGTGAAGAGGATTCTAGATGTACTGGCCTTTACGCTGGCAAATCGCAGATGGAGAGAACTGACCACATGCACGATTTCAAAACAGCTGTGGCCCGAGATATGACCTGAGAAGACTTAATCTCTGTTAAGGTGGAGGAGCCGGAATAATGTGCGACTTCTGAATAAACTGTATGCACGAGGAAAAGATTTAGAGCGTTTAGCACCTGCTGTGCGAATGCTACTTTTTCTGCGAATTGGTGGAATTAGCAGACAAAAAGTTGGGGGACCTGGTAAGTTTCCTTAATTTTTGTGGCTGGTTTCAGCACAACCCCTAAATATGAGAAATATTTTCTAGGTAGGGTCGTAAGAAGAAGGTATCAGAATAGACCATAGATGGTCTAGTGTGCCTGATCGTTTGCTTTCACTATTATTAAGCACAACTTCTCAAGTAATAAGATATATTATTTGTTTCCTAACTAAGTTTGTGCGTAATTGATAAAAGTTAAAAAAAAAAAAGTGTACTTTTTATTTTACGACGTATCTGAAGCACCAAGTGAAACTTCGCAAGGATATTATCAAATCCCAATTGCTTTTTAATGAATAATCAAACTCTTGTCAGAGGAATTTCGATAAGTGTTTTAAAATATATTTAAATGTATAGATACTTACTCCAGCCATATTGCCGCTGGGAACAGGTTTCATTAATGTATACATGTTTTCACCTCCGGAATTTGACGAATCTGTAACAAATAATATTCAGTTAGTGAAGTTTTTAAATTTATATTTCATTTAAATTGCAGAAAATTAATAATATCTGTATCTCGTTTTTATTAGTTTGTTATTCCGTGTAAACTCAGAGAAAAAAAATCGAATCCTTGATACTCTGTATATAAAAGATAAATTGTGCTTTGGTATTAAAAGGCAACCGTAGCAGAAACCTCGAGGGTTATGTAAGCTAAGTCTCAATGTGATCAAAAAGCAGAGTGAAAAATTACAGCAGACCTATAGACACCAAAACATAAAAGGCTATACTATTACAATGAGCATTTCCAGTCAAAGAATCATATAACAACTAAAGAAATTGCAAGCTCGATAGAAATATTCTAAATCTAAGGCAAACAATTGGCAGAGTCCATAAGACATCATACTAACGCGTGAATGTACAACCATTAAAAAGCGATATTCAGAAGCAATGAAGAGCTTAAATTCAAACCGTTGAAGAAGAGTTGGTGCTAAATAGAGCTAGAGCTGCTGTGGGAATAGAAAACATCCAATCCGAATTGCTGACAGAAGAGCTGTATCGACCCGACACTACAAAAAAAAAACCAATAGCTTCATTGAAAATTTCAAGGTTCGTTAAAGCTGTATCCTTGATGGAATTTATTCTTTTGGTGCTGATTCCTTATACATGTTTTTTGGTTTCATAATATCGTATTATAGTTTAATGTTAATGGTCTGCCAGTGATGGGTCAAGTTTATGTATGATAAAATATCGTGTGAATATTCTATGAATTCTAGTCATTTAATTCTTCCATAAAACGTTACGATTACATTAGCCTCAATATCAGATAAATCTATGCTGGATTTTGGCAAATCTGATTTTGCCCGCTGATATTTAATCTAAAGTTAAATGCATTTAAGACTTGTTAAAGCAACTTTTGGCACCTTAATATTTCTAAAATTCGATAATTCCTTAATATCGTCTTTAATAAATGCGCAGCCTCCGTATATTTTTGTCAGGAATCTGCCTTTGGATTCTTACTCCTAGAATGTTCATTGGATGACTACCCACCGCTTTAATGAAAACTTTGTAGACGGCCTGATCCAGTCCTAAATTCCAAGATACGAACACTTGCAATTTACACAATCTTCAAGAAATCAAATTTTATACTTATTTTACGTTTCTACACAGAACTATCATCGAACACTCTTACTTTGTTCAAGTTCTAGATCAAACAAATTTAAGACGTTATTTTTTTGCTACCTAACTAACTTAAAATAAGTTATATTTGATATTATGGTTAAATTTTTCGATTAAGCATTGTAAGGTTTGTCTTAAATTTTTTCTCAATTATCTCACGCGTAGATTTTTAGTTTATTCTTATCTTAAAGTATTTAAATAAGATTTTTATACCTTTTGTGTATATTGTATACAATAAAGCATTATTCTATTCTATTTTAAATTAAACCTAGCCTCAAGCTGACCTTTCTACCGTACCGCTAGCTTTTCTGATCGCGTTCGAAGCCAGTTGCCATCCAAACAAAGCCAATAAAATACCAAGTTGTAATAATAATCCACAATAAAATTTTAATCTCTTTATTTACAAAGATAGATAGCTCCCATCATCAAAGCTATCAAAATGTCTCTTAGTAAAATTATCGGCACTCATACAAGGGACCATAGTATATAACCGTTCAACTTTTCTTAGGCATGAAAATCTCTGAGTATACTTAGCGCATTAAGTCTACTTATTTTCTGCAGTTTATCTAAGGTGCGTGTGTATCTCATTATCCTAAATCCGATTTTAGAATAAAATAAAAGTCATGACTATTTATTGAATCCTATGGTACAGGAGATATCAAGTGCTTCTTTTTTTTACCTATCTCGGATATGGAGCTTCAGTGAGATATCAACTAGATGATTTTGTTATATTTGAACTGGAATGTTAGAAATGAAAGAAAAGTCAAGTCTATGTTTTCTATTTCATTTATATATGTATTCTTGCATTGCCCATAAACAGACAAGCTCTTTTTACATTCACAGTATTTCATTCAGTTTTCCAATTAAATTCTATGAAAATCTTGAAAATTTATTGAAATTACTTGCCGATGTATGATTTATATAAAGTGCATTAAAATTATGTGTTTGGGTCATTTGTAACCGTAGTGAAACAATTCTTTCCAAAATAAGGAATGTATGCAGAACTGACACTCAAAACAAAGATTTAAGTCTCTCATTACATCTAACAAGAGTTATCTAATTATTGCAGGAATGTATATACTACTTCAACACTGTTTTTTTAGATCTCTAAGGGCCGGTTTCACAGTTTAAGTTTAATCTTAAGATGTGGTTTAAACTCAGTTTATCTCTTCAATACAGTTTCAGAGTGGTAAGTTAAACCTAGCTTAAACCACCTAGATTGAGCGCTTAGACTCAGTTTATCTTTAATTGTCATGAGGTGACATTTCGATTTGACACTTTCTGAAGTACTTTAGTTTTTAGATAACAATTTGTGTGATAATACAATGAATTCGGATCAGGAAGATATTAGCGCTATGAAGAAATTTCAATCTTCAAATAACATCCGCACGACAAAGGACAATAAGAAAACAACCAAACCATTTTGATGAGTGGGATGAGAAAGATTTCATAACAAGATTTCATCTTAGTAAGGCATCAGCATACTCAATTCTTGATTCATTAATATTGTTGTTTCTTTTGATGAGAAATTCGTAGTGCATTTTAAAGTCTTTACTCATTTTTGTAGGCTTAATTAAATCTTTTTTCACTACGATCACAGTTTTTTTCACTACGATTTGCCGGAAAAAACTTGCAAATAATTTAAAACAGAAGCATTATTTTGACAGTTAATGACTCACAATAGTTTGTTAGTTCACAAATATACAGACAACAGCTAGTTCACAATTCCACAGTGCTGCCATATTAAAAAAGTTCGAACACTGTGAAACTCATTTTGGTTTAAACTTTAGTTTGAACTTGAACTGTGAAACCGGCCATAAGTGTTCCGGTATTTATAATATTCGGAATGCTTTTTTTATAAATTTGAAATGGTTAGTTCGATTTGGAATAGTGTTATGGTGGTCGCTTATCAAATGGTGATACTTGGTTTTGAAAGATTTGAAGATGACTTTGAATGATATAGACAAGACGATAAATGCTTAGAAGGGTAAAAGAAAAAAAAAAATCCATGAATTTCAAAAAGCACAACTTTTCAATGACGCGTAAACAGAAAAAAAAAATTAGTCAAGTATCAGGACGTAGGACTATAACTAATTTTTAACATATACACAATTTTATAACTAATATAATAGGTAAACCGTATTTCTTAATAAACAAAATTAAACAATTGAAACCCGCTGTTATATACCTTGCGGAGATGGCATAATTGGCGTACCAGGTCCTGGAGGTCCACTAGAGCCAGGAGGTCCCTGAAAAAAAATATCTTTGTATTTATTCGAAAATTTTACAAGTATCTTTTATAATTTAATAATTTTTTTTTTCATTAGATACACATTATTTGAAGTTGTTCATAGTTGCATGGACATATAGAACAATATGCAATCAACTATGCTTATAAACCTAACCTAAGAAAAATTCTGCTGTACCTACCCCATAATTTCCAGGCGATGATGATGAATAATTCATAGGCTAAAAATTATACAATTACATAAATACAAAAAAATATATAAATACATATATATGTATATAGCATTATATTTAAATTATTACCGTCGATGTGTTAGGTTGCCATTGCGGTCTGCCTCCTGCCATACCCATTGGTGGCATACCAGGACCGCCTGGCGCTAGACTACTGTTTGGTGGTGGGCCTCTCATTCCTGGACCATAAGTACCCGGTCCCATTGGTCCCATACCTGGGCCACGGGGAGGATTCATTCTTGGATTCATTGGACCCATTCCAGGAGGTCCACCTTAAAGGAAACAAAAAATAAAATATATTGTGTTAGAAGAATGTAGCAGCTTAAAGATTGTATGTAAAATATTCAGATTTGCAGATTTCTATACATAATTTCAAAGCCCTTTAAAAGTAGATAATAGTCTTATAAAAAAAGAATGTATAATAATACGCAAAAAATAAGTTAGTTTCTGAGCAAGCATTAATGATTTCTATCTATCTCTATCTATCTATATATTCCGAGTGTTAAACTACAAGTGTTACATATACGCACTGTGTTTTAGCTTGCTATTTTTAAGGAGTGTGTTTCCCAAATTATTAGTTTATTTATATTATTCAGCATTCAATTATTGAAATAAAAGCGCTGCTATTTACAGCTATGTATTTAAAAGCATTTTTCATATATCTAAAAATAATTTAAAGTAGAAATGGTGAATATCTGCCAAGTATAAATAAAATCGAATCCTATGATATTTTCGGGCTGAACAATTTAAAATAATTTTTTGAAATTTGGAAAATTTTTATCATGACATACATACATGTCCATAATGAACAGAGCTGAATGATTCTTAAAAGTATTATCTGAAGAAAATCTAGAGGGGCTATTACAAATCGCGGAGGATCTTCGAATGTTGCAGCAATAACGGTAACTGATTTAGATGACTGGGAATGAAGACAGAAAAATATTTAAATCTTATACACGAAAGGACGACAGTGATGATACCTCGTGATATGGAATCTATAGCAATTACAAAAGATTTATCAACATCTTTTTTATCTGTTCTTAATGATCTTTAATTGTTTTTTTTTTTACTACTACGTTTCGATCAGCAGTCAATCAGGGTTATGTCACCATTAAAACCCTCGAGAATACTTCACAAGCCATGAAACAGACTCCCTCACTACCACATGAGAGCCCCAAGTAAGTCCCAACAGTCTAAAATATTTGCAATGTTCTTATGCAAAACTGAAAAAAGTTTGATTTGAATAGCTCCTCTGCCCTAAACTACTATTCATATAAAAAAATGCTGTTGTAATAATCTTAAGCCTGCTTTATTATCTTCCGAAATAAAATTGTTATACCTTTCCTAACAAAATTTTTAAAAAAATTTATCTGAACCAAACAACTCAAACAAAAGCTCTCAGCTGAGTAATCTTCGTATAGGTCGCTGTGCCGGCATGGCATTCCTTGGGCTGATGATATCGAATGTAGTTGCCTACAGATTCGGCCTCCGGTTGCACATACAGACATGCAATTATTACTCAGCCGAGAGTAAAATGGTAAGATTACTTTGTAAGCAAAACTATTTTATTATTTTGTTAAGTAAGGAATATAGTAAATGCAGCCTTTGGGAAGGGAAGGAATCAAGTTTTAAATTACTAGAAGACTATTTTCCTGTATTGATAGTAGTTTAGGCTCTATAGCATATATAAAGTCAATGTTTGGTACTTTTCCATAAGTATCAATATAGAACATTTTAGAGAAAGGACTCACACGCACACATATATATTTCTGTTTCATGGCTTGCGAACTATTCTCGAGGATTTTGTCACCATGGAGCAATTTAATTGTTTGCATCTGAGTGTGAGCATAACTTTGACAGCATTTTTGCAGGAATGAAAAGTTAAGTGAGAGTAGGTTAATTTTCAGCAGAATAAAACCCATCACCAATAATATTGTTATTGCTGCTAATCAGAGTCTCGAATTATACGAACACAACAAAAAGAAATTTTGGTAGTGTTTTTAAAGAGAGGATTTCAAGGTAGTTACACTTTGGACAACCTATGCAACGAGGAAATAACGTATAAAGCCAAAAGCATTGCTGTAATTCCAGGATTTACTCGTACTCTTATAGGCTAATTTAGTTTCTCTAGTACATAAATACCGGTCAAATCATAGACCCGTTCAAAAACTTCAATCAGCTGTAAACCATAAATACCCTGTGTCTATTGGTCGAATTAATTTTGCAGGTTTAGAATGCATTGTAAAAGTGAGTTTAATTCAGCTATTCGTGCGTCAATTTTCATTGCATTCACACTAGATCTGATTCACAACGACTCATCACCGACAGTTTGACGGCATCAAAATATTCTCCGAAAGTTTCCCTGATGATGACTATCGTGATGTGGTGTATCGGTGGCGGATAGTGAGAATGGTTCGATTCAACTGCATTGCAGAAATTTTTATGGTCGGTTGACTGTCGAAATACTGATGGTTAGGGTGAAGAGGCCTTGTGGCCTATGTGGGTGAAGTGATTTTCCGATTTTCGGAGTCGTTCGGAAGTTACAGCGTTGAATAGGCCACGTGTTTGGAGCGTGCCTTCCAGCATCGGACCCCTTATCTTCAGCTTCGGTTTCTTATCTGAGCCCTTTTAATTCAAACGCAGGTATAAATACATATTAGAGAAGCCGTTATAAACTCTAAACTGATTTCCTATTTCGAATATAACGGTTAGTTTAGACTTGATGGAGCACCCAAAGTGCTCGAATTTTTTTGGTGATAATCAAATTTTAAACGTTTTTGACTCAAAGCTGTATTTTTTACACTGGTGACCACGATATCTCGAAATCTATCGGACGACTTCCTTTGAAATTTGACTGACTTATTCAGTACTCATATGGGTAACTTGTAGACTAGGATAATTCTGACTCCTCAAGTCGTTTTTGTTTTTCACCAAAATTCACGAAAAAATGTTCAACAAGATGCCAAAATGTTACCTTTCAATATTTTTTTAATTATCCTAGTTCACAAGGTAGTTCATACTTCACAGATTAAAACGCTGTTTGATTTTTTTGTTTCAGATAAGCAGAAAGCCCGCAATCGCGGTCACCGCGAAACACTTTTGTTTTGAAGATGAGTGGCTAAGTTGCCGTGTACTGCAATGAGCGACTATTTCGGGGTAAAAAAAATTGTAGGTTGTGCTAAAAGTATGTGGTGAAAATTCAAACCTTCACACCGGTCAAAATATTGATACCGGTCATTTCTACTCGTAGTTTAAGCAACTTTAGTGAGAATACTAAAAAAAGTAATGTTTCTATTGTGTCGCAAGTGGTTGCAGTTTGAGCCACCCGTTTTTCTATTTAGTGACAACATATTGATTACATTGCCGTTAAAAGAAAAACATGTTATGTTGTCAAAGTATTGTCCTATACTGTTCTGATAAAATCTTGAATCATGTAATTTTTAATATCAAAACATAGAGTGGTCAAATATGCATTAAAACTAGTAATGGGATCGAAAACATTTTGGAAGTCAACCAATTATAACCATACCGATTTTGCTGCTAAACATGCAGCAGAAAATTCTGCACAGATATTGCCAATCGGTATATGTATAAAATCAGATAAGAGTCGTGTCGGTTCGTGCATATCCGAACTCTTGACCAACCAATTTCTAAACCTATTTCGAAATTGGCGTCTAGTAGCACTTTGCTGTATGTAGAAAGGCCTTTAGATACGTAGGCTGTAACTGTTGTGTAAATTAAGAAAAACATAAAAATAATTATTCTTATGTCAACAGCCAATTCGTGTAGACTAAAAAGAGTGTGTAACAAGTTTAGTAACCATATGAGGAAATAAAGCATTATTTCCGAGCTGAATATTACAATTCAGGCGGTCATAAGGACATTCTGAACTGAAGAAGTGAAGTCCTCCTCCTCCTGTTTGGCGTCGCAACAGCTTGTTGTCATCGGCTTCATGTCGCCGTTAAGATGACTTGATTTTCTTTTTTGAATTGAATGGTGTTTCAGGTCAGGAAGTTGACACACCTCAAGCTAGCTATTCGTAGAGTTTGTGGTTGACTGGTAATAGGTCAAGCCTTGGGCGCCACTTAGTGCTGCCTAAACTCAGTCTCATAAAGATAGAACAGTTCCCTGCTCCAAAATGTACCCAAGCCGTTATAGCAGCTAAAACTCGGCCTGTATCAATATTTCACATCCCGCTAAGACTCAGCCTATATTATTGGCAACTTGGCTTGACTTGGCAACCATCGAAAATGACTTGGCCTATATCAAAGACTTGGCAACGGCCAAGCATCTATACAATTTCCAATATTAAGGCTGTATCAACAATGAATATGTATATGTAGCGGATGTAACTGAAAGATAATTTTTTTGAATGACTTTAGCAAAATAAGCTTTATACACAGGTGCATCACCAACACCAACGAATCCATTCCCAAATAAAAATTAACATTCAATTTTCGGAAATAAGTATTATAATAATTTTTTAAATAAAATACTTTATGAAAAATTTATAATGCAGTTTTCCTTCTTTAATTTTTTTTTTTTAGTTTATGCACAACTTCTAGTTAACATTAAAATTTATGTCATTTTACATATCTACCTACCTACATTGATACACAGGTGTTCAAAGCGTGACGGTATTTCTACACAATATTTTTCAATTATTGGCGTTGTATGAGCAGTATCTCAACTACATTTTAGTACTTGAAGACACGCTAAAATACTCTAAAATATGGATCGTTCTTCGATTGGATTAACTTGCAAAAAAGGAAATCCTAGCTTTGAACTGGCCTGCTTAGGTAGTCCCGAGACTTAAAGAATCCCACGGAGCAGTTGAAGTCAAATAAAAAAAAAAAAAAAACAAATCAGGATCATAATCTGAGTTCGATGGCGGGCTTAAAGAAAATTAGTGTGTTCTATGAACAACAACGAGTCTTTGTCTGTTATAAAAATCAAAGCGGGTCCAACACAAAGTATTAAAATTCAGAAATAAATGCTATTTTATATTAAGATTTTTTTTATTTGTATTTACTTTTAATTTTTTATTTCTTACTGTCATTAGTTCTTGAGATAGACAAATTTGATTGGGGTGCTTTATACTTTTGGTCAAGGCTGTATCTATTATGTTTTAGTATGAAAACTCTAAGAAAACTGCCTAATAATATGAGATTATACGATAACATACTTTCTCCTAATGAATTCGAGCAAGATATTTCCCAAGTGCCTGCCTAGGTGTGTCGACAAGAGTTATTATTCTTAATATTATTAATACTATTCCTAAGAATATAGAATGTTAATACGAATAATACAGAAAAACAATCTAAATCCGCCATTGTTTTATATTACTCCAATCTAATTCAGTTATGTGTATAGGTATATAAAAAAAATAAAAATATGAATAAGCAAAATACTAATATTTTTTTCTGTTTTAGAAAATTTGTAACTTGATAAAGAGAATTAAAATAATAGAAACAAAGAGAAGACATAAAAGCATAATCAAAGTTAATAAAAGATACCCATATATGTATATCTATTAATTATAAATAAGATATATGCGTTTATTTCTTTTCTGTTTTTTTAGTCACACTTGTTTAAAACAAATATATATACATACATATACATTCTCTTCCGTTTTTCTGTGGTGGATCGCATAAACTATTAAATTGTTATTTTAACAAACTTTTGTCTCCTCCTATTATGATTTTTAAAAATTCTTCCAATAAAATTTTTGTCAAATGCAATTAAATCACGTTCGAATAATTATAATTATGGAATATAATATGCGCGAATTTGAACTTTCAAGAAAAATTTATTTGTTTTTTTTTGTTTTTTTTAATTCACAATAAAAATTTTTGTATTACCTATAAATAAGGAAGCTGAAGAATAATTAGCGTGGTAAGGTTCTTAAATATTTGTGCGAAGACAAATTTTCCAAAAACTAAAAA
Source organism: Dioctria rufipes (assembly GCA_963924295.1). NCBI lineage: Eukaryota > Metazoa > Arthropoda > Insecta > Diptera > Asilidae > Dioctria > Dioctria rufipes. The sequence continues at coordinate 2,327,582 of OZ002741.1, forward strand.
ACAAAAAACAAAAAAAAACAAAAACAAAAAAAAAGACAAAAAAAAACACATCTAAAAACTGGTCAAAATATACTTTTACGGACTTGCGATGGAGTGAAGAGGAGGAAAAATATATTAAATTTTAAAATCGAATTTAGAACGCAAAAATTCAATTTTTAAATTTGTTTTTTTTTTTTACTACACAAATATTTCAAAATTTTATTTAGGAGATGGATTGATTGAATAAGAGGACTTATTGGAAGTACAAATAAGTTTTTCGCCGTTTGACAACAGATGGCCCCACCAGTAAGTTATGGTTGACGTTTTCATCCAACTTTACCGCTGAACTTGCAAAACTGCACTAAAATCAAAAATGTCATTCTGTTTTAATCTATTCAATTGATCAATAATAACAAACATAAACAAAAAAGAGCTAGAATTGGTCAAAGATCAATGATTGTTGAATTCGTTGGACAGTAAGAATGATTATATCCAATTTCATAGAATTTCATATTCTGAAGAACTTTTCAGTACAATAGAAACATCTAGGACTGACCGTTTTTACAGTATACATAAAAAAATATAAATTTTTATATGTCAACACCACAAAGGTGTTGCCCGATTTAATGCATTTTTGAAATTATATTTACTATTTTTATGAAAATGACGCGTACAAAATCTCAGCTCTCTATACGTGGACTCGTTCTCAGGCAATGTCCAAATATGTATGGAAAAATGAAATTTTTTTTTTTTAAATTAAAAAGGCAATGTGCAAAATTTCAACTCCTAATTAAACGCGCTCTCGAGTTATCAAAATGACTGACCCACACACAGCAAGACAGACAGACGGGCCGAGATACAAAAATCTTTTAATATTATGCGTGGGTGTCTAATTTTGCTCTACCATCATTATTTCCATGCGTTACAAACGGAGTGACTAACTTAGTATACACCTTATGATTTCATTTAGAGTATAAAAATCTGTTCGCTTCCTTCAAGGCCTACGAATCATTTTCTTATGATTTGTTATTGCCAGAACGAGTATTTTTACTTCCTTCAATAATACATTTTATCGCTTATGTTTCACTTGCCGTTACATCGCATATGAATAGTGTAAGCGAATCATTTGACTATCGCCATGGCGATAAATATTCTTATTTTTTTGCGTTTGCTTTTCAATCGCAGATGAAACGCCACTTTATCGTGTTGTTGGAATTATATGAATATCGATCGCTTCTATTTAGTTCAACGGGGTGGGTAAATATTGCATCGCATATGGGGATTTTAGGACTTAGTATTTTATCGCAAATATTACTTTCACTGCTTTTCTACTCTACCGAACTTGAAGAAATACAAATCGAAATAAGGCACTTTCCAAAGGGGAGAGTACTGAAATATTATCGATATCGATAAAATTTCTTTAAAAATATATGGACTTCGCTCTCATCACACATCTGGTACCAGGGATCTAGGCAATAAAAATGAAATAATGTAGCAATAAGAAAGCGATTCGTAGGTCAACCGTACACAATCTAATTAACTTCATTTCTCGGGCTATTGCTAAAATATCGCCATGGCTATAAAACTGCAGCACAATATTTATTGCCGTTTTTATCACCACAGTGTTTGCTGGGAAGTTGTTTATGTTTTGCACACAGGTGGAAATTGCTGATTCTCCTAGTATGTAAGCTTTTCTTTATATTTTTAATACCTCTAACAGTAATCCAGTTATATAGTTATCAGAGTTTGTTCGTTAATTGAAATATTTTATTTTACTTAAGGTCGTTCCTAATGTTTTGCATGCAATATGTACTCTCTCTCTCTCTCTCTCTGTTATTAATATTAAAGGAACGTAGTTGTTTCATTCACACAGGCGTTATTCAATACCAATCAATCGGTCCGACCTTCATATTTTCTTCCTTTATATTAAGCGAAATTGTAATTGGAGCATGCTTATTCTACCACAGTCTCCAAATTATATTCCATTCCATTATTCCGTAAATGTATTGTGGTTGTAGTACTTCGTAGTAACGTTTAAAAATTTAAGATTTAGTTGCTGTCGACTATACTAGCGCATGGGTCTTTTTGTTTATGGACAAAATTGTTTATGATTCTGATTTTTATTTCAATATTACGAAAAAAAAACTTGTTAAATTCCTCAATTCACTTTGAATCGAGAACAGGACAGAATTGAATACGTTATTCATCGGACTACTGAAGACTTCTTAATATCCCTTGAATATGAAATGGAACTGCTTTATGTAAATATATGTACGAGAGTTGTCCCAAAAGTAATGCACAGCGCGCTTTGACGGACGTTGTAGGCAACGTACAGAGCTGATCGTTGCTTCAGTGTGCAGATCGAAGTCTTAAGAGTACGTTAATATCATATAGTAGTGGGATTCATTTAAAGGGAAAATGCCATAATTTCGAAAAAAAAACAACGGGTCGGATTTCAGCAATACAGCAACGTGCGTATGTTCTCATCGAAACAGTGCGCGGTAAAAATGTGTCCGAAATTCATGCCGCATTAAAAGAAGCGTGTGGATGGTTTACTATGAATCGTAGCTGGCCCACAAGTTTCGGTATGTTAATTTTACATGATAATGAGCGCCCGCATATCAGTGCACCAATCATCGAACTTCTCGAAAAATATTGGCTGGGAACAGCTCCGCCATCCGGCTTATAGTCCTGATCTGAGCCCACTTGACTTCGATCTCTTCCCCAAGATAAAGGAATCACTTTGGGGATGCGTTTTCCGACGCAAGAAGAGCTCCGAAGAGAAGTGATCCGACAGATTCAGCTGCACAATAAGGACGGGACACTAAACCGAATTCCGCCCCGCTGGCAAGAGTGCATTGATAAGGGACAGGGATTATATTGAAGGCCCGTAATCACTTGTATCTTTTTAACAAATATTTTTCGAGTTAGAGCCAATTGTGCATTACTTTTGGGACAACCCTCGTATATGTACACATTTTCAAATTTTTCTCATAATTTGCATAACATATTAACCCACGATATATGAATGTATGTTTGTCTAACCCTCTCAGATAGTCAATAATATTTACTTCATTTATGGCGACTTTAAAACAATCTATAAAATACAGAAGTAAGAAAAAATATAAAAATAATTTCTAAAAAAGTTCAATATTGTGCCAAGTTTCACCAGGTGAGGTATATATAATTTAAAAAAAAAAAAAAAAAAAAAAAAAACATAATATATATAACAAAATATATAGAAACCAAGTTTTCCACCACAGAAATCGAATAAAATATATTTTTAAATATACATTTAAAAGCATATTGAAAGGAAAATAAGTTAACACAATTAACACAAAAATATTTCTTAGATCCTAAGAAAAAGTAGAAGAAAAAATAAAATGAAGGAAAAAAACACAAAAACAAAACATGAAAAAATATATAAATTGAAAGATTAAAAAAAAAACGTATATGTATTGATAATAAATAAATAAATAAATAAATAGCCAAAAGTAGCTGACAAGCGACATTATTTGCCTACCTTGCCACGCTACAAAATCTCCAGCTTCACCTGTATTGAAGGGATAAATATATGTAAATAATAATTAAACTTGTAAACAACGAATTTTTTGTTGTTTTATTATATAAAATCTTACGATTTGTTTCATATGTGTATTTACTAAATATATTATGTAAAAATGTTCCTATTAAATCATTCCGATTTATTTTACTAGTTAAAAAAAAAAAGAAAAAGGAACTCACACACATTTTGTGGTGGTATCTAAATTTTAATTATTTTAAGAATTAAACTTTTAAAAAATAATTAGCCGCTTGATATAAATCAATTTTAACTAAGTATATAAAAAATAACGAGGAATTCGGACTAACCTATTTTACTTTTAATTCACTGTGATTTCTATGCTTCCCTTAATTATAACATCATATAAGTAGTTGATAGTGTTAGTAAATATAATTGTGATGAAAAATTGAAAAATCCATACTTAACCAGGTAATTAGATCTTTAAAATTAGCTTTTGTTCTTCTTTTTTACTGGTTTTCGTTGTACTTATTTATTTTTTGTTTTTGTTTAACTATTAAAACATGGAAATTTAATAATGAAATCAATTTTGGTGGTCTCTGAAACCTTCAACTGCTCACAGCACAAAATATTTTTATAACCAGATTTTGATTTTATCGTTTTTCTTAGGAATTATAACAGTATCGCTGGATATCTCAAAATATACCTACTTAAGAGATGGCAGATCTACCGAAGACTAGATCTAGTATATTCGATAATTTTTAAAATGATGTGACACAGTATTATTTGTGGGTTAAATTGTAGAGCGCTAAAAGCTCATGCAGAGAAACGCGATCTAAAATTATTGATAGGCATCCATCATTATGGCATCAAAAAATCTGGTATTTAAACTAAATTTAGATTAGCTTAATTTTAAAATAAAATTGGGCAAGTGTTATCACATTATGACTAGATTCTACACATGCACTGCTGGGATTTTAGCATATGGGAACAATTTTCTAAACTGCTTTGGATTATCAACAGGAATAATAACGTTAAATACAATCGCAATTACAACCCGAGAAGCATACCGATTGCAAGTTCAAAGGCGAGTATACCGATTTTCAGTCCCGAGAAGGAAGATATCGTGAAGTGGTGAATTAGGAGAATAACGTACCCAGACAGAGCTGCCAGTATTATGTTAAAATGGACCAACAGTATAAAAATAAAATTTTCTCTAATTACCAAATAACAGTTTGGCTACTGAAAGTGTCACATGAAAAATTGCCGGAAATTTAAAAAATACTGGGGTTGTAAACACTGTCACTATACAACGGCAATGACGTTTTTTTATAGTTACTTTGTATGAAAATCTGTTGCCATGTATAGAACTTCGAATATTTCTATGGGCTAATTTCGATAGCCAAAATCTAACAGTTAAACTAACTTGTAATAGGTTGTTTTACTGGTTGAAGAATTGGTCAGTAGTTGGTCTATAGCAGGGACTAGTGGCCCCTGCGTAAAGATGCACTGTATACATTCGTAATACACTGAATCATCATCGCACCATTGTTTTTTTTTTTTCTGTGTCCATATTGAATGGATGAGTATTTGTAAAATTTCGACTTGAAAAGAATACATTTAAATTACACAATCTTTTCTGTTTTGTTTTTGTTATTAGGATGTACCTACTAGAGAGACTCGGAGCATTACAGACATTCGGGTCAAAAGGAGATATTGCATTTCTTCTCCCACTATAAAACGAATCAATATCACAGTATTTCGGTCTGTAGCTAGTTGTACTCATCCATAACGTGAACTTTTATTGTTGAGCTGTATAAATTATACCGAAATAGTTCTTGTTTTTTTTTTTGTATTCGAGATTAATGCGGGGAGTGCAAATAGAGTCAACATAACAAAAAAAGAAGAATAAAAAGAAGAAATGCATTAGAATTTATTTTTAGTACAGCTGACAATTATAATCAACATGAAACTAACACCTCTTGCCAAATAATAGTATCAACCGGAAGTGATCCATCCTGGAGTGATAAAAAAAAAACTGTTAATATCTACTTTAGACGTTTTCAGTAGGCTCCTTTTAAAAGGTTTGTTCCTAATAGCAATTTTAATCGGTTGAAATTATCAGAAAAAAAAATATTACCCTATTTCACAAGCAGATAAGGTAAAATGTAAGTCGATCTTTGCTTACACCGTAGACAGACTTGCGGTTTCAATATTGCAGTTTGCACTAATTCGTAAGTATGTCTCTATATACTGAGAAACAAATCTATATACACTCGGTGTACATTCAGTATGTAGTACATTGGAGCTCAATATTGAAATTGCGAAAAATTTCGCGGTATAGAGATTTAATACACGAACCTTTTAGAACAGATATATTTTTTCCCGGTCGGGAATCGACCTACACTTGTTAGAATCGGTCAATGATGCAGAATAGAAGAATTTTTAAGAACTTTTTTTTTAACGATTCTAAATCAAATCATAAATACAAGAGGAAAGAAAAAACAACCGCCTCGTCCGGGGTTTTTAGAACAGAATTTTATACTGCAAATGTTGGCGGCAACTTTTTCTGACATTTAATATTTTACACCTGTCAAGTTGAAGTGTCTATTTCGTTGTTATTTTCCATATAGACAAGAAATTTCACAATATGACAAATTAAATGACAAATGAAATGTAAGTTCTCTAATTAATTCTCAGCATCGCAAACCGCAAGTGTGTCTCTGAAACGCTATTATCGCAATATGCCACAATTCCAAAATATCAATATATCAATTTGAAATCGCAATATGCCACAATTCCAAAATATCAATATATCAATTTGAAATCGCAAGTTTGTCTCCGGTATTATCAATAATTTCGATAATTTTCATTCAGTCAAAAATTGTGCAATAAATCACATGATTTTGTATGTGTTTTGTAACTATCGCCAGTATTGTAAGTACACAAGTATTGCACAATTGCTTCTCACAAGAGTTCTACTGATTGTTCAATGTTTATAGAAAATTCATATACTACATGATAATAAATGTCGATTTTACTCACAACATCCTACAGACAATTGATTATGTTTTTCAGTTGCATAAGATTGAAACAAAGGGGCTGCGATCGCTGTTGACTGATAAAAATTTTTTCCTATCACGATCAGTTCTATTAATAGAAAATCGGGAAATATTGTGATATACACATACATACTTAGATTGTGCACCACATCCTTGCCTGCACAAATAACTTAAGAACGAAATTTTAAAATCGTGTAATTTCTTTATATATTGCTCTACTAAAATGTAGATAATGGAATTTTTTGGTCAAATTAGTAACAAGTATAAAAAAATAAATAAAACATTGAGAAAAACGTCCTATTTCCACGAGAAAAGAGAACATCTTTGAATGTATTACATTAAAAATATCTATAAAATTATCCCGCTTAACACACAATTTTTTCAAAGAGTACCTTTTAATAAAAATGGTTGCGCTAAACTCCAATTAATATGAACCGAATTAAAAAAACTAATCAGAAATAACTTTACGATCAATTTAATATGTAAATTTGAGCTTGCAAAGCAAAACTATTAAGAAATGATTAAACTTTTTGGAAATTTGAAGTTTGATTCACATGCGCACTGAATCACATTTATATACTGTAGTACACGCAACATTATATATGGGATTCAATGTTAATGGAAAAAAAAACTTAACTCCCAGCTGGCTGTAGTAATATTATTATATTTTCAAAATGGGCATTTTACTATCCGCTTCACCTTTTTGTTTATTATACCGAGAAATTTTTCTAAATTGTTTATGTTACGTCGACAAAAATATCTTTTATATATTTTTACTAAAGAAAAAAAAAATTTAAAAGTCGAATAATTTCCTCATCTCATTTTATATGAAAGCTTTCAAAAATTGTTAACTTTACATAATATCTTTTATTTTTTCTTGAGCACATAGCCTTAAAATTGTAATTAATAATTTATTCAATATTTCAATAGTATTTCTTATGTATACAACAAAAGCAAGTAAAATCGAGAAACAAACAATTAGTTCGAGTTAGAATATTACGAAAAATTATAGTAAAAAAAAAACAATTGAAATAATAAAATGTAGTACAAGCAGAGTAAGAAAATCCCACTTCCTCGTTATGTTTCATAACATCTAAGTAAAAAATTAACAAAAAAAAAAATCTAGTAAATTTCAGTTCTAAAAAATAACTAAAATCATCAATTTCAAGTGTTAATTTCCAAGTAAATTTTATGTATAAATCAAGAAATAAAAAGGAAATGCAAATAAAAGGAATGTAGTATGTATGTATGTGTATATATCCATTATAAAGAACGGGGAAAGCATAAAATCTACTAACCTTGTCTCGTTGGATCCATGCTGTTTGGCATCATTGGCTGTCCAGGAGGCTGCAAAATATTTTTTTATTTATTATAAACTACATATTACATAATTAGTAATAATAATAATATTGTTCAATTTAACACATATCTTACTTATCACAATAACAATTTTTTAATTAACACTCTCATCGAGAGTTATATTAAACAAAATTAACAAAGTTCTGCTAAACAACAACAAAATAACAAAGACAAGAATTACTGGCTAAACAAAGAGGGAGAGCGCATGGATTTTACAAAATTCACAATTAACAAAAAAAAAAGGAAACTTTTCAACTGAGATATTACAAAAAAAAAACGCGATATTAATTTTATAAAAAAATTCTCCAGGTAATACACAAATCTAAAATCAAATCAGAAGATTTGTTAATGAAATAAAATAAAACACAACAATAATTATTATTGAAAGATACAAAGATACAAAAATTACGACAAAACATTTAAACGAAATGGGGAAGAGAGAGAAAGGTTTAAAGAAATATTTATGTGTAATACGAAAATTTAATAAAATGCACAAAAGTTAAAATATAATTATGAAGAAATAATAAATAGTAGTAGTTTTGTGTGACATGTAAAACATAGGCATACCAGAACATTTTCAAAAGCCAAACATCAAATATACTATACTCTAACGAATAATTTACAAAACAAACAAGCATATATTAGGATAAACAAAAAAACAAAAATATTAAAAATTAAAAATAAGTAAGTAAAAACAAATAAAAATACCAAACACGAAGAAAATGTAAAAATTTGTAATCAATAAGAAAAATTATAAATCAAATCAAAAACAGGAGAAAGGATAAATAATAAAGTCTAGAAAATGTTTTCAATCTGTTTAAATAGATATATAACAAAAAAAATAAATATATATATGTATATATATATAGCAATTAATTATGAAAATATTGATTGATAACACTCACTCCATTGAAATCATTTCCGATTCCTTGTGGCATCCTAACGCTGGGCCTGGGTCCCGATGGATACCTAGGCGCCCCCATAAATGGCTGTTGATTTTTTGTTTTATTTAAATTATGTGTAAGAAAACTTTTATTTTTTTGGTTTTTTTTTTCTTTTTTTTTTCTCTTAATATAACAAAATAAAGTTTCAGTTTTATTGATTCTTTTGCAGTAATTTATATTTTATATAAAATTAAAATAAATAATTAATAATCAGTAAAACAAAATGGTAAAAAATAAAAAAAAACTACTAGAATGTGCGTTAAAAATATTGTTAACATGCACAAGAGTTTTTAAAAGAAATCTTAACATGCATATTGACATTAAAATTCAGTCGGTCAGCTTTCTACTTAAATCTCGCCCTTTCCCCCTTCTTCTGTGATATAAAGGACTAATCTTATGATAAATTATCACACTCATATTAAAACACCCTCCAGCCCGCTTCGGGCACACAGAAAGGTTTTCTCATGCAGTAAAACAGACACTTAGGGCTGACAACAATTCCAATTCTAGATGAGCGTGAAGCAAGCTGTGGCCGGTAATGATGCCAACGAAAGTTCTGCATTCTTTTCTTTCGAGCCTCCAATAGAAAGAGTTAAAGAAATTCCTATTAGACCAATAAAAAAAAGTCTTATACACCTGCAAGTACTCAGGTTCGCCCATCGCTGCATGTGTTTCATACGAACATCCGCTTTGATGAGAGACCTGATCACTGAGGCGGCAACACCTACAGCGTGTTCCGGTACAAGGAAAGCAGAACCAGAGTCAAGCGTAAATAGACGGTCAATCCTTTCATTTCCCATGATCCCTATGTGCCCAGGATCGAACTGTTGTGGATACACAGCTTATCCACAGATGTCCTACAGTCCTCCAGTAGCTTAGATGTTATCCGAGGACTACTCAGAATCATCAAGGCTGCTTGACTATTCATTGATTAAAAAATACTTTCGAATAATGTTTGAAATGAAAAAAAAAAAACCTGAATTATTTAATATGGAAGGTGGGGAATATTTTTAAATTGATGGAAGCATTATGGAATAATATAAAAATCTGTTTAACATTGTTTAATTGTCTTTCTTATACTTAAGATGTTAAACTTTAAAAGACTCATTTTCCTCATATAACTCAATAGACAAGCACAAAGCTCTTACTGCTTTCCAGTGTGTTTTGTGATATGAAGGCAACAGACTTCAAAATATTTTCAGATTTTTATGTGAAGTGTTATGTTTGATTAAAAAAAATATAAACAATTTTATAAAACAAAATACTTGGATTTTTATATTGTTAAATGCACAAAGAATTAAACAACAAAATTCCTGAATCACCGGCGGCTTATTTACATTATACAGAAATGCTACGAAATCGCACTTCTTTAATACTTTTACGCAGATCATCATTTCACACACCGACTTGGCTTTGTTACTCAATGCAGTTACGTAGTTATTATATTGCTAGTCTCGCGGTTATGCAGTATAATCGGCGATATGTATATCCAAAGGCGGGGAAGAGATCAATGTTAATTGTTTGTGAATTTGGTATCTCTCCACATTTTAAAGATCTCTAATTTTTTTTTTTTTTTACTTATTTAGCTTTGATAATTGAGAAAACGATCGAAAAACTACATAAAAACATTGTATGAGATCGTGTTGGGAAAATTGAAGGTGATAATACTTGCAAAACTTTTGCATTGACGGAAGATTTTGGTCATATAGTATGACTGTGTATGGCGAGTAATAAAAAGATATCAAAATTAACAGTACACGATCTACAAAGAGTACAGCAGAGATTGAATAACTTCCCACCACTGTAGAAGCAGTTTTAGAATATTAGAAACCTGAGCTATCAACATGTTTTGCTTTCTGTGCTTATATTTAAGATTGGGCTGGGGCTTCACTAGATATTAATGTGTGGGCAGGAATTATCAACAATGATCTTGGTTCGGCTTTTTGTACTATCGATATGACTTGCAGTATTATATAAAAAAAATAATCACCAATTTGCTTGGAAGATTTTCCACTAAGCATGTAGTTCATGCATATGACGGTACCATACCGGGCCACTTGACTTTCATAGAATGTAAATTTTTAAAAACGACCTTCCGATTTAAATCTTGTTGATTTCATGATATTGAATGTGTTCGGCAGAGAGTGGAAGATGGATGTCAGCGAATTCTGAACACACCAGAAATATTTGGGTACGTAAAGCAGTCATGATCCCATGAGATCTCAGTTATGTATTGATTCTTCTACGGATGTCAATTTTGAGCATTTATTATGATTTCTCTAAATACCCCTAACGCAAGACTCTCTTCGAACAACACCAACGGCAGCAATGGAGCTTATACTCCGACTCTTGCCCATCGATATCCATGGGAAATGTACAGCTGCAAAAAGTGCACTAAGCCTTAAAGAGTCGAACTGCTGGATAACCGCAGACCTTGGTCACAGTAGAATACTATAAAGATCTGTCCTAAAGACTGTATACGGGGAGCTATGAATTGCATTGTTCGAGACTAGACTTTGAGAAAGCGTTCTCAACTAGCATTCCTAGTAGAGAGGAGTAGGATGGTAATCGCGTGGCATGACTTCGATACATATGTATTTACAGACGGTTTGAGAATGGATGTGGGAGCGGAAGCCGGTTTGTACTCAGCACTCCCTCAAATAAAGGAATCGTACCGCCTACCGGACTACTACTGTAGTATATTCCAGACGGAGTTTCTGGCTATTTCAAAGCAGCAAGGCTGCTGCTTACGACTTATGAAGTACCTACATAGCGATCGAGTCATCAGGATTTGTATTGACAGCCAAGCTGCTCTAGACTCGAACACATTAAATCGCGCATGGAGCAACGGTGTCGCGGTGAGTTTGGAAAACTGAGTGCTAATCACAGAGCTATTCTTTGCTGGGTGCCTGGTTACAGTGATATACCTGGAAAAGAGGCAGCTGATACTCTCGCAAAAAAGGGTTCCGCTTGTCTAGCGGATGAATCCATAAGTTGACTCCTAGAATCAGCGAAGAGGACTCTAGATGTCTGCTGGGGACGAACCGGAATGATGTGCGCAATCTTACTGCAGTGGAGAACACTGCCTCTTTGACAAACATTCAGAGCGCATGGAAGCTCCATGCAATGATTTCTGTAGAAGCTGTATGGACGAAGGAGAGGTTAAAGGCGTTCAACACCTGCTGTGCATTTGGCCTAACTTTGCAAGCGTAGGACGAGTACGTTCGTAGTATTTTTTCTGCGAATTTGGAGGAATTAGTAGACCTAAAGACCTTACCAAGTCAGGTTCATTAACTCTTCTGGCTGGTTTCAGCGCAGCTCCCTAGATCTTAGGTATCTTTTCCAGACAGGATTCCAATAAAATGGTATCACAATGGACCATAAATGGTGTAACATGTTTTTACGATGGCCGCCACTAAACTAGCCGAACCTATGACTTCACTAACTTAAAAGCCACCATTTTTGTTATAATCTAAGTTTATTGCACGACAACTTTTATCGCACGCTTCATCTTTTTACTAATTGCAATCTAATTGCATTCTAATACGATTGAGTAATGAACTTATGGTGAAAGTTTATCGTCATAAAAAACATATTGTCCGTTTTTGAGCCATAGTAATATTGCTTCGAAATAAAAGATGATGACATACATGCAACTTGTCCTCTGGTTTAACTAGGAGTTTTATTTTAAAAATGTATACGACAATAATGTATATATGTATAAGGTGTTAGATTTTTGCCTTATATTTTATGCATCACCGTTGCAGCTTTTTCCTCTTCCCTTCCGTTTCAAAGTTACATATGACTCAGAGAAATCGAAATTTCGAATTTTAACTGCATACACACTTTCAAAATGACTTATCACACTCAAAAATGCTTGCCTTTCTGCATTTTCTTCTTCACTTTTTCATAGAATATTCACCAAAGTCCTTTTAAAAACCCTTTTGCAGTATAATAAAAAAAAAACTGTTAATATAAATTTTTCTAAATTGTTTCAGATAATTACAAAAAAAAAAAAAAGAAAAATATTATATATGTACGAATTATAAAACATGGTAAACGAAAATAAAAAAAAGATAGCTGGAAACTAATAAAGTGTGTTATTCACAAAATAGAATAGGTAATTTGAATTTCATGTTATTGAACAATAACAATAAAATTGTGTTAACAGGGAATTACATGTGCATAAATAAAAATAATAAACATACACATAATAATTAGATTAATAAAGTTACACACACAAAAATTTATTTATTTACGAATGGATTATGCAATTTATTATTTAGTTTGTGATAAATGATGTTGTTCTCGTGTATTACATCCACAATAGAAAACTATATTTAAGTTGGGCATATAAAAGGTATGTATACATAGATAATTGCATAAAGAATAATTATGTGTGATGAAAACGTTATATAAACTGCGGCATATACATACATATGTAGATATTTTTATGCATTTATGCAAAATCAAACAGAAAAAATGTGTATTTTTTACAGGAAACATAATTTTACAAAAAAATAAGAACAATATTATTTTGTATTGCCTAAAAATGAAAGAAATCACACGAGCTGCTTTAAAAATACAAAAAAAAAAAAAAAGACGGAAAAACGTTTAGAAAATTTCCCACAAGACTACTATGAGTAGAAAAAAAAATGAATAAATAAATTTTCGTTTTTTAGGTAACTCAGATTTTCGTAACAGGTGTTTTTAGTTTTTTTTTTTTTATTTATTCATCAAATTTTTATTTTTTTTCCTGTTTTTCTTTCTTTTCTTCAATAATATCCAGACAACTTTTTTCTATGTTTGCTTTTATTTTCTATTTACTCTGGCTGCTACTAACCTGACCCGGCATCATTTGCGAAGGCGGAGGCTGAGGATGTGGGGACTGCTGACTGGATGGATGGGTTGGCGGTGATGGCCGCATAGTGGAATTCTGAAAACACAATAAATAACAACCAACAAAAAGTAAAGAAAATTTTCAAAGTAAATTAAGAGGCACAGAAGAATCAACTTAAACATAATAATAATAATAATAAAAAAAATTAAATAATAAAAGTAGTAAAATAATAAAATATCGAAGAGAAAGAGGAAAAATCATTGCAAAACTACTCTATAAAACAAAACAAAAAAAAACCCCCTACATCTACTAAAAACAAAACTTACTTTAAATTAAGAATTTCCATTTTCTTTACTTTTCTTTTAGATTGTTCTCTTATTAAATTTGTTTCTAGTATGGTTTCTTTTATACATATTCATGTAAATTTAAAAACAAAAACGATAAGAATAAATATGCGCGCATAGTTATCCGAATTTTATGTAGTATTGCCGTTTTTTTTTTTTTTTTAACAATAGAAATAAAAAAAAATTGTAGATCGAAATTCTAAAACGAGCAACATTGGGCAACACCTTAGTAGAGTTGCCATAAACAAATTTTTGTTTTTCACTACATACATATCTACATATTTATACTAATTGATATTAGAACGTGTTGATAGAGTTGCAAATTTGTCCACGATTTCATTATATAGAAGAAGAATTATGCTCTAAAATGCAATAAATCGGATAACCAATTCTGATTTCTTTCACTGACATAGGGTGGTCCTCAAATTTAGAACACAGATCTAAGTGCAGATGTAGTAATTAAAAAAAAAAAAACCCCCCGAACTAACCCGTTGATTCTACGTAAGAGATGACAGCTCGTATCCTCTTAACTGGGCTGTCAAAGCCCGTTAACAGAAATTGGTACTCACTCTGTGTAAAGAGTTAAGAGATATCAGAAGTCAGCTGATCTCATAGCTTTTGAAGAGATTTTTTTTAAAGAGATTTGGTATTCTAGCGAACAAAAATAGCTGTCAAATATTTCTTAATATAATAGCTCCTCACCGAGGTACGCTTAAATCTCTTATTGTGATAGTCGCAGAAATTGTTTTGTTTCTAATACCGAAATTTTGGATAAAAATGCTGTAAAGTAAGCACATATTTATATAATTACGTCATAATACATAAATAATGTACAATTTTGTATATGTATAAATATAAATAAATAATTATACAATATGAGCCGTGCACAGAGGATAATTCTGAGGAATATGAGGGACGACTTGAATCCGTTTGTTATTTCTGAGGCTATATTCATAAAGAATTTGAGAATGCCAAAAATTGTTGCCTTTAATTGATTGAAATTTCATCTACATTACTCGGTATCGTCACTTTTAAATTTTGCAACAATTAATTTTTTTGTTACAGATTTATACGGAAATCCTGTTGGACGTAATGATGGCTGTGGAATTCTTTACCTGCGAATTAGGTGATAATTCAATTATCATTAGGTGTTGCGGATTTATCATAATCAATAATTGTAACTTGATTAGAGACGAACACAATTAACCTTGATAATCATATAGCAATCATAGCAAAATTATTGATGACATGCCTGGGCATAAGTGTAGCAAAATGCGTGCTAACTACGTGTGGGTTGGCCATACTGCCATCATCGTTCGCCAAAAATTTCTTCTTTTTCTTTCTTCTTACAACGTGAATTAGGCTGATTGAAAAGGGAGTGTTCAGATTCTCCAAAGCCTCTCAACCACTTAAAATTAAAGTTTCTAAAAAAAAACATGTATGTAGAATACTAGTTCTGTTAAAATCTCTTAATTGTTAAATTTAGAGGTTAAGAGATCTTTTGGATGTCTCTCTTATATAGAATCTGGGGGTAAATCTTCTTCGTATAGAGTTTGTCTTACGAAACTTAATACTTTTCACACGATTTACTAGCATTCAATTGGAATGTATCAAAAGTGTTCGTAGTTTATTTTAATTTTTTTCACAATCTGACAGACAATCATTTTCAACAGCTAGAAAAGGTATTTTTTTACATTTAATTGGGAAGCAAATTTAATAAAAGATTTAATTTTTTTCAAAACAGAGTATCACTTAAACTAAATATATTAAATAAAAGAGGAACGAACAATGTTTGGTTTGCATTTGAATTTATTTTCTATCATTTTCTGTTTCTATTTTTGTTTTTTAATATTGTGGGAAATTTTATTTGATAACAATTTTGTTATATTATACTTTTTTTTTAACAATATTAACTGAAATGGCAGCTGCTTTCGATTTTATTTATTTTTTTTTTATGATTTTAAAAATTAAAAGGTATAAAAGATTAGTTGAAGTTTTAATGTAAAATAATGAGCACAATGAATATTTGAAAATGCTAGAGTTAAAGAAAAAGCAAAAGCTGAAAAGTGCAAATGATGTGTGATTTGTTAAAACAATTTGGTGTTGTTGTTAACGTTTTACATGATATTTTTTTTTTTTGGTTTTTCTAGTATCTCCTAAAGCAAACAATAATAAATAAGTGGCAAGGAAGGAGAACATATAAAAACTCCATAGAGATCAAAATCAAATGTATCGGATTTCTGTAGTTTTTTTTTTTAGTTTTTTTTTACATAAATAGAGTTTCCGGAATGTTAATTTTAATATTGTAAACTAGCTCTTTGCTAAATTATCCTCACTCGAATACGGAAAATTAAAAAAATATATATATATCCCGGATACCATACCAATTTTGTGAAAATAGAAAAATTTCAAAAGTTATTACGACTTATTTGCATTCGAAAAGATAAAAGCAAAATTTCAATACTAATTTTGCTAGACGTGAAAAAATACGAGAAATTTTGCATTTTTAAGTTTAGACAAATTATCCTCAACGCATCCACAACAACAAGAACATAACAAAACTCAGTTTTTTTTTATGTATACATATATATAAAAACACATAAGTAAAAATTTAAAATACTTTTATCAACTCTGTGTGTAATGTAAATTATTTATTTATATAAAAAAAAATTAATGAAAATATGTTCGTTTTTAACTTACAGGAAAGAAATTGGGTGCCATGGGACCACCCGGCATCCCTTCATTTGGTGGTAACTGTCCAAGAGGGCTTGGTGCTGGTCCGGCATTCTTATGTTTATTTTGAAGTAATTAAAATTAATTTATGTATTTTCTTATTAAGATTTTTTTTTTCTATTTTTGTTTCTATATTCTTAATATGGTTATTTTTGTATATAATATTTATAATAATGTTTTTTTTTATGCAAGTTTAATTTTTTTTTTTTTAGCAAGTAAATTTGATTGATTATAGAAATGAAAAATCGAGTTCAAATATTAATAAATTAAAAGAAGAATATTACAAAGAGAGAATTATTAAGCTACTAAACTAATTCGTATTAGTTGAGAAATTTAATATAAATATTAATTAAATAAGATACTTACATGTCCTCCGATTCCATTTACGCCATATCCGGAACTAACAAAGCCCTGAAAGAGCAGAGAGGAGTTAAATAAGGAAATGAATGATATAAAAAAGCGAAAAAATGTTTTAAAATAAATAAAACTATTTTTAATTGTATTAGTTAAGAATACAAATATATGTATATCTATCTCGCCTTTACATCCCAGTTACGCTCTAGAGTGGGGGCAAACATTCCCGAATGCTGGAGAGACGTCAGGTAGTATTTATACTTGAAACAGGAAAAGGATCTGCGATCCAAATCGTTTCCAACCTATCACTTTTTTTTTACTCTTTCCTGCTTAAGTTTATGTAGAAAACCCTAGACTTACATATTCCAAGTAAAATTTTTATTAAATCAGTTACGCTCACCACACGAAGGAGTCATCTCTCCGCTTCTGTGTCGATCGTAATTGATTTACTAGTCTCATCTTAGTGAAAGTGATTAATTCAGAATTTACTGTACGTGATGAAATAATTAGTCTGATCCCTTGTAGAATGATTCCTGCAGCCAATATTTGCGCTGAAAACCGAGCACATGCTTTTATCCTTCAAATTACTTTCGACTGTACAGTAAATTTCCGTGATATACTTTTTTATCCCGAATTGTGCGAATGTGGAACACTCTACCATTTTCTGTCTTTCCTCAAGCATGCAATCTGCGAGAGTTTAATGGTGACATACATCAGCACCTCTACCACTCTCCTCACGTCCCTTAATCCCTTTTCTGTATCATTCCCATCCCCGTAACTTTCCTTAATAATATATATATACAGATAAAAAAAAAGGCTAAGTGGACGACTTATGGTGAATTCTTTTCAACAAAACCGAACAGGCAGTGAATTGAACCAGAGCCTGTCAGATCTACACCGACCTTAGCCCTGTCCCGAACAGAGACAAGCTCAAAAGAATGCAAGAAAGTAGAATATCCGAAAATGTTCGTCCTTTATAATTTTAATATAAAAATAAACTACTTCAATAAAATAATTGTATTTTCACAAAATGCTCACGCATCCCCACTTTAATTGCAAATACTTTCGTTTTGACGTTTAGTTCCGAACCGTAACCACAAATTTTCATGGAACAAGAAATTTCAAAACTGGTGCAGAAGCCGAACATAGAATCGCCTTGAAAAGAACATACGTGCGGAACCAGTTCTGTGTCAGTGAAAAAAAGCACTTTAGGTTTAAGATCCGAACAAGTCATGGTTCAGCTCAGGTGAAAACAATTCACCATTAGTTATTAACATACGCGTCAGTTCGGATCTCAATTTTAATTACTCAATTAATCACCAAATAAAACAATCTACTATTATATTTATTATTTGTGGCATACAGACAGAGTTTCCGCCTCTCATCTAGTCACCTCGACCTATAAGATCTTTTGTGACATTACCCCTAAATGCCCTGGGGCGCCCAATCGAACTTAAGGTCATTTATAAAGTCTATGACGTTCTTGGAGACCATCCTTGCGACATCCTCTGGCAGTGGGAATACCTTTTCTAGATGCCTTAGCCTTATGCGGTACAGCACAGAGCTTCAAAGTCACAGGGGACGTGCTCAGCGATTTCATCGTCTGCCATACAGAATCGGCAGGTCTTATCATCGACCTTATCCATCTCTTTAAGATGAAATCTAATGGACAGTGCTCATTAAATAGGCCCGCTATGATCCCTAATTCAATCCTACTAAACGCGAGGAATACTTTTGTCCTCTGCTGCGAATACTTTGCAAGCTTCTTCGCTTGTGTCAGCCCCGGGATATTTTCCCAGTGTACCTTTCTAGTTCTGTCCTTCCAAAGCCTGATCTGAGCTGACAGGTGACTTTTTGAGTGTCCAAAGACACCCATGGCCAACAAACAGATCTGGCTTCTTCCTTTGCAAGGCGGTCCGCAATCTTGTTGCGCTTAAGACCTTCATGTCCTGGCACCGAAAATCAGCGTTACCAAACAGCACTTTTAAAAAGTTTAACTAATTTATATGTAATGTTTGAATTTAAGTAAGTTTTTTGAAATAAAGTAAAAATTTAAAAACTAATAATAATTTAATTATTGATCTTCAATGAAAAATAATTTAAATTATTTTTGTTTTAAGAAAATCAGTTTCACCGAACACTGAAATTTATAACAAAAGTAATTGGCATTCAAACTTACAATCCTTCAGCGCAACCAAATTTAATTTCAGAATATAATTACAATTACAGAATTATAATAAACTTCCAAATCAAATCTTAGAAGTATTTTAAATTGTTCAGGGCGAACAATCCAGTTTGATATTTATTAAAGAAATTGCTCTGAATAAACCTAACCCAAGAATATAATAGAGGTTAGAGGCGACCCCCTACATAGCTCTCAGTATTCATCTTATAATAAAAGTAAGTCAAAAAACATACTTATATACTACAATACAGTTACTGTAATTTATTTATTTATTAGTACTCACATAATCATGAAATGCTTTGGCTTCAGATGAATGATCACACTGATCTCTCCTTTCTGGGGCTGCACAATATAAATCCCAAAACACACTGAAAAAACAAAAAACAGAACAATGTTTACAGGTGCGTAAAATAGATTCTGTTCAAAAGAAAATCGTTAAAAACTTACCACCACCATGTGTGTAAAAACCCGGGCGGCTCACCTAGCGTTATATTCTTTTCCCATCGGATCTGTTGGAAACAAAAACAAAAAAAAAACTTCATAAAATACTTCAAATTAAATTCTATGTGTGAGCATAGAATGTATAAATAAAAGTGCGTAATTATCACAACATATGTTTGCTTACTTCTGAAAGGAATGTCTGTGCTGCTTTTTGTGCTCCCACGTGTAAAAGATATTCGTAAACATAGAGGGCAAGTCTAAGAGAATAAAAGAAAAAATTATTTTAAATATTTTTAAAACATGAAATCTGATAATAATTATATTGTAGCAGGCATATGTCATTCAAGAAGAGGCCGAATTTCAATTTCGCATTCGATGGAATATAGACATTTTGAAATTATGCAATAAAATACTAAAATAGAACCTAAATAACACCGATGGGAAATAATCCAGCAGGTGAAAAAAAAATTCAATTTATGTTCTAAAACAAAAAACGAAAACTATAGGTAACACGATTCTTACAACAAAGTGTGGAAAAATGCGCTGGTGGCCCAAAGACACAGAAATTAAAGTATCTTTAGCTGGGAGAACTATCAAAAATCCCCTTACGGGTAAAGGCCTTCGACAGACAAAAATAATTATGAACACCTCTGGCAGAAATAAAAAAGAACTCCTAATCGTTAGGAGAACAGAGCTCAAAGTGATTAGACAGTGCCCTTCTCAGACCATTGCCCAATGAAGTATCACCTATACAAGATGGGCTTAGCTGAGACTTTATCCTGCCGCTTCTGTCAGGATGCTCACAAAACCTCGGAGCACCTGCACCTGCACTCCACGTCGAATATGCTTTTCCTTCACCCAACTACGTGTGGAACCTAAGCCCCAGAATGATTCTAGGCTTTATTAACAGTCTAAACCTAGAAAGGCAGAAAAGCGAACGGAGACCCACAATAGATCTTTCAGGTCACAGTGAATGCGAGGCCAACGCCTGCACACCCCTCCAGAAATCTAATCTAATCTTTATCCTTCGACGCCAATATATACATACAGGGTGTTTCCGCCTAGGAGGTCAATAGAGCAGAAGGTGATAGTACTCACCTAGCTAAACAAAAAATTGTATGGCAGGAAGAGGAAGGATGCATATCAACCGTTTAGGAGTTACAGGGTAATTAGGAAAAAAATGTAGTTTTTCACAAAACACCCTTTATTTTAAAAAGTACAGGGCGTACGGTCACAGTTAAGAGCTCATAGCCTTTCCAACAACTGCTCAACAAGCCCCGTACATTTCTCTTCTCAGGAGTTATGAGGAACCAAAAGTAAAAAATTCGAATTTTCTTACCTTTTTTTTTACTTTGACCTCAAGTTTAACATAACTTTTTTGTCTGTAAGAACTGTAATATTAAATTTAACCTAAGTTCAAACTGTAGCCGTTAAACAATTATTAGCTCATAACCTATTCTCAAAGCTACAAACCAATTTTCAAAGATAATTTGTTCCCATTGTGACTGAAAACACGTCATTTAAAAAAAAGTAATCGTGTAATTTCGGTATGTCCTGAATAGGTTATGAGCTAATAACTCTTTAACGGCTACAGTTAGGACATAAAAAGTAATGGGTCATATTAAAAAGCAGAGCTTACAGTTTACAGTTCTTATAAAAAAAGTTATGTTAATGGCCTTTTTGTAAAAAAAAAGGTAAGAAAATCCAAAATTTTTACTTTAGATCGTCATAACTCCTGAGAAGGGTATGGGGCTGGTTGAGCAGTCGTTGGAAAGGCTATGAAGTTCTACATACAATGTGCCTTAACTGTAACTATACGCCCTGTACTTTTTAAGATACAGAGAGTTTTGCGAAAAATTAGCTTTTTTTCTCAATCACCCTGTGACTCCTAAACGGTTGATATGCCAAATGAACCAAATGTCTACGATTCCCAAACAAGAGCTTTCAGCTGTGTAATCCTTGTATATGTCGCTGAGCCGTCATGGCATGCCGTGGGCTGATGATATCGAATGTAGTTGCCTACATATTCGGCCTCCGGTTGCACATACAGACATGCAATTGTTACTCAGCTGAGAGTTAGTAATCGTAAAATGGTAAGGTTACTTTGTAATCAAAACTATTTTATTATTTTATTAAGTAAGGTATATAGTAAGTGTAGCTTTTGGGAAGGTAAGGAACCAGGCTGTAAATTACTAGAAGACTATTTTCCTATATTGATAGTAGTTTAGGCTCTATAGCATATATAAAGTCAATGTTTGGTAATTTTCCATAAGTATCAATATAGAAAATATTATAGAACGGACTCCCGGATGCACACAGATTTGTTTCATGTCTTGAGAAGTATTCTCGAAGTTTTTGCACACAGTCATCCAGTGACGTAACTAAAGATGTATGGGCGCCCGTATTATGTTTCCCATAATTTTGTACGGGGAGACGAAATTAATCCCTTCTCCCTTTTTAACTTTTTTCAGGCCAGAAATGCCCACAATATGGGAGAATTCCCACAATCTCCCAACAGTGCCTTCACTACATTCATTCCAACCCAGAGTTGAGCAAAAAATACAAAAGTTTCGTGGGTACCCACCCACGAAGCTGTGCTACCAAACTTATTTGTTTAGATTTATTGTGCTCTGCATTCATCATTAAACCTGTTAAAAAAAAAACCACTGGCAGCCCCAGCATATGCTCATGAAAGCACATTAAAAGCAAACCGATGGGTATCTGAGAGAAACGCTTGAGCAAGCCAAAGCGAGAGGAGAAGAAGCTTCCCACCAAAATTAACTTAACAATAAGTTAAGAAGCAGGCGAGATTTCTAACTGTTTTACTTTAAAATGCACATGGCTAGAAAAGGAAAGAAAAAAGAAGAAAAAATAGCAAAAAAATCAAACTCTCTTTAAAACTTTTACGAATAAAGACAAAAAATGTGAAAGTGCAGATTACATGATTCTCATTCTAGTAAATAAATTAGAGGGGGCGGAATTTTCAAATTTTACTCTCATAAAATGTTCCCGCGCTATTGTGAATACCGGTTTTCATGAACACAGAGTTTGGTCACATGTTGTTGCTGTAATGTACAGATGTTGTTGCTGTAATCCTATGATATTCGAACAGCACATGCTTTTGTTTACATTCGTTTTGCTCTGAAGATATTACGTGGGATGCTCTCATGCTAGATTCTCTGATATTATTGAGAGAAATGAGAATTTTATTTGACAGAAATTTTACATCTCCTTTCAGCACCTTGGCCAAAGCGAAATTTATCTTTTTCTTAAAATATAGAGGTAGTGTGACCTGATGTACATTATTATGAATAGTTTGAAAGGACTTTGAAGGTATTCAAGACGATTTTATCATTCGGATAGTCCTATACGTTCTCTCGATTTTTGTTGCACTACAATAGTACATAGCCAAGTTCTTCCCCCCATTCATGCACACGAAAGTATATGTCATTATTTGTCTCTTTCTAGAGTACACGAAAAATTGACAGTTTTGTTCGACTGCTTCTTATCTTCTTATTAGGTTATCTTTGCCTCCCAAATAAGTGGCCGGAAATAGCCGATTACATTGATCTTATACATATTTTAATTTTCGTTCATTGCTTACTTATCTAATATTCTAAAGTAATATTTTTCTCTCATCTACGAACTCGGATTCGGATGTATGCTAGCAACGTGTACGCCTACTAGCCTAAGGTAGTCAGCCAAATATTTCCCAGAAAATAATTTAGTGTTTCAGTTTTACGCGTACCTTTTTCTCCGTTTAAATACAAAGAATAAATAGAAGAATTCTCGGCTTTTTTATTGTTGTAGCATCACGACTGTCTAGAGCGTACTTGCAGCTTCTAAAAGGCTATGATGGTATGAATACCTTTAGATCGATGTAGAGAGCTGAAATATTCATAGCAATAGTAAATAAAATTTAAAAAATAGCCTAAATCGGGCAACGCAACCCCTTTTTGGTGTTCCCATATAAAAATTTAGGTTTCTTTCGTATGCAGTGAAAACGATTAGTCCTAGATGGTTTTAATGTACTGAAAAATATAAAATATAAAATCCTATGAAATTGGTTATAATCATGTTTACTGTCTGACGAACCATCTGTGGTATAGTAAGAATTGTCTTTGACCAATTTTAACTTCTTTCCTTGTTAATACCCTAGTTGTGTTTGCCTAATGCGACTGCATTTGTTTAAAGATAGAAATATCATTATTAAGAGGGCAATGTATAGAGAACAAATAAATAAATTGAGATAGATCTCTGGACCTATAGTGAGATTTTTGGGGCTGACATTTATATACACATGTACATATATCAGCCAGATAAAATGACTCCATGTTTCTTGTAAAAAATAGGTGCAATGTTCTTAAAGAAACAACAACATCATAACTTTTTTTTTTATAAGTTAACAATTGTCTAAGGTATCGCCAGAATTATTTCTTTATTGTAGATGTATGTACTTAATTTTGTTTAATTACGCTGAAAGAGCTAGCTTCAAGGAAACCACATGATGCTTCTTCGAGCGTATCCAATCCTGTCATTCACTCCAAATTCTACCATGAATTTAGTGCTAAATGGAGTGAATCATTTCGATTACCTTTTAGTTCCTCGCCCCCTCTCCAATGTTAATTCAGTTCATTATTTTTTTTTCATTTCTAGCGTACGTAGTATTACCGCACACAGAAATATATTCGAAGTAGGTATACACAAGTGTCCGAACAGATTGACCCATTGTATAAATACATATATGGAAACGGCGATCATAAATGTGTGAATGTAAATATAATTACTAAAGTGAATGTACTAAGTAATTACATAGAATATATGAAACAAACGTTTCTGTTCACATTCAGTTGTGACAATTCAGTACCACTCTGGTCATTGTTAGCGAACATTCCAGAATATAAACATCCATGCTTACTGCATTCAGGTTACATTGTCAAATTAGTTTTGTAGGTGCGTGTGATTTGAATTAGACGCTCTCTATTGAATCATTTCATCGATTTTACTTTTATTTTGTTTTGGTTGGTTAAAGAGGGTGATGAGAAGTTCTAAAGCGCTTCGGCACTCACAGGGCCTATAATTGTGCTCATCCTCCTAATCTCCTTTTATAAAATTCCGCGCGGAGCGGCCTGTCCACCAATTCACTAGGGCTAGCTGTTGTTTACCAATGGCTGCCATTCAAGCTATCATCGGCCATTCACAAATTTGTGTTTTGATGGCCAAAGATAAATACAAATAAAATTACTTAGCAAAGTAATAAGTGTCGAAGAAAAGACCAAACAGAAATGGTAATGAGTAATGACTAATAGTTTTGGATTTGTATTTTTTTTTTTTTTTTAATTGTTAAGCCAAGCTCAAGGAATACCCATGAATATGCAAAGCACAGCATGGCATGAAGGAGATAGGGATAGAATGATGTGTTGAAGATATGAATGAAACCAGGAAGTTAATTTCTCCTATTAAATATTTCGGTGATGATGAGGAGATCTTTGGTGCCTTAATGATGCTCAGAATTGTCAAAATCTTCCTTTTAATCTTTCTGTGCAGAAAATCAAAAGTAAGAATAAAGCTGTTAAGCCAATACTGTTTAAGTAGCTTAATTTTAGTGGTGGCCAATTTTCAGTTGACTGTTATGTGAGAATCACCGCGTGTCTGCAACAGAGGAAGTGTATCCCTTCAATCTTAGATGAATCGTAAGCCAAATGAACTTGACAGTCAGCCAAGTCGAGGGTCTTCAGCTAAAGTAATAGGCGAATTTGTTGATGGGCTCTGATTACTGGTGTAAGTTAATCAAACCAACGATGAACATTCGTTGAACAGTTGGACCGATTCTTGAAACGCTAAAAAGTTACGCAAAACTACCTTTGTAACCTTGTGACAGTCCTGGCAAAGCGTCTCGGGCATATCGAGTTCTTGTCCGCTGGATATGTCAAATTTTTAAGTATCCTAAATCCAGACTGTACCTATTACATCCCGGATAAACACTTGAGAAAGAGAGAGAGAGAGAGAGAGAGAGAGAGAGAGAGAGAGAGAGAGAGAGAGAGAGAGAGAGAGAGAGAGAGAGAGCTTAATCAGAACACTGTGTGGTTGCAGGTTTAGTAAATGCGGTTTAGCAAAGTCAACCCAGTGTCAGATGGGCAAAAGAATTAGCGATTGTGTTATACGTCTAACCCAGGACCATGAGGGCGTAGAGCAAAACACACACCTTGCTTCTGAAGTGTTGTACAATCGCACTCATTTCCGATAAAGCTCTATAGCCAACGGATAACTTCATGTCTGCTATATGCTGGCTGAGATAACTTACATCTAGATGTGAAAAACTCACAAAAAAAAAATACACGGTCGAGTTAAAACGAGCTAATAGCCCTCTAATAGAAAGCTCTACATATTCTCTCTTTCTCTTGCTGTATTTTACCACATAAATTCTTTGGAATGATAGATTTCTTTGATTGAATAAAAAGTTAAAGAGCTTTGAAAAAGTGATCCGGGTTTAAGGGAGATTTTCTTATCTAGTTGTAAGTTGTCTCAGATGCTGGTCAACAGAAGACGCTGCTCATATCGAACCTCCGCAACGTGAGCTCCCACCTAGATATCTGTGCTCTCCAGTTTACCTAAAATGTATACCTGAAATAAGGTCATCTATTTTACAGGCATAAGATGGAATTGCTGATCCTTTCAGTTTTTTCTTCTCTTTAATTGAATAAGGTATGTATGTATGTATGTAAAAATCCTTATTGAAATTTTTTTTTTAACAATGGTTAATACTTTACAACTTTTTATGAAAAAGATTCAGACCTAGCTAAACCAACGATTGACAGAATAATAATCTCTAATTGTTTTTGTCCGGAAAATCAAGCTCGTTGCCTATTCACGAAACCCGTTCCAAATTCTCAAGATGGCTTTCGAATTTGGTTTCCAAAAACCCTACAAGGGTCGAAGCTGTTTGAGGATGCCGATTATGACGCACAGGGTGCTCTGTCAAACAACCAAAATCAAGGCATCTACTTTAGTCTGACCACGTTCTAAAATTCGTTAACAAAATTACAAATAATTTAAAAAATTAGAATTATTCTCGTCAGCGTGCTCTCAAGCAGTATTACGTGAGAGATCGGGGAATTTTTGTTTGGTAATCCCATAAACGATTTGTGCGATCTTGATAATTTTATTTTCAAGCTTAGAAAAAGATTTTCACTCTGTAAAATAACGGGCAGACTGACAGACAGGCAGGCAGTGGATGCACGGACTGTACCAAACTTAGTATACTAATATATGGACGGAGTTTCTCAATTTTTGAGCTTAAATCTACACTTTTAAGTCATGTTCAAAATTTTAGCTCTTCTAAATTAACCTGCTTTAAAGTTATCAGCGCAGACAGACAGATAGGTAGACCAGCAGATGGGCAGGCGGATGATTGACAGTACTATATATTTAAGCGAATAGAAAAAAAAAACCGTCTCACAAATTTGTTGGCGAATAGAGCTGAGTATAAATCAGATCAACATGAATAAGTGAAAAAATCAAAAGCAATCTTCTACAAGGTCATGTTCCTATAGAGACCCAAATCCGAAGGGGAATACCCGGCTACATAGAGCTTGTGCACCCAAGTGCAAGATAGTTGCAAGGGAAGTTGACTCAGGATGGTACTTATGGGTGAGATTCTTTTGAGTACCGAACAGATTAGGAACTACAGGCAAAAAAAATAAACTTTTTTAAACGTTTAGATTTTCAGTGGTGACGCACGAGACAACATTTGTTACTAGCTAGCTTTACTAGCTAACTACTTACTTGACAAACAATAATTCTTCCGGATGTGCTTTTTTTACCCTCTTACGTTTAGGTACAATGCAACCCTGCTATACAGCGATCGACAAAAGCGGCGCAATAAGTTTCCTTATTTTCTTTGATTGTGTGTAACTATATGTTTTACAAGTTACTGTGCTTTAGGGCTTAGGCTATCCTTCATGTACAAAATCAAGGAAGGCGGCTTAGTTGTTTATTTTATTTTTTCGGGTATCAAACTGGTTTATTACTTTGGATTTCCAGGCGATTTTCCTTTTAATAGTTTGACATAAAATAGAAGGCAAATCTTTCATAGATAGAAATTTGCTGTGAGAGCACAGTATTCAATCAAGAAGAAGACACACAATTTTGTTGTTAACAGATGACTTTTGCTATGTACTGTTTGCTTATTCGTTATTATTACTTTATGTAGAATAGAAATAGCTCCTACTTGTGTTGATCGTGGTGGCTCTTACAGTTTTAGTCGAAAGTGAAAAGTTGCATTTATATGGGTGAAGGAGAGTGTATAAATTAAAGTTTCTATTTTTTTCTAATCAGAATATAACTAACAAACTGTCCAAAAGCAACGGTCCTTATTATTTTGCAGGGAAGTTGTGGCTATGCGCACCCTTTCGAATTCTTGCCCAAACACTTTATAAACTTAGCAAGATTTTTGTTTTTGAAATTAGCATCTAAAAACGTTCTCTGAACGTAGAAAAGCGAAGCTAGAAAGGCTTCTCCTTTTGCAAAAATTTAAAAAACAAAAATTGTAAACAGTTTAGTGTCAACTCGTGAACCTATAAGTTATCAAAAAAGAATTTTATTTTTCAAGGCAACCAAAGCGAGCAATCATTCAAAGGACTTCCGGAATTAATTATTATATTGCATTGCTTTTCAGAAGCCCATCATTATATATGTATGTAAACCATTTTTAGTAGTGCCGATCGACAAGATTGGTGGACATGAGCATGGCCTATACTGGGTGTCTCAGGCTAATATGTCAATATTGTCAATATTTTGCCAAAAGATTCCTCTCTTCCAGACAAGTAAAAAATTATTTGGCAGAGGCGAGGGGGGGGGCAAAATGTCAGCCTGTCGGGTTACAGGGTGATTAGTAGAATATTCTCCTTTTTCATTAAACACCCTATATATTCAAAAGTACATCATGTACGGTCTATTTTAAGACTGCGTTGAATGCAAAACTTATGGCCTTTCCAACAACTGCTCAACTACCCCCATACCCCGTCCCACTCCAGAGTTATGACGCTTCAAACTCAAAAAATTTTGTTTTCTTTTTTTAATTCTTATCTGGACGAGAGGAATCATTTGGCAAAATATTGACCTATTAGTCTGGGACACCCTGTATACGCTGCCGGTTCAATATTGAGCTCAGCCGTGGCTTTGGTAACATTGAAAAACATCAGCCTTTCCTCAATTCCACTGATACTAGCCATCCAGTCGGGCTGAAGCTGCGACAGGCGAAATCACTTCAAGGTTGAACTAGACCGTTGCTTTGGTGATATTGAGAACCAGCAGATACAAGCCATCCATCCTGTCGGAATGTGATTTGGACAGCCTAAATATAAACTTATTTTCAGAGCCTACAACCAGGCAACCTGGTGTTGCGAAAAGTGATCCCGCAGGCAGTATCAGTGTGGTAGCTGCTCTCCTCACGACCCTCAAGGTGTCAAACGGTCGACTTGTTACAGAGCTCAGGTCTTCTTCACGAATAGCACTCGTCCATAGATCGACATTTTGACCGCATCAAGTCGCCATTAAGAATACTGGGGCCTTTACTGAGGTCTTTACAAGTCTTTTCAGGTCCAGAAGTTTGTCAAACCTCACCTGGCTGCCTATCGAGCGATTGGTCGACTGGTAGCCAGGTAGTCAAATCGTCAGTTTCTTGCGTCAAGCAGTCAACCCATAAGTTTTCTGCCTCAAGCAGTATTCAAGTCGTCCGTTTCCTGCATCAAGCGGGCATCACAACAGCCAAAGTTCCTAGTCCAAGCAGACCTGTTAGCTACTCAAGGTAGTTTCATCTTATTGGAGACACAGCATTTGGGAATATGTCTCAACACGACTTGGTATACACCAAAAAGTTATGGAATGTGGAATCAATAAAAAGTCTAATTTATTTTAAAACTTTTTCAATGTCAATAAAAACACTTGGCTACCTACTACTAAAGAATTGTCCAAGTAACTAAAAATGTACATAATTATGTACCTGCAAATGTTCATAAATGACACTGTTCCGCA
This sequence comes from Dioctria rufipes, assembly GCA_963924295.1. Lineage (NCBI taxonomy): Eukaryota > Metazoa > Arthropoda > Insecta > Diptera > Asilidae > Dioctria > Dioctria rufipes. The sequence continues at coordinate 2,357,378 of OZ002741.1, forward strand.
CACATTTAGCTACATAGGTAGTAGTTATAATATTTTTTATGAAATATTATTGGGTCATATCGATACCACACCGGATTATGCCAGTAGTGTGATATTTAATATCATTATAAAAAAATAAAAACGAAACGCGGAAGAAAAATGTTTAGTAAAAGAGAAATAAAAGTTAAAGGGAAAAATTTTCTTTAAGGGAACCTGTTTTCACTACTTTTTAGAAAAGCATTCCTAATATGCGCTGGAGTGAGTAAGTGCGAACGACTGCGGCGGAGTGTCGACCAACTACCAATCAAGGTGTACAGTTTGAAGAATTGAAGTAAGCCTATTTTGGTTTTTATGTACGTATAAAATTTGATCTGGGCGACTTGCATCTATTTGTTGCTTTGCGTGGAACTCAATTGAAACAGATCTTCTTACTTAGGCTCCTTTCGAAAAATATAACTTGAGAAAACGTCCTGGATAATAGCAGAATGTTTGTGGACGGCTTAAGTCGATTATGATATTTTAATCTACTCAAAACCGTGCTCAAACTATATAGATTGATCCGCTCTAACCAATCCAATTTATTCTGGTTGATTAAGTTAAAAAAAAAAAAATTAGAAACATTCTAATTAAATATAATCTTTGCGGTTTAAGTAATAAGAGTAAGCTAGTTCCCATAAAAACTTAGTGAAATAATAAAAAAAAAAAAAAAAAAAAAAAAAAACAGGAGAGCGGGCATAAATAGTTCAGAAAAATCCCATCAGCACCACGTGAAAAAAATATCTCGATCCGTTCAGACAATGTTCCTAAAATTTCTGTCGAAGAAAAAAGCGATCTAGACTAGAAAAGCCAACAATAGTAAACGTTAATAGAAGTCGATTAAGGCTCTAGACACACTGTATCCATAATGACTTAATTTTAAATTAAGTCATCTCAAGGAAAGGAACAGCTGACATTTGGAATGTCATTGACATAGGTGAGTAAAGATCATGGCAGAGTTTAATAATTTAATTAAATGTTATCAAGAAAATTTGCGAGTATTTACCGTAGTTACAAAGCATTTAGTAGAAGACAATTTTTGTTGTTGAAAGAGGCCAAAAAGAGAAGAAAGCGGCAAAGAAATTTATTTCATGAACAGCTGATGGCTGTCACTGCCAAGTTTATTGGAAAAACTTTCCACTTTCCAAAAAATTCAGCTCACTTTAATGACGGTAGGTGGCACTTTTACTGCAATGGAGTAAAATTTGGTCCATTTGAAAAGGAAGCGAAATGTTGCAAATGACACACAGCACATTTGACAGCAGACTAAAACAATAAGAAAAATGGCAAATATTATAAGGACAATGGACAATTATAAGTAAAATACATATAAAAAATACTTCCAAAGTTAAAGGCAGTACGTTAGGAAACAGGGTAGATAGAAAGCATGTTATGAAAGTATGTTGAAGGCGACTTGACCAGGACGTTAAGTCCAAACTGCCAGCATGAGCTGACAGATCGCCTGATGACAGCGATAGCACAGGGCGGCACGCTAGCACCTCGGCTAAGGATGGCGGAGAGTGTGGGGGAGTTCCCGAAATACCTGCCGCATGTCATCATCCATAGACAAAAAATTTTCGTGCCTGCACTACAAAAAAACGGCACACACTCGGTCCTGAAGGGACCTTTACGTCACTTACCTGCTTACTGCTGAATTGAAGGCGCAGATGTTATGCCTTCTTGGCCTTGCCCCATCCTCCCTTTGACTTGGGGGGCACTATTTCCAAGTCCCTTTGGCTGACCTGTAGACGAAATTAGAGCGGACCTATGCGACCTTCATGCTAGAGGGCTCCAGGATAGTGAGAGGGAGAAGTGATAAACTTTAAGACTTCATTACGTTATAATCAAAATTTACATTTATTCCTTTCTTTAAAAATTTTTCTTAATTTCACCCCCGTAGCACTTATTAGATAGGCCTATAGGTACTTAAAGGTACTTGAAAGGTACATCTCTCTATTGTTACACAATTATATCTAATTAAATGTGCTTGGCGATCATTTCAAACCCACCCCATACTTGAATTGGGACTCAGGGTCGATTTAAAGAAAGTGAAAATCTTCCTGTTTTTTTTTTCTCAGATAACTCGAGCTATACTTAAAATTCAAACGTACTTACAGTACTCCTTCTCCAACGATTGAAGCGCTTCAGCCGCTGTGAATGCCTGTATGGAAGAAATAAATAGTACAAGTTTTCCGGGATCGTTGCCCTGGGTGCCTTGACTCAAGGATAGTATTGGGTCCGAGCTATCGCACCTGACATTGGCAAAATTCGACTAAAAGAGTCCTATGTTACAGTGAATATAGGTGAGCAAAAATTCAAATATTAAAGTTTATGTCAGGTAAGTATATAATATATATGAGCAAAATTCAAGTATCAAAATCTTATGTCAGGTAAGTACATATATAGGTGCAAAAAAATTAACGTAAATATATATATGTACCAGCAAAATTCGAATAAAAAAAAAATCTTATATCAGGTAATGTTATGTATACATAGGTGCACAGAATTCAGCGTAAATATATATATATGTGCATGCAAAATTCAAGTATCAAAATCTTATGTCAGGTAAGTACATATATAGGTGCAAAAAAAATTAACGTAAATATATATATGTACCAGCAAAATTCGAATATAAAAAAAATCTTATATCAGGTAATGTTATGTATACATAGGTGCACAGAATTCAGCGTAAATATATATATATGTGCATGCAAAATTCAAGTATCAAAATCTTATGTCAGGTAAGTACATATATAGGTGCAAAAAAAATTAACGTAAATATATATATGTACCAGCAAAATTCGAATATAAAAAAAATCTTATATCAGGTAATGTTATGTATACATATGTGCACAGAATTCAGCGTAAATATATATATATGTGCATGCAAAATTCAAGTATCCAAAACCTAATGTCCAGCTAAGTATATATGTACCATACTGTATTAATGAAATCTTACGGTCAAAAGCCTACATACTAGTGAAAACCAAAAAGAACTTGTGCTGGAATTTGGCTATATTGGACGAACTAACCATAACAACCCTTTGTATTAAATCCTTGATGAGTCGCTTAATCATCTCTAGAGTCTGACCTCGGTTAAACGGAGCAGCGATATGCACCCACCTGCAGACGTTGGTTCAAACAAATTCCCGTCTATGTATTAATAATGATTAGTGCACCAGGTGACTGCCTCCTTGCAGTGTTCCAGTCAGAATTCAAAGTGGAATGAAACTTTAAGATTTGCAATAAACTCGAAGTCCTTAGGCTTTCCGCTGTCAATGACGGTAGTGGAAGTTTACGTGCCCTGACTTTATCATCAATATGCTTCAGTGATTTCAGCCAGACTATTCGAATGATAAGCAGTAAACGACAATATGTATGCTAAATTTTTGTTTTTTTTTGTTTTGTTAATGGACTAGGAGGGGTCGGATTCTCCTTATTTTCGTAATTGTATAAGCTGGGTACTGGGCACAACGTGCCCTAGCTGGACAAAATGCAATTCTAACCTAGAAAAAGAATTCTCTGACCTTATCCCTGCTGTCGCTCCACAGTTGCCCTATCTTTTACTTTTCGGTTCTTTCATTTCCTTCACAATTAGCGCTGGTTTCATGGAATTGCCTCGATCTCCTTAGGCGCCTTAAACAAACCGCCCACGCCGTCTATTTTCCTTATCCACTGGGATATTGTCGAATTTAGTTGTTTTACTTTTTCTCGTTTTATTTAATTTCGCTGGTTTCTACTGGTCACCTCAATATGGTTTTTAGTTAGTTACTTTTCCCGATTCATTTAATTTTTTTTTTAAAAAAAATTTAGGACAATTTTTGTCTCCACATTTCACACATTTTTCACAAGCCAGACTCTTCCCAAAAGACAAGAAAAATGACCGCCGGAAAAAGTCTTCTTCTTTTTCTTCTGTCACTGAACATGACACCGAGCTTGAGGAAGCATTTCTCTCGGTCGGGGCGCGTTTTGGTTTCATGCTGTAGTCGACAACAAGCCGGGCCTACACGCTTCAGTCCGTGGTGACATATTGCTATATGCAATATGCTACGACCATAACAGGGCAGAGTGGTCTGCGCCACCCGTGGTTCAGACGACGCTGAAAAATGGTCGACTGAGCTAGCCGGTCTTACACATAGGCCTCATCACTGCGGGCGCTCAATGTGTGTCACGTCCCACGACCCTATGCTTTCCTCATCCTCAGACTCTACTTCCGATGACACGTCGAGGACACATCCTTGAAGTCTCGTCAGTCTTCGATCAGACTTCGACATCCTTCTCCGTGTGGGGAAGCCAAAGCTACATCGACAAGCTGGTAACCCAAAAAATCCAGCCGGTCGATGCCTCTCTGCCTTCCTTCACCGAGATGCTGAGGAAGCCCCGCGATCAGTAACCTAAAGAACTGATCGCTAAGCTTTCCCGGCGCAACCTCTCACCCTGATCTCAGGCTGCGATTGTTCAAGGGTGTGTCTCCAAGGCGTCGTCGAAGTAGTGACATGTTGACAGCCGAATATGGGAATGGATTCCAACAGGTATATCACCCACCATTGACGGGGCAATAGGAGGGCTTCGTGATATCCTATAGTTTACCAGTTAAGCTGGCTGGATGCCTTCTTAGGGCTACCAGGTATAGATCTAGTACTACTATGTCCGACGATTAACGAAATGTTGCAGCTGGACAGACAAGGAAAAATTTTCCTCCTAATGAGGCCGATCCGGAAGGGACTATAAAAGGTTATCTACTCACAAGCGATAGGGGTGCTATAATGAGATTGACTTTCAACAGGTATATCACCCACCATTGACGGGGCAATAGGAGGGCTTCGTGATATCCTATAGTTTACCAGTTAAGCTGGCTGGATGCCTTCTTAGGGCTACCAGGAATAAACGACAATAAGTATCGACGATGTTTTCATACTGATGATCACTGCTTGATGTCTTTAGCGTGATAGACACCTAACAGTTTTCCCCGCAGATCTTCAAGTTCGTATAGTGAGTTTCCTTTCTTGGCTCTAACCCGACATTTAACAAATTTTCGTCCCAGTTTAGCACTAGTCTGCTGTTGGAAATTGCTTTGGGCAAAAGTCCTTCTAAATACCTCCTGACCAACTTTGAACTCGACGGGTTTTGCCCTGAGATTGTAGGCTTTTGAACCCTGTTCGAATGCGTGTTGTAAATTTTCCTGCACTCTCGCACGGATCAATCTCATTTTATCTTCTGCGTCTACTCTCAGTGGCTCATTAAGAGTTCCAATGCTCCTCAAGATGGAATAGGAGCTGCCATGTTCTATCATTTGTTGACCGAAGAGTGTTCGATAGGGAGAGAAACCAGTAGCTTGATGGAAAGAGCTCCGGAGGGAACTAGCTATTTGGCTCAGTTTCTCATCCCATCTGGTGTGTTCCTTCTGGATATAGGCCCTAATCCCTGACAACAGAGACCGGTTTACTCGCTCTGAGGCGTTTGCTTGCGGCGAGTAAACTGCCGTTCGCATATGCTTTACCCCATACTTTTCCAGTAGTCTGGCGAACTGAGCCGAGCAAAACTGGACTCCATTGTCAGAGACTATGGTCTCCGGAACTCCGAACACGTGAAACACTTCAGTCTCAATGAATTGGCATACATTGAGCGTAGACGCTTTTCTCATAGGTTTGAGAAGTGGGAATTTAGAAAAGTGGTCAAGAACTATCAGAATGCAGACGTTTCCTTTAACTGACCGAGGATATGGACCTAAGAAATCGACGTACAGCTTTTGCCATGGTCGTTCTATCACAGACTGGACTTTCATCGGTGGTCGCAAAATAGTATTAGGAGCCTTCGTTTCTTTACACACGTCACAGGCGGCTACGTAATTTCTGACATCAACTGTCATTCGTGGCCAGTACAGATGTCTTCGCAGACGTTCTAGGGTTTTCCCTATTCCTCCGTGTGAAGCTAGCGGCGGATCATGCGCTCTCGAAATGACGTCGGTGACAAGCCCACGTGGAATCCAAAGCTTCCACGCTTCTTCCTCCTGGATCGGATCGCCTGTTCTCGGAACAGTCCGAATATAAACGAAGCCATCCCTGACGCAAAGATCTGGTAGTTTGCCAGAAGTCGTTTTAACCTTATGCCTCAGTTCTTCATATTCCAACGAATTGAAATATGGCGAACTAAGGTCAACTTCCGGGCCAGGATCTTCGTTTGTGTTCATGCTGTCACAATGAATGCGTGACAGCGCATCAGGGACTACGTTCAGGCTTCCTTTCCTGTGTTCAATAGTGAAGTCGAAGCCCTGAAGCTTCAAACTCCACCGAGCAAGTCTTCCGCTGAGGTCCTTTTGAGACATCAGCCATTTCAAGCTCGCGTGATCCGTCACTATCTTGAACGGCATAAGCTCTATGAAGGGCCGGAACTTCTGTACGCTCAAGACTGCAGCTAGGCATTCTTGCTCTGTGACGGTGTAATTTCGTTGAGCGGAGTTCAACTTTTTCGAGACGTAGGCTATTGGCTTCTCGTGGCCATCGTCATCTAGCTGAAGCAACACTCCTCCAATACCTTGTTGGCTCGCATCGCACTGGATGACGAACGGTTTGGTGAAGTCTGGACTCACTAGCAACGGAGCAGAAGTAAGTTTTTGTTTGAGTAGATCAAGAGACGTCTGGGCTTCAGATGTCCATTTGAACTGACTCGGGTTTTTCAAAGTGTCTGTAATGGATGCAGTCAAATCAGCATAGTTCGGAATAAACCGTCTGTACCATCCTGCCATACCTAGTAGGCGTCGGGCTTGCCGAACAGTTTTAGGTGACGGATAGTCAACTATGGCTGATATTTTGTCAGGGTCAGTTCTCATACCTCCCCTTCCTACAATGAATCCCAGGTATTTAGTCTCCTTGATACAAAACTTGCTCTTCTCGACGTTTATAGTAAGGCCAGCTTTCCTCAAACAATCCGCTACCCTGGCTAGCAGCATGAGATGAGTGTCAAAGTCAGATGATAGAATTAATAAATCGTCTAAATAGACGAGAACGTTCTCACGAAGATCGAAAGGAATGACTTTATCCATGAGGCGGCACATCGTTTGGGGAGCGTTGCATAGGCCGAATGGCATCACTGTGTACTGATAGAGAGGGTGACCAGGTACTGTGAAAGCGGTCTTCTCTCTGGAATCAGTGTCCAGTGGGATCTGCCAGAATGCATCTTTCAGGTCCAGGCTCGTTATGTAGTTTGCCGGAGGAAGTCGACTCAGAAGTGCGTCTATCTGCGGTAGCGGATAGGCGTCCTTCTTTGTAACCGAGTTGACCTTCCTGGCGTCAAAACAAAGCCGGACCTTTCCAGGCTTCCTTACCAGAACAACTGGAGAGCTCCAAGGACTCTGGCTCTCCTCTATCACACCCAGTGATAGCATTCGCTCTAATTCTGCATCCATCAAACTTTGCACTGCCGGGGAAATCGGATAAAAGCGCTGTTTTATCGGGGCGGCGTCATTCGTATCAATCTTGTGAGTGACCAATGATGTTTTTCCCAGGCCTAAAGAGGCGAAAGAGGGGAAAAGCTGTTTTGTGCTCTCTAAGCGTTGGTGTTCTAAACTAGAAAGGATATGCCCATCGGTGTCAGAGGTAGCTATCCCACTTGGATTCACTTCTGCGACTATACCTAGGACATCCGGAGCTAACCCAAAGAGGCGCCAGAAGTCTATTCCCAGATATAGTGCCTGTGTGAGCCCAGGAACCACGTAAAAACGCACGTTTTGGGTCTTATCACGGAAAGTGACGTCCAAGTTCACATGACCATGAACAGTCGTCATGGCACCATTAGCTACTTGGACCTGTGTCCGATACTTCTTCCATTCAACCTCTGCTTCAGCAAGCTTCTCGAGAGCTCCCTGGCCTAGAATACTGACAGTGGCACCACTATCAAGTAATCCAGTCTCAGTTCGCCCGAGCAGCTTTACTTCTGCGTACGGTCGAATGTCGTCTGGCATCGACACGGAAATCTGTGCTAGTTTTTTCCTTTCCAGTTTCATTCGTCGACAGTATTCTCGCCAACGAACGGTTGATCTTTTCCTTTTCGGTCTCATATCCCGGTCGGGAAACATAATCTCAGCTAACTCTGCTACTGAGGAGAAAATTCGGTCTCTTGCTGCTCTGTATCTCTGCAGACGCGTATGATACGGCGTCAGCGGATGTAAAACTGGCTCACGCCCACTCGTCATATCAGAGCTTGGTGGCCGTTTTAAGATAGAAATGGCAGGAGGCCAAATCTCCTGCTCAGTAACCTTGTCAGCTACACGTGCTATAGGTGTCAACGGGACATCGAAGAGTAAAGACTCTTCTAAGGAAGTGTCTAGTATTGTCATGGGCTCTCCAGAAGTGGAAATGGGAGCTTGAAGATCTGCAGAGAAATCCATCAAGTTCTCCGCCTCTTCCAGTGAAGTAATTGTACAATCCGGTGCTTTTCTGATATCACCAGAGTCACTGAATGATATCAGAGGACACGTTAGGGAGTTATCACGAGTGTCTACTAATGGAGCGGGCTTTCCTCCTTGTTCGTTACAGTTGCTGCTTGCGACGTTGACGCTGGTCGGGAAGAGGTGTTGGTATTCCCGACCCGTCTCTCGTTTTTCTGTCTGCAGTAGCGGCAATCAGGCTTGAAAACATTCTTGCGTCCGCATCCATAGCAGAACACAACTCGACTCGTCTGTCTACAATCTTGATAATAATGACCAGACTGATCACAATTCCAGCAGACAATAGCATTTTTGTTTGAAATACTCGATAGCTCACCTAGGCCGTGGTCACTGCCTGTCGCTGCTGCCAGTTCAGAGTCCAAGTTCTGAAAATTGTCAACTGCGTGCACTCGTTGGTTCCGGTACGGATTCCAACTACCAGCTGTAGCAATGCGTGTCTGCGTAGCTTGGATACGAGTAACCAGCGATCTCAGCTGTCCTATAGTATAAGTGGGGTGCAAACATATTTTTTCCTGGATCTCAGGCAACAAATTGGATTTAACAATCTCTAGAAACTCTTGGTCTGGCATGGCGGTCTGTAGCTGGTCACGCAGCAATACTAAATGGTGGTGATACATAGCGAATATTTCGCCAGGTTTTTGCTTTCGAGACATCAGCTGTAATCGTATTTTTAAATCATCCTTGGGCACTCCCCATTCCATGGACAATCCCATTTTGATGAATTCCCAAGTTGGGAAAGGGTTATTCCTCAATATTGACCAGTACCAATCTTTAGCTGGTCCTGTTAATAACGTAAGCATGTTCCTTACCAGCAGATCGAAATCTCCTTCCAGAGCGGAGTGCGTGAGCGCTTCGACTCTAAAAATGAATTCGTCTACCGGGAGCTCTGCGTTATTTCCATTGTACGTCAGGTTCCATCTACGGATGGGACTTCCGGATCGTCGCTGTCCTACATGTGCAGGAACACGAATAGGCGGTGTTGGTTGAGGTGGAGCGAGGTTTGGCATAGGCTGACCAAAGGCTGAAGGCGGTCTATGGAATGATTGTCTCCTTGTATTGGGAAAATCGTTCGACGTTCTTGGATTACCCATAGACGGGGGTGGACGTGAAAAATCTATTGGTGGCACCATGGCTGCTACTTGCTGACGGACACTATCTACTAACTCAGACCGTAATGTACTGAGGCTGTGTTCGAGACCTTCACGTACCAAGTCTTTCATTTGAATGCGCAGGCCTGCCAGCAACGCATCCGTAGCAGCTGAGGTGTGGCCTTGGGCTGGTGGTAATGGACTGTCTTGCCGTGAGTTGGGATTAGTGAACGTCCGGGAATGCAAATTGAACATTCCTGGAGACAAAGAGCGTCTATTAGGTGGTGGTAGGTCGAAAGTAGGCAGATTGAAGCTCGGCACATCGTGCTTAGTAGACTTCACAGGCTTCACCTTCTTCGGTCTCTTTGGGATTGCACCTGTATATTCGATAAAGTCTTGTTGTGTAATATGGCACCGACAGTTAGGACAACTAGCATGTTCACCTATCCAATGCTGCAGGCATGCCTGGTGAAAAATGTGTTCACATTTGGTTATTACAGGCTTCCTTTCGACTGACCAGCTTGCATCACGACAGATGGAGCATGGTTCAGGTAGCATTGACATACCGTTTGTCGCAGGTGGTGGCGTTCTCACTGTACCCATAGTGAGTCAAAATTGAAAACGTTTTGCAAACCAAAGGTTCGAAGAAGAATATCAGAGAAATTAAAAAAAAAGGTCAAAAATCGAGATCACAGGCTCAAACAGGATCGAAGCTAACGAGCTACTAAATTTGAAAGTTGGGATGAGATACTATGATCCAAGGAAATATCTTCCCAAGCGTCCGAAGAAATTTTTTTTTTTTTTAAAAATAAATTTTGCAAAACAAGGACTCGAAGAGTTAATTTAAGCTTCTTAAATCGAGATAATATGAGGATTGAATCCCCAGAACAAAAACCGATGTCAGGAAGCGTCAATAACTTCGTCGACTAAATTCTCATAAATTCTGCAAACTACGAAGAATCCAAAAAAAATCGCAAAGACAGGTCAAACGTTTCAACAATTTTCAAAGATCAGACAATTTCTCCCTCACCTCCCGAAGCTAACTCCCACATAAGAGGTCAGGTCGCTCTCTCTCTTCCAAGGTCATAATACAGATATAAGCAAGTGACGTGAGTGTGTGCATTGAAAAAGTCGGAGCTCTTGCAGAAATCTGGGAAGAGTAAAGTCGGAGGTATCAAAGGCTGAGAATGCTGCCAGAGATTCTTCAGCCAGGCAGTTAGCAGTATGCCAACTCCTGATCACTGAAGATCTCCAGCATCAATCCCATCCTCCGAGAACTCGTTCTCTTCTCCTCTCCGAATCGTCGTGTCCAGCTAGTTCGCTAGCCGGGCAGAGTCATGAGTCTGGTCAACTAATTAGCTGGAAGCCAAGAAGTTGTCTCGCAGATTCATAACTCTGTCCAGCCAGTTGGCCAACAGAGACATGTCCCCACAAGAGCTCAAACGAAAGATTTCGTGAGGCCACCTACCATTTCCATGGCAGAAGGCCAGCGGGAAAGATCATCCAAAAACATTTCAAAAAACTTTCAAAAAAAAATTCAACAACTGTTCAGGCTTGAGGCCTGACCGAAGTCAAACCTAAAGCCGGATTTCAACTTCCAAAAAACTTTCATTAAATTCAAAAAACGTTACTTTACTTTAATCCAAAAATTCAAAATATCAAAGACTTCCAATAAAACTTTCAAAATATTACGTTACTTTACAAAAAAAATTTTCACAAAACCAATTAGACTCAGGTCCACCTATATCTTCTACTGGATGTGAGACTTGAGGTCAATCAACTGGCAGATACCAGATGATCATCTCTCTCAAAGTCTCAGTCCCCAGTAAAATTTATATTTAGACCACCGAAGTCTAACTGAGGTGGCCCCGCGTTGGGCGCCATTTTGTTATGAAAGTATGTTGAAGGCGACTTGACCAGGACGTTAAGTCCAAACTGCCAGCATGAGCTGACAGATCGCCTGATGACAGCGATAGCACAGGGCGGCACGCTAGCACCTCGGCTAAGGATGGCGGAGAGTGTGGGGGAGTTCCCGAAATACCTGCCGCATGTCATCATCCATAGACAAAAAATTTTCGTGCCTGCACTACAAAAAAACGGCACACACTCGGTCCTGAAGGGACCTTTACGTCACTTACCTGCTTACTGCTGAATTGAAGGCGCAGATGTTATGCCTTCTTGGCCTTGCCCCATCCTCCCTTTGACTTGGGGGGCACTATTTCCAAGTCCCTTTGGCTGACCTGTAGACGAAATTAGAGCGGACCTATGCGACCTTCATGCTAGAGGGCTCCAGGATAGTGAGAGGGAGAAGTGATAAACTTTAAGACTTCATTACGTTATAATCAAAATTTACATTTATTCCTTTCTTTAAAAATTTTTCTTAATTTCACCCCCGTAGCACTTATTAGATAGGCCTATAGGTACTTAAAGGTACTTGAAAGGTACATCTCTCTATTGTTACACAATTATATCTAATTAAATGTGCTTGGCGATCATTTCAAACCCACCCCATACTTGAATTGGGACTCAGGGTCGATTTAAAGAAAGTGAAAATCTTCCTGTTTTTTTTTTCTCAGATAACTCGAGCTATACTTAAAATTCAAACGTACTTACAGTACTCCTTCTCCAACGATTGAAGCGCTTCAGCCGCTGTGAATGCCTGTATGGAAGAAATAAATAGTACAAGTTTTCCGGGATCGTTGCCCTGGGTGCCTTGACTCAAGGATAGTATTGGGTCCGAGCTATCGCACCTGACATTGGCAAAATTCGACTAAAAGAGTCCTATGTTACAGTGAATATAGGTGAGCAAAAATTCAAATATTAAAGTTTATGTCAGGTAAGTATATAATATATATGAGCAAAATTCAAGTATCAAAATCTTATGTCAGGTAAGTACATATATAGGTGCAAAAAAATTCACGTAAATATATATATGTACCAGCAAAATTCGAATATAAAAAAAATCTTATATCAGGTAATGTTATGTATACATATGTGCACAGAATTCAGCGTAAATATATATATATGTGCATGCAAAATTCAAGTATCCAAAACCTAATGTCCAGCTAAGTATATATGTACCATACTGTATTAATGAAATCTTACGGTCAAAAGCCTACATACTAGTGAAAACCAAAAAGAACTTGTGCTGGAATTTGGCTATATTGGACGAACTAACCATAACAACCCTTTGTATTAAATCCTTGATGAGTCGCTTAATCATCTCTAGAGTCTGACCTCGGTTAAACGGAGCAGCGATATGCACCCACCTGCAGACGTTGGTTCAAACAAATTCCCGTCTATGTATTAATAATGATTAGTGCACCAGGTGACTGCCTCCTTGCAGTGTTCCAGTCAGAATTCAAAGTGGAATGAAACTTTAAGATTTGCAATAAACTCGAAGTCCTTAGGCTTTCCGCTGTCAATGACGGTAGTGGAAGTTTACGTGCCCTGACTTTATCATCAATATGCTTCAGTGATTTCAGCCAGACTATTCGAATGATAAGCAGTAAACGACAATATGTATGCTAAATTTTTGTTTTTTTTTGTTTTGTTAATGGACTAGGAGGGGTCGGATTCTCCTTATTTTCGTAATTGTATAAGCTGGGTACTGGGCACAACGTGCCCTAGCTGGACAAAATGCAATTCTAACCTAGAAAAAGAATTCTCTGACCTTATCCCTGCTGTCGCTCCACAGTTGCCCTATCTTTTACTTTTCGGTTCTTTCATTTCCTTCACAATTAGCGCTGGTTTCATGGAATTGCCTCGATCTCCTTAGGCGCCTTAAACAAACCGCCCACGCCGTCTATTTTCCTTATCCACTGGGATATTGTCGAATTTAGTTGTTTTACTTTTTCTCGTTTTATTTAATTTCGCTGGTTTCTACTGGTCACCTCAATATGGTTTTTAGTTAGTTACTTTTCCCGATTCATTTAATTTTTTTTTTAAAAAAAATTTAGGACAATTTTTGTCTCCACATTTCACACATTTTTCACAAGCCAGACTCTTCCCAAAAGACAAGAAAAATGACCGCCGGAAAAAGTCTTCTTCTTTTTCTTCTGTCACTGAACATGACACCGAGCTTGAGGAAGCATTTCTCTCGGTCGGGGCGCGTTTTGGTTTCATGCTGTAGTCGACAACAAGCCGGGCCTACACGCTTCAGTCCGTGGTGACATATTGCTATATGCAATATGCTACGACCATAACAAGCAGTAGCAACGGTCAGTAAATTCATCCAGCAGCCAAATATTGAGCCTCATCATTGATTATAAAGTATATAGATGTGCCAGTTTGTTGATGGCTCACCTCGCTAGATGGACATAGTTGTACCATTTTGAGCATATTAACTTATAGTTATACAACTATTATACCTAGAACAAATTTATTTCCTTTAAAGTTTTTTATTACAAATTAATATTTTTAAAGCTTTGCATGCCATAATACATGTGTGGATATGTGAGTTATTTCATTGGCATCGAGCATGTTTGGGCGGGCGGACTCATCCCTTTATACTTAATAATGAATGGCGATGGTGATGTATATTTTGTGAAGTTGGATATGCGTAGGAGACCCAAGGGTGAGGGAATAGCTCCGCAATCCTTTCATGCTTATTTTCATCTAGCGACAGGTACTTGTTTTCTCAGACATTATTCTTAGAACTGAGATTGTTTTGGCTGACTGTCTACTGGCTGGCCTGGCAAGGCAAAGCGAGAAGATATAAGATGCGAGTAATTTTCCTTAGAATTCTTTGTTTTTAGCTTATTATGTCGATGTGGGTTTTATGCCTTTACAATTCCAATTAAATATTCTTAAAGCTTTGTATGCTATATAAATTAATTGACATATGGTGTAGTTACATCGTTTGCATGCTTGGGGGCTTTGCCCTTTAATGATTAACGATCAGGAATTCTTGTGAATTTTCTTCTTACGATAATTCATACCTGGCTGTCTTAAAATTTTCCTTTCTGCGACTTTAATTTTTAATCGATGTCTATTTTTATGCTCGCGTATAATATCGTCATGCATTCACGGATTTCTAATAATTCGTTTTTTTTTTTTTTTTTTTAGTACATTTTGGGTTACGGGTTGTAACTCGCCACGATGTGGAGTATTGAAACATGGCATATTTGATATCAAATGAAAGATCTTGAAGATAAGCTTATAAGCATTTAGGGTTTATGCCAATTAAATTTTTTCTAATTTCTTTTCTACATTTAGATTTTTTTTCATGATTCAAAATGTCGAAGCTGTGCTTGATTTGATTTCAAGGCTAAAATGATTTTCATTTATACATTATATTTCTAAATTTGAAAAGTAACTCATACGTCAATCAAATGTATGCTCCACAAATTGACTTTTCCCAAGACTCAACTCTTTCTAAAATGAAAAACACGTGAACAGTAAACAAAAAGTTGCTTTTAGCTATGAATTGGCACAAAGCAATGATCGTATAATAATGTGCATATTACTAATGCACACAATTCTACACCACCTTCGAGGTAGAGTACAAGGCGCGTTTTTTTAACATGATATCCCCTGTAGGCCCATTGAATGTATTCTAACCATTTAAAAACTAAAAATTATGCATCTTCTTCTTCCATTAAAGACAATTCATTACGATTTACTTCATCATTTTTTGCTTCAGGTTTTTTATTTATTCAATCCCTTTTAAAACATTGATCTGCCTTGTAAATCTTTATATTTATAGTAAGATTAATTCTTTTTATTGAAATTCGTATTAACATAATTAGAACAAGCCTTACGGCCATGTAACCATCCTTTTAATTGTGGAATACATTTTTCTATATTAGCAAGGAAATACTGATAAAGTAAATTTTTTTAATACTTTCATGTTTCAAATCTACTGATAAGGCGTAAATCACGCTCAAATTCATCACTTGGTACATTAAGGGAGCCATACTCACCAGATGATTTTTTTGATAAGCCTTCATTTCAATAAATGTACAGTTTTTCAGTTTTCTTGAAATTCTTCGCAGGACTTACAATCAAGAC
Source organism: Dioctria rufipes (assembly GCA_963924295.1). Lineage (NCBI taxonomy): Eukaryota > Metazoa > Arthropoda > Insecta > Diptera > Asilidae > Dioctria > Dioctria rufipes. The sequence goes on from OZ002741.1 coordinate 2,372,939, forward strand.
TTTTTTTTTGGCAAAGCAAGTGCGAGATAGCCGAAGAAATAAAACAAGGCATTACCTGACAATGTTTCTTCTTGAAATAATTTATCTCCATAAAACTATATCGTCATTTGCATAAATTATTTCAATATTACTTTCATGTTCTTCGTTATTACAAGCCAAGTTATCTAATCCTTCTACACTTTGAAATGAGGTGCCAAAATCTAATAAATTAGACGAATCGGAATCGCAATAACTTGAAAAATTATTTTGAAACATAATTTGAAATTACTCTGTGCACCGAAGGATTTCTTTCATATGACCCCGTAAACGTTCTCAACATAGAAATCATATTTTTAAGGTCTTGATTTAATTGTGAAGGTATGATGTACGATTGCTTGTCCCGCAAATCTTCAAAAAGCATAATAAAGGCATTTATCGATTGAAACAGTAAGGCCGCTTCATAAACCCTCCGAATGCTTCCATCTTCGAGAATGGGACTTTGTTTCAAGTTCTCTAATAAATTTTTTATATCTTGACACATTTATTTAAATTTGTGAGTGTTTAAGATGTCAAATTGGTTGTTCATCTTCAAAATCAATTTTCCGGTATAAAGAGTAACTTATTTCTTTTCTTTTTTTTCTTTTCATCTTTAAAACATCCTAATTGAACTGCTTTATACACTGCGTTTCATATTTATAACCCACCTAACAATTTGAAATTATTTTCGCCCCAAACTTAATACAAAAAATATTGAGATGATCTGTGCAAGTTCTTGGAAATTCGTCATTTTGTGCGTTTCATATTTATAACCCACATGGTGAATATTGCAGTTACAAATCGAAACAATGAATCAGTTTCGTTGCTGTTTACAAACGGGTTTCGTAATAAGCTTAATTTTTAAAATGCCGCGCGGTGTGTCTTTAAACGATGTCGAAAAGGGTGAAATTCTTGCGGATGATGGTGGTTTGACATACATAAGTAAAATTTCGAGAAAAGTTGCTCGCAGTCGCCGTGTAATTCGAAACTTTTCAAAAGATCCGGAGTTTTATGGGAAAATGAAGCGAAAGGGAAGAAAAAAAAATTGTATCGGTTGGAGGGGAAAATTGTACGGGCAGCATGTAATTCGACACTAAGTTAAAATAAATTGGCAGGTCTTGTTCAAACAAAGGTGTCAAAAACAACGGTTTGGAGAACGATTCGACGTAATCCTAACATTTGTAGAGGTAAAATGAAGAGTACTCCACGACTATTAGATCGCCGTAAGAAAGCTCGGATGAAATTCGTGGACAACTATAAGGCTACAAATTGGTCTTCTGTAAGAAATACTGGCTTTCATATTTCTTCATTGCTTAAGCTCAAGTTTTTATTTCCAAGTGATATTTTCTGATGAAAAGAAATGGCACTTAGATGGATCCGACGGATTTAATTCTTACTGGCGCGATCTTAGGAAGGAACCTCTGTATTTCTCGACGAGGAATTTTGCTGGCGATTCTGTAATGTTGTGGGGTGGGGAGCATTTTCTGCAGCAGTGTTTGGATATAAAATTTATTTCATCGCGGATGAACAGTAGAGATTACATCCAAGTACTCGAAAACCGTTTACTGCCATTTCCCATTTCTAGCAGAACATGGCGAAAAAAGCTGGATTTTCCAACAATATAATGCCAGCATTCATATCAGTCGTGAAACAATGGGTTGGATGGAGATAAATTCCATTAGGGTGATGAACTGGCCGGCATGTTCACCCGATCTAAATCCCATCGAAAACATTTGGGGAGTTCTTGTCGGGTATATGCTGAAAATCGACAGTATGAATCATTGGCAGAATTGAAAGTTGCAATTCTTGATGAATAGCGGAAACTTGACCCTGAACTGTTAAATAAATTAATCCAATCCATGGAAAAAAGGATTTTTGAAGTTATAAAATCCAAAGGAGGTCCTATTAATTATTAAGTTTTTGTATAAAATTTTTTATTTAAAATTTATATGAAATAAATACTTTATTTTGTTGGAAACTTCATCTGGGTTACAAATATGAAACGAGCAAAAAACGTCTAACAGCAGGAACTGTTACAAAAATAGCGATCCTTGCAATAATTTTAGCTCCAGGCTTTCTACATTTAGTAATCAAATACAAAGGCATAATTACTTTCCGAGTGGAAATAACTTAAAATTTGTAGGTGGGTCATAAATATGAAACAGAGTGTATATAGCTGATGAAACCGTCTGACTAAATACTTGAGTTGCGAGCTAATATTCATTTTCTCAAAATTATTCATCTTTAGGTGTGAGTCAGTGTATAGCGGCAACACTTACTTTCGCCGCAGCAATGCCAATTTCTGAGATTAAATGTGGAAATCTATTTGTGATACACCGAAAACGCATATTTATGGATTAACATTAATTCCGTATTTTTGTAGCCATTTAAATAAGGTGCATAAATGTTCTTTACGTTCGTGCTCATTTTTACTGCCTATGAGGATATCATCGACGTAAGCAAACGTGAAATCCAGACATATTAGTACTTCATTAATGATGCGCCGAAAGGTCTGGGGGGTAATTACTGCCGTTTTATAAATGTCTTCGTGGGCAACCGGGATCTGATGATACGCCCTCACTCACAGCACTGGCACTCTAGATTTTTCTAATCACCACGCCGGCCGATTGAACCCGAGTACTGTTCTACAGCAATGAACAGAGTTCCGTCGTAAGTCACAACGAGTTGATTTTAAACAGTTCATCCGCCAACAATACAACCTTGCATAATCCATAGAATTTAATAAATTAAGTTTTAATTTGAAAGGCTGTCTTTTCACTTGACAAATCTACAGTAGCAACAGTCAGTCAATTTAAACATTGCACGAATTTCACCATTGTCGAATTCATAAAGTTTTTTTTATTATTTTCCAAGAGACTATTTCCTCACTTCCAACTAGAATATCATTAGATAATGAGCAGTTACGTACACTTTTAATTAAGTGACAAATACTTAACATTGTATTCAATTTTCCTTCTTGTTGACAACTCATCAAATAAAAGTAGGTAGGTAACATAACATAAAGTTTTCAACCCATTTGAGAAAACTGTACCTATAATTTTTTTGAATGTTATATTTATAAAATTAAATTTTGCCCCCCCTTGAAGTGATATATTTATATCGAAAAACTTTGGAAAAAAAATTAAAATAATAATATAATAAAAGATAAAAAATAGCTTATACATATATACAGAATTGAAAAAAAAAGAACACTAAATTATTTGAGATATAAAGGAAAAGTGTTATTTTGATGTGTTTTTTATTAATTTTTAATTTTATAAAATGTATTTAATTTGTTATATTGAATTCTCTTTAAGTTAAGGTATGACTTGTGTCATTTATGATATCATCATGCATTTCAAGCAGCACACAAATTAGTCTATTACTCAAAATAAATGCGTTTCTTTTTACACACTGTTTGTTATATTTTCATTCCATCCCCTGGCAATTCGGATATAATATTTTAGATATTTGTAATTGAATCTAAAATATCTAAGCAGCCATGGTCGTCAATTGGAAGAAGACATGGGTAGCTTTCCTACGATTTTAGGCCAAGCTAGAATCATTTGAATGATATGAAGCTTCGCTATTTCGCAAATTTTCCTGAAATTCTAGATAAAAAGACTTGAAACAAACGCTAGATTAACATTACTTGTTACCCTATTTCTAGTAAATTTGACTACTAACTACCTTAGTTTAACTGACAATCTAGTACCAACTCTAGTTGAAATTCACATTAATCTAGTGGGAAAAATTTGCAGTGTACTATATATTTGAACGGTACAATGTACAGGACTTTTTTGTAGAAAAACAGGAGGAAGAGGCAGGAGGTTATTAGACTATTTTATGTACAGTGGAGATCAAAAGTAAGTTAACAACACACACAAAACTCGCATTCGCAAATTCTTGGGAAATTTTATAATTTGAAAGTTTTATGCGTGAATTATGCATAATTCACTGTTGCCACTGATTGAGGCAAACCAAAAATAAGCAAATGTTTTTGTAGAGTTTTCCGATAAACTTAACGTCCGCTCAACTAGCAATACTAATAAAATTTGGTTAAAATCTTTTAATAAATAACTTTAAAAAAATGTTGGTAAGTTTTGTTAATTCTTGTATGAGTAAACTCAATAACTTGCAACAAATTATCAACTAAAGGAAAATTGAAATATCTTACAGCGGAAGAACGCAAAATTATTATTAAGCTGCACGAAAATTGCCCAGCATATAGAGATATTGCGTCGAAATTAAAAAAATCGTCAACTTCTATGTTCAAAGCTGTAAAGGTGTTGAAAGAAAATGGAAGATTAACGGAAAATTCCAAGCAAGGTCGCTCCCCAGAATAACAAATGTCAGGTTTGATAAGATCGATTTATGACGGCCCAAAAAATACGAGCAAAACACATTAAGAGGCGTTTGAACGAAAACGATAACAACCATGGTCGAGTTGATGTTAACAGGGTTACCTAATATTAAGAAGAGGCTTACGCTTTATGTAGAGCACGTATAAAGATCCTCAAATTATTGGTACAACATTCTTTGAACAGACGAATTTATGATTCGATTAAATTATAGTCAAGATCGGAGGTATGTTTGGAGGAAGAAAATAAATATAAATAAATTTATCAAATCTTCATTAAAAAGTTCCGATAAGGGTGGCTGTCTTTCTGCTAACGGGCGGCGCCCAGTACTTCGTCATCATACCTGCGGCTGCTCGAACTACAAATAAGAGTAGATAAACAAATGACTAATTTATACCTGCAAATTAAGTCCATATAAACTGAATCTCGCTAATCCGTTATTATACTTTTTCCTAACTACCTTACGATAACCGTATAAGTTGGTACAGGAGAAATGCATCATAATCAGTTGCAATTTTACGCTTGTGAAAAGGTTTAATATTTTCTTTGCTTTTGAAATGTTTATTTAAAAACAATGGAGAGTTTAAATTAAGGTATTTGTATTATATGATGATATGTTCTTTATACCGCTGTTATTTTGTTTTTAGATTTTATATCGGCTTAACTTGAACCGTATGCTTTTTTAAAAATTGTTTCATTTTGGTTAGCTTTGACAAAGGTTTTAAAAAAATTTACAGTTGCGCATTCAACCATTTTTTTCCCTAGATGAAATCATAGGGGTATACTAAGTTTGTCATTCCGTTTGTAACACCTCGAAATAATGATGGTAGAGCAAAATGGATTGGAAACCCATTCATAATATTAAAAGTTATTTTGATTTTTGCATGTCCGTCCGTCCGTCGAAATTTTGTACACGGACTTTAAAAAAAAAAGTAAAATTAAGTTCGAAAATGAGACAAATCGGGCAACTGCTTCATGGGGTTGCCATATAAAAATTTCGTTTTCCGCTATATATTTGGACACTGCCTGAGAACGCGTCGACGTGGAAGCTGAAATTTCGTATGTGATGTTTTTACTACATTAGCAAATAAAATGTCAAAAATGGACTAAATCGGGCAACTCCTTCTTGGTGTTGCCATATAAAAATTTCGGTTTTTTACGTATACTTTGAAAACGATCAGTCCAAGACATTTTTATTGTACTAAGAACTTCTGCAGAATACGAAATCCTATAAAATTGGTTATTACCATTTTTTCTGTGCGAAAAACTGTTCTAGAAATATATGCGAAAAACAACTTCAAAATCAATACTTGAATAGATCGGTGACCATACGAAATTTAATACGGCCATTCATCTAGGGTATCATAAGAATTGGTCTTAGACCACTTCTAGCTTTTTTACTTGTTTTATATATTATTGAGATTTTAGTATAAAATCTAGGTACTAAATTTAGTTGATAAAACTCATGTTTTTTAGGCACTTGATCGAACACTTTTGTAATCATGTTTTTTTTAAAAAATTTACGCGTCCCGACTCAAATTAAATATAATTGTTGTAGAACAGTATTGCACGAGTTTTTATTTTAAATATTTTTAAATTTATTTTTTTTTTTTTTTATTTTTTAAAAAAGCATGATTACTAAATTTAGGTTCGGAACATACTTAAAATTTTTTTTTAAGGTGCAGATCACACGGTGACCAATTCGAGTTGCATTCGGGTATGGCGAGAAAGCCCCCAAGGAACAAAATTAGTTCCGTTAGAGCTTATTATCTCGTTTCTTCGATTTATACAATTGCTCTATAGTAAATAGAAGTTTATTGTTAATGAGAAGATTCGGATATTTTCTATGATAGCCTCCAAAAAATGGCAATGTGCAGGAAAAACTATGGATAGTTATTTATGGGCAGTGGTTAAGTGTGGAATTGAGATTGCCCGGCTCTTTAAAGAGGCATCAAAAAACGAGGCCCAACCTGGAGTGTTCGAAGAATGTGCATCTTCAACTAAGAGGAAAAAGGAAACAAATAAGGCTTTATCTGTAGAATAATCTTCAGCATTATATATACATTTTAATTTCTCTGAGCCCAAGTATAGGTTGCCTCGAACTACTGTCAACAGCTTGCATGAAGACACATTCCCCAGTATTTATGCGCTAAGAAATTTTAAGAAAACATTTTATTCAGCTGAGCAATTTATTGAAGTATCTGAAAGTCACACCGAGGTAAAACTTCAAGCTTTACTGAATCACACAGTTACTAGGATTGTAGAGAAGCAAACGGAAGATATTAGTCAAGTTTCATGTCTTCAAGGACTGGCTATGATTCAAACTTAGGTCAAATGTCGGAATAATCCTTAGAAGTAGGACACAAAGAAATCAGGAAAATTACAGAACATCACACAAGGAAATCGTGATGTGAGAATATCAAAAGGGATCTACTAAATTTGCTTCTTTTGACATCGAACCCCAAAGATTCATCTCTTCGAAACTGTAATAGCCGTTTTCACAGCTTAACTTAAGCCCGTTATCTCGAAGGCTAAGCCTCAGATGTTGCTGTGAAACACATATGAATATATTACTGTTATTAAACGAAGAACGTACGTATTTTAAAAGTTATATTTTAAAACTAAATTGAAATTTTCCAAGCGAAATATAATTCTCTAGTTACCAATTTTCAGTGCTGTCAGATAGCTTGTGTCAGCATTCCATTTGACGTTTTTAAGAAGAAAGCAAACAGTTTGAAACAAAAATTAATTATTCATATAATGCAGAGGATATAAGTAATGAAGAAAAGTTTCAGGAATGACCACCGTTTGGCGCTCTCAGTCACCCGATTTGAGTTATCTTTTTTGGTATGTTTCCTCATATGTCATTGACACTTCCACCAAATTTCAGCATCATAACTTGACCATTGTTAGTGTTACGCCGTGTTGAGTACATCTAACTCTGTGCGTGTTTTCGATTTTTTACAATTTTATAAATGGAATCAACTTTGGATCAACGTGTTTGCATTAAATTTTGTGTTAAAAACGGATTTTACGGTACGAAGACCTTGGAAATGTTAGAAAAGTGTTTCGGCAATGATACCCTATCAAAAACAAACGTTTATCTGTGGCACGAACGCTTTAGAAGTGGGCGTGAGTCCGTCGAGAATGGCGATCGCAGCGCCAGACTGTCAACATCAAAAACTGACGAAAACGATCCAAGAAATGTTGGCAGAAAACCGCAAGTTAACCATCAGAAAACTGGCAGAGTGCTTGAACATCGCTTATGGTTCCGTTCAAGAAATTTTAGTTAATGATTTAGGCTTGAGACGTGTCGCTGCAAAGCTGGTGCCAAAAGACCTGAATTTCATGCAAAAAAAGGACCGCGTTGAAATCGCGAAAGACATGATTTTCCAGTCTGAATCTGACCCAACTTTTATCAAGCAAGTAAATGGAGTACACAGAATGAGCTAAGACCGAAAAAGCAACGTCGTTTTCAGTCGAAAAAGAAGCTAATGCTTACGGTTTTCATAGATTACAACGGTGTTGTACATCATGAATTCTTGCCTGAAGGTCAGACAGTCAACAAGGAGTATTATTTGGGCGTTATGAGACGTTTGCGTGAAGCCATTTGCCAAAAAATAACGGAATTATGGGCAAGCCACCGCGATAACGCACCGTCGCATAATGATTGGAAGATTTTGATCTGTTTGATGTGTTACTTCCGCAGCTCACCCTATAAATGCCGGTATGCCCCAGGGCTCTATTATCTCTCCGTTTTTCTTCTTATCTGCTTTACCTTAATGTCATTCACATCCATAGTTTTGCCGATGACAGTTCCTTGATTTCGCTTATTCCTTTGACACTCTTCCAAACTTCGAGGGAATGTCACATGTGTGTGCCGAATTCCATGTGCCTAAGATCCAAAGCTAATAGGGCGTTTTCAATACATCGAAATCACGTAATTTTTATGAAGTGATTTCGAAATCACTGTCAGGTGTTTTCACTACCGCTGAAATGATTTCGTTTGACAGGTGCTACACTTAAATACCAAATTGGCATATAAAATAATTAATTACATAAACGAGACTTTTGTAATTAAAAGGATATATTGTCACATATGTCAGCAACATTAATATAATATTTAAATTTAATTTTAAATTTCTTATTGACAAATGTATACAATAAATGTCAAATGATACAGTTTGAGAAAAAGTAGAAATCGAAAATGGGGCGTTTGGGCAAATTTTCGTAATTTCCGACGTAATTTCATTGAAATTACGCTAAAATGAGATGATTTCAATTAAGTTTATTTTACTAGAAATTACGTGATTTCGATGTAGTGAAAACGCCCTATAACTCATCTCTTTAAAACAAGATCATCACTTAACCACTCCTGTTACTTTTGATGAAGCATTAGTTGAAAATATTAACATCGTATAATATTATCCACTTGTCTGAAAAACTCGGATAGCTCCAATGTTAAGTGGGACTTGTGGCCCTCAACCAAAAAGTTCACATGTTTTTGAATTTGTTCAGTAATCAACCATGTAACCATTAACTCCATTCGCGATATATTCTCATGGAGCCTCACTAAGGGCCTGTACGAATCCAAGTCTTCGTCTTCATCTTCGTCTTGTTATTACAGCTAGTGACGTAACATCGAGTCAAACTCTATCCGAATTCATGTCTATGCCACCGAGCTTTGCTACTTTGTATAACAGTTTAGATATTTAGTTATCTTGATCATCTAGTAAAGGTTCGAGTTGACTATTTTAAATAGACAACATATTTTGAGGTTATGTTTATTGGCTGGCTGTCGAGATCAAGCTAAGCAAACGAATTCGGACAGGTTAGCTTCGTCTTGAGCCTTATGGAAAAATGGCGAACGCTGATAAAATGAAGCATAAATATTGCGCAGGCTTTTTACTATTTTAATTCCTTTAAAAATAAAATTATTAACGAATATGAGCGTTCATAAAGCAGTAATTTTTTCTGGCTAATAAAATTAATCTTTATTTTTTGCAATATAAATCATGTCGCCAAAAATTTATAATTTGACTGCATTTATGATGGTCAATAAATATATGACTGCTGTATAAATATAACTTTATTTAGCATTTCATAGACAAGAGAACTTGTTTTCAAGTTGCTCAATGCACGACGGGAGGTATAGGTGCAAGCAACAAGTAAAACAGCACAAGCTTTTAACAAAACGGCAAATATCGAGCTAAGCACACGAATTCGGACGGGTTAGCTTCGTCTTCGACGAAGACATGAATTCGGACAGGAGCTAAGAACGAACTAAAAATAAGTAAAAAAGCTAGAATTGGTCTAAGACCAATTCTTATGATACCCTAGATGAATTCCCGTATAAAATTTCGTATGGTCACCCATCTGTGCAAGTTTGATTTTTGGAGTGGTTTTTCACATAAATATCTAGAACTGTTTGTCGGACAGAAAAAATGATTAGAACAAATCTTATAGGATTTCGTATTCTGAAGAAGTTTTTAGTACAATAAAAATGTCTAGGAATGATCGTTTCCACAGTATATGTAAAAAACCTAAATTGTTATATGGCAACACCAAGAAGGGGTTGCCCGATTTAGTCCATTTTTGATTTTTGTTTTTGTTATTACTATTACTATAAGAACATCATATACAAAATTTCAGTTCTCTATGTCAACGCGCTCTCAGGCAGTGTTCAAATATATAGTGGAAAACGAAATTTTTGTATGACAACCCCACGAAGGAGTTGCCCGATTTGTCTCATTTTCGAACTTGCTCTACCATCATTATTTCGAGGTGTTACAAACGGAATGACAAACTTATTATACCCTTTAAATTTCATCTAAGGTATAATCAGTTTTCTGGTATGGCTATTGACTACATTCCTAGGTGGTCGTAACGTACGAAAAAACCACTGTTTCTTCAAAAATGTCTCCTGCATTCCTCTCCTTTATATAATTTTGCAGGTCACCTAACCATTTTCGTCGAATAACCTCTTCAGAAAACGTATCTCTGGCTTCGATTAGGCCTTCGGGAATTCGATGCGCTAGCTCTGGTTGCATTACAGAAAAATGTCATACCAGTTTCGCCCTGGTCGCCCATTTTCGAAGGATGTATTCCTGCCATCGCTTTGCTCATTTTTTGGATTCCGTACGCGTACTAAGCTTACGCTGTTCGTCTGTCTGTCAGTTGGTTGTATTTCATGAACCGTAATAGATAGACAGTTGAGATTTTTACAGAGTGTGTATTTCTATTGCCGCTATAATAACAAACAATAAAAAAATTAAATTAAAAAAAATTAAAGAATACAAGAATCTTGATTTTTTCTGCGTTTTTTGCTCGACTTTAACAATCCCACTGTATCTCTTGAACCGTAATAGGTAGACACATGAAATTTTCAAAGAGTGAGTAATACTACATAGCTGCTAAAACAACAAATAATGAAAATAAAAAAATAATAATAAAATAAAAAGTACCCTTCGTGTGCGAGTCCGACTCACACTTGGCCGGTTTTTTTTTTTAACTGTGCTTAAAAGAATATCACGACTTCATTGAAACCCACATTTGGCTAACGACTCACATCATTTAACTAGTTTTTTCTTCGGTTTCCGTTAAAATACTTCATGGTCCAAACTTTTCTACGCCTTGAGGATATCTTTCAGACAACTTATCCTGTAAAGATATTTTTTGGAATATTTTATTTGATGCTAGATGCTGTTCTAATAGAAAATTTTCCTTGTGGATTGTCTGACAACATTTCAATTAGTATTGTGACAGTATATATCCTTCCATATTTCCTTATATGAAATGCATTAAATCAGACTAATTAATGAATTGCTGCTTGTAGGTCGCAATTTGGAGCAAGGTAAGAAAATGCAGCTCTAATTTGCGGCCACCAGTACACGTGTACTGGCTCATGATAGTAATCATCGATCCATTTCGCGGACACTAAAATGAATGTGGTTATTCCGAAAATTAACTTACATTTCAAACAATATTATATTTATTTGAAATATAATAACTACTTAAAAATCTTTCTTTTGAAATAAAAATGACATAAAAAACGCAGTCTCTTAAAATCTAGCATTACGTTATTTACATGCCGACTTCTAATGAACTAAGCTCTGACGACTGAGATTTAACTCAACCATCCTATTGCTCACTTTAGGGGTAGCAGACATATACACGACAATAAGGATATAAAAATATCTGCATTTTAAGGAAAATACGTCGTTTTATGGACGCGAATTGGGTAATGGACGCGAATTGGTGCATTTACCCTATATAGGTTCCGAAAAACTAAGCATCAATAACACTTGCATTATCCTAATTGCATTTTATAATAAGTATAATCAGAATACTGTCAATAGATTGCAAATCTATTCTGCACTTAATGATTGAGTCATAGAAAACAGCTATCTATTTTTTATCGTTATCTCTATAGTTAATAAATAATAGATATGCGCGCTCATAATTGTTTGGGATATCAAAATATCAGCGAGAATCAATTATGAAAAACCTGTCTACATGTGTTACCTCTAACTCTCTGACTAAAATACAGTTGTAGGTCTAGGGTGTTTGGCAATGTTTAGATTTATAAGAAAAGAAATGTAGCTATAATATTTTTTTCGAATATTGCTCTAATTATACCATGGACGCCAAAAATATCACCGAAAAACTAGTCACTATTATAGCAATAAATAAATAATGCTCTAGTGGATATTTTGGAATATTATCAAATATTAAAAATTGTAATTAAATATATAATATAAATAATGGAAGAAAAAATTTACTTACTTTTCTCTTGCTTGTGCATCTGAAGGCACCTGTGAATTTTTTGATTTTCCATACATAATTTAATGCTTCCTTCTGGTGCGAATAGTTCTTCCTGGTTACTTAGAATAGGCTCCCGTTGCGTCAAGTATATAGTTGATTTGGGTATCTTATCTTTGTTTTTATGTTAACGCACAAACACAATATTATTAATTAATTAATTTAAATTAATCAATAGACGCCGTACATATAATAAAAATGAAGTTTGAAAGAAAACAACTAAAAAATTTCCTCTAATTTTAACTTATGACTCTAAGAATTGAGGGGTAACACTCCATATCACTGACATTTCTTTGCACTTTTATTCAAATAATTATGCTTAAAATTTACTCGCGTTAACTTTCAATAAACTTTCTTTATTATTTTGTTATTATTTTCCACACTTTTTCATAATTTTATTTCAAATTGATATTCTCCAAGCATTCACATAATAATTCCCTTATTACAGCATGAACTCTGTTTACTCATGCAGCGGCACATGTTGGCCTCTTTTTACGTATATTTCTTCCTTCTCCCTGTAAAATGAAAGATGAAAGTTACAATTTTTATTAATTTGCTGTGTCACACTGGTTTAATTGTTATTACAAAAAATATATTATTCTTTACAACAAAATTTTAATTACATATTTAACAACAGCAAAAAAAAAACAGTCAATTCAGGCAGAACAAGGTTAACGAAAACCTCCCAACGAGATGTATATTGTGTTGCCTTGCCCACGAAACACGCTGAGTTGTTTTATGCACCCGGTTTCGTTGCGGGAATACACATCCGCTCACAAACAATCTTCGATGCTTATAGAGCGTAGAGCGAGTTTCACTCAACATCGAAAACTCTGTAGGGATTGGATAGCAGCTCCCAAACTAGTAGTAGAAAGGTTTTTTTTTTTTTTTTTTTTTCTAAAATCATGTTTAGCAAATATTGAGAAGGTAGTTCGATGATGCGCACTACGATGCTACATATATCCGTACAAGGCGAATTACAAAAGCGAGTGACATCGACCTCGCACACATTCACACTCATTCATTCAAACCTGTGATAAGTAATAACAATAGTAATTATAATATAATAATAATTGTAATAATTGTAATAAATTAAGTACACGAGCAAAGGATGCGGAAAAGAATGCGCCGAGATGGTATGATTCACACCTCGATGATTATTGTCAGATAATTAGAAAGGATATTTGGAAAGAAATCAAATTACTGCGAGACAAAAAATGCACTCAGCAGCAATTTAATTAGTTTTTCTGGGAAGTTAGGTAAGGTGTTTGCATTCAACGGAAGGTAGGTAGGTAGGTATAAGGACATCCCTCTCGACGAGTCGGATATATCCTGCTGCTTGTTTTTTTTTTCTTTTCTTTTCTTTTTTTTTTTCTTCTTGATAGTGTGCGAAAGGATATACTGGCGTAAAAATAAGGTATATGCTTGCCGCTGTTGCACGACTAGGATTGTGTTCGTACAGCAGCGGTATTCGTGTAAAACACCACCGCACAAGGATTCCATTGAAATTGTAGCCATACTGCGCTGCTATACACGAAATTTTTGGTTGAATGCACATTACAGGAGTATTGCCATGCCATGTACCTACTTTCAGTGCTAGATCTCTGCCCTGATGAATATTATACAGAAAGCAGTGACGTAGTGGATACCTGAATATTTTGTGTATGAAAATTATGATATTTCGTTAGTATATTGTGCATATACTACCTACGTTTTATGCATTTTGTTATTCATTTTTTTGCCAGTTAAGTGGAATGATGTTGATTATTGAGTATAAGGACGATCGGTTTTTTGAGTTCTTAACTGAACATATCCATATATACATACATACCAACTTATATGTGTAAAAGAAATCGAAATTATAGATTAGGAATAACATATTATGCACAATTCAAATAATGGTTGTCATTATAACGAGTAGATATAGGGAAAGCTGTATGAATGCAGATGGTGACCCCTTTATAGAGTCTAATTGATTGATTGTACGTAAGCATACTATTTAACATTATTTCATCCTGAGAGTATTTATATGTATATATGACATTTCATAATTATGTACACATTAAAAAAGTTGTGCCATAGACAACTCCAGAAGAAATAAATTGTAAGTATTAGTAAGAAACTTCTTGATACAATCTCAAATCAATCAAACAGAATTCTGATATCTTCAAAGAGATCAAAAGGCTACATATGTATTAACCGAAGGATAGCAAGCACTCCCATCCCCTATTGTGGGGCTGTTTACCGAGTAAAAAAAAAAGAACTGTGTTACCTATATATGTATGTATGTATATGGTTGAATGATAGAAATTGTTTCTTTTTTTTTTAGAAGCCATAGTAGATCTCATAGATAGAAATTCATAGAAAAATCCTCTTAAAGCCACTAACATAGTTTAAATTTAATAATAAAGTATATTATCAAAAAAGGGGGCTTAGCAATGGGAGATCGTCATTTCTCATCATTTTATATGAACACAAGGGGGCTAGAAATTTCGTGATTTTATAATTAAACTTCATTTTTAAACAAGTAAAAACCAAAGAATCTGTGCATGTTTATTTTTTGAAGTGGTTTTTCACATATATTTCTAGAACGGTTCATCGGGCAGTAAAAATCATTATAACCAATTTTATAGGGTTTCGTATTCTTATGAAGAAGTTCTTAGTACAATAAAAATGTCTAATTAGGATCCGATTCCTCAAATCCGTGTATCCAGATAATCTGCAGATCCGGATCCAGACTAAACAAAAAAAGGTTCAAAATTTCTTCCAGATTGCATTGTTTCATTGGCAAAATTGAAATGTTATGAAATTTTATTTTCCCAATGACAAAATGCAATCTGGAGGAAATTTAGAACCCTTTCTGCTTAGGTTACAAATGGATAGTGCTGATCTAGATTTCCGGAATCGGATAGTCCGCAGACCGGAGTGTCCAGATATTAGCAAATCCGGATTCAATTTTCAGCTCTAATCTTGAGAACGGAGCAACCGATTATTTTAATTTAAGTGGCAAGTGCAGCTTAATATTTTATATTTTTCATAACAAAAAAAAAAAAAAAAAAAAACAGACCAACACCGAATAATAGTTTTTTTTTGCACTAATAGTTTTTTTTAAGTAGTATTATTTACTATAAAGAATCTCTAGCACCCTTTTTTTTTGTATTTTTATTTTTAAACTATAAGCCTTATCTATCTATGTGAACGAAATTGCGCTGGTGTTCGGCTTCGTTCTGGAGATATGAATTTTCAAAGTCACCTTATACCCAAAATCACGCAGAGGAATGTAGTATTTTTTCTACTGGGGACCACAAGAATTTTTTTTTTATACTTTCATTTCAGAGATCCTTCAGAACCTTATATACACGTGTGCTCAAAATTGCAGAGGTGCTTGACTTCGTTTTGGAGGAAGAACAGAAGTTAGTAAGGAACACGTATATGGGAAAAAAATAGGATATCGACGACATGAGTGCAAACCTCCTAACTCGAATTTTTAATTTTCTACTTGAAAATGTCCTAACTATTAAGTATGTATGAAAATTATCATTTATTATGTAAATATAACTTAACGTCATAATTTTTTATATATTGGGTTATATTATTTAAAAAACAAAAATTTAAAAAAACCATCTGAGAACTTTTTTATTGTTTCCCGTAAAGTAAACAAAATATAGCTAGGACCCTTTGCACACTTGCCCATTGTCGATATATTGGATCAACTTCTAAAAAAGTAGGAACAGAACTCAACTACTTGACACCGGCCTTCTATAGTAATAGAAATTTACAATCGGTCCTCCAAGCACCACAACACCAAAAGATAAAATGAAAATTGAATCTAATCTTGCAGTGATTACCCAGTTATACAGGGTGTCCCGTCTGGCACCCGAAGGCTATGGATAGGTAATGGCCTTAGAAAAGCAAAAAAATTTAAAAATGTAACTCAAGTTTTTTTATTTAAGTACTATTTTTTATCAAAAAACACGTCATCAATACCAATTTTTTCATATTGGATTGAAGAAGCCCAAAAGCTTGGCTTTAAAATGATGTATCACACTTTGTACCCAAAACGTCACGTTTTACCCGTTCTCCGTTTTTTTTTGCACTTTTTCTTGAACGAAAATATCCAGCGAAAATGGTTTAAAAAGCACGCATTTTGGGGGCGTCTACTTTCTGGCACTTATTTAACTTTTTCGCTGGATTTGCTTAAGAAAAAGTGCAAAAAACGCAGAAAGGGTTACATTTTCAGTACAGTATCATTTTAAAGCCAAGCTTTTGGGTTTCTTCAATCCAATATGAAAAATTATTGTTGATGACGTGTTTTTTATACAAATACTAGTTAAATTAAAAATGACGAGTTAAAGTTCTGAAATTTTATCTTTACTTGGCCATAACTTCATTGGAAAGGTCAAATTTTTATCTATTTACCAAATTATCACCATACGGTATAACGTTCAGAAATTACATAGTGATCTATGAAAACATACACAAATATCTCTAAGTCCCGTTATCTCGGAAACCATTAGAATCCCCCCCCCCCCTCCCATAAAAGTTTTACTTTTGCTCGTCTAAAACCTATCCATAGCCAGCCCTCAGGTTTCACACCAGTTACGGGGCACACTGTTTACAAATAGTGTTGTCTGCTTGTATGTAATTCGACCATTGCCTGTCGACAGACCATTAAGTAAGTAATTGGGAAATGTAAGAAGCATAATTACGTATTTATGTATACCAGACAGAAGGTATAACGACCAAGTCGCTAAACTGCTTGTAATTCGTATTCGAAACAAAGACTATAAAAAATATTAGCAAGGATCAAATTCAAATTCTTGGTTCTCACAAGAACATTATGTCGCAATTAGTGCATCGTATATGCCTTTTGTCGGTGACTTATTTCATAACAACAAAAAATTATGTAAGACGTTGCTGGGTCTAAAGTTAGTTTTACGATTTTATAATACTAAGTTTGGTTAAAATGTGTTTTTGTAGGTTTTTATTATTATTATTTGTGTCCAAAACTTGGATCACTGACATTTGGGGTTATAGAATTAAAGGATTTTACTGCAAGCCCTTAGATTAGATTAAATTAGGGGAATTAAGCGGAATCGAGAGGCCTTTGCACTGCAGCCATTCATTGGCTTATTGTGCACCGATTTTTCCTTATTGTTCGTCGAAGTCGGCAAACTTAAAAAACTATGAGCCCGCAAACTAAAATGTGCAATAGCCTGGCATTCGGATAAGAAGTGCTCCGAAGTTTCATACTCTTCGAGACATATATACCAATCTGACAGGGCAAGATTTATGTGGGGGCACGAGGGGGCACTTGCCCCGAGCGCTAGTTTTAGGGGAGGAGCAATACGACTTCTGAATTCATAACTATACAAGAAAAAATATAATTACAAGAATTGGAAATTTTGTCAGGTCATACTTCACACTTCAGTTTTCTTTCCGGAATCTAAAAGCTCCTTTGAATTGGGCATATACTTTACAGTCAATCTGTCTATTAAATTTAAGACTGTAAGCCTCTGTAAGCGAATTGAACCAAAAATCCCGCTAATTTGTATCATATATGAAATGAATTCAAAAATTGTGCAAATGTACTAAGGTGGCTGGCAACCCATGTTCCCCATCATCCACCAATCCCAAGGTATATAGAAGACAACTTATTCCCATTAAAATTGTGACGCATTGCAGATGATAGCCTTTGACGTAAATCTGTGACTAGTGCATATACATTTTTATAGGAATGACATAGAGAGGAGAGAGAGAGTATTGTCTACTCTGTACCGTACTTTCTTATACATTTTCACAATATTTCGTCACTAATGGCGGAACGTGATTCGTAATGGGCCTACCTTGTATTCTATATACCTTGACCAATCCTATCTAGAATGTAGACAAGGCAGTAGTCACAAGCACAGAGTTGCCAGAGTTAAGGCCTTTGAATAGGGCTAAAAATTCGGCAAAATCCTTTCAACCTGAACGGCAGTACGCCAGAGCTGCTACCCAGAGTTTTTTTGAAACCGTCTCAAATTTTAGAATAGTTTTAGCCGGGTAGATTCATATTGAAAATCGGCTAAAATAAAAAGCTAATCTCGAACATAATAAAATTTGTAATTTGTATTCTTTGCGTTAATAAAAAAAACTGCATTTGTAATGATAAGATTTTTTACTTTCCTTTTGTTTTAAATGAGTTTGAGACTCAAACGACAATTAAGATCTGTAATATATCTTAATTTCAGTTTGAATTTCAAATTTCAATTTTCAACAATTCTGGTTCCAGTTCCAGGGTATGCAGTATATAATAGTCCATCTATCATATACATATTGTGCCTAGTATACATTGGAACTGCAATAAAATGTTCCCCAAATAAAGATTGCTATTAGAGGGGGCGGTAACTAATGCCCCCCCTCCTAAAAATTATTCCTAGATCCGGCACTGCTACCCAATGCATGGGTGTCCATTTAGGACTTTTCTTTGGTGAAGGTCCTTTAATGAATCTTTTGGCTTGTTTGCAGCCTGTCATTGAAGTCCAACTCTGGTCTGGCCATTAATTCTATACCAAATTCCAGTGATCCATTATTTTTGTTGTTGTCAATGCGAACGGACAGCTATCAGTAATAAATGTTGTGAAGAGTTTATGTGGCATAATACAGCAGACAGAGACAGAGACAGAGACAGAGACAGAGACAGAGACAGAGAGAGACAGAGGCAGAGAGAGAGAGAGAGAGAGAGAGAGAGAGAGAGAGAGAGAGAGAGAGAGAGAGAGAGAGAGAGAGAGAGAGAGAGAGAGAGAGAGAGAGAGAGAGAGAATACATAGAGTTGGGGGCCATTAGATAGCTTTAATTCAGACCCCTTTTTTTATGTTTTCATATCTAGATGTAACTTGTATCAGGTTGTAGCAAGGAGCAGGTAAGGGTGTTCTTAACGTTTAAGGATTGGATTGGTCACCCACGCATAATATTAAAAGTTATTTTGATTTTTGCATGTCCGTCCATCCGTCAGTCCTCACGATAACTCGAGTACGCGTGGCCTTCGAAAATTGGCCCAATCAGGCAGCTCCTTGTAGGGTTGCCATATACCTACAACATTTTTTTTTTTTAATTTTATATTTGGGCTCTGCCTCAGAACGCGTTGATGTAGAGAGTTGAAATTTGGTACATGATATTTGCATAGCAATAGTAAACATTATTTCAAAAACTAAGTCGGTCAATCCCTTCTTGATGTTGCCATACAAAGCTTTGGGTTTTCATTTTATTTAACTTTTATTCTTGGTCTTAGATCACACAGAACACATTTTCTCGTAGGAGAAAAATTAGTAATAAAATTTACTGGTAATAGGAATTTTTTTATGTTATTAACAAAAAGTGCAGTTTTCTGAGTGCTATATTTCCAGAGCTGACTAAGTTACGGACATTACCGATATACCGAATTTAAAGTTTACCTTTACTAAAACCCGCTAAATTTCATTTCTCTACGCGCACCACGCAAATAAACAGCGATAAAGATATTAAAGTCAATATATATCAAATGAATGCTTTTTAGAATTAAATGAAACCATTTTCAAACGGAACGAAACTATTTTTACACTAAATGAAACCCTTTTCGTATGGAATGAAACTTTTTTCCAACTGAAATGAAACTTCTTCGAACAGAATAAACATTGAAATTTCATTGCATTTATTCAACTTTCAATTTTACAGTAACATTTTTAAAATGTTATGAATTTTGCAGTGCGGTACAGTTTAATTACTCTCATCCCCGTTAGCAAGGTAAGGTAAGCAGGCCCTTTTTGAGCCATTATTCTTGGAATTTATTGAAAAACAATCGTTCCTCCTTCAACTTTTTCCAGGTAATGAAATGAGAAATACTGTTCTACAATCATATATCGAAATAAATAAATATTCATGAGATATGTCTAAAACTATGCATTATGATACTCTGAACATATTTTATTAACGATGTTTATTGTACCTTGAGCGACTTTCTTGGGTAAAAAAGTGGACTTTTCTACTTCTCGTGATTGTGCGGAATTGGTGTGTGGTGGAAAATGACTTTCTATGATAAAAATGTCCGCAACTAATGGTCGTGAAGGAAAGAACTCCAAAAATATATATGAAATGCAGTAACTGGGGTGTATGTAAAGCAAGTGCATGTATAAATAGATTTCCGGCAGTAAAAACGTCCAGAGAGAGTTTTCTAAATCTGGAAAAAAGTATACACCACCCGATATTACTCGGAGAGGCCTTTCATTTGATATGCAACATGCCGTATGGAACCATCCCTTCCCCCGCCACCAGGGGTTCCTACCCCCACCCTTAAAGTATCCAGAGAAAAAATTCTGCCCACAATTTGTAGCTGGTAATTAACTGAGGTGGACAATGAAACCAGTTTTCCGATCGAACATAACCCTAACGAGTTAAAGCCGATCTAAGATAGGAAAAATCTAGTAGCTCCAATTCGAATAACAAAGAGGGAAATACTGAACAAAAAGAGTATGTGGAATGTGGATCGCTATTTAATCCTACGAGTATAGGGGTATGGGTACTCAAACTTCTTCTCAGGACTTAAGGAATTCGATTCTATAATAGATTTACAAAAAATATACTAGATCAAACTTTGAATCCACCCAACATGCTTTCCTCAGCTTAATTGAAACTACCATTAGTAATAAAATATGCTCAGAGTATCATAATGCATCGTTTAAGACATCTCTCATGAATGTTCATGTAGGGCCTAAAATGGGCATTCCCTTTTCGAAACTATAACTGTAAAATTAATCACTCTGTAGTGGAAATGAAATAAATATACAATTAGACTTAATTGCGATTTTTATTTCCTGTGAAAAAAGTTTCATACCATGCGAAAAAGGTTTCATTTAATCCAAAAATGCAATGAAGTGCTAAAACGCACAACAATGTACTCTTTATTTTGGTCTTTAGCTTTTTTAGTGAGCTAAAAAAAATGAATAAAACCAAATTCTATTTAAATTTATATTATTATTGTTATTATTATTTAATATCTTTTCTTTCTTTTTTTTTAAAAAAGATTTTGAAACTAATAAAGTTTACTATACAACTACAAGATAAGTAATAAATTGTAATTTTTCATTATTGTTATTATTTACATGCAACACAATATTTGAAAAGAAATCTAAGCTTTCTGTTGTTTTGTAACTCACTGTAAAATATTTATATACACGTTTATTATATACTACTTTATTGTACAGAAAATTGATTTTGTAAACAAAACTGATTTTGATTTAAAAATTAAATTTTACCTAATGAATTTTTGTTGTTGTTGGTGTTTTTATTTTTTATTCAAATTTTTTTTCCTTATTTCGTGTATTTTTTAATTTTTCCCCATTTTTTATTATATAGATCAATGTGCATACAAAAAAAACTATAGATGTATATAAATATTATGTGTACATGATTGTATATATATATTTATATAATAATACCTAGGTATATGAACTTATATGGCATTACAGAAAAATATATATATGGTGGGGTGGTTCACGTTGGATGTTCATTGCGGTTCCGTTACTGTACTAAACTATACCATATCAAACGGTATGTTATGTACGACGCTCGCTCGAACAAGGTGAACAGGGCTCCCAAA
Source organism: Dioctria rufipes (assembly GCA_963924295.1). NCBI lineage: Eukaryota > Metazoa > Arthropoda > Insecta > Diptera > Asilidae > Dioctria > Dioctria rufipes. The sequence continues at coordinate 2,394,752 of OZ002741.1, forward strand.
ACTTTGGGGAAATTCAAATAAAAACACAATCATCAATTTTATTTACTACGAAAAGTAGCGGACATTATTAATGAAAATTACGGAAATTCTTCTAGAAAATATTATTAACCATCAAAAATAAATTTTTTTTTTATATATTTACCATGAACATTATAGTTTACAGGCGGCAGCAGTTCAACGGTACCCTTTTTATCTCTTTGTTGCAGTTTGTGTAGGTATCACTTTTGGACATAAAACAAAATAAATTCACTAAGTTTTCGTGTAAATTATGAAAAATAAATAAATTTTTATGATTTATTATGATTTTTTTTCTATTAACTTATAATATTCCTTTAAATTATAGTTTAACACTTTCACACACTTTTCTAACATTTTTCCTACAGAGGTATATTAAAAAAAAAAAAATTTCTACATTTTCTCAACTAACACACACACACCAATCACATTTTATGCGGCAAAAACTATCAGAACCTATTTCTTTATTATTATTATTTTTATTATTAATAAAACCTTTAATAGTTTTTTTATTTCTATTTTGCTCGTATAAATGTAAATCAAAGTGAAAACAGCGTCGTACACAGTGAAACGACGATCTGCTGAATTGTAAAACACGCGCGGAACTTATAAGTAGTTGACTTCATGACCGTGAGATTATGATGGAGACGCACTGGCCACTAGAGCTTAGCTTCAGGTTCAGAGTTGCGATGAAGATTGTTGGACTAACTTCTTTCCCTTGCCTTGTATTATATAGAATACTATATACATAGATATATATATTGAATATATACTATATACTATACATATTTGATTGTACACAACCAAGAAAAAAAAAACAGAAGAGAAACGACTGTATACATATATACATACATTATACCTTCGCATAAAAAACAACATTGTGCACAAATTGTATATATAAATAACCCTTGTGGTGTAAATATAGAATTGAATTGTATATAATACACAATACTTATAGATATATGTATATATATATATATATTCAATAAGAAAGAGATAATAATTAGACCGCTAGATCAAAACTACGGTATACAAATACAATGTAGGACAAGCAAGCCAGGCATACGGTGGTGAAGAAGAGCGCTCAAATATCGTACGTAGGTAACGCGCAAACACACACACACACACACACACGCAATTGAAACGATGAAGCCGCGCAAGATAATAAAAATTGTGAAGCTGAACCGGCGAGATTATGACTGTATAAGAAAAAAATGTAGCAAAATTCACTTCTTTTTATCATCCTCTATGCCCATCAATTGCTTAAGCCATTGGTGCTACTGAAAAACTGTGTTGTGTTCATCAACTGTTAATTTTTAGAGCAGCAAACTGGTTCGACGTGGCTTTGGAAAATTTGCTAGATTTTTATTTAAATTTAATTGTTATCAACTTTTATTTTTTTTATGTAATAAGATTATACATTTGTAACATTTTCAAGTACTATACATGCAACTAGAAAATTATTTTTCTGTACTCTGACGATATTGCTTTCCATTTTCCTAAAATTCATTTCCAACATGTAGTTAAAAAAGTAATACTGTCAAACATCATTTAAAACCCACCGAGAGCTTGCGGAAGCTATTAATTTAGATCCATACACACATGTGTAATAAAATTAATATATATTTATTTATTTATTTTATTGTTTTTTTTTTTGAAAATTCCAAATGCTTACCTATGTAATTTGTATCAAATCAACTCAACCAACAGTAACCAAAGAATACTTTCAATTGAAATTTTGCCTTCACTTTTTACGACAGCCGCCGAATTTCAGTTAATTTTTCTTCGCAGGTTGTAAACTTGAAATCGAATCTCTGAGCCGATACAGCTTAGGTGTGGTGTACGAAAAGGCTCCGTTTTGGGTCCATTATTGCTTAGTCTGTACATAAATGGCCTACCTATAATATTGTACACGCGACGTAAAAGTTCATATCCGTACGCTGATGCTGTGCTTGCTTACCTGATTTACCCGCCCCACGAGTATGTTGGAGGATGTTTTTGCGCGACGTTTTAGAACTGTTCTCGTAAATTGAATTGTGGCGTTTGTATTCGTTTCATTTATGAGTTACGACAGCCATGGTGAACTGTTTTTGCTCCTGAGCTGGATTGGAAAACAAAAAATATTTTCACGGACCGGACGAAATATTAAAATTAAAAAATGTTAAGCAAAACACTGATTTCTTTAAGTAAACAAAATTTTATTAAGAAATTGTTTTATGAATAATTGTAAGTAAGTCAATACAACAAATTAGCATAATAACTAATGCGGTTTGCATCGCCTATTATTTTTCTAATCTCTGGTTCTACACTTGTAGTAGCTATTCTTAATACAGCCTCCAAATGTAAGTCATTCAATCTTGATCTTGTTGTACTTTTATTCAGATTCATTAAAGAAATGGTTTGTTCACAAATTTAAGTTCATCTAAATAGTACTAAATACGTCCTTGGTCTTATTCAATTGCTTTTAAAAATTACACAAATTTTGGATTTCGGATAATAGATAAAATTTTATCAATTTTATTAAATTGTAGCTGGTATGGGAAATTAAAACAACTTTTCTTCTTTTCACCAACGTTTCCCGTTGAAGCAATCGAATCTCTGCTCGAAATCTGTCATTAGTGCATTATTTTTATTAAATGTTTGAACCTTTTCCTTTAAAATATTTAAAGATATGATATGATAATGTGTGTGTGAGAATATCGAAGGAAAATGTTAAATCACAAATCCAATTTGGATCTAATAATTCAGGAAAATCCTCATTTTCTTTAAGCATTAAAAATATTTTCATTTCCTCTTGAAGGTCCCGTCCTAACACGTCTTAAAACTTTTTCCACACTTAACCAACGGATTTTATTGTGACATAGTTAGTAGGTACATCTAAATGACTGGTTTTTAGTTCTTCAATGAGATCAATTAATTACCTGTGATTTAATCATTTTGATCGTGGGAAATTCATTAATTTCACAACTACATTTGTAACATGATCGGTTTTTAAAATATTTTTATACCCTAGATGAAATCGAAAGAGTACCTATACCTATACACCTATACCGTTTGTAACATCTAGAAATAATTATATTAGAGCAAAATGGATTGGAAAACAACGCATAAAATTAAAAGTTTTCAAAGAAACAAATTTAAGTTCGAAAATGGGACCATTACGCAACTCGTTCGTAGGGCTGCCATACGAAAACTCCATTTTTCACTATATATTTAGACACTGCCTGAGAAAGCGTCGACGTAGAGAGCTGAAATTTGGTACATGGTGTTTTCGTAGCAATAGTAAAAAAAAGTTTCAAAAATGAACTAAATCGGGTAACCCCTTCTTAGTGTTGCCATATAAATATGTTGTTTTCTTACATATACTGTGAAAACGATCAATCCCAGACATTTTTATTGTACCGAAAAATTCTTCAGAATATGAAATCCTATGAAATTTGGTTTAATCATTTTTGCTCTCCGACAAGCCATTCTAGAGATATATGCGAAAAACCACTTCAAAAATCTAACTTGTGCAAATATACCATACGAAATTACAAACGAACATTCATTTAGGGTATTATAAGAATTGGTCTTACGGAGAGTGTCCTTACTCGTCATCACTTGACTAGAAATGAAAGTGACGCAATACGAAACTGAAATAATGCATAATGTAGGTAGAACCCGCGGTTATAATTAATATTTTCGGAAAACTTTGATAATTACCATCTTGCGCGTATATTCGCAACATTTAAGCCATTTTTTTTTGTAACATTATCCATAATCTGTATTCTTTCATTTACAGGAAACCAGAAGGTATTACCCCAATTAGTTTAGGAGCATTTTCCAAAATAAGATTGCAAGGTTTGCTGAATTACTTTGAACTTACATTAATTAGCAGCATACATATACTGCAAAGCTACAACCTTTATCTCTCGGTCAAATTCCAACCGATTTTCAAAATTCTTTTTCATTGTGAGTTTTTTATGATTTTTTGAAACTATTACGACATTCGTACGGCAGCGGGTTACAGAGTGGTAACCCGTGGTGGGTTACTTAGATATTATTACAATATTAAAAAAAAAAAAATTCCAGTGGTGGGGGTATTTATTTTATATTCTACCATCTGTGTAAAATATTCGTTACACAATCTCATCAAAATCGGATGAAAAATTCAATGTCAAAATCACATTCATACAAAGTTTCTCATTTCCCGAATTCGGGTGTTCTTAGGGAGGTGGGATAAATATTATCCGATTTGTAAAATTGCTTTCGCTAATTTTTTTGTGATTTTTTTTCTGATTTTTGAACATATTTTCCCTCCCCTACTGATTAAGTTGAGAAATTTAATTTTCGATAGCTAAAAATTCTGCCTGAAAAATTTATTTCAAAATGTTTTTCTACAATTTATCATTTAATCCATTTTTTTTATGGATGCGATTTTGCTAAGAGATTATCTGTACAAAATTTCAGGAAGATTGGATGTCATTTACTTATTTAAAAAAAAATAATAAATCTATAAAAATTTTGCATACCCACTTTTCGCCTTCTACGGGCGATCTTTGAAAACGCACGGAAATGCTTTTTACAGAATCGAAAATCTACGTACCTCTTCTGTGGTTGGAGGTTTAACCCGAATGAATTTGCCACTTTCAATCAAACTCTGTTGGAATTTAACCGCGACCATTCCATCGAAAATTTGCAAATTTGAGCATTTTCCAAGGGGTAAGCCTACAAAACCCCGGGTTCCCCTATATTATGTATTATTTCAGTTTCGTTTGGTCATCTGGAGCTGCCACTTGCGTGACTTTTATTTCCAGTCAAACCCTACTACTTATACTGTAAATTTGGACGAAATCGGTGATGACGAGTAGTGACCCTCTCCTTGTTAAACAAATTCTGGCTTTCTTACTTGTTATTAAATAACTTTTATAACTCCTGACTAAATAACTTTGTGCCTGAGAGTGCCGTTCGTGACTTAAGTAAAATTTTAAGAAGAGTTTCCCACCGGGAAAATGGGAATGCCTGATTTAGTTAAGGTTTACTGTCAACATTACCTGGAATGCATGAACATACTTTACGTTTGCCTGGTTTAAGAAGGCAGGCGTAATGTATTGATGTGTTATATTTTTGAGCATGTTATGTACCTTCCAGGGAATACGTAGAGAAGGCAAAGGTAATGAATAGATATATTGATTCGTGTTGTTATTGAAAAGAGATAGAATTTGTGCGGTATATTTGCAGAGGCTAGTTCGAGGGAGTTCGTGCAGGTCGAAAATGAGTCATATGGTTTCATTGTTTTTCTAAGAACAAGTGAAAACCTGTCTATTTTCTGCACATTTCTAAGAAAGCAGAAAAGTTCTTCCTTTACCTCTCAGTGAAAACAGGAAGAGCACTTCCCTCCACCACCTAAATTGAATGGTTCTTTCTAACCTTTCCGAAAATTCATGCTTAATTCATTATTTTGAAATGGCAGAATGAATGCTTCCACTGAATTTAAAAGGATTCTTTTTTTTCACTTTCCAAATAATTAATAAGGCTGGCTTCCATTCGCCTTACAAGGTCATGCAGAGGTTATGTATGCAAGCCACTTTATATACCTTTTCGTTGTAGGACATCAATGCATTAAAAGAAATGAACTGGGTATGATAGCGTATTGCCATAGACAAACTAAGCATACAAAGACTGGAAACTATGCAACGCTTTTCTAGAATATAAAATTAACGATGCCTCGACTTGGCACTAAAGAGTAAGTTAGCAATGCCTCGATACATACAAAATTTTATCTTAGAAATTTACTGGATTTTGCTTCCCTCGAATTTTTATGCATTCGCCGAGGCCGAGAGTAGTGCCTCGCTCCAATATAAAACCAACAATGCCTAGACTTGATGTAGGGAAGACCGCAAAATAACAAGTCGGCCACCAAAATGAATAAAAACTCGACCGAAACATTTTGTGTCTACGCGTCTCGTCTACGTTCGTAAAAATTGTTGTCGCCCTCCAAAAGTGCGCTTAAATTATAAGGAAAAAATTTTCAGTAAATTTCTAAGAAAAAATTGTGGCCTTCTCATCATCGAGTCGAGGCATTGGTGATTTTGTATGGAGCGAGGCATTGCTGGCTTACCCTTTGGGCACGTCATTAAGTGCCAAGTCGAGGCATCGTAGACGCATCGTTAATTTTATATTCTAGAAAAGCGTTGCATATTTTTGTACTACGTGTCCAGTCTTTGTATGTTATTAGTTTGGTTATGGTATTGCTTCTGCCTTTCACAGAATGTTTTCGGAATGCATCCCCTCTATAATACCACAAATAAGTAAATATACAGATGAAGAACGCATATCAGAAAAATGAAAATCTTATCAACATTTCCGGTAATTAAGTTAGTTAGCTACGACGAAGATTGTAACGGGCTTTCCAATAAGAGGTGTTATTTTGATATTCAAAGAAAATGCCATTTTTTGAGATAAATGATCGGATCTTTATTTCATTATAAAGAGGAAGGTATGCCGTTAATAATGGAAAATAACATCAGCCAAATGACCACCACGACCACGCCTACAGGACCATATACTTTTCATGAAATTTTCCATAACCAAATCGCAAAGTGGCTGCCCTATGTCCTCGATAGCCTCACGAATTCCATCTTTGAGGTCTTGAATCGACGCTGGGCTATTGGCGTAGACCTTCTCTTTCACGTGGCCCCAAAAGAAGAAGTCGCAAGGTGTTAAGTCACAAGATCTCGGTTGGCCAATTGTGATCACCTCTTCGAGAGATAACACGGTCCGGAAACTTTTCCCGTAAAAGATCAATGGTTTCGTTGCTTGTATGGCACGTAGCGCCGTCTTGTTGAAAGTAAACGTTGTCCAGATCAATACCATCCAATTCCGGCCATAAAAAATCATTAATCATCTGTCGATAGCGCAATCCATTCACCGTAACTGTTGCTCCATCCTCATTTTCGAAAAAGTAAGGTCCAATGATCCCGCGGGACCATAAACCGCACCAAACAGTCACACGTTGAGGATAGAGAGGCTTTTCAACAATAACTCTTGGGTTTTCCGAGCCCCAGATGCGACAATTTTGCTTGTTGACGAAGCCATCGAGGTGGAAATGGGCCTCATCACTCAAGATGAGTTTTCGATGGAATTCCGGATCATTTTCACGCAAGGACCCAATCAGCAAAGACTCGACGTTGTTGATGATCGGCCGGCTTGAGTTCTTGTGTTAACTGAACTTTATAAGTCTTAAGACCCAAATGTTTATTCAAAATACGGTGTGATGACGTTTGTGGAATGCCTAATTCCAAAGAACGACGAGGAATGGACAAACCTGGGTTTTCTTCAACACTTTCGGCTACAGCAGCAATATTCTCGGCTGTTCTTGAGCAACGCGCATGGGTTTTATTGTTCACATCACTAACTTGTCCCGACAGCTCGAATTTTTCTACCAATTTCTGTATTGCGGTCCGACAAGGTGCTTCACGACGACCTAAAAATGTTCGAGTTTTACGAACCGTGTCTGCCACATTTTTACCATTTTTATAGTGAATTTTAATAATTTCAATGCGTTGTTGAATCGTGTATCGTTCCATTTTTATTAATGGCGTAGTTTCTACTTGTCAAATGTCAAAAAATGACAGCTCCAAAAGTGACATCTACCGAAATAGCGGGCTAGTTAAAATAACACCTCTTATTGGAGAACCCTTTACTTTTCGAGGCCGACACAGTTTCAATGATCGTAGACGCGAAAATGTGCAATAAGATTTTTTTATTCACTTTGGTGGCCGGTCGATTTGAATTATTTCCAGATACAATATTTTCATTTGTGCCATTGTCGGCCTCGAATTGCTGCCCATAAGCATTCATTTCTTCTGCCGTTGTCAGCCTCCAGTAATGCATAAAACTTCTAAGGAACAAATTTCCAGTAAATTTCTAAGAAAGAATTGAGGCCTTCGCTACATCAGGTCGAGACATATTGGATTTTATATTCAAGCGAGACGTTTCAAATTCTTTTAATTGACTCGCAACAAGTATCTGACTTCTGGTTTTCAATTTTCCTATTCGATTCGTCGTTACCTGGATACCTTATTTACTTATTTATGATAATACAAATGCGTTGCAGGCATATGGTATAATCCCTGTCTATAGAACTCAATTTTCTAAAATAGAATATAATATCTGAAACTCCACAGTGTTTCATACCCAACAAATCTTAGGGAAGCCCTCAATCTTTTCTTAGAAATTTACTGGATATTTTTTAATTAGAATTTGTATGAATTTTTGGCGGCACACATGAAAGTGTTGTATCTGAAAATTTCTAAGAAGAAATGAATGCTTATTGCTTAGCGTCTACTATTATTAGCCGCCATCCAAGCACCTGTGTCTGCCAAATCTACAAATTCTAAAGAAAATATTTCCAGTAAATTTCTAAGAAAAAATTGAGGGCTTCTCTACATCAGGTCCAGGCTGTGGTGCTCATGACTAGGGGGAGGCCGTGTACGATGCGAAGTTTTAATAATTTCTCAATACAGGTGGAATCTCGGAGATTATTCTTCACTGAGGTCAAACTACAGAATGTACCTACCTGCAATATCTTTGTTATATAGAATCTTTTAGGGTAGGTATTAAAAGTTGATAGATTTACTTGTTTTTTTTTTTTATTTAGAATGAGAATTATTTAAGGAGTTATCCGATGGGGCAAAAATAAAATTTACGTTTTTGGGGGTTTCGGAGTGGGGGTGGTAGCTACAGCCCTTGGGGCTGTCGAATTTAGACCGTGTGTGATATTAAATTAAATCTCTTGCTGAGTCCTAAGAAATGGCATAGTTGTTTTTTTCTGTAAGAATCTTTATAGCACGACGTTTTCTCATACGAATATCTACAAAATTCGTGATTTTCTAATTTGTGTCTAGAGGGGTGTAGGTTGGTGCGTGGGAGCTGATTTTACTTTTAAACGCGTCAAATTGTTTTTCCTTGGAAGTACCTATTTACATTAAAAGTGCGATAATCTTTTAAGCTACTTACCGCAGAAAAAAATACAGCCGAAAGTTCGTAAGAGAACGTGGATGCGAATTAATATTCATATGTCAGATAGATTACGTACCGTTATATGAGTTTTTAGCGAAAATGTAAAATAAATAACTTTCGTAAATAAATTGCACTAAAAAATAAAAAATTATATTTCATTCTCAGTGATATACACAAGAAAAGTTTCATTGCAACTCAGATTAAAGCATGAGTTGTAGTTAGACAATTGTGTTTAGAGTTATGAATGGCCAAACTTTTAAGATTTAATCTGATTTGCAGCACTTCTTATTTTGCAATGAAACTTTTCTATATCACTGAGAATGAAAAAATTAATTTTTACTTTGTAATGTAATCTTTTATATGAAAGTTATTTATTTTAAAAATTTTTTATTCCATAGTGCGTGTTGAAATAACGCAGTGTGTGGGTATAATTTTATGATTTGGATCGATTTCGGAAAGTTTATCTTCAATAAGTTTGATAAGCCTAATATTTATGCCGATCATGTTTGATGATCCACCTGTTGCAACATCATTCACCCATTTTTTTTTATAGTCAACATTGTACTCCAAAAAACACTTTTCAATCTCTCGGAAAAGATCTTCTCTCTTTGTTGTGCCTGCCTGACATCGAAACAATTGATAAAAGTTCTTCCGAAATTTGAAAAAAAAACTTCGGTGATAGCTCTGATAAAATTTAATAACTGAGCAGCATTTTTTAAATCGCAACTTTCGTCCAGAGCTATTGCATAAAAATTGACCGATTTTAAATTATTTACATCAACAATAGTTTGCCGACAGAGGCTTATATTTTTGGAATTTATTTTTAACTTCTGGACACATCACATCGGAAACATCCAACATACAGATTTTTACAAATTCTCCTTCAGCAAAAGGTTTCTCACATTGAGCAATACGTTTTGCTACTAAAAAACTGACTTCAGTAATAGATTCTTGTAAGAGATTTTCTTTGAAACATATGTTTTGCTGTCAAGTCAACTTTACTGCCAGGGCCGCATTCTGTAACTCGGAGAGTTTTGGAATTTGGGAGATGAGAATTTTCCTTTTCCACGATTAAAACTCCCTAACTCTCCATTCGTGATTGTCTAACATACTTGGGAGTTAGGGAAAACATGAGAAGTATCGCAATATTGCAGGACGGCTAACTCTGTGTGGGAGAGTCGTAGAGCATTGTCGGTTTTTTCTTCGGATTTACAGTAGGTGGCCATCGAATTAGAAACTTTCGCCATCAATTTTTATCTTTCCGATACCGAGAATTTTTCTCAATTTCTTTAGTTTTTAGGAGAAATCTTTGTACACTAGGATATCGTTCATATACCAGACTACATAATGCGTATCATAAAACCTTTTTTTCGAAGGTAGGAAGGTAAGTAAAAATATCCTGCCTTATATCTGTTCATTACAGTAATTTTATCGATTAAGTTGAACACTTGGTCAAAGTATAAATAAATATAAGTAGAGACAGAGGCGAACAAAATTGGAGATTTTCCGTGTTTTTTTAGACTGAAAGAGGTAATCCCATATACTTTTGTCTTTTGCATGAATGAGGGAAAAGAACTTGGCTATGCATTATTGTAGGGCGACTGAGATAACGGGTTAAAAACAAAAATCTATAGAACGTAGAATTACCCGAACGACAAAATCTTATTAAATCCCTCAAAATCCTTTCAAACTATTCATAATAATGTACATTGGGTAACCCTACCTCCATTTGGCAAGAAAAAGATAAATTTCGCAATGAACAACGCACTAAAAGGAGATGTAAAATTTCTGTCAAATAAAATTCCCCGAATCCAGCATTAGATTCCCCCACTTAATGTCTTTCGAGCAAAACAAATGTAAACAGAAACGCGTGCTGTTCACATATCATAGGATTACACTAACAAACATTAGAATTTCTGGGAAAAACATTGGGACAATTTCTGAAAATCTTGTTTTCATAAAAACGGGGGAACATTTTATGAGCGTAAAATCAGAAAACTCCGCCCATTCTCTCTTATTTACGAAAATAAATCATTTGCCATTCCATTTCGTTGCATGTAAAATCTTCGCTTTCACATTTTTTGTCTTATTCGTAAAATGTTCAAAGAGAGTTTGATTTTTTTTTCTCTTCCTTCCTTCCTTTTTTCGCCGTGTACATTTAAATGGAAAACAATCAGAACACTCTTCTGTGTCCTTTCTTTTATTTAGTTATTCTTTGACTTGGTATTCAGTTGTTGCACTGCTTGCATTAATTGAACATGTTGATTTGTATTTAAGTGTATTGTCTTTAAGAGGAGTCAGTACTCAGCAAAAATTTCAATTTAGATACCAGCGAGCCTGTAGGCAACTAAACTTACTATACGTATAGGTTTGTGTCCTGAAAGTATGAAAATGCATATAAAATTAGCCTAGACCTAGACCACAAGTCACATTAGAGACATCTAGGGTAAAAGACAGAAACCCAATATGCGAAAATTTAAGACGAAAATGAAAATTTGCAGTTCAAAGAAATTGAAAATTTTTAAAGAGGTTTAACTCTCCTAAATTTTATTTTGGACATAATTGTTAAATATACTATTTTGCTTTATATTTCTACAACTTTCAACGAAATATTGCAATTTCTCGTCGGTGAAATATCGAGAGAAAAAACAAGTACTGTTAGAGTTAAACCATTAAAAAATGCGCCACTAAAAATGAAATGCTAGATTTAGGCCGTATCTTTCTAAAATATTCACAATCTAAAGAAATGAGAATACCTACTAACATTACCATTTTTTACAAGTTTCCGAGCTAATATCATCCCAATACATTTTTTTTTATTTTTCTCGACGTTATTTACTAGACCTCTTCGTTACCTTTAATTTAAGATATAAATCATTTTTTATTATTCAGTCATTGATGCTAAATCATCATGTCCAGTTACACGATAAATCATAAAACTTTATAATCAAAATGAGTGTTCGTTAGTGTAAACGTTGCGGCATGTTGCACCAATTTTACGGCAGACGCGGTGGCTCTCAAACGTTTGGTGAACAAATTCGAGACGACCGGTTCGGTTAACAATCAGGCCAATACCCGTATGTCAAAGGAACGCCAGATCGGCACAGAACATCGCCGCTGTCCGTGAAAGTGTGCAGGACACCCCGACAGTGCACAAGAACTCGGACTTTCGCATACTTCAACTTGGCGCATTTTGCACTGAGACTTGGGTCTGCATCCGTACAAGATCCAATTGACCCAAGAGCTCAAAGTTAATGACCATAGACAATGCCGTTAGCTACCTGACTGGGTTTCGGAGCATTTGGGAGAGAACCCCAATTTTGGTAGAAAAATCATCTTTAGCGATGAGGCGTCTTTTTGGATGATTGTCGTATATGGGACGACGACAACCTACACGAGGCTCACCAGGTGGCAATGCATCCACAAAAAGTTACTGTTTAGTGCGGATTTTGAGCCAGCGGCGTCATTGGTCCGTACTTTTTCGAAAACAACGTTGGTGAGGCTATCACTGTCAACGGCGAGCGCTACAGCTCGATGATAACCAATTTCTTCTGGACCGAATTAAACAATATGGCCGTGGACGGTATGTGGTTCCAGCAGGACAGCGCTACGTGCCACACAGCGAACGCCACAATGGAATTTCTGCATGAACGATTTGGAGGTATGGTTATGTCACGAAGAAGTGATCTGAATTGGTCACCAAGATCGTGCGATATGACCCCGCTAGACTTTTCCTTGTGGGGTTTTCTGAAGTCACAGGTCTATGCCAATAAGCCGCCATCGCAACAAATTCAGCCGGATCTATGCGGTAGAGTCATTGAAAATTGGACCTCTCGGATCCATGCCACCGTGAGAAGCCCCGGCGGACATTTAAATGATGTTACATTCCATATATAATGGGCCTTTCAAATAAATAAATAATTTCGTTAATTCCTCACAGACAATCTGTTTTATTCCATTTCAACATCGACCCGCTGTTATTGGAAAACCCTTTACATAAATTGTATGGTAACTAATTGAAACAACGTCGTTTGAACATAAAACATATCATATCGAACAAAGATTAACTAATAATCCTTAATTAAACTTTGATATCGAGTACAGATGAGTATAAAAATTTTAATTCTTTATAAGGGAATCTTTTTTAAAAATTAAAAAAGTATCGGGAATTAATTCGATTAATTACTAGAAGTTAAATGCGGGCCGGATCCGGCTTGCGGAAATGCCTGGGTTACGACAATATGATCACATACTATGTCCACATCGAAACGTAATTGTTTGCTGCTCCCGAAAGACGTGCATATCTTTTCTTTAAGGCTTTAATATTTTTAACTGAGCGCGTATATACACGTAAACCTAAATACATATGGAAATATACAGGTTATAGAATCTGCTCAATCTTCAAAGCATTTAAATCTAATTATACCTGGCTTTGTAACGTTAACTAGCGATGGTTCCTATTTTATCCAGGCGTGAAAGAAACTATATGAAATTGTCACCGACAGCTCTCTCACTAATGAGGGAGCTGGGGCAGGTGTCTACTTTCCTGAACCTGATTTTGGAATGGAGTACTCACTTGGAAAACACACCACTGTCTTCCAGGCTGAAGTCTTCGCCATCTCAATGGCAGCGAAGTTAGCCCTTGATATGCAAATAAAGGGGAGAGATATCGCTATCCTTTCAGATAGTCAGGCAACCTTGATGGCTCTGAATGGCCCTCGGATAACGTCTAAGTTACTGGGGGACTGCAGGTCGTCAGTGGATAAGTTGTGTTTTCAAAACAATGTGCCCCTCCTGTGGGTTCCTGGTCACATGGGGATCATGGGGAATGAAAGGGCTGACCTTTTAGCTAGGGCTGGCTCCGATTCTCCGTTCCTCGGACCGGAGCCCGCCGTAGGCGTTGCCACCTCGAATATCGGGTCTCTCATCAAAGCGGATGTTCATAGGAAACATCAGCAGAGATGGGAGAACCTGAGTGCTTGTAGGTGTACAAAACTGTTTCTTGATGGGCCCAATGGGAATATCTCCGATTTTCTCATGGGGCTCGGAAGGAAACAATGTAGAACCGTGGTAGGCATCATCACCGGCCACAGCTCACTTCACGCTCATCTAACAAGGATGGGAGTTGTTGACAGCCCTGAGTGTCTGTCCTGCATGGAGGGAGAGCCTGAGCCAACCGAACACTTTTTGTGTGAGTGTCCGGCCTTCGCCCGGAGCAGACTGGATACTCTAGGGTCTCCCCTTCTAGCTGTGGATGAGCTGAAAAACATTTCTCACCAAGACTTGTTGCGCTTCATTAAGAGGACAGGAAGGTTTTGGTGAATGGGATTCAGGATAGCACAATGGGCCGATGTGGCCTCTGTGCTTGGGTTGGGTATCTCCTGTTCCCCCTGTTTAAAAAAAACAAAAAAAATTGTATAGCTGTCGACTCACCGAAATGACAAGCTCCGCACTCATTCTCAATTCACTTCACTTTTCGTATTGTCGCGTTGTCGAACGGTGTGATGTGACATTTTTTTTCGATGCCTTATTATCGTTGTCACTTAAAGGGACAGATAGCATCAGGGCATGCGTCTGGGTATGAATTACATTTGTAGACAAAAGTGAGGTTTGTCTTATTTCGTGGTATTGTTGTTATTTTTGAAAGTGTTTAAAAGAAAGAAAAAAAATCATAAACGCGATATATTTCAGCCCTTTAGCAATAAAAGGATGCTTTACTATAAAATCTATCATGACTTCAAATTGTTTTTGTTGTTGTAATTTTTACACTAAAAATGCAAAAAAAAAATTTATTTAATTTATAAAAAAATATTGAATTTTATGTTTTAATGAACAACTTAAAAAGCCATCATAAAATTTATATTTTTCCGCTTGCATTTTCCTTTTCCTTACACACATCTAACATCTGTCACTTACAAAAACCAAGTGATTGAAATTGTCACTTAATTATCACTTACATCGACATTTGTCTGCTTAATATGGCAACAGTAATAGGTCCAAGGTCGTATATTTTCGACAAATGTCACTTTAAACGACAATTATTTTACCATTTTTCTGTCGTAACGCCATTTGTCACTTAAAATGACCACAATAATAATGGTGTGTGACTATAGTGTAATGAAATATCCTAGAGAGAATCTAACCTCGGCATTAGTAGGTTGAACTGTATAGGTTTTAGGTGGATGGTGAGGCCTATTTTAGGGAATACTGTTCGATGATATGGGATCCAATGTATTTTCTTCAAATACAGGGTGTCCCATACGTACCGCATTTCCTTTATACCCCGGATTCCTCACTCAATTTCGAGAAATAAATTGTATGGTAGGAGAGCCGGAAAATGCACGGTGTGGGCGGTAGGGGGGTTTACGATTATTAGTACTGTTTCCACTTTACACCTTGTAAATTTCTTGTGATACACACCCTATCAAGGCGAGATTTATCTCAGGTGATAGGAAATCATCTAAGCTTTGCAATGAATGTCCAACCAGCCCTACTGTCACCTTCAATCTTAAATTGTAGTACGTCAAAGTCCAAAAATTGGAAAAAACATCCTATTTTTTTCAAATTTTAACGATTTTCCCGCCAAAATACATGACAAATATACAATTTATTTACAAGATTTAGAGACCCCGGAATGTTATCTTTAATTTGACTATGCACACGTACCTACCTAAATGCAACCGTTTTTGAGATATTCCCGTTTCTATGATTCATAAATTCATGAATTTTTTGCT
The DNA here is from genome assembly GCA_963924295.1 of Dioctria rufipes. Lineage (NCBI taxonomy): Eukaryota > Metazoa > Arthropoda > Insecta > Diptera > Asilidae > Dioctria > Dioctria rufipes. The sequence goes on from OZ002741.1 coordinate 2,410,507, forward strand.
AATTTGCGTGGAATTGTATAAATTAGACGCGATTTCTACTATTATTAGCAAAATTAATGAAATTATGCATCATAAAAACGGGAATATATCAAAAACGGTAGCATTTAGGTAGGTACATATGCAGGATCAAATGAAAGGTAACATTCGGAGGTCTCGAAATCGTGCAAGAAAGTGCTATCCTTATCTTGCCTTTAAGCGGGAAAATCGTTGAAATTGAAAAACAAATTGCAAAATTTTCTATGTTTTTGATTTTGACGTCCTATAACTGCCGACGGAAAAGGAATAGAGAGGTGGTTGGACATTTGTTGGAAACCGTAGAGGGTTTACTATCACCTGAGATGCAAGTCACCTTCATAGGGTGTATAACAAGAAAGTTACACGAAAGTTACATGGTATTAGGATAGAAAGAACAAAAATCACAAACCCCCCCCCCCTACCACCCCATACAACTTTTTTCTCGAAATCGAGTAAGGAATCCGGTGTATAAAGGAAATGCGGTACGTATGGGACGCGAAATTTCCATAAATGCACATGGGAATTCGAAAACCACATAATCCAACGTCCCGAACATAATTTTATTTTGTCAGACATTATACGAATTTGAGTGTTGCTTTATTCTCTGATATTTTTCCTCCACGTGTATTCTTATAAATAATTTCTGGGGCGCCGAGCTCTGTGACATAGATGTCTGCCTGAAAAATGCTACCTTAGCCCCCCTCCAGTGATTTGTTGAGTGGAAAACTAGGCCCATATATGCCAACGATGACTGCTCTGCCTTACATTCTGGATCTATCCATGTACAAATTAAAAGAAGTCCTTTTTCAAAAGTGTTGGCGTTCACTTTTAAGATCACCTTGAATGGTATATTTCAAAGTTATATAGCATTTCGGTGTGACGCCTGAAATGGAAATAATCATCGGCTCCTCTAGAACTTCCTTCAAGGACTTTCAGATGGCCGTGTTGAGAAGATTATCCCTCTGCAGTCTAATTGCACTGAGGATGGCGGTCTCCTTCTTAACATACAGATAGAGTGGAAGCACTGGAATTATAGCCTCTAATGCTACAATCGTCTATTCGGTACGCATGGCACCACTTTACTCCTAGACATGCAAGCCGTTGCATTTTATTTTATCCTGTCTACTTGTGTAATTTTTGACAACCACCAAGCGAGTGAAGCTTACATTTATGTGACCATGAGTCTGAATAATTATATAATCACAGGATCGTTTTTGGTTTGAGTCCCCCAAGTCTTGCAAAAAAAAAAAAAAAACCCTGCGGCACATCCATGCTGCCGCTGTAGCCTTCTGTAAAACTATGTTTTTAAAACCCTAGATGAAATCGAAAGGTATACTAAGCTTCAAAATGGATTGCATAATATTAAAAAGTTCATCCGTCCGTCCTCACGGTAACTCGAGAACGCGTTTATCTAGAAACCAGAAATTTTGTCATTAAAAAAAAAGGAAAATTAAGTTCGAAAATGTGACAAATCGGGCACCTCCTTCGTAGGGTTGCCATACAAAACCTTCGTTTTTCACGACATATTTGAACACTACCTGAGAACGCATCAACGTCGAGAGCATGATGTTTTTGTAGTAATGACAAAAAAAAAATCAAAAAAATCAAAAATGAACTAAATTGGTGTTGCCATATAAAAATACAGTGAAAACTCTCTATAAAGTAAACACTAGTTGAACTTGGTTGGTTCGCCTACGAATCAATATATTAATTCACTCTCTGTAACGAAAAATGCGCAAAACAATGTTTGTGTAGGTTGCCAGACGCTCCCAAAGGTACCGATATTTGGAGGGTAAGTATATCTAATGTTCCAGGTATGTCGATGTCGTGAACTTCTGCTTTTGTTTATTATGATTATGCCTTTATTGACTACTGACAGATTCGGTGTATATTGGATGACTTACATTACAAATCCGCTTATCGTTTTCAACCAATGGAAACGATTTGCTGCCATGTCAATGTAATTCAAACTTTAGGTACCACCGAGTCAATCAGTGGTAACCTTATGTCTGATACCTGTTTAATTTTATACTCATACATATTTTGTTGTAATTTTTTACTCATTCCTGGGTTTCGTTATAGAGTTTTCACTGTATACGGTTTTTATGTACTGAAAAGTTCTTCAGAATGTTAAATCCTATAAAATTGGTTATATTCATGTTTGCCCGACGAACTATTCTAGAAATATGTGTGAAAAACCACTTCAAAAATCAAATTTGCACACACTTTCATACGGGCATTCATCTAGCTAGGCTATCATAAGAATTGGTCTTAGACCAATTCTAGCTTTTTTGCCTGTTAAATGAGAGAATTCCTAGTTAGTCTGCTATCCAAGCTAAGGCCTAGATATGTATTTGACTACCTTTGAGAATTCCACTAAACTGTGTTCCTTCAAGAGATGATGCTTGTAAATAAAGCTTCCTTTTCCACGTGAATGGAACCCATGTCATCATCTGACACCAGTGGTGGACTAAATTAAAGGGCATTCTACATTACTTTAGAGATTACTCGATCATATTTGCCACTCTTGAGGGTGATTCTGATCTTTCGTCGTATTTGAATGTCAAAATATACGACTAAATGAAATGAACTTTTCTACCGATTTTTTCGTGTTTTCATTCAGGTCAGAATGAACTGAAAATGACACTTCACATTACAAATTCAAAATAATATTTCGAATTTAAGCACTTGTAATGCTCTAAGTAGGTGTAGAATTTCCATTTACCAGTGTAAAATTTTTGTCATGGGCGCAGTTGACTAATTTGTCGTATATTTAGTCGTGCTTTTTGACGTTTGTTCACTGAAAATTCATTATTGTTCATTTTGTGGTAGATAATAGTGAAGACACAAAATGAACTGTGTTAAAAGAAAAAGTACGACAAAATATGTCAAAATTCACGACTAAATAGTACGACAAAAGATCAGAATCACCCTCCTGGTTGTCATGTATGTAATGTAGTAAAATATTTCATAACTTGGCGCACCTTTATATAAATTGTTCAACATCTTCAACAACAAAAAATCGTGCATTATACTTTAATTGCAAATAAAATTTTTAATATTATTATCGGGCGCCGGCCTGGTCGCACTATTTACTTCATGCAACAGGTAGTCATCATAGTATCCATTTCAATTGGCCAAGCCAATGGCCAGGCACCACCAGACATGTCTATTGAGAAAAATGTTTATTTTGCATAAAATTTTCATTGCTATTGAAGTAATAATTTTCAACGTTCTGCAGCGACTACCGCGGGTATACAATTTCAAAACACTCTGCGCTCAGATTTGATGGGTAATTTTCATTTTAAAGTGGCAACAGCTTAATGGTTCGCTGTTTGACTTGTGCGAAACGCGCCACTTTTATGTTACTCGCATTGTATTACATGGCGTATAACAATTTAATTTTTCATAACAATAACAACGCAATCTTGTTACCTAGTGTTGTTGTTTCTCGTAATAAATATCTGAATGAACATTAAATCCAATTTCTAATATGCACGTAGAGTTTATTTTTTTTTATTATTCTACAGATGTTTATGATGTGGTGGATTGGGTTAACTTTGAATTTTTTTCGAAATATTTACTTTTAACAATTTTAATCTGTTGGAGTTAGAAGTGGAGATATTGGCCATAATCAGTGTCATCTTTACTAATGGGCTCGTTGGGACTGGCCCCCGCGTTAGATGAGGCCCCCTAGCCCATAGTCTACATATACTGGTGGAGTGTGCATTTACACAGGGTGTCCCAGAGCTAGCATCTTTCTATACCCAGGATTCCTCACTCAATATGAAGCAAAAAAATTTATGGTGGTTACCCTGTAACTTCCTTTGTTTAACAATCTATGAAACATAAAAACTGGCTTATCTAAAGAACTATTGCATGTACATAGGTAGGACTAACTGAAAGGTAACAATTTGATATTTCCAAATCTTGCAAGTAAATGTTACGGTTGTCAGGCATTTTGGCGGGGAAATCGTTAAAATTGAAAAAAAAAAAATTGAATTTGTTTACAATTTTTTTATTTTGTCGACTTGAGAGGGGGGGGGGGCGGCGGTGATAGTTCGATATTCGCTGGAAAGCTTAGACAGATTACTAAAATTTAAAAAGGAATTCATCAAGGAGAAACAAAGTTATCCTCATGTACCTGGACATAAGGGCCATAAAGGCAATGAAATTTCTGACGGCTTAGCCAAAAGAGCAGCGGAAACAACCTTTATCAAACCAGGGCCATTTTGTGGCACTACTAAGTGTTACTTCAGAGATACCCTAAATAGCTGATGCTGCGTTCTTTTTCTCGTTCAGAATGAATTTTTTCAATCCATGTCGTTCTTTTTCTCAGTCCGAACGATATATGTAGTTTCAATCTGTCATCGCTTTTATCGGACTCTGAATCATTCTGAATACACGTACCTGAATTTTTCCCGGATTTAAGCAGAACGATTTTAATTTGTATTCGTGAATGGGTTGCTTACAATTAGTACGGGGTGGTAGTAGTTAATTTTATGTTGCTTTTGTTGGAAAATGGCTTTATTTTTCATAAACAACAATTTTTACGAATTTATACTTGCTTTTATCAAATGGAGAAATGTCAAACACTTGAAATGGTTCTGTTTCGTTCCTTTTCTATGAGCACAGAATTAAATTATGACATCGTTCTGTCGATTCATACAGATTCATTCAGAACGAGAAAAGGGAAGCAGCATTTGAGAACAAGAGAAAATCGCTTTATTGGGAAAGGTTACAAGGTCTTCGTCAGGCAAAAAAGCTTATCGACCTCTTGATATTTTTGCAGTAGTAGATATTTGTTCTGGGAACTATGGTCTTAGACTAACATCTGTATAAAAATCGCATATAATAACAGATGGCGAATGTCGATAGATTTTAATATGACTAGATAATATAACATTATCTATAGAAAGGAATTACAACAAAACTTTAATTAGAGTGCATCTAAACAGAGATTATCCTAGAACCAACCAGTTCAAATGAGAGATCAAACGAAGCCAAGGTGAGTCCGGAATGTCTTTTCACACGATAACTCGAGAACTTGTTCACTTAAGAGAATTGAAATTTTGCACACGGACTTTTTAAAAAAATCAAATTAAGTTCGAAAATGGGACCAATCACGCAACTCGTTCGTAGGGTTGCCATACGAAAATTCCATTTTTCACTATATATTTAGACACTGCCTGAGAAAGCGTCGACGTAGAGAGCTGAAATTTGGTACATGGTGTTTTCGTAGCAATATTAAAAAAAGTTTCAAAAATGAACTAAATCGGGTAACCCCTTCTTAGTGTTGCCATATAAATATGTTGTTTTCTTACATATACTGTGAAAATGATCAATCCTAGACGTTTTTATTGTACCGAAGAGTTCTTCAGATATGTGTATGCGAAGAACCAATTCAAAAATCAAACTTGAGCAAATGGGTGACCATATGAAATTAGGTCCATACGGGCAGTCATCTAGGGTATCATAAGAATTGGTCTTAGACCAATTCTAGCTTTTTTACTTGTTAAAATTATTAAAGAAGTGAAATCCAGTCCTTTCGAATAGATTCCATTAAGGTACATACACTGTAAAAAATATTAGGACTATTCCCTAAAATGTAGGGAATACTCCCTCAAATTTAAGGGGAAAAAGACCTACATTTTAGGGAATATCCCTTACATTTTAGGAAATATTCCCTAATCTTATCGAAAAATACCTAAACTTTGTGGCAACAATTTGTGCAAATTTTTTACTGTGTAGTTTAAGATTCTTAAAGACGTGTGAACAGATTTCAAGTTATTATACATCAGATTTTTTTTTCGAAATCAAAATTATTTCGAACATCATACAAGAAGCTATACGAATTTGAATATTTTATTGTGCATATGGCTTTCCAGATGATTGGAAAGAATCAAGAGTGACTCCCATATAAAACGTGAAAGCATCCATTAGGTGTTAAGATCTATCAATTCATTATACTATCACATGTACGAAAAAATAATAAGAGATAATAGCACACAAACAACTGGAAGAATACTTCATATAAATTATAAATCAAACATTTGCTTATATAAAAACGCAATCGCAGGTGACTCGTATGAGTGAGTCAGATTTGAATCAAATTATAGGTAACGCTGAAAAGAAAAGTTGCTGCAAAAATTAAGTAGTGCTTTCTTTGTTCATTGATCTCACTATTAGAGGGAATCTGAGACAGTTGACCACAGACCACAGAGAACTAAAATTTCTGGAAGGAAGTATCTCGAAAGTCATTATTGAGACAGTACATGGTGTTCCACAAGGTTCCATATTTGGTCCTCTACTTGTTATCATTTTACATTATAATGATATGAATAAGGTACATGCTTCTTTGAATGAAACAATTTCAGGTTGAGTTATGTACACCTCCCTGTAATGGGTAGGGGTATTCCTCATTTGAAAGGAACTTTTGTAAGCTATTAGGTCTTTTCGATGAAAACACCGGGTAAACCTAGGGCACCCTAGTGCTACACTATCTTGTTTTTTGAAAAACCTAGGAAGGCTACCCCGAACTTGCACTAAAAATTTCTTGGGGTAAGAGTTTGACATTTGTCACTTGAAATTTGTTACAGATTGGGGCATATAAAAACACTTCTTAAACAAAAATAAGCAAAAATTAGTACTTTTTACTTGTCATCGTCTATTTTATAAATGAATTTTCATAATTAATTATACTCAGAAGAACTGTCAGAGAAATGTCAGATTGCACTAGGTTTACCCTATCTTTAAATGATTTGTTCGATGAGTGCACCCTAAGTAAATATTCGCAATACTATAGGGGAAAATTTGCAGGTGCTTTACACGGTATTTTCATCGAACGAATCTATTATAAAATTCAAGAGCTTCCAAAATCAATAGGGTGACTCAAAAGTTATACTCATTTATTCCAAACAGCGTTTTGACGAATATTCACGAAATTTTTAAATAGCTATAACTACTGAGGAGACCAACAGGGTACAGCAATATCTGGGTGGATGAGCTAGCTCGGAGGAATCTTCCTCCATAATCGAAATTGCACCAAAACACCTTGTCTGTCTCTATTATTTCAATTTGGGCTGATCACTAACTCAGTCGCCTTTGGTTTGATGACCCTTCGAGCAAAGCTACAAAGGAATTATGGGCATAAGCCTAACCCAAGCCTAACGAATAAGCTTTTGGGACTAAACAAGCCAACCCTGAGAACTCTAGTCTTAAATCTCACTGGACCCTCTTTTCTCAGGGGTCAGTTTTGCACGATTAGATTTGTTGATGATCCTTTCTGCAGAGGTTGCACAGAGGAATCCGAGATGGTGACTCACTTTCTTTGTCACTAAGCCAGACAGGAAAGCGATACAGATTCCTCGGCTCAGAACTCCTGGATGAGCTGCACGAAGCCGAAAAAGAGAGCTGGGGGGCCAACACTTAGTTTTGTAAGAGCGTCTGGTTGAGACCGATGAGTAATTGCTCATAAGTCTGGAGGGTGAATAATGCGCCTTGTTTTGGCCTGAGTTCAAGGGGCCCCTCGGGGCCATAACCTCTTTTCAAACTAACTAAGGGGACCTAAAGGAATCGCCTCGTATACCAGAAGCTACAATGATCTGAAACACCCTGTATAACGAATTTATGAATGAATTTAATTTCGTAATATTTTTATTTATGTAGGTAGGTTCTAACATAAAATTTCAGATCTTGTGCACAGGCCAGGAATTTGATTTAATAATGACTCTGATCTCTCTGTCTTCCTTCCAAAACTTTAACAAAAAAAAAAAAAAAAAAAAAAACAGGTCATAGAAGATGTGTGACGGCATTAAAAAGGCAACGCTCTTCACCATTTATTTGCGGAACTCTAGCTAAAACAGATTGTGTTCACTACGTGTAATTTCACAATGTTTTGTATGCAGCCACCGGCTATGGACTGCTTTACTTGGACTTATTATTGTGTTTTGCAGATCGTAAAAGACAATTTTTCATGATTTATATCTACTGAAAATATTTAAGATGTTTTAAATCCGTCAAGTTGCATAGCTTCAAGTAAATCGAAGCTGTTATTTTACAGTTTATATTCACCAAGTTCAATTCAAATGATAATCCGAGCAGTACATATACATATATATGGATATATACTATAGCTAAATTATTCCTACTCTGCTGCTGTTGCGACTGGCTTTACAAACACAGACACAATATACAAACGTGGTATGGCTGGCTAGAGAGACGAGAGTCTCAAAACTAATGAGGGGAACCGCATCTAAGTTTTGTCGATTCACGAATGTGTGATTTGGATTGTTCGTTTTTGATAACTCTGTAAAGTGTACCTACGGCAAACATATGTAAACAGCTATACTCTCGACAATATATGGATATATGCAACAGTATGCGATAGATAAAATTGTGGGATATTATATATATATAAAGAAGGTATATGCATAGTGGGCATGCATATACATATGTATATATATATATACTCCCCAACCATCAGCATACTCCCCATCAAGTACAATAAAGCCTGTCTACTTTAACGACATCTTTACTTACCTGAAAATTGAGAATATTTCGAAACTTTTTTTAAGATATTTTCTCAAAAATTTTCGATTATTCTTAGTCCAGACCAGACCAGACATACTTGCTATGTGGGAAATTGATTTTTCAACGAGTGAAGGTACGGCGCAACTAAATAGCATACATTTATATCGGCGGTGGTACCTACCACCACAGCCAATTTATATATTTACATTGTTTTTATATAAACTGTTGTGTGTTTTATTTTAGGGGCAATGAACATGCGCGATAGCAATTACGTGGTATATAGAAAATTCATCGGCTTTCCTGGGCATAGCTAGCATGCATAACCCAACAACCGTCCATAAATTTAACAAATATGCACTGACATACATAATCGCACAAACACAACATTAGCCAGCAATGCTATGGTTAGAGGTATGTGTATAGCGAAGTTATGACTGTATATGCGATTTTATAACTCAACTATACTTACGACATACATTGGAACATAATTTGTATAGTGACGAGCCGCGGAGTAACTATAAAGCCAAAGGTAAAACTGTTACATGATTACAGCTCATTACGAATTGTACCCGCACTTAATAATAAGATTTTACCTTAAAAATAAATAAAATAAAACTATGCCGGCATGGTCCTCCTATTTTAGAGGTATTCGCTATATATATATGCACATATATGGATGCGCATGGGTATTTGTGAGTAAAAGTAATAAAAATACCCTGCAAGCAAAGCGTACCAAAAGTTCAAATACATCAGCGTAAAAAATTTACTGATGTCAGTGCAATTATACACTATCCTAAGAAATTGTATGAAAAACCAGTAGATATCGGGTAATTTTCCAGGTAGTGTAACAAGAAAGATAACATTAGCGGGGGTATTGCTTGCATTTAACGATAACTGGAAAATTACCTGATAGCATTTCACTAGGTGAAATTATTAAAAACTGTCATTTAATATGTTATTTACAGAGTGAGTCAAACTTTCTTGTGTGAATTTTGTTTTTTATTTTAAAATGATCTTGTGAATTATTAGAAAAAAAAAGTAGTATAGCAAAACTAATTGAAAAAATTGATTAATAATTAACACAAATATTTTAAATTAATAATAATTTTGTTTAAGGAGAGTGTAAAAACAAAAAAAAAACAAAATAGTTCAAATATGAATAAAGAAACATTAAGTCTTCATATAAAAGAGGAAAAACTATCGTACAAAAGAGATTTAGAAAGCTATTCAGGGTTAGATGCGTTTGATATGGAATCTAGTCAAGATAGCAGTAAACGATGTAGATTCAGCGAGAATTCAAACATTATAGAAAGCGCAGGTGCTAACTACTATGAAGGTAAAACATAAATGAAAATTACAGATTAAACTTTTCATCGATTTTATTATAATTTTTACAGAAACTGAATATAAACTAGAGGCATCTAACGGCAGCACTAATCAAAACCAGACTAATTTAAATTCAAATAAAGGTAAATTAAAGACAAGAAAAAAGATAGAATTAGTCTAAGACGAATTCTTATGATACCCTAGAGATGAATGCCCGTAGGTAATTTCGTGTGGTCACCCTCTGTAAAAGTTTAATATTGTTGAAATGGTTTTTCGTCTATTTCTAGAATGATTTGTCGGACAGAAGAAATGATTTTACAACCAATTTCATAGGATTCTATGAAGACCGTTTTCTTAGTATACGCAAAATACATAAATTTTTATATGGCAAACATCGCAAGAAGAGATTGCCCGATTTAGTCCATTTCTGAACTTAAATCTACAATTTTTTTCCATGTGCAAAAGAGAATGTCTATTCTAGAGTCAGAAATGAGAGATGTCTTGAACGATGCATTATGATACTGTGAACATTACTATGTTTCCATGAGCCAGAATTGAGTTAGGATTGAGTTAGCGTTAAGTTTTGCTGGCTGACTTAACTCGATGCTGTTTCCATGAACGGCTTGAATTGAGTTCACATATAATATATTTCATACAAAGTTTCTGGATTTGTATTGAATAAGCCATCCATCCGCACTACTCTAACTAATACTTACACAAAACTCAACTCAATTCTCGTTCCCATGAACGTTAATTCGGATCCCATTCGGATTGAACCCTGCATGGAAACATAATACATATTTTATTAACAATGTTTATTTCAATTAAGCGGGGGTAGTTGTGGGGGGGGGGGTGTCAAAGTTTGATCTAGCATATTTTGGAATATCTACTACAGAATCGAATTCCTTAGGTCCTGTGAAGAGGCTTAAATAGCCATCCCCATACTAATTTCTTTAGTATTTCCCTCCTTTTTATTCGAACTGAGGTACTAGATTTTTCGCACCTTAGATCGTCTTTAACTTGATAGGGTTATATCCGATCGGAAAACGGGTTTCACTGTTCGCCTCAGCTCATTACCAGCTACGATTCGTAGAATTTTTTTCTCTGCATACTTTTTTCCCCGATTCAGAAGAGGACGTTGCCGCCGGAAACCCAATTTTCATGCACTTGGATTACATACACCCCAGCTACTACATTTCATATATATTTTGTAAGTATTTCTTCTATGGTCATTAGTGCTCTGTTGTGAATATTTTTGTCATAGGAAGTCATTTTTCAAGACTCACAATCACTAGAAATAGAAAAGTCCAGTTTTTCACCCAAGAATGTCGCTCAAGCTAAATCCGATCGCCAAAACTTTCATAATGCATCGTTTAAGACATCTCATATCTGGAGGTGTCGGGCCTAAAGTTGTATGAAAAGTGGGGATTCCCCTTTCAGCTCTCTAAATGAACACGTTTTCGAGTTATCGAGAGGACAGAAGGATAGAGCGAATTGGCAGCGAGTGACAACAACATTTTACTGACGGTATTTTGCGCCATCTCTCGGCAAGGAACTACACAATAATTATGACGTTTTTTTTTTTTTTTTAGCAAGTAAAGTTCAAGACTGCCGATCTTTTGGCATCGTATTTTTTTGTCGTCACTATTGTTGCCGATGTGCGAAATGTATATGAAAAAAATTAAAATAACTTTTAATATTAACCCTTTTCGCTCGTATGCCGACATAGCATTCTTCTCTTGCAATAATTTAAATGACAACCTGTAATCCAGTGTTGCCAGAGATATAGTAATTATGGTATATATTTATACGGTAATTGCTGTATGAAAACAAAATACGGTACAAAACCATTACCGTACGGCAGTATGCGGTAGTTTTAGCTGTCAGTAGGTACAATAATTTATTTCAATTTAGCTCAAGAAATAGATGAAGAAAACCGACAAGATTTTAAAAATTTATCGCAATTTGCGTTAAAACTTACTTTCACTTACTTCACTTTTTCAAAATCTTATTGCTGAAAATGAAACATCGCAATAAATTACAAAATGAAAGCTTTCGTCTATTCGCCGAATGTACATACGTATAAAAAGAACACCTAATTGTTGTAAAGGTTTTGAATCAACTGTATTAATGTTGCAGATATGCAATTATATGTAATTTGATATAATCTGTCCAAAATTTTGAGGAATTTGTTTTTGTTTTGACGAGTGTTTGGAACGAAATGATAAATTCGTCCGGCGTGGATGTCTAAATCTATTTCGCTCTACCATAATTATTTCTATGCGTCACAAATGGAATGACAAACTTAGTATATACCCTCTATTGATTTCATCTAGCTATGGTATAAGCACGAAATGATATACATAATTGGTTTTATATAATATTTAAAAAAATTAATTTATAGAAATCGTAGATCTGCTAAATACAGTAATAAAAAACCAACAGGAATTCGGCACTAGATTAAAAAACTTGGAAAAGTCCGTCAAGGAAAATGTGGGTATCTCTATTTCCTTTTTTTAATCTACTTCCGACTAATATAAATTTTATCAGGTGATAAATAAATATGACTTTTCGGCACAAAACAAAATGATGAGGGAAAATCTAATCACAACGAAGAAAGTTCTAAATATGACGAAACTCTTATTAGGCGAAAACGTAGATGAATTGGAGGTCGAAATTGCTTCAATAGATGAATTAGAGATCGAAATTGCTTCAAGGCTACCTTTGTCATCAATAGCGGAGATAACCGACTTAGAAGAGCACATAAACAATGAAGACTTTGAGAATTCATTGGTAAATTGAGAATATTGCTCGAAAAGAAAATATATATATATTTTTTTAATAGAAAACATATTTGCTCAAATTGAGGGGAACGTCTTCTGTAGATGAACTTTTCCGACGTGTTATAAATGATAAATGCATTAAAGAATTCAATTGGGATGGTCGAGCAGGGAAAAGAGCGTTACAGAAACTTAAACTATTTAATAATATTATATACGGTAAAGTTTTACTTTTTTATTTCATAATTAAATATAAAATGTTTTTATTTTTTAGGCATTTTTACCACTATGGGAAGGAAGAATTTCGAAAAAGAAATAAGAAAATCGGTAGAATTGTCACACAACCGGTTTAAACAAAAAACACGAACATTAATCAAACAGAATGTAAGCAATAAACTATAAAATATGTTTATTAACTTATTTGTAAGTTTCCAAGTATTAATATTAGGAATTGGTAATTTTAAGTTAATAAATCAGCCAAAATGTAAATTTGTAGCGCTTTTTTTTCAATCAAATCAATATTCAATCAAAACATTTAACCAATTTATCCACCAGTTGTGCGCTTTTGTCCGCCCACTAGTATCAGATAAGTTAAGTTTGCAATTTGACAGTAAAAAAAAAACCGATAAAATGGCGATTAGCACACAACTACAGTTGGGCCCTCTGGTCCGGAATACATGAGACAAACGCAGGTCACTTGTTGCTGTATGTACAATTTCGATCTTCAACCCAAACGAATCTTCCATTAACTTCGAAATTTGTTTAAACAACTTTTTCTATTGTTTGAACAGTTTGCTAAAATTTTTGAATAAAATAGGTACTAAAGGTTTTGAGTTTTGTTGAACGGAAGTAAGAGAAATATGGTTGCCTTTGATATACATTACATAACTGCGAATCAGCACACAGATGTATGGAAAGTCTCTCACACATGACAGGGGACTCGAAAAATTTGAAAGGAGTAAAAACAGGGTACTCTTTCGAGCTTTGGAATAGATAAAAACAAAATCCTAGATGATTAATGCGTTAAAGAAGAGAAGCGTAGCATGGTTAGCTATGATCCGTTAGTTTTCTGGTGTTAGCTTTGCTCCCCCTAAGACCAGGTCTAGGTTTACTACTTGATTGTAGCTTCAGAATAACTACATCTGTGATCTCTCTGTGACTCCAAAAACAAAGATGAACATGTTGTAAAGTAATGTAGTACTGTTCCTAAAGCTTAGTGTCAGGGACATTAATATTTATTATTTTGAGCGCATTAACAGCATACATAAAAATGTCGCCTTTAAAAAACCAGTCTATATCCAAATAAGCGAGAAAATTGCATCAGAAAAAGTCCTTAAAATGCTTTTAACAAAATATTTCCTAATATTTGACCCCCATATTCGATGTCGATTAGTCTTCATGTACCTACTTTGTCTATATTAGGTTGTCCTAGAGCGCCATTATTGGCTAGTCTGCCATCTATTATTTAGAGGATCTGTACTTTTTACATTGGTAGGCGGCACCAACCAAAGTGGGTACAATATAAAATTCTAAGAATGAAGTTAATCTTCACTCACAAACTCTACGTAGATTACAATAACACTCAATTCCGAAGAGAAGGATATAACAAACTATCACGGATATACATAATTATGTAACAGTCCAATTATAATCAAAACAGAAGTGTAACTTCTCAACTCCAATTTAAGAACAGCATTTAATAATGGTGACGAAAAAAAGGGAAGATAATGCAATTTAACTATATAACGACGGAAAATCTTTGCAGACCATTAGAAAAATACAAGATGGACTGAAAAATTAAAATTGAAACTGCTGAGCCAAGCAAAGAAATTCACACGTATTGTTTACTTAGGTATCATCTCAAAAAGATGGCTAAAGTCGATAGCGAGATCTGAAACTACTGCGACTGTAAAGCTCTCGGTTGCATAAGGTCTAAGTATCTAGAGTCAATCTCATTGCCAGTGAATGTTACAAAGATGGCACACAGGAACGATATAGATTTTATAAGGGACTTTAAATTTGAATGAACGCCCTAAGCTATTAGAAATCGCCATGACTAGATGAGTGGCGGAATGTCGGTCCGCATCCCCTATTTTAATAATAATAAAAACATACATATACATGACTTAAACGTAAAAAAACGTGTTAAATCTAGTGAAGGACAATGTTTCAGGATAAAATGGAGACTCTAAACAAAATACGTTTGGAGAAAACATAAACAAAAATGAAAATGACATTATCTAACTAACGAAATTCCATATAAAAAAATTTTTCTTTTATTCTTATAAATTTTGATTCTCCTGATCAGGAATAAGGCCTCAGCCAGATGCGGATGCAGGCCATCCCAATATTGCAAAGAAAGGACAGAGGGATTAACAAGGAGAATTAAGTAAATATATAAATTAATAGTTATTGGGTTGGTAGTTAACTTAGAATATATAACAAACAGGAATGCTGATATATAAGCTAACTTAAGTGAAGCCGGACTAATCTTTGTGTTGAGCTCAAGTTTTCCAGCGTGAGGTATAAACAGCTATCAGAATTCATATAGTCACCAAAGTTTCTAGTTTATGTTTGTTTTTTATTTTGCTTGATTGCTGCATCTCATGTTGAACTGCATTTTCGTCCTTCGTTATCGTCACAACACCCTCCGAACCAAAAGATGTAATTTTGACTTCATTCGTGTACACGGATTTCATATGAAACCCGCATTCCTGCCTGTTATATGTTCTAAGATTGTTGATAATTTCGAATAAGTTTAGTATGATGGAATAAAAAAGTTTTTTTGTTTGTTTTTATTATAATTTGTAGACACTACTACTAGTTACATTTTGGGGCAATACTTTAAGTAATTTGCTCTAAATAAACAAATTTCTATTGGTAAAATTAGTTTTACCATATTAATATAGCACCTTATCACTTTTGCATATTTAAAATGAAAACTAAATGAATAAAATATTAAAAATGAAACATTGGCCATTATTACAGCAAGTGAGTCAAAAAACACCTGTGTGTACTTTCAACAATATAGGAATGTTCAAAACAATGTGGAATCAATAATGCAATATAACAATCTTAGACTTAAGTTTCTCTCATTCTGAACTTTGTCTATATTGTCTCGTATAACACAGATTTGACTTAATTTCTGTAAGATGACGAATGAGAGAAAAATAAAAAAGAACAAAAACAATTGCCTGGATAGGAAAATATAGGTTAAAGGCTGTGATCAATAGGGTGTATGGAAATCAAAACGAGAATAGAAAAATCATAAGCCCAAACGAAAGCTGAAAGCAAAAAAAAAAATCATTTCATTTTTCGCATATTCCTATAACTTTTATACACTCGCGTTTCACAGCCAAAATAGTACTATGAACATTTTTTATATATGTATTTCTTTTTCGAAATTTAATATAAAAAGTGAGCTATATTTTTATTGATTTTTTTTTTTTAGAAATTATATACTAAAACAAGATTAATTTTTAAATGAAAAAAAAAAAAATGATGTTCTACTACTCCTATGGTTCTGTTTTGTTGTCTTTTTGCTGGTTTGTATCACAATAGCAAAGTAAGAATTTCATTATTTAGTTTATCTTAATTAAAATAATTTCAATATTTTAAGTATATACGTCCCACTAACAGTATGATAGAAATAATAGAAACATTGCTTTTGACCTCTTCGAAAATCTAGCTTGCACTGTAACCGCTATTATTCAGCTACTCAAAAAACTTTGGAAACTGAATTATAATACTACACTTACAAAAGTGTGATTCCTTGAGGTGAGATGATATCAAGAACTTGTTCCTCACAAAAAACCTCCAACCCTTCATCCTACCCTCTGAGCTCTAGATATTCGTAAACACTTGATTACTGAAAAGCCAGGCACCAAAATTTCATGAGAAAAAAAAACTGTAGACTCAACATTTACGAACGATTCACTATCATTTTTAAATCGCCATCAAAATTGGGAATAGGAGGGGGGAACTGAGGAGCGATATGCAGAACAATTTCTTTTTCAGACCACCTTAAGTAATCACGGGGTAATCTGTTAGGCATAGCACGCAGTATTTAAGTAATTGCAGTACAAACTATATTTCCAAAAAAGATACCTTTTTAGCTTTATAACTATATTGCTAACGAAATATAATATTCAGCAACATTTTGTATTTCAATAATTCTAAGAATCACCTCAATATCTCATACTTAAATGTATAACAATTCTTAATTACTGTGCGACAAAAAGCACAAATTACTTTATATATAAATATTAGGTAAACTCGCTCATTTAGTATATTAGTATATATTACTATCTATCAAAGTTAACTCTTTTCTTTTATTGAAGTCTGCAACAGCAGACAGTGCTTGGATTCTGTACGCTTTATACACAATATATATATATATATTTTTTTTTCACAGACCTATTATTATTATTAAAGAATTGACAAATCTTAGGCCGCAATGATGTCTTAGTTTTCTTTTTCTTTTTATTCTTTGCTTTCGTTACAGTTCTATACATTTCCTAATTTTTTAGGTTATATACTTTTTTGAAAAATCTATCTAAGGTAATTATATATAAACAATTTTTTGAAAGAAACAAAAATACAATTATTTAACAATATGATTTGAGAAGAGGGGGCGGGCAACAACGTCATCACACCACAGAAAATTTCCAAAATAGATTGCCAGAAATGCATAATATGAACGGAATTGTTATCATTATTGCAATTTACCTTAGAACATATAACAAACAGGAATGAAGATATAAACCAAATTAAATGAAGGTGTTGAGCTCTCAAGTTTTCTAGTGTGAATTATTATAAATAGCTAGTCGTATTCATGAAGGAGCAGTCATCTTCAAGTTATTCTAATAAGAGTGCAAATTTGTTGACATTTCTACACGCGTTGGTTTTTGTTTTTTGTTTTTTGTTTTGCATTCTCTGTCCATCGATAAATCTTACATACCTTCGAGACATTATGAAGGGCTTTCTGTTTCACTCATGTACATGAATCTTATACGATACCCCCATTCTTGATTGTTAGATATATGTTCTAAGGAAAATACAAAAATATAGAACTTCTTTCAACCATCAACTGAATAAACGATAAGTGAGTTACATAATTATTGTCTGCGTGCAAATGATTGCATCGCGTTGTAAAGGAATTGCGAATTTGCAAACATCGCGCCTGGTGTGGAAGGTAAGATTTAATTTAATCTACAATCAGGATCTGACAATCTGTAAATGGTTAATTTACGTAGATGCTCAGATTTATACCCATATTATAAATAAATACAAATGTGTGCAACACACGCGTGACACTAGACTAGAGGGACTTTCGAAAGTAAGATTTCTAAGACTACTTACCAATGAAGAAGATATAATGAGATATCCTGCAATATTTATTTTATTAAATATTCTTTTCACGTTGAGGACTATTTTGATTCTCTCCAATTCGCTTTCGGCGCTTGTTCAGAAGAGCATTATTAGAATTGTCCAAAGTTTTGATATGCATCTGCAAAACATCATTAAAACCATAGAAAAGAAAAAATATGTTTTTTTGTGAATAATAACTCACTTGATCGTAATCTACTCGCATTGTTGCTAAAGATCTGGTCATCTCTTCTTGAACTTCAGGCCATGTTTCTTCGCCCTCTTTCAAAACACGACCCGTATGCAATGGAGTTTGTGGTACTGTAGTATATTGCTAAAAAATTGTGTCAGTAATAAAATTTAAATTAATAAAAAAAAATAGCAAAACAACATTAACTAATTAATTTTAACACAATACATACTGCTATCCATTTATTTTTCATGACTTCTTCAATTGTTAAACGTTTAGCAGGATCAACATTAAGCATTCCTTTTATAAGATCTTTAGCAGCTTGACTGACATTCTTCCATTCAGGATTTGGAAAATCATATTGTCCGGTACGAATACGTTTCTTCATTCCTGGAGATATTGCTAATCCATGATTGCTATAAAATGGTGGAAATCCGCATAGAAGGATATACATAATAACACCAAGAGACCAAATATCACAACTTTTATCATATTTTTCTGGTCCCAATACTTCTGGAGCTAGACTCATTAATATAAAAAAAAAAAAAAAATATTAATGCGCACCACTAACCCAAAATATAAATGAGGTTAACTTACCTACATAATATGGGGTATAACATGGTGTTTGTAAAGTGTCTTTAACAAAAGTCTCCTTTGCAAATCCAAAATCGGTTAGCTTAAGGATTGCATTAACGTTTGGTGTTGTATAGAGCAAATTTTCAGGTTTTAAATCACGATGAGCAATATTCAGTGTATGTAAATAATGTACAGCTACGCATATTTCATGCATTATCTGAGCAGCCTCTGAAAGTGAAGAATAAGTGTGTGATCTTTATCGAATTGATGATATTTTAATGGATTAAGAAAATTGTGTTTGCAACTATGAATTTTGCAGGTGGTTAATATGAAAACATTAAGATGAACAAATGAAAATAATTCTAAGATTCGTGAACTATTAAAGAATTATTAATAGATTTATATAAATCATTGTAGATATCGTAGTTCAGAATCATTAATAAAAATTATCAGGCAACATTCCCTCATCAATTTTTTACCTCCAATAATAAGACAAAACTAAGAGAGCTTAGTATCAACTTAGAAAACGAGTTTATTTATTTTTTTATAAAAACATCAACTAAAGAATGTACTCGACAGGTGTTTGCTTTCGTCAATTTTAAGATAGGGCACATATGGCACCTATTTACTATCAGAGAGTGGGAGAGCTAGATGTACTTAGAGTACAAGTAGTCCTCCATGATTTGAATGTGGGTACTCTTACAAAAGTCTTATGGCTAGTCACTGAGACTGAATTGGCGTTCATATGGAAATATGGATGATCTGAGGGTTTCTGGGCATTACCCTACAAAGCTTTTATTTTTATCGGTACATTAAAAAAATATGAAACTGTAACTCAAATATAGTCATCTCACCTCTTTCTGTAAAAGCACCATCTTGTCTGTCTTGTATCCGTTGAAATAATTCACCTCCTTCCATACTACAGAAAAAAAAGCCATTAGTAGTATACCTAAATATAGATTCTAATTGAATACCATTCCATCACAACAAGTAAGCACTTATTACCGCTATAGGTGTTTTCATAAACATCCATAACATTAACAATGTGTAGGCATCCACTTGCCCGCCAATGTAAGTCAACTTCTCTTCGAGCCTTTGGATTATCCAGGAGTACCTAAAATGCATACCAATGATTTATGTAGATAGTCCCAAAGAAAAGAAAAAAAAAGCCTTAACCTTTAGAGCATATTTATGACCACTACGTCTGCTCGTACATTGCACAACTTTCCCATTTATTCCTAGACCAAGAACAGTGCTAGAAATTTCATAGTCGTCTGTGATTGGTGTGGTTTTCGGTACCCGAGTGCTGGATGGTTGAATAATACCAGTAGTAGTATTCATTTTTGACGCATCCATGTTAAACATTTCCACTTTTTCTCTGGCAATAAAGGCTACTTTCAAGTTGGACAAAAAGAACACACTTCTATTATATATATATATATAAGCACAGATAATAGTCGGATATAGCAGCATAAGCGTTTTTGTTTTGTTGTTGTTATTTATATATATATTTTTTTTTCGTTTTTAGTATCAGTAGAATCAGAATAAGTTTTTATCGGTTGCTTAAGTACGATATCATAGCATTTAATTTAATCTATTCGTAATGCCTTATCAAAGCTTCGTAGACGCACTTAATAGCTAGATAAGTACGTGGATATTATAATCAACATACAAACATACATACATACAGTAATGTCGCATACAATCAAAGTTTACCTGTGCCGTACGTAGGTAGAAGTTTTGCTTCTGCTCAGCGGTATTATATATTTGCAATATGGTAACTATATGTATAATTATAGTTTGAAAATGTTCAATCTCGCACGTCTGTTATGTCATAAATTATAGCACATCTTTTCTTATTACTTGTTTACCGCTTTAGTTTGTTTAAAAAGCTGTGTGACGTCAATCAACTGCCTGGAAATTATTATTCTTTCTTGAAAATCTAGTGATTTTTGTTTATCTTGTTATTAATCAGGAAGCGATTAAAGTTTTCTTTTTGTTTCTCTCTCTGAGCATTCCCCCAGATGATTGTAAATTAATTAATAATGCAGTCCTCCTTAGTCTAAATAATGATATTATGATATTTAGTATTTAGAATCAGATATTTTTTGTATACAATCTAAAAAAAATTATTCTAAAATATTTACCAAGACTTTTGAGTTGGATGAAACTCAAATGGACAGAAATATTTAGGATGTCAGGACAATCAGGATATCGGAAACCTTTATATTAGTGAAACAATAGTTCCCAATTTACAACAATCGCTTATAAAGTTTCAAAGGAATTTTGTTTATAAATATAAAACCACACTTAGGAGAAATAATTTTCACGCAGCTTCTTTTTGGTTTAAAATTGAAAGGTTAAATTTTCACACATAACCTACTGGACCATAGCTATCTTGAACTTGAATTGATTATTTTTTTGGTAACTAGGCTTTCGTAAATGCTTTTTCTCACAAACTTTTTCCAACTTTGGAAATTTTAACGTAGAGAAAACAGATCCGTAAGAAATAAATGACAAGGGGGAATATTTATTCAAAAAAGTGAGTGAGTGGGTGAGTAATCAGTGGCTGTCTTTTTTCCAATCGGGGAAGATGCACTTGAGGTTCATAGCACGGAGACATGATTAACACAGCGCCATCTAGTTGTTAATTTGTCAAATTTAACATAGTCAAGTTTTCGTCAATCGACAAAGGAAACCATTGACATGTCAGTGATGGAAACTGAAGACAAGAATAATAATATATTTAATGAGGACCAATTTAAGACGCTTTCAATTTGCGATTACTATAATTCCTTTTCTTTGTTTAATGATTTGTTTTTTAAGATTTTCTCAATACTTTTGATCAGATTCAGGCTGATGATATGTAGCAGAATGATCCTTCATAAAATCATCACCAGAGCACGCCACGATTATTAATGGAATTTTTGACAAACACACAAGTCTGCTTCTCTCTTGCTGTTTGAATACCGTTAATGTATCGTTCAACCTTAACGTGTTTTTAATTGATTTTATTTAATCATTTTGAATTGAAAACAAATGTAGCGGGTATGATTGATCGAAATCAATTACTCGAACATTTTCAAGGGAAAAATGGGCAAAAATTAAAATTACGTCTAAACCCCGGTATTATGTTCATTTAGCGGATAAATGTTTAACAGCAATCGAACATGGACCTTTTTTACGGCTAAATTTGTTCATTGTATTGAGCGGATAAATCTGATGCTAAATATGTTTCTCTAAACTACTATCATCTACTTGTCAAAACTAAACAAACTTTTAGCTGATAAAACAATACCATAGCCAAACTAAAAACATACAAAGACTGGACACGTCGAACAAAAATATGCAACGCTTTTCTAGAATATAAAATTAACGATGCCTCGACGATGCCTCGACTTGGCACTTAATGACGTGCCAGAATTGGCCACAAACACGTTCTATTACTCTTAAAAAGAGCGCGACTATCAATCGCTATATCAAATACGACTTCAGTCATGGAAAGTAATTTTTCTTATCCCACTTTTAGAACACTTTTTTGTATCCATATATAAGGAAATTGACCAGCAGGAGTCATTATTCTTATAGGAGGACATGACTTCATTATGAACTGATTTTCGAGCCATAGTGACGTATACTATGTGACACACGGCATTTTAATGAATAGTTAATACTCTAATGATTCATTAGATTGTGTTGTGTCTAGGCTATAAATTAAACAAAAATCATCTTGACTTTTGGTGCTTTCGAACTTTGATGTGACCGTTATAGTTGCAGGAGCTGTAGAGGTCGAGGGTTGATTATAACTTTGAATTGTTCCAACCATATTAATTACTTTATCTGACTATCTGACAAGTCGTAGGTATAACAGGCTTTCCACGTCGTTTTAGTCTTGATCGTGTATTTAAAATTGCATTAATTATATCTGTTTTCATTTTATTTCTAGTTTTGATTACACTCCATTCATATTAAAAAAAAATTTCAATGCTAACTCAATTTTTGGCAAAATATGGGCATAGCGATTTTTGTTTCTATACCCCTTCAATTATAGTGCGGAGGCAAAGCAGCCAGAGACAATTGAGGAGTGTCGGTTGATAATGCTGACAGTGTCAATAATAGGAATAAAACAGAAAAATATGTTTAGTTTTCAAAAGGAAGACATTCAGACGTAGATACCACCAAACTTGTGGCGGATTTTGTATGCATATGCGTCTTTATCAAGGCTATGGGCGGTGGAACGTACAGCATTTTCACCTGATACTACTCAATTTGTAAAAATATTCAATTCGGCTCAATCTGTAATGCTACAATTGAATAAAAATCTCATGATTCCATTAAAAAATCCGTCAGCCGTTAGAATACCTTTTTTTCCCGTTTTCCCTCATATTAATCCGCTAGATCTGACGGGAAATCTGTTAAGTTGCAACAGTCTGCTTATGTACTTTATAGAGAGGACTTAAGCTTAGACGCATCGACAAAACGGGATATTGACTTAAGGCTGTTTAACTTGTCAATCAGTACGTTCACATGAATACTTGAAGTATACTTCAAGTAGAGATCAAGTAATCAAAATATCATGTAAACGAGCATTGACTTCAAATATACTTGAGTCAAGTAAATCACAAAATTTTGTTCGATTTACTTGAAAAAATTCATGTAAACGCAACTTCAGTACTTGAAAATTTTTCATTTGTGCGAGATATGAAAACGGCAAAGAGGAACAAAAAGAAGATTTTTGTTGATAATTCAGGCTGTGATTATTAGCACTTTTCTCAAGATATTTATAAAAAAATCCGCAATTCTGAATTGAACTTAATGCAGAGTTGTCAAAGGTAAAATGTCACTTCAAGTAAATTTCAAGTCAAGTAATTGGAATTAATTCAACCAAAAGCCCAAATTGAGCTTCAAGTCGATTTCAAGTCAAGTACTCAAGAGTATTCATGTATACGTACTGGAGTAGCTTAACAACATTTTTATAAGCATGTACTATATAGGTTTGTTGTATGTATCATTCAGACTTATTTACATATAGGCGATTATATGTATACATACATACGAGTAAAGGCGAATTTTATAATGTAATAGGAACTAATCGAAAGGATGATAGGTGTAAAAGAACAAAGTATCATGTCGAAGTGGGATTCGAACACATGACTTCATAAGCAAATGCAACAACCAAATATTTTATAACTTAAAAAGAAATCGTGCTTTTATATATGTACAGTACAATACCTGTCCTACAATAGGATAGGAAAGGTTCGATAAAATAAGTAGTAATTCGTAAATGGAAAAAATTCTCTTCAACAAAGTCACAAATATCATTTCCTGTGAAGCATCAGTTAAAAATTTCTAGAATTTCTTTTTGTGAAATCGTATGTTGAGTGCAGCAGTAGGATAAATTCGTCAGGTAAAACAAACAAATTTTCTTAAAATAGGAGGGTGAAATATGAAAAATGGTTACACATTAGGTTTTTTTTTTTCAAAATAGTCTAACGTAATGTGGGGCCATGTCTGTTGAATAGGAATAGTCGTTCGTTATTAAAAAGTTTTTTCGTTAACCACTCTAAGTTTCAAGTCCGTTGATACTGATGATCGAGATTAATCCAAAATTGAGATATTTTCTTCTTAAAGCCAGTCGGAAAATACTTGTGGGAAGCATGTATTGCTGCGTGATCGTCTTGGATCGATGTTAGATTTTTACACTGCATTCCAGTTTGCTACTCGGTAATGATTACTATTTCGACACTTGACAGAGATACACATAGAAAGAAATTGCCCACCCCCCCCGACATTATAGAGCACCAACTGGGCCAAATATGTCTTCTAGCCAGGCAAAGGTACAGAAAGTATATATATAGTATCCCAACCCATCTGGTCTATCAAAGCAGAACCTCTTTTCGTGTGCCTCTATTGTTGATCCAAAGAATCTGATGCAAATTCCAGGCGATTTAGTTGATGTCATACAGTCAGCGACGAGTTTTTTTCTAAGCGTAGCTTTTTCAATTTGTGCTTGTTTTTTTTGTAATTGCTCTCTGAAGAGTCTGAGCTGTACCATCCTACTTCGTCCGTTATTGTCCGAGCGCTCTTTGTAGAGTTTGATGCTTCCTTCTGTTGTTGGGCCTTTCTTGTCATCCCTTTGTGATTTTTTAATTTAACCAAATCAAAAAATTCTTCACAAGCTTTTACAATTACTTGGAATACAAATTATAAATGGCGAACTGTCGGTTTTATCAAGTTTAGATTGAAAAAAAAAAAAAATCGGAATTTTGAAAATCATCCTTTGACAAAAATTTCAAGGAACTTTTAATTGATGCTTACGGGAAAAGATATTTCTGACTTTGTTGAAGAGACGTTTTTCCATTTACGGTTATAAGTACAGGGTGGGCCAACTTGGACTGATTGATTCAAAATGCATATAACTTTGGTATTTTTAAGTTAAATGTTTTTTTATGAACGTGTAATTCATTAAATTGTTTTTGAATGTAAGTCTGAAAAATAATTTATGCCTTAAACGACTACCATTTTCTTCTTTTGGAGTTAATGGCTATTTCTAAGATATTTTGCATTACGGTGCGCAACGTTTATGGCTCCAAATTTTCAATTTCTGTTCGAATATTCTGCTTTAGTTCCCGAATGTTTTGTGGTTTGTTCAAGTAAATCGGTTACTTCAAGAGACTAAAAAAAAAAATGAGAGGCCGTCAAATATGGGGAACGGGAGATGGCTAAGTGAAGTTTTCTTTTTTTTAAAAATTATTCGGTCATCGAAAATTTCTCAAGGGATGGCCATTATCGCTTTTGCGCTACGATCTATAGCTCCATCTTGCTGGAAGCATATGCAAGGATTATTCAGAACTGCCGGACGTAAAAACTTTTCTAATATGTTGCGGTATACTGTCCCAGATATGGTTTATGGATGCTCACTATCATCTTCGAAAAAATATGGACCGATAGCTCTATCGGCCTTAATTCTAACACCAAACAGTGCATCTAAGAGGGTGTAATTGACGCTGATGCAACGTTCTGGGTTTCTTCGTACGCCAAAGTCGGCAGTTCTGTCTATTGACATGTCCATTTAAATGGCAATGTGGTTCATCGCTCGTAATTAGATTATTCAAAAGTTGGCATTATCTGTCGTAAACTGAATGAACCTATTGACATACTGTAGCCGTTGTCTGCATCCCTCGGCAATAATTCTTGGGCCAATTGAATTTTGTATGGAAACATGCTCAGATCAAGTTTCAAAATGTGTCGTAGCGATGTTTTGGAGATGCTCAATTGAGTAGATAGATACAGCGTACACCCTCCACAGCTTGTTCATTGTAAACAGGTAGATTAGGATTTGTTCGTGGCTCATCAAATACTGCACCCCCGCTTTTCAAAATGAGCTATTAAGTTTCTTATTATGTTTGCTGATGGTATTTAGTTTGTGTTATAACAGATCGTCCGGGGAAAAAAATTAAATTAAACAATTTTGACACGTTCTTGCACTGAGTATGAAGACATTATAAAATTCTTTATAATCTGGAAAAAAAATTAAAAACTTAAAAATACGAAAATTATATGTATTTTCCGATAACTTTTTAAGAAATCCCATCATAAGTTTTGTTGCAATCTGCTCTTGAAGTCAAGACGAAACACAAAAAATGCTTGGTTGAAATTTTTAATAAATAGAATCTCTTATAGTCTAAACATTTTTGTTTAAATTTAATATCTACGTGCTTATTTCAACATATGTATATAATAACTGTTTTTTTCAATTTAGAATTATTGTCTTTCGTTTTTTTTTTGTTTTTTTTTTTATTACAGGTCGCCTTTATGTGGCTATTTATTTCTACGCTCTACTATAAGATTATTTTCTATACATTAAGGAATGCTATAGGTGTGTGTGTGTTATTAAAAATGTTTTTATTTGCATTATTATTGATTACGGGATAAGTTTAAATACTAATTTATGTGTGTATCGATTTATATCCTTAAGGTCTAATCATAGTGTTGTTGTTTTTTATTATTAGGTATATCATTTTAAAATAGTTTATTTATGTGAAAATATCTTTTGTCTACGAAAGCTATTTTATCAAATATTTATTTAAATATAAATAAATAAAGCCTTAGACTCGAAAACCCAATTTATTCGATGTTTTATTTTGCAGATACTTTTTTCTTATAGTTCATTTGCATTTAATTCTACGCTCTTCAAGCAATTGTCTTTTTTTTATGTTCATTTTTGATACATTTTTGGGTAATTATTATTGTTTTTTTAATTATTATTATATTTGTTTTTTTTTACAAGTATATATGTAATAGCTTGAGATAAATGTATAGTTTTTATTTTTTTATTTATAGTTTTTAACCTCCTTAATATTAGGTATTTACAAATATTTTGTTTTGTTTTTTACTCTATTATTTGAAATTTACATTTAGAGCTAAGCTATAACTATGATGATTCGATTTAGCACACAATTTTTAACTTGTTTTTCTTTTTTTTTTAGCAAAACATACATGTACGCACTTCAGAGGAGAGTCCCAGAAAGGAGAATAGTGGCAGAACCATTATCATAATAATATAATATGTAGAATAGGAAGAAAAGTGTGATAAAATGTGTGAAACTAAGTTGTAAAAGAACTTTTTTAAATTGTGGAATGCGTTACCTTCTTGGGCCACTTAAATTTATTACACGTTTGAGGATGGATTTTAAAGCCACATTACTCTCAGCTGGCATTGTTTAGTGTACTTAAATAAAGTCAAAATAAGAAACCAGTTGAGGTATAAGAACTGGGAATTCTTATGGGGCTGATATATCAAATTTCAACAGAAATTATTTCCATGTTATATTTTTCAATGAAACGGGAACATCAAAAATATGATCGATATCACACCTTACATGATTGCACTAAGGAATTATAGATAAGAAGATTGAGTTAAAATTTAACTGTTTTACATATAAATTCCCTAGAGGGATATGGACTTCAGCATCTTCAGGAGGAGTACACGAAAACTATTCAATGAAACAAAAGCGAATAAAAATCAGAGAAAGATTGGACACAGTATAAGATAAGTCAAGTCTTCAAGACAACAAAACGCGGAATTAAGAGTGGTAAATACTCTTCATGAAGAAGCTATTGTGAATCCATACAGACTACGAATGAGTCCGCTAGAGTCAGAAAGACTCTTCTTCCAGGAATTGATGACATCATTCCTATTATGCTGCATAAGATACGTACAAGAAATTGTAATTCCGGAGCTTATGGTTATATATAAAAGCTGCCAATACTACTACGTATGTTTCCCGCACCTAGAAGATAACCAAAGTGATACTCATTCTCAAGGCGGACACATGACCACTAAGGATTTTAGACCTATAAACCTTATGTAATTTCTTTTCAAGAATTCGAAAGACTCATGGACTTGTTTAAGGTAAATGGAATTTCTAGATCACAACATGAATTAATTCCGTACAAAGCATTACGTTCTGGCAAATTTACGCTTTCCTCAGGTATTTTTAACTACCTTAAGGAACTCAGCCCCCCCCCCCCCCCCAATTTCTTATCATCTTCTCACCATATATTTGTATATTTGCTTAACAGATTTGTTGATTATTGACTTAATTATTTTTTGGATGGATATATTTAATGAAAACAGATGGCCGACATCTTTCATTGGTTAATTTTTGGAGGGAAGTAATAGATTTAAAATTTTATGGGAACGTTTTTACCATAAACGCTTATATTGCCATAGATAGCTCATCAAAACGGAGATTTTTCCCCACTCAGTAAATTCTCCTGAAAGTAGCTTAAGTAGTTAAGATCGTGGCAACTATATAGAGTTACAAAGTAGTTGAACTTCAATGCTTTATTTGCGGAAAATTCTCTCATACACGAAGAAATTTCACGTGATAATCTCTCCAATATATGTAAGTAAAAACTTTCAAAACTATCAAATCCCCAGCTTCCACCAT
The DNA here is from genome assembly GCA_963924295.1 of Dioctria rufipes. Classification (NCBI taxonomy): domain Eukaryota; kingdom Metazoa; phylum Arthropoda; class Insecta; order Diptera; family Asilidae; genus Dioctria; species Dioctria rufipes. The sequence goes on from OZ002741.1 coordinate 2,439,249, forward strand.
AAAAGTTCAAGCTTGTAAAAAGTTGTGGCGAGATCTGTATATTGAATTTGTTTGCTCTTCACAGTTAGATAGAATTGGGAAGTAGTTTTTTTTGTAGTTTTTTGTTACAATTACGTATTGCTGCCCAAACTGTGGCTCAACATTTCGAAAACTGACATGGAAAATCTTACGCGATAGAAGAGAAAAGCGCTCTAAATCTACACTAAACTATACCGGAGACCTTGTGGAAAGTATTATCTCAACTAAGCCCTTTACAGGAAAGCCGGTATTACTTGGTTGAGATAATTAAGAAAGTGGTTACAAAAGCCCTCAGTCATACTAACATAATTATTAGATCATTCTCTAACTTTATCCACACTTCTCCACAAAAAGGTATATTTTACCTGTGTGCATTACAAATGAAAGCTGTAAAAGGAAATATTACTCCGTAGAATTTTTTTTATTTTACATCGTGAATCAAGTTAGCAGCCAGCAAGCAGGGTAGAACTTGAGGAGAGCTCAGTGGAATCCGGAGGCATGAACCGATGCAGCAATAGCAGTAGAGAATACCACCGTAGATTTGCAAATAAGCTAGCAGTCTGCAGACAGGAGTACAGAAGATATTACCACAAAAAAGACCAGGAAAAGCGACCGAAGCAGCGATGATACTAGCCTGTTAACCGAGCATGACTTGGACTCAAAGGAAATGGTATATAAACCGATGAACAGCATAAACGGAGCAATGTACAACTACAAGAACACCAAAGGACATAGGATCAACGAAGAAATACAAATAATAAACAACCCAGCGGGAAATAGAAGAGTTCAAAAAGGAATGTAAGAGCGCCTCTTTGGAAACTCGCAGCGCTTCTTCACGGTATCCTTGTTCATATTGTTTTAACGTGGGAATGTCCGCAGAGGGAAGCGCTTAGCTGAAGATTCTTGGGAAGCGGTCTAGGAGCGCTAATAGACAAAATCAAGATAAGGGTTTTATTAAAATTGCAGTTTTTTTCTGAATGCGCTCCGTTTAATTTTAAATTACATAAATTATTTTTCCATTCACCGCACACTTCAACTGACTACTAAAGAATGACAATTCAGATGCATCAGAGTCATCCTTTCACAACAAGCCTAAACTCAGGGAAGAGATCTGCTTCCGCAAATATTCCTTTGGCTATGGTATAAGAGTACTTTGGAAAATATATTCTCTGGCTATGTAGTGGGAGCACTTCCCCTGACAAGCGCCTGACCTATTTCCAGCTGGGAAGGTCAGAAGCATAACTAAAGCAGCGAAATATATAGCGGCCTACGTTAAGAAAAGAAAAATGGATGAGGTAAGAGAGGGAGAAGAATAAGGACATGAGGAAGGATCCAAGAATAAAATGATGTAATATAAAAAGGGTAGATGTGGGGTAGATGTGTACTACGTAAGCGGTCAGTTTATTTTTTTGTACTTTTTATATTTGCAACGGGCGTGACGTAATATCACGTCTTTACGAAAAAGTGCACGCCCATTGTATATTGCATAAATAAAAAGGTTCAAGTAACTCAAACCAGGACTTACAGGAAGCGTAAATATTCTTGAATTAATTTGTTTAAATCGGATTGGTGTTTGGAGTGTGCTTGAAGTTCAAATTCAAATTCATTCCTATTTGAATTTCCATCAACGAGAACAACAATAGGTTAAACAGTAGCAATTAGGTAAAATTATAGGGCTTTAAATATACAACAGATCGTAACAACACAAACAAAATTAGGACAGCACAACAAAAATAGGACTACAACTCACCTTCAAGTAGTATTCACGATTTATCGATTTTTTAAGGATTTTTCTTGAAGTTGAACTTTAAAATATTCCAAATCCATAGTTCATCTTGCTCTTGGGCTCAGTTTTCAGCAAGATTTCAATACAGAAAATATTTTATCAGGATTAAATAATTCGACCTTATCCGTAAATTTGTATACGAATACCTTTGATTTAATGCTGTTTTTCTTCTACATACATATGTATATTTATGGTTCTTTATAGTGGCTCTTTTGGACACTCGTCCGAGTTAAGATGATTTTTTATCCAATTTAAATAATAATATTCGAAATATTTATACTTTTTCTGTTATGTGTGTGTGAAACCGATTTTATTTATTGGACTCGATGCCTGTGTGAACCCAATTGTGCCCGTGAAAGGACACTACAATCACATATTAGACAATGGTAATGGGTTTGCTTTAAGCTATATGTGCATTCACCATTCGATGGATCATGATCTTTTGAGGTACTACACTTTTCATTGTTGGCCACTTTTCGAAATCCCGCCATTCTTATAAATTCCATTTTACTATGCTGTCGTCGATGAGCGACAACTTTATTTGTATCTGAGCAAATAAAATTGCATTTAAGGCAGTGGAAATGTGAGGATTTGTTGTTCTGGCCTGCTGAAAAATAGAGGGATAGATTAAAATCTGCTTATAAAGTGGGGATATAAATTTTTTTTAGGCCTTACCAATATTCTTGTTATATGCACAGTCCTCATATCCGCATCGCATATTTGCTCGAAACTGCTTGAAATCATCTCCCATCAATTTATCAAGGCGTTCATGTCGTGCAGTGTGCTGCACAAAACGGGTTTTATCACAAAAACTGTAGTAACAGTCATTTCGTCTGCAATGAAAATGAGACTGATGGTTGCGATATCCACAATTTGGGAAATTACAATCCTCATTGAAACGAAATTTAAGATAACCATGAGGAACTGGTTCATCTTTGAAAATTTTAAAATTTCCTTGTTTATTTGATTTTAACACCTTTTTGGCGGGTAACAAGTCCATTACAGAATTGTAGTCATCAGCTTTACGTTTTTGTCGTAAACCAGCAAATCCTTCAGCAACTACTTGCGGGACAGTATTACTGCCAGAGGCAGCAGCTGCAGCAGCTGCAGCTGCAGCAACAAATGGAAATGGCGTTGTTATAGCAGCATCAGGCTTCATTGGTGACTTTACACTTGTAGATGGTTGCTCGAATTGTGATTTAAAAAATTCTGTATGACTTATGGGAAGACCATGTGATCCCAAGAATGGATAAAAATTTTGATAATAAAAAGGATTCTGTTGATATAGGGCTAACTGTGCTAAATGAAGGTTTTGCATGGAAAAATTATCAACAAAATTTGTCGGTAGTAACGGTGAAACGGATGGTGGTGGTGGTTGTTGTGGTATTGAAGAAGACGAGACTGCTGTGTTAGCTGTTGATGATGATTGGGGTGAAGGTGCAGCAGAAGCAGCAGCGGCAGCAGCAGCTGTAACAAGACTTAAATCCTGAGGTTGATCAATTTGTTCACTTGAACTATTTCCGCTTGGCTCCAATTTAATTGTAGCGGAATTATCATTGTCAACCGGCGATATATTTTGATTGTTGACATCGGCATCCTTATTATTATGGTGACCAAGCATTGTTGAAGAATGTTTTATTCGATGAATTTTTAACTTAATTTTATCAGAAAATGCCTAAAAATTACAGAAAGTTCTGGGTGTGCATTTGAGAAAAATTATTTATTTTACCTGATTACATAGTTCACAGTGCTCATGCAGTTTTCTCTTCAGCTTGCAAAAGGGTCGTTGACAAATTGGTATTGCTTCAACTGTAGTTATTTGTTGTTGTTGTTGGGATCCAGATAGCATTGATGATGAATGTTCACTGATATCGCTATTTTCAGGAAAATATGTTCCAGCTGCACGAACCACTAAGCGGAATAGAGAAAATAATTTACAATTTTTTAGCAACAAAGTAAGCAAAAAAAAATATTTTAAACAACAAAATTACCTGAGACTCGATCATCTTCACTAGATTCAGACTTAACACCAAAATTACAATCCAAGTCACCATCATCAATAAGTTTTTCATTTACTCCTCCTCCTCCTAATCCGCCAACAGTTCCTCCACAACTCCCTACACCGTCACAATGACCTTGTTGAATGCTCGATAAGTTAAGGGATCCAGAATCTTCTTGAGTTGCTGAATACGGTTGTATTTCAATCTTACAAGAACTAGGACTATTGCTGGAATTGCTGAATATTGAGTTTGACTTGCCTATAGAAGGCAATGATGTATTTGAGCTAAATGATGATTTCCCCGATTTTTTATAGCCCGACGGATTGCATATGCAAATGTGTAATTGTAGATCTGCTTGGGAGATTATTTGTTGGCAGCATCTTGTGCAGTGAAAATGACTTTTAACCTGTAGAGAAAATTTTTTGTTTTTTTAATACAGAATAATTGATCTGTAGAGCTAAAATATATATATGAGTATTTAGTTAAATGGTATTATGCTTAACATAGCTCAGAACGGTCAAAACCGATACTAAGTACTATTTCACCTCAAAAAAGCGTTCAAATTGATAGGATAAAATTTGCGCCTAAAAGCAGGATTGTCTTCTACTTTTATAGATGATAAAATATAGCATTCAAGCTTCAGCTAGTGTCGGATGTGTCTGTCGTTGATTGTGAGACAAAACTCCGCCTCCTACCTATTCTTTCTAAATTTTGCAGGTCTACGTGGGTTTAAAATTCATCAAGGAATCAATACAGATAATTATGTGTAGTAGAGAGAAGCGCAAATACAGACGTTACATTCAAAAAATATCAGATCTATGATAAAATATAGGTTGGAGGGGTCTTTTCTTCTGAAAACATGTAATGTGGTGTATCTCGCAAAACTGTCCGAAATTAACAAATTAGTTAGACCGATATTCGAAAATAAAAGTAAACGATGATGGAATTTTGTCTTTCCTGCTTGCACCGTTGGATTGGAAATTTTAAATGCATGCCCTCGATATTGATCCTTTAATGAAAAAAAAACAGAAAATCTTGAGTACTGCTGCAATTTTGACAACAAAAAAGGGGAATCACACCAGATGACGTAATGTGAAAGATGCTGTTTATGATTTCTAGCTCGTATCGATCAACACCAGGTTTATGTTCAGGATTTAAATTTTAGCAAGTATTTTGCGGCGTTCAAAGATTTCTCAAATAAGCTTTTTTCTCCAAAGGCACAACTGATTTTTACAATTCTCCTGAGCAATATTTAAGCTATTTTAAGCTATTTCGGGGAACTGTAATTAAAATTGCTGTGAACTGTCAGACAAATTGTCAGATTTAAATAGGTTTTTTATTATTTCAAACAATTAAGCTCAAATCTTCTCAAAATAAGCTAAAACTTAAATCTTGAACGTAACCCAGTAAGGTATAAAGACATCAATAGATTTCTTACGATAGATTAAAAGTTGATGGATAATCACCTAAAAAAATATTCTTGCCAGTCACCATACCGAGTATCCATTCAAGCCATTTAAAAAGGGTTAGCAAGATGTTTCTTATCAGGGTCAGAGGTCAATTCAATTTGGATTTAATACATTAAAAAGAATGATGCAAACAAGTGGAAATTTATATAACTAAATCCAGTCAATCAAGTGCAAGATACAAAAAAAAAAAAACAAGGATGAAAATGAAAAAAAAAACAGTTACTCACCCCTCGACTATTGCACTCATGAACCCCACAATCACCACCAATGTCGAATTTCTTAAAGCCTTCAATGACGTGAGCTTGAAGATCGGTTGCATAATTGCTGGCGGCACCAACACCGCTGCCGCCATGGCACTTGTTCATATGCAGATCCATTGCATGTCCATGGGCGGTTGTAAATTTGCAGTCGCCGCCGCCATGTGTACAGTGAAAATGCATTTGCTGAGCATATACACATAACTGACCTATGCACTTTTCATTTGGTTGAAATACTCGAAATTTTAGATCGGACGAAAGGTTTCTGTCATCACTTACAGTTGGTTCTGTTTCCTGATGGCTCATCATACAATCACCAAGTAGACGACTGCTAATCTGACTAACAGATGGTGTCGTACGCAATATTGACGATTGCTGCTGTGAGGAAGAGCTTGGTTCATTTAAAGTTTTCTCAAGTTTAAAACTGGTGAAGATTGCTTGCGGTGGTTGTTGAGCCTAGTTTTATTTTATTTTTATTTTATTTTATTTTTTTTTGTTTATATAAAATGATTAAGATAAAAAAAAAACACTTACATTGTTATAAACTTCAACGACTCGATTTTTGGGCGGTCGGCCACGTTTACGATTGAAGAAGCCTTCTATAGATGTAATCTGCAAGAGATTCGAGCTCTGCATTAGGTTCTCGGCATTACGATTCAATTCATGCATTCTCATATGATCGGTTATGTCTCCAAGGGCTCGCGGAACAACAGCTTCACAGTCTTTTATCAAGCAGTGCATGTGAGGCTCGTTCGTGCTGAGAAAGCATTCGATGCGATCCATAATTATTTTCCCGCTAATTGTATTATTACTGTTGGTACGTTCCTGTTTACAATCTGAGCTTTTCAGGTTCAAATCAAGTGGTTCTGTTTGTTGTTGTTGTTGCTGCTGCTGCTGTTGTTGTACTAGGTCAAGGACACAAATTTGACGGGTGCAATTATCCGTGAAGTACTGTCTTATCACGTGCTCGATGTCTTCAAAATTATTAGTGTTATTGCTTCCCGTATTGCCGCTATCAATATTGAAATTTGAATTAGTCATCACTGACACGAGTAAATTGTCTGAGCTTGCAGTATCCAACTGTGAATTGTGCTGCTGCTGTTGTTGGATAGGTGAAATTGGCTGTTGAAATTTACTGTCATTATTACTATTAATTGCTTCCATAAAACTACTTGCAGGCGCTTGACGTAATAGCTGTTGTCTTTGTTGAATCTGTTGAAGAAATTCCAACGGAAAACCGGTGGCACCGTAAAAAATACTTAAGTCTGGAACTGCAACGGTTGTTGTTGTTGATGATGATGGTTTAGAAATAGAACCACTACTATCACCCCCTCCACCAGATTTTCCAACGGCGGAAAAGCTTGAAGACAAATCTGATGGAAGTATAGTATTACTAGTTGTTAAAACACCATGAGCAGCAGCAGCAGCAGCTGCAGCAGCTATTTGTAAATCAGGTGATATTGCTGCTGACGATGATGTTGATGGTGTTGATGGCTTTGATCCGATCTCAACATTCTTTCCCAACTGCTGTGTCAAATCTTGGCCGAAAAGTGCTGCTTTTTGGATCATTTTAAATCTTCGATAGGCTTGTTCAGAATCTATGCGTTCATGTTTACGCTTATGACTTAGTAATTGTCCACTGGAATGTAAAACATAATAGCAATTTTCTCGAACACAGTGGATATGATTGCATATGCGAGAAAAGCGGCATCGATCATAAGGACAAGCTTCAGTCTTAAGAAATTTTTTAAATCCATCACGGGCAAGCTGTAAATCTTTGATGTGGTAGGATTTGTGTTTTTCTATTTTGGACAATTCAGAAAAAAGAATGGAGTTTCGGAATAGAAAAAAGAAAAACTAAATTGCAATTAAAAAGAAAATATTTACCCATGTCCGCTTTATTTTTAAACGTGAATCTACAGTTGTCTCGTCTACAATGAAAATGTGTTGTTCTCTGACCTGAGAACATGCAGTAATCTGCATTACATTCTTCGGTAGCTCGATATCTTTGGAAGCTGTTTATTTTTAAAAAAAAAATAAAGAAAACTCTAAGAAATAATGAACAACAGAAAATAAATAAATCTCTCAACTTACCCTTCTTGAAAAATTGCTGAATCTTTTCGATGATAATTTGAATGCATTTGTACATCACTTGTGCTAATATAGACCTTATCACAGTTAGGTTGAAAGCAGTGATAATGAGTTTGTTTCCTATTATGGGTGCAATTCGGTCCAAATGTACCACTACAATCGTCTGATGATGAAAATCTTAAGAAGCCATGATTAAGACTTTCATTACGTTTCTTATGCCATTTTAGGTGTCTAATAATTTCCTCTTTTTTGCTTAGCACCTTTCCAAAGCACGGTAAATCATAGCAATGATAGTGTTCCCGTAGATTTTCTAATTGGCACTGTTTATTCTTACATTCCAAATATGAAGAGAATTTTGTAAGATTTTTTATGTTGTCAACTGTAAAAAAATGAAGAAGAAAAATATAAGAAAACATTTTTAAAATTGTAATAGAAAGTGAGATATAATATATTAAAAAACAAAAGCTAGGCTCATAGCCTTGACAATGGCTAATGAATTGAAATGAATTCTTGCTTTGATGTTAAATAAAGCATATCGGATACCAATGATTTTTACGAACTCTACATTATCTTCACTCAAGCAGAATCAGGGAAAATAGTTGTCTTTTGTTTTCTACAGTGATTCAGTCAGTTATTGCTGAACGGGATTTCTCATATCGCAGATATCTTAGATTAAGACCCACTGAAAGCCGTGCGTACACATTATAAATTAATTAGAAATATGGTCAACTCTAGGGTTCGCACGCAGCTAAGAGGCGATACTATAAGCAAAAGTTTGATCGTCCAACTATCATCGAAAATCTTGTGGAGAAACTTGCGTAAGGGGTCTGTGTATGGCCGAGATAGATCCCAGTGTAAGCCTGGACTCTAATTGACTTAACTCCCATTTCACTTCTGTACTTATTCTTTCCTCTGGGCAGCTGGGTTTAAATCTCTGTGTTTCCCTAAAAAAATGATCTTATTTGAGTTTCAGATATGTTGTTGTTTTAGCAATTGGTGCTGTCAAATATGATGCTGTGAAGCCAGATGGTATTCCACCTATAGGTTTATCACGCTTCTTCTGCCTGGGATAATACAACCCATTCTGTATACATTTGTTTTACCATGTCGATTTTTCCTTCGTTTGGAAAGTCACTGCAATTGTGCCTGTATTTAAGACCAATGCAACTAAGGCTTCAGCTGATTTTTGACCGATTAGCTTGTTAGGATTTTTTGTTAATAGATTGCAGCGGATAATGATGAAGGATTGTGTTTCTAGTGCTTTGCCTCTAAATTGTGGAGTCCCTGATCTGATCTTCCATCTGTATTTTTAAATAACACGGTGCTACCATTTTCAAATCATAAGAAAAATCTTGGTATATTCCTTAATTTTAGAATGCAATGCTGTAATCATGTTAACGATATGGCGGGTAGAATTTATGGTTCGCTTCGTTGGCTATGATTGTCTTTGGTAATCTTGTCTACAAACACGCGTTCGATGCAAGTTAAATCTTTGATTCTGCCATACTTTTTTTATGTCAATCTCCTTTTCTCTCACTGCTGTTCCTCCTGTTCTATCAAATTAAATGTGGCTTTCAACGACTGCACAAGATTCGTCTTCTGCCTATGGACATTCGATCATGTTTAGCAACATCGTAATCATCTATTTGGTTGCTACCTAAGGCTATACCATTTACGTAAGGTACTGGCTTCTCTACATCAACTCATCTATTCTAAAAAAACCAGGCCTCACAAGGCGTTTTGATTTGCTGATACCAAACTTTCAATATTCAGTAAATTGTTCGTACTGTCCGAGCTTGTGTATAGACTTGTGGCTATGTTTTAGGTGGTTTTGGGTTTGTGTTTTCTGGTTCTAGTTTTTTCTTTTACCGAAGAATCTCAAAAAGGCCTACTTGAACAAATATAAACTTGACTCGAGAGAAAATTATAAAATTATATTCATTGTGCTTTTCGTCCTTGGTCATGTAATATGGGGAGTTTATCGCATATATATATACAGAATTTATTCTGAGTTTATGTGAGATTAGATCAGTTTAATATTTCTTCAAGGGTCTACGGCAAGTAGAAACCCAACCATACTGAAGAGTATTGGTTTCTGCTGATACGAAACGCTTTCTTTTTCCAGCCCACTGCGGGCTTATACAGATTAATTCACTTTAAATTAATCCGGATTTTTTCAATTGTTCTATATTTCTGTTTAGTTTTTTTATTTTATCTAGTATTCTTATTTTTTTCAATATTTGTTCCATTTTGCTATTTTCATTTGTTTTTCCAGTCATTCAATTTTATTGTTTGAGATCTGTTGATGTCTCAAAGCAAGAATTAAAACATTGTGTGATAGAATAAAATGCCTTTTTTTTATTTTCGTTTGTACCGGAGAATCCCAAAAAGGTTTATTTGAATAAATACACCCAGAGACAGAAAACAATTTATATTGTTCAAGTGGTTAGAGATATTAAAATATTCGTGCTACTGTCGTCAGAAATGTGCGCGACAAATTTTAATTTAGTATGAACAATATTAGAAATCATTGATAAAAAGGATTCAAAGCTTAACGCTAAATCAGCAGCATAAAGAATCCAGTCTAGGATTAAAAAAAAAAAAAATCTCATAACTTTTTAAATAAACCATTAAAAAATAAAAAAATATTATTTTTGAATAGAGCATCCAAAAATGAGGCAACAGATATCAGCTAAAGCTAGCTAGATTCCAGTGATGATATAGAGAATTGGGCCGAAACGAAATAAGGATCCAAACTGCCAAAAAGAGATGACACTGACGTTGAGTACTTGTCAGGATGAGACAATTTTCTCATACTTAAGTCTACTCTGTTCCGTAAATGTGAAAGGTAGCAGAAGTAGATATGGACGTGATAAAATGGCATTATTTTACCTACATATTACAGGGAATTTACTTCGAGTCGATACGTTACGGATTACCGGAAATACGGAGAAAAAAAAACATGTTCTGTCAGGTACCTTAAGTTATTCTTAAGTTTATGAATCACCTTGTTTATAGAAAACTGTTCAATACAATTTTTTTGTTTCTAACAGTTCATCCTATCAGCTGTTTCATATATGATCATCAGTTCAAAATTATCGTGGTTATAGTCTAGTAGGGAATATTTTTTATACAGTTCACTCTGTGAGATAATCAGCAAAGCTATACTACTTATCAATGAATAAAATAAATCCAGCCAGTAGACTCTCGGTAATCCGGCGCTTTCAGACGGGCGGTAATGGGGGTGTCAAGTTGAGACAAGTTACTGAACGCCACTGTAAACAAATAAACTTTTCCAATCGGTCAGTTCCGTCTTTATTCGTCTCATTGCTTAAAAAATTCAATTTATTGTTCTCTTTTGTATTTTAGTATAGTAAAACCTAACGTTTTGGGCATTTTGTGTATTTTTCTTGTATTTTTCCAGTAATCCGGCATTTCCAATAATCCGGTCTGATATTTGTCGGATTAGTGAGAGTCTACTGTATATAGAAAAGCCCAGACTCTCAGCAGGTTTTTTTTTATTGAAAAATATATTTAAAAAATTAAAAGAAAATTAAAAAAGTTTACAAAATTAAGAGAAAATCTCGTTCTAACAACGGGCAACCTTAGCTAGTTATGTATGGTCATATGAAAATCCTTTCCCTGCAACAAATAGTTCTGAACTTTTCATATGTAAAAGATTTTTACGTGATCATTACAAATTTAGACTGAGAGCCAGAAGGAGCTATCTTCTATGTAGAAGCTAAAATTTTGCTAGAGTTCCTATGATGTATAATTAGGGTGTGAAATATTTTAACCAATAGTTAGATAATTTCTCGTTGCTGCCATTTCTGTTTCTGTTTCTGTTTTTTTTTTCTTATATAAAGACTTCTGCTGTTGCTGGTGTTTTTGTTTTCTGTGCATGTCAAAGTGATTAGCTAATTTGACTTGAATTATCAGTCTCATGTTAATTGACTTTAATTATGATAAAAGACACACATTTACTGAATTTAAAACGTACAAAAGACGAAAACAAATGACTGAGAGAGAGAGAGACAGGAGAAGGAAAAAGAATTTTTTGGCTTCAATTTCAGTTGATTGCAGAATAAAATCGTCGTTTTTACACGCGTCCAACAGAAATTGAATAATTACGAATGGAATTCCGATGAAAAACGTTTTTGTTTTTCTTCCTTGAAGATGTTTTAAAAAAATAAAAACAAAATTGATGAATTGAATTGGGAATTTTTAGGGTAGGTAGTTGAGTTATTCTCCGTATACACATTAATGGAATTCCGTTAAGAAGCTTGGTAATATATTGACCTACCGTAGACCCAAGAGAAAATAAATGCGTTTAACAATTTTTTAAACAAAAGCATGTGGAAAAAGAAAGAAACATTTTTTTTTTATCTAATGGTATTTTTGAAAATAGAGCTTGTTGGTTTTTTGACAAAATTGGGTCTCAGCGATAGAAATATCGATAAAACGCAGATACTAATTAAAACATTAAAACATAGTAGAATTGTATAAAAATTTTGCATGTAAGAATCTAAGATCATAGCTATCTTTTTAAGCTTCTTATAAATTCAATATGAAAAATTGTTGATGATGATTTTTTGTTTTTTATTTTGATAAAAATAGTAGTAGTTAACTTGAGTTAAATATTGTGAAATTTTAAACTCGTTGAGCCATAACTTCAAAACGGAGAGAAGGAGGGGAAATTTTTTTAGACCAACTATAAAAACATATCCAAATATCTTTGCTCCCCTTTTGTTTAGTATTTTTATGTGAATGACCTGACCGACATAATCCATGACGCTGTAATAAATCTGCTGTATACTGACGAAGTGCAGATATATCTCAGCAGGTAAAACAGCTTAGAACTGAATCCTGTCAAATCAAATTTCCTGGCGATCTATAGAAAAGACATTGAAGCTGTTAATTTACCGTCGGTATTTCCAGATAATACCACACTTTCCTATGTGGATTCTGCAATGAGTCTGAGTCTGGTTAAAGCCCTTGTGATACCTCATCATTTTACTTATGGTTGCATAATATTCTCATCACTGGGCACTCAGTTTGTCGTAGAAGACTGTTGGTTGTATACAATGATACGTTACGCTATGTATTCAAGGTACCTCGGACTTGTCACATATTGCCCTATACAGGGTGTCCCGTAAGTGATGTGAAACCCGGAAGCTATGAATAGGTCATACTTAGACAAGCAAATAATTGTATAGATCGCGGGGGGAGTTTCCGAGATAACGGGACTCAAAGATATTTGTGTCTGTTTTCACATATCACTTGGTAGATATACAATCGTTAAACCTTTCTAACGGTCTATACATTTTTCCTTTTCTCTAACCCTCAAAAAAGTTAAAATTTCGAAATTTTAACTCCTTTTTTTTTATTTAACTACCATTTTAATCAAAAAACACCGCATCAACACCAATTTTTTATATTGGATTTAAGAAGCCCAAAAACTTAGCGTTTCAAAATGACCAACTTTGTACCGAAAATGTAACCATTTCTGAGTTTTTTGCACTTTTTCTTAAGCAAATCCAGCGAAAAAGCTTTTTAAGCCATTTTCGTTGGATATGTTCAAGAAAAAGTGCAATATGAAAAATTAGTGTTGATGACGTGTTTTTTGATAAAAATAGTAGTTAATTAAAAAACAAATCCCAAATTTTAATTTTGTTGAGCCAGAATTTCAAAACTGAGGAGACCACTGGGAAGGTCCAACGATTATCTATCTACCAAAGTTTAAATCATCGTCATGTAACGTGGAAAGGTTACAGGGTGATCTATGAAAACATACCCAAATATCTTTAAGTCCCGTTAACTCGGAAACCGTTAGGATTTACTCCCAACTACCTATAGAATTTTTTGCTCTTCTAAGTATGACCTATCCATAGTCTGTCTTCGGGTTTCACATCACTTGCGGGAGACCCTACTTGGTTGCCCTCTACAAGATTATATAACCAAACTCGAATTAAAAGTTCTACATAAAATGGTATATGATCGGAAGCCATCTATTTTGTCGAGAAATTGAATTTCTTGCAATCGACTAGACATATGAAACTCTGGATCCCTCGTTGCAGGACGCGGTATGGACAGCGTACTTATTTTTTCCAAAGCATCTGCAAGTGGAATCTTTCTTCATATGATGTTCAATGTACGAATGTCGGCAGAATTTTCGCAAAGCTTTATAAGCTCAAGAATTTGTTAAAAATCACGCAGTCTGAGTGTTTCCCAGATTTCAGTCCACATCTCTTTATATTATATCTTTTCTCTTTGTACAACATTACTTCTTTATGGTATTAGTTTAGTGAAATTTAATTTAGTTTTGTTCTTATTTATCATTATTTTTCTTATTATTAACAAATTTTTTGTTCTTAATCTTAGTTTTTTTTATTTTTTCGCATTTCCCCCATCGTATACAAAGTGACAAAATAAGATTTTGTAATCTTTGTACTTAAAAAAGACTGGACACACTGTAGTAAGATGGTTCTATTAAAGTCTACTCGATACCTGCCTAAAAATGTTTTATTAGTTAAATGAGTTACGTCACATTTTGTTCGTATTAGTCATCACAAAGGTGTTGCTTGTGTAATGTCACTTTAATTATTGCGTACACAGTCATACTCATAATGGAGCAGAGTGACGATTATAAAGAATCCTTTTATGTGGACCTAAAGGAAAAGTGTATCTACAACAATGCTCCTTAGACATGATATTCGTCAACAACATCCACAAGCTGCACAGAATGGTTGGAAGTCTAGCTATCATAATCTAAATGACTTTGTTTGTAGTATAAGATTGCAAATCAAAGAAGAGAGCATGAGACATTAATTGATATACTTATGTATGTAGACTTGGACAAACTTGACAAAGTTTGAGTTTTTGGACACCATCAATGATATATTCAACTAAGTACACAATAGAAATTTTTTACTACTATTTTTGATTGATTTTTTTAACGTTTTCGGTAGCCACGCTACCATCTTCACATATCTGTATGTTCAAACTAAAAATATATATGCAAAGCTAGACTACTCGACTATGATAAAATGGGAAGCAAACAGTGCCCCAAATTCAATAACGCAATACCTTTATGTACGTTTTAAACTATCCGTTAACAAAAGTGATAGGCGAATAATAACAATATTAATGATCTGTGTCCAAGAGATGAAATAGTCTACTTTCGATAGGAGGTTCTCCAGTGTTCATTAACTTAATTAGTACCCTATATACTCGGAGATTAGAAATAATATCATAATTTTTAGAAAGTATTTTCTATTAGTTAAAAAATGGAAAGAAAGTAAAAGAAAATTAAAACTAAATGAGATTTAATAACAAATAAGAGAATTCAGAGAATCTTTCACAATCATATTCAACATCCCGTAGCACTTAAAGGATACTATGAAGCAAATACCTTTTTGAATTCGTTGACATTGACTGGGTATTGTGAGAGAGTGAATTCCATAGAGGAGCAATTTGGGTAAAGTAAGATCCCTCATAAGTCAACGTACGAAAATGTGGTATAAGTAAGCTAATTCATCCCCTAGAATTCAAAATTTATATTTTTTCATAAAGATATATGCCCCTCCCCCTAGGTTGGGTTAGGTTAGAATGGTAGCCATCGCGCGAGCTCCTTCGATCAGCCTCACTTAGACCATTTATGGTCCATTGTGATATCACCTTATTCGGACCCTACCTGGGAAAGATACCTCAGATTTAATGAACCTTACCAGCTCCCCCAATTCTTCGAAGAAGTAGCTGCCGAGCGTATTCCTCCTATGATTAGCAAGGCTAGGGCATTCATACAACAGGTGCTGAACGCTGTCAACCTCTTCGTCATCCATACGGCTTCTGCAGAAGTCTTTCTTTACATTCGCTCTGAATGTTCATCAAAGGGGTAATGCTCCGTAATGTAATAACTGCCATAAGATTTCGCACATCATTACGGTTCCGGCTCAGCAGAGATTTAGTCCTCTTAGGACAAACCTCGGGCCACAGTTGTCACGAAGTCGCGCATGTGGTTAATTCTGCCCATTTACGATTGCCAGCTTAACGGCCTGTACGTTTATTTCGCAGGAAAGCAAATAGCCAAACTCTTCGCAAGCCACCATAAAATTTATCCAACATACTCTTAACATGAGCACAACACCTCAGGCGACAGTTGAACTTCACTCCCAGATTAGATACCGAGTCAATAAAAGGTAACATGACGTTCTTGAATAGCTAAGGGTATATCATCAAAGACAGGAGGTGAATTGCTCAAAACCAAACACTGTAACTTATTAAAATTGAAAGAAGGCTCATTATCAATCGACCATCTGTGAATTAAAACAAATACAATCCTCAATCAATGTATGTACAATATGGCCAATATCATTCATGTACAGACTAAAAAAGAGCGGTCTTAATACTGATCCTTGCGGGACCCCCTGAAAAGAAGGCAAAACTACTATAAAAAGCTTGAGAAAAATCTAATAAGACAAGCAGGCCAATTTCGCTATCATCGGAAGTCAAACGGAGATCAGTAGATACTTTTAGAGCAAGGCAGTTTCACAACTGTGCAGCATGGCAAAAAAAAAAAAACATATTGATATGCGGTGGGCAGATTATTTTGATCTAAGAACTTGGTAACAAATAAGCTAAGAATGTTAAAAGGTCTGAAGTCAGGCAAGCTGACAGGGGAAGCTTTCTTAGACTTTCTCAGGTATGATCTTGACAACTTTCCAAATGTCAGGGAAACAGGAGGATGACAAACAAGCAGGTATTCATAATGTGCAATAGGTTTATATGGGGAAAATCTCTCATGAAGTTGGATACATAAAATTCGAATATTGTAAATTACTCTTATTGGTGAGGATCGATGTAGAATTGATTTTCCATGGAGGCGGATAAGAGTCTACGGGAATTATAAAGATCATTCTAAGATAATTACCATAATCTCCATATGTATATCAAACGTACGATAGTATGTGAAATTTCACTTATAATCAATTATTTAATATATGGATATGAATATAATTAATAACTTAATAAAAAAAAAAAACAATAAAATTTAAACCAGAAGCTTGCTCGATCATAAGTCACGATAACATAGTTATGTATTCCGTCCCTTTACTTCTTTGTGCCTTGCCAACCGACGACAACGATCATATTCCATTCTTTGTCAACATTTTGATAACAATCAACAAAATACCAAAATTATAATATTATGGTCTGTGCTCGGGCAAACATCGGTTCGGTGGTGGCATCACCATATCGCCATACCGCCGCCACCGCCGCCGCCACCGCCGCCGCCGACCACGTCATCCCAATCTATCGCGAGATATTCATTCATTCCCCATTCATGGTAGAGCGGCCGAGATCAACTACAAAACATAACAAATTCAGGGAAAAAAATTTATGGAAGAGTCTAAAAAGGCACTTACATTCAATTTGTTTCAATTGCATGAAATCAAAGTTGGTTAATATTCCCACGATTTGTAAATTAAGCCTTTATTGGCTTAAATTGCTCAAATGTAATGTGCACACAGGGTGGAGATCTCCGAGATCGGAGCTGATCACTTCATTCTGCAGAGTTGTACAGGTCCAACAATTTCCACATAAATCGCATTTGCTGGGCAAATACACATACATATATTTATACGGGGGGAGGGAGCTATACTTATGTACATAACTCCCAGGGAAATTATGCTATTAGCAACAGTAGTAGCAGTAGCGGCAATAACAATAACAACAACAACAACAACAGCAATCGTAACAACAATAATAATATAATTATTGCAGTCAGTCTGTTATGCAGAGGGGGTATACTCTATACACATACACACATACGAAAAATACATCATTCTCAGCTAGCCCCCCAATTTTTCTCATTTTTACAAATTAGACCTTGCAATGAGGGGGAAATTAGGTGAAAATATATCCCAATTGCCGCAAAATTGGTATTCTTCCCTCTTAAATTTTATTGGGCCAATAATGGGCATGCGCGACTAGCTCTAATGGCATAAAATTGTATGTACGCGGTTGTGGCTGATTTTATTTTATAATGACATCAATGCGGAGGAAAAATGCTGCTTGAATGAAATCGTTGGGCAAATAAGGACGGAAGGAAAAAAAAGAGAAGAAGAAAGGAACGTGAGGGGTTTAACATTGAATAAACATAATATTTATTACTTAGCTACTAGTGGTAATTTTGTTAAGTTTAGAATACTATTTTGATAGTACAATGGTAAAAAAAGAAAAAAATGTATGCAAAGAAGATGGATGTAAGTTCAGCCGACTTTTTCTACAAGAATTTTGGGAGTCTATGAAACCTAAGCGCAACTGTGATGGAGACTCACAAACACATATTAGGTAGTGTTGATCGCTTCGAGACTGGTAGTATTTTTGGTGACTTCTTTAAAACCGCCTTTTATTATAACCACTGTGATATAAGTTATAACGATTTTACCCATTTGACTGCTTTTCAACCTAAAGATCGACTGTTCGACGAAGCGTTTGTCTCCAAGTATATTTCAATTCAAGCATAGCTGATAGCTCAAAAACATTGTGGTACGTCCAACGTTTCTGTCTTGTGTTATTTATTTAATTTATCTTTAACCTGTGGTGTTTTTTTGAAACAGAGTGGAAGATTTTTTTGATTATTCTTTTGCATAAGAAGGACAGCAAGTGCGACATTTCTAATTACAGATCTGCCGCTAATTTAAGTTGTATTGGTAAGATGTTTGTAGCCCTGATTTGCGATATTTTGCAAACCTTTCCTGACCTCTTTTCAGTATGGCTTTATAAAAGCTAAATCTACTACGACTATTTGTTAGAGTTTATTAATTTCTGCATTTACGCTATTGAAAGCGGAAAGCAAGTCGATTGCATTTTTATGGATTTCAGTAAAGCCTTCAACCTTGGTTTTTCTACTGTCTTTGTCAATTCACTTCGTTCTTATTTATCTGATCGCACGAAGCGAGTCATATTCCGTGTAGCTCTTTCTCGACGAAATAGATAAAACTTCTGACGTTCCTCAAGGCAGCCATCTTGGACCACTCCTTTTTATAATTTACATCAATAATGTATCTTTGATTTTAACTATTTTGATATGTTATCTTCCGCATTGTTTCTAATGAAAACGAGTGTGGAATTCTAGATTTGCACTTCTTTCATTAATGGTGTGCTTTTAACTGTCTTCCCCTCAATATCAGCAAATGTACTGATATGTCCTTTTGTCGCAAAAGGAGGCATTTAAATTTCACCTATATTTTAGATGGATGCTTATTAACTAGACTTGACAAAACCGAACAATTGGCTGTCTTCCTTAATAACGCCTCTTCCCTTCGAGGATCATATTAACGGTTTAGTCTCGCTTCTATGCTGTCTGTTTATTGGGACAACCCTGTTATTCTACCTCAATATGTTGACAGGCTTAAGCCCTTTGCATTGGATTTTCTTAAGAATAGACGAAAAACTTCCAAATATGTTTTGGCATTTCACTGTATACAAGTAGTGATAAATTCCCCTGAGCTCTTAAATACTTTCAATATATCGTTCGAAAAGTATAGATGGAAGTGGTAGTTAGGACGACGAGATAAGACATCGCTATACTGCTACCACACTGCTTAGAGAAAGTCATGGTTTTTCTTTGCAAGCAATCTACATAGTAAAAACGATCCTGGGATTGTTAAGTATTTTTGTACAAAGCTGATTTATTTGTATTGATAAGAAAATAGAAATTATAAAAGAGTGTTTCCAGGGAATGTCACAAATCTAATGAACGTTTACGCTGAAGCGCATCGATTCAGTTGAAGGGAGGCCAAACATACTCGAAAATCGATCTGGCAAAATCTATCTACAAAATTACAATCGCCAAACCTCATTCCGGCCGGAGCCCTTTTCCTTCATTGCTTGTGGCGGCATTTCTTTGCAGGCAGGTTAGGGAATATTCAAACAGCATGGCTTATAATATCCGCGGAATGGATAGGGCCAGTAACCATACTGGGAGATCACCACCAACAGGTTCTTCCTACCGCGAAGGTGTATAAGTTGATTCCCTGATTTTTTTGCATCCAACTCCATCGCCGCTTCATATCCCACCCTTTATTTTCATCCCAATCTTCTCGACCTCGGCATGAATTTTTTCCGCTTCCTATCCCAATCCTTGTCCACATCCCATGCTTGCCTACCTCGATATGAATTTTTGTTGTTGTGGACGTGGTGGTAGGTGGGTTAATTTCGAATGCCCCCAATGGCGAATGACCGATACGTACCACGAGTGAGCTGTTGACTTCTGTCTCAACGTCTACAGCGTCTCACCCAAAGGAATTAAAGCATAACAACAAACAATAAATAACAACATTGTAGGAAGCTTAAGTGAGTTCCGATGGAATCTTCCTTAATATTTGTAGTTCCATTAAGTGGCGCGTAAGATTTGGATGACATTTTTATACCCTAGATGATTCCGAATACATAGGGTACCTACATAGGTAGAGGTAGCCGTCCTTAAATATCTCCTACCAATGCAAAACGTTATTCCTCACTATATGCATATGTGACAAGATTCATTATCGCTATTATAGTCCAGAGGAGAAGGAGAAGATTGCTGTGGATGGTTTTGAAAAGAGTGTGCAACGAAACGCATATTAATTATTGAAAAAATATTTTCGTTCGTCTTCGGAATATCGATCGTTCGGTAATCGGTTCGAAAATGCATTTCCAGATTCATCTGGGCCTATTATAAGAGTTGATAATTTTCAAACGGCATTCACCGTGAAACCGAAGAAAAATTTTTGACCAAAATTCGTGCAGACAAAATTACCGAAATTTCGACTAATATGGAAGAAAATCAATTAACGTCGTCAGTGAGTTAGTTCGCATTATAAACTACATTTCGGGGCTTGAATGCACTAGAGTTAGGCGAATATCACACTACGATTGTGAAATTGGTATCACCACCTGACCACTAACCACTGAGACGCATTCATTTCAGTAAGTGTGGTTACTAACTAGGCTTACTAAACTTCGTATACGCATTCCAGATATTCCAATATTGCACGGCATTTTCTTCAGCGAGACGAAGCCCCATCGCTCAAAATTATGGTGAGCGAGAGCTCGCATCTGTTCCAGAAAAGCAGTATTCATCTCAAGAAAATTTTTGCATGGTGTGCGATAATATCAAAGGAAAACGATAGAAGGATTGATCTTTTTCACCAAAACGATTAAAACAGCAACGTACCGGGACATCATCATCATCATTATGCAGTTTATCGCATTGCTGCGGAAGTCGATTAGAGAGAAATCGGGTTTCAACAAGACGGCAACCCGGAACAGACTGTTTTTTCAACGTTAGAATGTTTTTTTTTTTTTTTTCAAAGAAAGTATCATTTCTGCTCAGAACTATATTCTCCCAGAAATCCAGATCTCTTAACATGGGGTTTTGGGGTCCACTTAAAAAATCGCGTTTTCAAATCTATTGATTGAAGAGCTTAAGCGTAGAATAACGCATGCCGTCAATGCTATAACGCCTCCGGAGATTTGGAAATGTGTCGAGGAAGGTTATGTAACAAAATGCCGCGAAGTGTCTTGAGAAATAAGACTGGATTTTTTTTTATTCGCTTATATTCAATAAAGGTATGTTTTCTGCGTAATTGTATTTTTTTCTTTTTTTTTTTGCAAAATAAATGCGGCAATCTGTATACACCAAATTATCTTACTTACTGATATACAGCGTGTTTCCGCCATGGTGGTTCATATGGCAGGAAGTACAGGATTACTCACCTAGACAAATAAAAAATTGTATGGCAGGAGGGGGACATCAGGTTATTCAGCTTTTTGTAAAACAAATGAAGTAAAAAAAAAGTAAGAAAATCTATAACTTTTATTTTAAACTATTATAGCGGAGAGGATAGGAATACGATGCTGGTTGAACATTAGTTGGAAATTTTATGTTCATACAAAGAGTTCTTAATGGTGACCGTACACCCTGTACTTTTTCAGATACAGGGTGTTTTGTGAACAACTAGCATATTTTCTTAATCACCCTGTAACTCCGAAGCTGTTAAGATGTCACCCTTTGCTATACAATTTTTGTTTTAGTATACTATCTCTTTCTACCCTATGGACCACCATGAAGAAACACCCTGTATACAGAGTATTTGGAAAACTTGACTTTTGACTTAAGTTTCAAATGGAAAACTACATGCACAGTTATATTTTTGACATTAAGTATTAAAACAAATGCGCGCGCGCCACTTAATCGGAACTACATTATTATTTGTTAAATGTAAAATTCTTTAATTTGAATTTTACTTTGAAAAAAAAAAAAATAACAAGAAAACAAAAATAATTTCACAAAAAACAAAACGTTCGTTCAATTCCGATATCCCGAAACTCTTGGCGCTGGCGCTTTTACATCCACAATGTAACGTACAAAATCAAAATACAAAACAACCGCAACAACACATTATTCCCCATTCATATAATTCGTGTACAGGAAATAATGTGTGCAATTCATCTAATTAGCAAGCAAACCAAACGTAACAAAAATAAGTTAATAAGGGAAAACAAAAGAACTTTTTGAAAAAAAAAGAAGAAAAAAAAAAATATAGGGAAGAAGAAAACCGAAGGGAAACATCTAGAAAAGTGCTAAATAAATCACGAAAACTAATTGAGGCCTAAGAAGAGTGAGTGCACAGAATGGTGAGTCTGAGGTGGTACATTGGGATTACGTAAATTTAGCGAAAACATCGCAATTCCCGGGGGAGGGAGGGAGGGAGGGAAGAGGGTGACAAGATAAAGGAGTATAAATTCTTAATTTATACCAAAATATCGTACCGCAAGACGTTTATACAAATATATCTGCGAAATGTTCTCTTATAGACACACCATAGGAAATCAACAAGTCGACTTAAATTAGAATTAGACGATAAAAGTTAAGTGTCAACCAAGAGTCAGTGCAAACGGCTTATGCGGCGGACACCACGATTATGGGATTTGAATGTACGTCGTACGATGAAAATGAATCTGAATCCGAATCCGAATCCGTGTTC
Source organism: Dioctria rufipes (assembly GCA_963924295.1). Lineage (NCBI taxonomy): Eukaryota > Metazoa > Arthropoda > Insecta > Diptera > Asilidae > Dioctria > Dioctria rufipes. Next base: position 2,461,902 of record OZ002741.1, read on the forward strand.
GAGGAGACCACAATTGGGGACTAAATTGGTGCATGGACAAATTTTGCCGAACATTTCGTAATGTTCATATGGTAGCAGAATACAAAACGACAAAAACTAAGACGCCCCGATTACAACAACACCAACAACAACAACACCAACAAATTCCCTTAAGCCATTTATTTTATTTTATTTTATTTGAGAGTGCGTGAAATATTCTTACTTAGGTAAGAACTCCTGCGCCTGCCTGATAGATTTCATTTGATTCATTTATCTCAACTTTTTTTTACTTTTTGATTTTGATTTCTGTTGTTAATTTTGGAATTGAGGTGCAAGAAATCGTATTGAATTGAATTTTTTGCAGGGTATTATGTACATGCAGTACATGTAAATGTAAATGCATATATTCCCCAGCATAGGTGTGTACCAATATCGATGTACGTACATATTATGTACATATATAAGATTGTGCGGGGACAAGCAGGGAAATATCTTGTCCTTCTTATAGTTTTCTTCTTCTACTTCGATGAAAATACCTCAAATAATTATAAAATTAGATTCAATTCGTTTGTTTTCGGGAATTTTTGCTTCATTTGCCAAGAATTTTAACATTTAAAGTGTGTGATTCGATTTAAATTTGATTTTAATTGAATTTCAACTGATTGAGAAAAATAGAAAAAAAAAATAAAATAAAATAAAATAAATAAAAACATTTTATTTCGGTACACATATATATATTGGTATGTATATGTATGTAAGAGTATCTATAATATAATTAGAAGGCAAAAAGGTTGGTCATCTCAAGTAAGCAATTATGAAGAAATCTATTCGAAAGACTAATAAAAAAAAATGTTTTCACAAAAATACTTTTGTTCAAAGGAAGGAAATGGATATAACATTCGCAAAATAAAGGACAATCTTCCTTGCTATCCCATCATCGACAACACCACCAGCTCCTGAATAAAATGTGCTTCAAAATTCGGATTAACAAAAAATATTTTCAAGTAGCCCACCTGAGATTTATAATTTGGCAAAAATGAATAAAATGCGAATTAATACAAACAGCTATTATGGTCGCATGTAAACCAGACATCAGAAATTCCTGTCCAGCTGAAAAATCTTTCTGACTATCTTGGTGACATCTGTTGAATGTTGCATCAACTATCAAAAATTTCCATATTGGTGAAAAGACCGAAATTTGGCAAGAAAGATACCGGAAAAAAATAAGAGTTTAGCTTTCTGGTGGAAGACAGAGAGTTTGGTTCTAAGAAAGTAAAAAAGAAGAAAATTAGTCTCGGCATAGTCTTTGTAAAAGAATTTTTTTTTAAAAGAAAAATCTGATCGGAGAGTTTTGTTTAAAACCACAAGTTGCGCACTTTTTAAGTCTCGTCACGAAAATTCTGGACTTTTGGATGTAAAATCAAAAAAATAATGGTAGAGTGGGGGTGAGATTTTGTTACTTTGCCGACGATCCAAAACAGGATGACATAGCCTCCCCCCTCTCCTCATTAAGTTGTTCAGCTAGTATTTATGAAATTCTATTGAGATTGGACAGGTATTTATTTGCTTAAACAAAGCTATTAAGGCAAGGTGACAAGATGTACAAGGTAAAGCAATTTATATCATTTTTGCATACATATGCATTTGTAAATATGTGCCTACGTCGATTTGATTAAGAATATTGGTTGAAGCTCAAATAAATAATTAACATGACGTATGAATTGGAATATGATCGACGCACGTATTTAGATCTTATCGCACAGAAAAAATCAGAATTACACAAGGAGATGAAAATTGAGACTTTCGTTCAAAACAGATTCTGGTGATGAGCTACATTTTCTATTCTATGTATATTGAGGGATTAATGGAGAATAATTATGATAAAACGAAATATTTGGGATTATATCTACATATATGCTACAATCAGGACAAAACGATCCCTGAATATAAAATCCCGGATGCTAGAAGTAAAAATCGTAGTTTTCTGTAATTTTTCACAGACTAAAAACCGGGAGAATGGGGAAAAACTAAATGCTTGACAAAGGTTTTGTATATTTTTTCTCTTGGCTCGGATCACTTTAACAATGAAGAGCCCGACATATGTACATTCTCATATTCTCAATGAACTCAACTTTGAAATAGTTTCGAAACTTCAAAAGAGCTTCCCATAAAAATGACTCTAGAGCAAGTTTCAAAGATATCTTCTTTGTTTTCCTGAAGAACCTTTTTGGAGCAAGCTTTTAAATTGCAGCCGTCAACATTACCACCCAGCAATCTGGAGCAGTTTCGAAGCGAATATTGAATGCAAACGTGATCATGCAAGTTTCTCGTGTTGACACCTTACGATTAGTCATTGTGATTTGAAGTTTCAAATAAGACATTTGCTTTATTAAACTTTGAACTATGTGATTTTCGTCAAACTTTAAATTTTCTGCAATTAAAACACAAGAAATGGTAACTATTTGTGGCGACACTGTAGCAGCTGCAATCGTGCAGAGCTTCCAATTTGCTTCACTCAAAAGTACTTAAAAAGTGATTAAAACGAAGCTAAGATGAAATGCTTGTTTCTGCAGATATGCCATGTTAATATTTATGTCAAACTGAAGCACAATTGAAGCGCTTAAAAAGGACTTTTAAAACGCTTTTTTTCCCGCTGGGCAACGAGTCACCTAGGTCTTAGAGACTATACTGAAATTGCTATAGTACACAATTTGTGATCTACTGAGAATTCCTTCTTAAAAATTTGAGGAGACAAGAACTTCACAAAATCATCAAAATTAAATATTCAAAAAACAAAAAAATATCAAATAAAATTTTAGTAAAATTATAATAAAAAAAAACTGTAGTGGGAAAAAACCTTCGTGGACTCTATACATGTAGAAGATAATGCTGAAGAAATACAGACATTTTGGGTATCACAATTGGATATAAATTTGACTATTTTTATCGTGATATCCTGGCAGAAAAAAAAACCAAAGTCAGTTTTGAGTAAAATGTGCAAAAACTACCCTGATTTCATTAAAATAAAAATAGTCAACAACTCAGTTACAGATAATCTCAATACTATAACAAAACGTACACATATGCTGCATCTTTAGAGGCTATTTCATAACATTTCTCATTATAGTTTGCAAAGAATGCAGCCATTAAAAAAAAATTATGTACAACATACACAAATATATAAAAGGTAAAATTACTTACCATGAATTTGTTTATCCTCATTTTGCATTTGAGCTAATTGTAGAATTGGTGAAAATAATCCCTGGAACAATACAAGAAGGAAAAACTTCACTTTAATCTCACAACCTCAATACTAACTCCATTCAATATGAATTCCACAAATTTTTCTTTTTCTTTTCTAATTCACTTTTTCGTTTTTCACCACAATTAATAGTGAAACATAACATAAATAAAAACAAAAACTAAAAACAAAACAAAAACGAGAGAACAAAATTAATAACACAAACACACACATACCAATGAACATTTATCCAATAAATTTTCCACATTTTTTACTGAAATCCGTGACGTATCGAAATCCATTGGATTCATTGTACCAGAACAATAATCATCGCTACCTTGATCGTCGCTGTGACGTTCTGTTGTTGAAAAATTCGAATCATCGTTGATTTTAGCCATATCAAATGCCCTTGGTGAATTATTGTCACGATCACTAGAATTTTCTTTCACATCTTGATCATTACTTGTACTGCTAGTTTGTGGCATGTCATGTTGATGATGAAAATATTTTTGTTGATGATGATGATTATTATTATTCCTTTTAACACCGCCACCAATACCAATATCATCTTCATCGCCATCCTCATCATCATCATCATCATCATCATGATCACGATCATCATCATTATCATCATCATCATGATCATCATCATTATCATCATCATCATTATCATCATCTTCATCATTATCATCATCATTATCATCGTCTGGGGTTCCTGTAGTTCTATCTTCACCACATTCACTGCTATTATTGAAATTATTTCTTGAAATTAATTGAAGATTTTCAATATTTTGTTGTTGTTGATGATGTTGATGATGATGATGTTGATGATGTTGATGTTGCTGCTGCTGTTGTTGTTGTTGAAAATTCTGTGTCGCTGCACACATAAGCTTTGAAACAGGTGCTAAGGTTATGTGTGGTGGTGGTGGGGTTGCATTAATAGGTTCTATTTTTGCTGTTGTTGATGATGATGTTATACTTGCTGGTGATATTGTGATTTCTTCAATAGTTGTTTCATTGAACGGATTATTATTATTACTATTAATTTGAATATTAGATGTTTCGACGTTGTCATTTTTTGAATATGTTGATGTTGATTTACTAAAGCTAATACCATTAGTTTCACCAACACTACAACTCGTTGAAGCATTTGCACCAACAAAAGATGATGGTGATGTTGTTCCAGTTGCTGCTACTGCTGAGGCTGATGCTATTGTTGTTGTTGTTGGAGAGCGCGGAGGCGTTGGTGGTTGCAGTATTCCACCTGAAATAGAAGAAAATTTTTGAATTAAATTAATATTAGTAAAAATATTCTCATAATTATTGTCAGTAAGTGTAATGTTGTTAGTTGTTATTGTTTTTGTTGTTGTTGTTGTTGTTGTTATCGTCCTCGTTGACGATGATGATGACGATGACGAGTCTGATGAGTTTGTAGAATTAATATTTTTTAAACTTTGTTCAGCAACATTTAAAGCGAATAATTGTATTAAGAATTCTAATTGTGATGGGATCATTTTGTTTTCCTTGACACACACATAAAATTTCTTAAACAAATGAAAAACAATGTACAAAAAAAATAATAATAAAGAAATTAGTAAAATTTGTTAGGAAAAAAAAAATAAAAATTATATTGTTTTCGATTTGAGACAATTAAGTAAATCACTTTTGCAGTTTTGAATGAAACAACGATGTGGTAAGTTTGATGATCATGATCAAACTGAATTTTCTTTTTACCTTAAAACATTTTCCTTGCAAATCTTATCCCATCATCATCATCATCATCAATTGCGAGAGAATTGCGTAAAAAAGAAAGAAAAAAATTTTTTTTTCCAACAAAACAAACATAAATCCCTCCTCAAAAGTAGTATTGCATAGTTGAAAAAAAAACGCTGATTTTAGAAAAAAGGGTAGAGATTTCCTATATATGTACATACAGCTTACATATTTTCAGCGGTTCGGTTACATTCCCTGAATCTCCACATATTATAGTGCCCCTTGGTCCTATATAATTTCACGTGTACAGGATTTGATCCTTTCTATATACTTGAAAAGGTGCACACAAAATATTTTTTCACATTTTACAATAATCCCCTTTTACGTTACCTCTCGTCCGCATTTGTGTTTGTATGCGTATGTGTGTTGTTTTTTTTTTTGACATATTAATAAAAAAGTTGCCGAATTGATGTGCGTTCCTCCTAAATGATCAAAAAATTCCACATCAGTCCTTTGCCTATATACATAGATGTATATAAATCCTCTCTCTCCTATCCACATTAAATTTTTCAAGTATCTAGGGCAGAAAAAAAAATCAGCACACAATTGATGAAGGGAAGGAAGAAAATAGAAGGGCAAAACGGCTGAAATAAATACAAAAAAAAAAAAAAAAAACGAAAAATGTATGAGTCCTATAAGATGCCTTATTATGAGCCTATATAGGTACCCCCTTAAGGAAAGTCTAAAGAAGGATGATCAATTTATCACTCCCCTCCTACCATTCAAAAGGACTTCAATGATTGGATTTTACCTTTTTTTTTATTTCCAAAAAAATGGAAAACATCAGAGAAATGTGAAACTACTTTATGAGTGTGTATGATCAATACTGCCTGTACATACAAAGGACATACCCAACCATCTGTCCTGCTCTCTTCCGTGTGAATTCAATTTCATAATTGGCAATTTGTGGCACAACACTTTAAGAAGAGATCAATCCAGTAAAATGGAATTCTTCTGTCCTATGTAAATAACTAAATTACACAACAAAAACAGTCAGTCACGTGGGTGCTACTAGTTTGGGGCAGGTGCAACTGGGTTTATTCACATTCCATCAACTGAATTTGCCAACGACGTGACGGACATTATGGAAGACCTCCGAACAAAAGTGAAAGTGTGAAAAGGTCAAGTCCTTTAGAAAAGCAGAAAAAAAGAAGGTAAATGACCTCTCTAAGAATATCAAGTTTTTGCTAAAGAAATTTTTATAGACATAGTTAGAACCCCAAGGTGAAAGAAAGCATGGGATTAAATTAGTTGAAAATGTATTTGAATTCTATATGCACCTTAGTACTGGATATACATACATATATATATTTGAATAATTTGAATTGAGTTTGTGGGTGAATAGTGAATTTACTAAATAAGACTTGTTAGGACCTACACTTACTGCTACACCACAGGGTTTCAATATGACTTGGAATTCTCTGCTCGATTTATCTCCTATAATCCAGAAAAACTTATAGATACTTTTGTATATATTGTAATTAGACTAGCTGTCCCACCTTGTTAGAAAACGTGCTCCAAGCGTTTCTCAGTTTATTAATCTTACAATAAATTTTATATTAATTTCCATCGTAGCTGACAACATATGTGTACTGTACATACGTACATATCTGATTAATGTAGAAATAAACGAGAGTAGTCTGCAATTGCGCCGCCCTGAATAATATGGACAGTGTCTCGTTAGCAATCGCGTGACATGCTGAAGTTCCATTTATCCTAGGACTCCCAATGTTAACCGACATAATATCTGTTCTTAGTAGTTATGCAATCACAGATAAACAGGCTCCCAGATATCTAGAAAAGGAAATGCGTTTCTTCCACAGCTTTGCTTTCGTTGCAATCGTTACAATTTTCTGTATGGGCTCTGATTCTCTTAAGCTCTTCTATTAAAAGCAAGAAAAAAAAAAGTTCTGCAATGTCGGTGTAATGGATGGCACGATTGTTTACAAAAATTTGAAAAAAAGAATTGGATTTTATGATGGTAGTGAGTATGGAATTTTTATTACAAATCTTGCTCACTTTTAAAATCTCAGCTTCCAACTTTAATTTTACCAATGACTGACTATACTGAGAAAAGTTCAATTCATTCAACAGGCCTGATCTGACTGATCTGTCATTCTGACATATCGGCAACTGGGTTGTAATCTTAAGGCTGAATTACAATACGTTGCGTTGCGTGTATTGCAACGGAACAGAGAGAAATTTCTAATCAGTTTTCTTTGTATGCTTCTCAAAGTCGCAGTCGTACGCAAAAAGTTTGATAATCTGAAATTTACGCAACTTAAAACTCGCGTTAAAATGTTGTTTATCGTGTTCCTGCCATAGATAACTGTGCTATTAAGTGTGTAAATTGTAATAAAATAGGAGAAAGAATAATAGAGAAATTTTGGGTAGCTTTAATAGTTGCTGTATGAGAAAATAAAACCATTTATAATAAATAAAGACAAGTGATTTCAACAAACGCAACAAAATTCGTACATTGGTAATTTCATTCTTTTTTGTTCAAAAAAACTTCTTTCATGTTCCTAAAGACAGCGTTGTATTATCCCGTAGCGTTTCTATTATAAACAGCAAATTCAACAGAGTTTTATAATTTTCTACATATTTTTTCGACTCAATTTTGGCCTAAACTTTGCTATCACTTTAAATTAAATATGCGTTCATTGTAAGCAGCTAGCTAACGTTCACCTTCGTTTTACTGCATAAATTTTACATTTCACTCCGTTCTGTAACGTTACGTTGCGTCCATTGTAATTCAGCTCATATTTTTGTCTAATCGCTTGGCTAATTGGCAATTTTTAGACCTGTGGCCTATTTCATAAAATTATAAATTACAACTACAAATATTTACTTGAAGATCACAATTACAAATTTGTAATACGAATTTCTGTTTCACAAAGTACAAATAACTATTTCAGAAATTTGTGCTGAGAAGAGAATCAACTTTGTTTGTCACAAATTTCTAGAAGTGTCGTTTTACAAGATTTGTAATTGAGTTGTAAACAGAAAGTATTTTCTCACAAATTTGTGAATATCAAAGCGAAAGTAATTTCAAAATAAAAGCTTTGAAAAAAGTCAAGATAAGTCGAAAAGAAACAAGACAAGATAAATAGGATTTTACTTTTAATATTATTTTTTGAATGTGTTGTTCCTTTTAATTAGACTTAGACTGGCAATAAAAGAAGTGGAGCACGGGAAAGTGGTAAGGTAAGAAAAAAAAAATCAGCTTTAAATCTGCAATTTGCAACTGGAGGCCATTAAAAAGGCCGAAGTTTCGGGGACTAAGGAGAGGTCGCTGAAGAAGCAATGAAATAAAAGACGAAAATCATTCAGCTGTGTAGGAATACATTTTTCAGTTTAGTGCATATTACAAAAACAATCATTAATTATAAGACTAAACTCATTTCGATTACATAACTCTACATTATTTTCTGAAAAATAAATAAGAAAAGAATTCAATATAATTCCATTTAAATTATTCAACACAATCTTCCATGTTTTCTTCCTTTTCTGTGGTAGAAAGTTAAAGTTATTCAAAATTACAGTATGGTGCTTGCCGTGAATTATTAGTTAAAACAACATTTAATGATATTTATTGCATATGTTTGGCAACATAAAATGTTTCCTTTGAATCTCTAACATTGTTTTCCGTTATTATTTAAGCTTACCTAAATGCGATTATACCGATCACTGACTAGAGTTGGACTCCTTAAAATTAGTGTAATTAAATATTCTATTAAACGATATGAGGTATCCCCGCAAGTAGTACCGAATGAGGAAAAGGTCAAAACCCATTTTGAAATTCAAAAAATAAAAGTGGACTTTTGTCGCAATACTTGCATCATGCATACTTACAAGCCAATTTACATATGCATTAGAAAGAATAGTCGGAACTGGATACCAGCATAAAATTAATGCAGTGTTTCCCACAACTATCGATATTATCCAGATTCGAACGCATTGGGGGGGGGGGGGGGGGGCAATTTAGTGAGCGTGAGCGATTTGCGCTCGAATCATTGAAATCACCTCGACTACCTTACGGCGGATCATACGAAAAAATTTCGACTGAATTAAAAAAAAAATCGAATAGATCATAATTATCGCGAGGAAAACATAATTTTCTTGGAAACAAAAAAAATCGCCACTTCCCCTAATATCACTGCTGCTATGTCGTGGACTCATCAAGGACATTTTGTGGAAAATTATAAAGCACCTTTCAATTGTGAAATATTTTCGTATAACTCGAATTACTTTAGTGAAACAAAAATCTAATACAAGAGAGTTCTATTTCTAAAAATTTGTAGCTTGTGAATTACCTTTGGTGAAACAAAAACTAAAAAAATCCCACAAATTTCTCCATGTAGAATACAACTACAATTTTGTAGTACAGACACTTTTTGAAACCAAAAATATCAGTTTTACTACAATTTTTGTCAAAAATTATTAGTAAATCACAATTTGTAAATTCGAGAAATAGGCCACTGTGTGCTCTCTCTGGAGCCTTACATACATATTTGACCTCTACCAAGGTAAGGTAGCACCCACGTAAGGTCCACGGTTTTTTCATATTTTTTTTATTTAATTTATTTATGAATTACCTGTCGCAATTGTCATTCAGAACTTTGAAATTTTTATTTACACACAGTAAAAAATTCTCTAGTTAAATTTAACTGCGTGCATGTCTAGTTGTTATGACTAACTCCATTTCTTTCTATTTAAAATAAAAATTCAGCTAGGACTCTGGATACAGATAAATAAATGATTTCGGTTAATGTACAATCCTTGATACTAAACAAAACATGCATGGTATTGCAAAACTAATTCGTTACGTTTATTACCGGAGCTGATATTACGATGGGGGAAAAAATTGTATGATCAAGAATTATAGTCGCCAGTCATTAAATCATTAAAGTAATTTTTCGTCAGATGATAAAAATTTTCATAACCAAGTTCATAGGTTTTTATATTTCGATGAACGTTTCAGTTAATTAAAAACGTCTGGGAAGGAAAGTTTTTCAAATTAACGTGAAAAATCTGGAAATTTTTGTATAGAAACCCTACGAACGCAATCCGATTAAATACTCATTTTTGAACTGAAAGCCTTAATTAGCATGAAATGGTGTGCAGAATTTCAGCTCCTTGCAAAATGGCTTTTCAAACAGTGTCTAAATTTCCTATATATACCTATAATTTATTTTTAAACGGAAATACTGTTTTTATTTTATTTTTAGTCTTAACTTTACATGTATTCTTCAAACGAACTCAATAAATAAGTTTATAATTAATTAGCTTATTGTTTTCCTTTAATTAAAAAAAAAAAAACTATTTCCTGATAGAGAATTAATGCCGGTTTTATATTATTATTATGTTCTGGACTTATGCAGCACCCAAACTTGACTGTGTGAACAAGCACATTGCAGATGTTTACGAGGATATTACCATAGATGGCACAAGAACTAGATATCACATGGCATACTAGAGCAGAGTAAACAGATTGTGAAATGGGTAGTGAATAGACCATAACATATTTTAGAGCGTGCCAAAAGCAAATGTTTTTACAATAGCAGTTTCGTATACATTTGATCGACTTCCTCAATACTTCAAGATACGAAAAAGTTTGAATCACTCAAATGTTGTGGTTCATTCCGGAATGGACCATCCATCCAAATAAATTTTGTATACTTTTTTGGTACTGCATGCGACATCTAGTTTTTGTGCCATCTATGATATTACACAGGGTGCAGGATATTGAAGACAAATATTGGCGAGGATGAACAGGAATGTAAATCACATTTAAATTTACTTGAAACCCAATTCATAAAATATTACTGAATACATAGTTTTCATGTCCAGAAATCTGCTTCGTCATATACACTAGAAATACAATTAAAATATTTATCTGGACTTCTGCTTAAATGGCTGCAACTAGATTTTATATTAGAATATCTAAAAAAAATCCATTCTAGTTCTGTTTTAATACGGATCTAATTAAAAATATTTTACTGTGCACAGATGACATTGGGACTTTGTATCTATTGGGCGTAACACTATTTAAGTCTTCAGAAGATGGACTGACTTCAAACGTTTTTGATGTAAATTTCTGTGGTAGAAACTAAGGCAGAATCCGAGATGAGAAAAAAATCTGTTTTAGGATTTGTTTTTTAAGAGCATCAGAACCATATTGAATTTTGCCGTCCTATTCTTTGTTGCACTTTGTACATGTTGGCATTAAAAACAAAAAAACTACTTTTATTTGACATATCGGATTCTGCCTTATATTTTCTTTCCAGACGAATGGTCATATTACATGTTACTTGGATGAGCATAGTCTATTTCTATTGGGTCCCTTACAGTCTGGCTTTCCAGTTCCATAGTTGTGAGACTGCTATTATTGAAGTTACCTCACATATTCGGAAATCCCACGATATGAATCACGTATGTATTCTAACGCAACTTGACTTTTCAGTTAATCACTCTAATTTGCTCTCGAAGCTGGGAACGCAATTTAACTTCCTATCTTCTTCTTTAGCACTTATTGATAGCTTCTTATCAGGCCGACATCAATATGTGAAAATAGGTAATACTAAATCTGGTATTTTGCAACTTGACTGCGGTGTGCCCCAGGGTACAATCCTTGGTCTACTGCTATTCAGTTTGTACAACAACGACTTGCTCGATGTTCTTGAGAATTGTAACGTACACCTGTATGCTGATGATGTAGAGATCTATCTTAGTCGAACTATTGGCCTGTTTGAATACTGCATTGATGGTATAAATTCGGACTTATGGAGTAATTTGTCCGCACAAGTCTCAGTGTATTCGTTTTTATCGTAATGATCTTACTGGCCTGGATCCGTGCTGTTCGCGCATGGAATCTCATACCAATAAATATCCAGCACACTGGTTCTGTGGTTAGATTTAAGGCACTTCTCATGTCCTCTAATGATTAACATATACTTAATTGGTTGATTTCATCCGAAGCATTTGAGTTAGTTATGGGTTTGGGTCTTTCGAAAAGTTGTTCGAATTATATTGAATTTTATCTTACAGCCTGTAAATTTTTGAAATTAATGTGTAATTTGGTTTTTCTCTCCTTGAGTTATTAAAACTAACGACTGTTGTAAGTACGTTAAAAGAATTTGTATTGATTCTTATGTACTATTATTTAATAAAACTGTATTGAATTGAATTGAATTAAAATGGTCAATTTAGATGATTTTTATGCTTGGGGTATATTCTGAAATTCTTATATGTATCAATCAGGACAAAATTCATAAGTTCTAGAGTTGATTCATATTGGCATTTGCCTAATTGATGTCCGCAGTAATTTCAACTATGTGGACGGTTCGGACTTAGTTATGTAGATAATTTTAGACTTATTTCCCATCAGAAATTATAATCTTTAAAAATCGCAATATTTACTTATCTACAGCACTTTCAACGACTTATTAATTATATGCTGACTTACAGCCTTTTGAATTTCAAATTTTAGCAGCTACATTCACCGAAATTTTCAATTTGTTACGTCAACAACTCGTTATTGTAGATCATTTTCAAAAAAAAAGAAAAAAAGTGAATTAAAAATATAAAAGCAGTTTATATGCAAATACTATCAAGGATTTTGCGAATTTTCCTTCCAACTGCAATCTAAAATTTATTTTTGAATGAAAAACAAGAAAATTTCTAAAATAAACGTTACAAAATTTTCAGTTAAATGAAAGATATGCAATTTTCATTTACCCAGTCATACCTTGCCAAATAGCAGTCTTTAACCCTTATTTGAACACACATAGAATTTTGTCCGAATTAAACTCAAACAGTGTGAAGGGGTAACTGGGTAGGTATTGTACATGAAAAGATTACAGTCTTTGGTCATATTATATTGACCCTCTATGAAGGGTAGAAAAAACTGGCCCCCTGAAATAGTAGGTAGAAATAGAGCATAAGGTAAAAAAAATAATACCAGCAATAGCAGTTGTAAGATTTTTCGTTTTATTTTTTAGTTTCTTTATTCCAAAATTATCTGCCGAAGCACGTAGAAATTTTAAGGATTATTTTTGTAAATATTATTTTTTTTTATATATGTATGTATACAAGTATACATGTGTATGTGTGTATAAACTCTATCATAATCAGACCAGATGTTTCATTTATTCTTGAAATTTTTCGTGATGTTTCTAAGCAGACAACATTTTGGTTGCTTTTTGAATTTTAACTGAAAATTCTTTAACTTTTAAAAACTTTATTTATAGCCAAAACATAGATGAGACCATATTTGGAACTAAGGGGGAGTTATAATCTAAGAATTGGAGAAAAGCATTAATTTATACATCACTCATAACAGGAGTTGGTCTGCGATGAAGTCTAACAAGAAAAAATAAAAAATAAATAAACACGGAGAAAATTTGCTTAAAAGCCAAAAAAAAAAACAAAACAAAAAAAACCAAAGAATCCGAAAAGACTTTTAAGTGTTTTCATCTTTTAGAATTTTGACCGAATAATGACGTTGGGGAATTTTTAGATTTCCTCAATTTTGGTACCAGATCTGTCTGTGCCAGGTGGCACATTTCTGAACTCTTGACCAACAACTTTGTAAACCTAGCAAAATTAATTTCAAAAATCGCGTCTAGTAACACTTTGCTGAACGCTGAAAAGCCGAGCTAAATAGGGCTTTAATTTTGTAGCATTAATGAAAAAAAAAAAAAAATAAAAAAAAATTTAAACTAGCTTAATGTTAGCGCTCCATGTAAAAACAAGGAAGTTAAATTTTAATAACTATTACCTGAAAGAAACGTCATAAGTTTTTTATTCTATCCCTTAAGCCCAACTAATAAGTAGGCAAGATCCTCTGCAAGTGACTCCAGAAACCAGAAAATATAAGTGAACATCATAGCTTCTGCGCTTACATTGAAGTAAGTCTTCAGCTAGGCTGGGATAGGGATAGCCGTCCAAAGGGGACGACTGACTCGCTGTCATACTGCGGGTCCAGCCTGCCAGTGTTTTCACCAGTTCCATACTGTAGCCAGCCAGACTGTCATAGGGATAGCAAGTATAGACGAGACGAATCCCTCTCATTTGACTGACTTACCGTCATATTCCGGGTCCAGCCACCGAGCGTTTCTACAGGTTCTATACTGTAGCCGTCATAGGGACAGCACGGACAGTCTGGACTAGGCGACGATCTCCTGTCTATACTGCGTGTTCGGCAGAATCAAGTAAGACATCCGCCTTCCAAGGATCCAATGTTTCTACAGCTAAGTTAGACTGTCATAGGGAAAGTCCAGACTAAGAAGTTGGCCGCCTTCGATCCGCTTGATTTATTTAACAGAGACCAAGATCAAGGCCCTTATATTTTGGATAGGCTGGCTCATTTTTGATACTAAAACTGAAGATCCAAGAAGTCGACAACACCCTCGGGGTTAATCGATTTGTTTTCTTATTTGGGTGGGGTACGTTGACTGATAAGGAGAAGAAGATCTGCAGATGAGTCAACAGCATTTCTAAAGTGAAACTTTTACGGAGTCCAGAAAACACCAATAACGGAAAATTGAATTAATATCTGAGCATCATTCAGAACGAAAAAAACATAACTGCTATTAAATTGATAGCCAATGATGAAAAAGTTGCTGCAATGTATCTACATACGTACAACATCACATTAGTGTTGGTGAAAAAGGCTCAAAGTATACATATATCACCATAGCATACAACCTATACACTAATTCTGTTCTGTAAAGAGCATATAACACCTCTGCAAGGAATAACTATTCACCGCTGATGCAGATCACACTTAGATTTTGTGGATTAAAATACCAATACAGGTTTTTGTTGGTAATATGCGCGAGGAGCGTTTTCTGAAGAGATTCATTATTATGAACTAAGATAAGATAACATAATCTTTATGAAATGATGCGAAGAGAGCTTCTAATCTAACTTTATTAAACCTCAAGCTGATGGCAATACGTTGATGACCAATTGAATTAGAATGGATTGAATCGCAAAAATTGAACCAAAAATAATTGTTTTGATAGTTAGACCGAAAAATATAGTTTGCCGCCATATCTCTTACCGTTATTCTGGGAATTCATGAATTTTTTTTTTATAAATTTTGGTGCAACTTAAATTTAAGAAGTTTTTAAGAGAATTGAGAGATTGTATCCAAATTTCAGCTGATAAAATCTCGTCAGAAGGGTTAAAATCCCGAAAATACTATAGATATTTTCGGGATTGGGTGTACGAAATTCCTAATATTAATATGTACCCTGTCAATAATATGTATACAGTAATCCAGGGATATAAAATGTAGAAAAAATATACCGAAATATAAAACAATCTAAAATCTTTTATTTCTTTTGGAACAATCCGTAATGAGGAGAATTTTTCCGAGCTTTTAGTATTTCCAATATCTTGGCGAGAATTTTTAGAATACATACAAGATTTCAATACAATCCCGTTAATTTCAAAAGGAGTAATAGGTACATATACAAATTATGAAATTTTAAATCCTGCAAACTCTAAGTCTCACAACACAAAATCATTGCGGGAAAAATTCTCCAGAAGATATCAATGTAGTTATTAAGTTTAAAAGGGATTGGAATAAGATGATAATTTTGAAGTTGAAAAATAATACTGAACGAAGAAAATTAGAAAATATCGGATTTAAAAATCTCGGAATACAAAATATCGGATTTGAGAAAACAATTGTTTGTTTTTTTTACGAAAGTTTGGTTATGAAATTCCAGATTTTGAAATTTTGGGAAACGAATTTCGGTAAAAAAAAAAATAAAATAAATCCCGAAACATTAAATACTTTTAATTTATCAACGAATTTTCCGGGATTGAAATGTTTTTCGACAGACTTTATATTCCAGGATATTTTGTCTCGACAATTGGTTTTCATACAACAATGTTGTTACGCTAAAAAAATCCAGAATATGCAGATGGAACATATTATAAAATAGATTTGAACTATATTTTTTTAAATTTAAAATTTTAACCACGATCATCCGGAATCATTAAACAAAGCCCTTGCTTCCAGACTCTACAGACAATCCAGCTGTTCATGTTATATTCTGTTTTGATCCTATATGTTTGAATGTATGTATCTTATTCTGATGATTATTACCTAAATTTTGTTAAGGCTGACTATTCCAGTATTGACTATTGGCTGTCTAGCCATGACTGTAATAATTTACTAAATGAACGAGATGTCGATAATGCTGTTAAGTTATTTTGTGACTCTATATTTCTCTATTGTTTTTTAGAACGTACCAATTTCTAGATCTAGGACTAAAAGTCTTAATTAGCCATGGCTTAATGCTTCAATACGGCATTTTAAGAATTTAAAAACTAAAGCATGGAAGAGGTTTTGTTTGTCAAGAAGCGACGGTATATGGCTACTTATCATCTTAAATAATTCTGGTTCTTTGTTAATTCTAAACGCAAGTCTGATGGATTACCCTCATCCTTATACTTTGGTGATGCTGAGAGTGCTTACTCCACAATTATTGCCAAATTGTTTGCTGTTCGTTTTTTTACTCCAACAGTGATATTAATTTTAGCGATGTGACTCACTTAACGATGCTTCCTTCGACCTCTTTTGAATAGAAGGATCTTGTTTTTAACGATGCCATAATTTCGTAACGTATTTCGAAATTGGCGGATAGCTTTTTGCCTGGTCCAGATGGCATCCCATCTTCTTTATTAAAGAAATGCAGCATTCCCAACTTATGTCAATTGTTTAAATAGTCCTGTCAATCTGGCATCTTTTCAATATTATGGAAACACTCTCTAATTTTTCCACAACATAAAAAGGAGAACAGAAATGACATAACTAATTATAGACCAGTTGCCAATCTTTAAACTATTCCTAAAATTTTTGAGACTATTGTTTGTGATACACTTTGGGCTTTCGTATGAGGTGGTCTCGTGAGTTTAATGATCCTTTTGTAACAAAGACCCTCTACTACGCTTTTGTTAGACTGATCTTGGAGTATGTCAGTCTTGCTAGGGATCCATTTTACTCTGTCCATATTAATCGGATTGAGGCGGACCAGCGCAGATTTCTTAAATTTGCTCTTCGTGACCTTCCTTGGAGTGATCCTGCAGTTTTGCCAGACTAAAATTGCTGTCCATCGACACCCTTGAGATGAGGTGGTACAATTAATTCACCTGAACTACTTGCCTTCCTACATATCTCTGTTCCTTGTCGCTCCTTGAGACACCGTTTTGTGATACAAATAATAACTTAAATGCGCCTATAATGTCGATGTCTGGTTTGTTTAATGCTCATTGGCATTAATGAGATTTATATATGACAAAAGCTCATTTAAAGCGTCTCTTGAATGGTCGGTCTACTTGATGTAGCTTTTTTTCTATTCATTCTCATTTTTAGGTTAGAATATTGTTTTTCTTTTTTCCGTTATTGTTTTATCTTACTCTTTGTAATCTAATATGTAATCCTCACGTATTTGAGTTTTTCTTTTAATTTAAACGTTATTTAAATCGGATTGTAGTAGTCAGCCATTGATGAAATTTGTGGAAATAAATAAAATATTCTAGTTCCAGGATTTTTTATAAAAGAAAAAAGAAATTGGATCTGCATCAAAATTGAAAGAACATAGAATGAGTAAAATTAGCAATATTATTTTTTTTTACGAATAAATCAGTAGATCCCAAAGTCAGGGAACTCAATTTCAATCTAGGACTCGAAATATTCTTAATTAGACCTCCAAAGGAATTTATAAAATTTTTAATAGGAAAAACAATATCCTTCTCTGCCTCCTCGTCTACATTTCGCAGAGGTTTATATAAAATTTCATAATAACATAGGACACCCTCATTATAGGCACCCTTTTCCATATTTTTTTTTCTTCTTATTAGACAAAAAAAAAAACTGTTTAAGATTTCCGAAAATATCCAACACATCCTTTGCGCACATCTGTTCCGTATATCAGAGAGAGGACAATAGTCCGCGTGCATGTCTCGTTGTATAAAATACTAAAAGGGCTGAAATATCATCCTCTCTAAATTACGTGATCTTTCCTAAAAAACGCAAGATCATTGATCCTTTACGGCTATAGAAGAAATTTCCCAAAGATATTTAAAAAGAAAAAAGAAAAAAGAAAAAAAAAAACAACAGCAGGAAGGGAAAACGGGGAGGACATAATTTAATCGTGTTATGTATGTGTCAGCTAAAAAAGGGTTTCAAGAGATGTGTATATGTATGCATGTATGTAAGTGAGGACACAATTGAATTGAAAGTTAGCAATCTAAGCAAAAGCAGGCAAAAGATTTATCTTCATGAAAATTTATCGGATCTGGCCAAAAAGAAATTATTCGTGATGAAGAAAAAAAAAAAAGAATTGAATTTCACCCTTAACTTGCCCTCGTTTTTGTTAAGATGGGAACCTTTGATTCGGTCAAAGATCTTTTTGTATTGAAACGGAGATTTTAGGTGTTCAATTTAGTTGGCATCATTCTGATTAGTTTATCTCTAGAGTAGAGGAATCATCTCTAGCCTCTAGCATGCATCTCGTAACAGTGAAGAGATTTGAGAGTCATATCGAGATCATAAATTTATATGGGCATTTGTGTGATTTATACAATCTACACACGTTCCTTTGTTATCATAGATACAAGAAAAGGAAACGATTAAGAAAATGCGTGCATATCGAACCTATAACAAGATTAAAATGTCAAAGCCATCATTGCAACAGCAACTGAATCCCGTAGCGTATCAACTCAGCAGCTTCATTCAAGCCACATGGTGATATTCAGAGTGCCTATGATAAAAAGGTAAACAAACAAAAAAATGTCACAGAGAACCGCGTACATATGTAAATGCGTTTCGAGCAACATTTAACATTACAGAGACAACAAAAAAAAAAACCTCATCAACATTCAAATGAGACGGAACTATGAGATGAATTCTTTTTTCTTAATTTTATGTGTCGTTCTTCTTCTTTGACTGTTGTCACTTATTACTGTACATATACGTATGTAGTTATCAGGGGGGGTAAAGGTGCAACAGGGCAATTTTTGAATATTTTTTTTATATGTCTTAAGTCTCATCCGGGGTCCAAATCATAAACAGTGTGCTACTGAAGAAAAATTTCCATATTACACCGGAACCAGAAAAAATTTTATAAGTGCTGTTTCCATGCGGGTACTATGTACAATGTATAAATACATACATATAATTATACATACATACATATATATATAGTATAGAGCTAAACCATGTAGCGTATAGAAAGGGGACACGAAAGGCTTGGAATGAAAGAAGGTGGCTTTTGTTTTTTTTTTCTTTCTACCTTTCTGGTAGATTTGCTACATCTGGAAAGCTATCCGAGAAGAGGGATACTTCATGATTCCTACTTCCTGTTGGATTTCTATTCATATTCATATCCATATGCCTAGTAAATACTCGCATGCACCTGAATATGTAATTAATTCAAAATTTTTATTTTGTAATTTTCATAATTAAAAGAAAAGAAAAAACGTATTTACAAAAGATGTGGCTCCGATGATCGTATAGTTTCTGACTAAAGGATTCAATAGGGTCCCTTCTCAAAATTATGTGAATCTCTAAAGAATCAACGAAGAATTTACTGGAATTCCCTAATTTTTGGATTTGGAGGGGGGGGGGGGTGAAGCAAATCGACTGCATTTTCACTGATTTTAGCAAGGTCTTCAACATTAATTACCTTAACCTAGAGCTCTCTTCCATAGACTCTCTGAGTCCTTTGGTTTCTTTCTGTTTTTTTCTTTCCTTTTTTTTTAACTCGATTCGTTCTTATATCAAAAAAAATTGTGAAATCTATAGAAGTTTTGTCAAAATATTCAAAAGCTTTAGCAAATACTTTAACCAGAAATAACGTACAAAAACCCTTGAACATGTCACTACATACGGGCATGAACTGACTATCCTATCTCATTCCATATCTGGGTATTATTTATCTATACTTTGGAGTTATTTTTATATACAAAACTATCTTCCAAAGTGTGCTGTTGTCGGCCTCCAAAAATACATAAAAATTCTAAAGAAAAATTTTTCAGTAAATTTCTAAGAAAAAATTTAGGACTTGCCCATATCATCGTCGATGCAACGTCGAGCCAACGTCAAGGCATCGTCGAGGCATCGTCGATTTTATATTCGGGTGAGGCGTTGCAGATTTTTGTTCTACTCACCCAGTCTTTATATTTTATTAGATAGTCTATGCTCTCAGCCTTTAAACATTAGTAAATATATCGCTGTGTCGAAGAAATCCTCTGTACTTCAATTTCACTATCAACAGCTTGACAAAACCAAAAACTTGTGAGCTTTGTTCAATTCCAAGAGGGTACACTAGTAGTCCTGTGTGGTATCCTTTCTTTTCCGGTTCAATGAATCGAATCTTGAGGCTGTCCAGATTTTTATAATTGATTTACTCTTTTGTAGTCTCCCCGACTGCCTCCGCAATTTTGATCGACTTAAGCTTATTTATTTGGAGTCTCACGTCATCAGACGCAAGAAAATTACTTCAGAATTGATTTTTTGTGCTTTTGACTGCTTACAAGGCGTGGACAATTCCTCTTAATTATTGGGGGGATTAGAATTTTTGTGTCGACCTCGGCTCGCGTCTTGAGAAAACATTATCACCTTTCTTGGTCTCTAACATATTTCGACAGCTTTTAATAATTGGTTATTCTCTAAGCTTCATAGCGCCACTAAAAATAATTTTTTTTTTCAATTTTCATGTAAATATCTCTCAGTAATTATTCTAAATTGCAGCATCCAATTAGAGCTTTAAGTATAACCACGCGCCATAAAAATCACCGTTCACCGTTTGTCATGCCATGTGAATAGCGTTTTCGAACGTGTGTCCATTCACACCTATGTATGTATATAGGCGCATAAGTATATATCTTCAAACTTTCCCTTCTTCTTCTGATGATTATGACGAAGGTAAGTATGTAATTCATTTCCTTTTATCGTCCTTCTTAATCTCCCAAAAGAAGTTACCTGTTAACAGTCGTAAAATCATCAAAACAGTGCATGCGACGACTCGAGACAAATGCTACCGCTCCGGGTCCGGTCCACTATACTACGTGCAACATTCTGACCAAAATCGAAAGTGAAAAAGCGTGCGGCACGGTCAAGGTCTGTCTTTCTTGAATGGTCAGAGACTACACACATCTCATTAATTCTAGGTCACACGAAGAAAAATTTATGGTCAGATGGATCGTTTAAAGGAGGAAGCCGAGTCACAGAGGCAGGAACGATCGATGAATAGCGTTAGGACTAGGGCCATTATTAGGGGACGCAGAGTGTCGCGTCTATAAAGTAATTTCATTTGAAAAGAATTAAGAGATAAAAAAAACGCGCTCCTTTATTGTCATTTTATATTATCTCTTTTGAAGATACTCTATTCATGCTAGACCAAGGAGGAACTTAACTTACTGTAAATTGGGCAGAGGATTTTTTTCTTCTTTTCTTTCTTTGGCAAGAAAGGACGACATCCGTCCACACAAGAGTATTGTGACAAAGATCAAATTACTGCTAATCCTAAGGATGTGAAATTTTAAGGGAGATACATTTCAAGAATTTATTATTAAGAAATTGAATTTGAATGTGGAAAAATATTTTTCTCACCGGGGTCGGCGGCGACTGATTTGATCTGAGCGCCTGATCTCTGGATATTATGATTTGTTTACCCAAATTTCGGGGGAAACATTCTTTTTTTTTTGTAAAGATGTGAAAATTGCTCTTTTTTTTTTTGATGACACAAAAATTTCAACAGGGAATGAAATAAGTCACTTAAAGAAATTGGCCTGGCAGGTATTATTTAATCGGCCGTCGAGGTGGTATCGAGGCAATTCGGTGTGAGAGTGATTTAAACTTTTTGATCGCACTGTTAATTTATAGACCGTTATAGGATAATGGAAGATAATAATGTTTTTGTAATCTGCTAATTGGGATTTTGGGCAATCAGGCTCTGTTGTATCGATCGTCCATATTAGTAATAATAGCCACGATGTACCTCAAAGTTCCATCGTTGGGCCATTATTCTACAACATTCACAACAGTTGATTTCCCTAGACTCACAAATTCCCATTTTTACTTAATATTTGCAGATGATACTGCCATCTATACGCACATTCTTTCAACCGTACAGAAGTTTTATCCAACCTACAAATAGAAGGAAGACAAGTTTTCTATCACTCAGAAAACGTTATGTATGCTAGACGGAATATGCTGAATATCTATAAAGAACGAGCGAGCAGTGAACGGATAGAAAAAGGAGTGTATGACGCAGAGACCTATAAGGTACGAGGACGGTGTGCTTAATTTTCGAATAGAATGGAAGAATCAAATATTTGTACGACTGAGTTCAATCGAATGAAAGTAGTAAGTAACTAAGATCTCTATCAAAGTTTTATTGATTACTAAACATTAAGATTTGGCGGGAATTAGAGCAAGCCGGTGTTTTTAACTTGACCAGCATTTATATAGCGTCCAAATATTAATTGAGATGAAATATCCCATCCTCCATCACACAAAAGGGCGACAAATGTATAAATTTGCTTAGCATCATTTGCAAAGGGCTCTAATTTACCATATTTGATGTAATCCAAGATATCATTTACAAAAATTTATAAAAAAGGAGTGGACCCAAGATTGACCGCTGTGAAACACCAAATTTGACTGGGTTGAGAGTCTTTTATTAGAGAACACTAACTGAAATCGTCCACTCAAATGATATTATGGATCAAATGTGCTATGTATGTGTGTTTGCTACAGTTAAGTTTGTGAAATAATTTTTATAAAGGAATTTGATGATCAACGCACACAGTTAAGGATAAAAGATAAAAGTAATTCGGAGTAACTACAGTTAGTTTAGACGCAATTTGAAAATGGGTGGAAAGTATGCACTTTGTCAGTGGATAATGCTTTTTATTTCCAAAAGGAAAGAATACGATGCAAACTAAAAAACAAAAACAAAATTGCCGTATATGGGGAGAAAGACGCGAGTTGAATCACTGTTGTTACTTCAAAGTCAGGTCTATCTATATCCGGAAGAGACTATGCTCAGCATCTGATAGTGGGACTGAAAAGGTATGGGTGGTTTTATGATCTACATACTACTAAAGAACTAATCCATCAATCGTAGGGTATTGTGTTCCATCACGATAATGCCAGACTACATATGTCAAAAATTACTGGAGGTTGATTGGGATGATTTGCGCCCCACTTACTATATTCATCCGATCGACCTAGCTCGCTGCGGTTAACCCTGATTCCGATCGTTACACAACAGAACTTATTTGCCATTTCTGATGATCCCTTATGAGCTCTTAGTTTTTATTCGGCGGCCACTTCAACTGTCGGCACAAAGCTAGTCCCAAAGTGAAGCAAATTTTAGGGTATAGAGAGTAGGTTACGTTAGGATTAAGGTTAAAATGTTAATGTTAATGGTAATGTTAATGTTAAGAGTAGTGGCGACTAGGCCTCCAGGACCATGCGGACACCGCGACCAGAGTTGATATATTGTTCCCTCCCTTAAGGTGGTTAGGCAAAATCGAGCTCGATTATTGCTCTTGGGGTTTGACTGCAGATTTTTTTTGGAGAGATTAGTGTTCATCCAGTGATTTGCAGCCTTAGACCTGCAACGCATATAACATGCCTCGAGGTTTCAACTTCCTCTTCGCACAATTGACACAGTTCACTGTCAGATTTGCCTATCTTCTTCAAGAAGTGACCGAAGGAGGCATGACCAGTGACTGCGTCAGCAAACAGTCTGAGCGATTGTTTGCTAAGTCCAATAAGTTGGCGCGTCTGGAGGAGATAGGGGTTGAAGAAATTGTTCGCCTGCCTTATACGGAGTGCGCTGCGCGAAAGGAGATCCATTTGCCTGTTTTCCCACTTAAGCAGTTCCCTCCTAAAGTGGCTTTTTGGTAGGCCAAATGTCGGATAGAAACCAGTATACGGACATTCAGCTCCGGTTTTAGCCAGTTCGTCCGATTTTTTTGTACCGTCCATTGATTCGTGTCCAAGAACCCAAACCAAGGTTACTTGGCTCTCCCTAGCCAGTAGCTGGAGTTTCGACTAGCAGCTCAAGAAGCGGAATGGATAGTTCCACTTCTGGACCAATCACCCCTGCGCCTGTTTTGGCATCTTTCCGGAATACGTCAGTATACCAGACTTGAGCCCATCGAGGGAGCTAGAGCACTCTGTCTAGTATCTGGCTTCTTTCATTACTGGTTACCTGGTAACCTCTTTCAAAGGAAAGTCTTTTGGCCATAGTATCTGTTGGAGAATCGAGGTCGTTAATGTTCTAAGGTTAAAATAATTATGAGGTTTTCGTATAATTTTTGCTCAAATAATTCATTCTGTTCTAGTAGAAGTAACTACAAATCAAAAGAAAGAAAAGAACCGGACGAAATGCTCAAGTTATAAAGACAAGATATTATCCTCTAAAACTTTCAAATAAGTTAAATTTACTCTGTAAACATGTACAATCATTTGAATTGAATTTAATAATAACAATAAATATAAAAATATTCTGTTAATAGTATTGAGTGGTTTCTAACATAAAATCCTGTACCATTTTTCCGTAAAGCTGTGGCGATTATTGCTTTCGTCAAGGCCGACCTAGCATCGGTTGATAAGATGTAGGTACTCCGCACCTCAGCTCTCGACCAAAACATTTGTAGGTTTTGAGATTAAAGTTTGAATTTCGGAAATACTCAAAGTTTGCTCGAAGCACTTTATTCAAGTAGGCGTTGATTTTGAAAAAGAAAATTTTGAGAAAAAAACAAGTTCAGTTTTGAGTTTATTGTCATCATTACGAAAAGATGTAAGAAAAGATTTTTCTTCAAGATTGTGTCCAATTAATTAATAAATGTTGATTAAGTTAGCTTTGTGTAGCTAGTTCGTTCGTGCTAAACAGTTTATGTGTCCGTCCGTAAAACCTAATTCGGATCTGGATTTTTATTATCTGGATCCAGGTTAAGCAAAATAATTTCAAAATGTCTTCCAGATTGTATTATTTTATTGGGAAAATGGAGATATCATGCAATTTATATTTTCCCAATGAAATAATGCATTCTGGAGGTAATTGTGAACTTTAATTGTTTAGTCTGGATCCAGATAATCCAGATAAGCGAATTTGAGAAATCGGATTCTAATTATTCTGGATACTCTGGATAGTTCTAGTATATGCATATATTACTGAAACAAATAAATTTTAACTAAAACAATTCCGCATTTTAATTTCGCCTGAAAAATCCATACGAACATTCCGGTCAATCATACATAAATACACACCAGTCATACTTAATCCATAATTCCATAGAGACTGCGCGCGCGACTTTATTTTGTCAAGAAACTGGAATATGTTTGGCTCTCCTGCGCAGGCAAAAGCCAACATTTCTCTAGTGATATCACCACCATACTTTTGTTTTGTAGTACCAACAACAGACTGCTTATTAATTTTTAAAATTAATTTTTGGACTTTGCTGCGAAGACAGATCAGCTCTGTCATGCAAATAAACATACCTAC
This sequence comes from Dioctria rufipes, assembly GCA_963924295.1. NCBI lineage: Eukaryota > Metazoa > Arthropoda > Insecta > Diptera > Asilidae > Dioctria > Dioctria rufipes. The sequence continues at coordinate 2,487,441 of OZ002741.1, forward strand.
TACATACATACATACATACATGTATGTAGGAATTAGATGCGTGCGTTGAATAAGTGTATCGCGGGTGTACAAATTATATATGTATGAATGTATGTTGGAAAATAAACACCAAAACAAAAAATAAGTCACAACATCCCGCATTCAAATGTCCAAGAACTAGAGAAGAATAAATTTTTAATGGAAATTAAGTTCTTATTGTATATGTGGCCGAGTAATTAAGTCAGAAATAAAAAAACAAAAAAAAACAAAAAAAAAAAACGAACTCAGAAATATAGAGCGCAGGCGCAGGAAGGAACGCGTGACGGCAATTGAAGAAAGTTAAGAAGACTCTTCCACTTGACATGGGAATTACGAAAATTTGGATAAAATTGGTATTGAGCTCACCGCTTTACTCTATTCATTACACGGCCCAAGAAAGAAATTACTTGAGATTAGATTTTAATTGAATAACAAGTGGAGAAATGTTTTCTTTTATACACTCACGCATACATATATATATGAAACGATTTCAAGACGTTCATTCTACAGATTTGGACAAAAACTAAAGTAAAGCAAAAAAAACAAAAAAAAAATTATTTTGGTTATGGCACAGCGTATGTGGACATGTTGCGCGATGACGGAATAACAACAGTTTTTGTCACTTAAATCTGCTGAGAAGTATTAAAAGGGGACGATGCGACGTATGATTTCGACTTCCATATGTTTACATTTCGACAGAATTGAATAGGCGGACGATTATAATGAAACAATGTCTGTCCTTATAGCGCTCAGGTCAGGCAATAGTTAAAGTGGATATAGAGGGGTTAGTTAATAAATAATAAATTAATTATACTTTATTGGCCATACCACCACCAGCACCACCACAATGTTGAAGTCTGGATAGACATAGATTCGACTTTTGCTCACATCTAAAAATTCTTTTTTTGGGATCCATATTTGAGATTTGTCGTTATTATTCAATTTTGAATGATTCCCTGTTTGTTTAATTTTCCCTACTTCATTTCCTGTCAGAGTCACCACGCAATCAAGACCGATTTTGTGCCATAGAGTTTATCAATTATTACCAAAAAATGCTGCGCTCTTATGTCCAATGGAATGTGACTTATATATGTGTGGCGACGCGTCTATGCCGGGTCGTATGTACATTTCCGAACTCTTGACCAACCACTTTGTACACCTGGGGACAGTTCATTTCGAACTTCGCATCTACTAACACTCTGCTGGAACGTAAGAAGGTTTAGCTAGGTAGGCTTTGAATTTAGTGTACGTAAAAAAAAGGTATTCTGAAGACAACTGGCACTGAAAGAGCATGTATAAAAAAGGGGTTAAGAGGGTCCACAACTGCAACTGTTGAACCGATGTTTTTCTTTCTTCAATATTAATTTCAGCGACTACGATTTCTGGTCTTCCGCAAACGAACCGACGATCTGGTGCCGATACAGCAGACTCCTTCCTCACAGTACCAGCATCATAGCCGTTGTTTATGCGACCATCAAGTCGACATAGGGTCGAATTGAGATTGAGCTCCAGACAGAAGTGAACCCTACAGCTCCAGATTGTTTAGAAGCGTATTCTAGAGATTCAGACTATTCAGAAAAAGCAAACCTGACAGACCGCACCAGTTTTGTCAAGCTTCACATCGAAGCCGTCCAGTCGTCATACCACTACCATCTTCCTAGCAGAATAACACCTATTCAGCTTTCGGCTATCGGCGCCGCTGTTATTTCCCTTCGGGGGTTTCTAATGGCTACTTCAAGCTCCCCGAAGGGAAGCAACAGCGGTGCCGAGCCATGGAGAGCTCCAGAATGTACCTATGACATGACTTGATTTCTTTTAGATAAAAAAAAATTAAAAATTTCAGGTCAGGGAGTTGACGTACCTCAAGCTGTTTACCTATAGAACGAGCGGTTGATTATAATTGGGTCAAGCCGGGGCGTCGCCGCTTCCTGCACCAAGTAAGCTCCCGCAAGATAGAACAATTCCTGCTTTAAAAGATATACAAGCTGTCGCAACTTTCGGATCTAAACAGGCCTCAAGGCAGAGCAGTTCCTCCACTGTATTAAGACTTGGCATCTCGCCATTAATTCCCTGCTGCAAGCAGACATCTAAGCCGCTGCAGCGTCTGAGATTCAAGATTTCCGGAGTGTACCATATAACGACTTAGCACCCCGCTAAACATGTACTTGTACAAGAAAGGCATTGTGAATTCACTTACTTTTGGTTAACACGAAAACTTCTTTGCTATACGGACACAATACTAGTATTAGTTCCTGCATTGTTCTTGTAATTATTATCACTTCTTCTGTCGATAGAAGCTCTTGAACTTAGGTGTTATTATAGAATATTCAAAACTCGCTTTAATTTGTACAAGTATAGGATATATTTGTGACATATATAATGTCGAGGTTTGTAGTTCGAGCAGTTTCAATTCAATTCAATGCAATTTATTCTATGCTAATCAAGATAACACAAGATTTACAATCTTATAGAGTACAATATGTACAAAAATAGATAAAATATGAATGCAAATAAATAAAAGAATGAAGTTAATACAGAAAACTAAATAGGAAAAATATAATGCTAATAGAATAAAAGAAATGAATGAGAGTAAAAGTAACTAAGATTACAAATAACAAGACAAGGAATTAAAATAAAAGAAATCTACTAATTAATTACACTTAGTAATTAATAATTAACGTATCACCTCTATTAATCTCCTGAATGCGTAAACAGTGCCAACACACTGAATGTGTGCAGGAATAGAGTTCCATAATCTAAAAGCTTGGACAAAGTAAGAGTTCTCTAAGATGTTGTAATTTACATGGGGCTGCATGATATATCGATTTCGAGGTGATTGCCAGAATTCAATATAATTTCTGATATACATATATTAAATTGAATACGAAAATTAGAATCCTGCGCTTCAGATAACACTCCAGTGAGTAGCCCAAGAGTAGAGATCTGAATGGGGAGATTTGGATCATACCGCCTTAATCCAAAGAAAAATCTTAAGCAGCAATCATTAAAGGCAACGTTTATTTTCCGTTTACAAATTCTGTTCATTCACATGAAAATTAGAGAACCATAAGTAAAAAAAAAAGAAGTAGAAGAGTTTTTACTAACTTCAGTCGTATATTTGATGGGGGCAGAATGCTTGCCCCCTTAGTGTGGAGTATATTTTTTAGACAACTGGCATTTAGTATATATATATATAGGAATTTAAAACAACTCCAAGGTTTCGCACAGAATCCGCAAAGAGTAATAAGCAATCACGAAGCTGCACCCTGGGGTATAGCATCAAAATCAAGAGAGCTACGAGAACATGCCAAGCATTGATTGTGACTTTCCAGGATTTAAACCCAGACGGTTTTGCGCAGACCAATGAGAAATACGCACTAAATCACGATTAATTCGTTCTACACACAGTCTTCATTTAAACCAATAGTTCTCTCCAGGTAGAATTGCACATTATCTGCATAAAGATGCAGTCGAACATAACAAACGCGGCAAACATCAGATCATTAATGAAAATACTGAAAAACAATAGGCCAAGAATAGAACCCTGCGGCACACCCAATTGACAATTGCACTTGCTGTTATTCATCCATTAAATAAATTCTGAAAAGGCGAGATGCAGTTGATGAAAGTACGTAAAGAGCCTTCAATTTATGGAACAAATTGCTGTGAGCAACACTATCAAATACCTTAGTGAAGTCTAACAGCACCAAAATAGATATTTTATAATCATCCATAGCATAGCAGGAGGTGATAGCACTCACTTAGCCAAACAAAAAATTGTATGGCAGCGATGGGCGGTTCATGTCAACCGTTTCGAAGTTACAGTGTGATTAAGAAAATATGCTAGGTTTTCACAAAACACCCTGTATCTAAAAAAAAAACAGGTTTTACGGTCACTGTCAAGAGCTGATTGTGGAAATTCATGGCCCTTCCACCGACTCCTCAACCAGCCCCGTACTCCTCTCCTCCCAGGAGTTATGGTGGTCTAAATTAAAAATTTCGGATTTCCTTACCGTTTTTTTAGTTTGACTTCTTTTGTTTTTTTACAAAAAGGCGATTAATATAACTTTTTTTTACGACAACTAGAAACTGTGGATTTCAATTTAACCTATTACACCTATGTCCTAACTGTAGCCGTTAAACAGTTATTATATCATAACAGTTCAGGGCATACCGAAATTAGACGATATTTTTTATAAAAGGACGTGTTTGCAGTCACTAAGGGAACAAATTATTTTTGAGAATAGGTTTAAGAATAGCTTTGAGAATAGATTAAGTGCTAAAAACTCTTTAACGGCTACAGATAGCAAATAGACTGTAATAAATCAAATTAAAGAGGAGAGTCCACAGTTTACTGTGTTTATAAAAAAAAAGTTATATTAACCACCTTTTTGTAAAAAAAATGGGGTCAAACTAAAATAAAAGGAAAGAAAATCTGAAACTTTTAGTTTAGACTACCATAACTCCTAAGAGGAGAGGAGTACGCGGTTGGTTGAGAGTCATTGGTAAGGCCATGACATTGACAGTGACCGTACACTCTGCACTTTTTAAGATACGGGGTGTTTTGTTCAAACATAGCACATTGCCTAAATCACGCTGTAACTCCGAAGCGGTTAACATTGCCCCCCCCCCCCCCCCCCCACCCCTCGCAACATAATTTTACGTTTGCCTAAGGGAGTACTATCCCATCCTGTTCGACATATAGACCACACCTAGGTGGAAACACCCTGCGTATACTGACTGACTAATTATTGGAAATATAGACGTAAAAACCGAGAGCTAATGTTGTCAGATCTAGTTGCAATAGATTTAACAGAATAAAAAGCAACTTTAAGCCCTTTAATGAAAGGAGAAATTGCTACCAGTATTATTCTAATAATCTTCATTAGGATGATTTAAGTAGCTTATATTAAGCTGTACCTACCGTTACCAAAAATTTATTGAGCTTATTCGGATCGCAGGAGGAATTAAAATTCTCCTTTCCATAGACATACGCTGCTTTTTTTTAGGCCAGCCATTCCCTTTAACTCGTACACGAATTTGTCTATTTGTTTACTATTTTCGACACTCTCGTAGACCCACTTTTCGTCATCACAGCGAGCTGAAATTTGGTACACAGCTTCATGTCGCGTAACAATTGAATCTGTCAAAATTTGAACCGGAAATTTCCATGGAAAACCCGGAAAATCGGGAAAAATCATTTGAAAATTTGGTACAAATTTGATTAGTGATAAATCCGTTTCAGGAAAAATGCATAGTTTTCCGATTTTTTCGAAAAAGTTTTCTAAATTATGCAGGATCAAGTTCCCTATCAACTGGCATCATTACTTTCTCTCCGACAATGGTGAAAACTTGAAGAAAAAATCGAGGAAAATTCATGTAAAACGCTTTTCCGGAGTTTTTCCGACCAAGGAAGCGTTTGAGCGTTTTGCAACCTAAGACAAAGTTGTAGAGCGAAATGAGTTGCATAAAGTTGCTTTTGTGGAAAACTCCATGGAAAACCCGGAAATGCGGGAAAATCATCGGAAAAATTTTCATCGATATGATTAGTGATAAATCTGTTTCAGGAAAAATGCAGAATTTTCCAATTTAGTTAACGTGAAAAAGACAGAAAATAAAATAAGTAAAAAACGAGTTTTCAAACAAAACTGAGGCCAAGTCGCATTTCTTCACACACAGAGATGGACTCAGATTTTATCTTCACACACAGAGGTGGACTCAGATTTTATTCGCTGACAATCACCGATATCGATATATTTCAGTAAGATCAATCAGAGGTAATAAGTGATTTGATTCATGAAGAGAAAGAATATTCAAGAGAAATGTCCCAATCAAAAAATCTGAGTCCACCTCTGTGTGTGAAGATAAAATCTGAGCCCATCTCTGTGTGTGAAGAAAAGTTTATTTTCTACTTTTTCATGCGACTTGGCCTAAGTTTTGTTTGAAAACTCGTTTTTTACTTATTTTATTATTGTTTCAGAAGACCTTAGGAGCCAGATTGATATCAGCATTGATTTTGAAATATTGGTATTTGCACATTCGAATAGCAGTTGTCACTCTATTATGCTAGGATATATAATATAGACGAGCCTCAGAAGGTTTTGTCCTTTTATACTTGCAAAATCCCGGTTGACAATAAATTGTTTAATTCTAGCAGAATACCAAGGACAGTGGCCACACAATTTTCTGAGCTTTGTTCGAACTGGTACCTACTTATCATTGTGTTCCATGATTTCCATCTTATCATCGATAGGCCAGTAAAGTTTGAAATGTTGTAAATCGTTATCACTCCAAGTCGTCTAACATTTGTGGTCCTGAGACTTGTTCACAATTATCCCAGTTTTCCTTAAAGAACAGGAGGATACAGGGAAAACCAAAGTCTTATACACCTCGCAGCCCTTTATTTCAAATTTTTTCTTTTACTACGCGGATGTAGGTCATTCTCTATGGTTTCAAATATTTAATTTAAATCTAGCCAATGGATGACATGATAATTGCCATAATAATTTCTCACTTTCAGTTTCTATCCACGAATTCTCTTCTATTTCCTACATATGTATAGGTACATATTTGCGAAGTATTTTATATTTAATTTGAAAAAAGTTTCTTCGCTACCATATTTTGTTGTTGGATTTTCCCTTCTAACTATACTAGACGTTTTCTTCTTACCATGTTTATAAGACATTTTTAGTACTAGTAAAATATGCAAGAGGTGAAGTGACCAAGCGACCCACAACTATAAAATTTTGTTGTACTTACATACGTCGTTTAGAGCTCTCACCTGCAGGTATACACCGATTAGCGTTTGACTAATTGATTGAGTGTAAAATGAGAAAATTTTAAAGTTTGTTTTCATGCCATGAAAGCAAATTTAATTATCGCATTTCTGCCTTTATTATGTGCAAAATACACATATGTACTTGTATGTATGTATGAAGGATTGTTTATTGAAAAATGTTGCAATGTTATATAACACTTAATTAAAATGTGAAAATAATAGAATAATTATTGAAGATTTAGCAAAAAAATTAATTCAATTTATCTCAAATAATTGCTCTGGTCATAAGAGGAAGTAATAATAAAGAAAAAATAAAGTTAACTAGAAAAATTATAATTATTATTATATTAATACCAATGTCGTACATTAAGTGTTGTTGTGATGCTTTCGTATACTGATAACTAAAAATTTGCTAAAGATATCATCTGCTTGCAAACAATTGTCGAAATCTCTTCGATTTTTATTAACTTAAACGAAGTTTTAGCATCATGCCCTAATTTCCGAGAATTCAAATAGATGAACCGCTTGTGGCTCGAAATATCTTCGATTTTTTTTACCATAAACGACGTTTTCAAGCATGCCGAAATTTTCGAGAATTCGAAATAGATGCATCGCTTATAGCTCGAAATCTCTTCGATTTGTTTGTTATATATAGAAATTACGATACGGCTTATGTCAATTTCCGAGTAAGTCGTTAAAGCAAATATTTTCTATTCATTAAATTTTTCTTTGCAGGCATTTAAGTTGAGTTTTATTGAGTGAAGTTTTACTACAGTGAATATTTGATATCGTATTTACTTAGCAAAACGCCTTTCAAGAGAGGTCGATACCAGATCGTAATGCTAAAAAACATCGAATCGAAAGCAAACTACCAACACGTACAAGAACTTCGAAAGAAAGTCGAGCTAGCGAACCATGGTCGGGTCGCCAATACGATTCGATATCGTGTTCCGTTTTTTTCCCCTGCAATTCTCAAGCACGTCGCAAGCGAATTCGATTTTGAAGCTTAACTTCACATAGTCGAATTGATTTTTTTCGAATTCGATTCGATTTTGAGTCACAATATTTGTAGGGCTGAGACGTATGAAGCTTCTTTAAGTGTATGGATCAGCTTTAGTGTTTGGAAAACTGACAACTGCGCGGCAGATATCTGGGAAAAGTTAAGGAACCGTTAGACCTCGGTACATTTTGAGTCTTGAACAAGCTATACCAAAACTTTACTATTCATTTTACATTTTAGTTATTTTCAAAATTCTTAAATTATTACCTCGTGACAGTACATACAAGATTACAATCCTTTTTAAGAACACTACAACTAGCGTCATCCGACCCATGCTAACGTAGGAATGGATTTCACCAATCATCAGAGCTATTAGAAAACATTCAAAGATTCTGGTTCCTCAGTGTAAGTGGCGCTCTCAAGTCAACTAGCACGCGGGCTCTTTAGGTTATCATCAACATGTGGAAATATCTATCAAGAAGGGGGCGTCAATTGCAGCGCTAGGACTGCATCTTAATCAGAGCTGAATGCAGACTGCAACATGAGTTCCGCACGAATCCATTTTTGAATTCGTGCAGTCTATCGCACCTGACATCGACAGGGATTGTGACCACCTCCTTGCAACTATGCTGAGAAGAAGGAAGGGCAGAATGGGAATCACATTCTCAGACATTGACAAACCGTATATTTATTAACACAGATAGCTCCAAATCAAAAGAAAATACCGGAGCAAGCGTTTTCTGTGAGGAGCCCCACATGAAAATTGCCATACACCATGAAAGTCATGTCACGGTTTTCCAAGCGGATCTCGAGGCCATAGTTGAAGCAGGAAGGCTCCCTCTCTCGGAATAAGAGGGTACTCGTTTTGTGGGTGCCAGGGCACAGCAATATCAGTGAGAAGGAAAGGACGGACGAGCAAGCTCGTCTTGCTGCAGCCTTGGAGGAATTTTCCTCCATAATTGGGATTTCACCAAAACACATTATCTTTATTGTTTCGGTTTAGGCTGACCGCCAACACAGTTTAGACGACGCCTTGGGTTGAACTACAAAGGAACTGCGGGGTAAACGCAACCAAAACCTAGGGAAAAGCTCTTGGCACTAAACAAACCAAGCCTGAGAACTCTATAGTGTCACTTCTCACTGGGCACTTTTTTTTTTAGGTGTTACCTTTACAGAATGAGACTTGTTGATGATACTATATACATAGGTTGCGGAGATTTCTTTGTCATTGTCCGGCTCTCTGAGGAAAGCGTTACAGATTGCTTGGCTTACACCTCCTGTACGAACTGAATGAAGCCGCCAAGGTGGGCTGGGGGATAATACTAAGTTTGGTAATAATGTCCGGTTGATACCTATGAATGATTGCCCACAAGTCTGGAGGGTGAACAATAGACCTTTTTCTGGTCTATGTTCCAGGTACCCTTCGGGGACGCAACCTCTTTTCCATCCATCTAACCAAAGTACAATATCTTCTATTGGTTTTACATATAATTGAAACGAAGAAAAAATAAATAAAACATAAATTTAATTAATCCAAATCAATTTAGTAAGCTTCTAGTTAATATAATCTTGTGCAGCTCCAACGTGAAGATAAATTAGTTGTACAAACATTTCAAATGGAAAAATAAATATACCGATAGTGCCTGCTGTTTGGATAGCTACAAGTAAACTATTCCATAAGCGATTGATCTGAGCAAGACTTGAATTGTCCATTGGGATGTTGTAAACAAGAAAAACTCCCTAATATACTCCGGTTTATTTGAATGCAGAATGTTATACAACAAGATACGCGACCTGCGTTGTAGAAAATGTTTGAACGAACGTCCTAGTAAACGCATTCGGAAAGAGGATACATGGACAAAAGTATTTAATCAGAAAAAGAATCGAGTACAGTCATTAAATGCAATCTCTAATTTACGTCCATATCCACTATTCAGATTGGGAAAAGCAATACTACACAATGTGAAATGAGGCAAAATTAACAATCTTTGAAGTACAATTAGTAGGTACATCATCTGCATAGAGGTGAATGCTCATATCGCGAACCATTAATGGCAAGTCATTGATGAATAGGCTGAACAACAATGGACCCATGATAGAACCTTGAGACACTCCTCGCATTAGAGGTAACGGAGTGGATATTTTATTATTGATCTTGACTTGTTGACTGGGTTGTGATAAAAGACTAAGGATCATCGATACTGCTGTAATAATAAATTTAAAAGAGACAAAAAGCTTCTGCAAAAGAATGCTATGATCAACGGTATCCAAAAGCATCAAGGTGGTAAAATTGTCCCGATGCATAGCACTTCTTATGTCAGTGGATTTCTTTAAGATCGCAGTTTCACAACAGTGGTTCGTCCTAAATCAGGGTTGCCAGTAGGTCGGTAAATTAGTTTTGTCTACTGGTACATTAGTTTTTCAACTACTTTAGATAGAAAACATAGTATGCTTATGGTCGAAAATCAATTGAAGACTCTGCAGAAGATTTCTTCCGAATTGGAAGAATATTAGCAACTTTCCAATTGAAAGAAAAGGAGAATGATAGAAGGCATGAATTAGAATAAATGTACAGATGACTGGAAGTAGTAATTTGATAAAGCGTGGTGAGAGCTCATCAGGTTCAGTCACATCAGATTTGATTTGGCAGTCGGTCTTGTCCTTACGATACACTCCGATTTTCCGATTTACTGTGGATTCCTCCACAGCTTTTTTGAATCAAGGTCAGTATTTATTTTGGAACTATAATACTGAGGGTTAGCCAGTCTCATCGCTGTGGTAGGTCTATTTCGAGCAGTTTTATACAAAGACCTGACTTCGTAGGTTTTGAGCCGTCTATAGCGTTGATATACATAGTAAATAGATAGTAGATACTCACACTCCATAGTAAGGGTGCGGATTATTGTAGTAAACCATAGGCAATAATTCGCATTAGTATGTACTACCCGAACAGATAAGAGTTCAATATCGTACAGACTTGGTTATCGACTAATATGCAATCATATATCTGCTGCCACGGCAAAACTATGCAATCACCAAATAAGGATTCAGTAACTATATTTTTATAATCCCGGAAAGAATACCTTATAGGAATGTGATTCATGTGTAGAATTAGGTCACAGCTGAGAAAAGTAATGTCATGATCGAATATACTAAGAGCGCTAATTTGATCGTGTGCAATGATTTTTCCATTACCTGTCACTAGAATCAGATCAAGAATAGAAGGATTATCTGTGTTGTAGTAGGTAGGATAGAAATTAACAAAATTAAGGTGAAGAGAGTCGAGTAAGTGTGTAAATGGATTTGCTTAGGTGTCCTGTTAGATGTAGATGAGACAGTTATCATTTTCAATGGTATTCAAAATTTCCGCAATACGTACTATTGGGCATTAGAAGATGAGTCTGAATTGTTAATGAAATATTCAGCATTGGTCCATTCATTGTGCACAGATAGTTTAACTTCTGGTTCTCTTTATTTATATATAATTTTTGCATATGATACTTTTCAAAAAAATTCAGATCTCTGTTAGACAACGAAAGTGATATATCTTCGCGATAGTCCTTCACCACATTTTGCGGGTCAAGTGCGACATTATTTGGATAAAAAATTTCCCGAGTAATGCGGCCTTGGTCCTCTCGATCATCTGTCCTGAATTCCCTAAATTTTTGTTGTTTTTTACACCATCATAAAATGTTACACCATACCACCACCAACACTATTTGGATTGTTTTAACTCTTTTGATTATTATTTTCAAAAATTTCTGGCAAGCTTGCGATTTTAAGTCATTACTCATAAAGTTAGAAAAATTATTTCCCATGATATTATCCCTTCCAGATATACGAAAAAAAAAGACAAATAAAAAACAAAAAAAGAAATACTTAAAAAATTCGCAAACTGCTAAAAGTTGAATCCTTTTCTTCCCATCGAAAAAATTTCACGTCTGTTTTTAAACCTCGAATTGATTGAGGATCTTAACCCATAGGGGTTAAAAGGTTTCCCTTTATATCAGATACGGACTATGTTGCTGCTCCTTATCTTTACTGTATTATAAAAACCCAAAATAATCCATACATCAGATCAATGTTCACGCTAAATTACGTCGAGTTTAGTGTGTTTGGTGCCATATATACTATAGAGATGATGCACCTCACTCACTCACATACCCATTCCGAAATATTCTCAGTCAGCTTAGACGAGGACGCATCAGGCTTTAAATCAACAAAACCCGGAATTGCATAGAAATCTCACACCAGAAGAGGTTTCCTTCTATCAATCCTCAGCAAACACACGAGTGCCTGTCTGCCATCCACATCAACCAAAAGGAAGCTCTGAGAAAATCAAGGAAGATTTTTTTTTTTTAAAGTCCCAAAAAGAAGGTACCTAAGCGAAAAAGAAAAAAAAAAAAGAAAACATTAAACTCTCAACCCTCAGGACCTTTGAAAGTTAGTGAATTCACCCATGAAAGACGATCACCACATCCCGAGAGCATAGGTTACGACTATTAAGGTTAAATGATGATCCACTGTTACACCACCACCCCGTTCGTATTCTATTAAGGAGTATATTTTTTATGAAGGAATTTTCCTCCTCTCCTATATAAATCCTATATGCAGTGTTTCATGCTGTCAGACCCACAGAGGGCAATGAGAAAATTCCCAACGTGTCATTTACCCAATTTGCACTTTTTTGCTCAAAGATAAAAAAAAAAAAAATGGGGAAGGCGAAAAAAAATAAGTTGAAAGTCACTGAAAAATTGACAAAAA